>CM057345.1:140812928-142163280 GCA_030015575.1 Agapanthus africanus | reverse complement strand
AGTCCCGCACATATCATATATGTGCTCCTACTTCATTTCGCATGAACCAGGAAACCTCTGTGTAGGACTCTAAAGGCTCGTCAATACGCCGGCAGTAGGTGATGATCATATGAAACACCCACAAGCCGCAAGCGGTCTGCTAAACGTAACGGCCACCCGGGTATTGAGCGATCAGAAGATCAACAAGCAAGCCTGCTTGTACTCCTGTGAATCCAATCAGTAACACTACCGTACAGTCTGGTCTCTTCGTCTGATATGTCGCATATCGTAGCCTGGGGGTGGTAAAACGTCAGACCCTAATAGCCTGATAAGTCATGCCGCAGCAAGGTCCATAACGGTTCAAGAAACTACTGATAACACTTACCAGTAAATTTCAGCAACCATGGCCAGGGATTTCATGTTATGGCCAATCGAGCATAGCGCAACATCAACCCCCAATACCGGGAGAGACGAATCCCCTCCTATCGCTCATTGCCTCCATGTAACTCGGGAATGTACCCAAAAACCACTGTTTTGCACGATCTCTTGACTGTGGTAAGGTGGAAATCAAAGCAAAGTGGGAATCACACAAGACTCTATGACGATCTAGGGTCGACAGACTAACCTGTACCAGTGTCACCAGAGAACTGCTATTTGACGATAGGTATAATACCAGCTAGGAGTTCTCGACAAGTCCGTTCGGTGTACCCAGTCTCCACTGAGCACCCGTATACCATCTTTGATGTCAAACACCAATGGATGTGAGATCATCCATCGCCCATCATATGGGTCAAGATGTGCATACGCTAGTCTACTCTGGTGTATCGATGCCCTGTATCGATACTCCCACGACTAGGAACAATTATAGGGTGTACTTGTGGACTACCCTTAGCCCCACTAGTATGATCTCCATCATAGTCCCGGTAGTCAAGTACACATCCTAAGGGCTTTATCAACATGTGAGAGCAAGACAGCATCACTTATACAAGTCAACTTGTTAAGATAAAGTGCAACTAGATAGCATAATATCATGTCGAGCAAGAAAGTCCTCCCTATATATGTCCAAGCATCCACTACAATATACATTCCATGTCCAGTAATGGCCTCTAAGGCATACATATAACTAACAGATCGTAGGACTTTAATACTTTTACCCGTTTGGTTCTCTACTTCGTACTTATATTCCTTGAATTTCTCAAAAGCTTCAGATTTGTGTTTCAATAGGAACACATGTCCGAATTTTAAGAGATCATCGGTGAATGTAATAAAGTACGAGGAACCATTCTTGGCATGTGTAGACATAGGACCACATACATTACTATGTATCAGTCCCAAGAGTTCAGTAGCTCATTCTCCGTGTCCAGTAAACGGAGTTTTGGTCATCTTGTCTTTGAGACATGACTCGCAAGTTTCATCAGATGTAAATTTGAACGGATTCAAATATCCATCTTTATGCAACTTAGCTAGTCTGGTCGCATTGATATGACCTAGTCTACAATGCCACAAGAAAGCTTTGTTCATTTTTGAACTTTTCCTCTTGTTTGTGTTCTGTATGTTTAGAACTGTAGTTTGATTTAGAACGTATATACCATTACACAATGTACCAAACCCAATCAACACTTGATTTAGGAAAATGTTCATAACATTATCCTCTAATGCAAAGTTATATCATTCTTTATGTAATAAAGAAACTGATATAATATTGCACATCATTTTTGGTACGTAATAATAGTCGTTCAGAATCAATGTATTACTATTTGGTAATACTAGGTGATATTCGCCAACTGTTTTGGCTGCTACAATTGCTCCATTCCCTACTTTGAGAGACATATCACCATTTCCCGGTTCTCTACCTCTCCTTAACCCATGTAACAAATTACAAATGTGGGATCCTGATCCGGTATCTAATACCCAGGACTTAGAGCATACTGAGAAATAGTTCTCGGTAACGAACACACCCGAAGAAGATACATCATCATGCTCTTTCTTCGTTCAGGTTGTATGGGAATCCTGATATTCCCCTATTCTTTACTCAGACCTATAACAATCATAAGAAAAAGCGGAACCAACGTTCCCCAGCTCAGTATAATAAGAGAGTTCGGTCAATACATTCATATTATTATCTTGATTAAGGTGTTTCATGGTCGCTACCAGGAGAGAAAGAGAGAGAAGTAAACACTTTAGTGTATGCTCTTTGCAAGATTAGATTGCTTATTATCTTATCTAATCAGGATGGCTCCCACTGTTTTTATCAAATCTTTCTTCAAACCCTAAAAGGTAAGATTAGCCGGGATTAATTACACCCTACAAGTTCGCTAATCGGTCAGCCAGGCAGGTTTTGGTACTCCGAGGGAGTCTCCCCATGCTTTCGCATGGAACTAATTAAATAACCTCATTTCCGCAGGGGCATAACCACGTTAACACCTTTCTTAGACACCTACTGGATCAGCTAATTGTAAAGTGAAAAACTCTCCCAGGAGTAACACTTACTCGCAATAGATATCGGGATCCAACTATCTCATAGAAGGTATGCAATCTCATTACAAATTTCAACACTTGAAATTCCCAATATCTGTTTTTACCCCTAGCAACTTATGACCTTAATTATGGTCAACAAATCATAAGCGCTGGCCAAGTTCAACCCGTCATTTCATGATTGAATTAAACCCACCCGCACGACCCTTGACGGAGGCCAACAAGGTCATACGACTACCCTAATCCAATCGCATCATATGATACAGATAAGTATTAATCAGCTACCATACACTACGTATTGGCTATGGTCAACAAACGCAGCACGAATACTAAATAGCACTTATCTGAAATGACGGAGGGCTACGACTAGTTTTGAAGAAAACCTTTATCGTATTGAACTTGATATCGTTGTAGAATCTAGTGATTTTAAAAGGAGTGGTTTAAGCTCCGCTTTTAAAATCGATTAGTTTTCAAAACAAACCACACGGGTTGTAGCATTTGCTAGTTTTGCTAAAGAGGTCACTCCTGGTGAAGGGATCTAGGCTCTTTCCTCATCGAATGAGTTGCTGGATATTCATAAAGGAATACCGCTATGCAAAGCAGGAACTAGAGCTACCTTTTTGAAACAACCGAATGGATTGTAGCATTTGCTAGTCTTTGCTAAAGAGGTCACTCTTGGTGAAGGGATCTCGGCTCTTTCCCCATCGAATGAGGTGCTGGATATTCATTAAGGAATACCACTATGCAAAGCAAGAACTAGAGCTATCTTTTTGAAAAATTTGATTCTAAAATATTTTTAAATTTCTTATCTTTTCATTAATCTCATTAATGACCTCCCATCATTTAAGTTTCCTAAACATCACAGAAGAAACGAAAATAGAACGTACGCTTATGCTGAGTTATTTGGCACGACCACAAGGTTTCACAAGGCATCAAACATGCCGTATTTTAAAATTTCTAGTGTTCCAAACAACCTAACCTAGGATCTAACTAGAGTTTTAGGAGCTAAACTAGAATGTAAAAAACTTTATATAGGAAGTGAATGAGGAATACAACCTTTGTAGACCGGTCCTTCACTTCTAAAGCTCCGTATAGTAGTCTCTTCGCTCCATGCAGTGATCTCCCGAACTCGGGTTCACTTGAAGAAATGAATAAGCTTGCTCAAAATCTTCGAGGCCGAAGCTGATCTACGTCGAGAAGACTCAAGCTCATGCTATCTCTTCACTAAGTGATGAATGCGGGGCTGTGCGCCAGGGTTGGTTCCCAAAAGGACTTTGTGAAGAAACAACCCAAACTAAACAGCTAATCTAGTAGAGGTTGATGAAGTAGGAATTGGGCTCGCTTTAGATTTATTTTTCTCACATGTTTTCTTCATCTCCGTACAACCTAGAGAGCTCTTTGGAGATGAAGAAGAAGATGAAGTGGAGAATGGAGTGAAATGAATCAATGAATGTGAGAATAGCAACCATGGTGAGATAATATCTCATATTAACCCTTGTAGAGACTAAACCATGGTTTAAGATAATGTTTGTGTTAATAAATATCTCAAGTGAGACAAAATTAGTGGACTAAATCAAAGATGCTTTAAGCTTCTCCAAGCTTCTAAGCATGACAATTTCCAACTAATTTTGAATTACTTAAAATAAATAATAATCCACCATTATGATAAGCATGGTGTGAGTCTCATACACCCATGTTGCATGTATCATCTAACATGACACAAAATAATGTACACTAATATATATCACATATATACTAATGCACACATAAGTGATAAAAAGATATGCTTAAGTGAGCTAATACTAGTTAATATAAATTAATATATCAAGTATATAATTATACATTAGATTATTAAATCAACACTTGATTTAATAATACGGCTATATCACATATAACCGACTAATATTATATGTATCAACTTATCAAATCAACACTTGATTCGATAACCCGGCTATATCACATATAACCGACCGATGATATAAATCGCGAGAATCGAATACGGTATCACATACGGGTATTAATCTCGGTCCCGCACATATCACATATATGCTCCTACATCGTTTCGCATGAACCAGGAAACCTCTGTGTAGGACTCTAAAAACTCGTCAATATGCCGGCAGTAGATGATGATCATATCAAACACCCACAAGCCGTAAGCAGTCAGCTAAACGTAACGGCCATCCGGGTATTGAGCAATCAAAAGATCAACAAGCAAGCTTGCTCATACTCCTGCGAATCTAATCAGTAACACTACCGTATAGTCCGGTCTGTTCGTCTGATATGTCGCATATCTAGTCTAGGGGTAGTAAACGCCATACCCCAGTAACTTCATAAGTCATGCCGATGTAAGGTCCATAACGGGTCGAGAAACTACTGATAACACTTACCGGTAAATCTCATCTACCCTGGCCAGGGATTTTCAGTTATGGCCAGTCGGGCATAGCGCAACATCAACCCCCAATACCGGGAGAAACGAAATCCCCTCCTATCGCTCATTGCCTCCATGTGACTCGGGACTGTACCGAAAAACCACCTGTTTGCACGACTCAGTAGAGCTGTGGTAGGGTGTAAATCAAAGCATAGTGAGAGACACACAAGACTCTATGATAATCTCGGGTCGACAAACTAACCTGTACAAATGTCACCAGAGAACTGCTATCTGACGTGAGGTATAATACCATCTAGGAGTTCTCGGCGAGTCCGTTCAGTGTACCCAGTCTCCACTGAGCACCCGTATACGATCTCTGATGTCAAACACCAATGGATATGGGATCATCCATCGCCTATCATATGGGTCGAGAAGCGTATACGCTAGTCTACTCTGGAATATCGATGCCCCATCTCGATACTCCCATGACTAGGAACAATTGAAGGATGAACTCATGGACTACCCAGGCCCCACTAGTATAATCTGCAACATAATCCTAGTAGTCAAGTACACATCCTAAGGGCTTTATCAACATGTAACAGAGAGACAGTAACTATACATGTTAAGATAAAGAGCAACCAGATAACGTACTATCATGTCGAGCAAGAAAGTCATCCCTATATATGTCCAAGCATCCACTATAATATACATCTCATGTACAACAATGGTCTCTAGGGCATACATACAACTAACAATCTCCCACATGCACTAAGGCCGGTTGTTGTAGTATGTCATACCCAACGTCCTATAAAAGTCTCTCGCAGGAAAGGCCTTTGTGAGTGGATCCGCCGTGTTATCCTTCGTGTCAACTCTCCTAATCTCGATCTCTTGGAGATCAACCATCTCCATGATCAGGTGATATTGCCTTAGAATATGTCTGGGTCACTGATGGGACCGGGGTTCCTAGGCCAAAGCCACATCTCCATTGTCACACAATGGTAGGAACCTAGTTCATCTCATGAACAAATATACACCCAGACTGCCTCTTTGGTAGTATCTTTGATAGCGATGTATCCAGCCTTTATCGTCTAGTTTGCCCCGGTATCTAGCTTGGAACTCTTCCAACACACCGCCCCACTTCTGGGGTAAAGACAAAACCTGTGACTGTCTGACAGTCGACCTTTTCACTCTGAAAGCTTGAGTCGGTAAAAGACTCCCACTGGAGTTCACTGTTACCAAACTCCAAGAACATTTAGTGCTTCAAAAGAACTTAAGAAGGTTCTCCAAATCTATCCAGTGATTTCCCCAGGATCATATGATACCTTCTCACTACACCTAGTGAGAATCCTAACATCCACTTAGATCTATCTCATAGATCCAAAACCCAGGATTTATGAGGTATTACTTAGATCCTATATGGAGTATCCTTGTGATGAGAGGAGATTGACCGAGTGTAGCATAGGAAACACCTTCCCTATAAAGAGTATGTCATCCACGTACAATACGAGGATGACCACCTTACTCTCTACTACCTTTTTGTATATACAAGGTTCATCTACCATTTTGATGAAGTCAAACGCTTTGACTATCACATCAAGACAGATGTTCCAACTCCGCGATGCCTGCTTTAACGCATAAATCAACTTGCACATGTTTCCGCTGCTCCCACTGTCTACGAAGCCCTCTGGCTGTGTACTTATAGACGCTCTTTTCTAAATCAGTATTTAGAAAAGCAGTCATGACACCCAGCCACCAGATATCGTAGTCATAGTATGTAGCAATGGAAAGTAGGATCCAGATGGACTTAAGCATAGGCACTGGAGAAAAGGATTCATCATTATCCACGCCTAGTTAATGACGAAAACCTTTTGCAACAAGTCTAGTTTTGAAAGTCTCAACTTTTCCATCTATACCAAGTAATCTTCTCAAGATATACTTGCTTCTGATGGGGTTTTAACCCTTCAGATATAGCAACCAAAGTCCATACTTTGTTGGTGTATATGGATTCCATCTCAGATCGCTTAGCATCCAGCCATTCTTACAGAGTCCCCACTCATGATGGCCTGCTCGATACTAGTTGGGTCATCATCTTCCATGATGCAATCCTCTCTCCCACTGTCATTGAGAAAACCAAAATATCTCTCAGGCGGATGAGGAACCCTACCAGATCGGGGGAAAGACTGAGGTTCGTCGGGAACTATTGAATCCTCCGGTTCTACCAAATCATCAGTTATAGTTTGTATAGCTGGAACTCCTTTCAGTTCTACCTCATGACCACAAATTTCTTTTATAAAAATTCCTTTTTCCTGAAAAGGTGGCATGCCAAGAAACAAAACACCTTCTGTTTCTCGGTGCGGTAGAAGAAATTCCCTTGCAAATGCTTAGGATATCCAACAAACCTACACAGAACTGACCTTGCCTCGAGCTTGTCCAGATTTTATTTTTGACATAGGCCGGACAAACCCAAATCTTAACTCGCTTAAGACATGGGCTCTTTCAGAACCATATCTCATATGGAGTGGTAGGCATTGATTTGGTCAGAACCCAATTCAATAGGTATGCAGCTTCCTCAAGCGCATAACCCCAAAAGGAAACAGGCAACTCAGCAATACTCATCATAGAGCGCACCATAACTAATAGGGTGTGATTGCTCCGCCCCGATATACCTTTATGCTATGGTGTATACGGAGGAGTAATGCTGAGAGAAAATCTCATTCTCCTTTTGAATAGTCCAGGAATTCCATGCTCAAATATTCTCCTCCCTGATCACATCAACAAACATAATAGTTATACCCGTTTTGGTTCTCTACTTCAGATTTATATTCATTGAATTTCTTAAAAGCTTCAGACTTGCATTTCAATAGGAACATATGTCCGAATCTTGAGAGATCATCAGTGAATGTAATGAAGTGCAAAGAACCAGTCACGGCATGTATAGACAGGGGACTATATACATCACTATGTATTAGTCCCAAGAGTTCACTAACTCTTTCTCTATTTCCAGTAAACAGAGCTATAGTCATTTTATCTTTGTGACATGACTGGTAAGTCTCACAAGATGTAAATTCAAACTGGTTTAAATATGCATCTTAATGTAACTCAGCTAGTTGTGTCGCATTGATATGGCCTAGTCTATAATGCTTCAAGAAGGATCCGTTCATTTCTAAACTCCTCCTCTTGTGTGTGTTTTGTACATGGAGAACTGTGGTTTGATTTAGAACGTATATGCCATTAGATAACATTCCTGATCCGATCAACTTTTGATATAGGAAATGTTCAAAATATTATCCAACAATACAAAATTATATCCTTCTTCATTTAATAAAGAGACTGATATAATGTTGTATATCAGGTTCGGTATCTAATAACATTCGTTCATAATCAATGTATTTGGTAATACAAGATGATATTTGCTAACCTTTTTGGCTGCAATAATTGCACCATTCTCTGTAACTAGAGACATATCACCCAATCTCAGTTCTCTACCTTTCAGTAGCTCATGCAACAGATTATATATGTGGGATCCTGATCCGGTATCTAATAACCAGGACATAGAGAATACTGAGAAAAACAGTTCTCGGTAGTGAACACACCCGAAATAGATGCATCAACATGCACTTTCTTCGTTTGGGCGGTATGGGAATCCTGGTATTCCCTTATTTCCTGCTCGGTCTTATAACAATTATAAGATAAAGCGGAACCAACGTTCCCCAGCTCAGTATAACAAGCGGATTCGGTCAATACATCCATATTATTATCTTGATTAAGGAATGACATGGTCGCTACCTGGAAAGAGAGAGAAGAAAACACTCTGCGTGCGCTCTTGCAAGATTACATTGGTTATATATTTTATCTAATCAGGATGGCTCCCACTGTTTTTATCAAATCTTCCTTCAAACCTTAAAAGGAAAGACTAGCCGGGATTAATTACACCCTATAAGTTCGCCAATCTTTCAGCCAGATCAGTGCCGGTACTTTGAGGGAGGTTCCCCGTGCTTTCGCACGGACCTAATTAAAATAAACCTCATTTTCCCAGGGGTGTGACCCCGTTGACACCTTTCTAGACACCTACTTGATCGGCTAATTGTAAAGTGCAAAACTCTCTCAGGAGTAACAATTACTCGCAGTGGGTATCAGGATCCAACTATCACATAGAAGGTATGCAATCTCATTGCAAATTTCAATACTTGAAACTCCCGATAAGGGTTTTTACCCCTATCACTTATGACCTTGACTATAATCAACATATCATAAGCACTAGTCAAGTTCTACCCGTCATTTCATGATTAATTAGACCCACCCATATGACCCTTGACTATAATCAACATAATCACATGAATGTCCTAACTAATCGCATCATATGTTGTGTAGGAAGACAACACTTAGATAACGTACACTACGCCTTGACTATAATCAACATACGTAGCACGAATACTAAGCACTCTACTTTCTAAAATGACAGAGGGTTGCGGATGGTTTTTAGAAAAATCTTTAACGCTTTGAACTTGATCTCGTTGCAGAATCAAATATTTTTAAAAGGAGTGGCTTAAGTTCCGCTTTTTGAAACTTTGCTTTTTCGTAAAAAGCCGAGTGGGTTTCAAATTCGATTCCACGACATCATTAGGTTTATTTTCTTTCATTAATCTCACTAATGAATGTCCCATCATTTAAGTTACCTAAGCATCACAGAAAAATACAACGTACGCTTATGCCATCCACATTTGCCACGAAGTCCCGTTGTGCACCGTTAGGTTAGGTAACTAACGGCAGAGCAGGGCAGGGCTAGCATGGGTGAAAAATATAAGCAACGTCTATTATATATCTCATATATAATATAATGTATCCATCTCATAATATAAAGTGATCACATCACAGAATATCAGCAGCAGAAGACAACTTTGGATATACTAGGATTTCCGTGTTTTAAATTAAGCCAGTAAAAAAACAGATTCCATGGTCGTGATGAATAGCCAATCCCACATCCCAAGACCCCTACGAGAGCGGCAAGTAACCCTACCAATTCTAAAGTTAGGAGACCCGGACTCGACTCCTCGAGATGGCCTCCCACTGGACTCTAGAACCCGGTTACCTGTGCTCCCCTCCTTGGGTCTATCCTAATGTGGAAAAGTAAATAATATACATCAACGGTGATATCTTCCTCAATTCGGAAGTGCCCCAATAAAAGAATATTACATACAAGTTTTTACATGAATGAAAATGAAAAACTCTCATCTCACATAAAAAAAAACCTGCTATTCAAACACGACGATCCAATATAACATATCATACCAACATATAACATCACATGTCATCAACGTAAGTAAATATGTGTATCACAATTGTCGTTGAAGTATAGCAACGAAACCGGCGATACACCACATATTACACTTACGGTCGTAGAAAAGAAAGTGAAAACTACAACAATTGGAATCCTCAACCACCTTAGACGTCATAAATCCGAAATATCTCATATTCTGGATTTCATGCCTAACAATATGAATTCCTTAGACATCACATGCCTAACAATTATAAACCCCGCATTTTAGTCTCATTATTGAAAACACTTTCCAATAACAAGTCGGGCAATTCAACAAGATTCCCGACAACCTAATCGAATGCTCGTCGAAAACATTAGTAGACGGTCGTACCCCCGATGCCGTCGACGAAGTGCACTTAGGCGGAATACCACGGCCGCAAGCACCCGAATGGATGCTTTTGGCAACGGGGTTCTCTTACAGTCACTTGGTCGGGGCTATAGGGCATGGTTATCTAGTAACGTTACCCGGCGAGTATCCGCGTACGTTACGTGATTGCGACGGACTTTTGATCCACATCAAAATTCCGTGGCAACCGATCAAATGAGACTAAATTGCTAGATTTATAAAATTCAAATTAGTTTTCATAAAACTAAATATTGTGGATTCCAAGTATTGTATCACATCTCACAGATAGCTAGGCAATGTTAAACAATTCGATCGAATCAACGAATACCCAAAATTTTCCAGAGAGCTCAACACTTGAGCAGTGTTAAAAATTACACTAAACATGCCACAGCACCTGCGGACCAACCGTAGAAGGGCCGACTCATGTCTCACACATGGCGCCGCGGAACCGCCGCAAATAGCCCTATTTGGCCGCGGTTCCACGGTCTTGTAGTCGAGATTGGGTGTCGTTCTTCTAGAGGGTCCATAGAATTACCTGCATGATTTTTTGAATATTTTTAACATGAAAAATTCCAACTTTTGGAAAAATTTCCAGAGAAGGGTAAATTTGGGGTTTTCGGTGTTCGTTCGGACTTTTAACTTCGCCTAGACCACTCCTAATACTCTAGCTCGTCTCTGATACCACTGCTGGGTTATTTGGTATGACCACAAGGTTTCACAAGGCATCAAACATGCCGTATTTTAAAATTTCTAATGTGCCAAACAATCTAACCTAGGATCTAACTAGAGTTTTAGGAGCTAAACTAGAATGTAAACATCTTTACATTGAAAGTGAATGAGGAATACAGCCGTTGTAGACCGGTCCTTCACTTCTAAAGCTCCGTGTAGTAGTCCCTTCGCTTCATGTAGTGATCTCCCGAACTCTAGTATGGGTTCACTTAAAGAAATGAACAAGCTTGCTCAAAGTCTTCGAGGCCGAAGATGATCTACGTCGAGAAGACTCAAGCTCATGCTACCTCTTCACTAAGTGGCGAACTTTATGAAGAAACAACCCAAACTAAACGGCTAATCTAGTAGAGGTTGATGAAGTAGGAATTGGGCTCATTTTAGATTTATTTTTCTCACATGTTTTCTTCATCTCTTCAAAACCTAGAGAGCTCTTTGGAGATGAAGAAGAAGATGAAGTGGAGAATGGAGTGAAATGAATCAATGAATGTGAGAATAGCAACCATGGTGAGATAATATCTCATATTAACCCTTGTAGAGACTAAACCATTGTTTAAGATAATGGTTGAGTTAATAAATATCTCAAGTGAGACAAAATTAGTGGACTAAATCAAAGATGCTTTAAGCTTCTCCAAGCTTCTAAGCATGACAATTTCCAACTAATTTTGAATTACTTAAAATAAATAATAACCCACCATTATGATAAGCATGGTGTGAGTCTCATACACCTATGTTGCATGTATCATCTAACATGACACAAAATAATGTACACTAATATATATCACATATATACTAATGCACACATAAGTGAGAAAAAGATATGCTTAAGTGAGCTAATACTAGTTAATGTAAATTAATATATCAAATATATAATTATACATTAGATTATTAAATCAATACTTGATTTAATAATCTGTCTATATCGCATATAACCAACTAATATTATATGTATCAACTTATCGAATCAACACTTGATTCTATAACCCGGCTATATCACATATAACCGACCGATGACACAAATCGCGAGAATAGAATACGGTATCACATACGCGTATTAATCTCGGTCCCGCACATATGTGCTCCTACTTCGTTTCGCATGAACCAGGAAACCTCTGTGTAGGACTCTAAAGACTCGCCAATACGCCGGCAGTAGGTGATGATCATATCAAACACCCACAAGCCGCAAGCGGTCAGCTAAACGTAATGGCCACCCGGGTATTGAGCGATCAGAAGATCAACAAGCAAGTCTGCTCATACTCCTGCGAATCCAATCAGTAACACTACCGTACAGTCCAGTCTGTTCGTCTGATATGTCGCATATCTAGTCTAGGGGTGGTAAACGTCAGACCCCAGTAACATGATAAGTCATGCCGATGTAAGGTCCATAACGGGTCGAGAAACTACTGATAACACTTACCAGTAAATCTTATCTACCCTGGACAGGGATTTCCAGTTATGGCCAGTCGGGTATAGCACAACATCAACCCCCAATACCGGGAGAGACGAAATCCGCTCCTATCGCTCATTGCCTCCATTTGACACAAGACTGTACCCAAAAACCACCTGTTTGCACGACTCAGTAGAGCCGTGGTAGGGTGTAAATCAAAGCACGGTGGGAGACACACAAGACTCTATGACAATCTCGGGTCGACAGACTAAGCTGTACAAGTGTCACCAGAGAACGACTATCTGACGTGAGGTATAATACCATCTTGGAGTTCTCGGCGAGTTCGTTCAGTGTACACAGTCTCTACTGAGCACCTGTATACGATCTCTGATGTCAAACACCAATGGATATGGGATCATCCATCGCCCATCATATGGGTCGAGAAGCGTATACGCTAGTCTACTCTGGAATATTGATGCCCCGTCTCGATACTCCCACGACTAGGAACAATTGAAGGATGAACTCATGGACTAGCCAGGCCCCACTAGTATGATCTGCATCATAATCCTGGTAGTCAAGTACACATCCTAAGGGCTTTATCAACATGTAACAGAGAGACGGTAAGTATACATGTTAAGATAAAGAGCAACCAGATAGCGTACTATCATGTCGAGCAAGAAATTCCTCCCTATATATTTCCAAGCATCCACTATAATATACATCTTATGTACAATAATGGCCTCTAGGGCATACATACAACTAACAGGTCATGCCATCTGCATTCGCCACGGGGCCTCGTCATGCACCGCTGGGTTACTTAACTAACGGCAGAGTGGGGGCTGGACTAGCACGGGTGTAAAACATAAGCAATGTTTATTTTATATAGTATTCGTCTCACGCAGTTATATGATCACATCACAGAACTCAAGCAGCAGAAGCAAACATATGAAATATTGGATATACTAGGAGGTCTGTATTTTAAATTAAGCCAGTAATGAAAAACACGAATTCCATGGTCGTGATGAATAGCCAAACCCACATCCCTAGACCCCTACGAGAGCGGCAAGCAACCCTGCCAATTCTAGAGTAAGGAGAACCAGTCTTGACTCCTTGAGATGGTCTCCCACAGGACTCTAGAACCCGGTTACTTGTGCTCCCCGCCTTGGATCTATCCTAATGCGGAAAATTAAATAATATACATCAATGGCGACATCATCCTCAACCCGGAAGTATCCCAATAAAAAAATATTACATACAACTTTTATATGAATGAAAATAGAAAAACTCTCATCTCATGCTAAATTCCCCGGCTATTCAATCACGACGATCTGATATAACATTTCACAGCAACACATAACATCACATGTCATCAAGATAAGTAAATATGCGTATCTCGAATGTCGTTGACGTATAGCAACGAGATCGGGGATACCCCACATATTACACTTACGGTCGCAGAAAAGAAATGAAAAACTACAATATTTAGAATCCGCATTTACCTTAGACATCATAAACCAGGAATATCTCATATTCCGAATTTCATTCCTAACCCTATAAACCTTGCATTTTATTCTCAAATCGAAAACACTTTTCAATAATTTAGTTGTGTAATTCAACAAGATTCCCGACTACCTGATCGAATGCTTGTCGGGAACTGTAGTAGATGGCCACACCCCCGATGTCGTCGACGAAGTGCACTTAGGCAGAACACCGTGACCGCGAACACCTGAGTGGATGCTTTTGGCAACGAGGTTTTCCTACAGTCACTTGGTCGGGGCTCCAGGGCGTGGATATCTATTAGTGTTACCTGGCGAGTGTTCGTATATTATACGAGATTGCGACGGAGTTTTGATCCGAATCAAAACTCCGTGGCAATCTATCAACCGAGACTAAAACGCTAGATTTACTAATAACAAACTAGTTTTCACAAAACTAATTTAATGTGGATTCCAAATATTGTATCACATATCAAACTTAAACCCGTAAACAATGCTAAAGCTGGGACTATAAAACACTCCGAATTGCCCTTACTGAAAAGATAACATCACATGCAATCTGGGTAAAACAAACATAACCTGAAACTAAAGTCCAAGATTCCAGAACACCAAAAAAACTTGATACCAAACACCTTAATGGGGCCTGCCAGGCCAGGAAATTTGACTATATGGCCAGCCACATTTTGGAGTTTTGGGCTCGTCTTTCTATGGTGTTCAAGTTACAATAAGAAGAGCACTCTGCAACTATTTTAAAAAAATTAGAGGCTCTGCAAAAATTGACAGAAACTTGGAATCGAGTTTCGATATTTCGGAGTCGTTTCGGTTTCGCAATTTCTATACATCGTCTAATGCTCTAGCTTGGCTCTGATGCCATGAAAGTATTTCTTAACACCACCACAAGGTTTATACAAGCATTAAGTATACAATTTTAAAAGTTTTGGGGTGCTAAGCTACACTAACCGAGAATCTAACTAGAGTATTAGGGTTTAAGATATGACAAAGCAAGATCTATGCTAAGTGAAAGAGATTACAACCTTTATAGACCAAGTCCTTCACTTCTATAGCTCCGGGTAGTAGTCCTTACGACTTCTCTTGGCTCCACTTGAAAAATGGATTGAGCTTGCTTTGCGATTTTCGTGTCGAAGATGGACCACCTTGAAGCTTCTCTAGGTCAAGCTACCTCTTCACTAATCATGCATTAGTGAAGGAAACACCCTAATCTAAATGGCCAATCTAGAGTAGAATGATGAAATAGGGTTTTTAGCTCACTTAGAATTCTCACATGCCCTAGAGTTCACAACTCTTGTGAGGGTTAGGGCTTGGAGGAAGAAGAAGAAGAAAAAGGAGAGAGCAAGCAAATGAGCTAGCATCCAAGTGAGTAATGAAGAATGGCTCACATAAACCTCTCACTTATTGAAGCATGGAATATTATCAAATAATATATTGAAACCATGTTTCTATAGTGAAAGCAAATGAATAAACAGATAGAAAAAGCCATGCCTCACCCATTCCACAAATATCTTTCCAATTTCCACCTCATTTTTCTATTTTCTTAAAATAGAAAATCCAAATATCACACACACACACACACACACATATATATATATATATATATTAATAGAATATAATTAGTGAGCAATAATATTAGTTAATATATAATTATATCAAATATAAATATATATCAAATTATTAAATCAACACTTGATTTAATAATCCGGTTATATCATATATAACCGACTAATATCATTTATCTGTATATCACATTATCAAATCAACACTTGATTCAATAATCTGGCTATATCACATATAACCTAACCGATATCAAATGTCACCAGATTAGAATACAGTATCACATACTCATATTTAATCAGGCTCCCGCACATATCAGCATATGTGCCCTAATTCGTTTCGCTTGAACTAGAAAACCTCTGTGTAGGAATCTAAACACTCATCAATACGCCAGCAGTAGGTAATGATCACATCAGTTACACACAAGCTATCAGTGATACTAGCTGGACATAACGGCTACCCAGGTATTGAGCGATTAGAAGATCAACAAGCAAGCTTATCCAAACTCCCATGAAGCCTATAAGTAACACTAACCGTACAGTCCGGTCTCTTCGTCTGATATGTCGCATATCGAGTCTAGGGGTGGAATCGTCAGACCCCGGTAACTTGATAAGTCATGCCGATATGTGGCTCATAACGGTTCGAGAAACTACTGATAACACTTACCAATAAATCTCATCAGCCCTAGCCAGGGACTTACTGTTATAGCCAATTGAGCATAGCGCAATATCAACTCCCTATACCGAGAGAGATGAAACCCCTCCTATCGCTCACTACCTCCATGTGACTCGGGACTGTACCTAAAATCCACCTGTTTGCATGACTCCTTTGAGCCATGGTAGGGAGGAAATCAAAGCATAGTAGGAACCACACAAGACACTATGACGATCTTGGGTCTATAGACTAACATTTATCAGTGTCACCAGAGAACTGCTATCTGACGATAGGTATGGTACCATCTAGAAGTTCTCGGCGAGTCCTGTTCGGTGTACCCATTCTCTAATCAGCACCTGTGTACAATCTTTTGATGTCAAACACCAATGGTTATGGGATCAACCATCGCCCCCTACAGGGTCAAGAAACGTACACACTAGTCTACTCTGGAATATCGATGCCCTGTCTCGATACTTCCTCGACTAGGAATAGTTAAATGATGTGCTTGTGGACTACACAAGTCCCAGTAGTATGATCCGCATCATAGTCATGGTAGTCAAGCAAACATCTTGAGGGCTTTATCAACATGTATCAGAGAGACGGTATAATAATACAAGTATACATGTTAAGATCAAGAGAAACCAGATAGCCTACTATCATGTCGAGCAAGAAATTCTTCTATATATATGTCCAAGCATCCACTATATCATACAATAATGGCCTCTAGGGCATACATATTCCTAACACGAAGATGTACATGGATCTACGACAACGCTATTGGTGGCATGGAATGAAGAGAGAAGTCACTCGAAGCGTAGCAAGATGTTTAGTCTGTTAGCAAGTAAAGGCTGAACATCATAGCACTACTGGTCTAATTCGACCATTACCTATCCCAGAATGAAAATGGCAGCACATTACCATGGACTTCGTGACTGCTCTTCCTCGCAGCACGAAGGGTAACGACGCGGTTTGGGTTATTGTGGATTGACTCACCAAGTCGGCTCACATTATTTCATTCCGAGTTGGTCAGTCAACAGAAGTTTTGGTAAGGAAGTATATGGAGGTAAATCAAATCTAAAGTAAGATTTAACCCTCAGATTGTACCCCCACTTGTTTTGATACTCATGAATCATGCAGGAGATCATGAGACTACATGGAGTACCGATTTGCATCGTCTCTGACCGGGACACCAGATTTCGATCCCAATTTTGGCAGAATCTTCAAGCCAATCTAGGCATGAACCGGAGTTTTAGCACAGCTTGCCATCCTCAAACAAACGGACAGTCTGAACGAACAATTTAGGTACTGGAGAACATGCTAAGAACTTGTATGCTTGACTTCGGAGGATCGTGGGAAGATCATCTGCACCCCATGGAGTTTGCATACAACAACAGTTACCAAACTACCATTAGAATGGCTCCGTTTGCAGCACTTTACGGTCGGAACTGTCGCTCGCCTCTGAGTTAGGCCGATGTAAGAGATCAAAAACTCTTTGGGCCAGAGATGATCGTGGCAATAGTTGATGTAGTTCGTACGATCATAGAAAAGATGTGTATAGCTCAGGACAAGCAGAAGCATTGGGCAGATGCCAAGTGCCAACACCTGGAGTTTCAACCTGGAGATCACGTATTCCTCAAGATCTCTCCGAACAAAGGAGTCATTTGGTTTAGACGACGAAGAAAGCTTAGCCCAAGATACATAGGCCAATTCGACATATTAGAACGGGTAAAAGAAATGGTGTATCATTCTGCACTGCCACCTTCATTGGAAGGAGTGCATAACATATTCCATATATCTCAGCTACGCTGTTATGTGAGTGGCCCCAGCCATATACTTGATCACTCGAAACTCACTGTGCAGACCGATCTGAATTGCGAGTAACAACCATTCGAGATACTAGATCGAAAGGAGAAGACATTGCGGAACAAGGTGGTCAAGTTAGTCCGAGTGATGTAAAGAAGAGATTCACCAGGAGAATCAACTTGGGAAAGAGAAGATGAAATGCGTACACAATACCCTCACTTGTTTGAAGATTAGTTCCTTGTATAAATTTCGAGAATGGAATTTTTTGTAAGGAGAGTAGGATGTAACGACCCTGAAATTTGAATACTCTTGTATGAAATTCAATGTTATATAAAGGGTATTTCTATTTCTGATTCTGAGTTATAAGTAGTTTTTGATAAAAGCCAACAAGAAACAACTTGTAGCTCATTGGTTAATACTATCCGCTACTATCCTACAGCCTGCGTGTTCGAATCCCATCAGCCCTAATTATTTTAATATTTTTCTCTTTTAAAAGAGTTTGCACAGGTTTTACACGGGTTTACCAAACGTTGCAACAGAAAAGAATTATATAAATGAGATATTTAAACCAAATTGAAACCCTGGGCATGAACTTCGAGGCAGAAGCTCGCATCTGGGCCGCCACTTGGCCGAGATCAGCGGCCAGATGATGCTAGATCAGGTCCGAGTTAGACCCGTGCAATCTTTGTCCTCCCCTCAATCCATTTTAATAACTTAAAACCTCTGTATTAAAACAGAGAACAAAAGAACCCTTCGCCTATCCCATTTATACCATTTTTAATTCAATTTTTATTATCTTTTAATCCACTCTACTCTCTGATTCTCCTATAAATACCTAGCCATTCTAGCCTCATCCTCATTTCTGAAAATTATACTAAATTATACTCAAAAGTTCCATCTTAAGACTCTCAAGTCCAAGCCAACTCAATCTTTCAAATTCGTTCCTTCGCGCATCGTCAAGCTCAATCCCATCAACTTTTCAGTCTCGGTTCTTCAACCGATGCTTCTTCTTCTCTTCTTTTCTTGCTCATACGAGTATAAGCGGAACTCGTAAGTCTCTCTCTCTCTCTCTCGCACTCGTTCTTCCCCACATCGATAAAATAAAGTCCAAGCCAACTCAATCTTTCAAGTTCGTTCCTTCGCGCGTCGTCAAGCTCGGTCCCATCACCTTTTCAGTCTCGGTTCGTCAACCGAGGCTTCTTCTTCTCTTCTTTTCTTGCTCGTACGAGTATGAGCGGAACCCGTAAATATCCCTCTCTCTCTCTCTCTCTCTCTCTCTCTCTCTCTCTCCCACATCGATAAAATAAAATTTTAGAAAACGAATTTTTTTAAAACTTATAATAACCTTTATCATGAAAAAATCACTCACATGCCATGATTCATATAGTTCCTATATGCTCTTAAAATAAATTTTTTTGCTATGTTAAATAATGCTTAGAAAACAAAGTAACAGATAAATACAACATCTTTATTTTAATGGTAATTTATTGTTAACCTATTTGATAATATCATGCACGCGATAACGACCTACTCCTCACATACACATGAAAAATATAGCATGATACCATAGTTATAATATTTTTTTCAAAAGAATCGAAATACATCAAAATACCCTCGAAAAAATACGGTTTTTAAATCGATATTCTTTTCCTTTGCAAATATGCCTGTACAACTCTCGTTAGGAGACCCGTTTATAAATAGTGCGGATTATCGTACATTCTGAGGATAATAGAACGAGATGTAGAACTCCTCACGGAGAATTTGGTCTCGAAAGAAAAAAAAATACGGTTTTAAAGAAAATACGAATTTTTAAAACAAAGTTAAAATAAATTTAAAATAAATTAATTCATATATTCGTTTTTCTAATGAAAAACAAATTTGTGGAAATTTGATTTTTTTCTAAAATGAAAAGATTAAAGTTTTTAAGAAAAAAAACCCTCAAGTTTCCAAAAGATGGATTTTTCATTAAAATAGCATAAACTTTTAAAAGTTAGGTTTTGACACTAAAATATCACAAAATATAAAATATTTTTATAAAAAAACTCTTGACTTTCTAATTAACATATTTTTATTTATCAAAAACACCCTCGAGATTTATTTTAAAAATAAAACATTTTACATAAACCCCCTCAAGAAATGCAAATAAGTAAATACATACAATAAACAAATTGATAAATCTTTAAGGACATACATTAATAATGGGTTTAAGCGGTATCAATTCTTTAAGCCTCGGTGAGCCGGAGAAAATGGATGCTTGGCTATCTAGTTTAGAAAAAACAAAAATTAAAGGAATTATCGTTGGCAATCGTCTTCGAAAAAGTCATAAATTCTGCCACCCATATGCAGTGGTTGCCCGATTGTTTCTAAACTTAAGAATTTCAAAAGTTAAATCTTTTTAATAAGATATATTTAGAACCTAAACTCGAATCCAAACTTGACTTGAATTCCAACCTACCTTGAAATCGAATTCAAAAACAAACTCGAACTCGACTTGAAATTGAACACTTGACTTGACCCGAACCATGAATATGATATGACATGAACTTGATATGACTGCTTGAAAACCACTTGAAATGAACTTGTATTCTTTATATTCATGGATTCAGTCAAGACATGTAAACTTGATCCATATAATAAAATACGCGGGGATAAGGAGTAGATTGATAAAGAATGTATGACGTGACACGGGAGTTCACTAAAAGACTCCTAACCTGTATATCATGTGTTGTTGTCCCATGGGTTTGATGGGGCCTTGTATTCCTGTACCTTTGGTCCGCGGGGTACGTCGGAATACTCTTGTATACACCCATACTTTCCTTATCAAATTACAAACAACCATGTTAGAATAGAATAACCATATTCATATAACTGTCATGCTTAATATACCTTAGCATACTCAAGTTTAATTAACACTCTTCTATATTTTCACTCCTACTTGTTTGTTGCTACTTAGATTCATGTCCTATTTTACATACCCTCGGTAATCATATTTTTCCTTAGGAACTTACCAAGCGCTAGTTCATAGACGACATTCATCTCTGTTTTTTCCTTGGAATGTTCATCAGGAGGACCGGATTCAGAGGAGATCGAGCCAAACCAAGAAGACTTCGATCATCTTACCGCTTAGCTAAAATACTAGTTTTCTTTTCTGCACTTATTTTCAGTATGCCATTATTTAGGCACTTTCCATTTATTGTATATTTTATTTCAAACATTTGTACTTTAAATTTTGAATGTAAATAAAGTTTTTGTTGAATTTTAATCACTCTTGTAATTCTTGCATGTTGTTATATTGCTTAAAACGCCTAACATATTTATTAAGGGAAATGACCTTCTCGTAGAAAATACGTCGCGGACCTCGTCATATGCCGTCACCATCTTTTGGGAAGCGGGGCGTGACAGAACTTGAAGTCAAGTGTCACGACCCGAAATATTAGCTCGTGACCAGCACATGAATCACGCAATGTCTAAAGGCGTAACGGAATTCAAGTAAGCTGAAACCCAGAAATCTAAACCTTTTAAGAAAATAAAGAAGGTGAGGTTTTGAAGTAAAGCTATAATGAAATCAAGTTTTCTTAATGCAAAGAAAAGGAACATGAATGATGCAAATGAAATCTACTAATTGAAAACATGTTTCGTCTTTTAAAAATTTTGGCAGCACCTCCTTTGTATATTTTGATCCAAAACCACAAATACATAATAAGGTTAATGGCATCCCCAAGCGGGAGCTAGCTCTTCGCCAAACGGCGGATCACAATCACGTAATACAGTATAAATAAGTATACGATGCCCAACGGCGAAGTTCACCACAAAAAGATAAAGAAATGAGCTAGATATAACCCCAAAAGTGAATATAAAAACCCATCGCTCAAATCTCGCAACTACAAGCCTCACTAAGTCTCATCACTTATACAATTTACAAATTTTGATTGATGGAGTTAACTAGATACAATATGAAATATAGATACAAGAGTGGGAATAATACAAATATCCCACGTACCAATACAAAACACCCGAATGCAACTGTGTGCCAGCGAAGCCGCTACTGATCCAAGTGGTCAACCTGCAAGAATTGTGGCACAACGGGGGTGAGTTGCCAACTCGTGAGTAGAAAAATATCAACAGATAGAAATCGAATAAACAATGACTCCTAGGTCAACTATATCATAAAGGTAATACTATGATATCTAGGGTGACCGGGTCTGTATATATGCCAACAAGGTAGTCAATACCTATATGCATGTGGATAACATCCAACAGTAATAATCAATGCATGTATATGGATCTCGTCCAACCAAAATCAAGTTATGTATGCCTGTGGATCTCATCCACCCAAAATCAATGTCAGCATGCAAGTAAATATCATAAAGGGTGTGCATGAAAGTATGAGGATATATATATATATATCAACGGTATCCCTCCCGACACATCAAAATCATGGAACCTGAGTGCCTATCGTCGACACTCGAAAATATCATGAAAACCGTGCCCAGTATCGGCACATAAATCCTCATATATCGGGCTCCGTCTGCGGAATCGGCCCTCGGCCCCGGCAGTACGGGTCATCCCGTATCCATCTATCGACTCTGGCCAGTATCCTCCGGATAACCACCAGGTCCAACCAATCACCGGTAGGTAGTGGTCCCTCTGCCAGGCTCATCGCCTACCGCACGACAGATCCATTCTCGCCCCGAGGTACCATACCAGGTCCACCATGTACCCTCAATCAGCCTCATCCAGCTCCTCGATTCAGGTTCACAAGTCACACGTCTCAGAACCGAGAAAACGCATGGTGGACGCACTGAAATATCATATCAAGAGAAACCGGGTTTTTAAATCAGTACATGCTTTCTTTAAAATAGCCACGGTTCTCAAATCCAGAAATCTCATGAAAACAGCATATCTCAATGCGTAAAATCATTAAGCATGATGTATACGACATGTGATGGAAATGTAAGCATAACAGTATATCATGATGCAGCAATCCTACTGTGTAGTGACATGGAAAATATCGATGATGAAGTGTGTGAGCCTGCAAATCTGTGTGCGTGTAACATACGCATCATCGATAATAGTGCAAGTGTACTAGCACAAGTATAAGCAATGCGATGGGAATAATATGAATGCAGCATAAAAGAAATCATATGCAAATGCTGACGGGTATACGTATCTAATATGACCGAGTCTGGGAATCTATCAATCGGCATCCAGCCTAACAACATCGCGTACGGTATGATCCATCGTACGGCAACCTCTAGTCAAGGGTAAGGATCAATCATCAAGTCAAACTCATCACGCATGGAAAATCATCGTACGGCGGCATTAAGCTAATAGGGATCCTATACGACATGAGGGTACGGCCTGAAATCACGTACGGCCTATCATCCATGATTCACAACATTCTATATATATATATATATTTGTTGGATATAGTGCCCTCAAAGTCAATTATTGGATCGCAGGTACGTGATTGCAATGATTGAGGCAGGGCCTATACCGATATGACAGTCTTGCTCGAGATGATAGTATGCTATCTGGTTTGTCTTTATCATCGTATATATGCTTTAGTTCACTATTGCATGATGATAGAGCCCATAGGATTCTTGCTTGACTGCCAGCAGTATGATGGAGATCATATACGTGGGAGCTGGGGTCTATAAGCACATCCTTAAAAGTGTCCATAGTCGTGGCAGTTTCGAGACAGGGCATCGATACTTCAGAGTAGACTGGTGTATACAGTCAAGACCCCGACGAGGGGCGGTGGCCGGTCTCATAAGCCATTGGTGTCAGTTAGTTCACCTAAGATGTATACAGGTGCTCATTGGGTTATGAGTACACCGGACAGGACTCGCCGGGAACCTGCTAGTTGGTATTATACCTAAAGTCAGATAGCAGTTCCCTGGTGACATGTGTACAGGTTAGTTCGTCGACCTGAGGTCGTCATTTGTCTCGTGTGAGTTCCCATTGTGCTTTGATTTCTATCCTACCACGGCTCAAAGGAGTCGTGCAAACAGGTCTTTTTTGGGTACAGTCCCGAGCCACATGGAGGCAAGTGAGCGGATCGACAGGGGATTCGTCTCTCCCGGTATTGGGGGTAAGATCGCGCTATGTCTAGGAGAGCCATTACACAAAGCCCTCGGCCGAGGCAGGAGATTTATTGGTAGGTACTCCAGTAGTATCTCAGGGTATTCTGGGCTACTCTCTGACACGACTTATACCGCTATTGGGGGTCTGACGTTACCAGCCCCCTAGGCCGATATGCGATACTCATAGACGAACGGACCGGACTGTATGTATATTGTCACTGTTAGGCTCAGCAGGGTTTCTGGATGAGTTCGCTCATCAGCTTCCCTTCCAATCAATACATAGGCAACCGTTACTTATAGCTTGTACCTCTGACGTGCTAATGGTTATACCTAGTGCCAGTGTGTTGATGAATCATTAGAGTCCCCCACAGACACTTTCCCAAGTTCGGGCGAAATGTTGTAGAAGCCGTATGGTTTTATGGCAGGGTTCGGAAAATGCACGTGCGTTTACGCACGTGTCATATTTCGGGCAGATAATACTGGTGGGCTTTGGTTTAAGCCGGATCCGAGTATTATACTGTGTAGATATAATATCTTTGTCTCAGTTGCATTTGTATTCGGTTATAATACAAATGCGGGTATGTTTATACTGATGCGGGGTTATCCTGAAATTCGTTTCGGGATCGCTTTTGGAAATTGCCAGTTTCCTGTTTTCTTTCACCCATATTTAACATTCGGTTAAATACGGATTTATCTTTTCTTGAGGTGAGTCATGAGTGTGGATGGTTCTAGAAGTGATGACTAGGGTTTGTGACTCATCTTGGCATTAATTAGTTGATGACTAGTTAAGGTGACTCATTGTTTCATTAATGATTTTATGCAAGGTGTTATATGACTCATGCTTTGTTTGATTGTTATGATAAGCTTAGGTTTATGGTCACCTTCCTTTGCTCTCCTACACTCACACCCCCCACCATTTATGGCCGGCCCCCTCTTTGGAAAAATGATGGTTGTTAATTTGGGAAAACATGATAGATATTTGGTTCATGGAAATTAGATAGAAAAGTTTCTCATTTCATTTCGATCCAAAAGGCAACTTCATTAACCGTTCGTCCATAGCCTTGGACGTAACGAGAAAAAGTGTTCTACTCATTCTCTACATCAATCTTGGTCATCTCTTTTAGCAAACTTGATGATCGAGTTGCCTCGGTTCAGAGGCGGGAGCCCGTTTAAAGATCCGTCGACGTGGTGCCACCTGGACGAGAAGACTGGAGATTCAGGAGATCGGAGCAGCCGCAACAAAGCGTGGGATGATGGTTGAAGACCGAAGGACTCGGATCGTTCGGTATAACGTTTTTACCCACTTTGTAGTTTGTTAGTTTAGTTTTAATGGCAGATCCGGGATATAGTATACGATAGCGCCAGTTGTAAAAGTTTTTGTTCCGCATTTGGCATCTGTTAGACGGCCGAGGCGCTACCGTGTACTTACATATACATATATATATATATATATATATATATATATATACATATATATATATATATATACCAATGTCCCAGGTCACATCCGCAATAATCTCACATCATGGGAGCGACAGGGTATAAATCATCTCGATCGACTCGCATCCGTATACCAACATATCATCAGGTCATCATATCTGTCTTATAATCTTTTCATCGCATTTATAACTCATATCAACCCGAGTTTACCTAAACATTCTATCTCTACTATAAGTATAGGTATCTAATCTAACATACACACCCGAACCATACAATCAAATTTTTAAAGAAGCGAATCGTAGCTTTGAAAATAGGGGTTACGGTGTTTTTAAGAAAAAGATATCATTTGAAAATCCGTAACATCCCTCAAGGTATATTTTTAAAAGATACATATGATTCTTCGGTTTAGAAGAAGGTATGGTTCGGATGTCGCATCTACATCGACTATCTAGTCCTACGGTACCCTAAACGGCAATATCGGCAAACGTTGTCCTCGAATCCCGTCATCACATAATAGCCGTATTATCTCATTTCTAACTATCCTTAGTTTCTAATATAGTATCACTAACTATCCTTTACTATAACCCTAGTTTCCTAATCTATGTTTCCTAACCATATTCTATAATCAGTTTTCCATCAATACTTTGCGGGGGTGCTATACGCCATCCACCCGACTTTCCCCGTGGATATAGATCCACTCACCTGGTCTTCGCTCCCTGAAATCAATGACGCCACGCTCCGTCGCCTCGGAATCCATGCGAAGGTACCTACAATAATCAACAGTCACAATGCGTATTAAAATCGAATCCGGAAAACCGATACGGCGCACGGTGTGCTCATAGGTTAGAACCTATGGCCTACACGTGCAAAAACAATCAAACAACCCTTGTTGTCGATGTAGAAACATCCAACAACCCAATACAAATCCAAGTATCAAGAAAGTGCATTTTAAAATACGGAAAATATAGCCTAAAACACACCAAAATGCTCCCAGATTTTCCCCAGGTGGCAATTAGCCAATTTTGCATATAGGAGGGGTCTATTTTACTGACATAGGAGCTACAGACGAAGCAAGAACCAAAAATGAGATACCCAGGCCGCAAATTGCGGCCCAGGGGATTAAATCTGCGGCCCAAAGGTTAAGGTTTGGTCTCGGGTCTCTGTGGTAGCTTCCTGGGTGCCTGCATGTGCTACAGTGTTTGCAAAATAATTTTTTAGAGGCTCCGGGTGTAAGCAGATTCCATTTTACATCCACAGAATTCACAATTCATCGGATATCGGTTTCTAAATCCGTATTCCGGGTTTCTAGTATCTGGTTTGAGTCTTAGTTCTAACACTAGGGGGTTTGTGTGGCCTCTACTGAGCTTAATTACCCATCACCACTCTCAATTCCCATTAACCCTAACTAGGTTTTTCCTAAGTCCACAAAACCACTCGATATCGATTCAAATCTAACATGGGGGTATAAGTAATGGAAATACTAAGCTTATGGTTCAGAAATTACCTTATTTGGAAACTCAAGAAAATTCTCGAGTTGCCCCAAGTGGCCAAAATCCTTGCTTTCTTGGTCCAATGTGCTTCCCTTGAGCTTATGCACAAAATTTATGAAATGGGGATAGGGTTTTGAACTGTTTGGCATGGAGTTTTGGGGAGATGAAGAAGGGAGGGAGTGAGGGCTGAAGCAGCAGCAGCAAGAGGGGGAGGGGATGTTAGTTATATGTATGCCCTAGAGGCCTTTACTGTACATAGGATGTATATTGTAGTGGATGCTGGGACATATATAGGGAGGACTTTCTTGCTCGACATGATAGTATGCTATCTGGTTGCTCTTTACCTTAACGTGTATACCGATTGTCTCTCTATTACATGTTGGTAATGCCCTTAGGATGTGTACTTGACTACCTAGACTATGATGCGGATCATACTAGTGGGGACATGGTAGTCTATAAGTACATCCTTCAAGGTCGCTAGTCGTGGGTGTATCGAGACGGGGCATCGATATACCAGAGTAGACTAGCGTATACCTTCTCGACTCATACAAATGGGCGATGGATGATCCCACATCCATTGGTGTTTGACATCAGAGATGATATACGGGTGCTCAGTGGAGACTGGGTACACTGGACGGACTCGCCGAGAACTCCCAGATGGTAGTATACCTTACGTCAGATGGCAGTTCTCTGGTGACACTGGTACAGGTTAGTCTGTAGACCCGAGATCGTCATAGAGTCTTGTGCGATTCCCACTGTGCTTTGATTTCCACCTTACCACATCCAAGAGGGCGTGCAAAATGGTGGCTTTTGGGTACAGTCCCGAATCACATGGAGGCAATGAGCGATAGGAGGGGATTCGTCTCTCCCGGTATAGGGAGTTGATGTTGCGCTGTGTTCGATTGGCTATAACCGGAAATCCCTGTCCAGCGTTGCTGAGATTTACTGGTAAGTGTTACCAGTAGTTTCTCGAATAGTTATAGACCTCATATCGACACGACTTATCGAGCTATTGGGGTCTGACGTTTACCACCCCTAGGTGAGATATGCAACATATCAGACGACGAGACCGGACTGTACGGTAAGTGTTACTGGTTGGATTCACAGGAGTATGAGCGGGCTTGCTCGTCGATCTTCTGATCGCTCAATACCCGGGTGGCCGTTACGTTTAGCAGACCGCTTGCGGCTTGTGGGTGTTTGATATGATCACCATCTGCTGCCGGCGTATTGACGAGTCTTTAGAGTCCTACACAGAGGTTTCCTGGCTCAAGCAAAACGAAATAGGAGCGCATATGAGATATGTGCGGGACCGAGAATAATGCGTGTATTGTAGGGTTCCTAGGCACTCTAGTGAAGTCTCACAAGTGATCAAACATGCACAAATCAAATTTTACGGGTGCCTACAAACCCGACTACGGATCGTTTACTAGATATTTAGGCGAAACAAGCAAACTAGTTAACATTTTAACTAAGGGAACGGATATACAACCTTTGTAGATCCGGTCCACCACCTCCACGGCTCCGCAACGAAGTCCTCTCGCTGTCCAAGTGAACTCCCGGGCTCTAGCGTCGGCTTCGTCGAAGAATAGGTCGTCAATATCCATGCCGAAGATGATCTACGTCGAGGCATCGCTAGATCAAGCTCCACCTTCACCAAACCTTGAAAATTTGTGAAGGAAACACACTCTACTACTTGGCAAGAGGTAGAGGATGAAGAAATAGGAAGTGGGTAGACTTTAGTTTTGGATTTCTCACTTGATTTGGCTAGTTGCCATTGAAGTAGAAAGCTTTTCTTCATGTTGAAGAAGATGTAGAAGAAGAAGAAGATATGATATGATTATTAAAAAAGAAAATAAAAAATAATACTTATCATGACTTCAACCATGGTTTAGTGTAGAGATTTAACCAAGGTTTAGATGAGTGGTTAGGGTTAGAGAAAAGACAAGAATGGTGGACTTAGTCAAGGTTTCAAGAAGCTTCCAAGAAAAAAGACAAACTAAGCCACCATTTCATTTTCTCTTTATCTTTTCCAAAACAATAATAAATGGATAAATAAATAAGAGAAAAGAAACCCTAACCATTCAATAAACATGGTTTAATCTTTACACAAACCCAAAAGAGCAAGTATCATCAAACATGATACAATGATGTGCACAAAAATATATCACATATACAATGTGCAATACAAGTGAGTAAATCCATTTAAAGTGAACCAATACTAGTTAATGCAAAGTAATATATCAAATATATAATTATACATTAAATCATTAAATCAACACTTGATTCAATGATCCGGTCATTTCGCATATAACCGGCTAGTATCCAATGTATCGGCTTATCGAATCAATCCTTGATTCGATAACTAGGTTATATCGCATACAACCATTCGACACACATTCATCACGAGAATGAAATACGGTATCACATACATGCATTATTCTCGGTCCCGCACATATCTCATATGCGCTCCTATTTCGTTTCGCTTGAGCCAGGAAACCTCTGTGTAGGACTCTAAAGACTCATCAATACGCCTGCAGCGGATGATGATCATATCAAACACCCACAAGCCGCAAGCGGTCTGCTAAACGTAACGGCCACCCGGGTATTGAGCGATCAGAAGATCGACGAGCAAGCCCGCTCACACTCCTGCGAATCCAACCAGTAACACTTACCGTACAGTCCGGTCTGTTCGTCTGATATGTCGCATATCTCGCCTAGGGGTGGTAAACGTCAGACCCCAATAGCTCGATAAGTCATGCCGACTTGAGGTCCATAACATTCGTGAAACTACTTATAACTCTTACCAGTATATCACTGCAACCCTGGCCAGGGATTTCCTGTTATGGCCAGTCGAGCATAGCACAACATCAACCCCCAATACCGGGAGAGACGAATCCCCTCCTATCGCTCATTGCCTCCATGTGAATCGGGACTGTACCCAAAAGCCACCTGTTTGCACGACTCAGTAGAGCCGTGGTAGGGTGGAAATCAAAGCACAGTGGGAGACACACAAGACTCTATGACGATCTCGGGTCAACAGACTAAGCTGTACCAGTGTCACCAGAGAACTGCCATCTGACGTGAGGTATAATACCATCTGGGAGTTCTCGGCGAGTCCGTTCAGTGTACCCAGTCTCCACTGAGCACCCGTATACCATCTCCGATGTCAAACACCAATGGATATGGGATCATCCATCGCCCATCGCATGGGTCGAGAAGATATGCGCTAGTCTACTCTGGAATATCGATGCCCCGTCTCGATATTCCCTCGACTAGGAACAATGAAGGATGTACTCATGGACTATCCAGGCCCCACTAGTATGATCTATATCACAGTCCTGGAAGTCGAGTACACATCCTAAGGGCTTTATCAACATGTAATCAGAGAGACAGAAAATATACATGTTAAGATAAAGAGCAACCAGATAGCGTACTATCATGTCGAGCAAGAAAGTCCTACCTATATATGTCCCAGCATCCACTACAATATACATCCAATGTACAGTAATGGCCTCTAGGGCATACATATAACTAACAATCTCCCACTTGCACTAGGGCCATCTGTAGCAGTGGTCGCAGTATCTAATACTCAACCATCCCATATGAGTCTCTCTCTGGGAAAAAGGCCTTCGTGAGTGGATCCGCCGTGTTGTCTTCTGAGTCTACTCTCCTAACCTCGATCACCCCGGAGATCAACTATCTCCATGATCAGGTGATGCTTCCTCAGAATATGTCTGGGTCACTGATGAGACCAGGGTTCCAGGGCCAAAGCCATACTTCCATTGTCATACAATGGCAGGAACCTAGTTCATCTTATGAACCAATATACACCCAAACTTCCTCTTTGGTAGTATCTTCAATAGCGATGTTACCAGCCTTCATCGTCTAGTTTGCCACGGTATCTAGCTTGGAACTCTTCCAACATACCGTCCCTTTACTGAGGGTAAAGACAGTGCCTGTGACTGACATTCAGTCGACTTTATCACCCTGGAACACTTCCAGTGATTCTCCCCAGGATCGATTGATACAATCTCACTATACCTAGTGAGAACCCTAATATCCCTTTAGATCTATCTCATAGGTCCAAATCTCAGGATTTAGGAGGTGTCATCTTTATCCTATTTGGAGAATCTTTGTGATAATAGGAGATTGATCGATCGTAGTATAGGAAACTCTTTTCCTATCAACAGTATGTTGTCTACGTACAATACGAAGATGACCACCTTACTCTCTACTACCCTTTTGTATATACAAGGTTCGTCTACCATTTTGATGAAGTCAAACACTTTGACTATCACATCAAAACAGACGTTCCAACTCCACGATGCCTGCTTCATTATGTAAAGAAACTTGCACATGTTTCCGCTGCTCCCACTGTTTACGAAGACCTCTGGCTGTGTTCTTATAGACGTTCTCTTCTAAATCAGTATTTAGAAAAGCAGTCATGGCACCCAACCGCCAGATATCGTAGTCATGGTATGTAGCCGTGGTAAGTAGGATCTGGACAGACTTAAGCATAGCTACTGGAAAAAGGTTTCATCATTATCCATGCCTAGTCGATGACGAAAACCTTTAACAAGTCTAGCTTTGAAAGTCTCAACTTTTCCATCTAAACCAAGTAATCTTCTCAAGATATACTTGCTCCTGATGGGGATTTAACCCTTCAGATATAGCAGCTAAAGTCCATACTTTGCTGGTGTACATGGATTCCATCTCAGATCGCTAAGCATCCAGCCATTCTTACAGAGTCTCTACTCTCGATGGCCTGCTCGAAACTAGTTGGGTCATCATCTCATGATGCAATCCTTGCTCCCACTGTCATCGAGAAACCGAGGTATCTCTCAGGCGGATGAGGAACCCTACCAGATCGGCGGAGAGGCTGAGGTTCGTCGGGGACTATAGAATCATATGGTTCTGTCAAATCATCAACTGCAGTTTTGTATAGCTGGAACCTTTCCAGTTCTACAGAACTGATCCTGCCTCGATCTTGTCCGGATTTTGCTTTAAACATAGGCCGGACAACCCCAAATCTTAACTCGTTTAAGAGATGGGTTCTTCCCATACCATATCTTATATGGAGTGGTAGGCAGTGATTTGATTCAAACCTAATTCAATAGGTATGCAGCTTCTCAAGTGCATAACCCCAAAAGGAAATAGGTAACTCAGTAATACTCATCATAGAGCACACCTTATCATATAGGGTGTGATTGCTCCGCCCCGATACACCAATGTGCTATGGTTATTTGGAGGAGTAATGCTGAGAGAGAATCTCATTCTCCTTTAGAATAATCCAGGAATTCCATGCACAAGTATTCTCCTCCTTGATCTCATCAAAGGACATAATACTTATACCCGTATATTGGTTCTCTACTTCTAACTTATATTCTGTGAATATCTCAAAAGGTTCGGACTTATGTTTCAACAGGAACATATGACTGAATCTTGAGAGATTATCAAAGAATATAATGAAGTATGAAGAACCAGTCCTGGCATGTGTAGACAGGAGACTTTACATACATCATCATGTATCAGTCCTAAGAGTTTACTAACTCTTTCTCTGTTTCTAATAAACAGAGCTATGGTCATCTAATCTTTGTGACATGACTGGCAAGTTTCACAAGATGTAAATTCAAACTGATTTAAATATGCATCTGAAATGTAACTTCAGCCAGTCGGGTCGCATTGATGTGACCTAGTCTACAATACCTCAAGAAGGATTCGTTCATTTCTGAACTCTTCCTCTTGTGTGTGTTCTGTAAACTAGGAACTGCAGTTTGATTTAGAACGTCAATGCTTTTAGATAACGTGCCTGAACCGATCAACTTTTGATATAGGAAATGTTCAAAACATTATCCATCAATACAAAATTATATCCTTTCTTTACTAATAAAGAGACTGACATGATTTTGTATATCAGGTTCGGTATCTAATAGCATTTGTTCAGAATCAATGTATTCGTAATACAGGGTGACAGTGACCAACAGACTTGGCTGCAATACTTGCCCCATTTTCTGCCTCATGAAACATATCACCCGTTCTCAGTTTTTCTACCTTTTTGTAGCCCTATGTAACAGATTACATATCTGGGATCCTGATCCGGTATCATATACCCAGGATGCAGAGGATACTGAGAAACAGTTCTTTGTAATGAACACACCCGAAGGAGATGCATCATATGCACTGTCTTCGTTTGGGCGGCATAGGAATTCTGGTATTCCCCTATTTCCTGCTCTGTCTTATAACAATTATAAGTTGGAGCGGGACCAACGTTCCCCAGCTCAGTATAACAAGCGGGTTCGGTCAATACATCCATTTTATTATCTTGATTAAGGCGTGATATGGTCGCTACCAGGAGAGAGAGAAGAAAACACTCTGCGTGCGCTCTTGCAAGATCAGATTGGTTATATATTTTATCTAATCAGGATGGCTCCCACTGTTTTTATCAAATCTTCCTTCAAACCCTAAAAGGAAAGACTAGCCGGGATTAATTACACTCTACAAGTTCGCCAATCTTTCAGCCAGGCCAGTGTCGGTACTTTGAGGGAGGTTCCCCGTGCTTTCGCACGGACCTAATTACTGTAAACCTCGTTTTCCCAGAGGCGTAACCCCGTTGACACCTTTCTAGACACCTACTTGATCGGCTAATTGCAAAGTGCAAAACTCTCCCAGGAGAAACAATTACTCGCAGTGGGTATCGGGATCCAACTATCACATAGAAGGTATGCAATCTCATTGCAAATTTCAACACTTGAAACTCCCGATAATGGTTTTTACCCCTAGCACCTATGACCTTGGCTAAGGTCAACAAATCATAGGTACTAGTCAAGTTCTACCCGTCATTTCGTGATTAATTAGACCCACCCACATGACCCTTGGCTAAGGTCAACAAAGCCATATGACTGTCCTAACTAATCGTATCATATGCTGTGTAGGAAGACATCACTTAGCTACCGTACACTGTGCCTTGACTATGGTCAACAAACACAGCACGAATACTAAGTACTCTACTTCCTAAAATGACGGAGGGTTGCGGCTGGTTTTTGTGAAAACCTTTAACGCTTTGAACTTGATCTCGTTGCGGAATCAAATGGTTTTTAAATGGAATGTTTTTGAAGCTTTTCTAGTTTTGCTAAAGGGGTCACTCCCGGTGAAGGGATCGTCGGCCCTTTCCTCGTCGAATGAGGTGCGGGATATATCATATATATCACTGTGCAAAGCAGAAACTATAGAAGCGATCAAAAGACAAACCGAGGGTTGTAGCATCTGCCAGTTATTGCTAAAGGAGTCACTCCCGGTGAAGGGATCTCGGTCCTTTCCTTATCGAATAAGGTGCAGGATGTTCTACAAGGAACACCACGATGCAAAGCAAGAACTGTAGCTACCTGTTTTAATTTTGAAATTCGATTCCACAACATCAATTAGGTTTATTTTTCTTTCATTAATCTCATTAATGAATATCCCATCATTTAATTCCACCTAAACATCACAGATAAATATAACGTACGCTTATGCCATCCGCATTCGCCTCGATGTCCCGTCTGCACCGTTAGATTAGGTAACTAACGCCAGAGCGAGGCAGGGCTAGCGCGGGTGTAAAACATAAGCAACGTCTATATAATATATCATATATACTATATATAATACCTGTCACAGAACATCACATGATCACATCACAGATAAATCACAGCAGAAGAAACATATGAAATATTGGATATACTAGGACGTCCGTGTTTTCAATACGAGCCAGTATAAAACACGGATTCCACGGTCGTGATGAATAGCCAATCCCACACCCCAAGACCCCTACGAGAGCGGCAAGCAACCCTACCAATTCTAGGGTTAGGAGACCCGGACTCGACTCCTCGAGTTGGTCTCCCACTGGACCCCAGAACCCGGTTACTTGTGCTCCCCTCCTTGGGTCTATCCTAGTGCAGAAAAGTAAATAATATACAAGTGGTGACAACATCCGCAACCTGGAAGTGCCCCAATAAAAGAATATTACATACAAGTTTTTACATGAATGAAAATGAAAAACACTCATCTCACATAAAAACCCCCCGGCTATTCAAACACGACGATCCAATATAACATATCCAGCAACACATAACATCACATGTCATCAACGTAAGTAAATATGCACATCCCAATTGTCGTTGACATATAGCAACGAAACCGGCGACATCACATATTACACTTACGGTCACAGAAAAAAAAGTGTAAAACTACAACAGTTGGAATCCGCAACCACCTCAGACATCGCATGCCTGACCAAATGAATTACTTAGACATCGCATGCCTAACAATTATAAACCCCGCATTTTAGTCTCATTATTGAAAACTCTTTTCAATATCAAGTTGGGCAATTCAACAGGATTCCCGACATATTGATCGAATGCTCGTCGCAAACTTCAGTAGACGGCCGCACCCCCGATGCCGTCGACAAAGTGCACCAAGGCGGAACACCGCTACCGCGAGCACCCGAACGGATGCTTTCGGCGACGGGGTTCTCCTACAGTCACTTGGTCGGGGCTATGGAGTGAGGCTGTCTATTAAGTTTACCCGGCGAGTATCCGCGTACGCTACATGATTGCGACGGACTTTTGATCACATCAAAATTCCGTGGCAACCGATCAAGTGAGACTAAACTGCTATGTTTATAATATTCATTCCGTTATCTCATAACAATTTGTGAATTCCAATTATTGTATCACATTCCGGATAAACAGAAAATGTTAAACTTTCCGATCGAACAATCGAACACCCAAGTTTTCCCGATACAGCTCAACACATGAAATAAGTCTAACAGCATTCAGTTCGTGCCTCAGTACCAACGGTCCAGCCGTAGAAGGGTCAAACCAACGCCTCACATGTGGCACGCCGTACTGCCCCAAACCCGAAGGTTCAAAGGGCAGTTCAAGACGGTCACATAATCGAGTTAAGGTTTGTTGTCTTCTAGAGGGTCCATCGCGTTACTTGCACTACGTAGAACGTCGTTAAACTACGGAAAAATCCAACAATTGGAAATTTCCCGGTAGGGGAAAAAGTGGGTATTTATATCCGGTCGAACTTTTTAACATATTCTAAAATTACCCGGAAAAGCACACCGACAAAATTAGACAGTCCGATCGAATACACCGAGTTCCCAATACAACCCAGAAAATGCAACTCTGGAAAAATTATTAAAAATCCCCAGGAAAACCAACACAGAAAGCTAAGAACTACTGTGCAAAATTGGCTGCAGAAAGCGACAAAAGCGCCGCGGATCCGCCGCATGATCCTACTGTAGGGCCGCGGATCAGCGCCACCTTTGTGGAATCAATCCATCGAATTTCACAGTAAGTCTTAGGATTATCTTCTGATTTTACTGCATATTTTTAATTTCGAAAAAACCACGAATTTCAAAAAAGTCCAGAGAGCATTTTTTGGTTTGGGTTTTGGGTCGATCGGACTTCTAATTCCGTCGGGACTTCGCCTAAGGCTCTAGCTAGGCTCTGATACCACTGTAGGGTTCCTAGGCACTCTAGTGAAGTCTCACAAGTGATCAAACATGCACAAATCAAATTTTACGGGTGCCTACAAACCCGACTACGGATCGTTTACTAGATATTTAGGCGAAACAAGCAAACTAGTTAACATTTTAACTAAGGAACGGATATACAACCTTTGTAGATCCGGTCCACCACCTCCACGGCTCCGCAACGAAGTCCTCTCGCTGTCCAAGTGAACTCCCGGGCTCTAGCTGTAGGGTTCCTAGGCACGCTAAGGAGGTCTCACAAGGCATCGAACATGCCAATATAAAATTTTACGGTGCCGAGAAACCCTAAACTACGGATCGTTTGCTAGAAAACTAGGCGAAAAAGCTAACTAGTTAACACTTAACTATAAGAATCGGAAATACAACCTTTGTAGATCCGGTGCTCCACCTCCTTAGCTCCGCAACGAAGTCGTCTCCGCTGTCCAAAAGGAATCCGGGCTCTAGAGTCGGCTTCGTCGGAGAAAAAGCGAGCTAGGTCGTCGATGTCCATGCCGAAGATGATCTACGTCGAGGCATCGCTAAATCAAGCTCCACCTTCACCAAGCCCTAAAAACTTGTGAAGGAAACACACTCTACTACTTGGCAAGAGGTAGAGGATGAAGAAATAGGAAGTGGGTAGACTTTAGAATTGGATTTCTCACTTGTTTTCATCAATCACCATTGATGAAGTGAACTTTCTTCATGTGAAGAAGATGAAGAAGAAGAAGAAAGAAATATGATAAGTTAATTATATTTGGAAAAGAAAATGAATACTTATCATATTAGAACCATGGTCAAGTGTAGAGAATTAACCAAGGTTAGATTAATGGTTAGGGTTTAAGATGAAGACAAGAATGGTTACAAAGTCAAAGCTTCATGAAGCTTCAACTAAGCTCCAAAATTAGCAACCATTCTTTTCTTATCTATTCAAAATAAATAAATAAATAAATAAGTAATAAAAAGAAAATCCTAATCATTAGTTTAACCATGGCTTAATTCATTACACTTAACTATAGTTAAACATGTATCATCAAACATGATACAATCAAGTGTACAAAAGTATATCACATATACAATGTGCACAAACCAAGTGAGAAAATCCGTTTAAAGTGAACCAATACTAGTTAGTGCAAAGTAATATATCAAATATATAATTATGCATTAAATCATTAAATCAACACTTGATTCAATGATCCGGTCATGTCGCACACAACCGACTAGTATTCAATGTATCGGCTTATCGAATCAATACTTGATTCGATACCTAGGTTATATCGCATACAACCATTCGATACAATCATCGCGAGAATGGAATACGGTATCACATACACGCATTATTCTCGGTCCCGCACATATCTCATATGCGCTCCTATTTCGTTTTGCTTGAGCCAGGAAACCTCTGTGTAGGACTCTAAAGACTCGTCAATACGCCGGCAGCAGATGATGATCATATCAAACACCCACAAGCCGCAAGCGGTCTGCTAAACGTAACGGCCACCCGGGTATTGAGCGATCTGAAGATCGACGAGCAAGCCCGCTCACACTCCAGTGAATCCGACCAGTAACACTACCGTACAGTCCGGTCTGATCGTCTGATATGTCGCATATCTCGCCTAGGGGTGGTAAACGTCAGACCCCAATAGCTCGATAAGTCGTGTCGATATGAGGTCTATAACCATTCAAGAAACTACTGGTAACACTTACCAGTAAATCTCAGCAACCCTGGCCAGGGATTTCCTGTTATAGCCAATCGAACACAGCGCAACATCAACCCCCTATACCGGGAGAGACGAATCCCCTCCTATCGCTCATTGCCTCCATGTGACTCGGGACTGTACCCAAAAACCACCGTTTTGCACGCCCTCTTGGACGTGGTAAGATGGAAATCAAAGCACAGTGGGAACCACACAAGACTCTATGACGATCTCGGGTCAACTGACTACTCTGTACCAGTGTCACCAGAGAACTGCCATCTGACGTGAGGTATAATACCATCTGGGAGTTCTCGGCGAGTCCGTCCAGTGTACCCAGTCTCTACTGAGCACCCGTATATCATCTCTGATGTCAAACACCGATGGATATGGGATCATCCATCGCCCATCTATATGGGTCGAGAAGGTATACGCTAGTCTACTCTGGTATATCGATGCCCCGTCTCGATACACCCACGACTAGGGACTTTGAAGGATGTACTTATGGACTACCATGTCCCCACTAGTATGATCCGCATCATAGTCCAGGTAGTCAAGTACAGATCCTAAGGGCTTTACCAACATGTAACAGAGAGACAATCAGTATACACGTTAAGGTAAACATCAACCAGATAGCATACTATCATGTCGAGCAAGAAAGTCCTCCCTATATATGTCCCAGCATCCACTACAATATACATCCTATGTACAGTAATGGCCTCTAGGGCATACATATAACTAACACTAGCGTCGGCTTCGTCGAAGAATAAACGAGCTAGGTCGTCAATATCCATGCCGAAGATGATCTACGTCGAGGCATCGCTAGATCAAGCTCCACCTTCACCAAACCTTGAAAAATTATGAAGGAAACACACTCTACTACTTGGCAAGAGGTAGAGGATGAAGAAATAGGAAGTGGGTAGACTTTAGTTTTGAATTTCTCACTTGATTTGGCTAGTTTCCATTGAAGTAGAAAGCTTTTCTTCATGTTGAAGAAGATGAAGAAGAAGAAGAAGATATGATAAGATTATTAAAAAAGAAAATAAAAAATAATACTTATCATGACTTCAACCATGGTTTAGTGTAGAGATTTAACCAAGGTTTAGATGAGTGGTTAGGGTTAGAGAAAAGACAAGAATGGTGGACTTAGTCAAGGTTTCAAGAAGCTTCCAAGAAAAAAGACAAACTAAGCCACCATTTCATTTTCTCTTTATCTTTTCCAAAACAATAATAAATGGATAAATAAATAAGAGAAAAGAAACCCTAACCATTCAATAAACATGGTTTAATCTTTACACAAACCCAAAAGAGCAAGTATCATCAAACATGATACAATGATGTGCACAAAAATATATCACATATACAATGTGCAATACAAGTGAGTAAATCCATTTAAAGTGAACCAATACTAGTTAATGCAAAGTAATATATCAAATATATAATTATACATTAAATCATTAAATCAACACTTGATTCAATGATCCGGTCATTTCGCATATAACCGGCTAGTATCCAATGTATCGGCTTATCGAATCAATCCTTGATTCGATAACTAGGTTATATCGCATACAACCATTCGACACACATTCATCGCGAGAATGAAATACGGTATCACATACACGCATTATTCTCGGTCCCGCACATATCTCATATGCGCTCCTATTTCGTTTCGCTTGAGCCAGGAAACCTCTGTGTAGGACTCTAAAGACTCGTCAATACGCCGGCAGCGGATGATGATCATATCAAACACCCACAAGCCGCAAGCGGTCTGCTAAACGTAACGGCCACCCGGGTATTGAACGATCAGAAGATCGACGAGCAAGTCCGCTCACACTCCTGCGAATCCAACCAGTAACACTTACCGTACAGTCTGGTCTGTTCGTCTGATATGTCGCATATCTCGCCTAGGGGTGGTAAACGTTAGACCCCAATAGCTCGATAAGTCATGCCGACTTGAGGTTCATAACATTCGTGAAACTACTGATAACTCTTACCAGTATATCACTGCAACCCTGGCCAGGGATTTCCTGTTATGGCCAGTCGAGCATAGCACAACATCAACCCCCAATACCGGGAGAGACGAATCCCCTCCTATCGCTCATTGCCTCCATGTGAATCGGGACTGTACCCAAAAGCCACCTGTTTGCACGACTCAGTAGAGCCGTGGTAGGGTGGAAATCAAAGCACAGTGGGAGACACACAAGACTCTATGACGATCTCGGGTCAACAGACTAAGCTGTACCAGTGTCACCAGAGAACTGTCATCTGACGTGAGGTATAATACCATCTAGGAGTTCTCGGCGAGTCCGTTCAGTGTACCCAGTCTCCACTGAGCACCCGCATACCATCTCCGATGTCAAACACCAATGGATATGGGATCATCCATCGCCCATCGCATGGGTCGAGAAGATATGCGCTAGTCTACTCTGGAATATCGATGCCCCGTCTCGATATTCCCTCGACTAGGAACAATGAAGGATGTACTCATGGACTATCCAGGCCCCACTAGTATGATCTACATCACAGTCCTGGAAGTCGAGTACACATCCTAAGGGCTTTATCAACATGTAATCAGAGAGACAGAAAATATACATGTTAAGATACAGAGCAACCAGATAGCGTACTATCATGTCGAGCAAGAAAGTCCTACCTATATATGTCCCAGCATCCACTACAATATACATCCAATGTACAGTAATGGCCTCTAGGGCATACATATAACTAACATGTATGTGATACCGTATTCTATTCTCGTGATGAATGTATCGAATGGTTGTATGTGATATAACCTAGTTATCGAATCAAGGATTGATTCGATAAGCCGATACATTGGATATTAGTCGGTTATATGCGATATGACCGGATCGTTAAATCAAGTGTTGATTTAATGATTTAATGTATAATTATATATTTGATATATTACTTTGCATTAACTAGTATTGGTTCACTTAAGATGGATTTTCTCACTTGATGTGCACATTGTATATGTGATATATTTTTGTGCACTTGATTGTATCATGTTTGATGATACATGTAAGTTTGTGTGTATGTTTAGTTTAAACCTTGGTTAAGTAAATGGTTAGGGTTTTGTTTAATTTATTTATTCATTTATTTATTTATTTCATTTTGGCAAGAAATGAAATGGTTGCTACTTTTGTTTTACATTGAAGCTTCATGAAGCTTTGAAAAAGTCTACCATTTTTGTTTCATGCCTAACCTAACCATTCACCTAACCTTAGTTTACTCTCTACACATAACCATGGTTGCTAATATGATAAGGATCGCTCATTTTCTATTATTCAAGATTCTTATCATATTATCATATTCTTTTCTTCTTCTTCTTCTTCTTCTTCTTCTTCTTCAAGATGAAGAAAACCTTGCATCCTTTAATGGTGTCTTGAGAAAAAGAGTGAGAAATCCAATTCTAAAGTGAACCCACTTCTTATTTCTTCATCCTCTACCACTTGCCAAGTAGTATAGGGTGTTTTCTTCACAAGTTTCATGGCTTGGTGAAGTTGGAGCTTGATCTTGTGTTGCCTCGACGTAGATCATCTTCGGCATCGAAGTCGACGACCTAGCCCGTCCATTTCTCCGATGAAGCCGACGCTAGAGCCCGGGATCCGATGATCGCTGCGAGGGGACTTCATCAAGGAGCTTTGGAGGTAGAGGACTGGATCTACAAAGGTTGTATTTCCGTTCACTTATTAGTAAAGCAGTTTACTAGTTCTAGTTTTCGCCTAATCTCTAGTTAACGATCCGTATTAGGGTTTGTAGGCACCGGAAATTTTTGAAATTGGCATGGTTGATTCCTTGTGAGACCTTATTAGTGTGCCTAGAAACCCTACAGTGGTATCAGAGCCTAGCTAGAGCCTTAGGTTATGAGTAGACGAAGTTAGAAACCCGAACGAACCCGAAACCCTAATACGAAACCCTTCTCTGTACATTTTTTGAAATCTGAGATTTTTTAAAATTAAAAATATGCAGAAAATTCAGCAGGGATTTATAGGAATTACTGTGAATTTCGAGTACCCAATTCGATAAAACCGCCGCGGAACCGCGGCCATAGCCTTGGTTGGGCGGCGGTTCCGCGGCAAAATAGTGGGTTTGTTCACGTCTGATTGCACAGTAATTCCTAGCTTTTAGACTTGTATTTTCTGGGAATTTTTAATATTTACTCAAGAGTTGAGTTTTCTGGGTTGTATTGGGGACTCGGTGTTTCGATCGGGAAGTTTAACTTCGTCTGTGTTTTTCCGGATAAGTTTAGAAAATCTTGAAAAGTTCGACCGGATATAAATACCCAATTTTTCCCCTGCCGGGAAATTTCCAAGTGTTGGATTTTTCCGTAGTTTAATGACGTTCTAAGTAGTGCAAGTAACGCGATGGTCCCTCTAGAAGACAACAAACCTTAACTCGATTATGTGACCGACTTGAACTGCCCTTTGAACCTTAGGGTTTGGGGCAGTACGGCGTGCCACATGTGAGGCGTTGGCTTGACCCTTCTACGGCTGGACCGTTGGTACTGAGGCACGAAGTGAATGTTTTTAAACTTATTTCATGTGTTGAGCTGTATCGGGAAAACTTTGGTGTTTGAATGTTCGATCGGAAAGTTTAACATTTTCTATTTATCTGGAATGGGATACAATAATTGGAATTCACAAGTAGTTATGAGATAACTGAATGAATGTTATAAACATAGCAGTTTAGTCTCACTTGATTGGTTGCCACGGGATTTTGATGTGATCAAAAGTCCGTCGCAATCACGTAGGGTACGCGGATACTCGCCGGGTAAACTTAATGGACAGCCTCATCCCATAGCCCCGACCAAGTGACTGTAGGAGAACCCCGTCGCCGAAAGCATCCGTTCGGGTGCTCGCGGCAGCGGTGTTCCGCCTTGGTGCACTTCGTCGACGGTATCGGAGGTGCGGCCGCCTACTAAAGTTTGCGACGAGCATTCGATCAGGATGTCGGGAATCTTGTTGAATTACCCGACTTGATATTGAAAAGTGTTTTCGATAATGAGACTAAAATGTGGGGTTTATAATTGTTAGGCATGCGATGTCTAAGGAATTCATTTGATTAGGCATGCGATATCTATGGAGGTTGCGGATTCCAACTGTTGTAGTTTTACGCTTTCTTTTCTGTGACCGTAAGTGTAATATGTGATATCGCCGGTTTCGTTGCTATATGTCAACGACAATTGGGATATGCATATTTACTTACGTTGATGACATGTGATGTTATGTGTTGCTGGATATGTTATATTGGATCGTCGTGTTTGAATAGCCAGGGGGGTTTATGTGAGATGAGTGTTTTTCATTTTCATTCATGTAAAAACTTGTATATAATATTCTTTTATTGGGGCACTTCCAGGTTGCGGAAGATGTCACCGTTTGTATATTATTTACTTTTCCGCACTAGGATAGACCCAAGGAGGAGAGCACAAGTAATCGGGTTCTGGAGTCCAGTGGGAGACCAACTCGAGGAGTCGAGTCCGGGTCTCCAAACTCTAGAATTGGTTGGGTTGCTTGCCGCTCTCGTAGGGGTCTAGAGGTGTGGGGTTGGCTATTCATCGCGACCGTGGAATCCGTGTTTTATACTGGCTCGTATTGAAAACACGGACGTCCTAGTATATCCAATGTTTCATATGATTCTTCTGCTGCGATATCTGTGATGTAATCATGTGATGTTCTGTGATAAATACTGTATATAGTATATATGATATATTATATAGACGTTACTTATGTTTTACACCCGCGCTAGCCCTGCCCCGCTCAGCCGTTAGTTACCTAACCTAACGGTGCACGAGGGGACATCGAGGCGAATGCGGATGACATAAGTGTACGTCATATTTATCTGTGATGTTTAGGTACTTAGATGATGGGACTTCATTAATGAGATTAATGAAATAAAAGAAACCTAAAGATGTTGTGGAATCGAATTTCAAAAATAAAACAGGTAACTAAAGTTCTTGCTTTGCACAGCGGTATATGTGATATATCCTGCACCTTATTCGATGAGGAAAGGACCGAGATCCCTTCACCGGGAGTGACTCCTTTAGCAATAACTGGCAGATGCTACACACTCGGTTTGTCTTTTGATTGCTTTTAAGAGTTTTTGCTTTGCACAGTGATATATATGATATATCCCGCACCTCATTCGACGAGGAAAGGGCCGACGATCCCTTCACCGGGAGTGACCCCTTTAGCAAAACTAGAAAAGCCTCAAAAACACTCCATTTTAAAATCATTTGATTCTACAACGATATCAAGTTCATTACGCAATAGGTTTTCAGAAAAACCTGTCGTAGCCCTCCGTCATTTCAGATAAGTCCTACTTAGTATTCGTGCTACGTTTGTTGACCTCCGTCAAGGCGTAGTGTGCGGTAGCTAACTACTATTTATCTGCTTATGCATATGATGCAGATTGGATTAGGATAGTCGTGCGACCTTGTTGACCGCCGTCAAGGGTCGTGCGGGTGGGTTTGATTCGATCAAGAAATGACGGGTTGAACTTGACTAGTAGCCTATGGTTTGTTGACCTCCGTCAAGGTCATAGGACGCTAGGGGCAAAATATTATCGGGAATTTCAAGTGTTGAAATTTGCAATGAGATTGCATACGTTCTATGAGATAGTTGGATCCCGATACCCGCTGCGAGTAAGAGTTACTCCTGGGAGAGTTTTACACATTACAATTAGCCGATCAAGTAGGTGTCTAGAAAGGTGTTAACGAGATTACGCCTCTGGGAAAACGAGGTTTACATTAATTAGGTTCGTGCGAAAGCACGGGAGACCTCCCTCAAAATACCGACACTGGCCTGGCTGAAAGATTGGCGAACTTGAAGTGTGTAATTAATCCCGGCTAGTCTTTCCTTTTAGGGTTTGAAGGAAGATTTGATAAAAACAGTGGGAGCCATCCTGATTAGATAAAATAATAACCAATCTGATCTTGCAAGAGCGCACGCTGAGTGTTTTCTTCTCTCTCTCTCCAGGTAGCGACCATATCACGCCTTAATCAAGATAATAATACGGATTATTGACCGAACCCGCTTGTTATACTGAGCTGGGGAACGTTGGTCCCGCTCCAACTTATAATTGTTATAAGACAGAGCAGGAAATTGGGGAATACCAGATTTCCCGTGCCGCCCAAACGAAGAAAGTGCATATGATTCATCATCATCGGGTGTGTTCGTTACAAAGAACTGTTTCTCAGTATCCTCTGCGTCCTGGGAATTTGATACCAGATCAGGATCCCAGATATGTAATCTGTTACATAGGGCTATAGATAGGTAGAGAACTGAGAACGGGTGATAAGTTTCATGAGGCAGAAAACGGGGCAAGTGTTGCAGCCAAGTCTGTTGGTTACTGTCACCCTGTATTACCAATACATTGATTCTGAACGAATGTTATTAGATACCGAACCTGATGTACAAAATCATATCATTCTCTTTATTAGTAAAGAAAGGATATAATTTTGTGTTGTTAGATAATGTTTTGAACATTTCCTATATCAAAAGTTGATCGGTTCAGGCACGTTATCTAAAAGCATTAATGTTCTAAATCAAACTACAGTTCTTAGTATACAGAACACACACAAGAGGAAGAGTTCAGAAATGAACGAATTCTTCTTGGGGCATTGTAGACTAGGTCATATTAATGCGACCCGACTGGCTGAAGTTACATTTAGATGCATATTTAAATTAGTTTGAATTTACATCTTGTGAAACTTGCCGGTCATGTCACAAAGATACGATGACCATAGCTCTGTTTATTGGAAACAGAGAAAGAGTTAGTGAACTCTTGGGACTGATACATACTGATGTATGTAAGTGTAGGGTTCCTAGGCACTCTAGTGAAGTCTCACAAGTGATCAAACATGCACAAATCAAATTTTACGGGTGCCTACAAACCCGACTACGGATCGTTTACTAGATATTTAGGCGAAACAAGCAAACTAGTTAACACTTAACTACAAGATACGGAAATACAACCTTTGTAGATCCGGTGCTCCACCTCCATAGCTCCGCAACAAGGTCCTCTACGCTGTCCAAATCAAATCCGGGCTCTAGCGTCGGCTTCGTCGGAGAATGGGCAAGCTAGGTCGTCGATGTCCATGCCGAAGATGATCTACGTCGAGGCATCGCTAGATCAAGCTCTACCTTCACCAAACCATGATGACTTGTGAAGGAAACACACTCTACTACTTGGCAAGAGGTAGAGGATGAAGAAATAGGAAGTGGGTAGACTTTAGAATTGGATTTCTCACTCATTTGCTCAATTCACCATTGATGAAGAAAGCTTTTTCTTCCTTGCTCATGAAGAAGAAGAAGAAAGAAATATATGATAAGTTCAATAATAAAAATGAATAAGAATTAAATCTTATCATACTTTTAACCTTAGTTAAGTGTAGAGAGAAGACCATGGTTAATGGAATGGTTAGGGTTAAGGATAAGAACAAAAAGGAGACTAAGTCAAAGTTTCAAGAAACTTCAACTAAAAAACAAAACTTACAACCATTCATTTATCTTTTCCTTTTTCCAAAATGAATAAATAAGAAAAAGATAAATGAATAAATAATCAAAACCCTAATCATTAACTTAAACCATGGTTTGATTCTTTACACTTAACAAAGTAAGCATGTATCATCAAACATGATACAAACATGTGCACAAAACTATATCGCATATACAATGTGTACAATTCAAGTGAGAAAATCCTTTTAAAGTGAACCAATACTAGTTAATGCAAAGTAATATATCAAATATATAAATATGCACTAAATCATTAAATCAACACTTGATTTAACGATCCGGTCATATCGGATATAACCGACTAGTATGATATGTATCGGCTTATCGAATCAATCCTTGATTCGATAACCAGGTTATATCGCATATAACCATTCGACACATTCGTCGCGAGAATGGAATACGGTATCACATACACGCATTATTCTCGGTCCCGCACATATCTCATATGCGCTCCTATTTCGTTTCGCTTGAGCCAGGAAACCTCTGTGTAGGACTCTAAAGACTCGTCAATACGCCGGCAGCAGATGATGATCATATCAAGCATCCACAAGCCGCAAGCGGTCTGCTAAACGTAACGGCCACCCGGGTATTGAGCGATCAGAAGATCGACGAGCAAGCCCGCTCACACTCCTGCGAATCCAACCAGTAACACTTACCGTACGGTCCGGTCTGTTCGTCTGATATGTCACATATCTCGCCTAGGGGTGGTAAACGTCAGACCCCAGTAGCTCGATAAGTCATGCCGACTTGAGGTCCATAACATTCGTGAAACTACTGATAACTCTTACCAGTATATCACTGCAACCCTGTCCAGGGATTTCCTGTTATGGCCAGTCGAGCATAGCACAACATCAACCCCCAATACCGGGAGAGACGAATCCCCTCCTATCGCTCATTGCCTCCATGTGAATCGGGACTGTACCCAAAAACCACCTGTTTGCACGACTCAGTAGAGCCGTAGTAGGGTGGAAATCAAAGCACAGTGGGAGACACACAAGACTCTATGACGATCTCGGGTCTACAGACTAAGCTGTACCAGTGTCACCAGAGAACTGCCATCTGACGTGAGGTATAATACCATCTGGGAGTTCTTGGCGAGTCCGTTCAGTGTACCCAGTCTCCACTGAGCACCCGCATACCATCTTCGATGTCAAACACCAATGGATATGGGATCATCCATCGCCCATCGCATGGGTCGAGAAGATATGCGCTAGTCTACTCTGGAATATCGATGCCCAGTCTCGATATTCTCTCGACTAGGAACATTTCAAGGATGTACTCATGGACTACCTAGGCCCCACTAGTATGATCTACATCATAGTCCTGGAAGTCGAGTACAGATCCTATGGGCTTTATCAACATGTAATCAGAGAGACAGAAAGTATACATGTTAAGATAAAGTGCAACCAGATAGCGTACTATCATGTCGAGCAAGAAAGTCCTACCTATATATGTCCCAGCATCCACTACAATATACATCCAATGTACAGTAATGGCCTCTAGGGCATACATATAACTAACAATCTCCCACTTGCACTAGGGCCATCTGTAGCAGTGGTTGCAGTATCACATACTCAACCATCCCCTAAAAGTCTCTCTTTGGGAAAAGGGCCTTCGTGAGTGGATCCGCCGTGTTGTCCTCTGAGTCTACTCTCCTTACCTCGATCACCCTGGAGATCAACTATCTCCATGATCAGGTGATGCTGTCTTAGATTATGTCTGGGTCACTGATGGGACCAGGGTTCCAGGGCCAAAGCCACACTTCCATTGTCATACAATGGCAGGAACCTAGTTCATCCTATGAACCAATATACACCCAAACTGCCTCTTTGGTAGTATCATTAATAGAGATGTTACCAGCCTTTATCGTCTAGTTTGTCACGGTATCTAGCTTGGAAATCTTCCAACATACCGTCCCTTTACTGAGGGTAAAGACAGTGCCTGTGACTGACATTCAGTCGTCTTTATCACCCTGGAACACTTCCAGTGATTCTCCCCAGGATCGATTGATACAATCTCACTATACCTAGTGAGAACCCTAAAATCCCTTTAGATCTATCTCATAGGTCCAAATCTCAGGATTTAAGAGGTATCATCTTTATCCTATTTGGAGAATCATTGTGATAAAAGGAGATTGATCGATCGTAGTATAGGAAACTCTCTTCCTATCAAGAGTATGTTGTCTACGTACAATACGAAAATGACCACCTTACTCTCTACTACCCTTTTGTATATACAAGGTTCGTCTACCATTTTGATGAAGTCAAACACTTTGACTATCACATCAAAACAGACGTTCCAACTCCGCGATGCCTGCTTCATTATGTAAAGCAACTTGCACACGTTTCCGCTGCTCCCACTGTTTACGAAGCCCTCTGGCTGTGTTCTTATAGACGTTCTCTTCTAAATCAGTATTTAGAAAAGCAGTCATGGCACCCAACCGCCAGATATCGTAGTCATGGTATGTAGCCGTGGTAAGTATGATCTGGATAGACTTAAGCATAGTTACTTGGAAAAGGTTTCATCATTATCCATGCCTGGTTGATGACTAAAACCTTTAATAAGCCTAGCTTTGAAAGTCTCAACTTTTCCATCTACACCAAGTAATCTTCTCAAGATATACTTGCTCCTGATGGGGATTTAACCCTTCAGATATCGCAACCAAAGTCCATACTTTGTTGGTGTATATGGATTCCATCTCAGATCACTAAGCATCAAGCCATTCTTACAGAGTCCCTACTCTTGATGGCCTGTTCGAAACTAGTTGGGTCATCATCTCATGATGCAATACTTGCTCCCACTGTCATCGAGAAACCGAGGTATCTCTCAGGCGGATGAGGAACCCTACTAGATCGGCGGAGAGGCTGAGGTTCGTCGGAAACTATTGAATCCTTTGGTTCTGTCAAATCATTAGCAGTTTTGTACAGCTGGAACCTTTCCAGTTCTACAGAACTGATCTTGCCTCGATCTTGTCCGGATTTTGCTTTTGACATAGGCCGGACAATCCCAAATCTTAACTTACTTAAGAGATAGGATCTTCCCATACCATATCTCATATGGAGTGGTAGGCATTGATTTGATTAGAACCCTATTCAATAGGTATGCAGCTTCTCAAGCGCATAACTCCCAAAAAAGAAATAGGTAACTCAGTAATACTCATCATAGAGCACACCATATCTAATATTGTGCAATTGCTCCGCCCTGATACACCGTTGTGCTATGGTGTATTCAGAGGAGTAATACTGAGAGAGAATCTCATTTTCCTTTAGAATAGTCCAGGAATGCTATGCACAAGTATTCTCCTCCCTGATCTCATCATAGGACATAATACTTATACCCGTATTTTGGTTCTCTACTTCTAACTTATATCCTGTGAATACCTCAAAAGCTTCGGACTTATGTTTCAACAGGAACATACGACTGAATCTTGAGAGATTATCAGAGAATGTAACGAAGTATAAAGAACCAGTCCTGGCATGTGTAGACTGGAGACCTTACATACATCATCATGTATCAGTCCCAAGAGTTTACCAACTCTTTCTCTGCTTCCAGTAAACAGAGCTAGTGTCATTATATCTTTGTGACATGACTGGCAAGTTTCACAAGATGTAAATTCAAACTGATTTAAATATGCATCTAAAATGTAACTTCAGCTAGTCGGGTCACATTGATCTGACCTAGTCTACAATACCTTAAGAAGGATCCGTTCATTTCTGAACTCTTCCTCTTATGTGTGTTCCATATACTAAGAACTGTAGTTTGATTTAGAACATCAACGCTTTTAGATAACGTGCCTGAACCGATCAACTTTTGATATAGGAAATGTTCAAAACATTATCCAACAATACAAAATTTTATCATTTCTTTACTAATAAAGAGATAGATATGATTTTATATATCAGGTTCGGTATCTAATAACATTCGTTCAGAATCAATGTATTCGTAATACAGGGTGACAGTGACCAACAGACTTGGCTGCAACTCTTGCCCCGTTTTCTGCCTCATGAAACTTATCACCCGTTCTCAGTTCTCTACCTTTCTGTAGCCCTATGTAACAGATTACATATCTGGGATCCTGATCTGGTATCACATACCCAGGACGTAAAGGATACTGAGAAACAGTTCTTTGTAACGAACACACCCGAAGATGATGCATCATATGCACTCTCTTCGTTTGGGCGGCACGGGAATTCTGGTATTCCCCAATTTTCTGCTCTGTCTTATAACAATTATAAGTTGGAGCGGGACCAACGTTCCCCAGCTCAGTATAACAAGCGGGTTCGGTCAAATAATCCGTATTATTATCTTGATTAAGGCGTGATATGGTCGCTACCAGGAGAGAGAGAGAAGAAAACACTCTGCGTGCGCTCTTGCAAGATTAGATTGGTTATGTATTTTATCTAATCAGGATGGCTCCCACTGTTTTTATCAAATCTTCCTTCAAACCCTAAAAGGAAAGACTAGCCGGGATTAATTACACTCTACAAGTTCGTCAATCTTTCAGCCAGGCCAGTGTCGGTACTTTGAGGGAGGTTCCCCGTGCTTTCGCACGGACCTAATTACTGTAAACCTCGTTTTCCCAGAGGCGTAACCCCGTTGACACCTTTCTAGACACCTACTTGATCGGCTAATTGCAAAGTGCAAAACTCTCCCAGGAGTAACAATTACTCGCAGTGGGTATCGGGATCCAACTATCATATAGAAGGTATGCAATCTCATTACAAATTTCAACACTTGAAACTCCCGATAAAGGTTTTTACCCCTAGCACCCATGACCTTAACTATGGTCAACAAATCATAAGTACTAGTCAAGTTCTACCCGTCATTTCGTGATTAATTAGACCCACCCACATGACCCTTAACTAAGGTCAACAAAGTCACGCGACTGTCCTAACTAATCGCATCATATGCGATGTAGGAAGACATCACTTAGCTACCGTACACTGTGCCTTGACTATGGTCAACAAACACAGCACGAATACTAAGTACTCTACTTCCTAAAATGACGGAGGGTTGCGAATGGTTTTTGAAAACCTTTAACGCTTTGAACTTGATCTCGTTGCGGAATCAAATGGTTTTTAAATGGAATGTTTTTGAGGCTTTTCTAGTTTTGCTAAAGGGGTCACTCCCGATGAAGGGATCGTCGGCCCTTTCCTCGTCGAATGAGGTGCGGGATATATCATATATATCACTGTGCAAAGCAGAAACTATAGAAGCGATCAAATACAAACCGAGTGTGTAGCATCTGCCAGTTATTGCTAAAGGAGTCACCCCGGTGAAGGGATCTCGGTCCTTTCCTCATCGAATAAGGTGCAGGATGTTCTATAATGAACACCGCGATGCAAAGCAAGAACTGTAGCTACCTGTTTTATTTTGAAATTCGATTCCACAACATCAATTAGGTTTATTTTCTTTCATTAATCTCATTAATGAATATCCCATCATTTTAAGTTACCTAAACATCACAGATAGATATGACGTACACTTATGCCATCCGCATTCGCCTCGATGTCCCCTCGTGCACCGTTAGGTTAGGTAACTAACGGCAGAGCGGGGCAGGGCTAGCGCGGGTGTAAAACATAAGCAACGTCTATATAATATATCATATATACTATATATAATACCTGTCACAGAACATCGCATGATCACAGATAAAACACAGCAGAAGAAATATATGAAATATTGGATATACTAGGACGTCCGTGTTTTCAATACGAGCCAGTATAAAACACGGATTCCACGGTCGTGATGAATAGCCAATCCCACACCCCTAGACCCCTACGAGAGCGGCAAGCAACCCTACCAATTCTAGGGTTAGGAGACCCGGACTCGACTCCTCGAGTTGGTCTCCCACTGGACCCCAGAACCCGGTTACTTGTGCTCCCCTCCTTGGGTCTATCCTAGTGCAGAAAAGTAAATAATATACAACAACGGTGACAACTTCCGCAACCTGGAAGCGCCCCAATAAAAGAATATTACATACAAGTTTTTACATGAATGAAAATGAAAAACACTCATCTCACATAAAAACCCCCGGCTATTCAAACACGACGATCCAATATAACATATCCAGCAACACATAACATCACATGACATCAACGTAAGTAAATATGCGCATCCCAATTGTCGTTGACATATAGTAACGAAACCGGCGATATCACATATTACACTTACGGTCACAGAAAAGAAAGTGTAAAACTACAACAGGTGGAATCCGCAACCCCCTCAGACATCGCATGCCTGACCAAATGAATTACTTAGACATCGCATGCCTAACAATTATAAACCCCGCATTTTAGTCTCATTATCGAAAACTCTTTTCAATATCAAGTCGGGCAATTCAACAGGATTCCCGACATTCTGATCGAATGCTCGTCGCAAACTTCAGTAGGCGGCCGCACCCCCGATACCGTCGACGAAGTGCACTAAGGCGGAACACCGCTACCGCGAGCACCCGAACGGATGCTTTCGGCGACGGGGTTCTCCTACAGTCACTTAGTCGGGGCTATGGAGTGAAGCTGTCTATCAAGTTTACCCGGCGAGTATCCGCGTACGCTACGTGATTGCGACGGACTTTTGATCACATCAAAATTCCGCGGCAACCGATCAAGTGAGACTAAAGTGCTACGTTTATAACATTCATTCAGTTATCTCATAACTTGTTGTGAATTCCAATTATTGTATCACATTCCGGATAAGACAGAAAATGTTAAACTTTCCGATCGAACAATCGAACACCCAAGTTTTCCCGATACAGATCAACACATGAAACAAGTCTAAAAACATTCAGTTCGTGCCTCAGTACCAACGGTCCAGCCGTAGAAGGGTCAAGCCAACGCCTCACATGTGGCACGCCGTACTGCCCCAAACCCAAAGGTTCAAAGGGTAGTTCAAGACGGTCACATAATCGAGTTAAGGTTTGTTGTCTTCTAGAGGGACCATCGTGTTACTTGCACTACTTAGAACGTGATTAAACTACAGAAATATCCAACACTTGGAAATTTCCCGACAGGGGAAAAATTGGGTATTTATAACCGGTCGAACTTTTTAACATATTCAAAAAATTATCCGGAACGACACATAGACAAAGTTTGACAATCCGATCGAATGTATGAACTCCCAATACAACCCAAAATACTCAACTCTTGCTTTCAGATTAAAAGTTCCCAGGAAAACCAGCACTGAAAAATAGGAGTTACTGTGCAAAATTGAGTGCATAATAAGACAAAACGGCGGCGGAAGGGCCGCATTAGCACGCTAATGCCGCGGTTCCGCCGCACTTTAGAAAGATCATTAGGTAATTTTTGCATAGTAATTCTTAGATTTACCTGCTGATTTTTCTGCATATTTTTAATTTGCAAAAAACCACATTTTACAAAAAAGTACAGAGAGCAATTTGGAAATCGGATTTCGGTTCGATCGGACTTCAAACTCCGTCTACGCTTCGCCTAAGGCTCTAGCTAGTCTCTGATACCACTGTAGGGTTCCTAGGCACTCTAGTGAAGTCTCACAAGTGATCAAACATGCACAAATCAAATTTTACGGGTGCCTACAAACCCGACTACGGATCGTTTACTAGATATTTAGGCGAAACAAGCAAACTAGTTAACACTTAACTACAAGATACGGAAATACAACCTTTGTAGATCCGGTGCTCCACCTCCATAGCTCCGCAACAAGGTCCTCTACGCTGTCCAAATCAAATCCGGGCTCTAGCGTCGGCTTCGTCGGAGAATGGGCAAGCTAGGTCGTCGATGTCCATGCCGAAGATGATCTACGTCGAGGCATCGCTAGATCAAGCTCTACCTTCACCAAACCATGATGACTTGTGAAGGAAACACACTCTACTACTTGGCAAGAGGTAGAGGATGAAGAAATAGGAAGTGGGTAGACTTTAGAATTGGATTTCTCACTCATTTGCTCAATTCACCATTGATGAAGAAAGCTTTTTCTTCCTTGCTCATGAAGAAGAAGAAGAAAGAAATATATGATAAGTTCAATAATAAAAATGAATAAGAATTAAATCTTATCATACTTTTAACCTTAGTTAAGTGTAGAGAGAAGACCATGGTTAATGGAATGGTTAGGGTTAAGGATAAGAACAAAAAGGAGATTAAGTCAAAGTTTCAAGAAACTTCAACTAAAAAACAAAACTTACAACCATTCATTTATCTTTTCCTTTTTCCAAAATGAATAAATAAGAAAAAGATAAATGAATAAATAATCAAAACCCTAATCATTAACTTAAACCATGGTTTGATTCTTTACACTTAACAAAGTAAGCATGTATCATCAAACATGATACAAACATGTGCACAAAACTATATCGCATATACAATGTGTACAATTCAAGTGAGAAAATCCTTTTAAAGTGAACCAATACTAGTTAATGCAAAGTAATATATCAAATATATAAATATGCACTAAATCATTAAATCAACACTTGATTTAACGATCCGGTCATATCGGATATAACCGACTAGTATGATATGTATCGGCTTATCAAATCAATCCTTGATTCGATAACCAGGTTATATCGCATATAACCATTCGACACATTCGTCGCGAGAATGGAATACGGTATCACATACACGCATTATTCTCGGTCCTGCACATATCTCATATGCGCTCCTATTTCGTTTCGCTTGAGCCAGGAAACCTCTGTGTAGGACTCTAAAGACTCGTCAATACGCCGGCAGCAGATGATGATCATATCAAGCATCCACAAGCCGCAAGCGGTCTGCTAAACGTAACGGCCACCCGGGTATTGAGCGATCAGAAGATCGACGAGCAAGCCCGCTCACACTCCTGCGAATCCAACCAGTAACACTTACCGTACGGTCCGGTCTGTTCGTCTGATATGTCGCATATCTCGCCTAGGGGTGGTAAACGTCAGACCCCAGTAGCTCGATAAGTCATGCCGACTTGAGGTCCATAACATTCGTGAAACTACTGATAACTCTTACCAGTATATCACTGCAACCCTGGCCAGGGATTTCCTGTTATGGCCAGTCGAGCATAGCACAACATCAACCCCCAATACCGGGAGAGACGAATCCCCTCCTATCGCTCATTGCCTCCATGTGAATCGGGACTGTACCCAAAAACCACCTGTTTGCACGACTCAGTAGAGCCGTGGTAGGGTGGAAATCAAAGCACAGTGGGAGACACACAAGACTCTATGACGATCTCGGGTCTACAGACTAAGCTGTACCAGTGTCACTAGAGAACTGCCATCTGACGTGAGGTATAATACCATCTGGGAGTTCTTGGCGAGTCCGTTCAGTGTACCCAGTCTCCACTGAGCACCCGCATACCATCTTCGATGTCAAACACCAATGGATATGGGATCATCCATCGCCCATCGCATGGGTCGAGAAGATATGCGCTAGTCTACTCTGGAATATCGATTCCCAGTCTCGATATTCCCTCGACTAGGAACATTTCAAGGATGTACTCATGGACTACCTAGGCCCCACTAGTATGATCTACATCATAGTCCTGGAAGTCGAGTACAGATCCTATGGGCTTTATCAACATGTAATCAGAGAGACAGAAAGTATACATGTTAAGATAAAGTGCAACCAGATAGCGTACTATCATGTCGAGCAAGAAAGTCCTACCTATATATGTCCCAGCATCCACTACAATATACATCCAATGTACAGTAATGGCCTCTAGGGCATACATATAACTAACAGTAAGGTCCCCTGTCTACACATGCCAGGACTGGTTCTTTATACTTCATTACATTCTCTGATGATCTTTCGAGATTCAGACCTATGTTCCTGTTGAAACACAAGTCCAAACCTTTTGAGATATTCACAGAATATAAGTTAGAAGTAGAGAACCAAAATACGGGTATAAGTATTATGTCCTATGATGAGATCAGGGAGGAGAATACTTGTGCATGAAATTCTGGACTATTCTAAAGGAGAATGAGATTCTCTCTCAGCATTACTCCTCCGAATACACCACAGCACAACGTTGTATCGGGGTGGAGCAATTGCACCCTATTTGATATGGTGCGCTCTATGATGAGTACTACTGAGTTACCTGTTTCCTTTTGGGGGTTATGCACTTGAGAAGCCGCATACCTATTGAATAGGGTTCCAATCAAATCTGTTGCCTACCACTTCATATGTGATATGGAAAGGGAAGAGCCCATATCTTAAGTTAGTTAAGATTTGGGGTTGTCCGGCCTATGTCTAAAAGAAAAATCCGAACAAGCTCGAGGCAAGGTCTGTTATGTAGAACTGGAAATGTTCCAGCTATACAAACTGCAGCTGATGATTTGATAGAACCAAAGGATTCAGTAGATTCCAACGAACCTCAGCCTCTCCGCCGATCTAGTAGGGTTCCTCACCCACCTGAGAGATACTTCGGTTTCTCTATGACAGTGGGAGCGAGGATGGCATCATGAGATGATGACCCAAGTAGTTTCGAGCTGGCCATCAGGAGTGGGACTCTGTAAGAATGGCTGGATGCTTAGCGATCTGAGATGGAATCCATGAACACCAACAAAGTATGGACTTTGGCTGCTATATCTGAAGTGTTAAATCCGCATCAGGAGCAAGTATATCTTGAGAAGATTACTTGGTGTAGATGGAAAAGTTGAGACTTTCAAAGCTAGACTTGTTAAAGGTTTTCGTCATCGACCAGGCGTGGATAATGATGAAACCTTTTCCAGTGGCTATGCTTAAGTCCATCCGGATCCTACTTGCCACGGCTACATACCATGACTACAATATCTGGCGGTTGAGTGTCATGACTGCTTTTCTAAAATGATGTTTTAGAAGAGAGCGTCTGTAAGTACACAGCCAGAGGGCTTCGTAGACAGTGGGAGCAGCGGAAACGTGTACAAGATGCTTTATAGGATAAAGCAGGCATCGCGGAGTTGGAACGTCTGTTTTGATGAAGTAGTCAAAGAGTTTGACATCATCAAAATGGTAGATGAACCTTGTATAAACAAAAAGGTAGTAGGGAGTATGGTGACGATCCTCGTAGAGTACGTGGATGACATACTCTTGATAGGGAAGGAGTTTCCTATGCTACACTCAATCAATCTCCGCTTATCACAATGATTCTCCACATAGGATCAAAGTGATACCTACTAAATCCTGGGTTTTGGATCTATGAGATAGATCTAAATGGATGTTAGGATTCTCACTAGTTGAAGTGAGATGGTATCAATTGATCCTAGGGAGAATCACTGGAAGTGTTCCAGGGTGATAAGGACGACTGAATGTCAGTCACAGGCTTTGTCTTTACCATCAGTGGAGGGACGGTATGTTGGAAGAGTTCCAAGCTAAATACCGTGGCTTACTAGACGATAAAGGCTAGATACATCGCTACTTAAGATACTACCAAAGAGGCAGTCTGGATGTATATTTGTTCATGAGATGAACTTAGTTCCTCCCATTGTGTGACAATGGAGTTGTGGCTTATGCCTAGGAACGCCCGTCCCATCAGTGATCCAGACATATTCTAAGGCAGTATCACCTGATCATGGAGATGGTTGATCTCCAGGATGATCGAGGTTTGGAGAGTAGACTCAGAGGACAACACGGCGGATCCACTCACAAAGGACTTTTCCCAGAGAGAGACTTTTATGGGATGGTTGAGTATGAGATACTACAACCACTGTTACAGATGGCCCTAGTGCAAGTGGGAGATTGTTAGTTATATGTATGCCCTAGAGGCCATTACTGTACATAGGATGTATATTGTAGTGGATGCTGGGACATATATAGGGAGGACTTTCTTGCTCGACATGATAGTATGCTATCTGGTTGCTCTTTACCTTAACGTGTATACTGATTGTCTCTCTATTACATGTTGGTAAAGCCCTTAGGATGTGTACTTGACTACCTGGACTATGATGCGGATCATACTAGTGGGGACATGGTAGTCTATAAGTACATCCTTCAAGGTCCCTAGTCGTGGGTGTATCGAGACGGGGTATCGATATACCAGAGTAGACTAGCGTATACCTTCTCGACTCATACAGATGGGCGATGGATGATCCCACATCCATTGGTGTTTGACATCAGAGATGATATACGGGTGCTCAGTGGAGACTGGGTACACTGGACGGACTCGCCGAGAACTCCCAGATGGTATTATACCTTACGTCAGATGGCAGTTCTCTGGTGACACTGGTACAGGTTAGTCTGTAGACCCGAGATCGTCATAGAGTCTTGTGTGATTCCCACTGTGCTTTGATTTCCACCCTACCACGTCCAAGAGGGCGTGCAAAGCGGTGGCTTTTGGGTACAGTCCCGAATCACATGGAGGCAATGAGCGATAGGAGGGGATTCGTCTCTCCCGGTATAGGGAGTTGATGTTGCGCTGTGTTCGATTGGCTATAACCCGAAATCCCTGGCCAGGGTTGCTGAGATTTACTGGTAAGTGTTACCAGTAGTTTCTCGAATAGTTATAGACCTCATATCAACATGACTTATCGAGCTATTGGGGTCTGACGTTTACCACCCCTAGGCGAGATATGCAACATATCAGACGACGAGACCGGACTGTACGGTAAGTGTTACTGGTTGGATTCACAGAAGTGTGAACGGGCTTGCTCGTCGATCTTCTGATCGCTCAATACCCGGGTGGCCATTACGTTTAGCAGACCGCTTGCGGCTTGTGGGTGTTTGATATGATCATCATCTGCTGCCGGCGTATTGACGAGTCTTTAGAGTCCTACACAGAGGTTTCCTGGCTCAAGCGAAACGAAATAGGAGCGCATATGAGATATGTGCGGGACCGAGAATAATGCGTGTATGTGATACCGTATTCTATTCTCGCGATGAATGTATCGAATGGTTGTATGAGATATAACCTAGTTATCGAATCAAGGATTGATTCGATAAGCCGATACATTGGATATTAGTCGGTTATATGCGATATGACCGAATCGTTAAATCAATTGTTGATTTAATGATTTAATGTATAATTATATATTTGATATATTACTTTGCATTACTAGTATCGGTTCACTTAAGATGGATTTTCTCACTTGATGTGCACATTGTATATGTGATATATTTTTGTGCACTTGATTGTATCATGTTTGATGATACATGCAAGTTTTTGTGTATGTTTAGTTTAAACCTTGGTTAAGTAAATGGTTAGGGTTTTGTTTAATTTATTTATTCATTTATTTATTTATTTCATTTTGGCAAGAAATGAAATGGTTGCTACTTTTGTTTTACATTGAAGCTTCATGAAGCTTTGAAAAAGTCTACCATTTTTGTTTCATGCCTAACCTAACCATTCACCTAACCTTAGTTTACTCTCTACACATAACCATGGTTGCTAATATGATAAGGATCACTCATTTTCTATTATTCAAGATTCTTATCATATTATCATATTCTTTTCTTCTTCTTCTTCTTCTTCAAGATGAAGAAAACCTTGCATCCTTTAATGGTGTCTTGAGAAAAAGAGTGAGAAATCCAATTATAAAGTGAACCCACTTCCTATTTCTTCATCCTCTACCACTTGCCAAGTAGTATAGGGTGTTTTCTTCATAAGTTTCATGGCTTGGTGAAGTTGGAGCTTGATCTTGTGTTGCCTCGACGTAGATCATCTTCGGCATCGAAGTCGACGACCTAGCCCGCCCATTTCTCCGATGAAGCCGACGCTAGAGCCTGGGATCCGATGATCGCAGCGAGGGGACTTCATCACGGAGCTTTGGAGGTGGAGGACCAGATCTACAAAGGTTGTATTTCCGTTCACTTATTAGTAAAGCAGTTTACTAGTTCTAGTTTTCGCCTAATCTCTAGTTAACGATCCGTATTAGGGTTTGTAGGCACCGGAAATTTTTGAAATTGGCATGGTTGATGCCTTGTGAGACCTCATTAGTTTGCCTAGGAACCCTACAGGGGAGAGGAAAGGATGAGATGAAAATGGTGAGATGAGTGAATGGCCAAGTCAAAGATACCCCTCACCTTTCTCTCTCTCACCCATACCTCTATTATTCAAATCTTTTCTTTTTCTTTTCTTTTCTTTTCCCCCCTCAAATAAATCATCAACCATGATAAAAACATGTAGGAAGCCATGGGAAAATATGCAACAAGTGTAGAAAAAGATACGGTGTATGTTTTGCCCAAATACGCTTAAAGCGCGATTAGCGATTTTTAATCGCGATTAGCGCTAAATTAGCATATAATTAATCATAAAAACATTTAAAATGGCATAATTCCATACAACACCCTCTTTTAGAATTTTCCATAATTTTCCAAAAATTTTCCCAATTTTCCAAAAAATTTCCCAATTTATCAGTATTTAATTATACCGAAATATTAAAATATTCAATATAATATTATTTAATAAAAAAAATTCCCAAAAATAATATTTTATTTTTCTGAAGTGTTACAATCTTCCCCCCTTAAATAAATTCGGTCCCCGAATTTAAATTTAAACCCCTCAATGCTAAAACATTTCAGTAAAAATCCAAGTCGTCGGAGTTCCGAAATCATGGAAAATGCTGAAATAGCACAACGCGCCAAGTGCGCGTGAAAACGAGTACAAAACTCAAAATCGAACGCCGTCAAGCGTTACGCAAATCATCTCATTTTGCACGCATATCCTCGGAGTTACAATGGTGATACAGATCTCGAAATCCACTACTGAAATCCAATATACACTAGTCAAATACTATAATACGTGTATAGTATGCATCTTTGAAAAACTCTAAAATCTAACTGAAATACATGCAAAATCTTTTTTAAACCGCCGCGGAAATGCGTAACTCACGGCATAACTGACGGACGCTCTTTTTAAAATAATAATATATGTCCATATATGTTTTCTTAAATACACGTTCCGTCGTTTCCAAAATATCCCAAAAGGTTTTCCTTATAAACGTTCGTGTCGCTCACGGACACGTAGGAAATAGCGAGACTATAGCTCCTTTTGAAAACCCTTTTGGTAGTATATTAATGCATGCAAAGTACTCAGGTACTGTCCTCAGATCAGTCTTGTTGGCTAATACACAATATAGTGCTCAACATGAAAACTAAGTGCTCAAAAGCAAAAATCAGCCTAAAAGGCGTATCCAAAAATCACATGCATCTGGTGCGCATGGAAATCAAATCCAAATACAGGTGCCACAATATGCACAAAAACCCAAAATTATGTGCAACGGGTGTGCACGAAAGCATCTGTCCACTGCAACGGTGTGCATGACAACAATATCTGGTGCACCTATTGTGCACGAAATAACATCGGGTGCATCAAATGCACGAAATACAATCAATAACTCGAACGCATCAAAAGCAACAACGAGTATACCAAGGTGTATAAATCAAAATCGTGTGCAACTGCATGCACAAAACACATATCAATGCACTGCAAGCACATATAAGCTATACCGAGTGCAAAAATCAAATCATCCGTATGAAATCCATGAAATCATAAACACATGCTATGCAGGTATAAAATCGACATCAAACGCAAGAAGCATGCACAAATCGCAAATCAACACAACAGTGTATAAAATATATATCAGGTGCGATAACTATGCGCAAAACGTAAACACTCAGTAGGTGCAGCCATGGTGCACGAAATCAATATCAGGAAACTCATCATCAAAACTCAAATCCAAGCGATATAAGCGTGACACTCGGATCACAAACGCAAATTGCAATAAATGACATCGAGGTACACCTTCTACAATGTCGGAAAATATCGGTGCGCCCAAAACTGACAGGGCAAGAACATCTGCTCGCCTCCTGCTCACGGTCTGGCGCCCTCTGTCTCTGGGTACTCATCTTCTCCTCGGATTACCAATCTCCCGGTCCATCGGCCTATCGGCCCTGTCAGGTGTGCTAACGGGAACGATTCCGCTCTAGCACTTCTCTGGTCATCTCCCGGTCATTTGTCACGACCACTCGTAAAGCGGCACGTTACTGGCGTCGGTCTCTAGTCCTCTGAATACACGTGACACATCTGATCTTGGGTGCAATTCTCATTGCAGCAGTGTCCTGGAAGGAATCCTGCTCAAGGTCCCTTTCGGTCTCGCCTATGCCGAACTGTACGGAGGCTGGTACTCTCATATAATCTTTTCTCGTTTTCTGGACATCTGCGTGTTCCGCACACATTTCCTCGGAAACTGGTCGTATCCAACGCCTCTATAAGCATATCAGGTCTCTGATCTCGATGGGGAGTAATAACAGCTCGTCGGTGTCTCGCACGAACTTCTGGTTCCACTCGTCTTTATCATCTCTCACTATGACGTCACGCCACGCTATCTGCGCACTACAACTGTCCTCAGCCACGGTCAATCCGAAGTCTCTCGCATGGACTCGAAATCGCGTACTCTGTAGCTTCATCACTCTGTAGAAGATATCTGGCTGAACACGACCTCGGGAACTTGTCCCAACCATCGGAGGAATACTCAATACTCGTCCGTTCTCAATCAACTCACAAAGCTCTGGGTGAGGTCTTCTATCCCAAGCTGGTCAGCTTGCTGATCTCTTATCACATGGTATCCGGACGATGTCAAACTTTTCGATCGAGTCTTCAATGTCCCAATATTTCCCGAAAGCTCAGCACCTGAGCACAGTCTAAAAATATCCGGTACATACCACAGCACCTCTGGACCAGCCGTAGAAGGGCAAACCCAACCCTCACTGATGGCACCGCTAAACTGTCACAAACCCTAAGGTTCAAAGCGGTTCCATAGTCATCATGTCGAGTTAGGATTTCATTCTTCTAGAGGGTGCACAGAATTACCTGCATGTTCCTCCAAACGATTTAAACTTGGGAAAATGGGTTTCTGACACTCGTTCGAACCTTTTTGCTTCGCCTAAACAACATGTGAATATTTTTCGCCCGCATGCTAATCAATGCCTCAATCCTCCAGGAAAGGAGATACATCGGTAGTCATCTCTGGATCGGTCTGCTCTAGATCTGAGTAAGACTCTCCACACTGGAAATCTTCAACTCAACTGGGCCTGCGTCGGCGCATCAATCTGAGGAATCACCTTCATCTCTCAAATCGGGGTAAACTAGCTATCATCTGTCGCCTTTCTGCCTGGAAGCTCCGGCGATCTTAGCTCGTAAGCTCTGGAGGCGACATCCCATCATCTCAGCGACAGCTGGGTCACCTGTCTGCACGGTAGGCGACATCAAAATCTCTGAGGTGCGCTGTACATCAACAGTCCTCTCGCAACTGGCAGCTCTAACAATGGCCCGATCCTCCGGTGTAAAACCAAGCATTCGCCTCCACAAGAGGCCACAACACAACACTACATCGAGACATTCCCATGTCACCAGAAAACACAATGGTCAGCCCTCGTACCAGACGAGCTCGCCCTGACCGCAACACTAGCAGCAGCTTAACTGCGCTCAAACTATGGTGACAGAAACCTCAATCGAGTATCGAAGAAAGCAGATCAACGGCATGAGAGGAAACAACAGATCCAGAATAGATACATGATCATAAGAAGGAACATCATCAATGGGAGTATGATCATGGAAACAAATAGAATCGAGGATCTCGAATGGATGTATAACTATGGATACGAAGAGAATCACTGGTCTCAAAAATATGTACATCCTAAGGTTTCTTAAGTAGAGTATCGTATCGTAAATACGTCACGGAACATATGTATGGTACGTCACTCTACTCAAGCTACCTACTCCATCAATCAGGGTCAGCCTATGAAATGAAAGTTCGGGTCTAATACCCCCCGTCCAAGTCTAAGTTCCGTAAGGTCAAGCCTAGGTTCCGAAATACACTCCTGCCCTAGACTCCGCATGGTCAAACATAAACTCGAACAAGGTTAAACCTAGCGCTCTGATACCAACTTTGTCACGACCCGAAATATTAGCTCGTGACCAGCACATGAATCACGCAACGTCTAAAGGCGTAACGGAATTCAAGTAAGCTGAAACCCAGAAATCTAAACCTTTTAAGAAAATAAAGGAAGTGAGGTTTTGAAGTAAAGGTATAATGAAATCAAGTTTTCTTAATGCAAAGAAAAGGAACATGAATGATGCAAGTGAAATCTACTAATTGAAAACATGTTTCGTCTTTTAAAAATTTTGGCAGCACCTCCTTTGTATATTTTGATCCAAAACCACAAATACATAATAAGGTTAATGGCATCCTCAAGCGGGAGCTAGCTCTTCGCCAAACGGCGGATCACAACCACGCAATACAGTATAAATAAGTATACGACGCCCAACGGCGAAGTTCACCACAAAAATATAAAAAAATGAGCAAGATATAACCCCAAAAGTGAATATAAAAACCCATCGCTCAAATCTCGCAACTACAAGCCTCACTAAGTCTCATCACTTATACAATTTACAACTTTTGATTGATAGAGTTAACTAGATACAATATGAAATATAGATACAAGAGTGGGAATGATACAAATATCCCACCTACCAATGCAAAATACTCAAATGCAACTGTGTGCCAGCGAAGCCGCTACTGATCCAAGCGGTCAACCTGCAAGAACTGTGGCACAACGGGGGTGAGTTTCCAACTCGTGAGTAGAAAAATATCAACAGATAGAAATCGAATAAACAACGACTTCTAGGTCAACTATATCATAAAGGTAATACTATGATATCTAGGGTGACCGGGTCTGTATATGTGCCAACAAGGTAGTCAATACCTATATGCATGTGGATAACATCCAACAGTAATAATCAATGCATGTATATGGATCTCGTCCAACTAAAATAAAGGTATGTATGCATGTGGATCTCGTCCACCCAAAATCAATGTCAGCATGCACGTAAATATCATAAAGGGTGTGCATGAAAGTATGAGGATATATATATATCAACGGTGTCCCTCCCGACACATCAAAATCATGAAACCTAAGTGCCTATCGTCGACACTCGAAAACATCATGAAAACCGTGCCCAGTATCGGCACGTAAATCCTCATATATCGGGCTCCGTCTGCGGAATTGACCCTCGGCCCCGGCAGTACGGGTCATCCCGTATCCATCTATCGACTCTGGCCAGTATCCTCCGGATAACCGCCAGGTCCAACCAATCACCGGTAGGTAGTGGTCCCTCTGCCAGGCTCATCGCCTACTGCACGACAGATCCATTCTCGTCTCGGGGTACCATACCGGGTCCACCATATACCCGCAATCGGCCTCATCCAGCTCCTCGATTCGGGTTCACAGGTCACACGTCTCAGAACCGAGAAAACGCATGGTGGACGCACTGAAATATCATATCAAGAGAAACCGGGTTTTTAAATCAGTACACGCTTTCTTTAAAATAACCACGGTTCTCAAATCCAGAAATCTCATGAAAACAGCATATCTCAATGCGTAAAATCATAAAGCATGATGTATGCGACATGTGATGGAAATGTAAGCATAACAGTATATCATGATACAGCAAACCTACTGTGTAGTGACATGGAAATTATCGATGATGAAGTGTTTGAGCCGGCAAATCTGTGTGTGTGTAACATACGCATCATCGATAATAGTGCAAGTGTACTAGCACAAGTATAATCAATGCGATGGGAATAATATGAATGCAGCATAAAAGAAATCATTTGCTAATGCTGACGGGTATACGTATCTAATATGACCGAGTCTGGGAATCTATCAATCGGCATCCAGCCTAACAACATCGCGTACGGTATGATCAATCATACGGCAACCTCTAGTCAAGGGTAAGGATCAATCATCAAGTCTAACTCATCACGCACGGAAAATCATCATACGGCGGCATTAAGCTAATAGGGATCCAATACAACAAATGAGGGTACGGCCTAAAATCACGTACGGCCTATCATCCATGATTCACAACATTATATATATATATATATATATATATATATATATATATACCTATGTCCCAGGTCACATCCGCAATAATCTCACATCAGGGGACCGACAGGGTATAAATCATCTCGATCGACTCGCGTCCGTATACCAACATATCATCAGGTCATCATATCCGTCTTATAATCTTTTCATCGCATTTATAACTCATATCAAGCCGAGTTTACCTAAACATTCTATCTCTACTATAAGTATAGGTATCTAATCTAATATACACACCCGAACCATACAATCAGATTTTTAAAGAAGCGAATCGTAGCTTTGAAAATAGGGGTTACGGTGTTTTTAAGAAAAAGATATCATTTGAAAATCCGTAACATCCCTCAAGGTATATTTTTAAAAGATATATATGACTCTTCGGTTTAGAAGAAGGTATGGTTCGTATGTCGCATCTACATCAACTATCTAGTCCTACGGTACCCTAAACGGCAATATCGGCAAACGTCGTCCTCGAATCCCGTCATCACATAATAGCCGTATTATCTCATTTCTAACTATCCTTAATTTCTAATATAGTATCACTAACTATCCTTTACTATAACCCTAGTTTCCTAATCTAGGTTTCCTAACCATATTCTATAATCAGTTTTCCATCAATACTTTGCTGGGGTGCTATACGCCATCCACCCGACTTTCCCCGTGAATATAGATCCACTCACCTGGTCTTCGCTCGCTGAAATCAATGACGACACGCTCCGTCGCCTCGGAATCCATGCGAAGGTACCTACAATAATCAACAGTCGCAATGCGTATTAAAATCGAATCCGGAAAACCGATACGTCGCACGGTGTGCTCATAGGTTAGAACCTATGGCCTACACGTGCAAAAACAATCAAACAACCCTTGTTGTTGATGTAGAAACATCCAACAACCCAATACAAATCCAAGTATGAAGAAAGTGCATTTTAAAATACGGAAAACATAGCCTAAAACACACCAAAATGCTCCCAGATTTTCCCCAGGTGGCAATTAGCCAATTTTGCATATAGGAGGGGTCTATTTTACTGACATAGGAGCTATAGACGAAGCAAGAACCAAAAATGAGGTACCCAGGCCGCAAATTGCGGCCCAGGGGATTAAATCTGCGGCCCAAAGGTTAGGGTTTGGTCTCGGGGCTCTGTGGTAGCTTCCTGGGTGCCTGCATGTGCTACAGTGTTTGCAAAATTATTTTTAGAGGCTCCGGGTGTTAGCGGATTCTATTTTACATCCACAGAATTCACAATTCATCCGATATCGGTTTCTAAATCCGTATTCCGGGTTTCTAGTCTCTGGTTTGAGTCTTAATTCTAACACTAGGGGTTTGTGTGGCCTCTACTGAGCTTAATTACCCATCACCACTCTCAATTCCCATTAACCCTACTAGGTTTTTCCTAAGTCCACAAAACCACTCGATATCTATTCAAATCTAAAATGGGGGTATAAGTAATAGAAACACTAAGCTTATGGTTCAGAAATTACTTTATTTGGCAACTCAAGAAAATTCTTGAGTTGCCCCAAGTGGCCAAAATCCTTACTTTCTTGGTCCAATGTGCTTCCCTTGAGCTTCTGCACAAAATTTGTGAAATGAGGATAGGGTTTTGAAGTGTTTGGCATGGAGTTTTGGGGAGATGAAGAGGGGAGGGAGTGAGGGCTGAGGCAGCAGCAGCAAGAGGGGGAGGGGAGAGGAAAGGATGAGATGAAAATGGTGAGATGAGTGAATGGCCAAGTCAAAGATACCCCTCACCTTTCTCTCTCTCACCCATATCTCTAGTATTCAAATCTTTTCTTTTCTTTTCCCTCCTCAAATAAATCATCAACCATGATAAAAACATGTAGGAAGCCATGGGAAAATATGTAACAAGTGTAGAAAATGATACGGTGCATGTTTTGCCCAAATACGCTTAAAGCGCGATTAGCGATTTTTAATCACGATTAGCGCTAAATTAGCATATAATTAATCATAAAAACATTAAAAATAGCATAATTCCATAAAACACCCTCTTTTAGAATTTTCTATAATTTTCGAAAAATTTTCCCAATTTATCGGTATTTAATTATACCGAAATATTAAAATACTCAATATAATATTATTTAATAAAAAAAATTCCCAAAAATAATATTTTATTTTTCTGAAGTGTTACATCAAGTTCCCCTCTACCTTTCACCACCATCTCTTGGCCCGAAATGGAGCACTTGGAAAACTCCATAGAGTTCTCATAACAAGCATGTTTCTTCGTGGCCAAGTTTAAAGGACTCGGATGAAACTTTGCATTCTATCTGTAGAAATGGGGAAACCTACTTCTCTTTAACATAAAAATGGGCTGGAAAGTCTACTTTCTTAGAAATCAAGTCTTAACGAAGAAAATCTTGCCAAATTATTGAAGTAGGAATCCCTGCTTCATTCATACGGAAAAAAGGCAAAAGAAACCTATTTTTTCAAAAGAACTAAATTTTGAAAATGGGAAAAACCCTACTCTCCGCATATAAAACTTGAGAATGAGAACTAATTCTATTCACTACGATACATATACTTGTGTTTCACAAAAGTTTTGGAAATGATATAAACATGTGTTGTTTTCCACCAAATGGGCCAATTTCAGATACCTCAAATGAGCTATTTGCCCCTACTTTGTTTCGGCGGGAACCCCATGAGAAGTTTCCGCTTTGTAAGACCAAGATGGATACCACAAAAAAGGTAACCGCTTTGCCCCAGCGGGAACCCTAAGAGAAGTTTCCGCTTAGCAAGCCAATTTCGGATACCTCAAAAGTGGTATCCGTCTATTAAGGTAACGCAGCTGGGTCCTGCTAGGAAGCGTCCGTCACCACTCTGCTATGTCGGATACCTCAAAAGGGGTATTCATCTCTGCTTCATACAGCACTAAACCCCACTTAGGGTATCCGCCTATGCTTAAAAAGAGCAAAAGGCTTTGGTTCCTAAAAGGGAAGTACCCGTTTATGTTTCCATTTGAATCATTACTAAATCATCTATGTTATAGTCTTTTAGTACTTGATTCACTCTTTGTACAATTTGATTTAAATGCATTGTATCCAAAATCAATATAACATGATATTTCCTTAAAATAGATTTTATGTCGCCTCCATCTGCAATGTGACCTCCTTCTTTCTGTGATGTGATTTAGAGTGACCTAATAAGGCATCCCGTCCAAGTCCGAACCTAAGACGATAGGGTATAATTAACCATAAATGCTTGTGATTATGGGAAGTCACGAACTCAGGACCTTCTGGTCAAATTAAATAAAATTTTGTTTTGTTTGCACTCTGTCTGTTTTAAATGTTCGCTCGTTAGAGGTTCACAATGAAGGTAAACACCATGTTCCTTATACATGGCAAGAAATTTGAGAAGGGAATTGTCAAAGACAGTCTTTCTTAAACTCTCAACACGCAGGAGATCTTCAATAAATCTCCCTAACCAATCAGGGCTTCTCCAAACACACCTATATAAGTCAGATAACCCTAAAAACTAAGGTATGTAGTCTTTTCATTGCTGAAACGCTAATGCTCAAAGTGTCAACTGACTTAGGCATCGAAAGTAGGCTTGTCAATGGGTCGGGTCTAGACCCAGACCCATTACAAAATAGAAGGTCTGGAATTGATTTCGAACTTGTTGACATGATCTCGATCCAGATCCATTAAAAGCATTAGTTAATGGGTTAGGTCTAGATAAGCTCCGTTTTAACCCGCTTGACCTGATTTATTTACTTAATCAGATTTTATATACTTCGAAAAGATATGTTTAGTTGACTAAATCATATCAACAAAAATATTTAGTTGACTATAAACAATTTTAACACTAATTTTCCATTCCCTTTTTTTAATGTTGTCTCCATTGGTGATTCTTTATTATGATTTAAGTTTAACTCTTTCAATTATGAAAACTAGCTAAAAGGATCTGGATAAATAGGTTAGACCCAGTTATGAATGGATCCGGATATCCATTCAGTCTAGACCCATTGCAAAAATGAAAGGATCTAGTTTCGAAAAATATAAATGGATATGGATCTGTAACGTGCTAGTATGGATCCGACTCGACCCATTGATATGCTTAATCGGAGGAGGTCCCGGGAGAATCATTTCGGGACGTCCTTTGTTTTGCTGGTCCGCGGACACGACAGTCTATTGTCTTGTTCAACGTCCACACATACAAATTCATTGTTGTTTGTAGGTGTGTCAAATTCCATGCAGTGTCAGTTGGTGATGTCTGTGGAAAACAACTCCATATCTGATCTAAAACCGCTAGATCATCGTCTTTGCCGATGGAGACACCTAATAACACCACAAAACTCCGAGAGATCATGATTGTGCACCTAACATCCAGTTATGGAACGAAAACTCACCCTCACCAATCAATCATCCTCAAAGGATGTGCCTGAGCGATAATGCAATTGCGCAACTTGTTGAAAGTTGTGCCCGGATAAACCGAATCCTCAAGGAAGTGATCCTTCCCTGAGAACAAAACCATGCAAACGCTTCACCGATTAGATGAGAAACTCTACATCATGATGGGTTTGCGCTCACCTTTCGATTCCTCGGGATAGAGAAGGGTTCGAACACGTCGAAGAAAGGGATCACCGTTAACATGATGCTCTACATTATCGAAAACTAAACAAAAGGCAGGGCTGGATCGCCAACAACTCCTCAACGACTGGTGCAACAAAACTGTGGACAAGACAAGGAGCCTTTGTAAAAGGCATGAAACCTATTCATGATCATGAGCTCCCGTTGTAGAACAAATACCGAGAAGAGAAGCGGAGGATTTCAACGATGTGGAATCAAGCTAAGGCCCTCCGCCACGCCGACAACCTTCTGTCTAGCGATCGTCGGGAGCGAATTTCTTAAATACTAACCGGTCAAAAGACAATCAAAGGTTAGACGAGCTCACAAAGAAGATACAAGCCTTAGAAGGAGGGGAAGATGCATGGCTTGACACTGACATTTCAGAATTAAATATTTTAACTACAACTAGCAAAAAGAACTCTAAGCATCATTGATTACAACATGCTATATATTAAATTGTGAAGAAAAACTAAATTAAATTTACTTTTAAAATTAATCACCAATAATTTCTTTTTTTTAATAAAAAATATAACTCGCCTAGATCAAGGAAAGGGAACAAACAAAAAATATTGAGTAATTTCGAGAAAGAGAAAGAATACTTCTTTATTGTATTTAGAGGCAATTTATTATCTTTATGGTATTTAAATGAAAAAAAAGAATAAAGTCACATATAAGGCTACACACACACTAAAGCTGTGCCCAAGAGCCGAATCCGGCTCAATTTTGGACTTATATAGACAATTTTCTTCGGCCTCTCTTATGATTTTACATTTGTATTGGTCACTCAACTTTTTCATTGATAATTTTCCCTGATCTTTTCTTTGTTTGTTATTAATAGGCAGAAAATAGATTTGATGAAATCTTATACATTAATTATGAATTGCCCGAATATTTCTATGTTTTCCATTAATGAATAAGCTGCAAAATATATTTGATGAAATATAAAAATTCAAAACACGGGATATGAAATTATGTATCTCACATTTGTTTTAATATAAATTTCAATTTGTTAGAGTTGTTCCAAAAACTAATTTATATATGCAAGAATTTTAAAACTTCCATGTTTGAAAGAAAATTTCTTATTTTTTAACACAGTTTGCGGAGTTTATTCAAGACTTGATTCATGGCTCGAGACCTTCATTATATATTCCTCAAATGGATTTCTCCCTTTCTTCATCACTGAGAATGCTTCAGAGTTTAGGCACAATTTACTAATTAGCATGTGAATATTTATAGTTAAGTTGCAAATTTGTGAAGTCCGTTATATTGGGTATGCTGGATTTATGTGTATTGTCCTGTATTCTCTTATTTGTACATTTACACATATATTGATTGTCATCAGTTTTGTTTTCTTTGGCCTCACCATAACGTTGCTGGATAGAATTGATTTTCACATATAATGTTTCTCAGTATAACTAATTTACGATAATTTTTAATGATGAGGATACACATAATCATCTATTGAAGTCGATTAGAAAAATATTATTGGCTTGTGATAATTATAAGCTATGGTTCTTGAAATGAAATCTCAATTTTAGTCCAGTCTTCACGTCTCACACCCACATATAGCGTGGGGTTACATGCTAGTACATTTCTATTTTGCTATTAAAATCCACAAAATGACCAAAATCATCTACTCAACACCATATCAAAAAATCAAAATGAATGGCAAAATTGAAAAAAGATATTAAACATAAGCATATTATGGGAAGATCAAAATGTAGTGTTTTGAGAGAATATTCTCTTTTAGGTGGAATATTCGAAAAAAATTCATCTTTTGTATTATTACTAGAATTGATCCCACGCTTAACGCGTGTGTTTGAAACTCTTCCAAAATCAAGATACGAAAATGTTGAAAATTATAAAAACTACTCAAATACTACAATTTTTAATTATTATTGACTGAAGCTACTATCTAGATTTTTATTTTGCTTAATACTAAACTTTTTATGGGCGTGCCATGTGTCATAATAACCGTGCATTGCAAAATTAAAAAAACCAAAAAAAAAAATACATTCCTTGTTGACTCCAATAATTGTGTATATACATTTTAGGTCTATATTTATATTCTGATAGTTAGCAAGAAACTCAAAAACTGTCTCTAGAAAATTTTACATTTAGTATGTAACATCCGATACAAATAGCCATGATTTAAGATCATTGTTCGTCCTTAATCAAAATGATCAATCTTGATCTTAAATGATCAATTTCAATCTCAAATCAATGTCCGAGTATCGAGATTTCAAACCTTGATGTTGAATGACAAAATTATTGCCTGAGTAATGTTACCGATGTTGTGACCAAATGTAAGACTGGTTTTTCCAATTTATTTAAATTATTTATTAAAAATGCATTTAGAAATAATCTACTTTGGATATCCTACTTTAATGAATGGTAAAAAAATACGGTTATTTTTACTACAACTTTAGCAAATAGCACTTTAAGTGTCATTCATTACAACATGTTATATATCAAATCATGAAGAAAAACTAAATTAAATTTACTTTTCAAATTAATTACCAATAATTTCATCTTTTTATATCAAAAATGTACTTCTTGCCTAGATTATGGAGAAGTGCCAAGCAGAAAATATTGAGTTTTGTAAATTAAAAAACATACTAATTCTTTGTTGTATTTAAAGATAATTTATTTCCTTTAAGGTATTTAAATAAAAATAAGAGATATTTCTATTTTACTCTTAGATCCATAAAATTTCCAAAACCATCTAAAGTGCACACCACATTAAAAATTATAGGAATGGCAAAATTGGAAAAAGACATGACCCATGAAGGTATAAAGGGAAGTTCAAAAAATAATGTTGTAGGAGAATATTCTAGTTCAGATGGAATATTCCAAAAAAACTACTTGCTAATGTCAAACTAGTATCTTTGTATTATACTAATGACTAACTGGTATCTTGCACGTGTTGGCGATAGTGCCCTCAAAATAATTATTGTAATTATAGGCATGCGATTATGATGATTGAAGGAGGACCTATACGGATAAAACAATCTTACACAAGATGATAGTGTACTATCCGGTTCATCTCTATCATCATGTACATGTATTATGTGGTATTACAGATCACTATTACATGTTGATAGAGCGCATAGAATTCTTTCTTGATTACCAGGGTTATTGTGGCGATCACACTTGTAAGAATTGAGTAGTCTATAAGCAAATATTTAAATGTCTTTAGTCGTGGGAATATCAAGCTTGGGCATCGATATTCCAGAATAGACTAGTGTATACTTTTCTTGATCCTGACGAGAGATGATGGCCGGTCTCACAGCCATTGGTGTCAGTTAGTCACCAAAGATCGTATACAGGTGCTCACTGGAGGTGAGTACACTGTACGGACTTGCCGGGAACATGATAGATGGTATTATACCTATTATCAGATAGCAGTTCTCAGGTGACATAAGTACAGGTTAGTCTGTCGACCTGAGATCGTCATTTGCCTCGTGTGAGTTCCTACTATACTTTGATTACTACCCTACCACGGCTCAAAGGAGTCATGCAAACAGGTTTTAGTTGGGTACGGTCCCGATCCACATGGAGACAGTGAGCAGATCGTCAGGGATTCGTCTCTCTCGGTATTGGGGGTACATATCGCGCTGTGCACGGGTGGCCATCATCAGAAATCCTTGGCCAAAGTGGACGAGAATTACTGATTTGGATCAGTAGTTTCTTAGTGGGTGATAGGCTTCATACCGACGCGAATTATCGCGTTATTAGGGGTCTAATTTTATCCACCCCCTAGACCCGATATGCGATACTCATAGACAAACAGACTGGACTGTATGGAGATTGTCACAGACAGGCTCAATAGAAGTACAGATGAGTTTTCTCGTCGGCCTTCCTTTTATTCAATAGTTGGGTAGCCATTATGTACAGGTAGTACCGCCGACGTGCTTGTGATTAAACCCACTGCCAGCATATCGACGAGTCTTTAGAGTCCCACACAGAGGGTTTTCCCGGTTCAGGCGAAATGATATAGTGGTTATATATTGATACGTGTAAGGTTTCGATTAGGTATATGTGCTAGCCACACGTACTTTAATAGGGCGGATGATAATACTAGCCAGCTTAGGATTAAGTTGGATTATTAAATCAAGTTTTGATTTAATAATTTACATAATATAATTCGATATGTATATTCTAGTATTATGTTCATTGTATTTTTCTATCTTTTGGGTATTCGTATTTTGATACGAATACGGGCATATATTTTCAGGGACGTATTCTTGTATTTATACAAGAATACTTCTAGAAGGAGGACACCTCATTTTTAGGATTTACTTTTGTTTTGCTTAAAAGAAATTATGAAATGAGGTGGAAAAGAGAAATGGTGGAGGGTATGGGCAAATAAATTATTAATTCATTTGCATATACTATTCAAATATGGTTGTAATTTTAAAATGGTGAAAATTCTTTTAACAAAACAATTGAAGCATGCTTGAATTTGATGATGAGATTTTTATTCAACCATTTTTCTTCTCTCTCTTCCATGGCTCCTCCTTCTTCTTCTTCATTATCTTCAACCCTCTTATGAGTTGAGAATCATGAAGATAAAAGAGAGAAAAAATGCTAGAAATCTCACACACATCCTAAGCATCCTAGATTAGAAACCTAGGATCGTTAGTTACTTCATTGATGAAGTTGAAGCTTGAACTCGGTTCTCTCGGGTGGATCATCTTCGGCGAAGGAAGACCGGCTTGCAAGCGCAATCTGAAGCTTTTGAGAGCATGTTAGAGTCCAACCCAATTGGAGAATGAAGACGCTACAAAGGTTGTGATTTCTATCTTTTTATGCTTGCTAGTTTAGGTGTTTGGTTTGATTCTTGGGTGTAGATTTCTAGTGCCATAAAAAAATTTGTTTTTGAATTTGGCATTGTCCGCGGATTACCAGCGAGGGCACTAGGAACCAACAATGGTATCAGAGCTACCCAAACACCCTAAACTAGATAGATACGACTCCCCAATCCCGTCGGTTTTTGCCTCACAAAAACTGTAGTAAAACCAGTGAAGAATTCCATGTTATTTTGATGTTTTGACTCCCCGCAGGCTCTCGGTTTGAACCGAGAAACAGCGGGGAGGTGCGTGGGGACCCCAGACACATCCCGGAAGGACTTAGGGAGGGCCCATCCCCTACGAGACCACACTAAAGTGGCCATGGGGGGTGGGGACCCGAGCTCTGCCCCAAGTGGGCAGGCTCGGGTCTGCCTACCCTAAAGGCCACCTTATGGTGGCCTAAGGGGTTGGTACCCCCTTAGGTTCCTCCGGGTCAACGTTAATTTTGTGTCGGGGTCCTTCGCGAAGTTTCGGCTAAATCGAGCTCATTTCGGACTTCCGGAGTGGGTTTTAGCATGAAATTTTTGCCGGTTTTTAGCACACTTGATTTTCGGTGTTTTGGAAAATTGAAGTATTGGCTATTGGTGTGCAGTATTCGATTTTCATAGGTTTTGTGATGGTTGTGTGTATCATAACGTTTGGTAAAACATCGTCTAATTACTATATGTATCATTTATACGAGGTTACGGAATTGATACTCGCAAGTTTGCATGTTCTGTGATGGATGATGCTTAGTGTTTGTGGTTGTGTTGGATTTTTCGCGATGGATAGCCCGGTGTATATAATATTAGATTTAATTCTCTTTGAAGTAATGTATATTCATATTGTGTGACGAGTGTCCAACATGTGGACTGCCGTCATCGCGGCTTGTATTATTCTTTGGGGTGTGTCCTGATTGCGAATGTAGTCACCATTGTATATTCATGTTTTCATTACATGCACTAGGATTACCCCGCGGCGGAGTGCTCGAGTAGCCGAGGTTTAGAGGTCAGCGGGGCACCATCTCATGGCGTTGAGACTGGGGTGCCTTACTCTAGAATTGGCGTGCTATTCGCCGCACTCGTAGGGGGTATAAGTGTTAGTGTTTATGCCCTAGAAGGCCATTACTGTATCATACTAGCTTGTATATTACTTAATGGAAGCTTGGGATATTCACATGTATATAACAGTCTTGCTAAACATGGTAGTATGCTACTTGGTTTTTCTATCTTAATATGTGAGTGTACGTATTGATAGAGCTCTTAGGATCTTGCTTGTCTACCAGCGTTGTGATGGCAGTCACACTAGTGGGGGCTGGGTAGTCTACAAGCACATCCTTATTCAGGTCCCTGGTCGTTGGATTATCGAGACAGAGCATCGATACTCCGGAGTAGACTGGTGTGTACGCTTCTCATCCCAGTTGGGGAGATGGCATGTCCCACAGCCATCAGTACGTCGTACTGGAGATAGTATACAGGTGCTCGTTAGGTTACGGGTACACCGGACAGGACTCACAGGGAACTGTTGGTTGGTTTGATACCAGTCGTCAGTGAACAGTTCCCAGGTGACATGAGTACAGCGTAGTCCGCAGACTTGACACTGCTACTTCGCCTCGAGTGTGTCCCACTGTTCTTAGATTGCTACCCTACCACGGCTCAAAGGAGTCGTGCAAACAGGTAGCAGTTGGGTGCAGTCCCGAGCACTTGGAGGCAGTGGCGGTTAGACAGGATTCGTCCCTCCCGGTATTGGGAGTAGATATCGTGCTGTGTCAGAGAGCCATTACGCAAAGTCCCTGGCCAGGGCAAGCGAGATTTACTGGTAGTTTCCAGTAGTTTCTCAGGGTGTAATGGGCTTCACTCCGACACGACTTATACCGCTATTAGGGGACTGACGCTTGCCGCCCCCCTAGGCCCGATATGCGATAGTCTTGGACGAACGGACCGGACTGTATGGAGATTGTCACATCAGACTCAGTAGGAGTTCGGATGGGTTTTCTCATCGGCCTTCTTATCGACAACTACCTGGGGACCGTTACGTACAGCTAGTGCCGCTTGCGGTCTGTGGTTAAACCCACTGCCAGCGTAGTAGTCGAGTCTCTAGAGTCCCACACAGAGAGTTTCCTACTCCAGGCGAAACGATATAGAGGTTGCATGGTTTTGCGACAAAGGGTTCGGACGCATACGTGCGTTTACGCACGTACGACTTTCGGACAGTTTTTACCAGTCGGCTTTGGTTTAAGCCAGTTACTGGTATCCGGTTATTGGATTTTTACAGTCTAAAGTTTTTCCGTATTTTTACGGATCGGAGGGGCGTTCTCGTAATTACTCGAGAAGCTTCTAGAAGATGTGACTAAGGAGGTTTCTTTTGGACAAGAGAGTGAGTCATGGTGGTGATTCATTCACTTCATTAATGCACATTTATTGCTTAATGACTCATGCTAATGAATCATCACAAGATATTTTATGAAGCATGCTTATTCATTTCTTTTATTCTTTTGTTGAAAATAAGAATGCTTCATAATATTATGATACACTCTCTCTCTTCTCTCATTATCTTATCTCATATTCTCTCTCCTCAAGCTCTCATCTTCAAGATACTAACCTTAATCCTCATGTGTTGAGAACAAAGGTTTAGTTAGACTTAAGCATCCATAACCTACACTCTACATCATCCTTTCATCTTTGATTAGCAATCAAAGTTGATTAGTTACCTCAAGTTAGAGGTTTAGCTTGGAGTTTCGCTCTCGGGTGGATCGTCTACTACCTAGAGAAGGTCGAGGAGAACAAAGGAGGACGTAAAGAAGAAGGACCGGTTTCATTAGGTATAATCCCTAATCACTTGTGAAAAGAAACTCATAGAATACGGTTATTTAGAGTTTAGCTTCGATTTAAGCGGTTAGTCGATGTTCGTTCCTTAAACTTGATCGTTTTTGTAAAATCCGCCTCCCCACAAGTACTGGGGTGTACTACATCGACTTACAGTGGTATCAGAGCCTCGCTAAACACTAAATAACTTAATCGCAAATTTGTACGAATTTCGAACGGAAAAACGAAGCCGGAAAACCCTAAAAATTGTAAGTTTCTGTCGAATTTAAAATGATGTCAGAAAATTTTTCAGGTGAGTTCAGAGAGCTTAGAATGACACCAGTAGACTACACAAGAAAAACAGTCAGCTAACTCGTTCAACTCGGCGCGGAACCGCGGCCTCAGCCTACTGAGGCGCGGCGCTTCCGCGGCCGAGTCAACGATTCAGCGGCCGATTTTTCTTGTGTTGTCTCTTTATAATATTTAGGGTTTTCTGGAATGTTTAATTATTGCTCAGGTTACTGTTTAACAGAGCAGATTTTGGAGCAATATTGAAGTTGTTTATTCGATCGAATTGTACAGTATTTGCGTATTGGATTATATCTGTGATTATATGATGTGTTCGTAAACCTCCCCCAACTGCTAGTATGTCGGTTGGCAGGGGGTTGCACATTTCTGAAATGGTTATATCTGTTTGTGCATATAAACTGTATTGGACTGTTGTGGTGTATAGCCGGGGTTTGCAATGGGTTATTGTTTAATTCATTTGTTGTAAATGTAATTTGTTGTAATATTATTTTTGCGGGGCACTTCCAGGTTGCGGTCGTAGTCACCGTTGTATTATTTCATTTTACTGTTTTTGCTCCTAGGACTGACCCAAGGTGGGGTACACAGACTGCCGGGTGGGTAGTTTGCCGTACCCGTAGGGGTCGAGGGTGGGGTAACGGCTATTCATCACAACTGTGTAATCTGTCTTTTCTTGCAGGCTCAAAAGAAATACAGATTGCTTGCATATCCAATATTGTTTATCTGTGTTCTGGAATGTATATCATTGCGTCAGACGAATGTAAAATATCTATATTTATTGTAGCTATTTAGACGTCACTTATGTTTTACACCCGCGCTAGCCCAGCCCCCGCTCTGTCGTTAGTTAAGTAACCTAACGGGTGATGACGGGACCCCGTGGCGAATGCGGATGGCATAAGAGGACGTTGTATTTTCGTTGTTTTCTGCAATGATAGGTTAATGATGGGACGCATTATCTGTAATGCAAAGAAAACAAACCAAAGTTTAAATCGTTGGAACAATTTAAAAGAAACCACTCGGTTATTTTTAAAACAGATATTTTTAAATGCGGAGCTTTAACCACTCCTTTTAAAAGCTATCAGGTTCCTTCGATTATATCAAGTTCACTACGTTCACGGTCTCGCCAAGACCAGTCGTAGCCCTCCGTCATTTCTTATGGATAGTCAGTAGTATTCAAGCTATGCTTGTTGGCATACGTCAAGGCATAGTGTTTGGTAGCTGCTGGGGTATTCATTTGTTGCATAGATAGATGTGTTGGTTTGGGACAGTCGCATTACCTTGTTGGCATACGTCAAGGGTATATACGGGTGGGTTCAAATTAACAAGATAATGATGGGCAGAACTTGACATGTGACTTATGATTTGTTGACATACGTCAAGGTCATAAGAGCATGGGGCAAAAACTTATATCGGGAATTTCTAAAGAAACTGAAATTTGCAAAGAGATGCATACCATTTGGAGTTTGATGAATGTTGGTAGGATTCCTTCAACATTATCATACGATGATATTTGGATCCCGATCCTACTGTGAGTATATGCTACTTATCAGGATATTCGTCACTTAACGATCAATGCTATAAACCTAGTAGGTGTCCAGAAAAGTGTCAGCGGGGTTACGCCCCCAGAGAAAAGAGGTTATTTAATTAAGGAACTTCGCGAAAGCGTTGGAAAACCTCCCTCGAAGTATCGACACCGGCCTGGCTGAACGGTTAAGCAAGTATTGTACGGTGAGAATAGTCCTGGCTAATTCTTCTTTTATGGTTTGAGGAAGGATTCGAGAAACAGTGGGAGCCATCCAGTTTAGATAAACTAAAAACCACTCTAAACTTGCAAGAGCATCATGCTAAAGTGTTTTCTTCTCTCTCTCCTAATTGCAGCGACCCTGAAAATGACTGGACTTAAGTTACTTTTAGAAAAGAATATACTGACGGGGCCAAACTATAAAGATTGGCTGCGGAATGTCAAAATGGCCTTGACCTATGACAAACTGGGGTACGTCCTCACCGCTACGGCACCTGCTGTCCTTGGTCCCAAATCCAGCAATGCGGATAAGGAAATCCGCAAAACCTGGGATTTAGATTGCGCGAGAGCCAAGTGCATCGTGCTTGCCTCTATGAACAACGAACATCAGAGGAGGCACGAGGATATGTCTCTAGATGGCATATTTCTCCATACAAAGGAACTTTATGGAGAGCAATCTCGTATTGCTAGATACGAGACCTCGAAGAAACTATTTCGAGCGAGGTTGGCTGTCGGGTCATCGGTAGGTGAACATGTCCTACAGATGATCGGCTATATTGAGGAGCTCGCAGACCTTGGGACGACTTTGGATAATGAGCTCTATACAGACCTTATTCTCCAGTCCCTTCCTCCCACCTACGCCCAGTTTATCCTCAACTTCAACCTTCAAGGAAAAGAAGTTGAACTTGCGGAACTCCTGAACATGTTAAGGAGTGCAGAGGGCACCTTACAGAAGGTAAGGGAAACACCCGCTATGTTTGTTGGCGGTTCATCTTCTTCAGGGTCCAAGGCTAGGGCCAAAGGAAGGAAGAAGAAGGCCGCACCCAAACCTAGAGGAGGTGTTAGTAAGGTGGGAAAGAAGGGAAAGAAAAAGCTTGCAGCACCGGTAGTTGGCCAGGATGAGTGCTTCCACTGTCACAGGAAAGGGCACTGGAAGAAGGATTGCAAGGCGTGGAACGCCAAGAACCAGGAACCGAAGCAAGCTGTGGCTTCGACTTCAGGTGTGTTTGTAATTGAGAATTGTCTGTCAATCAACTCTACTTCCTGGGTATTGGATACCGGATCAGGATCTCATATTTGCAATTCATTGCAGGCACTGAGAAACCGTAGGGTGCTGAAGGAAGGTGATATGATCCTCAGGGTTGCTAACGGAGCTAGCGTGGGAGCTGCGTCCGTCGGGGATTATCACCTAGGATTGACGAGTGGACATATTTTGGTTTTGCATAACTGTTATTTTGTACCAAGCTTAACGTGTAATATCATATCAGTTTCCTTGTTGTCAAATAAAGGTTATGATTTCACGTTTGTAAGAGATGTTGTTAACATCCACCTTAATCATGGCTTGATTGGGTCCGGTACTCTAAATAGCGGCATATATGTTCTAAACCAACTCCAAATTTTCAATGTCCAGAACACACTAAAAAGAAAGTCTCCAGATTTAAATAAAGCTTTCTTATGGCATTGTAGACTGGGTCACATCAATGAGAGAAGGTTGACTAAGTTGCATAGCGAAGGATATTTAGACACGTTCGAATATCAATCCTATGACACTTGTCAAGTTTGGTAGAACCAGAGGTTCAAGAAGAACAGAACATTCCCGCACCCCTCCGCAGGAGTAGTAGGCCGTCTCATCCGCCTGAGAGATACTACGGTTTTCTCATTGATGGGGATAGAGAGGATTGCATCATAGATGATGATGAACCTACTGACTTCCAGCAGGCCATCCAGAGCGGCGACTCGGTACGATGGCTAGATGCAATGCGGACCGAGATGGAGTCCATGTACACCAACAAAGTATGGACTTTGGACTTTGCTCCAGATGGGGTAAAACCCATAGGATGCAAATGGATCTTCAAGAAAAAGATTGGTGTAGATGGACAGGTGGAAACCTATAAGGCTAGACTTGTTGCAAAGGGTTTTCGTCAAAGACCTGGTTTGGACTATGACGAAACTTTTTCTCCAGTGGCTATGCTCAAATCCATTCGGGTCCTTCTTGCTATTGCTGCCTTCCATGATTATGAAATCTGGCAGATGGACGTAAAGACGGCTTTTCTGAATGGAAATTTAGAAGAGAGCGTCTATATGGATCAGCCAGAGGGTTTCAATCAGAGTGGGAGCAGCGGGAAAGTATGCAAGCTGCTTAAGTCTATTTATGGACTAAAGCAGGCATCGCGGAGTTGGAACATCTGTTTTGATGAGACAGTCAAAGAATATGACTTTATCAAAAATCCAGATGAACCGTGCATATATAGTAAAGCTGTAGCCAGAAGTGTCGTATTCCTCGTCTTGTACGTGGATGACATTCTATTGATAGGAAATGACATTCCTATGTTACAATCTGTCAAAGGATTCTTGTCACAAAGGTTCTCCATGAAAGACCTGGGTGATGCCTCTTACATTCTGGGGATCCGGATCTATCGTGATAGATCCAAGAGGATGTTGGGACTTTCGCAGTCCAGGTATATCGACACTGTACTGAAAAGATTCAGTATGGATGATTCTAAGCGCGGTAATCTACCGGCTTGTCACGGAATCACCCTCTCCAAAGAGATGTCTCCCAAGACTGATTTGGAAAGGGAACGCATGTCTATTATACCCTACGCTTCTGCGGTAGGCTCTATAATGTATGCGATGTTGTGTACCAGACCAGATGTAGCTTACGCACTGAGCGTGGTAAGCCGGTATCAGTCAGACCCAGGGGAGAAACACTGGATAGCAGTAAAGAACATTCTCAAGTACCTGAGGAGGACTAAGGAGATGTTCTTGGTTTACGGCGCTAAAGACCTCAGGTTGGAGGCCTTTGCTGATTCCGGCTTCCAGAGTGATAAGGACGATTCCAAGTCCATGTCGGGTTATGTCTTTACCCTCAATGGAGGGGCGGTGTGCTGGAAGAGCTCCAAGCAGGACACCGTTGCTGACTCGACGATGGAAGCGGAGTATATTGCTGCTTGCGATGCCGCAAAAGAAGCAGTCTGGATGAAGAAGTTCCTAACAGAACTTCAGGTGGTTCCTACCATAGTTGATCCAATACCTCTGTATTGCGACAACAACGGAGCTATAGCTTTAGCGAAGGAACCAAGGTCCCATCAGAAGTCCAGACACATCTTGAGGCGGTATCACCTGATCAGGGAGATCATTGATCGTCAGGAGATCGAGGTTCGGAGAGTTGCTTCAGAAGAGAACATTGCTGATCCATTCACGAAGGCCCTTCCTCAGATTCAGTTCGAGAGGCTACTCGAGATCATTGGTCTACGATATGCCAGTACATGGCCCTAGTGCAAGTGGGAGATTGTTAGTGTTTATGCCCTAGAAGGCCATTACTGTATCATACTAGCTTGTATATTACTTAATGGAAGCTTGGGATATTCACATGTATATAACAGTCTTGCTAAACATGGTAGTATGCTACTTGGTTTTTCTATCTTAATATGTGAGTGTACGTATTGATAGAGCTCTTAGGATCTTGCTTGTCTACCAGCGTTGTGATGGCAGTCACACTAGTGGGGGCTGGGTAGTCTACAAGCACATCCTTATTCAGGTCCCTGGTCGTTGGATTATCGAGACAGAGCATCGATACTCCGGAGTAGACTGGTGTGTACGCTTCTCATCCCAGTTGGGGAGATGGCATGTCCCACAGCCATCAGTACGTCGTACTGGAGATAGTATACAGGTGCTCGTTAGGTTACGGGTACACCGGACAGGACTCACAGGGAACTGTTGGTTGGTTTGATACCAGTCGTCAGTGAACAGTTCCCAGGTGACATGAGTACAGCGTAGTCCGCAGACTTGACACTGCTACTTCGCCTCGAGTGTGTCCCACTGTTCTTAGATTGCTACCCTACCACGGCTCAAAGGAGTCGTGCAAACAGGTAGCAGTTGGGTGCAGTCCCGAGCACTTGGAGGCAGTGGCGGTTAGACAGGATTCGTCCCTCCCGGTATTGGGAGTAGATATCGTGCTGTGTCAGAGAGCCATTACGCAAAGTCCCTGGCCAGGGCAAGCGAGATTTACTGGTAGTTTCCAGTAGTTTCTCAGGGTGTAATGGGCTTCACTCCGACACGACTTATACCGCTATTAGGGGACTGACGCTTGCCGCCCCCCTAGGCCCGATATGCGATAGTCTTGGACGAACGGACCGGACTGTATGGAGATTGTCACATCAGACTCAGTAGGAGTTCGGATGGGTTTTCTCATCGGCCTTCTTATCGACAACTACCTGGGGACCGTTACGTACAGCTAGTGCCGCTTGCGGTCTGTGGTTAAACCCACTGCCAGCGTAGTAGTCGAGTCTCTAGAGTCCCACACAGAGAGTTTCCTACTCCAGGCGAAACGATATAGAGGTTGCATGGTTTTGCGACAAAGGGTTCGGACGCATACGTGCGTTTACGCACGTACGACTTTCGGACAGTTTTTACCAGTCGGCTTTGGTTTAAGCCAGTTACTGGTATCCGGTTATTGGATTTTTACAGTCTAAAGTTTTTCCGTATTTTTACGGATCGGAGGGGCGTTCTCGTAATTACTCGAGAAGCTTCTAGAAGATGTGACTAAGGAGGTTTCTTTTGGACAAGAGAGTGAGTCATGGTGGTGATTCATTCACTTCATTAATGCACATTTATTGCTTAATGACTCATGCTAATGAATCATCACAAGATATTTTATGAAGCATGCTTATTCATTTCTTTTATTCTTTTGTTGAAAATAAGAATGCTTCATAATATTATGATACACTCTCTCTCTTCTCTCATTATCTTATCTCATATTCTCTCTCCTCAAGCTCTCATCTTCAAGATACTAACCTTAATCCTCATGTGTTGAGAACAAAGGTTTAGTTAGACTTAAGCATCCATAACCTACACTCTACATCATCCTTTCATCTTTGATTAGCAATCAAAGTTGATTAGTTACCTCAAGTTAGAGGTTTAGCTTGGAGTTTCGCTCTCGGGTGGATCGTCTACTACCTAGAGAAGGTCGAGGAGAACAAAGGAGGACGTAAAGAAGAAGGACCGGTTTCATTAGGTATAATCCCTAATCACTTGTGAAAAGAAACTCATAGAATACGGTTATTTAGAGTTTAGCTTCGATTTAAGCGGTTAGTCGATGTTCGTTCCTTAAACTTGATCGTTTTTGTAAAATCCGCCTCCCCACAAGTACTGGGGTGTACTACATCGACTTACAATAAGTTGACCCGCGGAGGGGTGCCCAAGTCACGGGATCTTGGAAGTGTTGGGTGGCCCACTCACTTCGTTGATTGGGGTTGCCCTGCTTCTGTAATTGGCGAGTGTCTTGTCGCACTCGTAGGGGTCTAGGATCCGATACTATGGGCTATCCACATGACTAGAAAATTGCATTTCATATTTGGCTCCATTGAAATACACTTTTCCTAGATTATCCGCATTTCCATACTGTGTTTGCTTCTGCTGTGATACTTCTGTGATGTTACTTGATATCATGAGTGAGATGAATGTTTGTATATTATATATATATATAGTAGACGCTATATGTGTTTTGCATTCGCACTAGTCATGTCCCCGCCCTGTCGTAAGTTAAGTAATCTTACGGTGAAAACCCAGGACCCTATGACGAATGCAGATAGCATAGATGTGCGTGTCTATTTTCATTTCTTTCTGGCATGATATGTTTAATTGATGGGACTGCATTAATTCTGATTAATATAAGGAAAACAAACCTAAATGATGTTGTTGGAACTAATTTTTGAAAACTATAGGCGTTTACTTTTTGCTTTGCGTCGAGGTATTCAGTTAGGAATATCCTGTATCTCATTCGATGAGGAAACAGCCTAGATCCCTTCATAGGGAGTGACCTCTTTAGAAAAAGTTTATGTGACTATAAACTACTCGGTTTTCTTCAAAACCACTCGTTTTAAAATTGTGGAGCCTAAACCACTCCTTTTCAAAACTGCTCCAGTTCTTTCAACGATATCAAGTTCATTACTTTAAAGGTTTTTCGCCAAAAACTAGCCGTAGCCCTCCGTCATTTCAGATAGGTTGCGCTTAGTATTCATGCTATATTTGTTAGCCCCCGTCAAGGTATAGTGTGCGGTAGCTATGTATTACTTTTCTGTAGCATAAAGATGTATTAATCTAGGACAGTCGTATAGCCTTGTTGGCCTCTGTCAAGGGCAAGTACGGATGGGTCTAAATTAATCAGAACAATGACAGGTAGAACTTGACTTGCGACTTATGATTTGTTGGCCTCCGTCAAGGTCATAAGCCGCTTGGGGCAAAAACCACATCGGGGGTTTCCAAACATAAAGGAAACTTGCCAAGCATGCGCATACTTTTTGGAGTATGGTAATTTTGGTCGGCTTCCGTCAAGATTTTCACACAATGATAGTTGGGTCTCGATTCCTACTGATGAGTAGGTATTACTTCTCGGAAGATTTTCACTTAACAATTAGCTAAGCTATTAGGTGTCTAGAAAGTGTTGGTTAGGTTACACCTCTGTGGAAACAGGGTTATTTAATTGGGTCTGTACGAAAGCATGGAGGACCTCGCTCGAAGTACCAACACTGGCTTGGCTGAACGGTTAGCAAACTTGTGAGATATATATGATCCCAACTAGTTCTCCTTTTAAGGTTTGAAGGAGAATTCGAGAAAACAGTGGGAGTCATCCTGATTAGATGAAGTGATTAACCAATCTAATCTTGATAGAGTGCACGCTGAGTATTTCTTTTCTCTCTCTGGTTTACGACCATGACTTACCTTTAACTAAAACTCATGAACCAACTTAACCGAACCTTCTTACACAGTTTGGCTTTTGGATTGTCATGATTCACAACAAAATCGCATATATCCCTGCAACTCCTACTTCCCCTTTGCATTTCTCCATAACATTCTATATCACTATGAAGATCCATATTGTTTGGGTATACCATCGTATAGTTACATACAAACTCGAAAAAACTTGTTTCAGTTCGAGAATGGATTCCAATTCTGGAGAAATTGAATAGGATTATTCGGTTGCCTTTTCTCTTTACTTTCTCTCAGGTTGCGAGAGTTTCTAATATTAGGAGAGTACACCTATTACGCTTATTAGATAGTCTTCTTCCAAATCTTAGGCAGGTGTCGAAAGGTAGGGAAAGAAGAAAACCAATTAGCCTAAGTATGGTATACAAAAGGTAAGAAATAAAGACATATAAAGGGATTGAAGTAAGGGCAAAGAAAATTGTCACTACTGTCATGAATCTGGATAGTGGAAGAGGCATTACTAGGAATATCTGGCCACCCTCTCAAAACATTTTCATGTTTCAGTTTTATTGTGTGGTATTAATTGAAAACTACTTTCCCAATTAGATTCTGACTCCAGGATATATATTTACCAGACTTGCACATCTTTATGGCGTTACAGATGCTGAGTGGGAGTAGATTATTGGGAATTGGGTGATTAGATGATCAATATCAGAATTCTTTGTAATTAGTGGTATTTGAGAAAATCACCAAGGTTTTTGCCTAACGGCAAATATTTGGTTTTGAATATCCGTTGTTATGCATCAATTTCAAACTGATATATCTGTATATTTATTTTTTAAAGTGCGATATAACTTTTTGAAATTATGTTTATGATATTTACCAGTAGATGATTAGGTAAGGTACATTCAATAACGGTGTAATTCTTCTTAACCATAACACAGTTTTCAACCTACGACGCACAGGGTTTGAGTTATTAAACTCAGAGGACTTATACAAAATATTGTATGTTGTCCGATGTCCATTAGGGCAAGGGGTTGGTACTCGTACTATATTCCGTTTACTTATGACTTCTATGGTTTAGACACGCATTTCATTGAAATATAAGGTCCAAATTTTAAAAAGTTATAGGTATAAGAATAAAGTAAAGAACCATGCGTTGGAAGTATCAGGATTTTTCGAGGTGATCAAAAATGTAGATATTTATGCAAGATATTCCTTCGTAAGTAATATATTTGAGAACTTTCTTCTATCTCAGGTTACTCATCCGTGGGTGCGCTTCTTGATGAGTAATGCTACATGGCCTTCTTCCATTTAGTCGATATGCACAGGAAAAAGCTGCTTTTTTTTAATCTGGTTCCAATTAAATTAGTGCATTTATTTCTATATTGGATATAGAATGGATTCATATCTTAATGATGTTGAGGTATATGTAGTTGTCCTGCTTATGCTTAAAACCAGAATCCGGATAAACTCAAGGCACGTTTCAGTAATGGCAGTTTGTGGGTTATCCCAGGGTTTGACGAGGGTTGACATTCTACCATTTGCAAGATCAATAGTTATATTATCCTTGACTCGCCACCTCTTTAGTAAAATGAATTCTTTTTAGAAAACATTAGTGGGAGTATGGTAGAACTGGAAGTGATTCCAGAACCACAAACGGCTACTGAAAATTTGCTAGAATCTAAGGATTCAATTGGATTTGAGAATTCATTAGCCACTTCGCAGATTTGGTAGGTAATCTCAGCCACCCGAGAGCTATTTCGGTCTCTTTAAAGACGGTGATAAGGAGGTTTTGATTACCCAAGCTTGCTACTACTGTTGTCCTATACTATGAGATCTGGCAGGTAGATGACTATAACGTCATTCTAAATTAGCTTTTGAAGTGCACGTGTATATGACTCTGCCAAAGGGTTGTTGTAGTCAATGGGAGCAGCGGAAGCATGGCAGGCTAGTAGCTTATGTTTATTTATAGACTAAAGCAAGTATAGCGGAGATGGATCATCTATTTTGATACGATGGTTATAGAGTTTGACTTCATCAGAATAACAGATAGACCTAGTAAGAAGGTAGTAGGGAGTAATGTCCTGATATTTGGATGACATACTCCTGATAGGAGGTAATGTTCTTATATTATAATCAGTTATACTATGGTTGTCACATGTGTTTCTCCACATAGGACAAAATATCAGGGATTCCGGTGACTAGATCAATGGTTTTAGATTTAGATTTGGAAAGTATCTCAATTCGGGTACTTTTGACATTATTCTAAAGTGTTTTAGAATGGACGACTCCTGGCAAGGTGGTGTACCCGCAGGTGATGGAGTCACCCTCTCTAAAGAGATGTCTTTTAGACTGATGAGGAGAGAGATTTGCATGATTGACATATCACTTGCATAGACAATTGAGTCAATCATGAGATATCAAGTACCACACCAGATGTTGCTTTTTGCACTAGTTGCAGTAAGAAGATATTAATCCAATCCTGGAAAAATATTGGGAAGTAGTTAAGAACATGAGAGGATGTTCTTGGTATATGGTAACGACAGCCTCCTTAAAGAGGTGATTATCATTTTAGGCTTCCAAGTGACCTGGATAACAGAGTGGCTGTCAGAGTTAATAGTTTTCCCTCTTTTAAGGTGCAGTGTGTTGGATAGATTTCCAAGAAGGATACTGAGGTGGTCATGACGCTGGGTGCTGATTACATCGGCAATTGGATACAGCCTAAGTAGTTTGTTGGATTTGGATGTTCATTTATGAACATGGTCCCATCAGCTATACAGACAAATTCTAAGGCAAATATCGCTCATTTCACAAGATAGTCGTTCTCCACAAAGTTGAGATATAAAGAGATAAAGATAGAAATATTGGAGCAGATCTACTCACTGATGCTATTTCTCAAATGCGAACGTTTCGCAAACATGCTTTGGGAAACTGATTAGTAGAGAAGTTGGGTGATCGGTAGCACATGGGCTGTGAGTATGCGACACCGCAATAATTAGCCTTAAGTGCAAGTAGGAGATTGTTGGAGATAGTGCACTCAAGGCAATTATTGTAATCGCAGGCAGATGATTATAATGATTGAGGGAGGATCTATACAGGTAGAACGGTCTTACTTAAGATGATAGTATGCTATCTGGTTCATCTCTATCATCATGTACATATTATGTGGTATTACGGATCACTATTACATGTTGATAGAGCCTATAGGATTCTTGCTTGACTACCAGGGTTATTGTGGCGATCACACTTATGAGAACTAGGTAGTCTATAAGCAAATCCTAAAATGTCCCTAGTCGTGGGAATATCGAGACTGGGCATCGATATTCCAGAGTAGACTGGTGTATATGTTTCTTGACCCCGACGAGGGGCGATGGCTGGTCTCGCAGCCATTGGTGTCCTTTAGTTACCAAAGATCGTATACAGGTGCTTACTGGAGGTCAGTACACTGGACGGACTCGCTGGGAACGTGCTAGATGGCATTATACCCATTGTCAGATAGCAGTTCTCAGGTGATATGAGTGCAGGTTAGTTTGTCGACTTGAGATCGTCATTTGTCTCATGTGAGTTCCCACTGTACTTTGATTACTACCCTACCACAGCTCAAAAAAATCATGCAAACAGGTTTTAGTTGGGTACGGTCCCGAGCCATATGGAGGAGTGAGCGGATCGTCAGGGATTCATCTCTCCCGGTATTGGGGGTAGAAGTCGCACTGTGCACGGGTGACCATCATCAGAAATCCTTGGCCATGGTGGACGAGAATTACTGATTTGTATCGGTAGTTTCTCAGTGGGTGATGGGCTTCATACTGACACAAATTATCGCGTTATTAGGGGACTGAATTTATCCACCCCTAAACCCGATATCCGATAATCCTAGACGAATAGACTGGACTGTATGGAGATTGTCACAAACATGCTCAATAGAGGTATGGATGAGTTTTCTCGTCGGCCTTCTTTTTGTTCAATACCTGGGTAGCCGTTACGTACAGCTAGTGTCGCTGACGTGCTTAAGGGATGATGTGATTTCTGACATCATTTCATGACTATTAAGATAGGGCTCATGACAACTAAAAAGCTAATATAGTTTGAAACTCTTATTTTCAAGTTCTTTCTTTTATATGTTTCTTATCTTTACATGTAATTTTCATCTTCTTTTTTTTATTTTAGGATTTTGTGGGTGAAATCGCTGAAAACTCTCAGGAAACAACACTCCTCCTACTAAGGACATCTAAAGTTTTAAAGGCTTGTTGCATGAGCTAAGTGCAATCGTGTTGCCTACGAAAGTGTGCTAAGTTTTTCTTTTTCTTAAATAGTTTGCTCGGGACGATCAAAGATAAGTTTAGGGTATTTGATTAGTCAAATATATTGCACATTCATATGAACATTTTTCCTACTATTATTAACTAAAAAAGGTGTTAATTATAAATAAAGAACATATGTGGGTTTATTTGTAAAAAAATTATTATCATATGTTTCTTCATTTATAATTAATATAATTAGGGAAAATATATGCATATAATATTTAAATGAAATATTATTAATAAAATTATGCATATCATATCAAATATTCCTAATCAATATTCCTAAGATATATATCATATAAATGGTTGGACTAATATCTCAAAAATATCAAATACTACTAAAAATTTGATTTGAGATATTGTGCAGGTATTAGCTCAGGTATGAAATCTAAGTAGGAGATCCAAGTCAAATCGGAATATCAAACCGAATCCGCCAAATTTTAGAAGCAAATCGAAGAATATAGCAACAACAGAGATTAAGAGCAATATTTTCAGAATCTATATATCAAGAGAATCTCCAAATATCGAGAGAAAAAGCCAAAAAAAATCCCAATTCCTAATCCCACCAAAAGGCGGCGGATCCGCGGTCAAACGTGGGCAAGCCCGGCGAAACCGCTGTCTGTTGTGGGCCGTTGGATATGGAATTTTGGGGGCATGATCGTAATATCACCTACTCCCATATGGCATCTAGGGTTTCTAGTTTCAGAGACTATATAAAGGACCGAGAGCTGTGCATTCAAAGATATCATCGAATAATTATCTCATCATCTTCCTCCAAAAAGAGAGAGATCTATGAGCGAAACTAGGGTTCTTGTAATCTATTTTTTTTAATGAAGAAATTTTGTAATGCAATAGTGGATCAATAAAAGGTAGTTTTTTATTTTAATTCTTTCCGCAATTTACTTTCCATTTACTTTTCTGCATTACATTCAGTATTACTTTTTGCACTTCTAAATTTTAATATGGTTTCATTCATCTTCCATCTCTATTGTACTACGCTACTAACCATGAGCGAGTAAATTCTTGCTTTCTAGGGTTTATAGGATAGGGTAGAATAATGGATGAAATATCGCATAACTTCTTTTGACATTTTAATGTTTATAAACTTTAGCAAAATAAATGTTAACCCTCTTATCGAGCTCGCTATTCATTAATGATAGTCACGACTACGATTTGAGATTAGTTAATACTTGTTTTGTTAAGATCTTGAGATAAATAGAGATCAATGGAAGAACAAGAGGTGGTAGTGGGAAACCCAAATTCCCTCTAAGAACCCTAATCCACATTCATCGCTATCTCTCTAGTTTTAAACAATTAAAAGATTAAAAAAAATCATTTTTTTACTTCATCCATTAACAACTGAGTCCTATAAACCCCACAAGCCTTTCTATTATAAAATTTTTCTACCCATCTTAATACAAAACGACAAAAATCCCTCATCTCTTTTATCAACTCGTCTAAAGCAAGAAAAGAAATTCACGTTTCCCTGAGAACGACCCATACTCATCGCGGTTAGTTATTTGCGACACCGTCTTAATTGCGGTTATTTACAAAACACATACACTCACTTTTTCACAAACCAGTCAAATGGCGCCGCTACCGGGAAGACGGTCGTAATTAATTTTCTTGTTATTCGGGTTGATTTCGTATAAAAACCAGAAACATAAAATAAAAGAGAACAAAAACCGCATATTGTGTTTTTAACGATTATAGTGCAAGTTTTGCAAGGAGATCTAGAGTAATTGGAGCAAGCCAACAGAGATTCAGAGACTTTCAATTTGGACCAGAGGGGAATAGGGGTGCTTTGAAGAAATTTGAACAGAAGATCTTGCCAAACGGCGACAGAACTGCGGCCCAAGGTTGCGTTAGGCGGCGAAACCGCTGTTGTTTTGACTAGTTGGGCCCCCAAAAATCTCTGGTATTCTTCTATTGCCTTCCTCTTTCCTCTAAAGCTGTCACGACCCAAAATTCGGCCCGTGACCGGCACGTAACCACGTAACGTCTACAGGCGTAACGCGACTAAGTAAGCCGAAACCCAGAAATCAAAACCATTAAAAGTAGTGAGTGTTAAAACGTTTAATGGAAACATTTGTTTAAAACATTTAGAAAACCTTGGTAATTTAGTAAAATTCTTTAAAATTTAAGTTGTTTTCTTTAAAAATTTCGGCAGCATTTCCTTTGTAAAAAACTAGCCCCGAAATCGGGTACAAGACAAGATGTAAATAAAAATGAGATACAATAAGAATAAAGCATCCCAAATGGGAGCAATCACGCCAAACGGCGGAAACAATCACCACAATAATATACGACGCCGTAGCGAAGAAATGAGCAATATAAGTGAAAACAAATATCATGCTAGATAAAACTGCATAAATAAAGTCGGCTCACAACGAGCTTGACACCAGAGTACAAAATAATATACATCGTCCTCACAACTGGTCTCTAAGTCAATACATGAATAGTAGATGGAGAGTACTAAATACAACAATGTATACAACTGGAAAAATAAACGGATACCGCAAAAACCCACCTATCAGTAAAAAGGCCCACGCGCCAACTGCAGTGGTATCCGTATCAAAAGATGCAAGAAAGCAGCCTGCCGCGACTACTCCGAGGGGTAACCTGCAAACACTGTGGCACAACGGGGGTGAGTTGCCAACTCGTGAATAGTAGATAACATATAAAGGTAATCGCGAGTATGCACGTACTGCGATACTCTAACATATGCCAACAGATAATATCTATATGATGAACTGGATACGCAATAATCATGCCTAATAAGTGCAATTTAATAACATCAATATATGATGAGCAGGGTATGCAATAATCACGCAAAAGTACTCTATCAAGTACTCCGACTATAGGATGAGATGCATAATAATGAATGCTGAGCATGGGATAAAATAACATCTACACAGAATGTCAACGTGGAAAAATAACCGGTGTCTATCAATGTACCCAAATTCCAGTAAAACTCAGGCGTCGTCACCCTCATCGGCCCTCAAATCCTGTAAATCTCATAGAATCGTGAGTGCCCAACATCGGCACTCGAAAATATCATGAAATCATCGTGCCCAGCATCGACACGCAAATCCTCAAGTATCGGGCTCCGTCAGTCCGGATCGGCCCACGGGCTCCATCTGCGGAATCGTCCCTCGGCGCCAGCAATACGGGTCATCCCGTATCTATCTTTCGACTCTGGTCAGTATCCTCCGGATAACCGCCAGGTCCAATCAATCACTGGTAGGTAGTAGTCCCTCTGCCAGGCTCATGGCCTACTGCACGACAGATCCGTTCTCACCCCGGGGTACCATACCGGGTCCACCATGTACCCGCAATCGGCCTCATCCAGCTCCTCGATTCGGGTTCACATGTCACACGTCTCAGAACCGAAAAAATGCATGGTGGACGCACTGAAATATCATATCAAGAGAAACCGGGTTTTTAAAATAGTGCGTATTTTCTTAAAATAATACCACGGTTCTCAAATCCAGAAATCACATAAATCCAAACTCAATGCGTAAATCCATGCAATGTGTCGTATGACACTAAGAGTAAAAAGGGAAAACCGATCTTTTAAAAAGATCCAGTTTTGAAAATATCTCATGCGGTCCCTATTTTTAAATCAAGTCAATATCATCCATGTATGTAACATATGTATGTATATAGGTATGGATGTGCAAATGGATATATACGTGAATATGAGTGTAGCACTGTATATGTGCACTAATATAGATATACAAGGTATGTATGCACAAGTGTAGATATATCAAGGTATGTGTGCACCAATGTGAATATACAACATGAATGTGCATGAGTATAGGTATATCGATGTATGTGTGCATCAATGTGAATATACAATATGAATGTGCGCAATATAGGTATATCAATGTATGTGTATCAATGATACGGTAATCAAAATGATGTATGGTTCGTAGCAATCCTATAGTGCGAGTGTCATGGCAATCACTACTGTGTGAGTGTAACATACAAATAGTGCTCGTGCAGCTTGAACCGTTAGTGACAGTGCAGTGTTATAACTACCATTTTTATATGCAACAGAAGATGGTGTGCTACAATAGCACATATAAATATATACAAAAAAAATATCCTATCACGCCCTGACGCTTAACGCCATACGGGCGATTTCCCCGTAAATGTTAAATCTACGCACCTGGTCTCGTGCTAAGCGTAGCCGACCACTTGTTTCCCCTTCTTTGCGGCGTCCGACGTACCCGTCTGCGAACCTAGAATTTACACAAAGAATACACATAAGCAAAATCCTGCAAAAACGCGATATCGAAATCAAACGAGAAACTCGCATCGCGAACTAAACGCGCCTGTGTCCGATACGCTGAAACATGTGTATACGCGTATGAAACTATCCCGACACGTCATGACACGCAACAACACTAAACCCACTCACGTATCACACATGTCGCACAAACTAAACGTATTGGAAAAACGGTATATCGCTCCAGATTTTGACTCGGGTGGAAACTTCAAAAGTTGCATATGCCAAACTACTTAAATATGCAACAGACTACCCTAGACCAAACCCCAGCACCTAACTGCCCCTTCTGGCAGCAATTTGCGGCCAGAACGAATAAAATTGCGGCCCAGGTGTGGAATCTGGGGCTCGAGCTTCGTGTGTGTGGTCTAGATCTAGTGTGCATGCTCCAGTTATCCCAGATTTTTCCTGAAGCATACGGGTCAACAGCAGATTACAGAAAGGTTAAAATTTACTTTAAAACGTTAAATTTTGCACTAAATGAAACCCTATGGTATTTTAGTGAAATCTGGTGCAAGACTAGGTTTACGTGGCCCTAACAACACTTAGTTAAGCTAGGCTAACCATCAAAATCACCACTTGGCCAAATATCCACACAAATCCCCATTTCTAGCACTAAAACTCACTTTTAACACTAACCGACGCTAATTAACACATATGTTTAGAAAGCAGGGAAGTTAAGTCTAAGAAGTATACCTCACTTGACCTTAAGTGCAAGGAGAAGGAGAAGAAGAAGAGAAGGAGCTGCTGCTGCTGGGGTGCTGCTGCTGCTGATGCATGTTGTTGCTGCTGCTTGTGCTGCTGTTGCTTGGGCTGCTGCTGCTGCTACTTGTTGTTGCTGTTGTTTCTTGCTACTGCTGCTGAGGCTCCTGCTGCTGCTGCTTCTTCTGCTGCTGCTGCTGAGTGCAATGGGTGTGTGTGTGTGAGTGAGAGTGAGAAGTGAGAAAAAAAGGAGTTAACAAAAGAAAAGAATGAGAGCCAAGCTAGTCAACCCCTCCCCTCTCTCTCCTCATTAAATGTGAGCATGGCTCAAGTCATGATGCCCATACACCCTCTCTCTCTCTCCAAGTCAACCAAAACCAAATCATTTTTCATTTTAAAAAAACAATTAACCAAAACACCTAATAAAAATTCAAATTGGCTTAACAAAATGGTTAGTCCACCATGGTTGCTAATCATGGTCTAACCCCAATTTAACCCTAGTTTACATGCACAAGTGTGTGCAAGCCTAAAAAAATTCTAATAAAATATTCATTAATTTTGATAAAATATTTCAAGATCGTTTTGGTAAACTTTTTATTAAAAACCATGTATTAAAGTATAATTAGCCACTAATCATATCCTAAAGTGTTATAATCTTCCCCCCTTAAAGAAATTCGTCCCCGAATTTAAAATATATAGCTACGCATACCTTCAAAGAGATGAGGGAACTTCTTCCGCATCTCGCCCTCGGCCTCCCAAGTGATCTCTTCACCATTTGGGCTGTGCCAAAGCACCTTCACAGATGGTAAGACCTTCGATCGAAGTTTCTTCACCTGCCGGTCCAATATCACGACTGGCTGCTCGGTGAACGAAAGATCGCGCTTGAGCTGAACGGTCTGATGCTGAATCATGTGAGAAGGGTCATGCAGGTATCTGCGAAGCATCGACACGAGGAATACGGGGTGAACATCTGGGAAGTCGGGTGGAAGAGCCAAACGATATGCTACTGCGCCCACATGCTCGAGGATCTTGAAGGGACCTATGAATCTGGGGCTAAGCTTCCCTTTCCGTCCAAACCTCATCACTCCCTTCGTCGGAGAGACCCTCAGAAAACGTGATCGCCAACTGCGAACTCTAATCTGCGGCGGCGTCTGTCAGCATACGATTTCTGCCTGCTCTGAGCTGTCCTCATCCTATCTCGAATCAGCTGTATCTTCTCGGTCGTCTCCTGTACGATCTATGGCCCCAAAATACTGCTCTCACTGAGATCTGTCTAGCAGACGGGCGATCTACATCTCCTCCCGTACAAGGCCTCGAAAGGTGCCATCTGAATAGTATCCTGGAAACTATTGTTGTAGGAGAACTCCACCAAGGGTAAATGATGATCCCAGCTACCACCAAAGTCTAAAACGCACGCTCGGAGCATATCCTCGAGAGTCTGAATAGTCCGCTCTAACTGGCCGTCGGTCTGCGGATGGAATGCTGTGCTGAAACTCAAACGGGTGCCCAAAGCCTCCTGAAGCCTTTGCCATAGTCGGCTGGTAAACTGGGTGCCTCGGTCGGACACGATACATGTCGGGACTCCATGCAGTCGTACAATCTCGTCGATGTATATCTGGGAATACTGAGCAAATCCGAAAGTGGTCTTCACCGGCAGGAAGTGAGCCGCTTTCGTCAATCGATCCACGATCACCCAAATGGAGTCATACTCTCAACTAGTCCTGGGTAACCCCACAATGAAGTCCATAGAAATCTGCTCCCATTTCCACTCCGGAATGGGTAACGGCTGTAGCTCTCCCACAGGCCTCTGGTGCTCGGCCTTGACTTGCTGACAAGTCAGGTATCTCAACACAAAGTTTGTGATGTCCCTCTTCATCCTGTCCCACCAGTAAACGTCTCTCATATCATGGTACATCTTGGTGGAACCCGGATGAACACTATACACCGATCGATGTGCCTCCTCAAGAATCTCGCGCCGCAGTCCCTCAGCATCTGGTACGCACAGTCTAGTCCCAAATCGCAGTATCCCCTGGTCATCAATCACGAACTCGGAAAATCTGCCCTGTCCAATCTGTGCCATGATCTCTGAACAACAGTCATCACTGTACTGTGCCTCATGTATACGGTCAAGCAACTGTGGGCGTGCACGAACATGCGCAAGCTGTCCCCCGATCGGCGTGAACTCGAACTGCACTCAGCTGTCGCATAACATCGTTCAAAATGCCGACGACTGTCTCTGCACTGCGCTCAAACAAGATAGACTACCCCCGAGCCTCCTACTCAAAGCATCCGCCACTACATTCGTCTTGCCCGGGTGATACAAGATCTCGCAATCGTAGTCCTTTACTAGTTCTATCCAACGGCGCTATCTAAGATTCAGGTCTCGCTGCTGAAATATATACTTTAAGCTCTTGTGATCAGTGAATATCTGGCACGATTCGCCGTATAGGTAATGTCGCCAGATCTTGAGTGCAAAGACCACTGCAGCCATCTCTAAATCGTGAGTGGGGTAGTTCTGTTCATGTTTCTTCAACTGCCGTGAAGCATACGCGATCACCCTGTCGTGCTGCATCAATACGCACCCTAACCCCACTCGAGAAGCGTCACAATAGACCACAAATCCGCCCGATCCTGAAGGCAATAATAACACCAGCGCCGTAGTCAAACGAGTCCGCAACTGCTGAAAGCTATGCTCGCACTCCTCCGTCCAATCGAAAGGAACTCCCTTCCGGGTCAACCCGGTCAACGGTGCAGCAATACGGGAGATGTCCTATACAAATCGCCTGTAGTAGCCGGCCAGTCCTAAAAAGCTGCGGATCTCAGTAACTGATGCGGGTCTGGGCCAAGCTGAACGACCTCGATCTTCTTCGGGTCCACACATATACCATCCCGTGTAATCACGTGACCCAAGAAGTCTACGCTGTCAAGCCAGAATGCGCACTTGGAGAATTTTGCGAATAGCGGGTGCTCCCTGAAAGTCTGCAGTGTGATCCGCAGGTGCTGCTCGTGCTCCTCTCGGCTCCGGGAATACACCAAAATATCGTCAATGAATATGATGATGAACAAATCAAGATACGGCCTGAAAATACGGTTCATCAAGTCCATAAATGCTGCTGGGGCGTTGGTGAGTCCGAACGACATCACCAAAAACTCATAATGGCCGTAACGCGTGCGGAAAGCTATCCTCGGAATATCCTCCTGTCGAACCCGCAACTGATGGTATCCTGATCGCAAGTTGATCCTCGAAAAATACCCTGCGCCCTGAAGCTGGTCGAACAAGTCGTCGATGCATGGCAAACGATATCTGTTCCGCACGGTAACCTTGTTCAGCTGGCGGTAGTCGATACACAGACGCAAACTGCCATCCTTCTTCTTGACAAACAGGACCGGAGCACCCTAAGGAGACACACTGGGTCGAATAAGTCTCTTATCCAGCAAATCTTGCAACTGACCTTTCAACTCTCTAAGCTCTGCCGGGGCCATCCGATAAGGCGGTATAGAAATAGGCCCTGTGCCGGGAATCAAGTCAATGCAGAAAACAATATCGCGCTCAGGCGGGAGCCCAGGAAGCTCGTCAGGGAAAACATCAGGGAACTCACGAACAATCGGAACCTGGTCCAATGGAACATCTGTAGCTCTAGTATTGCAAACATGGGCTAGAAATCCCTGACATCCCTTCCTCAAAAGCTGTCCAGCGCGAAGAGAAGAAATCAAACTGTGAGGGGCGGCACCACGGTCCCCCTGCACAACAAAAGCCGACTCGCCGGGAAAACAAAATCTAACTGTCTTCTCGCGGCAGTCCACAGACGCATAGCACGTGGCTAACCAATCCATGCCCAAAAGAACTTCGAAGTCCAACATCTCAAGAAGGATCAAGTCGACAGGCAACTCTCTCTCGCCAATACGGACAACACAGGATCGGAACACGTGTCTAGCAACAAATGACTCGCCTACAGGAGTGGTCACAACAAGCGGCTGATCAAGAAAACCGGACTCCCTACCCAAACTTGGCACGAAGTGTGCGGAAACGTACAAGTGCGTGGATCCGGGATCAAACAACACGTGTGCGTCAACAGAACATACTGATAGGGTACCTGAGACCACTGCATTGGACGCCTGCGCGTCCTGATGCGTCAAAGCGAAAACTCGTGCCTGTTCTCCACCTGCGACTGGCGGTCCCCTACTAGCAACTGGCTGTACTCTGCCGGCAGCTGGCTGTCCTCTGCCTCGGCCACCTCGTCCTCTATGAGCAAACCCTCCGCGACCACGGCCTCTCTGTGCATGAGTCTGGCGTGGAGCAACAGTAGATACAATAGGCAACGCCCTCTGGGGTAGGGAAGGTGAAAGTGTGACATGTGGTACGGTAGTCTCGCCCTCACGTGGCTCCGGGCAATCTCGAACACAATGATAAGAACTCCCGCAGCGGAAACATCCCGACGATGACCGCTGACCCTCCTAGGGATAAGAGCTGAACAACCGGCCTCGCCCCAAGTCCCTGCCACCTGCAAGACGTCTGTCACGGCGTCTAAATGGCTGTCTCTGTGCTGATGTATCCGTACGAACTCTCTTCGTCTCTGGGGCTACCGAAGTCTCAGCAAGACGCTCCTCGACTAATAAGGCTGCATCTACAGCTGCTGCATAGGTCTCGCAATGCTGTGCGCTGATCGCAAGAAACAATGGTGTAAGCAAGCCTCGAACAAATCTCTTGACTCGCATCTCCTCAGTAGCCACTAAATATGGGGCATAAACAGATAGCTCGGTGAACAGTACGTCGTACTCTGACACTGTCATCTCCGGAGTCTGACGTAAAGACTCGAACCTGCGCGCTCTAGAATCTCTGACACTCTGTGGAAGGAAGCAGGCAAGGAACACCGTCACAAACTCGGTCCAGGTCATAGGAGGAAGACCTGCTGCTCTGCCCTTCTCGACCGATTCACACCATTTCTGCGCAAGACCTTCCAGGAGAAAGCTCGCGAACTCTACCCATCTCGCATCTGAGCATCTGAGTGAACGACATATCCGGGCCATCCTATCAATAAAAGACTGTGGGTCCTCGGCTGCATCGGTTCCTATGAAGACCGGAGGCTTCAGCCTCATAAACTCTGATAGCGATACTGTTATAAGCTCTGTGGCTGCAGGTGCAACTGCCTGAACTGTAGGTACCATCGCGGTCCCCGCAACGGGTGGAACTACCTCTGGTCGCTGCGCTCGAAGTGTCTCAACTAGTGACCCTATCATCTGGCACATCTCCTGCATACCGGCCCCTAGCATAGCAATCTGATCTGTCGAAGGAGGGAAAGTCTGCTCTGGTACAACAGGTGTACTGCCCGGGTCAGTCCTCATCTCAGACGAGTCAACTCGAATCTCGGCTCTCGCGGCCGCTCTCTGCGCCCTCGTAGTCTTTGGCGGCATGATGGCTGAAAAGAAAGTAGGATTCGATAAGGATACGAAAATCGAATCACAAGAATGTAGATAATCATGAAGGAATTTCAATCAATAAGTCCTAAGGTCACTTAGGCGGAGTACCGTGTCGTGAGTATGCCGCGGAACATACGCACGCTACGCCACTCTGCTTCAGCTACCTACTCCATCATACCAGGGTCATCCTACACTCCGAAAGGTAAAACCTACGCTCTGATACCAACTTTGTCACGACCCAAAATTCGGCCCGTGACCGGCACTTAACCACGTAACGTCTACAGGCGTAACGCGACTAAGTAAGCCAAAACCCAGAAATCAAAACCATTAAAAGTAGTGAGTGTTAAAACATTTAATGGAAACATTTGTTTAAAACATTTAGAAAACCTTGGTAATTTAGTAAAATTCTTTAAAGTTTAAGTTGTTTTCTTTAAAAAATTCGGCAGCATTTCCTTTGTAAAAAACTAGCCCCGAAATCGGGTACAAGACAAGTGTAGGGTTCCTAGGCACTCTCTAGAGGTCTCACAAGGCATCAACCATGCCAATTTCAAATTTTAGGGGTGCCGAGAAACCCTAGACTACGGATCGTTAACTAGATGTCTAGGCGAAAAATGCAACTAGTAAACTACTTTACTAAGAGAACGGAAATACAACCTTTGTAGATCCGGTCCTCCACCTCCATAGCTCCGCAATGAAGTCTCCTCGCTGTCCAAATGGAAACCCGGGCTCTAGCGTCGGCTTCATCTGAGAAATGGGCGGGCAAGGTCGTCGGCTTCGTGCCGAAGATGATCTACGTCGAGGCATCACTAGATCAAGCTCCACCTTCACCAAGCCATGAAAACTTGTGAAGGAAACACCCTATACTACTTGGCAAGAGGTAGAGGATGAAGAAATAGGAAGTGGGTTCACTTTAGAATTGGATTTCTCACTCATTTCATCAAGTCACCATTGATGAAGTCTAGGTTTTCTTCTTGAAGAAGAAGAAGAAGAAGATGATGATAATATTATCTTATGATAAGTATTATCCTCAAAGAAAATAATATGAATACTTATCATAATATAACCATGGTCAAGTGTAGAGAATGAATCATGGTTGAGTGGAATGGTTAGGGTTAAGCATGAGACAAAATGGTCACTTGGTCAAAGTCTTCATGAAGCTTCAAGAAAGAACAAAGAAAGCCACCATTTTTCTCTTTTGCTATTATTTTCCAAAACTAATAAATAAATAAATGAATGAATAAATAATCATAACCCTAACCATTCATATAACCATGGTTCAATCTTCACACAAACACAAGTAAACATGTATCATCAAACATGATACAATCAAGTGCACAAAAGTATATCACATATACAACTTGTGAACTTCAAGTGAGAAAATCCATTTAAAGTGAACCAATACTAGTTAATGCAAAGTAATATATCAAATATATAATTATGCATTAAATCATTAAATCAACACTTGATTTAACGATCCGGTCATATCGCATACAACCGACTAATATCCAATGTATCGGCTTATCGAATCAATCCTTGATTCAATAACTAGGTTATATCGCATACAACCATTCGACACATTCATCGCGAGAATAGAATACGGTATCACATACACGCATTATTCTCGGTCCCGCACATATCTCATATGCGCTCCTATTTCGTTTCGCTTGAGCCAGGAAACCTCTGTGTAGGACTCTAAAGACTCGTCAATACGCCGGCAGCAGGTGATGATCATATCAAACACCCACAAGCCGCAAGCGGTCTGCTAAACGTAACGGCCACCCAGGTATTGAGCGATCAGAAGATCGACGAGCAAGCCCGCTCACACTCCTGTGAATCCAACCAGTAACACTTACCGTACAGTCCGGTCTGATCGTCTGATATGTCACATATCTCGCCTAGGGGTGGTAAAAGTCAGACCCCAATAGCTCGATAAGTCGTGTCGATATGAGGTCTATAACAATTTGAGAAACTACTGGTAACACTTACCAGTAAATCTCAGCAACCCTGGCCAGGGATTTCCGGTTATAGCCAATCGAACACAGCGCAACATCAACTCCCTATACCGGGAGAGACGAATCCCCTCCTATCGCTCATTGCCTCCATGTGATTCGGGATTGTACCCAAAAACCACCGTTTTGCACGCCCTCTTGGACGTGGTAAGGTGGAAATCAAAGCACAGTGGGAACCACACAAGACTCTATGACGATCTCGGGTCAACAGACTACTCTGTACCAGTGTCACCAGAGAACTGCCATCTGACGTAAGGTATAATACCATCTGGGAGTTCTCGGCGAGTCCGTCCAGTGTACCCAGTCTCCACTGAGCACCCGTATATCATCTCCGATGTCAAACACCAATGGATACGGGATCATCCATCGCCCATCTGTATGGGTCGAGAAGGTATACGCTAGTCTACTCTGGTATATCGATGCCCCATCTCGATACACCCATGACTAGGGACTTTCAAGGATGTACTTATGGACTACCATGTCCCCACTAGTATGATCCGCATCATAGTCCAGGTAGTCAAGTACACATCCTAAGGGCTTTACCAACATGTAATAGAGAGACAATCTGTGTACACGTTAAGGTAAAGAGCAACCAGATAGCATACTATCATGTCGAGCAAGAAAGTCCTCCCTATATATGTCCCAGCATCCACTACAATATACATCCAATGTACAGTAATGGCCTCTAGGGCATACATATAACTAACAATCTCCCACTTGCACTAGGGCCATCTGTAGCAGTGGTTGTAGTATATCATACTTAACCATCCCATAAAAGTCTCTCTCTGGGAATAGGCCTTCGTGAGTGGATCCGCCGTGTTGTCCTCTGAGTCTACTCTCCTAACCTCGATCCCTTAGAGATCAACCATCTCCATGATCAAGTGACGCTACCTTAGAATATGTCTGGATCACTGATGGGACCGGCGTTCCTTGGCATAAGCCACAACTCCATTGTCACACAATGGGAGGAACTAAGTTCATCTCATGAACAAATATACACCCAGACAGCCACTTTGGTAGCATCTTAAGTAGCGATGTATCCAGCCTTTATCGTCTAGTATGCCACGGTATCTAGCTTGGAACTCTTCCAACATACCGTCCCTTTACTGAGGGTAAAGATAATGCCTGCGACTGACATTCAGTCGTCTTTATCACCCTGGAACCCTTCCAGTGATTCTCCCCAGGATCGATTGATACCATCTCACTACAACTAGTGAGTATCCTAATATCCAATTAGATCTATCTCATAGATCCAAAACCCAGGATTTAAAAGGTATCATTTTGATCCTATGTGGAGAATCATTGTGATAAGTGGAGATTGACCGAGCTCAGCATAGGAAACTCCTTCCCTATCAAGAGTGTGTCATCCATGTACTCTACGAGGATCATCACCATACCCCCTATTACCTTTTTGTATATACAAGGTTCATCTACCATTTTGATGATGTCAAACTCTTTGACTAACACATCAAAACAGATGTTCCAACTCTACGATGTCTGCTTTATCGTATAAACCATCTTGCACACGTTTCCGCTGCTCCCACTGTCTACGAAGCCCTCTGGTTGTGTACTTATAGACGCTCTTTTCCAAAACATCATTTAGAAAAGCAGTCATGACACCCAACCACCAGATATCGTAGTCATGGTATGTAGCCGTGGCAAGTAGGATCTTGATGGACTTAAGCATAGATCTTAAGAAAAAGTTTCATCATGATCCATACCTGGTCAATGATGCAAACCTTTACCAAGTCTAGCTTTGAAAGTCTCAACTTTTCCATGTACACCAAGTAATCTTCTCAAGATATACTTGCTCCTGATGGGGATTTAACCCTTCAGATATAGCAACCAAAGTCCATACTTTGTTGGTGTACATTGATTCCATCTCAGATCGCTAAGCATCCAGCCATTCTTACAGAGTCCCACTCCTGATGGCCAGCTCGAAACTAGTTGGGTCACCATCTCATGATGCAATCCTCGCTCCCACTGTCATAGAGAAACCGAAGTATCTCTCAGGTGGGTGAGGAACCCTACTAGATCGGCGGAGAGGTTGAGGTTCGTTGGTTACTATTGAATCCTTTGGTTCTACCAAGTCATCTGCTATAATTTGTATAACTGGAACCTTTTCAGTTGTACATAACAGACCTTGTCTCGAGCTTGTCCGGATTTTGCTTTTAAAAATAGCCCGGACAACCCTAAATCTTAACTAACTTAAGATATGGGCTCTTCCCTTTCCATATCACATATGAAGCGGTAGGCAACTGATTTGATTTGAACCCTATTCAATAGGTATGCAGCTTCTCAAGTGCATAACTCCCATAAAGGAAATAGGTAACTCAGTAGTACTCGTCATAGAGCACACCTTATCATATAGGGTGAGATTGCTCCGCCCCGATATACCATCGTGCTATGGTGTATACGGAGGAGTAATGCTGAGAGAGAATCTCATTCTCCTTTAGAAAAGTCCAGGAATTCCATGCACAAGTATTCTCCTCCCTGATCTCATCATAGGACATAATACTTATACCCGTATTTTGGTTCTCTACTTCTAACTTATATTCCGTGAATATCTCAAAAGGTTCGGACTTGTGTTTCAACAGGAACATATGTCTGAATCTTAAGAGATCATCAGAGAATGTAATGAAGTACAAAGAACCAGTCCTGGCATGTGTAGACTGGGGACCTTACATACATCAACATGTATCATCCCAAGAGTTTACTAACTCTTCCTCTGTTTCCAGTAAACGGAGCTATGGTCATCGTATCTTTGTGACATGACTGGCAAGTTTCACAAGATGTAAATTCAAACTGATTTAAATATGCATCTACAAGTAACTTCAGCTAGTCGGGTCGCATTGATATGACCTAGTCTACAATGCCTCAAGAAGGATTCGTTCATTTCTGAACTCTTCCTCTTGTGTGTGTTCTGTATACTAAGAACTGTAGTTTGATTTAGAGCATCAATGCTTTTAGATAACGTGCCTGAACCGATCAACTTTTGATATAGGAAATGTTCAAAACATTATCCAACTATACAAAATTTTATCATTTCTTTACTGATAAAGAGACTGATATGATTTTGTATATCAGGTTCGGTATCTAATAGCATTTGTTCAGAATCAATGTACTGATAATACAGGGTGACAGTGACCAACAGACTTGGCTGCAACTCTTGCCTCGTTTTCTGCCTCATGAAACTTATCACCCGTTCTCAGTCCTCTACCTTTCTGTAGCCCTATGTAACATATTACATATCTGGGATCCTGATCTGGTATCACATACCCAGGACGTAAAAGATACTGAGAAACAGTTCTCTGTAATGAACACACCCGAAGATGATGCATCCGCATGCACTCTCTTCGGTTGGGCGGCATGGGAATTCTGGTAATCCCCAATTTCCTGCTCTGTCTTATAACAATTATAAGTTGGAGCGGGACCAACGTTCCCCAGCTCAGTATAACAAGCGGGTTCGGTCAATATTCCGTATTATTATCTTGATTAAGGCGTGATATGGTCGCTACCTGGAGAGAGAGAGAAGAAAACACTCAGCGTGCGCTCTTTCAAGAATAGATTGGTTATTATTTTATTTAATCAGGATGGCTCCCACTGGTTTTTATCAAATCTTCCTTCAAACCCTAAAAGGAAAGACTAGCCGGGATTAATTACACACTACAAGTTTGCCAATCTTTCAGCCAGGCCAGTGTCGGTACTTTGAGGGAGGTCCCCCGTGCTTTCGCACGAACCTAATTAATGTAAACCTCGTTTTCCCAGAGGCGTAACCCCGTTCACACCTTTCTAGACACCTACTTGATCGGCTAATTGTAATGTTTAAAACTCTCCCAGGAGTAACAATTACTCGCAGCGGGTATCGGGATCCAACTATCTTATAGAAGGTATGCAATCTCATTGCAAATTTCAATACTTGAAATTCCCTATAATTTTGCCCCTAGCGCCCTATGACCTTGACGCAGGCCAACAAACCATAGTGCGCTAGTCAAGTTCAACCCGTCATTTCCTGATTGAATTAAACCCACCCGCACGACCCTTGACGCAGGCCAACAAAGTCGCACGACTACCCTAATCCAATCTGCATCATATGCATAAGCAGATAAATACTAGTTAGCTACCGCACACTACGCCTTGACGCAGGCCAACAAACGTAGCACGAATACTAACTACCACTTATCTGAAATGACGGAGGGCTACGACAGGTTTTTCTGAAAACCTATTGCGTAATGAACTTGATATCGTTGTAGACTCAAATGATTTTAAAATGGAGTGTTTTTGAGGCTTTTCTAGTTTTGCTAAAGGAGTCACTCCCGGTGAAGGGATCGTCGGTCCTTTCCTCGTCGAATGAGGTGCGGGATATATCACATATATCACTGTGCAAAGCAAAAAACTCTTAAAAGCAATCAAAAGACAAACCGAGTTTGTAGCATCTGCCAGTTATTGCTAAAGGAGTCGCTCCCAGTGAAGGGATCTCGGTCCTTTCCTTATCGAATAAGGTGCAGGATATATCATATATACCGCTGTGCAAAGCAAGAACTGTAGCTACCTGTTTTATTTTGAAATTCGATTCTACAACATCTTAGGTTTCTTTTCTTTCATTAATCACATTAATGAAGTCCCATCATTAAAGTACCTAAACATCACAGATAAATACGACGTACACTTATGCCATCCGCATTCGCCTCGATGTCCCCTCGTGCACCGTTAGGTTAGGTAACTAACGGCAGAGCGGGGCAGGGCTAGCGCAGGTGTAAAACATAAGTAACGTCTATATAATATATCATATATACTATATAAAGTATCCATCACAGAATATCACATGATCACATCACAGATATCGCAGCAGAAGAAACATATGAAACATTGGATATACTAGGACGTCCGTGTTTTTAATACGAGCCAGTATAAAACACGGATTCCATGGTCGTGATGAATAGCCAAACCCACACCCCTAGACCCCTATGAGAGCGGCAAGCAACCCTACCAATTCTAGAGTTAGGAGACCCGGACTCGACTCCTCGAGTTGGTCTCCCACTGGACTCCAGAACCCGGTTACTCGTGCTCCCCTCCTTGGGTCTATCCTAGTGCGGAAAAGTAAATAATATACAAACGGTGACAACATCCGCAACCTGGAAGTGCCCCAATAAAAGAATATTACATACAAGTTTTTACATGAATGAAAATGAAAAACACCCATCTCACATAAAAAAAACCCCGGCTATTCAAACACGACGATCCAATATAACATATCCAGCAACACATAACATCACATGTCATCAACGTAAGTAAATATGCGCATCCCAATTATCGTTGACATATAGCAACGAAACCGGCGATATCACATATTACACTTACGGTCACAAAAAAGAAAGTGTAAAACTACAACAGTTGGAATCCGCAACCTGCATAGACATCGCATGCCTAATCAAATGAATTCTTTAGACATCGCATGCCTAACAATTATAAACCCCGCATTTTAGTCTCAAAATCGAAAACACTTTTCAATATCAAGTCGGGCAATTCAACAAGATTCCCGACATCCTGATCGAATGCTCGTCGCAAACATCAGTAGACGGCCGCACCCCCGATACCGTCGACGAAGTGCACCAAGGCGGAACACCGCTGCCGCGAGCACCCGAACGGATGCTTTCGGCGACGGGGTTCTCCTACAGTCACTTGGTCGGGGCTATGGAGTGAGGCTGTCTATTAAGTTTACCCGGCGAGTATCTGCGTGCGCTACGTGATTGCGACGGACTTTTGATCACATCAAAATTCCGTGGCAACCGATCAAGTGAGACTAAACCGCTAGATTTATAACATTCATTCAGTTATCTCATAACTCCTTGTGAATTCCAATTATTGTATCACATTCCGGATAAATAGAAAATGTTAAACTTTCCGATCGAACAATCGAACACCCAAGTTTTCCCAAAACAGCTCAATACATGAAATAAGTTCAAAGACATTCACTTCATGCCTCAGTACCAACGGTCCAGCCGTAGAAAGGTCAAGCCAACGCCTCACATGTGGCACGCCGTACTGCCCCAAACCCTAAGGTTCAAAGGGCAGTTCAAGACGGTCACATAATCGAGTTAAGGTTTGTTGTCTTCTAGAGGGTCCATCGCGTTACTTGCACTACTTAGAACGTCTTTAAACCACGGAAAAATCCAACACTTGGAAATTTCCCGACAGGGGAAAAATTGGGTATTTATATCCGGTCGGACTTTTTAACATATTCAAAAATTATCCGGAATCCACATAGTCAAAATCTGATAATCCGATCGAATCTACGAACCCCCAATACACCCCAGAAAATTCAACTCATGAATAAATTTTAAAAATTCCCATAAAATACAGCACATCCAGAAACTAATTACTGTGTGAACCAAGTGCATTGATTCAGCACTTTGGCCGCGGAACCGCCGCATAAGGCAGGGTGGGGCCGCGGTTCCGCGGCTCTTCTGTCGAATCAATGTCACGTGCTTCACAGTAATTCATAATATTCCCTGCTGAATTTTTTAGCAATTTTTAATTCACAAAAATCCAAATATTCAGAAAATTTCCAGAGAGCATTTTAGATTAGGGTTTCGATGTTCGTTCGGATTTCAAACGTCGTCTACACTTCGCCTAAGGCTCTAGCTAGGCTCTGATACTACTGTAGGGTTCCTAGGCACTCTCTAGAGGTCTCACAAGGCATCAACCATGCCAATTTCAAATTTTAGGGGTGCCGAGAAACCCTAGACTACGGATCGTTAACTAGATGTCTAGGCGAAAGATGCAACTAGTAAACTACTTTACTAAGAGAACGGAAATACAACCTTTGTAGATCCGGTCCTCCACCTCCATAGCTCCGCAATGAAGTCTCCTCACTGTCCAAATGGAAACCCGGGCTCTAGCGTCGGCTTCATCGGAGAAATGGGCGGGCAAGGTCGTCGGCTTCGTGCCGAAGATGATCTACGTCGAGGCATCACTAGATCAAGCTCCACCTTCACCAAGCCATGAAAACTTGTGAAGGAAATACCCTATACTACTTGGCAAGAGGTAGAGGATGAAGAAATAGGAAGTGGGTTCACTTTAGAATTGGATTTCTCACTCATTTCATCAAGTCACCATTGATGAAGTCTAGGTTTTCTTCTTGAAAAAGAAGAAGAAGAAGATGATGATAATATTATCTTATGATAAGTATTATCCTCAAAGAAAATAATATGAATACTTATCATAATATAACCATGGTCAAGTGTAGAGAATGAATCATGGTTGAGTGGAATGGTTAGGGTTAAGCATGAGACAAAATGGTCACTTGGTCAAAGTCTTCATGAAGCTTCAAGAAAGAACAAAGAAAGCCACCATTTTTCTCTTTTGCTATTATTTTCCAAAACTAATAAATAAATGAATGAATGAATAAATAATCATAACCCTAACCATTCATATAACCATGGTTCAATCTTCACACAAACACAAGTAAACATGTATCATCAAACATGATACAATCAAGTGCACAAAAGTATATCACATATACAACTTGTGAACTTCAAGTGAGAAAATCCATTTAAAGTGAACCAATACTAGTTAATGCAAAGTAATATATCAAATATATAATTATGCATTAAATCATTAAATCAACACTTGATTTAACGATCCGGTCATATCGCATACAACCGACTAATATCCAATGTATCGGCTTATCGAATCAATCCTTGATTCGATAACTAGGTTATATCGCATACAACCATTCGACACATTCATCGCGAGAATAGAATACGGTATCACATACACGCATTATTCTCGGTCCCGCACATATCTCATATGCGCTCCTATTTCGTTTCGCTTGAGCCAGGAAACCTCTGTGTAGGACTCTAAAGACTCGTCAATACGCCGGCAGCAGGTGATGATCATATCAAACACCCACAAGCCGAAAGCGGTCTGCTAAACGTAACGGCCACCCGGGTATTGAGCGATCAGAAGATCGACGAGCAAGCCCGCTCACACTCCTGTGAATCCAACCAGTAACACTTACCGTACAGTCCGGTCTGATCATCTGATATGTCACATATCTCGCCTAGGGGTGGTAAACGTCAGACCCCAATAGCTCGATAAGTCGTGTCGATATGAGGTCTATAACAATTTGAGAAACTACTAGTAACACTTACCAGTAAATCTCAGCAACCCTGGCCAGAGATTTCCGGTTATAGCCAATCGAACACAGCGCAACATCAACTCCCTATACCGGGAGAGACGAATCCCCTCCTATCGCTCATTGCCTCCATGTGATTCGGGACTGTACCCAAAAACCACCATTTTGCACGCCCTCTTGGACGTGGTAAGGTGGAAATCAAAGCACAGTGGGAACCACACAAGACTCTATGACGATCTCGGGTCAACAGACTACTCTGTACCAGTGTCACCAGAGAACTGCCATCTGAAGTAAGGTATAATACCATCTGGGAGTTCTCGGCGAGTCCGTCCAGTGTACCCAGTCTCCACTGAGCACCCGTATATCATCTCCGATGTCAAACACCAATGGATATGGGATCATCCATCGCCCATCTGTATGGGTCGAGAAGGTATACGCTAGTCTACTCTGGTATATCGATGCCCCATCTCGATACACCCACGACTAGGGACTTTCAAGGATGTACTTATGGACTACCATGTCCCCACTAGTATGATCCGCATCATAGTCCAGGTAGTCAAGTACACATCCTAAGGGCTTTACCAACATGTAATAGAGAGACAATCTGTGTACACGTTAAGATAAAGAGCAACCTGATAGCATACTATCATGTCGAGTAAGAAAGTCCTCCCTATATATGTCCCAGCATCCACTACAATATACATCCAATGTACAGTAATGGCCTCTAGGGCATACATATAACTAACAACAAGATGTAAATAAAAATGAGATACAATAAGAATAAAACATCCCAAACGGGAGCAATCACACCCAACGGTGGAAACAATCACTACAATAATATACGACGCCGTAGCGAAGAAATGAGCAATATAAGTGAAAACAAATATCATGTTAGATAAAACTGCATAAATAAAGTCGGCTCACAACGAGCTCGACACCAGAGTACAAAATAATATACATCGTCCTCACAACTGGTCTCTAAGTCAATACATGAATAGTAGATGGAGAGTACTAGATACAACAATGTATACAACTGGAAAAATAAACGGATACCGCAAAAACCCACCTATCAGCAAAAGGGCTCACGCGCCAACTGCAGTGGTATCCGTATCAAAAGATACAAGAAAGCAGCCTGCCGCGACTACTCCGAGGGGTAACCTGCAAACACTGTGGCACAACAGGGGTGAGTTGCCAACTCGTGAATACTAGATAACATATAAAGGTAATCGCGAGTATGCACGTACTGCGATACTCTAACATATGCCAACAGATAATATCTATATGATGAACTGGATACGCAATAATCATGCCTAACAAGTGCAATTTAATAACATCAATATATAATGAGCAGAGTATGCAATAATCATGCAAAAGTACTCTATCAGGTACTCCGACTACAGGATGAGATGCATAATAACGAATGCTGAGCATGGAATAAAATAACATCTACACGGAATGTCAACGTGGAAAAATAACCAGTGTCCATCAATGCACCCAAATCCTAGTAAAACTCAGGCACCGTCACCCTCATCAGCCCTCAAATCCTGTAAATCTCATAGAATCGTAAGTGCCCAACATCGACACTCGAAAATATCATGAAATCATCGTGCCCAGCATCGACACGCAAATCCTCAAGTATCGGGCTCCGTCAGTCCGGATCGGCCCACGGGCTCCGTCTGCAGAATTGGCCCTCGGCCCCAGCAGTACGGGTCATCCCGTATCCATCACTCGACTCTGGTCAGTATTCTCCGGATAACCGCCAGATCCAACCAATCACTAGTAGGTAGTAGTCTCTCTGCCAGGCTCATCGCCTACTGCACGACAGATCCGTTCTCGCCCCGGGGTACCATACCGGGTCCACCATGTACCCGCAATCAGCCTCATCCAGCTCCTCGATTCGGGTTCACATGTCACACGTCTCAGAACCGAGAAAACGCATGGTGGACGCACTGAAATATCATATCAAGAGAAACCGGGTTTTTAAAACAGTGCGTATTTTCTTAAAATAATACCACGGTTCTCAAATCCAGAAATCACATAAATCCAAACTCAATGCGTAAATCCATGCAATGTGTCGTATGACACTAAGAGTAAAAAGGGAAAACCGCTCTTTTAAAAGGATCCAGTTTTGAAAATATCTCATGCGGTCCCTATTTTTAAATCAAGTCAATATCATCCATGTATGTAACATATGTATGTATATAGGTATGGATGTGCAAATGGATATATACGCGAATATGAGTGTAGCACTGTGTATATGCACTAATATGGATATATAAGGTATGTGTGCACAAGTGTAGATATATCAAGGTATGTGTGCACCAATGTGAATATACAATATGAATGTGCACGAGTATAGGTATATCGATATATGTGTGCATCAATGTGAATATACAATATGAATGTGCGCAATATAGGTATATCAATATATGTGTATCAATGATGCGGTAATCAAAATGTTGTATGGTTCGTAGCAATCCTATAGTGTGAGTGTCATAGCAATCACTACGGGGTGAGTGTAACATACAAATAGTGCTCGTGCAGATTGAACCATTAGTGACAGTGCAGTGTTATAACTACCATTTTTATATGCAACAGAAGATGGTGTGCTACAATAGCACATATAAATATATACAACAAAAATATCTTATCACGCCCTGACGCTTAACGCCATACGGGAGATTTCCCCGTAGATGTTAAATCTACTCACCTGGTCACGTGCTAAGCGTAGCCGACCACTTGTTTCCCCTTCTTTGCGGCGTCCGACGTACCCGCCTGCGAACCTAGAATTTACACAAAGAATACACATAAGCAAAATCCTGCAAAAACGCGATATCGAAATCAAACGAGAAACTCGCATCGCGAACTAAATGCGCGTGTGTCCGATACGCTGAAACGTGTGTATACGCGTCTGAAACTATCCCGACACGTCGTGACACGCAACAACACTAAACCCACTCACGTATCACACGTGTCACGCAAACTAATCGTATTGTAAAAACGGTATATCGCTCCAGATTTTGACTCGGGTGGAAACTTAAAAAGTTGCATATGCCAAACTACTTAAATATGCAACAGACTACCCTAGACCAAACCCCAGCAACTAACTGCCCCTTCTGGCCGCAATTTACGGCCAGAACGAATAAAATTGCGGCCCAGGTGTGGAATCTGGGGCTCGAGCTTCGTGTGTGTGGTCTAGGTCTAGTGTGCATGCTCCAGTTATCCCAGATTTTGTCTGAAGCATACGGGTCAACAGCAGATTACAGAAAGGTTAAAATTTACTTTAAAACGTTAAATTTTGCACTAAATGAAACCCTATGGTATTTTAGTGAAATCTAGTGCAAAACTAGGTTTACGTGGCCCTAACAACACTTAGTTAAGCTAGGCTAACCATCAAAATCACCACTTGGCCAAATATCCACACTAATCCCCATTTCTAGCACTAAAACTCACTTTTAACACTAACCGACGCTAATTAACACATATGTTTAGCAAGCAGGGAAGTTAAGTCTAAGAAGTATACCTCACTTGACCCTAGGTGCAAGGAGAAGGAGAAGAAGAAGAGAAGGAGCTGCTGCTGCTGGGGTGCTGCTGCTGATGCATGTTGTTGCTGCTGCTTGTGCTGTTGTTGCTTGGGCTGCTGCTGCTGCTACTTGTTGTTGTTTCTTGCTACTGCTGCTGAGGCTCCTGCTGCTGCTGCTTCTTCTGCTGCTGCTGCTGCTGAGTGCAATGGGTGTGTGTGTGTGAGTGAGAGTGAGAAGTGAGAAAAAAAGGAGTTAACAAAAGAAAAGAATGAGAGCCAAGCTAATCAACCCCCCATCTCTCTCCTCATTAAATGTGAGCATGGCTCAAGCCATGATGGCCACACCCTCTCTCTCTCTCTCCAAGTCAACCAAAACCAAATCATTTTTCATTTTAAAAAAACTATTAACCAAAACTCCTAATAAAAATTCAAATTGGCTTAACAAAATGGTTAGTCCACCATGGTTGCTAATCATGGTCTAACCCCAATTTAACCCTAGTTTACATGCACAAGTGTGTGCAAGCCTAAAAAAATTATAATAAAATATTCATTAATTTTGATAAAATATTTCAAAATCGTTTTGGTAAACTTTTTATTAAAAACCATGTATTAAAGTATAATTAGCCACTAATCACATCGTAAGGTGTTACAAAAGCTCCAATAAACTGATTTTACCTGCTGGATTCTTTGCAGACAGTGCCGCTAAAAAAATTTCGTGTTTTGATTTCGGTTTGTTTTGCATATCTAAACCGGACTTTAAAGGGCAATAAACCAAAATTCAGATTAGGTGGGGATTTCATCACCCTTCCTAGGCCCCACAAATCACAAACGAGTATACTATCACCCTATATTAATAAAAAGTATCTAGACCAAATCTCTAAGGACTGTCGCGCTCAATTAGGACAAAGGAAGATCATGGGTAATCTATTGCGTATCCGCAATTCTCTTATGGTGTCTAGGCAAGTGTGACTAAGGAAAGTGGTTACTTAATTAAGCCCGGTATTTCATTGATTCGTATAGCGGATACCTCCCACTTACTTGGCACTTACCTAGCCGTAAGATTGATAAGGAGGTGGTAGAGAATTGATCCTACGTCTTGTCCTTTAGAAGTCTAGGAGCGGTCTAGTGACTTGACCTAGGTGACCCTAGCCCTAGGAATTGATTGTGCATTTTGTGATTGGTTGAGTCAAGCCTCACGTCCAACATTTTTTTCAAAACAAGCCTTCTAAAAAATCGTTGACCTAGGTGACCCTAGCCCTAGGGATTGATTGTGCATTTTGTGATTGGTTGAGTCAAGCCTCACGTCCAACATTTTTCAAAACAAGCCTTCTAAAAAATTGTTCTCACACATATCACACGCTACCACGTGCACTAAACCCGCTTAGTACATGATCGGCTGGACACGGGATTCTAGTGCCCGTCTAGTCCACGTTTTTGCTGTCGACTCCGATGTCGAAACTTCTTCATCTTCCATTTCTCCTCCACTTACCACATCTCCCGAGATGGACGGATCTCCATCGGGTTTTAACAACATCACTTTGGCACCACCCGTAGGTGCACAAATTCAGAATCCACCACGCATCACTCTTCAAGATCGATGCTATCCCGTATGCGGACCCCTTCCTACATGTCTGTCTCTTCCACCGGCCAATAGGAATAATTTCGAAATTAAACCCTACTTTATCAACTTGTTGTCCAAATTTCACGGGCTTGAATCTAAAGATGCATACGTTTTTATAACCAAATTCGAAAACGTATGTGCAATGATGAACACCACCCAACTTTCAGGAGATGCTATGCGATTACGTCTTCTCTCTTTTACCTTGTGTGATCTCGCAGAGAAGTGGCTCTATAGAACTGCCTCACATTCTATCGCTAAATGGGATGAATTCGTTAAAACATTCCTTAAGAAATTTTATCCTCATCACAAGACTGGCCGTGCATACCTTAAGAAATTTTATCCTCATCACAAGATTGCCCATATTCGGAACGAGATTAATCAGTTTGCTCAACTTCCCAACGAACTCCTTTAGAAATACTTTGAACGGTGTAAAGATCTCCTTGTCCAATGCCCTCGTCACGGAATCGACAGATGGCAACTTTGCCAAATTATGTATGAGGGTATCAATTCAGCTACAAAACAAATGCTAGAAACTATTTGTCAATGTCATTTTATGTCAAAAGACGATGGTGAAGCGTGGTAATTTCTGGAAGATCTCACCGAACAGACTGTTGGGTTACTAGGCACACTAACAAGGCTCTACAAGGCATCGACCATGCCAAAATTAAATTTTTATGTGCCGAATAACACTAAGCAAGATCGTATACTAGAGATTAGGTGAATCAGATGGCAAGTAAACAACTTTACTCTAAAGGGAATACGAAATACAACCTTTGTAGATCGGTCCTTCACTTCTAAAGCTCCTTGGTGAAGTCCCTTCGCTGCGATCAAGGCTCTCCCGGACTCTTGCATGGTTTCACGAGGTGAAAGATGCGACCTTGCTTGAAGTCTCCGAGGCCGAAGATGATCTACGTCGAGAGAATTCCGACTCAAGCTCCTACTTCACTGACTAGAGAATTAGTGAAGTAAACACCCTAAACTAAAGTGCTAGTCTAGTAGAGGATGGAGAAATAGGAAGTGGGTTCTCTTTAGAATTTTATTTCTCACAAGCATTCTCACTTTTGATCAAACCCTAGCAAGCTTTTTCTTTTTGCAAATGAAGAAGAAGATGAACTAAAGAAAGAAAAAAGGATAATGATCAAGTGAGAAGGGTAACCATGGTGAGTGAGTATCATATACTAGCTCTTGTAGAGGCATAACCATAGCTAATTGATTATGGTTGGGTTAAAAGGAATCTAAGGTAAAGACAAAGCTAGTAAACTTTGTCAAAGCAAAGTAAGCTTCTACAAGCTTCATGCCCTTTCCAAATCTCCACTAAATTTGTAATTATCTTAAATAATCATAACCCACCATAATACATAGAATGGTGTATGTCTTACACACCCAAGTCAAGTGTATCCTCAACCATGATACAAAAAGAAAACACTTTTTAATATATATCACATATATATATCAAAGTGTGCACATGTGAGAAAAACCCTAAAGTGAACAAGTGTTAGTAAATGTAAACTAGTATATCTAATATACAATTATACACTTAATTATTAAATCAACACTTGACTTAATAATCCGGTCATATCTCATATAACCGACTAACATTCATCGTATCGACTTATCGAATCAACACTTGATTCGATAACCCGGTCATTTCATATATAACCGACCGATACTTAAAGTCGCGATAATAGAATACGGTATCACATACACGCATTATTCTCGGTCCCGCACATATCACATATGCGCCCCTATTTCGTTTTGCCTGAGCCAGAAAAACCTCTGTGTAGGACTCTACAGACTCGTCAATACGCCGGCAGTAGGTGATGATCACATCACGCACCCACAAGCCGTCAGCGGTACTAGCTGGACGTAACGGCTACCCGGGTATTGAGCGATCAGAAGATCAGCAAGCAAGCCCGCTCCAACTCCTGTAAAAGCCTGCCGGTAACACTTCCCGTACAGTCTGGTCTCCTCGTCTGATATGTCGCATATCAAGTCTAGGGGTGGTAAACGTCAGACCCCAATAACCGATAAGTCGTGCCGATGTGAGGCTCATAACGGGTCGAGAAACTACTGGTAACACTTACCAGCAAATCTCTAAATCAGCCCTGGCCAGGGACTTCCCTGTTATAGCCAATCGAGCACAGTGCAACATCAACCCCCAATACCGGGAGAGACGAAACCCCTCCTATCGCTCATTGCCTCCATGTGACTCAGGACTGTACCCAAAAACCACCGTTTTGCACGCCCCCATGGACGTGGTAAGGTGGAAATCAAAGCACAGTGGGAATCACACAAGACTCTATGACGATCTCGGGTCTACAGACTAACCTGCAAAGTTTCACCAGAGAACTGCCATCTGACGTGAGGTATAATACCATCTGGGAGTTCTCGGCGAGTCCGTCCAGTGTACCCAGTCTCCACTGAGCACCCGTATACCATCTCTGATGTCAAACACCAATGGATATGGGATCATCCATCGCCCATCTCATGGGTCGAGAAGCGTATACGCTAGTCTATACTGGTATATCGATGCCCCGTCTCGATACACCTACGACTAGGGACCTTGAAGGATGTACTTATGGACTACCATGTCCCCACTAGTATGATCCACATCATAGTCCAGGTAGTCAAGTACACATCCTAAGGGCTTTACCAACATGTTACTATAAGACAGTATAAACAGACAAATACACATGTTAAGATAAAGTGCAACCAGATAGCATACTATCATATCGAGCAAGAAAGTCCTCTCTATATATGTCCAAGCATCCAATATAATATACATCGTCTGTACAATGGACTCTAGGGCATACATACAACTAACAGTCTCCTACTTGCACTAGGGTCAGCTGCTGTAGTATCGCATACCAAGTATCCTGAACAGTCTCTCAAACTGTATCTGGGGAATGGCCTTCATGAGTGGATCCGCTGTATTGTTCTTCGTGTCAACCCTCCTGACCTCGATCTCCCAGCGATCATCTATCTCCCGGATCAGGTGATACCGCCTCAGAATATGCCACCGCTCCATTATTATCGCAATACAAAGGTATTGGATGCTCAATGGATGGAACCACTCCAAGTTCAGTAATGAACTTCTTGATCCAGACAGCCTCTTTGGCAGCATCGTTGGCAGCGATGTATTCAGCCTCCATCGTCGAGTCTGCCACGGTTTCCTTCTTGGAACTCTTCCAGCTAACCGCCCCTCCGTAAAGGGTAAAGACAAATCCCGACTGCGACTTAGAGTTGTCCTTATCACTCTGGAAGCTCGAATCGGTAAAGGACTCCACTTGGAGTTCTCCGTTTCCATACACCAAGAGCATCTCTTTAGTCCTTCGCAAGTACTTGAGAATGCTCTTCACAGCTGTCCAGTGACTCTCTCCAGGATCAGCTTGATACCTACTCACTACACTTAGTGAGTATGCTATATCGGGTCTGGTACATAGCATCGCGTACATGATAGAGCCTACTGCCGAAGCATAGGGTATCCTTTGCATGCGAGCTCTCTCCAAATCAGTCTTGGGAGACATCTCTTTGGAGAGAGTGAGCCCTGAGATCGTGGGTAAAAACCCACGTTTGGACTCTTCCATACTAAACCTCTTTAGTATGGTGTCAATGTACCTGGATTGGGACAATCCCAATATCCTTTTAGATCTATCTCTATAGATCATAATTCCCAATATGCAGGAGGCATCACCAAGATCTTTCATTGAGAATCTTTGTGATAAGAAGAGTTTGACCGATTGCAGCATAGGAATATCATTTCCTATCAAGAGTATGTCGTCCACGTACAATACGAGGAAGACAACCTTACTTTCTGCTACCTTCTTGTAGATACAAGGTTCATCTACATTTTTGACGAAATCAAACTCTTTGATAACGACGTCAAAGCAGATGTTCCAGCTCCGCAATGCTTGTTTTAATCCATAAATGGATTTAAGCAGCTTGCACACCTTCCCGCTGCTCCCACTATCTACGAAGCCCTCTGGCTGAGTCATGTACACGCACTCTTCTAAATCACCGTTTAGAAAGGTGGTCTTAACATCCATTTGCCAGATTTCGTAGTCATGATATGCAGCGATGGCAAGCATGATCCGGATGGATTTAAGCATAGCCACTGGAGAAAAGGTTTCGTCATAGTCCACACCTGGTCTTTAACGAAAACCCTTTGCAACAAGTCTAGCTTTGAAAGTCTCCACTTTCCTATCTACAACAAGTTTTTTCTTGAAGATCCACTTGCTCCCAATGGGTTTTACCCCTTCAGGAGCATCTTCCAAAGTCCATACTTTGTTGGTGTACATGGATTCCATCTCGGACCGCATTGCATCCAGCCATTTCACTGAGTCCCCACTCGTGATGGCCTGCTCGAAGCTAGTTGGGTCATCATCAACCATGATGCAATCCTCGCTCCCACCATCCATGAGAAAACCGTAGTATCTCTCAGGTGGGTGAGGAACCCTACTAGATCGGCGGAGTGGCTGGGGTTCATCGGGAACTACCGAATCCTCTGGTTCTACCAAATCTTCTGTTGTGGTTTGTACAGCTGGAACCTCTTCCAGTTCTACCTCCTTGCCACTAATCTCTTTTTCAAGAAATTCCTTTTCTAAAAAGGTGGCATGTAGAGAAACAAACACCTTTTGTTTCTCGGTGTGGTAGAAGATATACCCGCGCGAATGTTTGGGATATCCAATAAACTTATACAGAATGGACCTTGCCGCGAGTTTGTCCGAATTTTGCGTTTTTACATAGGCCGGACAACCCCATATCTTAACATAATTAAGACATGGTCTCTTTCCTTTCCATATCTCATATGGAGTGGTTGGCACCATTTGGTGGGAACCATATTCAATAGGTCTGCAGCTGTTTCCAGTGCATTTCCCCAAAAGGAAATAGGTAACTCAGCTGTGCTCATCATAGAACGCACCATATCTAATAGGGTGCGGTTCCTCCGTTCCGATACACCGTTGTACTGTGGTGTATATGAAGGAGTCAGCTGAGAGAGAATCCCATTCTCTTTTAGGAAGTCCAGGAATTCATTGCTCAAGTATTCACCTCCTCGATCAGATCGAAAGATTTTAATACTTTTCCCAGTTTGGTTCTCGACTTCTTGTTTATATTCTCTAAATTTCTCAAAAGCTTCTGATTTGTGTTTCATCAGGAACACATATCCGAATCTAGATAGATCGTCAGTGAATGTAATGAAGTACGCAGAACCATTCCTGGCATGCGTAGACATGGGGCCGCATACATCGCTATGTACCAGTCCCAAGAGTTCCGTAACTCTTTCTCCGTGTCCCGTAAACAGAGTTTTGGTCATCTTTCCTTTGAGACATGACTGGCAAGTGTCATAAGATGAAAATTCAAACGGATTCAAATATCCATCCTTATGCAACTTAGCTAGTCGTGTCGCATTGATGTGACCCAGTCTACAATGCCACAAGAAGGATTCGTTCAGTTCTGAACTCTTCCTCTTGTGTGTGTTTGTTATACTCAGAACTGTTGATTGATTTAGAACATAAATGCCATTGCACAACGTGCCTGATCCAACCAACTTTTGGTTTAGGAAAATGTTCATAATATTATCCTGTAATACAAAATTATATCCCTCTTTACTCAACAAAGAAACAGATATAATGTTGCATATCAGGTTCGGCATGTAATAGCATTCGTTCAGAATCAATGTATTACCAGTTGGCAATACAAGGTGATATTCCCCGACGGTTTTAGCTGCAACAATTGCACCATTTCCAACCCTTATGTCTTTATCACCTTCTCCAAGTTCTCTATCTTTCCTAAGCCCATGTAACTGATTACATATATGGGATCCTGACCCGGTATGCAATACCCAGGACGTAGAGCAAATGGAGAGACAGTTCTCTGTAACGAACACACCCGAAGAAAATGCATCAACATGTACTTTCTTCATTCGGGTGGCATGGGAATCCTGGTATTCCCCTATATCCTGTTTAGTCGTATAACTCTTATAAGAAAGAACGGAACCAACGTTCCCCAGCACAGTATAACATGCAGGTTCAGTCAATGCATCCATATTATTATCTTGATTAAGGCATGATATGGTCGCTACCTGGAGAGAGAGAGAAGAAAACACTTTAGCGTATGCTCTTGCAAGATCAGATTGGTTATTATTTTATCTAATCAGGATGGCTCCCACTGTTTTTATCAAATCTTCCTTCAAACCCTAAAAGGAAAGACTAGCCGGGATTAATTACACCCTACAACTTCGCCAATCTTTCAGCCAGGCCAGTGTCGGTACTTTGAGGGAGGTTCCCCGTGCTTTCGCACGGACCTAATTAAAGTAAACTCGTTTTTCCAGAGGCGTAACCCTGTTGACACCTTTCTAGACACCTACTTGATCGGCTAATTGTCCTGTGTAAAACTCTCCCAGGAGTAACAATTACTCGCAGTGGGTATCGGGATCCAACTATCTCATAGAAAGTATGCAATCTCATTGCAAATCTCAACACTTAAAATTCCCGATAATATTTTGCCCCTAGCGTCCCATGACCTTGACGCAGGCCAACAAACCATAGTGCGCTAGTCAAGTTCAACCCGTCATTTCTTGATTGAATTAAACCCACCCGTACGACCCTTGACGCAGGCCAACAAAGTCGCACGACTACTCTAATCCAATATGCATCATATGCATAAGCAGATAAATACTAGTTAGCTACCGCACACTACGCCTTGACGCAGGTCAACAAACGTAGCACGAATACTAAGCAGGATTTATCTGAAATGACAGAGGGCTACGACAGGTTTTTCTGAAAACCTATTGCGTAATGAACTTGATATCGTTGTAGAATCGAGTGAATTTTGAAATGGAGTGATTTTTGAGGCTTTCATTAGTTTTGCTAAAGAGGTCATTCCCGGTGAAGGGATCTCGGCTCTTTCCTCATCGAATAAGGTGCAGGACATATCATATATATCGCTATGCAAAGCAAAACTCCAAAAGCAGTCAAAAGTCAAGCCGAGTATTGTAGCATCTGCCAGTTTTGCTAAAGAGGTCACTCCCGGTGAAGGGATCTCGGCTCTTTCCCCATCGAATAAGGTGCAGGATATATCATATATATCGCTATGCAAAGCAAAACTGTAGCTACCCTTTTTATTTGAAAATTTGATTCTACAACATCTTTTAGGTTTCTTTTCTTTCATTAATCACATTAATGAAGTCCCATCATTTAAATCACCTAAACATCATAGATAAATACGACGTACACTTATGCCATCCACATTCGCCTCGATGTCCCCTCGTGCACCGTTAGGTTAGGTAACTAACGCCAGAGCAGGGCAGGGCTAGCGCGGGTGTAAAACATAAGTAACGTCTATATAATATATCATATATACTATATACAGTATTTATCACAGAACATCAAATGATCACATCACAGATATCGCAGCAGAAAAAACATATGAAACATTGGATATACTAGGACGTCTGTGTTTTATTTTGAGCCTCTATAAAACACAGATTCCACGGTCGCGATAAATAGCCAAACCCACACCCCTAGACCCCTACGAGAGCGCCAAGCAACCCTACCAATTCTAGGGTTAGGAGACCCGGACTCGACTCCTCGAGTTGGTCTCCCACTGGACCCTAGAACCCGGTTACTTATGCTCCCCTCCTTGGGTCTATCCTAGTGCGGAAAAGTAAATAATATACAAATGGTGACATCAACCTCGACCCAGAAGTGCCCCAATAAAAGAATATTACATACATTTAATTTTACATGAATGAAAATAAAAAACTCTCATCTCACATAAAACCCCCGGCTATTCAGAACGCGACGATCCAATATAACATATCCAGCAACACAGAACATCACATGTCAACAACGTAAGTAAATATGCACATCCCAATTGTCGTTGACATATAGCAACGAAATCGGCGATATCACATATTACACTTACGGTCGCAGAAAAGAAAATGTAAAACTACAACATTTGGAATCCACAATCTCTTTAGACATCGTAAATCCGAAATATCACATATTTCGCATTTCATGCCTAACTGTATGAATTCCATATATTGTATCACATTCCAGATAAATAGACAGTATTAAACTTTTCGATCGAATAATCAAATACCCAAGATTTCCATAATATCTCAACACTTGAGCGGAGTTCCAAAATTCCAGAATACGTCACAGTAGCAACGGTCCAGCCGTAGAAGGGTCAAGCCAACGCCTCACATGTGGCACGCCGTACTGCCCCAAACCCTAAGGTTCAAAGGGCAGTTCAAGACGGTCACATAATCGAGTTAAGGTTTGTTGTCTTCTAGAGGGTCCATCGCGTCATATGTATGTTTTTCCGAAAGATTTAAACCCAAGAAAAATTCAACACTTGAATATTTTTCGTGCCGGGAAAAATTGAGTTAATGATATCCGTTCGAACATTTTAGTACTTTCTAAATTATCCAGAATAACATAACAAAATTAAATTCTCCGATCGAATTGACGATTACAAAATAAACCCCAAAATACTCAACAGTTGAGTCAGTTTAAAAATACCCAGAAAATAGCACTATCATAAATTAGGATTACTGTGCAAATCACATGACCCAATCTCTCTGTACGGCTGCGGATCCGCGGCCCAAGGAGGGTATGGCCGTGGTTCCGCGGTGAGAAGTACTGATTACGTCATCGAATTTCACAGTGATGCTTAGAAAACCCTGCTGAATTTTTTAGATATTTTTAATTATGAAAAAACCCAGTTTTTAAAAAATGTACAGAGAGGGGTTTAACTTTGACATTGTCGGGTTCGTTCGGAATTTTAACTTCGTTAACACATCGCCTAATACTCTAGCTAGGCTCTGATACCACTGTAGGGTTACTAGGCACACTAACAAGGCTCTACAAGGCATCGACCATGCCAAAATTAAATTTTTATGTGCCGAATAACACTAAGCAAGATCGTATACTAGAGATTAGGTGAATCAGATAGCAAGTAAACAACTTTACTCTAAAGGGAATACGAAATACAACCTTTGTAGATCGGTCCTTCACTTCTAAAGCTCCTTGATGAAGTCCCTTCGCTGCGATCAAGGCTCTCCCGGACTCTTGCATGGTTTCACGAGGCGAAAGATGCGACCTTGCTTGAAGTCTCCGAGGCCGAAGATGATCTACGTCGAGGGAATTCCGACTCAAGCTCCTACTTCACTGACTAGAGAATTAGTGAAGTAAACACCCTAAAATAAAGTGCTAGTCTAGTAGAGGATGGAGAAATAGGAAGTGGGTTCTCTTTAGAATTTTATTTCTCACAAGCATTCTCACTTTTGATCAAACCCTAGCAAGCTTTTTCTTTTTGCAAATGAAGAAGAAGATGAACTAAAGAAAGAAAAAAGGATAATGATCAAGTGAGAAGGGTAACCATGGTGAGTGAGTATCATATACTAGCTCTTGTAGAGGCATAACCATAGCTAATTGATTATGGTTGGGTTAAAAGGAATCTAAGGTAAAGACAAAGCTAGTAGACTTTGTCAAAGCAAAGTAAGCTTCTACAAGCTTCATGCTCTTTCCAAATCTCCACTAAATTTGTAATTATCTTAAATAATCATAACCCACCATAATACATAGAATGGTGTATGTTATACACACCAAAGTCAAGTGTATCCTCAACCATGATACAAAAAGAAAACACTTTTTAATATATATCACATATATATATCAAAGTGTGCACATGTGAGAAAAACCCTAAAGTGAACAAGTGTTAGTAAATGTAAACTAGTATATCTAATATACAATTATACACTTAATTATTAAATCAACACTTGACTTAATAATCCGGTCATATCTCATATAACCGACTAACATTCATCGTATCGACTTATCGAATCAACACTTGATTCGATAACCCGGTCATATCATATATAACCGACCGATACTTAAAGTCACGAGAATAGAATACGGTATCACATACACGCATTATTCTCGGTCCCGCACATATCACATATGCGCCCCTATTTCGTTTTGCCTGAGCTAGAAAAACCTCTGTGTAGGACTCTAAAGACTCGTCAATACGCCGGCAGTAGGTGATGATCGCATCACGCACCCACAAGCCGTCAGCGGTACTTGCTGGACGTAACGGCTACCCGGGTATTGAGCGATCAGAAGATCAGCAAGCAAGCCCGCTCCAACTCCTGTAAAAGCCTGCCGGTAACACTTCCCGTACAGTCTGGTCTCCTCGTCTGATATGTCGCATATCAAGTCTAGGGGTGGTAAACGTCGGACCCCAATAACCGATAAGTCGTGCCGATGTGAGGCTCATAACGGGTCGAGAAACTACTGGTAACACTTACCAGCAAATCTCTAAATCAGCCCTGTCCAGGGACTTTCCTGTTATAGCCAATCGAGCACAGCGCAACATCAACCCCCAATACCGGGAGAGATGAAACCCCTCCTATCGCTCATTGCCTCCATGTGACTCGGGACTGTACCCAAAAACCACCGTTTTGCACGCCCTCATGGACGTGGTAAGGTGGAAATCAAAGCACAGTGGGAATCACACAAGACTCTATGACGATCTCGGGTCTACAGACTAACCTGCACAAGTGTCACCAGAGAACTGCCATCTGACGTGAGGTATAATACCATCTGGGAGTTCTCAGCGAGTCCGTCCAGTGTACCCAGTCTCCACTGAGCACCCGTATACCATCTCTGATGTCAAACACCAATGGATATGGAATCATCCATCGCCCATCTCATGGGGCGAGAAGCGTATACGCTAGTCTACACTGGTATATCGATGCCCCGTCTCGATACACCTACGACTAGGGACCTTGAAAGATGTACATATGGACTACCATGTCCCCACTAGTATGATCCGCATCATAGTCCAGGTAGTCAAGTACACATCCTAAGGGCTTTACCAACATGTAACTATAAGACAGTATAAACAGACAAGTACACATGTTAAGATAAAGTGCAACCAGATAGCATACTATCATATCGAGCAAGAAAGTCCTCTCTATATATGTCCAAGCATCCAATATAATATACATCGTATGTACAATACTGGCCTCTAGGGCATACATACAACTAACACAGACATTACAGTGGGAGAGCACTAGACCAACCACATCGTCTTCATCTAGGACAGGTATCCATCAGCTCGACGTTTCCATCGCGGTGAAAGCCGAGATGGCTGCGAAGCAAAAGAAACTCGAAGCTATGGAAAGCAAATTCTCTTCAGCTTCCCTAAACCAAGTTACGCTTTAAAAAATCCGTGTGTAGTTACTATTTTGACTCATCACATTTAAAGAAAGAATGTCCTTTGAATCCTCCGTCTCAAGGTCAAGAATAAACTAATACTGCTTTTCAGCAATGACCTAGAAACGATCCTTATTCCTCTACATATAATCAGGGATGGAGGAATCATCCTAATTTTGGTTGGAACCAAACTCAAACTCAAAATCAGTTCCCAAGCCAAAATAACTATCAAAGGTTTCCCCCATAGCAATAATAGCCACCACAACAAATTCAGCAGCCTTTTCAACCGCAATCTTTCCAAAATCTGGCCAACAACTTTGCCCCTTATAATAATTCTTTCCAACTACAGACTAATATTCCAACGGCCGGTACCGATAAAATCTCTGCACTCGAAAGAAGATTAGAAACATTTATTAAACAATCCGCACAAATGTCAGCTAATTTAATGTCTTCTATCCAAACGCTAGTGCAACACACTGCTTCCCACGGTGAAAGTATAAAATCAATCAAAGAACAAATTGCACAGTTAAATGCCGCGATGAGTGAGATAGAGAAAGGGAAACTTCCATCTCAATCTCTACCAAATCCCGGCCACTCACAAAGCGCAAATATCATTCTTAACCAACAAAATCATAATGTGAGTGCCGTAACCACGTTGAGATCGGGAAGAGTGCTGAACTATGTTAGTGAACAAGTTGATGACGTCGATGAGACCCCGGCTACTACTTCTACTCCTATTTCGTCTAATCCAATATCTTCTTACGAGCTTATTCTCCGTTCTCCACTAGGCTCGAACCCTCAGCCAACTTCCGTGAATGAATAACCATCTAAGACCATCCCAAATCCAATTCTGGGATCCATTCCATCCCGACAAACTTCTTCAAAAGTGTTGGACCCAACCCCTATTAATAAAGCTCTTTTTTCCAAACTGGTTGAGGCCCAACAAACCAAGTGCACAAATGGAGAAGATTGTGGAAATGTTTAAGCAAATTAACATAAATATTCTTCTTAGATTCTCTCCAACGAGTCTCATCCTATGCAAAATTTCTTAAAGACTTGTGCACTAGGAAAAGGAAAACTCAAGTGCCTAAAAAGGTTTTCTTAGCGAACGATGTGAGTGATACTCTTACCCAACATTTGCCCAAGAAACATAAGGATCTCGGTTGTCCTACAATATCTATAACTATTGGGATTAAAAATATCAATCGCGCTCTACTCGATCTAGGTGCTAGTGTTAACTTGCTCCCTTATTCTGTGCAATTAGGCATAGGAGAGATGAAACCTACGTATTGCACTCTTCAGATAGCCGATCGATCTATCACCCACCCTAGGGGTGAGCTAGAAGACATGTTGATCAAAGTTGGGGAATTTATATTTCCTGTGGATTTTATAGTTTTAGATACACAACCTGTAGCAAACCCACGGAACCAAATCCCGGTGATTCTCAGTCGACCTTTTTTAGCAACTTCAAACACGATAATCAATTGTCGTAACGGTTCCATGAACCTATCCTTTGGGAAGATGAGAATTGAACTTAACATTTTCAGGGTAGGAAGTTAACCCTCCGAACCTTCTGCTCATATAATTGATATATGTTCTGTCAATGAGATAGCTTCCGACAGTTGCGAATTTGAGGAGCTTCACGATATTGATCTCGATGCCACTAGTGCGTTATTGTTTAATCCAGCTATTTATTATATGAGTAGAGACCCTTCTGTCGACAAGTCCACCTCGAAGTTCGAATCTTTTGACTTGTCTAATGAGTTAGTCGAGCTATCCGAGTCAGTCCTTTACACTAGATATAAACCTCTTATGGGGTCCGAGTATCATACCGATGAGATTATCACTAGGACCATTAATTAAAGTTTCGAAAATATTTTCGCCGAAGAACTCGCGTTCCTTAAAAACTTGGATGTTGTGATGAATCAACCTCTATTGGAAATTCGTGCTCCTTCCTTTGAGCCCGAAGAAGTTGAACCACCACCCTTTCTTCTTATCCCATACTAGAATGCGACTATTCCACCTATTCCTTATCTTTCATATTCTCGTTTTCATTCACCATCACTTTTTCGTCTCTACCAACCGAGACGTAAAACCGTTCGATTACACCTCTTATCTCCTCCCCACTTCTTTACGTGTATCTGTAATATGATCTTCTACCAACCATTGTGTTACATTGATAAAATATTTAAATGGTTGATTTTAACTTTTGGTCTTTGTAAACCTTCATGTAGACCAATAATATTCCCCCCCCCCTTATGTTGAATTTTAATGCTTAGTAATGTGAACACTATTTTACTCAAGTTTGGGGGGAAAGAAGAAAAATAATTGGCTCTTGAATGAATAGAAATTTTTGCACGATTATGAGCCAAGAACAACTTTGGGGAAGGATTTCACTGTCATTCACTCTTGACCCCTTCTTTATATCATCTTATTGAACTGTTCCTCCTAGTCTTCAGGTTTTGAGCTTACAAGACAATATCAGCGAGTGAGGACACTGCTGCAAACAAGTTTGGGGGGATGATTTGTATATATCTACGCATCATATGTAAATATTGCATTGCATAATAATTTTTTTTAGAAAATAAAAGTTAGAAAGCAAAAAATACATATGAAAGAAAGGAAGAGATTTAAGAAATTCAAGAAAATTAGATGTTTTAAAACAAAGCTAGTAATAGGTAGTCATGAGCCGTTGTCCCAAGAGTTAGTAAGATGAAAGAATCGCTAATCTGCGAATATAAATAAGTCCGAAAAATAGTCCCTATTCTTGAGTCTAAACTTCTGAACGTTGATACCCTACTATACGCACTTGCACATATCTTGAAACTTGGGATAGTAGAGAATACCTTAAAATACTTGTTAGTTATATGTATGCCCTAAAGGCCATTATTATACATGTGATGTATATTATAGTGGATGCTTGGACATATATAGGGAGGACTTTTTTGCTCGACATGATAGTATGCTATATGGTTGCTCTTTATCTTAACATGTACACTTATTGTCTCTCTATTACATGTTGATAAAGCCCTTAGGATGAGTACTTGACTACCAGAATTATGATGCAGATTATACTAGTGGGGCAGTGTTAGTCGGTAAGTACATCTTTCAAATGTTCCTAGTCATGGGAGTATCGAGATAGGGCATCGATATTCCAGAGTAGACTAGCGTATACGCTTCTCGACCCATATGATGGGCAATGGATGATCCCACATCCATTGGTGTTTGACATCAGAGAATGTATACGGGTACTCAGTGGAGACTGGGTACACTGAACGGACTCGCCGAGAACTCCTAGATGTATTATACCTATCATCAGATAGCAGTTCTCTGGTATCGCTGGTATAGGTTAGTCTGTCGACCCGAGATCGTCATAAAGTCTTGTGTGATTCCCACTGTGCTTTGATTTCTACCTTATCATGTTCAAGAGATCGTGCAAAACAGTGGTTTTTGGGTACAGTCCCGAGTTACATGGAGGCAATGAGCGATAGGAGGGGATTTCGTCTCACCCGGTATTGGGGGTTGATGTTGCGCTATGCTCGATTGGCCATAACAGGAAATCCTTGGCCAGAATTGCTGAGATCTACTGGTTAGTGTTATCAGTAGTTTCTCGAACCATTATATGCCTTACATCGGCATGACTTATCAGGGCTATTGGGGTTTGACGTTTACCACCCCCAGGCTGTGATATGCGACATATCTGACGAAGAGACCGGACTGTATGATAGTGTTACTGATTGGATTCGCAGAAGTATGAGCAGGCTTGCTTATTGATCTTCTGATCGCTCAATACCCGGCTGGCCGTTACGTTTAGCAGTCCGCTTGCGGCTTGTGGGTGACTGATATGATCACCACCTACTTCCGACGTATTGACGAATCTTTAGAGTCCTACGCAGAGGTTTCCTGGCTCAAGCGAAACGAAGTAGGAGCACATATGTGATATGTGCGGGACCGAGATTAATACGAGTATATGATACCGTATTCTATTCTCGCGATATGTGATATCGGTCGGTTATATGTGATATAGCCGAGTTATCGAATCAAGTGTTGATTCGATAAGTTGATACATTTGATATTAGTCGGTTGTATGTGATATAGCCGGATTATTAAATCGAGTGTTGATTTAATAATTTAATGTATAATTATATATTTGATATATTAACTTACATTAACTAATATTATCTCACTTAAGATTTCTTTTTCTCACTTATGTAAACTTAGTATATATGTGATATATAGTAATGTACATTATTTTGTGTCATGCTTAATGCTACATGCTATATGGGTGTATGAGACTCACACCATGATTATAATAATGATGGGTTTTATTTATTTAGAGTAAATCAAATTAGTTGGAAATTAGTCACATGGTTGAAGCTTGTAGAAGCTTGTGGAACCATTGACCAAGTCCACTAATTTTGTTTTACTTGTAGATATTTATTAACCTAACCATTATTGTTTAGCCATGGTTTATTCTCTACATGAGTTAGTGTATGACACTAACTCACCCATGATTGCTATTCTCACCACATGAGTTTCATTCTTCACTTGCTTCATTCCATGAGAGGTTTCTTCATCTCCTTCCTCAAGCTTTCTAGCTTCATAAGAGATGAAGAAAATTAGTAACAAAAATATTTCTAAAGTGAGCAAAATTCCTACTTCATCAACCTCTTCTCTACTAGCCATTTAGATTAGGTTGTTTCTTCACTAGTTCATCACTTAGTGAAGAGGTAGTTTGAGTTAGTGTCTTCTCGACGTAAATCATCTTCGGCCTCGAAGACTTCAAGCAAGCTTGTTCATTTCACCTTATGGAGCCTCACTAGAGTCCGGGAGATCACTACTTAGAGCGAAAGGACTACTACACGGAGCTATTGAAGTGAAGGACCGGTCTACAAAGGTTGTATTTCTCGTTCACTTAGATGTAAAGATATTTACATGCTTGTTCGTCTAAATGTCTAGTTTAGATTCTAGCGTTAGGGTTCTTTAGCGCGCCAATTTTTTAAAAATGGCATGGTCGATACCTCCCGAAACCCAGCGGTGACCTAGGGAACCCAGCAGTGGTATCAGAGCCATGCTAGAGAATTAGACGATGTTGTAGTATTACAAAACCGAAACAACTCCGAAACACCCGATACAAAAAAAAAGTTTCTGTCAAAATTTTAAGAGTGTCTAAAAATTTTTTAAGCAACTGCAGAATATTGTATGTGGTATAACATGAACACCATAGAAATTTGAAGCAAGATGGTAGGAATTTGGCCGGTCACAAGTAAGGAAAATCCGGCCTGGCCGGTTTTAGGAAGTCTTCTGGGCTTCAAATTTTTATCGTGTTCCATTCTCTGGGTTTTGGTGTTTCAGGTGTTGCTTGTTTTTGCTGAAATTGCATGAGATGTTAACTTTCTGTAAAGGCAATTTGGAGTGTTTCGTAATCGTAATTCTAACATCTATTCGGGTTATATAGATGGCGTTAAAAAGTTCGAACGAATATCAATAACCCATATTTTCCCTCGCTGAAAATTTTCCAAGAGTTGGATTTTTCCGTGTTTGAAATCTTTAGAAAATCATGCAAGTGTTTTCTATGGACCCTCTAGAAGAACGAAACCCTAACTCGATTCTGTGACCGTCAGAACAGCCATCAAACCCTAGAGTTTGTGGTAGTTCCGCGGTACCATAGGTGAGGCAAGAGTTGACCCTTCTACGGTTGGTCCATAGGTGCTGTGGCATATTTTGGGTATTTTTTAAACTCTGTTCAAGTGTTGAGCTTTTTGGGAAATTTTGGGTGTTTGTTGATTCGATCGAAAAGTTTAATATCGTCTAGCTATCTGTGATATGTGATACAATATTTGGAATCCACATATTTAGTTATGTGATAACTAATTTGAATTTTATAAATCTAGCAAGTTAGTCTCATTTGATCGGTTGCCACGGGATTTTAATGTGGATCAAATGTTTGTCGCAATTACGTAGTGTACGCGGATACTCGTCGGGTAACCTTACTAGATAGCCATGCCCCATAGCCCCGACCAAGTGACTGTAGGAGAACCCCGTCACCAAAAGCATCCGTTCGGGTGCTCGCGGCCGCGGTGTTCCACCTTAGTGCACTTCGTCGACGGCATCAGGGGTGCGGCCGTCTATTAAAGTTTCCGACGAGCATTCGATTAGGTTGTCGGGAATCTTGTTGAATTACCCGACTGGTTATTGGAAAGTGTTTTCAATATCGAGACTAAAATGTGGGGTTTATAATTGTTAGGAATGTGATGTCTAAGGAATTCATTTTGTTGGGTATGAAATCCAAAGTATATGATACATTGGGTTTATGATGTCTAAGGTGGTTGCGGATTCCAATTATTATAGTTTTTCACTTTCTTTTCTACGACCGTAAGTGTAATATGTGGTGTATCTCCGGTTTCGTTGCTATATGTCAACGACAATTGGGATACGCATATTTACTTACGTTGATGACATGTGATGTTATGTGTTGCTGTGATATGTTATATTGGATCGTCGTATTTTGAATAGCCGGGGTTTTTTATGTGAGATGGGAGTTTTCCATTTTCATTCATGTAAAAACTTGTATGTAATATTCTTTTATTGGGGCACTTCCGGGTTGAGGATGATGTCACCATTGATGTATATTATTTACTTTTCCGCATTAGGATAGACCCAAGGAAGAGAGCACAAGTAACCGGGTTCAAGCGTCTAGTGGAAAACCATCTCGAGGAGTCGAGACCGGGTCTCCTAACTCTAGAATTGGTAAGGTTTCTTTCTGCACTTGTAGGGGTCTAGGGGTGTGGGTTTGGCTATTCATCACGACCGTAAAATCCGCATTTTTACTGGCTTAAATAAAACACGGAATTCCTAGTATATCCAATATTTCATATGTGTTCTTCTGTTGCTGAAATTCTGTGATGTGATCACTTGATATTCTGAGACGAATGCTTATATTATATATATGATATATAATGAATATTACTGCTTTCGTTTCTTCTGTGATGCTTAGGAAGTATAATTGATGGGACTTTATTAATGAGATTAATGAAATAAAAGAAACCTAAAGGTGTTGTAGAAACTTGTTTTAAAACTGGTAGCTCTAGTTCATGCTTTGCATAGTGGTATTTGTGAAATATCCAGCACCTTATTCGATAAGGAAAGAGTCGAGATCCCTTCCCCGGGACTGACCTCTTTAGCAAAACTAGTAAAAGCCTCAAAAACACTCCTTTTCAAAATCACTCGGTTCTACAACGATATCAAGTTCATTACGCAAAAGGTTTTCTTAGAAACCTGTCGTAACCCTCCGACATTTCCGATAAGGACTATTTAGTATTCATGTTGCGTTTGTTGGCCTCTCTCAAGGCATAGTGTGCGGTAGCTGATTAGTGCTTATTTGCAAAGCATGTGATGCGATTGGATTAGGGTAGTCGTACGACCTTGTTGGCCTCTGTCAAGGGTCGTGCGGGTGGGTTTAATTCAATCATAAAATGTACAGGTTGAACTTGACTAGCAGCCTATGGTTTGTTGTCCTCTGTCAAGGTCATAAGACGCTAGGAGCAGAATATTATCGGAAATTTCAAGTGTTGAAATTTGCAATAAGATTGCATATCTTCTATGAGATAGTTGGATTCCGATACCCACTGTGAGTAAGAGTTACTCCTGGGAGAGTTTTACACATTACAATTAGCCGATCAAGTAGGTGTCTAGAAAGGTGTTAACGGGGTTACGCCCCTGGGAATACGAGGTTTATTTTAATTAGGTCCGTGCGAAAGCACGGGGAACCTCCCTCAAAGTACCGACACTGGCCTGTCCGAAAGATTGGCGAACTTGTAGGGTGTAATTAATCCCGGCTAGTCTTACCTTTTAGGGTTTGATAGAAGATTTGATAAAAACAGTGGGAGTTTTCCTGATTAGATAAAATAATAACCAATCTGATCTTGCAAGAGCATACGCTAAGTGTTTTCTTCTCTCTCTCTCTCCTGGTAGCGACCATGTCACGCCTTAATCAAGATAATAATATAGATGCATTGACCGAACCTAATTATTATACTGAGCTTGGGAACGTTGGTTCCGCTCCAACTTATAATTGTTATAAGTCCAAGCAGGAAATTGGGGAATACCAGGATTCCTATGCAACCCAATCGAGGAATAATCATGTTGATGCATATTCTTCGGGTGTGTTCGATTATCAAGAACTGTTTCTCAGTATACTCTACGTCCTAGGTATGAGATACCGGATTAGGATCACATAAATGTAATCTGTTACATAGGCTACAGAAAGGTAGAGAACTGAGAATGGGTGATATGTCTCTAAGTATTAGAGAATGGTACAATTGTTACAGCCAAATCAGTTGGCGAATATCACCTTGTATTAGCAAGTGGTAAATACATTGATTCTGAACAAATGTTATTACATGCCGAACATGATATACAACATTACATCAGTTTTCTTTATTAAATTAAAGAAGGATATAATTTTGTATTACAGGATAATGTTGTGAACATTTTCCTGAATCAAGAGTTGATTGGATCAGGCACGTTATGAAATGGCATATATGTTCTAAATCAAACCACAGTTCAAAGTATGTAGAACACACATAAGAGGAATAGTTCAGAAATGAACGAATCATTCTTGTGGCTTTGTAGACTAGGTCATATCAATGCAACAAGACTATCTAAGTTACATAAGGATGAATATTTGAATCCGTTCAAAATTTCATCTTATAATACTTGTCAGTCTTGTCTCAAAGGTAAAATGTCCAATACTCCGTTTAATGGAAACAGAGAAAGAGTTAATGAACTCTTGGGATGGATACATGATGATGTATATGGTCCTATGTCTACAAATGCCAAGGTTGGTTCTTTGTACTTCATTACATTCATCGACGATTTCTCAAGATTCAGACATATGTTCCTGTTGAAACACGGGTCTGAAACTTTTGAGAAATTCAAGGAATATAAGCTTGAAGTTAAGAACCAAATGGGTAAGAGTATTAAAGTCCTTCGATGAGATCGAGGAAGAGATTATTTGGGCATGGAGTTCCTGGATTTTCTAAACAGAGAATGCGATTCTCTCTCAGCTTACTCATTCGTGTACACCTCAGCACAAGGGTGTATCGGGGCGGAGGTATCGCACACTATGAGATATGACGCGCTCTATGATGAGTACTGCTGAGTTGTCTGTTTCCTTTTGGTGTTATGCACTTGAGAAGCTGCATACCTATTGAATGGGGTCTATCCAAATCAGTGCCTACCACTCCATATGAGATATGGAATGGGAAGAGACCATGTCTTAAACGAGTTAAGATATGGGGTTGTCCGGCCTATATTAAAAAGCAAAATCCGGACAAACTCGAGGTAAGGTCAGTTCTGTATAAGTTTGTTGGATATCCCGAATATTTGCGAGGGAATATCTTCTACCACACTGAGGAGCAAAAGGTATTTTGTTTCTCAGCATGCCACCTTTTTAGAAAAGGAATTTCTTATGAAGAAATTAGTGGTCATGAGGTAGAACTGGAAGGAGTTCCAGCTGGACAAACTAACAGCTGATGATTTGGTGAAACCAAAGGATTCAATAGTATCTAACGAACCTCGGCCTCTCCGCCAATCTGGTAGGTTTCCTCATCCACCTGAGAGATACTACGGTTTCCTCGTGACGATGGGAGCGAGGATTGCATCATGGTAGATGATGACCCAACCAGGTTCAGGCAGGCCATCAAGAGTGGGGACTCTGTGAAATGGCTGGATGCTATGCAATCAAAGATGGAATCCATATACACCAACAAAGTATGACTTTGCATGTTGCACCTGAAGGGGTAAAACCCATCGAGAGCGAATGGATCTTGAGAAGATTCTTGGTGTAAATGGAAAAGTTGAGACTTTCAAAGCTAGACTTGTAGTAAAAGGTTTTCGTTAATGACCAGATGTGGTTTATGATGAAACCTTTTCTCCAGTGGCTATGCTTAAGTCCATCGGGATTAAAGAACGTATCGCGGAGTTGGAACATCTGTTTGTTGGGATTCCTTAGCACCCTACTGGGTTTTCAAGACATCAAGCATGCCAATTTCAAAAATTCTAAGGTGCTAATGAATCCTAACCTAGGATCTAGCTAGAGTAAATAGACGAAATGAACATGTAATCTACCATTACAAGTAGGTGAATGAGAAATATAACATTTGTAGACCGGTCCTTCACTTCTAAAGCTCCGTGTAGTAGTCCCTTCGCTGCGAGTATCGATCTCCCGAACTCTAGTATGGTTTCTCCCGGAGAAATGAATAAGCTTGCTCGAAGTCTTCGAGGCCGAAGATGATCTACGTCGAGAAGACTCAAGCTCATGCTACATCTTCACTAATTGTGAAATTAGTAAAGCAAACACCCTAAACTAAATGGAAATTAGTAGAGAATGATGAAGTAGGAAGTGAGCTCTCTTTAGATTTATTTTTCTCACATTATTTTCTCACCTTGAGAAAATCTAGTGAGCTTTTCTCATGAGGAAGAAGAAGCTCAAGTGAAGAGATGAGAGAATGAACTCATGAGGTGAGAATGTGAACCATGGGTGAGTTAGTGTCATATACTAACCCATGTAGAGAATAAACCATGGCTAGTTAATAATGGTTAGGTTAATAAATATCTACAAGTAAAACAAAATCAGTGGACTTGGTCAATGGTTCCACAAGCTTCTCCAAGCTTTAACCATGTGACTAAACTCCACTAATTTTGATTAACTTAGATAAATATAAACCCATCACATTATTAAGCATTGTGCAAGTCTCATACACCCATGTCACATGTGGTATCTAGCATGACACAAAAGTTGTACATTAATATATATCACATATACACTAATGCACACAAGTAAGAAAAGAAATCATAAGTGAGCTAATATTAGTTAATATAATCTAGTATATCTAATATATAATTATATATTAAATTATTAAATCAACACTTGATTTAATAATTCAGATATATCACATATAACCGACCGATGTCACAAATCGCGAGAATAGAATGAGGTATCACATACGCGCATTAATCTCGGTCCCGCACATATCACATATGTGCTCCTACTCCGTTTCGCATGAACCAGGAAACCACTGTGTAGGACTCTAAAGACTCATCAATACACCGGCAGTAGATGATGATCATATCAAACACCCACAAGACGCAAGCGGTCTGCTAAATGTAACGGCCACCCGGGTATTGAGCGATCAGAAGATCAACAAGCAAGCCTGCTCATACTCCTGCGAATCCAATCAGTAACACTACTGTACAGTCCGGTCTCTTCGTCTGATATGTCGCATATCTCGTCTAGGGGTGGTAAACGTCAGACCCTGGTAACTCGATAAGTCATGCCGATATGAGGCCCATAACGGGTCGAGAAACTACTGGTAACACTTACTAGTAAATCACTGAAACAGCCCTGGCCAGGGACTTCCTGTTATAACCAATCGAGCACAGCGCAACATCAACTCCCTATACCGGGAGAGATGAATCCCCTCCTATCGCTCATTACCTCCATGTGACTCGGGACTGTACCCAAAAACCACCATTTTGCACGTTCTCTTGAACGTGGTAAGGTGGAAATCAAAGCACAGTAGGAATCACACAAGACTCTATGACGATCTCGGGTCAACAGACTAACCTGTACCAGTGACACCAGAGAACTGCCATCTGACGTGAGGTATAATCCCATTTGGGAGTTCTCGGCGAGTCCGTCCAGTGTACCCAGTCTCCACTGAGAACCCATATACCATCTCTGATGTCAAACACCAATGGATATGGGATCATCCATCGCCCATCTATATGGGTCGAGAAACTATACGCTAGTCTACTCTGGTATATCGATGCCCCGTCTCGATACACCCATGACTAGGGACATTAAAGGATGTACTCACATACTACCTTTGTCCCACTAGTATGATCTCCATCATAATCTAGGTAGTCAAGTACGCATCCTAAGGGCTTTACCAACATGTAACAGAGAGACAATCAGTGTACATGTTAAGATAAAGAGTAACCAGATAGCATACTATCATGTCGAGCAAGAAAGTCTTCCCTATATGTGTCCAAGCATTCAATACAATGTACATCTCATATACAGTAATAGCCTCTAGGGCATACATATAACTAACAATCTCCCACTTGCACTAGGGCCATCATATAGCAGTGGTTGTAGTATCGCATACTCAACCATCCCATAAAAGTCTCTCCTGGGAAAAGGCCTTTGTGAGTGGATCCGTCTTGTTGTCCTCTAAGTCTACTCTCCTAATCTCGATCCCCTGGAGATCAACCTTCTCCATGATCAAGTGACACTGCCTTAGAATATGTCTGGATCACTGATGGGACGAGCGTTCCTAGGCATAAGCCACAACTCCATTGTCACACAATGGTAGGAACGAAGTTCATATCATGAACTAATATACACCCAGACTTTCTCTTTGGTAGCATCTTTGGTAGCGATGTATCCAGCCTTTATCGTCTAGTTTGCCACGGTATATAGCTTGGAACTCTTCCAACATACCGTCCCTCCACTGAGGGTAAAGACAATGCCCGTGACTGACATTCAGTCGACCTTACCACTCTGGAATCTCTCCAGTGATTCTCCCCAGGATCGATTGATACCATCTCACTACACCTAGTGAGAATCCTAACATCCAATTAGATCTATCTCATAGATCCAACACCCAGGATTTAGAAGGTATCACCTTGATCCTATATGGAGAATCAATGTGATAAGAGGAGATTGACTAAGTGTAGCATAGGAAACTCCGTTCCTATCAAGAGTATGTCATCTACGTACAATACGAGAATGACCGTCTTACTCTCTACTACCTTTCTGTATATAAGGTTTATCTACCATTTTGATGAAGTCAAACTCTTTGAATACCATATTAAAACAGATGTTCCAACTCCGCGAAGCCTGCTTTAACCCGTAAAGCAACTTGCACACGTTTCCGCTATTCCCACTGTCTACGAAGCCCTCTGGCTATGTACTTATAGATGCTTTATTCTAAATCACTATTCAGAAAAGCAGTAATGACACCCAACCGCCAGATATCGTAGTCATGGTATGTAGCAATGGCAAGTAGGATCCGGATAGACTTAAGCATAGCCACTGGAGAAAAGGTTTCATCATTATCCACACCTAGTCGATGACGAAAACCTTTTGCAACAAGTCTAGCTTTGAAAGTCTCAACTTTTCTATGTACACCAAGTAATCTTCTCAAGATATACTTGCTCCTGATGGGGATTTAACCCTTCAAATATAGCAACCAAAGTCCATACTTTGTTGGTGTACAAAGATTCCATCTGAGATCATATAGCATCCAGCCATTCTTACAGAGTCTCCACGCTTGATGGCCTGCTCAAAACTAGTTGGATCATCATCTCATGATGCAATTCTCGCTCCCACTGTCATAGAGAAAACCGAAGTATCTCTCAGGTGGATGAGGAACCCTACTAGATCGGTGGAGAGGCTGAAGTTCGTTGGGAGCTATTGAATCCTCCGGTTTTACAAAATCGTCAGTTGTAGTTTGTATAGCTGGAACTCCTTCCAGTTCTACCTCATGACTACAAATTTCATTCAAAATAAATTCCTTTTCTAAAAAGGTGGCATGCCGAGAAATAAAACACCTTTATTTCCTCGGTGCGGTAGAAGATATTCCCTTACGAATGCTTGGGATATCCAACAAACTTCCACATAACTGACCTTGCCTCGAGCTTGTCCGAATTTTGCTTTTAGACATAGGCCGGACAACCCCAAATCTTAACTTACTTAAGAGACGGGCTCTTCTTATACCATATCGCATATGGAGTAGTAGGCACCTGATTTGGTTGGAACACTATTCAATAGGTATGCAGCTTCACAAGTGCATAACCCCCAGAAGGAAATAGGCAACTCAGTAGTACTCATCATAGAGCGCACCATATCTAATAGGGTGCGATTGCTCCACCCTGATACACCATTGTGCTGTGGTGTATTCGGAGGAGTAATGCTGAGAGAGAATCTCATTCTCCTTTAGAATAGTCCAGGATCTCCGTGCTCAAGTATTCTCCTCCCTGACCTCATCATAGGACATAATACTTATACCCGTTTGGTTCTCTACTTCTAACTTATATTCTTTGAATTTCTCAAAAGCTTCAGACTTGTGTTTCAACAGGAACATATGTCCGAATCTTGAGAGATCATCAGTGAATGTAATGAAGTATAAAGAACCGGTCCTGGCATGTGTAGACATGGGACTTACATACATCATCATGTAGCAATCCAAAGAGTTCACTAACTCTTTCTCTGTTTCCAATAAATGGAGCTATGGTCATCTTATTTTTGTGACATGACTGGCAAGTTTCACAAGATGTAAATTCAAACTGATTTAAATATGCATCTTTATGTAACTTAGCTAGTCGGATCGCACTGATATGACCTAGTCTACAATGCCTCAAGAAGAATTCGTTCATTTTTGAACTCTTCCTCTTGTGTGTGTTCTGTACGTTGAGAACTGTGGTTTGATTTAGAACGTATATGCTTTTAGATAACGTGCCTGAACCGATCAACTCTTGATATAGGAAATGTTCAAAACATTATCCAACAATACAAAATTATATCCTTCTTTACTTAATAAAGAGTTTGATATGATTTTGTATATCAGGTTCGGTATCTAATAACATTCGTTCAGAATCAATATATTTTGTAATACAGGGTGATAACTGCCAACACCTTGGCTGCAACAATTGCACTGTTTCCAACTCTTGAAACTTTATCACCCGTTCTCAGTTCTCTACCTATCTGTAGCCCATGTAACAGATTACATTTATGGGATCCTGATCCGGTATCTCATACCCAGGACGTAAAGGATACTGAGAAACAGTTCTCTGTAATGAACACACCCGAAGAAAATGCATCAGCATGCACTTTCTTCGTTTGGGTGGCACGGGAATCCAGGTAATCCCTTATTTCCTGCTCGGTCTTATAACAATTATGAGTTGGAGCGGGACCAACGTTCCCCAGCAAAGCATAACAAGCGGGTTCGGTCAATACATCCATATTATTATCTTTGATTAAGGCGTGACATGTTCGCTATCTGGAGAGAGAGAAAAGAAAACACTCAGCGTATGCTCTTACAAGATCAGATTACTTATTATTTTATCTAATCAGGATGGCTCCCACTGTTTTTATCAAATCTTCCTTCAAACCCTAAAAAGAAAGACTAGCCGGGATTAATTACACCCTACAAGTTCGCCAATCTTTCAGCCAGGCCAGTGCCGGTACTTTGAGGGAGGTTCCCCGTGCTTTCTCACGGAACTAATTAAAATAAACCTCGTTTTCCCAGGGGCGTAACCCCGTTGACACATTTTTAGACACCTACTTGATCGGCTAATTGTAATGTGTAAAACTCTCTCAGGAGTAACTCTTACTCGCAGTGAGTATTGGGATCCAACTATCTCATAGAAGGTATGCAATCTCATTGCAAATTTCAACACTTGAAATTCCCGATAATATTTTGCCCCGAGCGATCTATGACCTTGACAAGGTCAACAAACCATAGACCGCAAGTCAAGTTTAACCCGTCATTTCCTGATTGAATTAAACCCACCCGCACGACCCTTGACAAGGTCAACAAGTTCGCACGACTACCCTAATCCAATCGCATCATATGCTAGCAGATAAGCACCAATCAGCTACCGCACAATACGCCTTAACAAGGTCAACAAACGCAGCACGAATACTAAATACTACTTATCTGAAATGACGGAAGGCTACGAAAGGTTTTTAAGAAAACCTTTTGCGTAATTAACTTGATATCGTTGTAGAATTAAATGATTTAAATAGAGTGTTTTTTATGCTTTTGCTAGTTTCGATAAAGAGGTCACTCCCGGTGAAGGGATCTCGGCTCTTTCCTCGTCGAATGAGGTATAGGATATTTCACAAATACCACTATACAAAGCAAGAATTAGAAAAGCAATCAAAAGAAGAAACCGAGGGTTGTAGCATCTGCCAGTTATTGCTAAAAAGGTCACTCCCGGTGAAGGGATCTCGGCTCTTTCCTTATCGAATAAGGTGTTGGATGTTCTACAAGGAACACCGCCATGCAAAGCAAGAACTAGAGCTACCTGTTTTTGAAAATTCGATTCCATAACATCTTTAGATTTATTTTCTTTCATTAATCTCATTAATGAAGTCTCATCATTTAAGTTACCTAAGCATCACAGATAAATACAACGTACGCTTATGCCATCCGCAATCGCCTCGATGTCCCGTCATGCACCGTTAGGTTAGGTAACAAACGGCAGAGCGGGGAAGGGCTAGCGCGGGTGTAAAACATAAGCAACATCTATATAATATATCGCATATACTATATAAAGTATCTATCTCATCATATAAAGTGATTGATTGAATGTTTTTCCGGTGTGTATATAAGAAAAGTGTAAAGAAATCACAACTAAAGAAATTTTTGACCTCAATCAATAACGGTGTCAATTGTAGGTTCGTTAGCGAGTGCGGATCATCCACAGGGAAAGTGAGATTTGCTTGTAATTGAATTAGATGAGTTGAAAATTAAAAGAAAAGAAAAGACAATTCAATTCAAGATTTAAAAGTGAATTTCAAGAATTATCAAAATCTAGATCTAATAACAAGAAAACATTAAAAATCAAGAATCAAGAATTGATAATTTCCAATCGATTTAGGTTTCAAGAATCGAAGTGAGGCTTGTAGGAATCGATCGAATCTATAGACGTGATGAAAACTATTGATTACGTTTTCTTATCCATTAATGATTTGATACTAGATCGATGACGATCAACGAGAATTAGGGATTTCTTGCCGAAACTAGGGTTTCATCATCTATCCCTTGTCCTTTCGTTGATTTCATTCACATTCTAGCCTCTAGTAAATTCAAGAATCGATCATGGATCACTAATTAAGAGCGAACACAATCAAGAAAGCATCGCTCGAAACTAGGTTGTCGATTCTTCAATTTACTAAAGTTTACAAAACTTATAGGACTTAAGAATCGTTTCAAGATTTGTAACATCATCATCTATTGATTCTCTCGACTCCTTCACGAGCGGAGTTTTTACTCAAGTATCATATCAAAGAACACAATCAAGAATCGAGATCTAATCATGATGCAAGAATGTAAAGAAAGCAAGATAAAGAATTTCACCTTTTATTTATCAACAATTTTGTCACAATTCTCTCAAGATCTACAATGAGGAAAGAACTCGATCGTCGATTTGGCGCCGCACGTCTTCGTGAGTCGCGGATCGTCTTGGACCACTTGCTCGGATGAAGATCGGCTTCGCTCCTAAAAGGTTGAATGCTTCTTGCTTGAATTGTACTCGGGGATCTTGAATTTGGCTTTGGCGATTGGATTAGGGTTAGGGTTACAAGTTGTGTCACTCAACTTGTGTTGAGAATTGATGGAAGGATCAACAACCTTATAAGTAAAGCCTTAGGGTCCCTTTTATAGCCTTGATTAGGATTAGCTTCCTTTAGAAGCTAGGTTTAGTTTAGCTTCCCTTGTAAGCTTGGTAGTTAGGTAGAAGGTTCTAGAGTTTGTTAGTTAGGGTTAGCTTCCTTCATAAATTTGGAGGTTAGGGAGAAGCTTCTAGGCTTAGGTAGTTAAGTAGCTTGCTTTGGAAGCTTGAAGATGTTTAGCTTGAACCATAAGCCTTGCTGTTCTGACAGAAACTTCTAGAGATCTCTGGAGTTTTAAGTGGCTTGAAGAGGTTCTGAAGCTGAGAAGAGAATCCTGAGCTGAAGAGATGCTGACGTCACCATTACATGGCCGCGGATCCGCCGCGGGAATAGGCACTTGACCGCGGATCCGCGGCCCAATAGAAGCCTCTGTGCATGGAACTTTCTGTGATGCTTGGCGCTGACTGTAGGTGTACTTTCTTATGTGTGGAATCTTATAATTCTCTTTAGTTCACTGCCAGATCTCAAGTCTTTGACTTGGCGTATTTTTCTCAGCACTTTTGACAATTTCGGCTCTTTTCCTGGAATTTCCTGCACAGATTCTCGAGACAAGAGTTGCGCTACACAAAGATTATGCGATGCAATGATAAACACTCAATTTCCCTCAAAATGTCGGTTTTAAAGTATAACACATGTTATTTGGTATTTTACAGTCAATTTGCTAATATGTGCTATATTAATACCGAACACCTCTAGATGAGTGCAAATGGTAGAGAAATTGACGTGTTAAAAATGCAATATTTTCGACTGATCAAATTCCCCCAAACTTATTTTCGGTCGTCTCGAGCGAACTGTTTTATTAAAAAGAGAAGGAGAAAATAAAGAAAGAGAAAAACTAACTAGCACACTTTCGTAGGCAATACGATTGCACTGAGCACGTGCAACAAGCCTTTAAACCTCTAGATGTCCCTAGTAGGAGGAGTGTTGTCTCCTGAGGGTTTTCAGCGGATTGCACCCACAAAATCCAATAATAAAAGGAAGACCGTGAAATTTACATATAAAGAAAAGAATTGTAAAAGAAAAGCTTTGAAAATTAGAGTTTCCAACTATACTAGCTTTTCGGTTGTCATGAGCCTTATCTTAATAGTCATGAAAAGATGTTAGAAATCACATCATCCCTCAATAAAACATCGTCTTTATTCTTCATTCCTATCTTTCTTCCAAACATCGATCATATAACCCTACGTGTGTGTAAAAGACATCCCTACACCCGAAGAATTCAATTCAAGCTATCATACTCTTGTCCATCTGCCTCAGTACTTTTTAATTTGATGAATATTTAGATGGATTTGCTTACACATTTTCATACGACCGTTAATATTTCTTGAGGTACTAACCGACCGATTACTCATGCGCTTGCTTATACGGTGTATTTCCTCGTCTTGCACCACCTAAGGTTTAGCATTGACTCCCAGACCAGTTGGTCTAAGGCACTAGGTGATGAAGCACCCTCGCTATATTTTTTTATTGCTGCCTTGGCGATAACAAAACCAGTGTTCATTTTTATCACCATTTTATATTTTATTCATTTTTTATTTCCTTCATACTTTGGCTTTTAGACAAGAGCATTTCAAGGTATCTTCTACTATCCCGAGTTTCAAGACGTGTGTAAGTGCATATAGTAGGGTATCAACGTTCAAAATGTTTGGCTTCCAGAATATGAACTATTTTTCAGACTTATTTTTATCCTCAGATTAGTGACTTCCTTCATCTTACTAACCCTTGGGACAACGACGCATAACTACTTATTACTAGTTCGTATAAGAAAACTTCTAATTTTCTTGGTTTTCTTAAATTTTTCTAATCTTTTGGATGTAATTTTTCACTATCTAATCTTTTATTATCTTATTTATGTACAAAAAAAATTGAAATTTTTTAAATTTTTATAGGTTTTATATGTTTTATGTTTTGTGCTTATGCGAAGTATGCGAAGTGATGCGAAAAATAAGCACAAACCTCCCCCAAACTTGTTTTCAACAGTATCCTCACTGTTGCCATCCGCTATATCTCAAAAAACCTGTAAGCCTGGGAGGAAATTTATTAATGGGGGCAAAATATTTAAGTGAAAATCCTCCCCCAAACTTATTTTTTTTTCACTCACCTCCATTCAAAAGATGATGCAGTAATTTACAGGACATGGAGGTGAGACGGAGGAATTTTAATCAAGATAAAATGGCTCCTGTAAGAACAGGAACTCCTCCGTGGGGTCAGTGGAAAAATACGGTTTTAATCTATGTCCATTCACTTTGAAAAATATACCGTTTTTAATATTTTCTACCTCAACTGCCCCATGCAGGTAGACAGACCGCACAATAAAAGGTCTCTTCCACCGAGATCGTAGCTTACCCGCGTGAAGGTGTAGTCGTGAATCATAAAGAAGGACTTGTTGACCAGGTGTAAAAATTTTCCTCAAAATGTTTTTATCGTGAAATACCTTAGTCCGATTCTTTACAATTACAGTGTTATCATAAGCTTCATCGCGGAGTTCGCTTAGCTCGTTTATGTAACATTTTGAAAATCGTTTCGGTGAAATTTCGAAAAAACGGTAAAATAGGGGGGTTTTCTGTAAAAAGTCAAAATGCAAATATCTTTATTATAAAATTAAATATACATATTCTAGCTATGTAATTACTAGTATTTGGTGTTTATTGAGCCACTGGTGAAATTTCAAATTTTCTGAAAAAAAATATTATTTTAATATTATTTTAAGCCGGTAAGAAAATACATTAAATTAGCGATAAATATAAATTTAAATGGGCTAATTTTAATCTTTAAAATTATGTTAATTAAAATCTAGTTGTAATATAAATTTTTAGTATTTTAGTTCAAGTTTTAATGGGTTTTTATTATGGAGAACAAAAAAATACTTAATTTAAGCTAAAACTTGCAATTTTGAGGTTGTGGGGGGTCTTTTTGCATGGAATTCTTTTTGTAATCACTCACACACACCCTCACCCCTCCATGGCCGAGCCCGCCATCAGCAGCCCACTTCTCCCCCTCAAAAATTTATCCATCTCATTTGTATGGGTGAAATAGAGTTTATAGGTGTAGGTTAAGATGTATTGTTTTGGAGGCTCATTGTACCTTGATTTGAGGGGGGTTGACTTGACCAATTGTGCACAACACCCACACCATTCCCCCCATCACCCCATGGCCGAAATTCTGCAGCCCTTCCCCCTTCATTTTCCTCTTTTCATTTCCTTCAATTTAAATCAAAAAAATTGCTCCAAAATCCAATTTAAATCTCACAAATTGATTTCCATTCTTCATCCCATTCTCCTTAGCTTTTATCACTTGGATCATGGTGTTATGAAGCCATCATTGGAGGCAAATTCTTCTTGCTAGATCACTAGATTTTAAGGTATAATTTCTACCCATTTAAATTCTTATGTTTAGATTTATTTAATTGAGTTGTTTTAGTGTTAATTTTAGTGCTATTTGCATACTAGTTTTTTTTAAAAGTTTATGGCTTGAGTTGAATTAGGGTTTTGTTGTGGAAATGGGTTATGATAAATTGTGCATGGTTTTGTGTTGTGGATTAACATCTTAAGTTTTATAGAAAGCTAATTTAGTTGTTAATTCCAAACCATTACTTATAAAATGCCCTAATTAAGTTATTTTGCTAACTAGAATTTTGGAAAATTATTAAATGCCTTAGATTAAATTATAATTATGGTTTCATGTCATTATAGATAATATATTGAGTGGGTTAATGCTTTTAGTTCATGGAAATCCTAGCTAAATTGTTGTTTGTGCATTTTTGCTATAAATTGTTAAAAAATTGGGTATTTTGTAAACTAGAATTTTGGGGTTAATGTAATTTAATGAGATTAAATTATGGAAATTGTTTTTATGACTTATTTAAGATATTTAATAAGTATTATGGCCACTAGATTTGTTTAAACATCATGTTTTGTACAAAAACGGCGAATTGTGCTTGCTAGATTTTCGGAAAAATGACTTTTTAAGTGAAATTAGGGTTTTTGTGAATTTTAACCTATTTTATATTAAAATTAGTGTTCGTGAATGTGCAAATGAGTGTATTTGGGTTTTTCTCGATGATTTGGCGTTTGTACGCCGACGTCGAGGGTTTTTGGGTTGATTTGTGAAAGCAACCATAGGTTTTGACCTATGTGGGATTCGTGTGTCGTTTTGGTCATGAGTCGGATTTTAATACGATACGGTGCGTTATGATATGTAGGTACCCCAGGTGGACTTCGAGACGACAAGAAAGCGCGTGGCGATGTCGGCACCGGCGAACGAGGACCAGGTGAGTAGATTTATATCTACGGGGAGAAGTCGGGTGGATGGCGTATAGCACCCCCGCAGTTCGTGGTGATGTATACGAATACGTATACACACAGATATTGATTATATGTTGTTGAGATTATTGATGATAAGATGGATATTTGGTATTTTTGGATTGGTTTAGTGTAGTTGCGAAACCCTAGAGTAGTGGTCGCACTCACACACGCACACACACACATACTTGCATACATTCTTTCTTTTATATGTGCGTATATGGGAGTATATATTTATGTGTTCACATGGGTATGTAACTATGTGTTCATATACTGGATTTGAGGATAGTATTTGGAATTTGAGATGAGTCGATGATATTGGGCCTGAGGCCAGAAGATCGGTGATGTGATTTGGTTCGTATTGAGATACGACATGATGTTTTAGCGGGTCTTTTGACGTAGCAATTCTTACACCTGTATGCATGCTTAGGCGGTATCAGTATTGTACTAGACGTAGGACATTGTCCCGGATCATGATATTTGATAAAAAAGATACCAGATGAATAGTGTGATTGAATGTGATATTAACCCGTACCCAGATTTGGGGATGCCGTACGACGGATTTACGTACGAGCTATATTGATGATTGATCCGCACTCTTGACTTGGGATGCCTGATTATAGATATGGTATCGGATATGATATTATTGAGGCGGGATCACCGACTATACATATACAGGTATGTATATGTATCGACTCAGATGATAGGCGGTTTCCTTACCTGTAGTTCAGCTTGTTAGTTCAGCCGTATAGTTTAGTGTAGTTGTTAGATTAGATTAGACTTCTTACCTATTTCAAAAACTAACGAATCGTGGGCATTTTTAAAGACAGCCCAAGGGATCCTACGGATATTTCAAAAGACGTATCTTTTCATAAAAACACCGTAGCCCCTATTTTCAAAACCCCATGATTCGTGTTATTTCAAAAGGCACCATTTGTAGGACTGATATTAGATTAATGCAGATTAGTTATAGTTGCGTCTAGTTCTCAGCTCCCGCTCATTTTTGTGGTCCGCTTCGCTTCGCATGCTTATTTTATGTTTCATACTCCATTATTGATATCATGCTGTTAGGACACCAGCACCATTACCGATGATGCGTATGTACCACGTACACTTAATTGCCGGCTCACACACATCTTCATCGGTAATTGCCATGTCACGTACACCTTAGAAAATGTTATTGCTTGACATAGCCTGTTAGCTAATAGTTAGACATGATATTAGTGTACTTGCCTTATATGTTAGTTTAGACATTGTAGTTATTACCTGCTACTTCATGCATACTGTTATTCATTGTTATGCCGCATTCATGGATTCTCATGCATATATTCACTATTTTACGTGTTATTGAGGTTTTGGACTCGGATTTCCATGAGATTTTCTGGATTTGGAGGAAAACCGCAACAACTTATATGAACTGATTTCTCTCTTTTTAAAATAAAAAGTGCGGTTTTCCCATGATGTATGAGTCGTCCACCATGAGTTTGCTGATGGATTTCGAGACCCGATTCGAGGAGACGGATGAACCGTTTTGGGTATATGGTGGACCCGGTAAGGTACCCCGGGGCAAGAAGCGCGTGATGATGACGATGTGAGCCTGGCAGGGGAGCACTACCTACCGGTGATATTACCCGACGCGTCGGATATCCGGAGGATACCGTCGTGGTCTTGAGATGGATGGTAGGGGCCGGTCTGGACTGACGGCGCCCTAGATATTGAGATTGAGACATTGAGATTGAGACTTGAGGTACATAGATTGTGACACAGAGATATCGAGGTATTTGGACACTTGTTTTGTGTCGATGCTGGGCACTGTTTTATGCTGATTTCATATATGGTACCTCATTTCTTTTAAAATACAGAAATCTCACTGATTTATGAAACCAGTTTTATTCAGTACATGCATTCTGTTTTATGCATTCATACATCATCCATATGATATATTGCTACCTGAGGCACTGACACGGGCACATGAGATTACACTCGGGTTAGATATTTACCCTAGCCTTGTTATAGGCTACGTGTTATTCATATATTTGAGAATATATTATGATCATTGACCTAGGTTGCGTTATTTATGCGATTTCTGTGCGTAGATATTTTTCTATTCACGAGTTGGCAACTCACCCCCGTTGTGCCCCAGTTTCTTGCAGGTTGCCGTACAGGTTTCATTACGGCTTTGCGGGCTCAGTTTCATTCGGGTGACTTGCTAGTAGGTGGGTTTTTCTTGTATCGTACCCATCATATTACCTTGTATAATATTATTCCGTTGTATCTAGTAAATTCCATCAACCAAACATGTATTTTTTGAGATAGAGATCAGTGTTGTTTATTCTTTCGACCTTAGAGTTGCTCGTTATATTTCTGGTGGTTTTGAGTTTCCTTTTGAGTTTTGATCCTCGCCGTTGGCGTTGTATATTATATTGTTTGTGTGGTTGTGACCGTCGATTGACGAAGAGCTAGCTCCCGCTTGGGGATGCCCTTTTCTTGTTTTCGTATACTATTCATGTTGTATCCCGTTTGGGGGCCAGTATTTACAAAGGAGACTCTGCCGAAATTTTTAGTAAATTTTTGATGTTTTAAAAACCGTATAATTCGGCTTATGCTATTGAAATTACTTGCTTTAAGTTGGTTTTTCCTGCACTCTACTACTTTTCTTGGTTTGGATTTCTGGGTTTTCGGTTTACTTAGATTACGTACGCCTCGAGACGTTCGTAGTTTAAGTGCCGGTCATGTTCCGTACTTTCGGGTCGTGACAAAGTTGGTATCAGAGCGTTAGGTTTTACCTTCGGAGCGTAGGATGACCCTTGGTTGATGGAATAGGTGACTAAAGTAGAGTGACGTACCGTTGGTATGTTCCGCGGCATATTTACGATACGCTACTCCACTTAAGAAGCCTTAGGATGTACATTTCTTTGCTCAGTATTATATTCATTCCGATCTAGCGTCATCAGTACCAGTTATGGTTTTGCTGCCACGATTACGGGCAGGGAGAGCTACAGCTAGAGTTGCGGTCAGCACGAGCTCGTCACGAACGAGGACTGACCAGGGCGAAATTCCGGCAACACACGATTGCAGAGGTGTGTCTTTTTACTGTGTTTCCGCGCCACGAGCGTTTGGCGGATCGCTTTTATGAGGTTACTCGGATGTGCTGATCGACACTAGAGGATTGAGCCAATGATAGAGGCCAGCCAGATTTTGATGACCGTTGATGTGTTGCTTATTCATGATGGTCGAGGCACTGTTCAGCGTGCAGACGAGCGAGCCAGTTATTGCTGCGAACGACGAGATATTGCCCCAGATGCTGGAGTTAGTGCAGAACGAGTTGTACTAAGAGATGATAGAAGGTCGCTAGTCATCAAGGATGAATGACTAGGACATGTGGATCATTCGCCTACCCCGATGCGAGGTCATCAGATAGATTGATTCCAGCTAGAGACGACTTCACGCGGAGACGTTGGGAGTCGACAGAGATGATCGAATGTCAGAAACCTATTATTCCAAGTTTAAAGTAGTCGGAAAGACATGCAGGCAATTCTATGGTCCCTCTAGAAGAATTAAACCCTAACTCGACTTAATGACCGTGTGAAAGCCTTTGAACCTTCGGGTTTGCGGCAGTTCTACGGCGCCATTAGTGAGGCTTGGGTTTGCCCTTCTACGGCTGGACCACCGATGCTGTGGTACGTACTCGATACTATTATACTGTACCCAAGATGTTGAGCTCTTGGGGGATTATGAGGTTTTGACGACTCGATTGGATGGCTCGACTTAATTCGGATGCTAGGTGGTGAGATGCATTTCTTGGGAGACTCCCGATACGAGGATAGCCGTTGGAGCTCAGTCCATGCAGCCACGACGAGACGAGTCCGAAACGGTCGACCTTGGAGAAAAGTGGAGTAAGCGGTGCGTACGAGATCTTGATAAGATGATGTTCTACTCCGCCGACATCAGAGATGCGATACGCATGCCGAGGCATTGTACTTGGATATATCTTCCAGATGGAGTCGCGATGAGTATGCAGCCGTTCCGGAACAAGGAGCAGATATAGTAAAGGACGATGACTCCCAGACAGTTGGCAGAGATAAGACTGGAAGAGACCTTGAGTAGGATTCCTTTCAGGACAATGCTGCAATGATATTTGCACCCAGGATCAGATGTGTCACGTGCATTTAGAGAGCCAGAGGCCGACTCCAGTAACATGTTGCTTTACGAGTGGTCGTGCGGATTGACCGAGAGATGACTAGAGAAGTGCCAAAACGGAATCGTCCCCGTTAGCACACCTGACAGGGCCGATGAGCCGGTGGATCGCGAGATTGGTAATCCACAAGTAAGACTTGAAACCAGGAGCGGTCATGTTACGCACACCAGCAGGCCAGAGTTCAGGATCGTCGATGAGACATGCTATGAGTGACCACGACAGTTGGCCAGAGATTCTCGGAGGATGCGCTTGAGCGGGACTATTCCGCCATACTTGTTTTCAGTATTGTTGGGCGATTTATTCGCTTGATTTGATTTTGATGATTGGGTTTCATGATATGTGTTTTCATGCACCATGGTTGTACTTACTGAGTATTTACGATTTTTGCACAGTTATTGCACTTGATATCGTTTTCGTGCTTGGTTTCACATGTTTGTGATTTTACGGTTTTAGACATTTGAGTTGATTTTGTGCGTATATACGCATTTGGTTTTGCACGCGGTATAGTTCATATATGCTTGCAGTGCAGTGTTACGTATGTTGTGCACTTAAATGCACTGGACTTCGATTTCGATTGGGATACTCGATATTGTTTTGTGCACCTTGTGCACCTGATTGGATTTTAGCGCATGTTGGGCGCATGTTATGAGATGCGATTTGGTGCACACCAGATGCACTAAATCGAGATTCTTCGTGCATGAGACGCACCCGTGTTTGCTGTCAGGCACACACTTTGCCAGGACAGATGTTTCGTGCACACCGGATGCACTTAGATGTTGTTTCTGTGCGCAGGTATGGCACATATATGGATTTTGATTTTCGTGCGCACAAGACGTGCGTAGTATTCATACGCGTATTTTGGGATTGATTTTTCTTATAGAGCAGTACGTTTTTATGATATTGCTATATGTTTTCGTACTGAGCAGGACTAGTCAGAGGACAGTACCTGAATATATTTTACATGTATAGTTTCGAGTTATATCATATTGGTTTTGCTTTGGATTTGGTATTGATGTCTTCCCCATGACTCCGATGATTGCGGGATGCTTGACGGAGTTCTGATTTGAGTTATATGCTCATTTTTCATGCGCATGCGTTGCGCTACGATTTGTTTTATGTATTTATGATTTCGGAGCCCCTGCGATTTGATGGTTTTGGCTGAAATATTTTAGTATTTGGGGGAAGTTTTAATTTAAATTCGGGGACCGAATTTCATTAAGGGGGGAAGATTGTAACGTTTTGAAAATCGTTTCGGTGAAATTTCGAAAAAACGGTAAAATAGGGGGTTTTCTGTAAAAAGTCAAAATGCAAATATCTTTATTATAAAATTAAATATACATATTCTAGCTATGTAATTACTAGTATTTGGTGTTTATTGAGCCACTGGTGAAATTTCAAATTTTCTGAAAAAAAATATTATTTTAATATTATTTTAAGCCGGTAAGAAAATACATTAAATTAGCGATAAATATAAATTTAAATGGGATAATTTTAATCTTTAAAATCATGTTAATTAAAATCTAGTTGTAATATAAATTTTTAGTATTTTAGTTCAAGTTTTAATGGGTTTTTATTATGGAGAACAAAAAAATACTTAATTTAAGCTAAAACTTGCAATTTTGAGGTTGTGGGGGGTCTTTTTGCATGGAATTCTTTTTGTAATCACTCACACACACCCTCACCCCTCCATGGCCGAGCCCGCCATCAGCAGCCCACTTCTCCCCCTCAAAAATTTCTCCATCTCATTTGTATGGGTGAAATAGAGTTTATACGTGTAGGTTAAGATGTATTGTTTTGGAGGCTCATTGTACCTTGATTTGAGGGGGGTTGACTTGACCAATTGTGCACAACACCCACACCATTCCCCCCATCACCCCATGGCCGAAATTCTGCAGCCCTTCCCCCTTCATTTTCCTCTTTTCATTTCCTTCAATTTAAATCAAAAAAATTGCTCCAAAATCCAATTTAAATCTCACAAATTGATTTCCATTCTTCATCCCATTCTCCTTAGCTTTTATCACTTGGATCATGGTGTTATGAAGCCATCATTGGAGGCAAATTCTTCTTGCTAGATCACTAGATTTTAAGGTATAATTTCTACCCATTTAAATTCTTATGTTTAGATTTATTTAATTGAGTTGTTTTAGTGTTAATTTTAGTGCTATTTGCATACTAGTTTTTTTTAAAAGTTTATGGCTTGAGTTGAATTAGGGTTTTGTTGTGGAAATGGGTTATGATAAATTGTGCATGGTTTTGTGTTGTGGATTAACATCTTAAGTTTTATAGAAAGCTAATTTAGTTGTTAATTCCAAACCATTACTTATAAAATGCCCTAATTAAGTTATTTTGCTAACTAGAATTTTGGAAAATTATTAAATGCCTTAGATTAAATTATAATTATGGTTTCATGTCATTATAGATAATATATTGAGTGGGTTAATGCTTTTAGTTCATGGAAATCCTAGCTAAATTGTTGTTTGTGCATTTTTGCTATAAATTGTTAAAAAATTGGGTATTTTGTAAACTAGAATTTTGGGGTTAATGTAATTTAATGAGATTAAATTATGGAAATTGTTTTTATGACTTATTTAAGATATTTAATAAGTATTATGGCCACTAGATTTGTTTAAACATCATGTTTTGTACAAAAATGGCGAATTGTGCTTGCTAGATTTTCGGAAAAATGACTTTTTAAGTGAAATTGGGGTTTTTGTGAATTTTAACCTATTTTATATTAAAATTAGTGTTCGTGAATGTGCAAATGAGTGTATTTGGGTTTTTCTCGATGATTTGGCGTTTGTACGCCGACGTCGAGGGTTTTTGGGTTGATTTGTGAAAGCAACCATAGGTTTTGACCTATGTGGGATTCGTGTGTCGTTTTGGTCATGAGTCGGATTTTAATACGATACGGTGCATTATGATATGTAGGTACCCCAGATGGACTTCGAGACGACAAGCAAGCGCGTGGGGACGTCGGCACCGGCGAACGAGGACCAGGTGAGTAGATTTATATCTACGGGGAGAAGTCGGGTGGATGGCGTATAGCACCCCCGCAGTTCGTGGTGATGTATACGAATACGTATACACACAGATATTGATTATATGTTGTTGAGATTATTGATGATAAGATGGATATTTGGTATTTTTGGATTGGTTTAGTGTAGTTGCGAAACCCTAGAGTAGTGGTCGCACTCACACACGCACACACACACATACTTGCATACATTCTTTCTTTTATATGTGCGTATATGGGAGTATATATTTATGTGTTCACATGGGTATGTGACTATGTGTTCATATACTTGATTTGAGGATAGTATTTGGAATTTGAGATGAGTCGATGATATTGGGCCTGAGGCCAGAAGATCGGTGATGTGATTTGGTTCGTATTGAGATACGACATGATGTTTTAGCGGGTCTTTTGACGTAGCAATTCTTACACCTGTATGCATGCTTAGGCGGTATCAGTATTATACTAGACGTAGGACATTGTCCCGGATCATGATATTTGATAAAGAAGATACCAGATGAATAGTGTGATTGAATGTGATATTAACCCGTACCCAGATTTGGGGATGCCGTACGACGGATTTACGTACGAGCTATATTGATGATTGATCCGCACTCTTGACTTGGGATGCCTGATTATAGATATGGTATCGGATATGATATTATTGAGGCGGGATCACCGACTATACATATACAGGTATGTATATGTATCGACTCAGATGATAGGCGGTTTCCTTACCTGTAGTTCAGCTTGTTAGTTCAGCCGTATAGTTTAGCGTAGTTGTTAGATTAGATTAGACTTCTTACCTATTTCAAAAACTAACGAATCGTGGGCATTTTTAAAGACAGCCCAAGGGATCCTACGGATATTTCAAAAGACGTATCTTTTCATAAAAACACCGTAGCCCTATTTTCAAAACCCCATGATTCGTGTTATTTCAAAAGGCACCATTTGTAGGACTGATATTAGATTAATGCAGATTAGTTATAGTTGCGTCTAGTTCTCAGCTCCCGCTCATTTTTGTGGTCCGCTTCGCATCGCATGCTTATTTTATGTTTCATACTCCATTATTGATATCATGCTGTTAGGACACCAGCACCATTACCGATGATGCGTATGTACCACGTACACTTAATTGCCGGCTCACACACATCTTCATCGGTAATTGCCATGTCACGTACACCTTAGAAAATGCTATTGCTTGACATAGCCTGTTAGCTAATAGTTAGACATGATATTAGTGTACTTGCCTTATATGTTAGTTTAGACATTGTAGTTATTACCTGCTACTTCATGCATACTGTTATTCATTGTTATGCCGCATTCATGGATTCTCATGCATATATTCACTATTTTACGTGTTATTGAGGTTTTGGACTCGGATTTCCATGAGATTTTCTGGATTTGGAGGAAAACCGCAACAACTTATATGAACTGATTTCTCTCTTTTTAAAATAAAAAGTGCGGTTTTCCCATGATGTATGAGTCGTCCACCATGAGTTTGCTGATGGATTTCGAGACCCGATTCGAGGAGACGGATGAACCGTTTCGGGTATATGGTGGACCCGGTAAGGTACCCCGGGGCAAGAAGCGCGTGATGATGACGATGTGAGCCTGGCAGGGGAGCACTACCTACCGGTGATATTACCCGACGCGTCGGATATCCGGAGGATACCGTCGTGGTCTTGAGATGGATGGTAGGGGCCGGTCTGGACTGACGGCGCCCTAGATATTGAGATTGAGACATTGAGATTGAGACTTGAGGTACATAGATTGTGACACAGAGATATCGAGGTATTTGGACACTTGTTTTGTGTCGATGCTGGGAACTGTTTTATGCTGATTTCATATATGGTACCTCATTTCTTTTAAAATACAGAAATCTCACTGATTTATGAAACCAGTTTTATTCAGTACATGCATTCTGTTTTATGCATTCATACATCATCCATATGATATATTGCTACCTGAGGCACTGACACGGGCACATGAGATTACACTCGGGTTAGATATTTACCCTAGCCTTGTTATAGGCTACGTGTTATTCATATATTTGAGAATATATTATGATCATTGACCTAGGTTGCGTTATTTATGCGATTTCTGTGCGTAGATATTTTTCTATTCACGAGTTGGCAACTCACCCCCGTTGTGCCCCAGTTTCTTGCAGGTTGCCGTACAGGTTTCATTACGGCTTTGCGGGCTCAGTTTCATTCGGGTGACTTGCTAGTAGGTGGGTTTTTCTTGTATCGTACCCATCATATTACCTTGTATAATATTATTCCGTTGTATCTAGTAAATTCCATCAGCCAAACATGTATTTTTTGAGATAGAGACCAGTGTTGTTTATTCTTTCGACCTTAGAGTTGCTCGTTATATTTCTGGTGGTTTTGAGTTTCCTTTTGAGTTTTGATCCTCGCCGTTGGCGTTGTATATTATATTGTTTGTGTGGTTGTGACCGTCGATTGACGAAGAGCTAGCTCCCGCTTGGGGATGCCCTTTTCTTGTTTTCGTATACTATTCATGTTGTATCCCGTTTGGGGGCCAGTATTTACAAAGGAGACTCTGCCGAAATTTTCAGTAAATTTTTGATGTTTTAAAAACCGCATAATTCGGCTTATGCTATTGAAATTACTTGCTTTAAGTTGGTTTTTCCTGCACTCTACTACTTTTCTTGGTTTGGATTTCTGGATTTTCGGTTTACTTAGATTACGTACGCCTCGAGACGTTCGTAGTTTAAGTGCCGGTCATATTCCGTACTTTCGGGTCGTGACAGTTTAATTGCAGCTTCCGAAAGTTGCAGGCTTGATTTAAGTCAAAGTTGATTTCTTTAATAGCCCACATTGCTTTGTACTCAATCTCGACTGGCAAGTGACAAGCCTTCCCAAACACTAACCTATAAGGAGACATCCCTAGATCGGTTTTATATGCAGTTCGGAATGCCCAAAGAGCATCCGTCAATTTGGTCGACCAATATTTTCTATTCTTAGCAACAGTCTTCTCCAGAATTTGTTTGATCTGTCTATTTGAAATCTCAGCCTGCCCGCTCGTTTGGGGATTATAGGGTGCGGAAAGTTTGTGGTTGATTGCGTATTTCCGCATCAAAGTCTCGAAAGACCTGTTGCAGAAATGTGTCCCGTTATCGCTAATAATAGCGCGTGGGTGTCCAAATCGCGAAAAGATGTTTTCTTTTAAGAACTTAATGACAACCTTTTTGTCATTAGTGAGGCAAGGAATAGCTTCAACCCACTTTGAGACGTAATCAACCGCAAGCAGTATGTACAGATTCCCAAAGGAGTTGGGAAAATGACCCATAAAGTCAATGCCCCAAACGTCAAAAATCTCAACCACTAAGATGGGTTGCTGTGGCATCTCATTTCTCCGGAAAATCCTACCCGTGTATTGACACTGTGCATAGGTTTTGCAATGATCAAATGCGTCTTTGAACAAAGTCGGCCAATAAAATCCGCATTGCAAAACCTTCTCCGCCATCTTTCTAGGACCGAAGTGACCCCCATATGCCTGATCATGATTAAAAGATAGAACACTCTTGAATTTCTCATTCGGGACACACCGGCGAATGATCTGGTCAGGACAATACTTAAACAGATATGGTTCATCCCAGTAAAAGTGTTTTACTTGGGATAGAAATCGATGTTTGTCATGTTTTGACCATTCACTGGGGATAAGTCCCGTGACTAGATAGTTCACAATATCCCTGAACCAAGGTTCATCGGATACGTTCAAGAGTTGTTCGTCCGGAAAAGAATCATTGATCGGCAGGGTCACAGGTGAAGAAGAGATGTGCGAAGGATGGTCGGCTACAACATTTTCACATCCTTTCTTATCTTTAATAACAAGATCAAATTCTTGTAATAGAAGGATCCAACATATTAGCCTACCCTTAGCATCCTTCTTCGCCAAAAGATGTTTCAAAACGGAGTGGTCAGTGTACACAACAATTGGTGAGCCAATCAAGTAAGGCCTGAATTTTTCTAATGCAAACACAACCTCCAAAAGTTCTTTTTCGGAAGTTGTATAGTTAATTTGAGCATCGTTCAGGGTCTTGCTTGAATAATAGATCACGTGTGGCATCTTTTCAATGTGTTGTCCTAAGACTGCACCAACTGCAAAATCTGATGCATCACACATAAGCTCAAAAGGGTGGTTCCAATCTGGAGAAGATAGAACGGGGGCTGTAATGAGAGAGTGTTTGAGTGAGTCGAATGCTGCTTCACAATCCGAGTCAAAGTGGAAGGTCATGTCCTTGGCCAAGAGAAGAGTTAAAGGTCTAGCAATTTTGCTAAAATCCTTAATGGATGCCTGCATGGCCAAGAAAAGATCAGATATCCTTGACGCTTTTGGGATGAGGAAGGTTTGAAATGACATCTATCTTAGCTCTGTCAACCTCAATGCCTTTTCGTGAAATAACATATCCAAGCACAATTCCCTCTTAGACCATGAAATGGCATTTTTTCCAATTCAAGGTTAAGTTCTTCTCTTTACAACGAGTAAGAACTGCGTCAAGATTCGATAGGCAGTCAGAAAAAGAGTCTCCGAAAATCGAGAAATCGTCCATGAAAATCTCCAAAAAATTCTCGACCATGTCCGAGAATATCCCCATCATACACCGCTGGAATGTAGCGGGAGCATTGCATAACCCAAAGGGCATGCGTCTATAAGCAAAGGTACCAAAAGGACAAGTAAATGTGGTTTTATCTTGATCCTTTTTGGCAATGGGGACCTGATTATAGCCAGAGTATCCGTCCATAAAGCAATAATACTCACGTCCAGCTAAGCGTTCCAGCATCTGGTCAATGAAAGGTAGAGGAAAGTGGTCTTTCCTCGTTGCGGCATTGAGTTTCTTGTAATCAATGCATACACGCCATCCAGTTTGGGCGCGTGTCTGAATTAACTCATTTGCCTCATTGGTAATGACTGTGATGCCAGATTTCTTAGGGACGGTATGAATTAGACTCACCCATTGGCTATCGGAGATTGGGTAAATGATACCATTGTCAAGGCATTTGACGATCTCTTTCTTCACCGCATCCTTCATGACGGGGTTCAACCGTCTCTGTGGTTCTCAGGTTGGTTTGGCTTCATCCATCAAATGTATATTATGTTCAACAATCAAGGGACTAATCCCTTTGATGTCAGCCATGGTCCAACCAAACGCCTGCCTATTAGATCTCAATACCGTTAAAAGCACATTCTCTTGCTCTGATGCTAGAGAAGCGGATATGATAACTGGTAAAGACTCATTCTCACCTAAATATGCATATTTAAGATGAGAAGGTAAAAGTTTGAGATCTAATGCTGGCGGAGAAATAATAGAAGGTGGGATCATCGAATGATATTCGGAGTCAAGGAGAAGCTTATAGCCTGCATAGGATACAGACTCGGATGGTGATGAGTCAAGAGTGTCGGACTCAAGCGTGGAAAATGTGTCCTCACTAGGATGTGCAAGATCAAACATTGATGTGGTAGTGTCGTCGAGATCTTCAAAGCAAAGTTCATCAACTCTGCAACTTTCGGGAGCAATCTCGTGGACAGAGCACACATCAAGGATATGAGCAAAGGGTTCAGATGGCTGACTTCCAATTTTGTAGATGTTCAGTTCAATTGTCATTTTTCCAAAAGATAGGTTCATTGAACCATTTCTACAGTTAATGACAGCATTGGAAGTGGCAAGGAATGGTCGATCCAAAATCACTGGAATTTGGCTCTGTGGGTTTGCTACAGGTTGTGTATCAAGAACAATGAAGTCCACAGGGAATACAAATTCTCCGACTTTTATCAACACATCCTCCAGTTCACCCCTAGGTTTGGTGATTGAACGGTCTGCCATTTGGAGAGTGCAGTGAGCTGGTTTCAACTCTCCAATCCCTAACTGCTCGTATACAGAATATGGAAGCAGGTTAACACTTGCGCCTAGGTCAAGAAGAGTACGGTTGATGTTTTTACCCCCAATAGAAATCGAGATTGTAGGACATCCTTGGTCCTTACGTTTCTTTGGTAGCTGTGGGGTAAAAGCAGTGCTAACATTATTAGTCATGATGACCTTCTTTGGCACTTGAGTCTTCCTCTTCCTAGTGCACAAGTCTTTAAGAATTTTCGCATAAGCGGGGACTTGTTGAATAGCATCTAGGAGAGGGATGTTGATATTAATCTGTTTGAACATTTCCATAATCTTCTCCATATGTGGACTTGATTTGTTACCCCTTAACCGATTTGGATAAGGTGCTTTAGCGATAAGAGCTGGGTCCATCATAGGAGAAGGTGGTGTGTGTGGGCGTGATCCAAGAATAGGAGTGGGGATCATCTGTGGTGGAATAGAAGAGGGTTGCTGAGGTGTCGAGCCTAGAGAGAAACGGAGAATAGGCTCGCGAGAAGGCGGTGGGGTAGAAGAACAAGGATCAGAAGTAGAAGTGTGTGTGTAAGGAAAGGTCTCAGCCGGGTTGTTGTTGATAGATTTTTTAGTATCATCAATCTCTTCCCCAACATGATTGTTCAGCACTCTTCCTGATCTCAACGTTGTGATGGCATTTACATTGTAGTGTTGTGAATGCCCAGGATTCGGTAAGGGTTGAGACGAAAGTTTCCCTTTTTCTCTCGCACTCATTTCGGCTTTTAATCGTCCAATTTCTGCTTCCATCGATTTTAAACTCTCATCTTGGAGGTCAGATTTTTTCTCAAATTTATCGAGGGAAGACCTAAATTCGGACGACATTCGTTTCATGTACATTTCAAAAGTCCTTTCGAGTGAAGCAGAGAGATCAATACCAGTCAACTATGCAGGATTATACGGTGCAGGTGTGTTGACTGGATCTTGAAAGTTTTGTGATTGGTAGGGGTACTGAGTCAGTTGAAATGGCTGCTGTTGTGGTGGAAGAGCCCTTTGAAAATTGTTGTGGTTTGGAACCGTGTTTTGATTTTGATATTGGTTCCAAGCAAAGTTAGGATGATTCCTCCAACCCTGATTATATGTGGAAGAATAAGGATCGTTTCTAGGTCTTTGAAAAGTAGCATTTGTAAATTCTTGACCTTGAAACGGAGAATTCAATGGACATTCTTCCGTCAAATGAGAAGGATCAGAACAGCATCCACATACAGTTTTGGGGAGTGACATCTGATTTAGGGAGGCTGCTAAAATTTTTTGTTCCATAACTTCTAGCTTATTTTGCATTACTGCCATCTCAGCTCTAACACCTATGGAAACATCAATTTGGTGAATGCCACCCCTAGACGATGACTGGTTTACACTCTCCCACTGTAAAGATTTTTCAGCGAATTCTTCTAAGAATTTCCAAGCTTCCCCATCGTCTTTGGTCATAAAAGTGCCTTGACACATGGCTTCAAGGTTCTGTTTAGTGGTAGGGTTAATGCCCTCGTATAGCCCTCATATATGATTCAGTACAGATCCCATCCAGCGATTCCGTGATGTGGACATTGAATCAACAGATCCTTGAAGCGTTCAAAACACTTCGAGAATGGTTCATTCGGAAGCTGGGTGAATTGATTTATTTCGCTACGGACTCGAGCTGTCTTATGATTCGGGTAGAATTTCTTAAGGAATGCTGCAACGAATTCTTCCCAATTCGTAATAGAATGTGCGGTTGTGTTATACAGCCACTTCTCGGCTATATCGCACAAGGTAAATCGAAGAAGACGTAGACGCATTGCATCAACCAAAAGCTGTGAAGTACCCATCATTGCGGATACATTTTCAAATTTTGTAATAAAGACATATGCGTCTTCAGACTCGAGACCGTGATATTTGGGTAGAAGGTTGATGTATTGGGGTTTAATCTCAAAATTGTCCCCGTTGGCTGGTGGAATGGAGAGACAGGTCGAAAGAGGACCTCGCATAGGATAGCACCTCTCTTGGAGAGAAATGCGGGGTGGATTCTGCGCACCTGCGGACGGCGGCAGAGTAGTGGTAAAGAAGTTCGATGGAGAACCGTCCATCGATGTGGGTGTGGTGGTGGGTAAAGAAGAAGTAAATGTAGAAATACCGACTTCGGAGTCGATCGGGGGAACGCGGACAAGTCAGGCACTAGAATCCCGTGTCCAGCCTATCTTGCACTAAAGGGTTTAGTACAAGTGGCAGCGTTAAGATAATTAGGGGAAATGAATGAAGTGGTGTTTGTTTTGAAAAAGAATACGGATTCTTGAAAAAATGATGCAAATCACAACAAATGCACAAGCAAAACCCTAAGTCTAATGGTCACCTAGGTCAAGTCTCTAGTTCGCTCCTAACTGCCAGAAGACAAATCGCAGGATCAATCCTCTACTGCCTCTTTGTCCTTCCTGTGGCCAGGTAAGTGCCAGGTAAGTGGAAGGTTCTCCACTACGTAAGTAGTGGGCCTAATTAAGTAACCACTTGCCTTAGACACACTTTCCTTAGACACCATAAAAGAAACGCGGATAAGCAATAGATTATCCATGACCTTCTCCTGTCCTAAGTGAGCGCGACGGTCCTTAGAGTCAAGTCTAGATATTTTTTAGTTAATGAGGGTAATGCGGATGCAATTTTGTGATTTTCGGGGCTTAGGAAGGGTAATGAACTCCCCGCCTAATCTGAATTTGGTCGTGCCCCTTAATTTCCGTACTAAAATATGCAAACAACCAAGATCAAACACGAACAATTTTTTTTTATTTTTGCGGCGCTGCGAATTTTTGCAATGAAACCTGCAGAAAATTGTTATTGGAGCATATGAGGAAGGAGATAAGAAAGTGAGGGAGTTACTGAGCAATTTCCGTACAGCGAAGCTACAGGAGCGCCGCGGATCCGCCGCGGTTGAGCTCTAATGCCGCGGAAACGCGGTCAAGGTGTTTGATCACTGCACAAAAATTTCAAGAACCGCTTCTGTTCACCTCCTGAGCTCTCTGGAATATTCAAAATATTTTTCCTCAAGCTCCACAGATTCCAGATTTCTTTGCAACAAATCACAACGAATCGTTTAGTGTTTGGACGAATTTAGATCTAAAAATTTTGATGGAATAAAATTTTCAACTCAAATTTCAAAAACGAACAAATTAGCACACTATCCCCGGCAACGGCGCCATTTGATTGAATGTTTTTCCGGTGTGTATATAAGAAATGTGTAAAGAAATCACAACCAAAGAAATTTTTGACCGCAATCAATAACGGTGTCAATTGTAGGTTCGTTAGCGAGTGCGGATCGTCCACAGGGAAAGTGAGATTTGCTTGTAATTGAATTAGATGAGTTGAAAATTAAAAAGAAAAGAAAAGACAATTCAATTCAAGATTTCAAAGTGAATTTTAAGAATTATCAAAATCTAGATCTAATAACAAGAAAACATTAAAAATCAAGAATCAAGAATTGATAATTTCCAATCGATTTAGGTTTCAAGAATCGAAGTGAGGCTCGTAGGAATCGATCGAATCTATAGATGTGATGAAAACTATTGATTACGTTTTCTTATCCATTAATGATTTGATACTAGATCGATGACGATCAACGAGAATTAGGGATTTCTTGCGGAAACTAGGGTTTCATCATCTATCCCTTGTCCTTTCGTTGATTTCATTCACATTCTAGCCTCTAGTAAATTCAAGAATCGATCGTAGATCACTAATTAAGAGCGAACACAATCAAGAAAGCATCGCTCGAAACTAGGTTGTCGATTCTTCAATTTACTAAAGTTTACAAAACTTATAGGACTTAAGAATCGTTTCAAGATTTGTAACATCATCATCTATTGATTCTCTCGACTCCTTCACGAGCGGAGTTTTTACTCAAGCATCATATCAAAGAACACAATCAAGAATCGAGATCTAATCATGATGCAAGAATGTAAAGAAAGCAAGATAAAGAATTTCACCTTTTATTTATCAACAATTTTGTTACAATTCTCTCAAGATCTACAATGAGGAAAGAACTCGATCGTCGATTTGGCGTCGCACGTCTTCGTGAGTCACGGATCGTCTTGGACCACTTGCTCGGATGAAGATCGGCTTCGCTCCTAAAAGGTTGAAGGCTTCTTGCTTGAATTGTACTCGGGGGTCTTGAATTTGGCTTTGGCGATTGGATTAGGGTTAGGGTTATAAGTTGTGTCACTCAACTTGTGTTGGGAATTGATGGAAGGATCAACTACCTTAGAAGTGAAGCCTTAGGGTCCCTTTTATAGCCTTGATTAGGATTAGCTTCCTTTAGAAGCTAGGTTTAGTTTAGCTTCCCTTGTAAGCTTGGTAGTTAGGTAGAAGGTTCTAGAGTTAGTTAGTTAGGGTTAGCTTCCTTCATAAGCTTGGAGGTTAGGGAGAAGCTTCTAGGCTTAGGTAGTTAAGTAGCTTGCTTTGGAAGCTTGAAGATGTTTAGCTTGAACCATAAGCCTTGCTGTTCTGACAGAAACTTCTAGAGATCTCTGGAGTTTTAAGTGGCTTGAAGAGGTTCTGAAGCTGAGAAGAGAATCCTGAGCTGAAGAGATGCTGACGTCACCATGACATGGCCGCGGATCCGCCGCGGGAATAGGTACTTGGCCGCGGATCCGCGGCCCAATAGAAGCCTCTGTGCATGGAACTTTCTGTGATGCTTGGTGCTAACTGTAGGTGTACTTTCTTATGTGTGGAATCTTATAATTCTCTTTAGTTCACTGCCAGATCTCAAGTCTTTGACTTGGTGTATTTTTCTCAGCACTTTTGACAATTTCGGCTCTTTTCCTGGAATTTCCTGCACAGATTCTTGAGACAAGAGTTGCGCTACACAAAGATTATGCGATGCAATGATAAACACTCAATTTCCCTCAAAATGTCGGTTTTAAAGTATAACACATGTTATTTGGTATCTTACAGTCAATTTGCTAATGTGTGCTATATTAATACCGAACACCTCTAGATGAGTGCAAATGGTTGGGAAATTGACGTGTTAAAAATGTAATATTTTAGACTGATCAGTGATCACATCACAGAATATCGCAGCAGAAATCAATATATGAAATATTGGATATACTAGGATTTCCGGATTTTATATTAAGCCTGTATAAAACACGGATTCCACGGTCGTGATGAATAGCCAAACCCACATCCCTAGACCCCTACGAGAGCGGAAAGCAACCCTACCAATTCAAAAGTTAGGAGACCCGGACTCGACGCCTCGAGATGGTCTCCCACTGGACTCTAGAACCCGGTTACTTGTGCTCCCATCCTTGGATCTATCCTAATGCAGAAAAGTAAATAATATGAAGGGTTCCTTATGACGACAGCAAGGTCTCGGGGGGCATCGTGCATGCAGTTTTAAAATTTTTGCCGTTACAAAGAACCCTACGCTAGAATCGTTAACTAGAGATTTAGACCGAACAAGATACAAACAACTTTACATCTAAAGAGAATGAGAATACAACCTTTGTAGACGGTCCTTCTTTTCAATATGCTCCATGTAGTAGTCCCATGACTCCACAAGGCTTCTCTTGAGAGTTTGAACAAGCTTCCTTCGTAGCCTTCGTGCCAAAGATGATCCATCTCGAAGCTCCTACTAGTTCAAGCTACCACTACACTAAACTCTTTAGTGTATGAAACACATCACACTAATTTGCTAAAATGGTGTGAGATGATGAAGTAGGGGATGTTAAGAGCTCACTAATTTGTGCTCAAGCTTCATGATTCACATCACATGTGAGGGTTGAAGCTTGAGGAAAAGCAAGAGGATGAAGAAGAAGCATGAGAGCAAGCATGAGAGAAAATGGCTAAGTCTTTTGGAATGAACATGAATGAAAATAATATCAAGACCCCTCACTCATTCAAGCATGGAATTATGCAATATTAAATTGCAACCATGCTTGAATAGTGAGTCAAGAATGAATAAACAATATAAAACACCATGCTTGCAACCATGCTTCAACTTTACACCTCATTTCTATTTTCACAAAATAGAAAAGAAAATGCCATGCTTCATGTTAATATATATATATATATATATATATATATATATATATATATATATATATATATATATATATATTTAATGAAGATTAATTAGTGAGCTAATGATATTAGTTAATATGTAATTATATCACATATAATTTATATCATATTATTAAATCAACATTTGATCTAATAATCCGGTTATATCATATATGACCGACTAATATCATTTATCTGTATATCATATTATCGAATCAACACTTGATTCGACAATTTGGTTATATCACATATAACCGCACCGATAACAGATGACTGCCAGATTACAATACGGTATCACATACTCGTATTTAATCGGGCCCACACACATATCACATATGCGTCCTACTTCGTTTCGCTTAAACCAGGGAACTTCTGTGTGGGACTCTAAAGACTTGTCAATACGCCGGCAGTAGGTGATGATCATATCAGTCACCTACAAACCGTCAGCGGTACTAGCTGGACGTAACGGCTACCCGGGTATTGAGCGATATGAAGATCAACAACCAAGCATGTCCATAGTCTCCATGAAGCCTATCAATAGCACTACCGTACAGTCCGGTCTCTTCGTCTGATATGTCGCATATCATGTCTAGGGGTAGAAATCGTCAAACCCCAGTAACGTGATAAGTCATGCCGATGTGAGGCTCATAACAGGTCGAGAAACTACTGATAACACTTATCAATAGATCTCCATATCAGCCATGGCCAAGGACTTCCAGTTATAGCCAATCGAGCATAGCGCAACATCAACGCCCAATATCGGGAGAGACGAAACCCCTCCTATCGCTCATTGCCTCCATACGACTCGGGACTGTACCCAAAATCCACCTATTTGCATGACTCCTCTTGAGCATGGTAGGAAGGAAATCAAAGCACAGTAGGAGCCGCACAAGACTCTATGACGATCTCAGGTCTACAGACTAACCTGTACCAGTGTCACCAGAGAACTGCTATCTGATGATAGGTATACTACCACATAAGAGTCCTCGGCGAGTCCTGTTCAGTGTACCCAGTCTCCACTGAGCACCCATATACCATCTCTGATGTTAAACACCAATGGATGTGGGATCATCCATCGCCCATCATATGGGTCAAGAAGCGTATACGCTAGTCTACACTAGAATATCGATGCCCTGTCTCGATATTCCCTCGACTAGGAACAATTAAAGGATGTATTTGTGAACTACCCTGGGCCCACTAGTTTGATCTCCATCATAGTCCTGGTAGTCAAGCACATATCCTAAGCGCTTTATCAACATATGAAAGCAGGACAGTATAACAATATATAAGTCTACATATTAAGATAAAGGTAACCAGATAGCATACTATCATGTCGAGCAAGAAAGTCATCTCTATATATATCCAAGCATCTACTATAATATACATCATGTGTACAATAATGGCCTCTAGGGCATACATATAACTAACAATCTCCCACTTGCACTAAGGCCATGTGTTGTAGTATCTCATACCCAACATCCCAAAGAGTCTCTCAAATTGCGTCTGGGGAAGGGCCTTCGTGAGTGGATCCGCTACGTTATCCTTCGTGTCAACTCTCCTGACCTCGATCTCACGGAGATCTACTATCTCCCGGATTAGGTGATACCGCCTCAGAATATGTCTGGATCTCTGATGGGACTGGGGTTCCTTGGCCAAAGCCACTGCTCCATTGTTATCACAATACACAGGTATTGGATGCTCAATGGACGGAACCACACCAATCTCAGCAATGAACTTGTTCTTCCAGACAGCTTCTTTGGCAGCATCGTTAGCAGCGATGTATCAACAACCATGATACAAATGAGTATGCATGTATGTGTGCATGCACATCCAAATGTGCATCAATGTAAACATGTGCATACATGCATGCATACACCAAAAGACAAAAGGGTTTAAAGTGAAAATGCAAATGGTCAATGTTAAATCAACACTTGATTTAGCAAACCGGTCATATCTCATACGACCCGACCAATAGCAAACCGCCCAATTAATATACGGTATCACATACGCGCATTTAATCGAGTCCCCGCGCATATCACATATGCACACCATATCGTTTCTCCTGGACTAGGTAACTCCATTGTGGGACTCTAAGACTCGTCAATACGCCGGCAGTGGGTGATGATCATATCAAGCACCCCAAGCCGCAAGAGGTCAGCTAAACGTAATGGCCACCCGGGTATTGAGCGATCAGAAGAAAACAAGCAAACCTGTGACAACTCCCGTCGAGCCAACCGGCAACACTACCGTACAGTACGGTCTCTTCATCAGATATGCTGCATATCGAGTCTAGGGATGGTAACGTCGACCCCAATAACTCAATAACTCGTGCCGATGAATGCTCTATAACAGATCGAGAAACTACTAATAACACTTATCAGTAAATCTCAACAGCCCTGGCCAGGGACTTACTGATATAGCCAATCGAGCACAACACAGCATCAACTCCCAATACCGGGAGAGACGAAACCCCTCCTATCGCTCACTGTCTCCATGTGTCTCGGGACTATACCCAAAAGCCACCTATTTGCATGACTCAGTAGAGCCGTGGGAGGGTGGTAATTAAAGTACAGTGGGAGAACACACAAGACTCTATGACAATCTCGGGTCTACAGACTAACCTGTACCAGTGTCACCTGAAAACTGCTATCCGACGATAGATATAATACCATATAGGAGTTCTCGGCGAGTCCGTCCAGTGTACCTAGTCTCTACTGAGCACCCGTTTATGATCTCGATGTCAAACATCAATGGATATGGGAACATCCATCGCCTATCATATGGGTCTAGTATCATATACGCTAGTCTACTCTGGTATATCGATGCCCCATCTCGATACACCTACGACTAGGGACATTTCAGGATATGCTTATAAACTATAGACGTCCCACTAGTATGATCTCCATCATAATCACAGTAGTCAAGCTAAAATCCTCAGGGCTTTATCAACATGTGTAAATGAATAATAGCATGATCAAGTCAACATGTCAGATAAAGAAGAACCAGATAGCATACTATCATGTCGAGCAAGAATGTACACTGAATACACACACACACACACACACACACACACACATGTATAAATACATCCATTATCATATAATGGCCTCTAGGGCATACATATATCCAACATGAGTTACATCGACGATTCCATTAAATTGATTTCAAAACTTTAAAGTAGATAACCTAGTAGCATGGTTTAGATTACTCATTGCACTTCACATATACATACACACCACACTGTTATATTTATGTTGTTGATTTATATTCATGCATGTATATCTGGTTACATCCTGGTTATTACTATTGTTTAATATTATGACGCACTGACGTCTGAGTTTTGCATGGCCCGGTTCCTCTATCTCTGTCGCAGACTGAACACGAGTATTTTAGCCGTCAAGCCGAGCAGTGAGGATTGTGTTTAGTTTAGTTATTATCCATAGCTTTTATTTCTTAATGTGAGCCCATATTGGGACGTTTTTCTAGATGTTATCATTTATTGAATCTTAATTCGTTTCCGCTTATACTTTTCTTGACTCTTTTATTCTGGCAAATAGATATGTAGTAGATAGATTATATTTTTACTGTTCTTGATATCCTATAGACAGCCGTAATGTGACTGTGAGGGATGTTTCCTAATCACAGATAGCATGGTTGGCTCTGTCACGTGCTGTAGTTAGCGCACTCTGAGAAGCGGGGCATGACACACCGTCTATGAGAAAACCAAAGTATTACACGGGTGGCTGAGATCACCTACTAAATCTGCGGAGTAGCTAATAGTTTGTCAAGTCCAATTGAATGTTTAGGTTCTACTAAATTTTTGGTAACCGTTTGTGGTTCTGGAATCACTTCCAGTTTTACCATACTCCCACAAGTTTCTTTTGCAAAAATTATTCCTTTTATAAAAACGTGGCAAGCCAAGAACAATATAACTATTGATCTTGAAAATGGTAGAATCAGAATCCTAGCGAATGCTTGGGATAATCCACAAATTGCCGTTACCGAAATGTGCCTTGAGTTTGTATGGATTCTGCTTTTAAATAGAAACCGGATAACTCCATATCTTGACAATCTCAAGATATGCAACCAATTTATGTCCATATAGAATCATATGTACTAATTTAGATAAAACCAGATTCAAAATTCATGCAGCTGTTTCCAGTGCATATCACCTAAATGGAAAAATGCCAATACAGTAGTACTCATCAAGGAGTGCATCCACGGATGAGTAACCTATGAGAGAATCAAGTTCTCAATATTACTATGATAGAATACCTAGCGTAAGTATCTACATTTTCGATCACCTCAAAGATTTCTGATACTTCCAATGTATGGTTCTCTACTTTATTCTTATACCTATAAATTTCTCAAAATCTTTGGACCTTGCATTACAACGAATGTGTGTCTAAAATCAGAAAACTCATAGATAAACTTGAATGAAGTAAGAGTACCAACCCCTTGTCCCGAAGGACACTGAATAACATACATTTTCATGTATAAGCCCCAAGAGTTCAATAACTCGAACTCCGTGTGTTGTAGGTTGAAAACTGTATTTCAGTTAATAATGTCTTACACCGTTATTTAATACACCTTACCATATCCTCAACTGATAAAGGTAAATGTTTGGAACACGATTTTCAAAATTTACATCTCATTTTATAAAATAAAGATACGGATATATCATTTTAAAAATTGGTGCATAACAAAAGTTATTCAAAACCAAATATTTGCCGTTAGGCAAAACAGGCGATTTAATACAATATCACTAATTGCAACGAATTCCGATATTGAGAATCAAATCACTCATTTCCCAATATTCCACTCCTATTCAGCATCTGTAACGCCGTACGGATGAGAGATCCAAATCAATATATACCCTAGAGTCAGAATTAATTTGGAAAACAGTTCTCGTTTATAAGTACACAGAATTTCTGAAACATAAATGTTTCAAAGGGCGGCCGGGTATTCCTAGTAATGCCTCTTCCATTATCCAGATTCATGACAGTAGTTCAATTTCCTTTGCCCTCTCTTCAATTCCTGTCATGCCCCGCTTCCCAGAATGCGCAGACTACGGCACGTGACAGAGCCAACCATACTACCTGTGGTTAGGAAACATCATTCCACAGTCACATTACGGCTGTCTATAGGATGTCAAGAATGGAAAAATATAAAATATATCTACTACATGTCCATTTTCAACAGTAAATAGAGTCAAAAAATGCATAAGCGGAAACGAATCAAATCCAATAACAACATCTGAAGCATGTCCCAATATGGGCTCACATCAAAGAAATAAAACCGCGGAAATAAACTAAACTAAACATCTCTAAATACACGATCAATTCCTCATCGCTCAACTTGATGGTTAAAGTACTCTTGATCTACCTGGGATAAAAGTAAAGGAACTGGGCCATGCAAAACCCAGACGTTAGTGCGTCATAATATCAAAATAACAGTGATAACCAGGATATAACGATATAAGTAAACATGAATATAAATGAATAACACAGATATGAAACAGTGAGATGTATGTATGTGACATGTAATGTGTAACCTAAAACTGTGCTTCTAAGTTATCTATTCTAAAAGTCTTTAAAATCAATTAATATAATCATCATCATAACCCAACAGTATATATCCCGTTCATTTCCTACGGGACCATGGTAACAAGTAATTATTCCATAACGCCCGGAAAAACGGCAAACAAGTAATTATTCCGTAACGCCCGGAAAAACGGTAAACAAGTAATAATATCCTCTTAAGTTACATTTCGATTACATTCTTGATTGCCCCTTTTTCCTCAGGTTTGTGTTCAAGTTAGGTATTTCCAATATAGATCTAATGCCAACACAGGATCAAGTATGTATAGTTCTTGTCTATGCAGACAACAAGTCACGTCCGTCAGGACAACACGTCAATATTGTTGGCATTAGTAATAAGATCCAAGTAACTAGTCAAGTAGTGTGTCGTGGACATGTCATGAAATGCATATGTATCAATAGATACCCAAATGCGAAACTGTAACGAATATCGGAACACGGTTAATACACTGATGCACATGTATCTTATCTATAATAACCTTTTATACGTCTATGACTACGTATGATGCACACTAGATAACACGTTGTACTAATATATAGTATAATGATGTCATGATGTTCCGACATGCAATCAGATATGCGATTATCGGTACGGATACGAACGGATAACGTAAAACTATAAATCTATAACATTTGTTGTATAATAAAACACATGTATTATTTTTATTCATATAGATATCGATATAATAACATAGCATATTGCAAATTAAACTTGTCTGATTGGATCTTACGTCGGGGTACGAATGCTACGTCCGACTTCAGATAAACGTCGCGATGCAAACTCACGCACGTGCAAGACTGGACCTGGCTGATCAATGACGTGACTACCCTGGATGACGACGATGACTGGGTCGTCCGGATCGTCAGTAACGCGTGCGACTCCGACGAGACGATCAAGAATCATGAAGAGAAGAAAGAAAGAAAGAAGAAGAAGACTAGGGTGTGGCTGCTGGTTGGGTTTCTGGGGACAGAGAAGAAGACGATGGCGACGATGGGCTGTCGTCGACGGTGAGGGCAGTAAGTTTCTTGAGTTGCCGTTAAAGTCGGGGAGTTGTCGAGAGTGTTGGTGGTGGTGTCGGGGATAAGAGAGGGATGAGGAGGTGAAGGCGGAGAGGACGAGCGGCTAGGGTTTGGGTTAGGCTTGGGTTCATCGCGAGGAGGCAGGGAAACAGAGAAAGAAGGGAGGAGAGAGATTAGGAGTTATATAATAGGTTTTAAAATTTTATATAATATATATATATATACATCATTAGAGAGAGATAAATAGAAAGAGAGTGCGAGAGGAGAGAGAGATAGAATCTGAAATATAATATTAGTTATTAAAATATTAGGTATATATTATATATAGTAACAGTTGTATATAGAAAGGATATAATAATATATTTTCTTAGATTATACAACTAATACCAAAATACTCCGAAAAATACCCGGGTCTCTTCTAAAAATCTAGTTTTAAAATATGGATAATATACGTATCAGTTAAAACTATAATACGATATCCGGTCTGTAAAATTGCATACCCCGAAGTACGGATCTACGTAAATATACGGAGCAATCCAAACGAGTCTGTTTTAACAATTTGGACATGAACACGATGTATGGATGCAAACATATGATACAGGGTGTAATAACATGTCATGCTATATATTAAAATATATTATCTGGTTATAATTTGTATTATTTAAAAGATATGCAGATATAAAATATCATATAAGTGTGTATCGAATCTAGATGTGCACGGATTCTCTGTACTAGCAAATATATGACGTAATCTTAAACCATAATGGGTTTTAAGCATGCGGGTCGGGTCGGATACTAACCACAGTTACCAAATGCATTATCCGCACCCAAAAACAATAATAATCACGAAAACCATTACAAGATTTGAAAAACCCCAAATAAAATATCGTATAAATGCACTAGGATGTTACAATTCTTTTATATGTCTCTATATCTTACCTTCTGTACACCGCACTTAAGCTAATTGGTTTTCTTTCTTCCTTATCTTTCGGCACCGGCCTAAGGTTTGGAAGAAGACTATCCAATAAGCGTAATAGGTGTACAATCCTAATACAAGAAGCTCCCGCAATCTGAGAGAAGGTAAAAAGAAGAGATAACTGAATAATACAATCCAAATTCTTCAGAACCAGTGGTCATTCTCGACTGAAATAACTTTTTCGAGTTCGTATGTAACTATACGATGGCCATTCCAAGTAATATGGATCATCGTAGTGATACGGAGTGTTCTGGAAAAAATCAAGGGGAAAGTAGGAGTAGCAGGAATATATACGACTTTGTCGTGAATCAAGACAACCCAAAGCCAAAGTCTGTAAAAAGGTTCAGTCAACTTAGTTAAAGAGTTTTAATTTAAGGTAAATCATGGATCGCTGTATCAGAGAGAGAGAAAATAAACACTCAACATGCACTCTATCAAGATTAGATTGGTTATCACTTTATCTAATCAGGACGACTCCCATTGTTTCCTCGAATTCTCCTTCAAATCATAAAAGGAGAAGTAGCCGGGATCATATACACCTTACAAATTCGCTATCCGTTCAACCAGACCAGTGTTGGTACTTTGAGAGAGGTCCCACATGTTTTCACGCGGACCGAATTTAATAACCCTGTTTCTGCAGAGGCGTAACCTCGTTAACACTTTCTAGACACCTAACAGGTCAGCTAATTGTGAGGTGAAAATCTCCCGAGGAGTAATACATACTCATCAGTGGGAATCGGGATCCAAGTATCATTATGTGATAATTTTGACGGAAGCCGACCAAAATTACCACACTCCAGAAGGTATGCGCAAACTTGGCAAGTTTTCCATATATTTGAAACTTCCGATATGGTTTTTGCCCCAAGCATCTTATGACCTTGAGGAAGGCCAACAAATCATAAGTCGCAAATCAAGTTATACCCGTCATTATCCTGATTAATCTAAACCTACCCGTACTCGCCCTTGACGAAGGCTAACAAGGCTGTACGACTGTCCTAAATTAATGCATCTCTATGCTGCAGAAAAGTAACACATAACTACCATATACTATGCCTTGACGAAGGCCAACAAACATAGCATGAATATTAGGCGCTTCTCATCTGAAATGACGGAGGGCTACGGCTGTTTTTTGGCAAAAAAAAACGTTAACGTAATGAACTTGATATCGTTGAGGGAACTCGAGTGGCTTTAAAATGGAGTAGTTTAGGCTCCGCTTTTAAAACTATTAATATAAACTTTTGCTTAAGAGTGAACTCCTCGTGAAGGAATCAAGACTCTTCCCTTATAGAATGAGGTGCAGGATATTCCTAACCGAATACCTCTGTGCAAAGTAAAAGAATACGACTATGAGTTTCGAAGAAAACCGACTAGTTTTTAAAAATTGGTTCTGATAACATCATTTAGGTTTATTTTCCTTGCATTATACAGATAATGCATTCCCATCATTTTAAGTTTCTAAGCCACACAAGAAACAAACAAAATAGCATGCTTTTATATGCCATCCGCATTCGCCACGGGGTCCCGAGTCTTCACCGTAAGATTACTTAACTTACAGCAGGACGCAGACAGGGCTAGCACAGATGCAAAACATATAGAAGCATCTACTAAATATATAATATGTATATATCAACATCGCAGGCAGATAATAGTTATCACAAGAAGATAATAATCATCACAGGCATGCGAACAACAATATGGAATAGCAGATAAATTAGGAACCCCGCATTTCATTTGAGCCATGAATAAGATGCGACGTTCTCCGGTTGTGTAGATAGCCCATACAAAGTCGATCCTAGACCCCTACGAGTGCGGAAAGCCACCTGCCAATTCTAGAAACTGGGTAACACGCCCTCAATGACATGAGTCGGTCATCCGTTAATTTCTAAAATCTAGTAACTTGTGCACCCCTCCGCGGGTCGAATCCTATAACTCCTATAAGTGCGGCGAGCAACCCGCCAATTTTAGAGCGAGGCAGTCCAGTCTCAACTCCATGAGATGGCCGCCTGCTGCATTCTAGAATCCGGCTATTCGAACACTTCTCCTGAGTTAATCCTAGTACAGAAATGAAATATATACAGCGGTGACATCGACCGCATCGTGGTCGACCCCCAATAAAAGAATATACATAATACGGAAATGGTACGCACAAGTTAGAGCTTGTCCTGAACAAATGAATACAACAATGTAAATCAAACTGTACAAGTAAACACATGAGGGGCTATCCGACATGACAATCTGACTAAACTATAAAACTAGATATATATCCACAGAAACAAGCAACATAAGCAAGTGTGCAATCCCGTCTAATTGAGCATATAGTAATTGGACGATATTCAACAACACATATCCGCAAGTAAACAAAGTCACGACATTAGAATTCCAAACACAAATAGCACACAACCCAAATTTTCCACAAACCGAAAATCTAGCATACTAAAATCAAAAAAACCAAGGTTTTGAGCCAATTCGGAAGTCCGAATCAAACCAAAACGTGCTCGAACATTCGCGAAAAGTTCAAGCACAAAATTAATGTCCGAATGGGGGGCCTAGGGGTACCCAACCTCTGAGGCCACCGCGAGGTGGCCCGGAGGTTAGGCAGACCGAGACTACCCATGGGGTAGTCTTAGGTCCCCACCACCAAGACCACCTCATGGTGGTCTTGGGGAGTGGGCCCAGCCCTTTGCCCTCCCTCCTCGCCTGGGTTCTCTCTGGGGTGCCCATGCACCATCCCGCAGCTTCTCGGTTCAAACCGTGAGTCCGCGGGGTGCACAAACATCTCAAAACTCGATTTTTTAGACTAGTTTTTTGACAGTTTTTAACGCCGGAAAAACCGTAAATTCTAACGTTGTAACAAGATGGTTTAGGGTGTTTGGGAGGCTCTAATACCAATGTAAGTTCCTAATTCCCTCGCCATGGAGGCCACGGCCGATGCGGAATCGAAAAACAAGAATTATCGAGAGGGCAATTAGAAACAAAAAACCTAGTGATCCTTCCAAACGCCTAAACTAGAAAGCTAGCATGCAATGGTTAGAGAATACAACCTTTAACGTGTGTCCACCTAATTGTGAAAGACCCCTTCAAAGTCGTAGATGCGGGGAATGCGTTTGAGAGGTGATCACCCTTGCCGAAAATGATCCATCTGAGAAAAACCAATCCAAGCTTCGACCGATACTCCAAACTCATTGGGAATGGTTTGTGGGTGATGTAGAAATTTTTTCACTAACCTATTTCTCTCTTTTCTATGCTCAAGTGAGAGTATGAAGAAGGAGGAGGAGATGAGAGTAGCCATCTATCAACTAAGTGTTGAAGGAAGCAAGAAAATGAATCAATGTGTGCATGTAGAAAGTATGGCTTTGTTTTTAGCAACCATACTAGAATAATGAACACAAATGATTTTATGAATATAAAACCAAAGTCATGCCTCTCTGCCATACTCCTTGCCATCTCATCAAGCCACCTCATTATTTGAATTTCCAAAAACAAAAATCAATTATGAGGTGTCCTTTTTCTAGAAGCATTCCCGTACAAATACGGAATACTTCTCCTGGTATACGTATCGCTACATATATGCGTATTCGTATAAAAATACGGATAGTACCAAAGAGAGAAAATGAATAGTGAACAATAATTCTAATATATATATATATAAATTATTAAATCAATACCTGATTTAATAATCCGGTTTAATTCTAAGGCGGCTAGTATTATCAACCGTCCGATTAAAATCCGTGTATCCCGTACACGTATTTAATCAGACCCCTGCACGTACCAACGTACGGCCTTTACATTTATCTCGTGAACCGGAAAAACCCTCTGTGTGGGACTCTAAAAACTTGACAATACGCTGGCAATGGGTTTAACCATAAGCACGTCAGTAGCACTAGCTGTACGTAACGGCTACCCAGATACTTGCCGAAAGGGGGTCGATAATCAAGTACGTCCTTACCCTACCGAGTCTGAATGTGACAATTTTCGTACAGTCCGGTCTCTTTGTCTAAGAGTATCGCATACCGGGTTTAGGGGGTGGATAACGTCAGGCCTCTAATAACCCGATAACTCATGTCGGAGTCAAGATCATCACCAATAGAGAAACTACTGAACAACTATCAGTAAATCTTATCCACCATGGCCACGGATTTAGGGTGATGGCCTACCGAATATAGCGCGACATCGACCCATAATACTATGAGAGACAAATTTCGTGACAGTCGATCACTGTCTCCATGTGGCTCGGGACTGTACCCAACTAAAACCTGTTTACACGACTCCTTTGAGCCGTGATAGGGCAGTAATCTGAGGACAATGGGAACTCATACGAGACAAATGACGATCTCAGATCAAAAGACTAACCTGCACTCATGTCACCTGAAAACTTCCTTTTGACGATGGATATAATACCATCTAGAAGTTCTCGGCGAGTTCGTCCGGTGTACTCACCTCTAGTGAGCACTTGTATACTATCTTAGGTGATACAATACCGATGGCTTGTGAGACCGGACACCGCCTCTCGTCGGAGTTTAGAAATGTATACACCAGTCTACTTCGGAATATCGATACCCAGTCTCGATACTCTCACGATTAGGGATATTTAAGGATGTGCTTATAGACTACTCAGCTCCCACGTATATGATCGCCATCATAATGCTGGTAGTCAAACAATAATCCTACGGGCTTCATCAATGATGAAGACAAACCAGATAGTTATCTATCATCTCGAGCAAGACTGTTATACCTATATAGATTCTCTCTTAATTATCATAATCGTTTACTTGCAATTACAATAATTTCCTTGAGAGCACTATATCCAACAATGCACGAGTTCAATTAAAAATTATGTTTAAATTTTTAAATTTGAATTCAAAAAAATTAATCTTACGTGATGGGAGTGATTAATTAGTTTTAAAAATGATTCACAATGATTCTAGTGTTATTTAAGATCTGTAAAGATGATTGTATAGTTATAACTGATTCGGTTGATGATTATATTTATTAAATATTTGTTAAGGAAAATGCACATTTATTTTATTTACTGCTGATGTGGCACTATTTGAGAGTATGTTAGACCATCAAATTAAAATCAATTTGGTGAGGTTTTGTGGTTATAACTGTAGAGATGAAGGTGACAACATTTTGTAGTCTTCTTTTGAGTTTAATGGCCTTGTGATCACGCTCAAGAAAATTCCTAAGCCCATGACTTAAGATCATTAGCCCACCAGAATAAAATTGGCTTCCTAAGAACCTCTTTGTTTGATTAAACATGTAGCTTCTTTAAATTTAAATCTTTATAATTACGTCAGAGTAGCTAAAATAGAAAAAAGGCAAGTATACTAATATATTATGGTTTTAAAAAACATTTAGGGTCATTTTTGGGGAATATTTATAATTTACATTCGAGAATCCGTTCTGTAAGTCACACAATTTATTTCAAAAAGTTCAGGTATTGGTAAAGTTCCATTTGAAATTCAGCTACAAATAACCAAGGCCTAACATTAATCAAATTCAGCTGTAAACTTCTAAAATGACTTGACACTAATGCTTCAAAATCGAATATTTCAATTACAATAGTGATGATGCTCTATATTGGAAATCTCCCATATCAGGACACGTGGCAGATGATGTGTCCCAGAACTCGGAAGAAAGGGCCCACAGGGGCCGACCAGGCCACCCTTGTACCCGACCTGCAAGCACAAGCTGGAGGGAGCTCACCCGGGCGGCCCGGCAGTCCACTCTTGATCCGACCCGTCAGCTGGTCGGGACAAGAGTGAGGGGCTAAATGATGATGCTCTATATTGGCGATCTTCCAGATCAAGACACGTGGCAGATGACATGTCCCAGAACTCAGAAGAAGGGGCCCACAGGGGCCGACAAGGCCACCCGTGTACCCGACCTACAAGCACAAGCTGTCTCACCTCAAAGCCCCCTGGAAATTGCCCTCCTCGGCTTCTCAGCTCGCCCCGAGTTACCACAGGACCAAGATACCTCGGCTCCCCCGCTCGTTCCCGAGCTCTCCCACCGAGGCCAGCTTCCTCAGTCCCTCCGACCGACTTACTCCACCATTCACAGGCGTAACCGCCGCTCCGCAAATCTCGCCATGCGTGGATTCTCCGCCGGCAACATCCCACGTTCCACGCCTTCACAATCCCCATTAACGGGCGATCCGCTTATTATGCGGGCGTGACGTCGGGAGCGTAACTGCCGGGGAGATTCTCGCGCCTGCTACTGCGTGCTGCCGCCACTATATAAACCCCCATCACAGAGGGGTCAAGTAAGCTTTTTTCACCCTACTTAGCCGTTACTCTACTCGGATCTTGTGCTAACTTGATCGTCGGAGGGTCCTCGGTGGTACCAAACTACCCCGGGAATTCCTTGCAGGTACTTAGCGCAAACTCCTCAAAACCACCAATCTCCTCAAAACCCATTGAGACCCACACGCAACAGGAGATCACCTACAAGATCCACCGGGAGATCGACGGAAGACAACATCTGACGGAGACCCGAAAAGGACCTCCATCAGTTGGCGCCGTCTGTGGGAAACTAAACTCCACAAAAAACAAAGTTGGCCTTCCGATCTCCATCCATATGGCAAGTGATCACCCTGAAGATCCAGATACCAGCCGCTGCCGCCACCTCACCGGAGGCGCGGATGAACCTCCTCCGACAACCTTCATCAACGCCCTCGCCGGCCGAATAGACCGACTACAGTCCAACGTGGAGGCGCTCGTCCGCATCCAAACGGCCAGGCCAGGGCCCCATATCACCGCTCCTCCGCCTCCAGAAGACTCTGCCCTTGTGGGCACGACTGACCACCGGCAGGTTACGTCCCATGGCCACAGATCTCACGGGACGATACTCTCTGAGGCCCACCGGGTGCCCTACAGCTCCACACCAAGATCCTCCGCCAGAGCGCCTCACCTCGAGCCTCCTCGCAACCCTCACCCCCTTGAGGGGATGTCGGTCACCTCGCCTGTTCCCAGGCATGACCGACACCCCCTCCCTCGATGGGGTCGCACGGAAGGGGCTCGCTACGGCAGCTGGAGGGCCACCTCGCCCAGGGATCTGAGGAACCTCATCAAGAGGAACCGGGGCCACGCCAGACGCAGATCTCCCACAGCAGAGGCCAGGGATCACAAGGCGTCGAATCCTTGGGGTACCACGGCCGACTCGACGCCCTCGAGAAAAAGATCGAGGGAATACGCCGAGAAGGTCACCTCTTGGGTGACGGGGCTAAGTACGCCGCCGACTTGCTCACCAAGCCATTTACCGAGGGACTGCTTGCCGTTCGCGTATCCTCGCGCAACAAGCCCCCGAAGGTCTCTCTGCTCGACCGGAAAACCGACCCGAAAGACCATTTGGATGCTTTCACCGTGGGGATGAGCTTCCAGGACCATTCCGACGCCGCCCAGTGTAGAGCCTTCCCAGCCACCCTCATCCGCTCTGGTCGGGACTAGTTCCGAGGACTCGAGCCTCGCTCAATCTCGACCTTTGATGAGCTACTACTCAGTTCTTCGGTCACTTCGTCGGGAACCGTCGGCAGAAGCGCACGGTCGACTACCTCTTCACTATTAAGAGCGAGGACAAGGAGACATTCAAAGCTTACGTCACCCGCTTCTATAACGCCCTCCTCAAGGTCTCCGAGCACCGGGACGAGACTTCCATCACGGCGCTTAGATCTGGTCTTAGGCACGAGGAGTGGTTGCGCTCCTTTGCATTGGCGCAGCCTAAGACCATGGCCGAGGTCAAGGCGTGGACTGAGCGTGAGGTCCAGCTTGAGTCTGAGGTGAAAGCGAACCTCCCTCGAGCAGAACGGTCCGACTAGAAGAAAAGGGCTCGGGAAGAGAGGCCGGAGCGTCAGCAGCCCTATCACCGGAAGTTCCAGGAGTACACCCCGCTCAACATCGCCCTCGCAGTGTTACTAGAGGAGGCCAAGGGCGAAGGGTTCTTCAAGTTCCCTCAATTCCCGCGTTAGGCCTCGAAGCGAACCCGGGGCCCCTACTGCGCCCCAACGGAACCCAACAGTCGCCTATTTTCGCCCACTAAGTCGCTGCCACGCGACGATCATTGAGCCTTCTCTGGCGGAATAGAAACGATGCGAATCTGGCGCTTCGCATCCCCACACATTCAATGCGCATACTACGCGCACGTTCGCCGCGAACGTTCTTGTTCCCCATACCTGCAACGGGATGGTCGGGCGAAACCTCATGAAGAATCGGCCAAGCATCTACCATGCTCGACTATCCCTGGCCGGTAGCTTCCCTACACGCAACGCCGGGGATCAAAGCCCTCGCTAAGAGGCAACCACACAGCTTCACTGCCCAGCTATCCTTAGCAGGCCTCCTACGGCCCCTCCAACGCTAAGGATCAAAGTCCTCCTTAGAAGTAGCCGAGCGGCATCCCGGCTCGGCGATCCCTGGCTGATAGCTTCCCTACTCGCAACGCCCGGGATCAAAGCCCTCGCCAACAGGCAACCGCGCAGCTTCATTGCCCGGTTATCCTTAGCAGGCCTCCTACGGCCTCTCCAACGCTAAGGATCAAAGTCCTCCTTAGAGGCAGCTCAGCAGCTACCCTGCTCGGCTATCCCTGGCCGGTAGCTTCCCTACTCGCAACGCCAGGGATCAAAAAGTCTTCCCAGAAGCAGTCGAGCCCGATCCTCGCTCGGCTATCCCCGGCTGGTAGCTTCCTACCACAACCGACAGGGATCAAAAGCCCTCCCAGAGGCAGTCGAGCCCGACCCTCGCTCGGCTATCCTTCAGGAAAAAAGCCCTCGCCAAGAGGCACCGGGCAGTAACCCTGCCCGGCCAAGGGTCCTTGGTAGGCTTCTTATAGCCCCTCCCGCGCTAAGGACCAAAGTCCTCCTTTGAGGCGGTCGAGCCCGACCCTTGCTCGGCTATCCCCGGCTGGTAGCTTCCTACCACAACCGACAGGGATCAAAGTCCTCGCCAAGAAGCACTGGGCAGTAACCCTGCTCGGTCCCCATCCTGAAGGATCAAAGCCCTCACAAGAGGCAACTGATCCCGACCCTTGCTCGGTCATCTCCGGCTGGTAGCTCCCTACCCATGATGCCAGGGATCAAAGCCCTCGTAAGGGGCATCTGAGCGGCTACCCGCTCGGTCATCCCAGGCTGGTAGTTGCCTACCCACGACGCCAGAGATCAAAACCCTTGCCAAGAGGCAACCGCGCAGCTTCACTGCCCGGTTATCCTTAGCAGGCCTCCTACGTCTCCTCCAACGCTAAGAATCAAAGTCCTCCTTAGAGGCAGCCGAGCGGCTTCCCTGCTCGGCTATCCCTGGCCGGTAGGTTCCCTACTCGCAACGCCAGGGATCAAAGCCCTCGCTAAGAGGCAACCGCGCAGCTTCACTGCCCGGTTATCCTTAGCAGGCCTCCTACGGCCACTCCAACGCTAAGGATCAAAGTCCTCCTTAGAGGTAGCCGAGCGGCTTCCCTGCTCGGCTATCCCTGGCCGGTAGCTTCCCTACTCGCAACGCCAGGGATCAAAGCCGTCGCCAAGAGGCAACCGCGCAGCTTCACTGCCCGGTTATCCTAGCAAGCCTCCTACGGCTCCTCCAACGCTAAGGATCAAAGTCCTCCTTAGAGGCAGCCGAGCGGCTTCCCTGCTCGGCTATCCCTGGCCGGTAACTTCCCTACTCGCAACGCCAGGGATCAAAGCCCTCGCCAGGAGGCAACCGCGTAGCTTCACTGCCCGGTTATCCTTAGCAGGCCTCCTACGGCCCTTCCAACACTAAGGATCAAAGTCCTCCTTAGAGGCAGTCGAGCGGCTTCCCTGCTCGGCTATCCCTGGCCGGTAGCTTCCCTACTCGCAACGCCAGGGATCAAAGCCCTCGCCAAGAGGAAACCGCGCAGTTTCACTGCCCGGTTATCCTTAGCAGGCCTCCTACGGCCCCTCCAACGCTAAGGATCAAAGTCCTCCTTAGAGGCAACTCAGCAGCTACCATGCTCGGCTATCCCTGGCCGGTAGCTTCCCTACTCGCAACGCCAGGGATCAAAAAGTCCTCCCAGAAGCAGTCGAGCCCAACCCTCGCTCGGCTATCCCCGGCTGGTAGCTTCCTACCACAACCGACAGGGATCAAGAGCCCTCCCAGAGGCAGTCGAGCCCGACCCTCGCTCGGCTATCCTTCAGGACAAAAGCCCTCGCCAAGAGGCACCGGGCAGTAACCCTGCCCGGCCAAGGGTCCTTGGTAGGCTTCTTACAGCCCCTCCTACGCTAAGGACCAAAGTCCTCCTTTGAGGCGGTCGAGCCCGACCCTTGCTCGGCTATCTCTGGCTGGTAGCTTCCTACCACAACCGACAGGGATCAAAGTCCTCGCCAAGAAGCACTGGGCAGTAACCCTTCTCGGTCCCCGTCCTGAAGGATCAAAGCCCTCGCAAGAGGCAACCGAGCTCGACCCTTGCTCGGTCATCTCCGGCTGGTAGCTCCCTACCCATGACGCCAGGGATCGAAGCCCTCGCAAGAGGCATCTGAGCGGCTACCCCGCTCGGTCATCCCAGGCTGGTAGTTGCCTACCCACGACGCCAGAGATCAAAAGCCCTCGCCAAGAGGCAACAGCGCAGTTTCACTACTCGGTCATCATTAGTAGGCTTCTTACAGCCCCTCCAACGCTAAGGATCAAACCCCTCGCAAGAGGCAACCGAGCCCGACCCTTGCTCGGTCATCTCCGGCTGGTAGCTCCATACCCATGACGCCAGGAATCGAAGCCCTCGCAAGAGGCATCTGAGCGGCTATCCCGCTCGGTCATCCCAGGCTCACAGTTGCCTACCTACGACGCCGAAGATCAAAGCTCTCGCCAAGAGGCAACCGCACAGCTTCACTACCCGGTCATCCTTAGTAGGCTTCCCTCCAACGCTAAGGATCAAAGTCCTGCCAGAGGCAGCCGAGCGGCTTCCCTGCTCGGCTATCCCTGGCCGATAGCTTCCCTACTCGCAACGCCAGGGATCAAGGCCCTCGCCAGGAGGCAATCGCGCAGCTTCACTGCCCGGTTATCCTTAGCAGGCCTCCTACTGCCCCTCCAATGCTAAGGATCAAAGTCGTCCCAGAGGCAGTCGAGCCCAACCCTTGCTCGGCGATCCCCGGTTGGTAGCTTCCCTACTCGCAATGCCAGGGATCAAAGCCCTCGCCAAGATCAATCGAGCAGCTTCCTTGCTCGGTCATCCCCAGCAGGCATCCTCCTGCCCAACAGACGCTGCGGGTTTGTAGCCCTCATAACGAGGTCACTGAGTCCATCACATGCAGTGGATCCGAAGCCCTAACAAGAGACATCAGGTCTATCCAAGTCTGAGTGATCCCCCTCGACTTCGGGGCCATGGAGATGCCTCCTTCTCAGCAGCGCTTGGCACACTTGGCAAGTGATCGAAATCAACTGACGCTGCATCCCACACTGGGCCGCATCCCGTCAGACGCCGCAGGTCTGCACACATCGTGTCGGCCAACCGACGCTTGACACGCAGACCGTCACTTCAGTGACTGGATGCACGAACCGGCGCACCTTCCTAAAATGCAGAGCTCTCTCCCTGATTCGCTGGCAGAAAAGACAGCTGACGGCCCGGGGACGCGTCCTGATCAGTCGAAAATACTGCATTTCTAACACGGCAATTTCCCTACCTTTTGCACTCATGTATAGGTATCCGGTATTCATATCACACATATTTGCAAAACACATGCAAAATACTGGATTACTTGTATTGTATACTAAAACCGGCACTTTTAGGGAAATTGACTTTGTTTCATGGCATTGCATCATCCTTGTACTGCGCAACTCTTGTCTGGGGTCTAATGCAGGAAATTCCAGAAGCAAAGCCCAAAATTGGGAAAAGGACTGATAAAAGATACGCCAACTCAAAGGCTGAAGATCTGGTAGCAATACAGAAGGCCAAATAAAATTCAACATATCAAAATAAGGCCCATATGTAATCCCAAGCCCACAGAAGAAAATACAAGCAAAATGGCCACCAAAGGGCCGCGGATCCGCGGCCCAAACCCCCTTGTCGCCGCGGATCCGCGGCCATATAATGAGATCAACGAACCAAATTTTGCTACGTGCTCTCCTCTAACGGCCAAAGCTTCCAGAAGACCCCAGAAGCTCCACGTGGCACATCTAGAAGGCTCGGCTTAACAAACTCTTGGAGGGAAATTCAAATTTTGGGCTTAACTAACTTTTGGAGGGAAATTTAAATGTTTTGGCTAACAAACTTGTGGAGGGAATTCAAATTTCAATTCTAGATCTAGAATTTGGAGGTCTATAAAAGAGAGCCTAGAGCTAGGGTGAAAGTTGTTCAAGAATCACCATCATCTTCAACCCACAAGTTGAGTGACACAACTTGTGCTTCAAATTCAAACCCCAATTCAACTTCAAGATCAAGATCCCGAGAGCAATTCAAGCAAGAGAGCCTTCAACCTTTAGCAAGCGACGCCGGATTTCAACGGAGCAAGAGATCCACGCCGATCCGCGACTCAAGGAGCCGAGCGAAGCCGAAATCGACGATCTAGTTTCTTCCTTTTGTAAATTCAAAAGAGTTGTAACGAAAATTGTCGATAAATAAAGGTGAATTTTCTATATTCTTGCTTATCTTTTAATTCAAGCATAATGATTAGATCTCAATTTGTGATTGTGTTTGTGATCATGATGTTTGAGTAATCTCCGCTCGTGTAGGAGTTGTGACGATCTTTAGATGATGATGATTTAGATATTTTTACAATTCTTAAATCCTATAATGTTTGGAAATTCTAGTGAATCAAATGATCAATGACCTAGTTTTGAGATGATGCTTTCTTGATCGTGTTCACTCGAAACTAGAGAACAACTATTGACCATTTGATTAACTAGAAGCTAGAATTTGAATGCGATCTGTCGAAAGGACAAAGGATGAGTTGCGGAATCCCTAATTTTCCCGCACGATCCTTAAACCTCGATGAATTTGTATCGATCTAGTACCATTTCGTTAATGGATAAGAATGAGTAATCATTAGATCTCATCACATCTTTAGATCCGATCTACTCCTACGAGCCATACTTCTAATCTTGATTGTTGGTTGGAAATTATCACACATCTCAATTCTTGTTTTTAATGTTTCTTTTAGATCTAGATTTTTCTTATTTCTTGATCTTCAAATTCAAATCATGAATTGTTTTCTTTTCTTTGCCTTAAATTTTCGACTCATCTAATTCGAAAATTGAACGGATTACACTTTCCCTGTGGACGATCCGTACTCGCTAACGCGCTACATCCGACACCGTTATTGATTGCGATCAAAATATTTTTGGTTGTGATTTCTAAATACGATTTTCTAAAACTAATACACAATCGGAAATTTCATCAATCAAAATGGCGTCGTTGCCGGGGATCGTGTGCTATTTGTTCATTTTTTGAAATTTGAGTTGAAAAGTTTATTCCATCTAAATTTTTAAGATCAAAACTCGCGCAAACACTAAACAAGTTGTTGTGGTTAATTGCAAGGAGGTCTGGAGCTTGCTGTGAAATTGGAAAATTATTTGGAGAATTCCAGAGAGCTCAGGAGCTGAACAGGAGCAGTACCAAATTTTTCAGTGCAGAGAGGAGCTCAAGGTGCGGCGGAACCGCGGCATTAGGAGACAATTGCGGTGGAATCGCGGCTGTTCTAGGAGATCTCTGTAAAATTTTTAGCAGGTAACCTCTATCTTTCTTATCTCCTTCCTAAAATCTGCTCCAATTAACAATTTGTTGCAGGCTTCTTTGCAAAAATCGCAGCGCCGCAAAAATAAAAATAAATTGTGCTTGTTTTTTATTTTGTGGTTGTTTGCATAATTAATACGGACATTAAGGGGCACGGCCAAATCCAAATTAGGTGGGGAGTTCATTACCCTTCCTAGGCCCCAAAAATCACAAACCTGCATCCGCATTACCCTCATTAATTAAAAAATATCTAGAGATGACTCTAAGGACCGTTGCGCTCACTTAGGACAGAAGAAGGCCGTGGATAATTCATTGCTTATCCGCGTTTCTTTTTGTGGTGTCTAAGGTAAGTGTGTCGAAGGCTAGTGGTTACTTAATTAGGCCCACTACTTATGTAGTGGAGAACCTCCCACTTACCTGGCACTTACCTGGCCACAGGAGAAACAAAGAGGCAGTGGAGGATTTTATCCTGCGACTTATCTTTTGGAAGTTAGGAGCGGTCTAGAGCTTTGACCTAGGTGACCATAGATTTTAGGGTTGCTTGTTGCATTTATTGTGATCGCATCATCTTTTCAAAATCCGTATCATTTTTCAAAACAAACACCGCATTCACTTCATTTCCCCTAATTATAAATCACGCTGCCACTTGTACTAACCCCTTTTAGTGCAAGATAGGCTGGACACGGGATTCTAGTGCCCGACTTGTCCGCGTCCCCTCGATCGACTCCGAAGTCGGTATTTCTCCATTTACCTTTCTTTTACCCACCACCACACCCACACCGATGGATCCGTCTCCATCGAACCTCTTTTCCGCTGGTCTGCCGCCGTCCGTTGGTGCGCAGAATCCTCCCCGCATCTCTCTTCAAGAGAGGTGCTACCCTTTGCGAGGTCCTCTCTCGACCCGCTTATCCATTCCTCCAGCCAACGGGGATAACTTTGAGATTAAGCCCCAGTACATCAACCTTCTACCCAAATTCCACGGTCTCGAGACTGAAGACGCGTACGTTTTTATCACCAAATTTGAAAACGTATGCGCAATGATGGGTACATCACAACTTTCTGTGGATGCCATGCGTCTACGACTTCTTCCATTTACCTTGTGCGATATAGCCGAGAAGTGGCTGTATAACACCACCACACATTCCATCACGAATTGGGAAGAATTCGTTGCGGCATTCCTTAAAAAATTTTACCCTATGCAAAAGACAGCTCGAATCCGTAGCGAACTATATCAATTCTCCCAGCTTCCAGCTGAACCATTCTCAAAATACTTTGACCGATTCAAGGATCTTTTGGTTCAATGCCCACATCACGGCATCCCGAGATGGGATCTTTACCGAATCATATATGAGGGCAGTAACCCTACCACTAAACAAAACCTTGAAAACATGTGTCAAGGCACCTTTATGACCAAGGATGATGGGGAAGCATGGAAATTTTTAGAAGAGTTCGCTGAAAAGTCACTACAGTGGGAGACTGGAACCCAGCCATCGAGTAGGGGTAGCGTACACCAAATAGACGTGTCCATAGGTGTTCGAGCTGAGATGGCAGCAATGCAAAAGAAGCTCGACGCTATGGAACACAAATTCTTAGCAGCCTTCCTAAACCCAATGTCGCTCCCCAAAACTATTTGTGGGTGTTGTTCTGATCCTTCTCACTTGACGGAAGAATGTCCATTAAACTCTCAGTTTTGAGGTCTCGAGCATACCAATGCTGCATTTCAAAGACCTAGAAACAACCCTTTTTCTTCCACATATAATCAGGGTTGGAGGAATCACCCGAATTTTGCTTGGAACCAATCCCAAAACACGGTTCCAAACCCTAATCAATTCCAACGGGTCCTTCCTCCACAACAGCAACCACTTCAACTCACCCAGCACCCCTACCAGTCACAAAATTTCCAAAACCAGGTCAACCCTCCTCCACCTTCTAATCCCATGCAGTCGACCTGTTCTGACGAGTTCTCTCAATTCGCTCAAACCATGAAATCACTCTTATCAAATTTCACGGAAATGTCGGCCGAGGTTAGGTCTTCCGTTGGTGAGATAAAGAAAAACTCAGCGTCCCAAGCTGAGAGTATCAAAACAATGGAAGCTGAGATCGCACGACTTAAGGCCGAAATGAGTGCAAGAGAGAAAGGGAAACTCCCAGCTCAACCTTTGCCCAATCCTGGCTATTCACATCATGTGAATGCAATCACCACGTTGAGATCTGGGAGAGTGCTGGATAACCATGTTGGGGAAGAAGTTGATGATATTGAAAATCCTATCAACACCCCGGCTGAGACCTTGCCTCACGCACACACTTCTGCTTCTGATTCTTGTTCTTCTACCCCACCGCCTTCTCGCGAGCCTATTCTCCATTTCCCTCTAGGCTCGACACCTCAGCCCACCTCTTCTATCCCTCCACAGACGATCCCCACTCCTCTTTCGGGATCACGTCTACCCCCACTTCCTTCTTCTATGATGGACCCAGCGCTCATTGCTAAAGCACCTTACCCAAACCGGTTAAGGGCTAACAAATCGAGTCCACATATGGAGAAAATTATGGAAATGTTCAAACAGGTTAACATCAACATCCCTCTCCTAGATGCGATTCAACAAGTCCCCGCTTATGCGAAAATTCTTAAGGACTTGTGCACTAGGAAGAGGAAGACTCAAGTGCCAAAGAAGGTCTTCATGTCCAATAACATTTACACTGCTTTTATCCCTCCGCTACCAAAGAAACGTAAGGACCCAGGATGTCCTACGATATCGATTTCTATTGGGGATAAACACATCAACTGTGCGCTTTTAGACCTTGGCACAAGTGTTAACCTGCTTCCTTTCTCAGTCTATGAGCAACTAGGGATCGGAGAGTTGAAACCAGCCCATTGCACTCTCCAGATGGCTGACCGATCAATCACCAAACCTAGGGGTGAACTGGAGGATGTGTTAATAAAAATCGGGGAATTCGTATTCCTTGTTGATTTTATTGTACTTGATACACATCCTGTAGCGAACCCACGGAATCAAATTCCGGTGATTTTAGGTCGCCCCTTTTTGGCCACTTCCAACGCTATCATCAATTGTCGTAATGGTTTTATGACCCTATCTTTCGGGAATAGGTCAATAGAGCTGAACATTTACAAGTTGGAAAGTGTACCCTCCGAACCTACTGCTCATGTCTGTTCTGTCGACTTAATGATGTCGACAGCAGCGAATTTGATGATCCTCCTTATACCGATCTTGACTCTTTTCATACGTTGTTGATTGACCCAACTATGTATCATACACATACGGACTCTTCCACTGAGATGTCCGGGTCAACAACTAACACCGATTATGAACTGCTTTTAGAGTCTGAAGATCACCCCGCACTTTGTGATGACATTATTCTTCGGGGTATTGATGAACCTTTTGAGGAGATCTTCGCTGATGAACTCGCATTTCTGAATAACACTGGTGTTGAGATGAATCATGTCCCAATCATTTAAATTGAACCTCCACCCCTTCTTCTGAATTGTTAAAAGAATGGGAGTAATCCATCACATTCACTGCATCGTCTCTCCAAAATAAGACGCACACACACTCTCTTCCACCACTTAACCTTTCCACACTTCTTCTTCCACCAACCAGAGCACTGCATTGATAAAATTTTCGAATGGTTGGTGTTGACTTTCGGTCTTTGCAAAGCTTGGCATCGACCGATGGTTCTTGACCCCCTCATGTGATTTTCAAAGCTTAACATTGCATAACTCAAATTGGGGGGGGAACAATTTTTCTGGCTCTTGGAAAGAAAATTTTTACAAAAATTTTGAGTGAAAAAAAATAAGTTTGGGGGAGGATCTTCACTTATATATTTTGCCCCCACTAATAAATTCCTCCCAGGCTTACAGGTTTTGTAGATATAGCGGTTAGCAACAGTGAGGACACTGTTGAAAACAAGTTTGGGGGAGGTTTGTGCTTAGTTTTGCATCATGTGCATATCATTTGCATAAGCACAAAACATTTCTTTAAAAACCCATAAAAATTCTGTGTACATATTTTTGGCTCATCATTTTTTGTAAATAGTTTTTCAAAACCCATAAAAATTCAAAAATTTTCAAAATTCAAAAATTTTCAAAACTAATAAAAATTTTCAAAATATAAAAATATTTAATATTTATGATAATAAAAGATTAGATAGTGAACAATTACATCCATGAGATTAGAAAAATTTAAAAAAACCGAGAAAATTAGAAGTTTTCTTATACGAACTAGTAATAAGTTGTTATGAGCCGTTGTCCCAAGGGTTAGTAAGATGGAGGAAGTCACTAATCTGAGGATAAAAATAAGTCTGAAAAATAGTTTCTATTCTGGAAAGCCAAGCATTTTGAACGTTGATACCCTGCTATTCGCACTTACACACGTCTTGAAGCCCGGGATAGTAGAGGATACCTTGAAATGCTCTTGTCTTAAAGCCAAAAGTATGAAGGAAATAAAAAGAAAAAAGTGAATAAAAAATATAAAGTGGTGAGGAAAATGGACACTGGTTTTGTTATCACCGAGGACAATAAAAAAATATATAGCGAGGGTGCCTCTTCACCTAGTGCCCTAAGGCCAACTGGTCTGGGAGTCACTGCTATGCCTAAGGTGGTGCAAGACGAGGAAAATACACCAAATAAGCAAACACATGAGTAATCGGTCGGTTAGTACCTCAAGAAGTATTAACGGTCGCATGAAAGTGTCTGAGCAAATTCGTCTAAATATTCATTAATTAAAAAGTACTGAGGCTGATGGACAAGAGTATGATAGCTTGAATTGAATTCTCCGGGTGTAGGGATGTCCTTTACACACACGCAGGGTGATATGATCGATGTTTGGAAGAAAGATAGGAATGAAGAATAAGACGATGTTTTATTGAGGGAGGACGTGATTTCTGATATCTTTTCATGACCATTAAGATAGGGCTCATGACAACCGAAAAGCTAACTTAGTTGGAAACCCTAATTTTCAAGGCTTTTCTTTTACAATTCTTTTCTTTAAATGTAATATTCATGATCTTCCTTTTATTATTGGATTTTGTGGGTGCAATCCGCTGAAAACCCTCAGGAGACAACACTCCTCCTACTAGGGACACCTAGAGGTTTAAAGGCTTGTTGCACGTGCTCAGTGCAATCGTGTTGCCTACGAAAGTGTGCTTTTCTCTTTCTTTATTTTCTCCTTCTCTTTTTAATAAAACAATTCGATCGAGACGATCGAAAATAAGTTTGGGGGAATTTGATCAGTCGAAAATACTGCATTTCTAACACGGCAATTTCCCTACCTTTTGCACTCATGTATAGGTATCCGGTATTCATATCACACATATTTGCAAAACACATGCAAAATACTGGATTACTTGTATTGTATACTAAAACCGGCACTTTTAGGGAAATTGACTGTGTTTCATGGCATTGCATCATCCTTGTACTGCGCAACTCTTGTCTGGGGTCTAATGCAGGAAATTCCAGAAGCAAAGCCCAAAATTGGGAAAAGGACTGATAAAAGATACGCCAATTCAAAGGCTGAAGATCTGGTAGCAATACAGAAGGCCAAATAAAATTCAACATATCAAAATAAGGCCCATATGTAATCCCAAGCCCACAGAAGAAAATACAAGCAAAATGGCCACCAAAGGGCCGTGGATCCGCGGCCCAAACCCCCTTGGCGCCGCGGATCCGCGGCCATATAATGAGATCAACGGACCAAATTTTGCCACGTGCTCTCCTCTAACGGCCAAAGCTTCCAGAAGACCCCAGAAGCTCCACGTGGCACATCTAGAAGGCTCGGCTTAACAAACTCTTGGAGGGAAATTCAAATTTTGGGCTTAACTAACTTTTGGAGGGAAATTTAAATCTTTTGGCTAACAAACTTGTGGAGGGAATTCAAATTTCAATCCTAGATCTAGAATTTGGAGGTCTATAAAAGAGAGCCTAGAGCTAGGGTGAAAGTTGTTCAAGAATCACCATCATCTTCAACCCACAAGTTGAGTGACACAACTTGTGCTTCAAATTCAAACCCCAATTCAACTTCAAGATCAAGATCCCGAGAGCAATTCAAGCAAGAGAGCCTTCAACCTTTAGCAAGCGACGCCGGATTTCAACGGAGCAAGAGATCCACGCCGATCCGCGACTCAAGGAGCCGAGCGAAGCCGAAATCGACAATCTAGTTCCTTCCTTTTGTAAATTCAAGAGAGTTGTAACGAAAATTGTCGATAAATAAAGGTGAATTTTCTATATTCTTACTTATCTTTTAATTCAAGCATAATGATTAGATCTCAATTTGTGATTGTGTTTGTGATCATGATGTTTGAGTAATCTCCGCTCGTGTAGGAGTTGTGACGATGTTTAGATGATGATGATTTAGATATTTTTACAATTCTTAAATCCTATAATGTTTGGAAATTCTAATGAATCAAATGATCAATGACCTAGTTTTGAGATGATGCTTTCTTGATCGTGTTCACTCGAAACTAGAGAACAACTATTGACCATTTGATTAACTAGAAGCTAGAATTTGAATGCGATCTGTCGAAAGGACAAAGGATGAGTAGCGGAATCCCTAATTTTCCCGCACGATCCTTAAACCTCGATGAATTTGCATCGATCTAGTACCAATTCGTTAATGGATAAGAATGAGTAATATGAGTAATCATTAGATCTCATCACATCTTTAGATCCGATCTACTCCTTCGGGCCATACTTCTAATATTGATTGTTGGTTGGAAATTATCACACATCTCAATTCATGTTTTTAATGTTTCTTTTAGATCTAAATTTTTCTTATTTCTTGATCTTCAAATTCAAATCATGAATTGTTTTCTTTTCTTTGCCTTAAATTTTCGACTCATCTAATTCGAAAATTGAACGGATTACACTTTCCCTGTAGACAATCCGCACTCACTAACGCGCTACATCCGACACCGTTATTGATTGCGGTCAAAATATTTTTGGTTGTGATTTCTAAATACTATTTTCTAAAACCAATACACAATCGGAAATTTCATCAATCAAAATGGCGTCGTTGCCAGGGATCGTGTGCTATTTGTTAATTTTCTGAAATTTGAGTTGAAAAGTTTATTCCATCTAAATTTTTAAGATCAAAACTCGCGCAAACACTAAACAAGTTGTTGTGGTTAATTGCAAGGAGGTTTGGAGCTTGCTGTGAAATTGGAAAATTATTTGGAGAATTCCAGAGAGCTCAGGAGCTGAACAGGAGCAGTACCAAATTTTTCAGTGCAGAGAGGAGCTCAAGGTGCGGCGGAACCGCGGCATTAGGAGACAATTGCGGTGGAATCGCGGCTGTTCTAGGAGATCTCTGTAAAATTTTTAGCAGGTAACCTCTATCTTTCTTATCTCCTTCCTAAAATCTGCTCCAATTAACAATTTGTTGCAGGCTTCTTTGCAAAAATCGCAGCGCCGCAAAAAGAAAAATAAATTGTGCTTGTTTTTTATTTTGTGGTTGTTTGCATAATTAATACGGACATTAAGGAGCACGGCCAAATCCAGATTAGGTAGGGAGTTCATTACCCTTCCTAGGCCCCAAAAATCATAAACCTGCATCCGCATTACCCTCATTAATTAAAAAATATCTAGAGATGACTCTAAGGACCGTCGCGCTCACTTAGGACAGAAGAAGGCCGTGGGTAATTCATTGCTTATCCGCGTTTCTTTTTGTGGTGTCTAAGGCAAGTGTATCGAAGGCTAGTGGTTACTTAATTAGGCCCACTACTTACGTAGTGGAGAACCTCCCACTTACCTGGCACTTACCTGGCCACAGGAGAAACAAAGAGGCAGTGGAGGATTTTATCCTGCGACTTATCTTTTGGAAGTTAGGAGCGGTCTAGAGCTTTGACCTAGGTGACCATAGATTTTAAGGTTGCTTGTTGCATTTGTTGTGATCGCATCATCTTTTCAAAATCCGTATCATTTTTCAAAACAAACACCGCATTCACTTCATTTCCCCTAATTATAAATCACGCTGCCACTTGTACTAACCCCTTTTAGTGTAAGATAGGCTGGACACGGGATTCTAGTGCCCGACTTGTCCGCGTCCCCTCGATCGACTCCGAAGTCGGTATTTCTCCATTTACCTTTCTTTTACCCACCACCACACCCACACCGATGGATCCGTCTCCATCGAACCTCTTTTCCGCTGGTCTGCCACCGTCCGTTGGTGCGCAGAATCCTCCCCGCATCTCTCTTCAAGAGAGGTGCTACCCTTTGCGAGGTCCTCTCTCGACCCGCTTATCCATTCCTCCAGCCAACAGGGATAACTTTGAGATTAAGCCCCAGTACATCAACCTTCTACCCAAATTCCACGGTCTCGAGACTGAAGACGCGTACGTTTTTATCACCAAATTTGAAAACGTATGCGCAATGATGGGTACATCACAACTTTCTGTGGATGCCATGCATCTACGACTTCTTCCATTTACCTTGTGCGATATAGCCGAGAAGTGGCTGTATAACACCACCGCACATTCCATCACGAATTGGGAAGAATTCGTTGCGGCATTCCTTAAGAAATTCTACCCTATGCAAAAGATAGCTCGAATCCGTAGCGAACTACATCAATTCTCCTATCTTCCAGCTGAACCATTCTCAAAATACTTTGACCGATTCAAGGATCTTTTGGTTCAATGCCCACATCACGGCATCCCGAGATGGGATCTTTGCCGAATCATATATGAGGGCAGTAACCCTACCACTAAACAAAACCTTGAAAACATGTGTCAAGGCACCTTTATGACCAAGGATGATGGGGAAGCATGGAAATTTTTAGAAGAGTTCGCTGAAAAGTCACTACAGTGGGAGACTGGAACCCAGCCATCGAGTAGGGGTAGCGTACACCAAATAGACGTGTCCATAGGTGTTCGAGCTGAGATGGCAGCAATGCAAAAGAAGCTCGACGCTATGGAACACAAATTCTTAGCAGCCTTCCTAAACCCAATGTCGCTCCCCAAAACTGTTTGTGGGTGCTGTTCTGATCCTTCTCACTTGACGGAAGAATGTCCATTAAACTCTCAGTTTTGAGGTCTCGAGCATACCAATGCTGCATTTCAAAGACCTGGAAACGATCCTTTTTCTTCCACATATAATCAAAGTTGGAGGAATCACCCGAATTTTGCTTGGAACCAATCCCAAAACACGGTTCCAAACCCTAATCAATTCCAACGGGTCCTTCCTCCACAACAGCAACCACTTCAGCTCACCCAGCACCCCTACCAGTCACAAAATTTCCAAAACCAGGTCAACCCTCCTCCACCTTCTAATCCCATGCAGTCGACCTGTTCTGACGAGTTCTCTCAATTCGCTCAAACCATGAAATCACTCTTGTCAAATTTCACGGAAATGTCGGCCGAGGTTAGGTCTTCCGTTGGTGAGATAAAGAAAAACTCAGCGTCCCAAGCTGAGAGTATCAAAACAATGGAAGCTGAGATCGCACGACTTAAGGCCGAAATGAGTACAAGAGAGAAAGGGAAACTCCCAGCTCAACCTTTGCCCAATCCTGGCTATTCACATCATGTGAATGCAATCACCACGTTGAGATCTGGGAGAGTGCTGGATAACCATGTTGGGGAAGAAGTTGATGATATTGAAAATCCTATCAACACCCCGGCTGAGACCTTTCCTCACACACACACTTCTGCTTCTGATTCTTGTTCTTCTACCCCACCGCCTTCTCGCGAGCCTATTCTCCATTTCCCTCTAGGCTCGACACCTCAGCCCACCTCTTCTATCCCTCCACAGACGATCCCCACTCCTCTTTCGGGATCACGTCTACCCCCACTTCCTTCTCCTATGATGGACCCAGCGCTCATTGCTAAAGCACCTTACCCAAACCGGTTAAGGGCTAACAAATCGAGTCCATATATGGAGAAAATTATGGAAATGTTCAAACAGGTTAACATCAACATCCCTCTCCTAGATGCGACTCAACAAGTCCCAGCTTATGCGAAAATTCTTAAGGACTTGTGCACTAGGAAGAGGAAGACTCAAGTGCCAAAGAAGGTCTTCATGTCCAATAACATTTGCACTGATTTTATTCTTCCGCTACCAAAGAAACGTAAGGACCCAGGATGTCCTACGATATCGATTTCTATTGGGGATAAACACATCAACCGTGCTCTTTTAGACCTTGGCACAAGTGTTAACCTGCTTCCTTTCTCAGTCTATGAGCAACTAGGGATCGGAGAGTTGAAACCAGCCCATTGCACTCTCCAGATGGCTGACCGATCAATCACCAAACCTAGGGGTGAACTGGAGGATGTGTTAATAAAAATCGGGGAATTCGTATTCCCTGTTGATTTTATTGTACTTGATACACAGCCTGTAGCGAACCCACGAAATCAAATTCCGGTGATTTTAGGTCGCCCCTTTTTGGCCACTTCCAACGCTATCATCAATTGTCGTAATGGTTCTATGACCCTATCTTTCGGGAATAGGTCAATAGAGCTGAACATTTACAAGTTGGGAAGTGTACCCTCCGAACCTACTGCTCATGTCTGTTCTGTCGACTTAATGGATGTCGACAGCAGCGAATTTGATGATCCTCCTTATACCGATCTTAACTCTTTTCATACGTTGTTGTTTGACCCAACTATGTATCATACACATACGGACTCTTCCACTGAGATGTCCGGGTCAACAACTAACACCGATTATGAACTGCTTTTAGAGTCTGAAGATTACCCCGCACTTTGTGATGACATTATTCTTCGGGGTATTGATGAAACTTTTTAGTAGATCTTCGCTGATGAACTCGCATTTCTGAATAACACGGGTGTTGAGATGAATCATGTCCCAATCATTGAAATTGAACCTCCACCCCTTCTTCTGAATTGTAAAAAGAATGCGATTAATCCATCACATTCATTGCATCGTCTCTCCAAAATAAGACGCACACACACTCTCTTCCACCACTTAACCTTTCCTCACTTCTTCTTCCACCAACCAGAGCACTACATTGATAAAATTTTCGAATGGTTGGTGTTGACTTTCGGTCTTTGCAAAGCTTGGCATCGACCAATGGTTCTTGACCCCCTCATGTGATTTTCAAAGCTTAACATTGCATAACTCAAGTTTGGGGGGGAACAATTTTTCTGGCTCTTGGAAAGAAAATTTTTACAAAAATTTTGAGTGAAAAAAAATAAGTTTGGGGGAGGATCTTCACTTATATATTTTGCCCCCACTAATAAATTCCTCCCAGGCTTACAGGTTTTGTAGATATAGCGGTTGGCAACAGTGAGGACACTGTTGAAAACAAGTTTGGGGGAGATTTGTGCTTAGTTTTGCATCATGTGCATATCATTTGCATAAGCACAAAACATTTCTTTAAAAACCCATAAAAATTCTGTGTACATATTTTTGGCTCATCATTTTATGTAAATAGTTTTTCAAAACCCATAAAAACCTATAAAAATTCAAAAAATTTAAAAATCCATAAAAATTCAAAAATTTTCAAAACTAATAAAAATTTTCAAAATATAAAAATATTTAATATTTATGATAATAAAAGATTAGATAGTGAACAATTACATCCATGAGATTAGAAAAATTTAAAAAAACCAAGAAAATTAGAAGTTTTCTTATACGAACTAGTAATAAGTTGTTATGAGCCGTTGTCCCAAGGGTTAGTAAGATGGAGGAAGTCACTAATCTGAGGATAAAAATAAGTCTGAAAAATAGTTTCTATTCTGGAAAGCCAAGCATTTTGAACGTTGATACCCTGCTATTCGCACTTACACACGTCTTGAAGCCCGGGATAGTAGAGGATACCTTGAAATGCTCTTGTCTTAAAGCCAAAAGTATGAAGGAAATAAAAAGAAAAAAGTGAATAAAAAATATAAAGTGGTGAGAAAAATGGACACTGGTTTTGTTATCACCGAGGGCAATAAAAAAATATATAGCGAGGGTGCCTCTTCACCTAGTGCCCTAAGGCCAACTGGTCTGGAAGTCACTGCTATGCCTAAGGTGGTGCAAGACGAGGAAAATACACCAAATAAGCAAACACATGAGTAATCGGTCGGTTAGTACCTCAAGAAGTATTAACGGTCGCATGAAAGTGTCTGAGCAAATTCGTCTAAATATTCATTAATTAAAAAGTACTGAGGCTGATGGACAAGAGTATGATAGCTTGAATTGAATTCTCCGGGTGTAGGGATGTCCTTTACACACACGCAGGGTGATATGATCGATGTTTGGAAGAAAGATAGGAATGAAGAATAAGACGATGTTTTATTGAGGGAGGACGTGATTTCTGATATCTTTTCATGACCATTAAGATAGGGCTCATGACAACCGAAAAGCTAGCTTAGTTGGAAACCCTAATTTTCAAGGCTTTTCTTTTACAATTCTTTTCTTTAAATGTAATATTCATGATCTTCCTTTGATTATTGGATTTTGTGGGTGCAATCCGCTGAAAACCCTCAGGAGACAACACTCCTCCTACTAGGGACACCTAGAGGTTTAAAGGCTTGTTGCACGTGCTCAGTGCAATCGTGTTGCCTACGAAAGTGTGCTTTTCTCTTTCTTTATTTTCTCCTTCTCTTTTTAATAAAACAATTCGATCGAGATGATCGAAAATAAGTTTGGGGGAATTTGATCAGTCGAAAATACTGCATTTCTAACACGGCAATTTCCCTACCTTTTGCACTCATGTATAGGTATCCGGTATTCATATCACACATATTTGCAAAACACATGCAAAATACTGGATTACTTGTATTGTATACTAAAACCGACACTTTTAGGGAAATTGACTGTGTTTCATGGCATTGCATCATCCTTGTACTGTGCAACTCTTGTCTGGGGTCTAATGCAGGAAATTCCAGAAGCAAAGCCCAAAATTGGGAAAAGGACTGATAAAAGATACGCCAACTCAAAGGCTGAAGATCTGGTAGCAATACAGAAGGCCAAATAAAATTCAACATATCAAAATAAGGCCCATATGTAATCCCAAGCCCACAAAAGAAAATACAAGCAAAATGGCCATCAAAGGGCCGCGGATCCGCGGCCCAAACCCCCTTGGCGCCGCGGATCCGCGGCCATATAATGAGATCAACGGACCAAATTTTGCCACGTGCTCTCCTCTAACAGCCAAAGCTTCCAGAAGACCCCAGAAGCTCCACGTGGCACATCTAGAAGGCTCGGCATAACAAACTCTTGGAGGGAAATTCAAATTTTGGGCTTAACTAACTTTTGGAGGGAAATTTAAATCTTTTGGCTAACAAACTTGTGGAGGGAATTCAAATTTCAATCCTAGATCTAGAATTTGGAGGTCTATAAAAGAGAGCTTAGAGCTAGGGTGAAAGTTGTTCAAGAATCACCATCATCTTCAACCCACAAGTTGAGTGACACAACTTGTGCTTCAAATTCAAACCCCAATTCAACTTCAAGATCAAGATCCCGAGAGCAATTCAAGCAAGAGAGCCTTCAACCTTTAGCAAGCGACGCCGGATTTCAACGGAGCAAGAGATCCACGTCGATCCGCGACTCAAGGAGCCGAGCGAAGCCGAAATCGACGATCTAGTTCCTTCCTTTTGTAAATTCAAGAGAGTTGTAACGAAAATTGTCGATAAATAAAGGTGAATTTTCTATATTCTTGCTTATCTTTTAATTCAAGCATAATGATTAGATCTCAATTTGTGATTGTGTTTGTGATCATGATGTTTGAGTAATCTCCGCTCGTGTAGGAGTTGTGACGATCTTTAGATGATGATGATTTAGATATTTTTACAATTCTTAAATCCTATAATGTTTGGAAATTCTAGTGAATCAAATGATCAATGACCTAGTTTTGAGATGATGCTTTCTTGATCGTGTTCACTCGAAACTAGAGAACAACTATTGACCATTTGATTGACTAGAAGCTAGAATTTGAATGCGATCTGTCGAAAGGACAAAGGATGAGTTGCGGAATCCCTAATTTTCCCGCACGATCCTTAAACCTCGATGAATTTGCATCGATCTAGTACCAATTCGTTAATGGATAAGAATGAGTAATCATTAGATCTCATCACATTTTTAGATCCGATCTACTCCTACGAGCCATACTTCTAATCTTGATTGTTGGTTGGAAATTATCACACATCTTAATTCTTGTTTTTAATGTTTCTTTTAGATCTAGATTTTTCTTATTTCTTGATCTTCAAATGCAAATCATGAATTGTTTTCTTTTCTTTACCTTAAATTTTCGACTCATCTAATTCGAAAATTGAACGGATTACACTTTCCCTGTGGACGATCCGCACTCGCTAACGCGCTACATCCAACACCGTTATTAATTGCAGTCAAAATATTTTTGGTTGTGATTTCTAAATACTATTTTCTAAAACCAATACACAATCGGAAATTTCATCAATCACGTCCCGACGAAATCTTAGAAGGGAGCTCACCCGGGCGGCCCGGCAGTCCACTCTTGACCCGACCCGTCAGCTGGTCGGGACAAGAGTGGGAGGCTAATAATGATGCTCTATATTGGCAATCTCCCAGATCAGGACACGTGGCAGATGACGTGTCCCAGAACTCGGAAGAAAGGGCCCACAGGGGCCGACCAGGCTACCCCTGTACCCGACCAGCAAGCACAAGCTGGAGGGAGCTCACCCGGGCGGCCCGACAGTCCACTCTTGACCCGACCCATCAGCTGGTCGAGACAAGAGTGGGGGGCTAAATGATGATGCTCTATATTGGCGATCTCCCAGATCAGGACACGTGACAGATGATGTGTCCCAGAACTCAGAAGAAATGGCCCACAGGGGCTGTAAGTCTATGTTACCCATCCCGGTGCTTAACGGGGAGGCGGAATAGGTAAAAATCAAATTTTTCTTAAAGGAAATATAGACTAACCATGAAGGATCTTTGCTAAACAAAAGCTAACAAACTAATATGGAGTTTTAACTACTAGGTTAAATGGTTATACCTAGTTCTTGAACTCCTTCTCTTCTTGTTGTGGTCCTCCTAGTTGCTAGCTCCTTAGAGTGGTGTAGATGGCTCCTCCTCGTTGTCTTCTCTGGGTCTAAGAACGATCCACCCGAAGGCCTCTACCTTGAGCTTCTAGCTCAACAATGAAGTAACTAAAGTGCTTGGCTTGCTACACTAAGAACCCTAGAGTGAGTAGAGAAGTATTTTGGTGGTTTAGTCTCAAAAGCTTTTGATTTTCAACACATGAAAGATTAAAGCTTTGAGAGAGGAAGAGGGAGAGCAAACCATGAGAGAGAAAGATAATGAGAGAATGAGAGAACCAAGCTCTCATATGAGAAATATATGATGATGATAATAATAATTAAGAAAATTGTGATGGTGAGTTGATTTGACCATTATCATTTCATAATTAATGCTAAGCATGCTTCAAAAAATATCTCATGCTCAACAAAAGAAAATATCTAAGTCAATGTGAGTTAACAAGTCAAATGGTCAACCCAACTCTAACCATGATACAATTATCCTTAATTAAAACTATTAATCATATTCCTCCTTCTCATTATGGTTTTGATCAAGTCAATGGTCAAAACCCTAATGAGGTGTCTCCCTCTCCGCCCCTGTCAACGGTACATACATACCCGCATCCGTGTTCCATAGAAACACGAATACAATGAGACTAGACCAATCCTAAAACAAATACTAGGATCTGGCTTAAACCAAAGCCCACTAGTATCAACTGCCCGAACACCAAACGCGCACAAGTACGCATATGTGAACGAACCCTGTCGCAAAACCATACGACCTCTATTTCTTTTCGCCCAAAAGTGAACAACCTTCTGTGTGGGACTCTAAAAACTCGACACTACACTGGCAGTGGGTTTAACCACAGGCCGCAAGCGGTACTAGCTGTACGTAACGGTCCCCAGGTAGATGCCGATAAGAAGACCGATGAGGTGAACCCATCCGAACTCCTACTGATCCTGAATGTGACAATCTCCGTACAGTCCGGTCTGTTCGTCTAAGAGTATCGCATGTCGGGCCTAGGGGGCGGTAAACGTCAGACCCCTAATAGCGGTACAAGTCGTGTCGGAGTGTAGCCCAGAACACCCTGAGAAACTACCGGAAACACTACCAGTAAATCTCGCTTGCCCTGGCCAGGGACTTTGTGTAATGGCTCTCCTAAACACAGCGCGATATCAACCCCCAATACCGGGAGAGACGAATCATGTCTAACCATCACTGCCTCCTAGTGTTTCGGGACTGCACCCAACTACTACCTGTTTGCATGACTCAATAAAGCCGTGGTAGGGTAGTAATCTAAGAGTAGTGGGAATACACTTGAGGCGAAGTGGCAGTGTCAAGTCAACGGACTAAGCTGTACTCATGTCACCTGGGAACTGTTATCTGACGATAGGTATAGTACCAACCAACAGTTCCCGACGAGTCCTGTCCAGTGTACTCATAACCTAATGAGCACCTGCATACTATCTCCAGTACGACATACTGATGGCTGTGGGACAGACCATCTCCCCAGCTGGGACGAGAAGCATACACACCAGTCTACTCCGGAGTATCGATGCCCTGTCTCGATAATCCTACGACTGAGGACCTGTATAAGGATGTTCTTGTAGACTACCCAACCCCCACAAGTGTGACTGCCATCATAACGCTGGTAGTCAAGCAAAGATCCTAAGGGCTCTATCAATATGTATTAGCGATATATCAAAAGAAACATATACACATATTAAGATAGATACAAACCAAGTAGCATACTACCATATTGAGCAAGACTGTTATAAATCTGTGTATATATCCCAAGCTTCCAAAATGTAATATACAAACTGGTACTATACAATAATGGCCTCTAGAGCATATCACACTAACAATCTCCCATTTGCACTAAGGCCATGTGCTGGCATATCGCATACCTATCATCTCGATAGCCTCTCGAACTGCGTCTGAGGAATGGCCTTTGTGAATGGATCTGCAGTGTTATCTTCTGTAGCAACCCTCCGAACCTCGATCTCCCGGCGATCCACGATCTCCCTGATCAGGTGATACCGCCTCAAGATGTGTCTGGACTTCTGATGGGACCTGGGTTCCTTCGCTAAAGCTATAGCCCCGTTGTTGTCACAATACAGAGGTATTGGATCAACAATGGATGGAACCACCTGAAGTTCTATTAAGAACTTCCTCATCTAGACAGCTTCTTTTGCGGCATCTGAAGCTGCGATATACTCCGCTTCCATTGTCGAGTCAGCAACGGTCTCCTGTTTGGAACTCTTCCAACAGACCGCCCCTCCATTGAGGGTAAAGATATAATCTGACATAGATTTGGAGTCATCCTTGTCACTCTGGAAGCTGGAGTCAGCAAAGGCCTCGATCTGGAGGTCTTTTCCGCCGTAAACCAAGAACATCTCTTTAGTCCTTCTCAGGTACTTCAGAATGTTCTTTACTGCTATCCAGTGCTTCTCCCCAGGGTTTGACTGATACCGGCTTACCACACTCAGTGCATAAGCTACATCTGGTCTGGTACACAACATCGCATACATTATAGAGCCTACCGTAGAAGCGTAGGGTATAATAGACATGCGATCCTTTTCCAAATCAGTCTTGGGAGACATCTCTTTGGAGAGGGTGATTCCGTGACAAGCCGGTAAATTACCGCGCTTTGAATCTTCCATACTGAATCTTTTCAGTATGGTGTCGATGTACCTGGACTGTGAAAGTCCCAACATCCTCTTAGATCTATCACGATAGATCTGGATCCCCAGAATGTAAGAGGCATCACCCAGGTCTTTTATGGAGAATCTGTGTGACAAGAACCCTTTAACAGATTGTAGCGTAGGAATGTCATTTCCTATCAAGAGAATGTCATCACGTATAAAACGAGGAATACGACAGTTCGCGCTACAATCTTACTATAAATGCATAGTTCATCTGGATTTTTGATAAAGCCAAATTCTTTGACCGTCTCATCAAAACAGATGTTCCAACTCCGTGATGCCTGCTTCAGTCCATAAATGGACTTCAGCAACTTGCACACTTTTCCGCTGCTCCCACTCTGAATGAATCCCTCTGGCTGGTCCATATAGACACACTCCTCTAAATTTCCATTTAGAAAAGCGGTTTTTACGTCCATCTGCCAAATCTTATAATCGTGGAAGGTAGCAATGGCAAGAAGGATTCGAATGGATTTGAGCATAGCCACTGGAGAAAAGGTTTCATCATAGTCCAAACCAGGTGTTCCCCGCCGAACACGGAGACGCGACCGCGCAGGTCCGTCTTGCCTGAAATTCGGGGTAGATGCTAATTGGTGCTATCTGTCCACCTCTCCGAAAATGCCAAGTTGATTTATGGAACCATGTATCGAAGGTTTAAAAGGATGCGGCCGATTTAGCAGACTTCATCAGATTCCCCCTCGTTTGAGGGGTTTTTGATTGTAGGGACGCTCTTCCCTGCAGGCGCAAGCCCCTGCAGTTAATTACGCTACCGCATCGCGGTAACAACTTTCTCCTTCTCCAGATGGTCACTTCGTGTCGTAGGTGTTTGTTTTGTGTTTGGTTGCCCGTGGATTGTATACGGAGACTAATTTATGTTCTCGCCCGTAGGGCGTGGATTAGTCCAAATCCGTATCTTCTAAGATTTGGGTTTGGGGTTTTGGTTTAAGCATACGTTAGCCTCATTTGGGACTAAGATCAACTTAAACGTTGTTAAGGATACGTTAGTCTAATTTCTAGACTAAGATCAACTTAACAGGATCGTTTAGATCCAACAAGAGAGCATTTGGACTCTGTTGTTTAGTTTAGAGACATTGCGGTCGATTACCAGTTTAAGGACATGGTGGTCCAATGTTAGTTTAGGGACATCTCGGTCCATCGGTAGTTTAAGGACATCTCGGTCCAGTTTAGAGACATCGTAGTCTATAAGGTTTAAGGATGCCGTAGTCCATGAGTTTAAGGACCCCACAGTCCGGTTTAGAGACATCGTGGTCTATAAGGTTTAAGGACATCGTAGTCCATGGGCTTAAGGACCCCACAGTCCGGTTTAGAGACATCGTAGTCTATAAGGTTTAAGGATATCATAGTCCATGAGTTTAAGGACCCCACAGTCCGTGAGATGTGTGGTTGTCGGGACCCGTCACCTCTCTGAAGACGTTGAAGGATTACAACGACAGATATCAGAGGAGTAAAGAGATGTACCCTTGAACCGGTGTGAATTGATTGGAAGATCTGTAGCCCAGTTTGAGACTAAGATCTGTTGAATATTTATGAGCAGATGGGCTCAGTTCAATATAAGTTGAGGACTTATGTCCAGAATTGGGCTAAGTACAATTAAAATGTTTAACATTTTTAATTCTGGCTATTGAGCCTTTACTTGGGCTTGGCCCTTTTAGTAATGCTGAGCATTAGGTCCTGACAATTTTTGTCTTGTATTGAATGCATAGCATTCATCAGAACAAAGTGTGTTCTGACAGTGCGCCACGTGGCACGTTAGGCGCTTTGCGCCAATTAAAGAGCGCATTGCGCTTCTATCAGGTAGTGCACACGAAGGTGACACGTGTCGTGCTAAGCGCTAGTTTATTAGCGCATTGCGCTTTCCATTTATGGCGCTTTGCGCTGGTTTAGGGACGCGCCAGTGAGTGACACGTGGCGCGCTTGGCGCCAAGCACCAGCCCATGAGCGCAGTGCTCTGTTTTAAAAGCGCAAAGCGCAAGTAGTGTCTATGGTTGACACGTGGCGCGTTTTGGCGTTAAGCGCCGGTCCAAGGAGCGCAAAGCTCTATTTCAGAAGCGCAAAGTGCAAGCGGTGTCTGTGGTTGACACGTGGCACGTTTTGGCGCTGAGCGCCGGTCCAAGGAGCGCAAAAGTGCAGTTCATAAGTGCAAGGCACTGTTCAGTAGCGCAAAACGCATCTGATCAAATTTATGATCAAAGAACAAGTTTATGTTCTTCTTTTAAAGGAGGCTTTGCCTCAAGATTCAAGAACAAAAGTTCTTGTTTATAAAAGGGCTCTGCCTTTGTAGATCAAGGATCTGTGAATGAAGTAAATACTTCTTTTATTTTTATGATTAGATCTTTTGATCATTTTCTTTTTATCAAAGACCTTGGTCTTTTGTAGATCTATGATCCTTTAAGAAAATAGTTCTTCTGTTTTTAACGAGATGATTTCATCTCTGTTATTCAAAAAATTAATTATTTACCTTGAAAAAATGATCTTCTTTTTCTAAGAGCTTGCTCTTCTTTCTCTTTGAGTTTTTTTCTCAAAGTTTACAGGGTTTTTTTCTCTATATGAGACTTGAAGTCTCGAGGCCTTTATATAGGGCCAATTGATTTGTTAAATCAGTTTTAAAAGATCTTTCTCTGATTGATTTGGGAATATTTCCCACCTTTGGATCTTTGATCCTAGGGCTTCTGCTTTGCAAAAGATAATCTTCTTGTTTTAATAAGATTGGAAAGATCTTTCCATAACAGAATTTTTAATTCTGATTAATTAATAATTTATTATTATTAGATCATTTGATCTAACGGTGGGGAATTTTTTAATTCCAGCGTTGGCGCACCTTGCGCTAGCGCACTTACGTTCGACACGTGGCGCGCAGCGCAACTGCGCTAGCGCACCCGTTTTTGACACGTAACGCGCAGCGCAACTGCGCTAGCGCACCCGTGTTTGACACGTGGCGCGCAGCGCAGAGCGCTGGATATGAAGTGTTGCTTCAACTTTTGAGTTTTGAAATTTTAAAACAGAGCCTTGCTCTGATTGGGGGTGCGCTGCTTAGGGCGTAGCGCACCTGGCGCTAGCGCGTCTGTGTCTGACACGTGGCGCGCAGCGCGCCTAGCACTGAATTTGAAGCGTTGCTTCAATTTTCAAATTTTGAATTTTAAAACAGAGCTTTGCTCTGGTTGGGGGAAACAAATGCCCCCCCCCCACTGTTGCGCTCACGTGGCGCACACGTGAGTGCAGCGGTGGCAACATCTGAGTCCTTGGATCAACTCAGAAGTTGAAGAGGCGGTTCAATGTTTATAAATAGGACCTTTTAGTCCCTTGGATGATTATCATCTTCTTTCTTGAGAATTTTTATTCAGAGCTTTGCTCTTCAGTTTAAGAACTTTTCAAGAGTCGGAACTCTACCAAAACTTAGGTAAAGTTTAAAATTTTAATAAATTAGGGTTTTTACCCATTAACAGGGCCTTGCTCTTCATAGATCTTTGATCTAAAGAAAACCCTTTTAGGGTTTCATTAATAGAGCCTTGCTCTCATGAACCCATAGATCTAAACAGATCTTTTCTTGGGGGTTTTTAGCTCATGAACAGAGCTCTGCTCTTTGATAATATGTAGATCTTTTGATCTTTGATGAAGAACTCTTAAGAGTTTTTCATGGATCTTGAAGATCCCAGAATTTTTAATTCATAAAAAATTAATTTTAATTAATCCTTGATGGATTTTTCCATCATCATTGCAGAGCCAGGCTCTTGACCTTCTTAGGGAATTTCTTTAAATTTCTTTCATAATTGACTTTGACAGGTGTCATTCCTGTCTGCAGAGCCTTGCTCTCAAGGAATTTAAATCCTTGACCCGAAGGGTCGCTTATTAAATGAGATTCCCTTTTTTAAGATTTCTCACAGATTTGAATTTATTAGGTGTCATAATTAGAATTCGTTGCCTGTCTTTAATAAGAGTTTGCCTAATCAGTCTGTCCGCTAATTCTTGTTAATTTTATTTTCCAGGAGTTATGGACGCTCACATGTATGACCTTGATGAGATCATCTCTTACGGAGACATTCGCTCACTCGGCCATTCTCAAAATCGAGAATTCACAAACGCCCGGTGTGCTGAAATCATGAGTCGCTTTGACGCATATGACAGTCGACTGCTTCCTCGACGTTCTTCTCTCCTGAAGCTTATCGTGGGAGCGATATAGGAAGCGCTTCCTTTATTCTGTACTGGCGTGCCACTTAAGGCATTGGATGCTGCCGAGAATAAGGTACACTCGGTGTATCTGATGGGCCTAATCTCAAAGAGAAGGCGAGACAACATTATCGATCTTCTGCATCAAGCTTTTCAACAGTCGGCAGTACTTGCTGCCTATCGGAGGGAAGAGGACATCCGTAAGGATCCCGACGCTTGTGATCGCGAAAGAAAGCATACTAGGATGGTTCGAAAGGCCTGGAAGATTCTGGACAAGGTCACTTTTGAATTCCTCAATCCATGCCCTGGGTCTGAGGTTTTGCCATTGTAACCATCTTGATAATGTTTTTGTTTACTGCTTTCATAATTGTAAGAACTTTTTTGCAGTATGAATGGAAAATTTCTCATTTCAGCGCGCTTTATTTTATGTACTAAATCTTTTGCACATGCCTGAATGGGTATGCCTCGAACGCTTAATTAAATGCAAATCAGATGTTCTTTCTGTCGCTTTCTTCTCCTTACTGTGTTGTTGCCATGTGATTTTAGCAAGTGTGACTTGTAGATAGTATATAGCTGTCCATCTTGGACTCTTTGTAGAGTGGTGATGGCTTAAGAAACAGGGTTAGGATCTGTCACCTAAGACTTTTCAATTTTATGAGCCGTGAGGATCTCATAGGTGTATTTTCTCCTTAGGAATCGTGAGGATTCCTAAGTGCGTTTTCCCTTATAAGTCGTAAGGATCTTATAAGTCGTAAGGATCTTATAAGAAAGTTTTTTCTTCCTTACGAATCGAGAGGATCCGCAAGTGTTTAGTGGGATAGACATATAGATGACGTATTTCCGAAACGGGGTCATATGGATGACGTATTTCCATGACGGGGTCATATGGATGACGTATTTCCGAACGGGGTCATGAGGATGACGTATTTCCGAACGGGGTCATGTGAATGACGTATTTCCGAACGGGGTCATATGGATGACGTATTTCCGAAAGGGATCATGTGGATGACGTATTTCCGAACGGGGTCATGCTGATGACGTATTTCCGAACAGGGTCATATGGATGACGTATTTCCGAGCGGGGTCATGTGAATGACGTATTTCCGAACGGGGTCATATGGATGACGTATTTCCGTGACGGGGTCATATGGATGACGTATTTCCGTAACGGGGTCATGTGGATGACGTATTTCCGAATGGGGTCATATGGATGACGTATTTCCGAACGGGGTCGTGTGGATGACGTATTTCCGAACGGGGTCGTGTGGATGACGTATTTCCGAACGGGGTCATGTGGATGACGTATTTCCGAGCGGGGTCATCTAGATGACGTATTTCCGAACGGGGTCATATGGATGACGTATTTCCGAACGGGGTCATATGGATGACGTATTTTCGAGCGGGGTCATGTGGATGACGTATTTCCGAACGGGGTCATGTGGATGACGTATTTCCGAGCGGGGTCATGTGGATGACGTATTTCCGAACGGGGTCATGTGGATGACGTATTTCCGAGCTGGGTCATGTGGATGACGTATTTCCGAGCGGGTGGATAACGTCGCGTCTGTTGTAATGAGACGAATATCGAAGTGGTCTTCAGGTTGTCTGTGAACCGTTGAGATTTGGCTTCTCCTTCCGATGGAGCCTGGGGAAGGAAGGTGTGATTCCTTCTTTGTTTGCGCCCCTGGATTGTGTACAGGGATTGATGTAATATCACCTGTAAGGCATAAATTTCATTTTATTTTATCTCTTTCCGCGATGCTCTATCATTTCAGCTTTTATATCGCGAAGGTCACGATTGCCCAATCATTTCGGCTATCTTCGCGGTGCCCAATCATTTCGGCTATTTATTTTATTATTTTTTTTTACTCGCTGCTTTTTATTGCGAGTTGCCCAATCATTTCGGCTATTTTGCATGCATACATTTTTTACTTGCTGATTTTGTTGCAAGTTACTCCATCATTTCGGCTATTTCGTATGCATGTGTGGATCGCTAGCTTCTTGCTGCAAGCTTGGAATTAGACACCGATTTTGGCATCAGCACCGCTACAACTGGGATGTTGCCAGGAGCGAATCATCATTTGCTGTCGATGTCGAACAAAGGTGGCTTAGCGATCAGGGTTAGGATCCTGTCAACTAAGGCTTTTGACTTCATGAGCCGTTAGGGTCTCATAAAGGTTTTTCTCCCTACGAGTCGTGAGGATCACGTAGGTGCGTTTTCTCCTTAGGAATCGTGAGGATTCCTAAGTGTGTGTTCTCTTATAAGTCGTAAGGATCTTACAAGAGTGTTCACCGTGTAGACATATCCCTAGTCACGGATGGGACTTTGTTAGGGAAATACTTATTCGCGCCCGTGGATTGTATACAAGGGTCAGCGTTGAGCCGCTTGTAGGGCAATATCAGAGGTTGTGGTGGTTTCTTAAGAACGGGTTTAGATCCCTGTAGCTTAAGACTTTCAAATCTTATGGGCCGTGAGGGTCCCATAAGAGGATTCTCCTTACGAGTCGTGAGGATCTCGCAAGTGTAATTTCTCCTTAGGAATCGTGGGGATCCCTAAGTGTGTTGCTCCCTTGTGAGTCATAAGGATCTCACGTAGGTGGTTTCTCCTTACGAAGTCGAGAGGACCTTGCAAGTGTCGTTTAATGAGATTGCACCCTTTCGGGTTTTCACAAAACTCGCCGGTAGCCCTGCTGTTTTTACTCACGAAGCCCTTTCGGGTTGTCATCCATGCCCATTTTGCTTATGGACATAACGTTTTCTATTTCTCTCTTTTTTTATTTTAACGAGGCTGCGCTCTTTCGGGTTTTCACAAAACTCGCTGGTAGTCCTGCTGTTTTTACTCATGGAGCCCTTTCGGGTTTTCATCCGTGCCCATTTTGCTTATGGACATACCGTTTTCTTTCTTCCCCTTTTTTTATTATTTTTTTTGTATCAGCTTCGGGATGTTGTAACCCACAGTAGTTTATCGACATCTCGGTCAACAGCTAGTTTTAGGACATAGTGGTCCATTGTTAGTTTAAGGACGTTTCGGTCCGCTGTTAGTTTAAGGACGTTTCGGTCCGTTGGCTGGATACTACTTATAGAGTTTGGGCTTAGAAAGATAGCGAGCGGACATAGTCATCGTCATCTATCATTGACCTACACCGTGACTCGTCAGGCGTAGTACTTTTTTAGAAAGCGACCATTTATTAGTCTGAAGGGCCTTTCACCATGCATGTCCATGAGTAGATAGGCTCTACCCTGGTAGGCCTTGTCTATTATATACGGGCCTTCATAGTTCGGCTCGAATTTCCCCCGCTTGGCGCGATTAGGGATCATAGGTCTTTTCACCACTAGCACGAGTTCGCCTTGGCGGAATGTCCTCGACCTAGTCAATCTTTCGTATGAGCGCGTCATCTTCACTTTATAAGCCTCCAGATTTTGTTGTGCTATGAGCTGGGTTTCATCAAGGGCATCAAGCTCTTCAAGCCGAAAGTGAGCATTCTCTTCGTCTATTAGCTCGTAATGAACTGCTACTCGTAGAGAGGGTAGCTCTATCTCGAGGGGGAGTACCGCCTCCGTACCGAATACCAATGCGTACGGCTTTGTGTTCGTGGCCGTTTTGAACGAGTTCGATACGCCCAGAGAGCTTCATGCAGTCTCTCATGCCAGTCCTTCTTATTTCGAGACACCGTCTTTTTCACAATCTTCGTCAAAGTCTTGTTGAAAGTCTCAGCCAGACCGTTAGCTCGATGATTATAGACTGAAGAGTATCTCCAGTCTATGTTATGCTGCTGTGCGAAGCGGCTTATCTTATGGCTTCTATAGGCTGGCCCGTTATCGGAGATGATCCTTCTCGGAGTTCCAAACCGATAAATGACGTACGTTTTGAAGAAATGGAGGATATTCTCCATCTTCACTTCTCTCAGCGGTACTGCTTCTACCCATTTGGAGAAGTAATCAGTTGTCGCCAAAATGAATCGATATCCTCTGGATGATGCTGGTTCGATGGGCCCGATTATGTCGGTCCCCCACATTTCAAACGGCCAGCTAGCCACCGTTGGATGTAGTAGATTTGGATGCTGATGGATAAAGTCTCCGTGAATTTGGCACGCGTGGTGCTGCTTCGCGTATTTGAGGCAATCTTGGATCATCGTGGGCCAATAATAACCCATCCGTTTGATCTTCAGCTTCATCTTCGGCCCGGCTTGGTGAGAACCGCAGAGTTCGTCGTGAGTTTCTTAGACGACTCTCCTTGCCTCGTCTGGTCCCAAGCATCTTAGCCATAGAGCTGTTAGTGTATATGCCCTAGAGGCCATTACTGTATCATACTAGTTTGTATATTACTTAATGGAAGCTTGGGATATTCACCTTGTATATACAATCTTGCTCAAAATAGTAGTATGCTACTTGGTTTGTTTCTACTTCAATGTGTACATGTGTTTATTTCAGTATATCGCCTATACACATTAGTGGAGCCCTTAGGATCCTTGCTTGATTACCAGCGTTGTGATGGCAGTCACACTAGTGGGGCTGGGTAATCTATAAGCACATCCTTATGCAGGTCCCTGGTCGCAGGACTATCGAGACAGGGCATCGATACTCCGGAGTAGACTAGCGCATGCGCTTCTCATCCCAGTGTGGGAGACGGTCTGTCCCACAGCCGTCGGTACGTCGTACTTGAGATAGTATGCGGGTGCTCGTTGGGTTACGAGTACACTGGACAGGACTCGTCGGGAACTGACTAGTTGGTATTATGCCTATCGTCAGTTATCAGTTCCCAGGTGACATGAGTACAGCTTAGTCCGCTGACTTGACACTGTCACTTCGCCTCGAGTGTGTTCCCACTGTACTTTGATTACTACCCTACCACGGCTCAAAGGAGTCGTGCAAACAGGTGGTAGTTGGGTGCAGTCCCGAAGCACTTGGAGGCAGTGACGGTTAGACAGGATTCGTCTCTCCCGGTATTGGGGGTTGACATCGCGCTGTGTCTAGGAGAGCCATTACACAAGTAGTCCCTGGCCAGGGCAAACGAGATATACTGGTAGGCTTCCAGTGTTATCTCAGGGTGTTTTGGGCTTCACTCCGACACGACTTGTACCGCTATTGGGGGACTGACGTTTACCGCCCCCTAGGCCCGCCATGCGATGTATCAGACGAACAGACCGGACTGTACGGAGAATGTCACATTCAGGCTCAGTAGGAGTTCAGATGGGTTTCGCCTCGTCAGTCTTCTTGTCGGCATCTACCTGGGGACCGTTACGCACAGCTAGTGCCGCTTGCGGTCTGTGGTTAAACCCACTGCCAGCGTAGTGTCGAGTCTTTAGAGTCCCACATAGAAAGCTATTCGCCTTTAGGCAAAAGAGTAGAGGTCGCATGGTTTTGCGACAGGTCGCATGGTTTTGCGACAGGGTTCGGTCACATCCGTGCACTTGTGCACGTACAGTGTCCGGACAGTTCACACTAGCGGGCTTTGGTTTAAGCCAGATCCTAGTGTACCTTTTGGGATTGGTTTTATCCAGTATGCATTCGTGTTCCTCGGAACGCGGATGCGGGTGTGTATGCACAGTTGACGAAGAGACAGAGGCAGAGGATTCTCATTAGGGTTGTTGACCGTTGACAGTTGACCATTAACTTTTTGCTCAACCCTAATGAGAATATGATATGTGATTAACAATAATATTAATTAAGTATTGTGGTGACATGGTTGTTGAGGGGTTGACTTTGTTGACTTGTTGACTTTGTTGATCGATTGACTAGGTTAGACTAGTTGACCATCATGATGACAATGGCTATCATTTCATGGCAAAGACTTTTTACTTGCTTGTTTCTTTTGTGAGAAATGAGTGCATGAAATGATTTAGCCATTTTGACTTGAACCATTTTACACAATACTTGATTATTATTTTTGTGATGATGGTTTTGGATTATGAGAGCCAAGAGAGAAAAGTCTTCTCTCATTCTTTCATGCTCATTCTCTCTCTTGTTCTTGAGCTCTCATCTTCTTCCTCTTGCTCTCCCTCTCTTGATTCTATGGTTCACTTGTCTCATGAGTTGAGAACCAAGAACCATAGATAAAATCCCATACAAACTCTTCTCTACTCACTCTAGTTCACAAGGTTTAGCAAACCGAGTGAACTAGTTTCTTCAAAGTTCGAAGAAGGAGCCAAAGGTTGAAGCTTTCAGGTGGATCTATCTTCGGCGCAAGGAGACGACGGGGAGAAGCCGATTCGGACGACCATCGAAGCTTGAAGAAGAAGGAGTTCGAGAAAAAGAAAGGTATAACCCCCTAACCGAGTAGTTAGCAACTCGTAGTTAGGTTGTTAGTTAGATGTTTAACAAAGATCCGGTTTTGAGTCCATGTTACCACCTCTAAGAAAATTGTTTTTCACCAAATTCCGCATGCCCGAAAGTACCGGAAGAGGTAGCATGGACTTACAGTGGTATCAGAGACTAGTTAAACTCTATCTAACATGTTAGCAAAGTAGCTAGAAGATCGATCAAAGGAAAAGTCGCAAAACGAACCCCGTTTTTTAAACTTTCTGTCGATTTTAAAGTGCTGGAAATTTTTTTTGAGATACACCAAAAATCGACTCAGGGTTTTCTAAAGAAACTGCAAAAATTTGACCCCCTAACTCGATCAAAGCGCCGCGGAACCGCGGCCGAGTTGACTCGGTCATGGGGTTTCTTCTTTGCAGTTTGCTCATAGGGGTATTTTGGGATTTTTGGAATATATATTTTCTGCCCAGATTTTCCAGAACGAAAATTTTATCTTTGGGGTCCTGAAAATCCGTATTTTTGATCGAACTTCTAAAAGACTTAAGCTGACGGGTTTTTCTGTGATGTGATATTTGTATTGAACGTCTGCTAATCGCTATATGTCGATTAGTGGGGGTTATACAAATCTGTGATCTGTAATGTTATTGGAATGTGTATATGAATTCATTGGATTGTCGCGGGTGAATAGCCGGGGGTTGTGAGACGAGAGTTTTCTTTTCTTTCAATTCATGTATATTTGTAAATTGATGTAATAATTATTTGTATGGCCGCACAACCGGGTCGGGATTGTAGCCATCATTGTATAATTTCTTTTTACTGTTTTTGCTCCTAGGATAGACCCATGGAGAGGGTGCACAAACTACCGGGTATGCTAAAGTGCCGAGTGGCCTACTCACGGAGTTGAGCGAGGTTGGTTCGCTTCGGGTACTTGGCGGGTAGTTTTCCGCACCCGTAGGGGTCTTGGGTGGGGTTTTGGCTATTCACCGCGACCGTGTAATCTGCTTTTCGTTACAGGCTCGTACGAATTGCGGATTCCTAGTATATCCAATGTGTTCATCTGTGATCTGAAATGGCTATCATTGCAATATATCTATATATGATATTATTTAGGCGTTGCTTATGTTTTACAGCCGCGCTAGCCCAGCCCCCGCTCTGTCGTTAGTTAAGTAACCTAACGGGTAATGACGGGGCCCCGTGGCGAATGCGAATGGCATAAGCGTACGTCATATTTTAGTTGTTTTCTGCAATGGTAGGATTAAATGATGGGACGCATTAAAAGAACTAATGCAAGAATATCACGCATTAAAAGAACTAATGCAAGAAAATAAACCAAGTTAAATCGTTGGAACACTTTCGAAAAACCACTCGGTTCTTTTCAAAACAAACTTTTAAAATGCAGAGTTTGAGCCACCCCTTTTAAAAGCTATCTCGTTCCATCGATTATATCAAGTTCTCTACGTTCACGGTTTCGCCAAAACCATTCGTAGCCCTCCGTCGTTTCACATGAATAGTCAATAGTGTTCAAGCTGTGTTTGTTGGCCAAAGTCAAGGCATAGTGATTGGTAGCTATTGGGTATTCATGTGCAGCATAGATAGATGCGTTGGTTTGGAACAGTCGTACTGCCTTGTTGGCCAAAGTCAAGGGTAGGTACGGGTGGATTCAAATTAACCTGGAGAACGACGGGTAGAACTTGACATGTGACTTATGATTTGTTGGCTAAAGTCAAGGTCATAAGAGCATGGGGCAAAAATCCACATCGGGAGTTTCAAAAGAACTGAAACTTGCTAGTGTTGCATACCATTTGGAGTGTGATGATTCTGGTAGGATTCCTTCAGTTTCGTCACGCGATGATATTTGGATCCCGATCCTACTGTGAGTATATGCTACTCCTCGGGAAATTTCTCACTTAATGATCAATGCTATAAACCTAGTAGGTGTCTAGAAAGGTGTTAGCGGGGCTACGCCCACAGGGAAAAGAGGTTATTTAATTAAGGAACTTCGCGAAAGCGTTGGAAAACCTCCCTCAAAGTACCGACACTGGCCTGGCTGAACGGTTAAGCAAGTATTGTGCGGTGGGATTGATCCCGACTAATTCTTCCTTTTTGGTTTGAGGAGGGATTCGAGAAACAGTGGGAGCCATCCTGTTTAGACAAACTAAAAACCATTCTAAACTTGCAAGAGCATCAAGCTGAGTGTTTCTTCTCTCTCCTAATTGCAGCGACCAATCGACATGACTGGACTTAAGTTACTTCTAGATAAAAACATACTGACAGGGCCAAACTACAAAGATTGGCTCAGGAATGTCAAGATGGCAATCACTTACGACAAGCTGGGGTATCTTCTTACCACCAAAGCTCCCCCTGTCCCTGGTCCCAAAACCAGCGTCGCGGATAAGGAAATCCGTAAGACCTGGGAACTAGAGTGCGCGAAGGCCAAGTGCCTCGTGCTTGCCTCTATGGACAATGAACATCAGAGGAGGCACGAGAATATGGACCTGGAATCCATATTTCTTCATACAAAAGAACTGTATGGAGAGCAATCTCGTATCGCAAGATACGAAGTGTCGAAGAAGTTATTTTCGGCAAGATTGGCCGTCGGATCATCGGTAGCGGAACACGTGCTTAAGATGATTGGCTACATTGAGGAGCTCGCGGACCTTGGGACCACGTTGGAGAATGAGCTCTATACGGACTTGAATCTCCAGTCCCTTCCTTCCACTTACACCCAGTTCATACTGAACTTCAACTTACAAGAAAAAGAAGTTGAACTTTCAGAGCTCCTCAACATGCTGAGGAGCGCAGAGGGCACCCTACAGAAAGGTAGGGAAACATCCACTTTGTTTGTAGGAGGATCATCTTCTTCTAGGTCCAAGGCGAAAGCCAAGGGAAAGAAGAAGAAAGCCCCCGCCAAACCAAGGGGCGGTGTTAGTAAAGTGGATACGAAGAGAAAAGCTAAAGCAACAAAGAAAGCGGGGAAGCTTGTGGATAAGGAAGAATGCTTCTATTGTCATAAGAAAGGACACTGGAAGAATGATTGCAGGGCCTGGAAGGCCAGAACACAGGAATTGAAGCAGGTTGCAGCTTCAGCTTCAGGTGTGTATGTTATTGAAAACTGTCTTTCAATAAACTCTACTTCCTGGGTATTGGATACCGGATCAGGATCTCATATCTGTAATTCTTTGCAGGCGTTGAGAAACCGTAGTGTTTTGAAAGCAGGTGACATGACCCTCAGAGTTGCGAACTGAGCTAGCATGGATGCTAAAGCCGTGGGGGACTATCACCTGGGAATGTCAGATGGACATGTTTTGGTTTTGCGTAATTGCTTTTTTGTACCCAACGCAACTTGTAATATCATTTCTGTATCTTTATTTTCTAAAGAAGGTTATGAATTTGCGTTTGTAAGTAATGTTGTAAACATTCACCTTAATCAAGTTCTGATTGGGTCAGGTACATTAAGAAATGGTATATACGTGTTAAACCAACCACAGATTTTCAATGTCCAGAATACACACAAAAGAAAGTCTCCCGAAATAAATCAGACTTTCTTGTGGCATTGTAGACTGGGTCACATCAATGAGAGAAGGTTGACGAAGTTACATACAGAAGGATATTTGAATCCGTTCGAATATCAATCGTATGCCACTTGTCAATCCTGTCTCAAAGGAAAGATGACAAAGACTTCGTTTACTGGACACGGAGTAAGAGCGAGCGAGCTCTTGGGACTCATACACAGCGACGTGTGCGGTCCAATGTCTACACATGCGCGAAGCGGTTATTCTTACTTCATTACTTTTACGGATGACTTTTCAAGATACGGTTATGTCTTCTTAATGAAACATAAGTCCGAAGCCTTTGGAAAATTCCAGGAATATAAGAATGAAGTAGAAAAACAGACCAGCAAAAGTATCAAGATCCTAAGATCGGATCGAGGTGGTGAATACTTGAGTGCCGAGTTCCTGGACTATTTAAAAGAGAATGGAATTCTCTCTCAGCTTACTCCTCCATACACTCCGCAACATAATGGTGTATCGGAGAGACGGAACCGACCCCTATTGGATATGGTACGGTCCATGATGAGTAACGCTGAGTTACCGCGATCATTCTGGGGGTATGCGCTAGAATCAGCTGCATACCTTTTGAACCGAGTTCCAACTAAGACTGTGCCTACTACACCATATGAGATGTGGTGTGGGAAGAGACCCTATCTTAAGCACATTAAGACATGGGGATGTCCAGCTTTTGTTAAAAAGCAGCATGCGGACAAGCTCGAGGCACGCTCAGTACAGTGTAAGTTCGTGGGATATCCAAAGAACTCCAAGGGATATTTCTTCTACTGCGAAGAGGAACAAAAAGTTCTTGTTTCTCGTCATGCCTACTTCTTGGAAACTGAGTTTTTAGAAACCCAGATAAGTGGGAGCACAGTAGAACTGGAAGAAATTCCAGAACCTCGAGCTATTACTGAAAGCTTAGTGGAACCAGAGGGTTCAAAAGAACAGGACATTCCTACGCCGCTCCGCAGGAGTAATAGGCAGTCTCATCCGCCCGAGAGATACTACGGTTTTCTCATAGACGGGGATAGAGAGGATTGCATCATAGATTATGATGAGCCTACTAGCTTCCAGCAGGCCGTTCAGAGCGTTGACTCAGTAAAATGGCTGGATGCAATGCGGACCGAAATGGAGTCCATGTACACCAACAAGGTATGGACGTTGGACATTGCTCCAGACGGGGTAAAACCTATAGGATGCAAGTGGATCTTCAAAAGGAAGATTGGTGTAGATGGACATGTTGAGACCTATAAAGCTAGACTTGTTGCGAAGGGTTTTCGTCAAAGACCTGGTTTGGACTATGACGAAACCTTTTCTCCAGTGGCTATGCTGAAATCCATTCGGATCCTTCTTGCCATTGCTGCCTTCCACGATTATGAGATCTGGCAGATGGACGTAAAGACCGCTTTTCTAAATGAAAATTTAGAGGAGTGTGTCTATATGGACCAACCAGAGGGTTTCATTCAGAGTGGGAGCAGCGGAAAGGTGTGCAAGTTGCTTAAGTCCATCTATGGACTAAAGCAGGCATCGCGGAGTTGGAACATCTGTTTTGATAAGACGGTCAAGGAATTTGGCTTTATCAAAAATCCAGATGAACCATGCATCTATAGTAGATTTGTAGCGAGAACTGTAGTATTCCTCGTTTTGTACGTGGATGACATTCTCTTAATAGGAAATGACATTCCTATGCTACAATCTGTCAAGGGGTTCTTGTCACACAGGTTCTCCATGAAAGACCTGGGTGATGCCTCCTACATCCTGGGGATCCGGATCCATCGTGATAGATCCAAGAGGATATTAGGACTTTCACAGTCCAGGTACATCGACACCATACTGAAAAGATTCAGTATGGAAGATTCCAAGCGCGGTAACCTACCGGCTTGTCACGGGATCACCCTCTCTAAAGAGATGTCTCCCAAGACTGATTTGGAGAGGGATCGCATGTCTATTATACCCTACGCTTCTGCGGTAGGCTCTATAATGTATGTGATGTTGTGTACCAGACCGGATGTAGCTTATGCACTGAGTGTGGTAAGCCGGTATCAGTCAAACCCTGGGGAGAAACACTGGATAGCGGTAAAGAACATTCTCAAGTACCTGAGAAGGACTAAGGAGATGTTCTTGGTGTATGGCGGAAAAGACCTCCAGATCGAGGCCTTTGCTGACTCCAGCTTCCAGAGTGACAAGGATGATTCCAAGTCCATGTCGGGTTTTGTCTTTACCCTCAATGGAGGGGCGGTGTGTTGGAAGAGTTCCAAACAGGAAACCGTTGCAGACTCGACGATGGAAGCGGAATACATCGCTGCATCTGATGCCGCAAAAGAAGCTGTCTGGATGAGGAAGTTCTTGAAAGAGCTTCAGGTGGTTCCGTCCATTGTTGATCCAATACCTCTGTATTGCGACAACAACGGGGCTATAGCTTTAGCGAAGGAACCCAGGTCCCATCAGAGATCCAGACACATCTTGAGGCGGTATCACCTGATCAGGGAGATCGTGGGTCGCCAGGAGATCGAGGTTCGGAGAGTCGCTTCAGAAGATAACACTGCAGATCCATTCACCAAGGCCTTGCCCCAGACTCAGTTCGAGCGGCTGATCGAGATGATAGGTCTTCGATACGCCAGTATATGGCCTTAGTGCAAGTGGGAGATTGTTAGTGTATATGCCCTAGAGGCCATTACTGTATCATACTAGTTTGTATATTACTTAATGGAAGCTTGGGATATTCATCTTGTATATACAATCTTGCTCAAAATAGTAGTATGCTACTTGGTTTGTTTCTACTTCAATGTGTACATGTGTTTATTTCAGTATATCGCCTATACACATTAGTGGAGCCCTTAGGATCCTTGCTTGATTACCAGCGTTGTGATGGCAGTCACACTAGTGGGGCTGGGTAATCTATAAGCACATCCTTATGCAGGTCCCTGGTCGCAGGACTATCGAGACAGGGCATCGATACTCCGGAGTAGACTAGCGCATGCGCTTCTCATCCCAGTGTGGGAGACGGTCTGTCCCACAGCCGTCGGTACGTCGTACTTGAGATAGTATGCGGGTGCTCGTTGGGTTACGAGTACACTGGACAGGACTCGTCGGGAACTGACTAGTTGGTATTATGCCTATCGTCAGTTATCAGTTCCCAGGTGACATGAGTACAGCTTAGTCCGCTGACTTGACACTGTCACTTCGCCTCGAGTGTGTTCCTACTGTACTTTGATTACTACCCTACCACGGCTCAAAGGAGTCGTGCAAACAGGTGGTAGTTGGGTGCAGTCCCGAAGCACTTGGAGGCAGTGACGGTTAGACAGGATTCATCTCTCCCGGTATTGGGGATTGACATCGCGCTGTGTCTAGGAGAGCCATTACACGAGTAGTCCCTGGCCAGGGCAAACGAGATATACTGGTAGGCTTCCAGTGTTATCTCAGGGTGTTTTGGGCTTCACTCCGACACGACTTGTACCGCTATTGGGGGACTGACGTTTACCGCCCCCTAAGCCCGCCATGCGATGTATCAGACGAACAGACCGGACTGTACGGAGAATGTCACATTCAGGCTCAGTAGGAGTTCAGATGGGTTTCGCCTCGTCAGTCTTCTTGTCGGCATCTACCTGGGGACCGTTACGCACAGCTAGTGCCGCTTGCGGTCTGTGGTTAAACCCACTGCCAGCGTAGTGTCGAGTCTTTAGAGTCCCACACAGAAAGCTATTCGCCTTTAGGCAAAAGAGTAGAGGTCGCATGGTTTTGCGACAGGTCGCATGGTTTTGCGACAGGGTTCGGTCATATCCGTGCACTTGTGCACGTACAGTGTCCGGACAGTTCACACTAGCGGGCTTTGGTTTAAGCCAGATCTTAGTGTACCTTTTGGGATTGGTTTTATCCAGTATGCATTCATGTTCCTCGGAACGCGGATGCGGGTGTGTATGCACAGTTGACGGAGAGACAGAGGCAGAGGATTCTCATTAGGGTTGTTGACCGTTGACAGTTGACTATTGACTTTTTGCTCAACCCTAATGAGAATATGATATGTGATTAACAATAATATTAATTAAGTATTGTGGTGACATGGCTGTTGAGGGGTTGACTTTGTTGACTTGTTGACTTTGTTGACCGGTTGACTAGGTTGGACTAGTTGACCATCATGATGACAATGGCTATCATTTCATGGCAAAGACTTTTTACTTGCTTGTTTCTTTTGTGAGAAATGAGTGCATGAAATGATTTAGCCATTTTGACTTGAACCATTTTACACAATACTTGATTATTAATTTTGTGATGATGGTTTTGGATTATGAGAGCCAAGAGAGAAAAGTCTTCTCTCATTCTTTCATGCTCATTCTCTCTCTTGTTCTTGAGCTCTCATCTTCCTCCTCTTGCTCTCCCTCTCTTGATTCTATGGTTCACTTGTCTCATGAGTTGAGAACCAAGAACCATAGATAAAATCCCATACAAACTCTTCTCTACTGATTCTAGTTCACAAGGTTTAGCAAACCGAGTGAACTAGTTTCTTCAAAGTTCGAAGAAGGAGCCAAAGGTTGAAGCTTTCAGGTGGATCTATCTTCGGCGCAAGGAGACGACGGGGAGAAGCCGATTCGGACGACCATCGAAGCTTGAAGAAGAAGGAGTTCGAGAAAAAGAAAGGTATAACCCCCTAACCGAGTAGTTAGCAACTCGTGGTTAGGTTGTTAGTTAGATGTTTAACAAAGATCCGGTTTTGAGTCCATGTTACCACCTCTAAGAAAATTATTTTTCACCAAATTCCGCATGCCCGAAAGTACCGGGAGAGGTAGCATGGACTTACAAGAGAATCAAATGATCTTTTATACAGAGTATCATTGATGAAAGCGAAAGACAGAGCTCGTTTCATAAGCTGATGTCTTGAGGACGCATCTTCAGGTGTTCGACGGGATTTGGAGTAGTCTATAAAGACTTCTCTCCAATCCGCAACCTTTTCCTGGTCTCTTATTTGTAGAGTCGTTTGCTCGATCGCTCCCTTTTCTTTGGACGACTCCGGAGATATTTCTGCCGGTGCGAGAACCCGACGGCTTTGCACAGCGATCCTCACGTCATCGAGGTTTTCTTCAGCCAGTTCTTTAGCGAGCTTGGCTAATGCATCTGCTTTGCTATTTTCCATGCGCGGTATACTTTCCAAGGTGTAGGAAGGAATTTGAGTCAGCAGTCGCTGTACTCTCTCACCGTATTTCACCAACTCGGGCTTGCACGTCTGATAGTCGCCATTTACTTGACTAACGATCAGTTGGGAGTCTCCGTATATGAGGAGGTTTTCAATTCCTATATCAATGGCGATCTCGAGACCTGCTATCAGAGCTTCATACTCGGCTTCATTGTTCGTTCTCGGCTCTATTAAGAAGAAGGCAAAACGCATTATCCCTCCTTATAGAGTCACGAAGATGAGGCCTACCCCTGATTTGATTATAGGGGTGCTTTGTTTGCGCTTCTTCATGTAGGACGCCCAATCAAAATAGAGTTCCCATTGGGTATCATTCTCTATTCTCTCCCTGTCGATTGTATCAAACGCATGTTCGTCTGGCAATTCGCAGTTCAAGGGAGAACCGGCAGGTATTGGATGCTCAGCGAAGAAGTCGGCGATGGCTTAGCCTTTCACTGCTTTAAGAGGTCGATAAGTTATCGAGAACTCCATCAATAGCAGGGCCCACTTAGCGAGCCGACCCGTTAATATGGCCTTCGACATCAAATATTTGAGAGGATCCACCTTCGATATGAGATGGACCTCATGTGCCAACGCGTAGTGTCTGAGGTTCGTTATTGCGAAGATCAACGTCAGGCAGTGTTTTTCGATGGGGGAGTAATTGCTTTCTGCCCCCAGGAGAACTCGACTCAGATAATAAAGGGCTCTCTCCTTCCCTTGGTCATTTTCTTATGCCCACCGCGCGCCTAAAGAACCTTCAAGGGCTGTTGTGTATAGGACGAGAGGTTTTCCTTTAACGGGAGCGGCCAGCACTGGCGGATTCTGCAGATAATGCTTGATTTCGTCCAGTGCGCTTTGGCATTTGCAATACCAGACGAACGGGGTTCCCTTCTTCATTAGCTGACTGTAGGGACGGCACTTGCCTGAGAGATTGGCTATAAATCGCCGGATATACTTGAGCTTCCCTTGGAGAGATCGTAATTGCTTGAGAGTCCTTGGCGGGGGCATTTCCATAATCGCCTTGATTTTTGACGGATCTATCTCGATACCTCGGTGTCGGACGACGAATCCTAGGAATTTGCCCGAGGAAACTCCGAACGCGCATTTGAGAGGGTTCATCTTCAAGTTGTATTGCCGAAGGCGTTGAAATACGATCTTCAGATGCTCTAAATGTTCCTCGTATGATTTGCTTTTTACCACAAGGTTGTCGATATAGCATTCGACGATTTCATGTATGAGGTCATCGAAGATCTTCGTCATGGCCCTCTGATAGGTGGCACCGGCGTTCTTTAGACCGAAGGGCATCACCTTATAGCAGAATATGCCCAAAGGGGTTCGGAAAGCGGTATGCTTCTGGTCTTCGGGGTACATCTTTATCTGATTGTATCCTGATGAGCCGTCCATAAAGGAGAAAACCTCATGAGTAGACGTATTGTCTATCATCAGTTCGGTAACCGGTACTGGGAAGTCGTCCTTCGGGCAGGCTTTATTGAGATCCCGAAAGTCCACACATATACGCACCGTCCCATTCTTCTTCATCACTGGGACGATGTTGGCGATCCAGTCAGGATATTGAACCTTTTGGATGAAGCCGGAGTCGATTAGCTTCTTGACCTCGGCGTTGATGCCCATTTCAAGATCGAGCCGCATTCTCCTCGGTGCCTGTTTGATCGGCTTGACGTCCGAGGATATCGCCAATTTGTGTACAGCAATCTCTGGATCTAGTCCTGGCATCTCGGAATAGTTCCATGCGAAACAGTCTTTATGCTGCATAAGCACGTCTTTTAGTGTAGCCACCCTTTCTTCAGACAGCAGCTCGCTGACGAATGTCGGCCGCGGGTCACTTGCCGTCCCCAAATCAATTTTCTTGAGGTTATCTGCAGTAGTATGTATTCCATCTTCCAGCTCTTTTGGTGCCGGTGGAAATTCCGAGATTACCTCGTCACCATCGTTTTCGAAGCACCAGGGGAGTTTGTCCATATTCTCAGGTTCTTCTTTTGATAACAGTATCATGTGACAGGTACGAGTTTGCTTTCAAGACCGATGTGGATCTGGTTCTACCCTCGTGGATTTGGGTTCATGCTTCTGTGGCGGGCTTACCCTCCAACTGCTGGATAGCGCGATCTTCGACCCAGTTCTTGAAGGTGAAGTGGTCTTCGAGAGGATGTCCTATTGCCCTGTGATAGGAGCAATAGTCTGGGTGAGAGACTTCGCCGGCTTGCTCGGGGTGCTTGGACTCCGGGAGTGTAATCAGCTGATGTTTTATGGAAAGATCAAGTATTTTCTTTGTCTTGTCTTGGGCAAAAGAGTATGCTCGACCCATCTTCTTTATAAGAGATGAATCTTGGTTGCTCGGTTCTTGATCGCGTAGCTTCTTGGACCCGCTTTGTCGCCGTCGAACGCCTTTCCCGCTCTTTGGTTTGTTTCTGCTTCTGCGTCGGGCCTTTTGTACAACGGGTTGACAAGGAGGAGTATTTTCGTTTTTCACAGCCTGCTGAAGGAGGCGTTGCGTCCTGGCTTTCTCGTAGATGGTCATTTCGCGATTATGGTCGTCTCGAACCTTTTGACCTGCTTCCCTTATAAGCTTGTCCATTTGTTCTTCGAACGACGGACTAGGCATTTTCACGGCGGGAGCCCTTTCTGGTTCAGGGTTATCATCTTCCCATAGAGCATCTCCTTCATCATCAAAGTCATGTATGACGTAACAGTCGCGGAGTGGCTCCCGTTTCTTGGATTGAACATACCCAAGCCCGGTCGTTTCCATTCTCCCGTTGGGCAATTTTCGCTGAGTTCCGGGGACATTCCAGATCTTGTCATAGAACTTAGCTTTTCGAGCGGTCTGTTTGAAAGGTACGCCTTAGCGCTTTAACAGCCTTTTTAGTCCGTTCGTATAATATGTGGGCAAACGGATTGGCTGGAGCCTGTCGAGTGTTGAATCCGCGCCGTGCCAGATTTCTTTCTCCACTTTGGTTTCTCCGGATCGGTAGAATAGGATCGCCTTTTCACCTTCTCGCCTGGGAGGGACATAGAACGTCTGCAGCTCTTCCACATTGTAGGTATGAAGCGCGCCTAGTTCTTTATGATGCTTGGGCGGAACCATGGCAACTTGCAAACTTTGCTCTTCATCAGCGAAGGTTTGTATTGAAGGCCGAGCAGAGAATACGGCATGGACCTCATCTTCCGAGTCGCTGCCGAAGATAAGCATAGGAGCGGACGGTCCCGGCTTGCTGTACTGGGGCGGCCCTGAGTAAACTATCTCTTCCTCTTCCTCGGTATCGCTCCCGAAGACCGCAATAGTGGGGATAGCTTTGTTCTCCGGTTTGTGACATCTCTCTGTGTCCTCAAAGTCTGGTAAGAAGTATTTTGCATTTTCGTATTTGCAGATTTCGTTCACGAAAAATGGGTTTAGCTCTCCTGTCACAGTATACTCAAGACCATCCTTGAAATACTTCATACACTGATGTTGTGTAGAAGGTATGATGTTGTACTCGTGCAACCAGGGCCGGCCGAGCAAAGCGTTGTAGTATGTCTTGGCGTCAATGACGTGGAACTTGATATCAGTGACGAGCAGCCCAAAGCGTAACGTCAGTATCACGGACCCAAGCATCCGTGATGATTGAAAGTCGAACCCGGAGATGGTGATCTTATCCCGAGCGAGGTGTTGAACACTCATACAGATTTCCTTTAACACCCGTACGTTAAGGAGATTGACGGAGGACCTATTGTCGACCAGGATTTTTTCTATCTTGATGTCATGACAGTATCCGGAGACATATAGGGGACGGTTGTGCTCGCATGTCCCAAGGAGGAGATCTTCATTGCCGAAGGTGATATCGGCTGTGTGTACTTCTTCCAGCTCGTCCTTCATCTTTTTTTCGGTGAGGAAAGCTTGGAATTGCTCGGGCTCTTGTAATGCCTTGATCAGGGAATCTCTCGCTTCTTTGGATAGCAGAAGGGCGTCGAGAATGCTGAGCTGCGAGGGTATCTTCCTCAAGTGTGCCAGAACGTTGTAGTCCACCTTACTTTTCTTTGGCGGGTCTTTGGCTGTCAGTTCTTTGACGGCTTGGTCATCAAGGATGATATCCTCAGGGATCTTTTCTTTCCCCTTATCTTTTCTATTTGACCCACTGTTCGAGGGCCCAAGATTCTTTTCGGGCAGCGTACGGTTGCGCAGCTGAATATTTTCACAGGACTTCAGTTCTTCCTCTTTTCCCAAAGTGGACTCTTTAAAGAGAGGGCTAAGAGCCATTTCTTCGTCAGAGTCGCTCCCGAAGGTGAGAACTTGTGATCCCCCGGCGTTGACCATGCGACAGTTGCCGGTGGTTCTTTTATACTCCTCGGTCGTATTTCTTTGCTCCCGACGAGTTTTGCGTTTCATTCGCTTAAAATGTTGTTGGTGAGCAACATATCCCTGCCGCCATCTTTTAAAAGCATCGCACTCTTCGGTAGGGTGCGAAATCTTTCGATAATATAAGCAGTAGCTAGGATGTGTTCCTGCTTCACCAAGGGCGTTCGCTTCGGAGGGTGGCAGCTTCTTTCCCATTGATATGGCTTTGGCGAACCTCTTCCTCATCTTGAACCTATTTTTATTCGCGACGGAGGTACTTTGATCTGGCGGGAGTGTTTCAACCCCTTCGTCCAGTCGCCGGCGTTTGGCCTTTTCAAATATGGCCATTTCACGCTCTCGAGCAGCTTTGCTGTTAAGAAGAGCTTCGTTCAGGAATGCATCAATCGTTTCGTCTGATGGCCCTAGAAGTTCCGGTTCAGGATTTGCCCCCAGTTTCTTTATGTAAGGAGCTTTTTCATCGTCTATCGACGAGTGAGAGATCACATGGCAGCTTGCTACATAACCTTCAGATTCATCCGACGAGTCTTCTTCATTACCATCATTTCCATCCTCAAGGACGTGGCTAAGGAACTCTTGGAGCGTGATTGGAGTCCGCGTCTTCTGGTTATACTCTTCCAGCGCGTCAATCTGCTTTTGTAGGTCCGTGCGCTTGTCGCCAGGCTTCACGGGCTTCTTGGATTTCTTCTTCTTTTTCGAAGATTTCGACGGCTGGGTATGCGAGCTTTGGCTATCACCACTGATCTTTGGAGTTGGATGCGGTTTCAGCATCCCATCGATGATCTCAGGCTCCAGTGGATTCTTCCATCTAATTGCCGGACATGTGTGGAGATCCTTCAGCATTCTTTTTGTCTTGGCTGAAAGAGCGACCTCCCATAGAGATTCCTCTACAAAAGAGCATGATGCCCCCGGTGTATCTGTCTTCTTGGGAGTGTGTGACCGAGGCGGGTTCACCTTCCAGTTCTCAGATAATACAAATTTGCCCTGCTGGTATTGATCTTCTATCCAGCTTTTGAAGATGTAACAATCCTCGATTGGATGGCCCAACATTCGGTGATAAGGGCAGTGTTAGGATTGCTAATGTCGCCGGGTTGCGCTGGGCGTCTTGGCTCTGGAAGCGTAATGAGCCTGTTGCGAAGTGCAAGCTTGAATAACCTTTTTGTCTTGTCTCGAGGGAACGAGTAAGGGCGACTCATCTTATCTTCGAAAGATCGAGTTCTGTTATTTTGGCGATCAACTGGTCTCGGGCCACCAGGCTGCTGTTGAGCATTGGCCACGACGATCGCTTTCCCCTTTCCCCTCTCGTTTCGAGAGTCCGGCTTTAGAGGAGACGGTCTATGACCCATCTGGTCCATTTAGGCCAGTTTGTCGATCAAGGCTTGGAAAGTAGTCGGCTTGAAGAACATCATGAACTGGGAGATAGTTGCATGAGGGTCCAAAGTGCCCACAAACATGCCTACCGCTGGCGCTTCTGCGATCCGCTGTTCGCATTACGACCACAGATTCCGCCATCGTATAGCGTATTGGATCCATGTCTCGCCTGACTTTACCCTGGCATTAATCAATGCCGTTATCGGGGTGTGTTCACTAGCACTTGCGAATCGCTGGGTGAATAACAGCTCCATTTCCGCAAAAGTCTTGACGGAGTCATTCGGAAGTTCGGAGTACCATTCGAAGGCTGTCTCCGACAAGCTGCCGACGAATTGATGGAGCAAAAGCTTATCATCGCCCCCGGTGTTGCCGCAAAGAGCTCTGAACTGGGCGACGTGCTGGTGAGGATTGCATGTCCCCTTGTACACGTGGAATTTAGGGATCGTATATCCCGGCGGGTATTTTATTTAGTCATACCAGCTTGGATACGGTTGCCCAGTTTTGACGACTTGGCCGGCCGCTTCATTCGCCTGGTGAGCTCGTATTTGCTGAGCTATATATTCATCGAGTGCGGCTTTGGAAATGGTTTCCTCCTTGGCTGCCGAATGAGCTGGAGGAGGATTGGATGTCTCCCCTCTATCGTCTTCAATAATGATCAGAGGGTCTTTAGCTGGAGGATCTGGATGTAACACCATCCCTACCATGTCTTGGAAGAGAAGCGCCATTTGTTTTATGTTGGCAGCTTGTTCTGCTGCTTTTCTGTCCTTCTTTTCGAGGACCCTGCGTAGGAAGTCAGCATCAGTTTCTTATTCGTGACGCTGTTCTGATGATGCCTCCGGGCTTTCTTTTAGCCCGGTGAGAGCGGCCATTGTAGTTAGCATCTCCTGAAGCTTCTGCTGCTGTTGTTCCTGAGCTCTTGTGATGGATCGGGTGAGCGGGCGGTGGCCCGTAGAAGTGCGGCTATCCTCTTTCCCGGATGCCATATAAATAGTGTGCACCATTATGCCCCCAGACTTGGGGCGCTTGGGCTCGGTGTCTTTGCGATCTGCCGTAGTCATAGGGGCTATCTCTGGCCTCCTTCTCCTTTGAGCAGTTGACGTTGAGGGGGCCATTGCAGTGGGCATCTATGTAGTTGTCGTCCTTTGTGGGTTGACAGGACGGTTCTCTTCCTGCTGAACTTTCGCCCTTTTCTGTCGACGAAGGTAGTCTTGATCGATCACTGACTCCTGGACCTGTCGCCAGACTTTGTAAACTTTGAAGGACAGCCGCTGAGGGGGTTGTTCCGGCTTTTCCTCTGTAACATTCTCCACGGGTGGAGGAGATCGTTTCAATACGGCGGTAGGAGAGTTCCTGCGCACCTTGTTCAGCAATTCAAAGTTGTTCCCGGTTGGAACAGCAGCATTGACTTCCACCGTTGGGGCTGGTGGAGTTAGCCCAGAGGGGGAGTTGCCCCCAGCCTTCCTTACTCGGCGCCAATGGCGACGTCGAGCGTGTCGAGCCGATGGAGTTGGTTCGGTGATGGGAATGGCTTTGTCTTATCCCCTGTTCAGGTGAAAGGCTGTTGCCGGCGTCAGCCTCTTGAAGACTGATGTCCGTTGAGAAGCGATATCTAACCGGTCAAAAACAGACTTCTGAGCAGGGACGGGAACCGTAGTGGGAGCCGGAACAGTCAGTCTTGTAAAGACCGACCCTTTGACGGGAGAAGCCGCATTGACGACTTTAGGAGCAGGGATGGCTATCCTTTTCGGAACAACCTTCTCTGGGATTGCAGGCTTCATCACGGACCCATATGAACTTTAGCCCAGTCTGGCGAAGACCGAGGAGCTGGAGCTGGATGACCCGTTGAGTGGGGCCGCGGTAGTAGCAAGCCGATCAAAGACCGACTTCTTAGGAGCTTCTGGTGTTGGTACAGGGGTGCTGAAGCTCATCGGTGGGAGCATAGTCCCAAAGAACAATCCGGTGGTGGCCTGAGTCACCTGGTCCACCGGCATCGTGAACAAGGAGGCCGCTTGGGGCCCGTAGGCTATGCCTCCAGATGAGGCGAAGCGCGAGTTGCAGTTGCAGTTGGAACACTTCACACAAGTGGATGCCATTGATGTTTCGCTTTCTGCGCCAAGCAAGAAACCAAATCTTAGTACCTCAAACTCAAGGGCAACCATATCAAACCGCGATTCGTTCACGAACATGACACACGAAGTGTGGAGTGGAAAGAGGAAGAGGTCCCACCGGGCGTGCCAGAATCTGTTCCCCGTCGAACAAGAAGACGCGACTGCGCAGGTCCGTCTTTCCTGAAATTCGGGGCAGATGCTAATTGGTGCTATCCGTCCACCTCTCCGAAAATGCCAAGTTGATTTATGGTACCATGTATCGAAGGTTTAAAAGGATGCGGCCGATTTAGCAGACTTCGTCAGATTCCCCCTCGTTTGAGGGGTTTTTGATTGTAGGGACGCTCTTCCCTGCAAGCACAAGCCCCTGCAGTTAATTATGCTATCGCATCGCGGTAACAACTTTCTCCTTCTCCAGATGGTCACTTCGTGTCGTGGGTGTTTGTTTTGTGTTTGGTTGCCCGTGGATTGTATACGGAGACTAATTTATGTTGTCGCCCATAGGGCGTGGATTAGTCCAAATCCGTATCTTCTTAGATTTGGGTTTGGGGTTTTGGTTTAAGGATACGTTAGCCTCATTTGGGACTAAGATCAACTTAAACGTTTGTTAAGGATACGTTAGTCTAATTTCTAGACTAAGATCAACTTAACAGGATCGTTTAGATCCAACAAGAGAGCATTTGGACTCTGTTGTTTAGTTTCGAGACATTGTGGTCGATTACCAGTTTAAGGACATGGTGGTCCAATGTTAGTTTAGGGACATCTCGGTCTATCGGTAGTTTAAGGACATCTCGGTCCAGCGGTAGTTTAAGGACATCTCAGTCCAGTTTAGAGACATCGTAGTCTATAAGGTTTAAGGACGTCGTAGTCCATGAGTTTAATGACCCCACAGTCCGGTTTAGAGACATCGTAGTCTATAAGGTTTAAGGACATCGTAGTCCATGGGCTTAAGGACCCCACAGTCCAGTTTAGAGACATCGTAGTCTATAAGGTTTAAGGACATCGTAGTCCATGAGTTTAAGGACCCTACAGTCCGTGAAATGTGTGGTTGTCGGGACCCGTCACCTCTCTGAAAACGTTGAAGGATTACAACGACAGATATCAGAGGAGTAAAGAGATGTACCCTTGAACCGGTGTGAATTGATTGGAAGATCTGTAGCCCAGTTTGAGACTAAGATCTGTTGAATATTTATGAGCAGATGGGCTCAGTTCAATATAAGTTGAGGACTTATGTTCAGAATTGGGCTAAGTCCAATTAAAATGTTTAACATTTTTAATTCTTGCTATTGAGCCTTTACTTGGGCTTGGCCCTTTTAGTAATGTTGAGCATTAGGTCCTGACAATTTTTGTCTTGTATTGAATGCATAGCATTCATCAGAACAAAGTGTGTTCTGACAGTGCGCCACGTGGCACGTCAGACGCTTTGCGCCAATTAAAGAGCGCATTGCGCTAAGCACGAGGGTGACACGTGTCGCGCTAAGCGCTAGTTTATTAGCGCATTGCGGTTTCCATTTATGAGCGCTTTGCGCTGGTTTAGGGGCGCGCTAGTGAGTGACACGTGGCGCGCTTGGCGCCAAGCGCCAGCCCATGAGCGCAGTGCTCTGTTTTAAGCGCAAGTAGTGTCTATGGTTGACACGTGGCGCGTTTTGGCGTTAAGCGCCGGTCCAAGGAGCGCAAAGCTCTGTTTCAGAAGCACAAAGCGGTGTCTGTGGTTGACACGTGGCACGTTTTGGCGCTGAGCGCCGGTCCAAGGAGCGCAAAAGCGCAGTTCATGAATGCGAGGCACTGTTCAGTAGCGCAAAGCGCATCTAATCAAATTTATGATCAGAGAACAAGTTTATGTTCTTCTTTTAAAGGAGGCTTTGCCTCAAGATTCAAGAACAAAAGTTCTTGTTTATAAAAGGGCTCTGCCTTTGTAGATCAAGGATCTGTGAATGAAGTAAATACTTCTTTTATTTTTATGATTAGATCTTTTGATCTTTTTATTTTTATCAAAGACCTTGGTCTTTTGTAGATCTATGATCCTTTAAGAAGATAGTTCTTCTTTTTTTAACGAGATGATTTCATCTCTGTTGTTCAAAAAATTAATTCTTTACCTTGAAGAAATGATCTTCTTTTTCTAAGAGCTTGCTCTTCTTTCTCTTTGAGTTTTTTTCTCAAAGTTTGCAGGGGGGTTTTCTCTATATGAGACTTGAAGTCTCAGGGCCTTTATATAGGGCCAATTGATTTGTTAAATCAGTTTTAAGAGATCTTTCTCTGATTGATTTGGGAATATTTCCCACCGTTGGATCTTTGATCCTAGGGCTTCTACTTTGCAGAAGATAATTTTCTTGTTTTAATAATATTGGAAAGATCTTTCCATAACAGAATTTTTAATTATGATTAATTAATAATTTATTATTATTAGATCTTTTGATCTAACGGTGGGGAATTTTTTAATTCCAGCGTCGGCGCACCTTGCGCTAGCGCACCTACGTTCGACACGTGGCACGCAGCGTAACTGCGCTAGCACACCCGTTTTTGACACGCGGCACGCACCGCAGAGCGCAATGCAACTGCGCCAGCGCACCCGTGTTTGACACGTGGCGCGCAGCGCAGAGCGCTGGATCTGAAGCGTTGCTTCAACTTTTGAGTTTTGAAATTTTAAAACAGAGCCTTGCTCTGATTGGGGGTGCGCTGCCTAGGACACAGCGCACCTGGCGCTAGCGCGTCTGTGTCTGACACGTGGCGCGCAGCGCGCCTAGCGCTAAATTTGAAGCGTTGCTTCAATTTTCAAATTTTGAATTTTAAAACAGAGCTTTGCTCTGGTTGGGGGAAACACCAGGTCTTTGACGAAAACCCTTTGCAACAAGTCTAGCCTTATAGGTTTCAACCTGTCCATCTACACCAATCTTCTTTCTGAAGATCCATTTGCAGCCTACGGATTTTACCCCTTCTGGAGCAAAGTCCAAAGTCCATACTTTATTGGTGTACATGGACTCTATCTCGGTCCGCATTGCATCTAGCCATTTTACCGAGTCAGTGCTCTGAATGGCCTGCTGGAAGTTAGTCGGCTCATCATTATTAATGATGCAATCCTCTCTATCCCCGTCTATGAGAAAGCCGTAGTATCTTTCAGGTGGATAAGAAAGCCTACTACTCCTGCGGAGCGGTGCGGGAATGTCCTGTTCTTTTGAAACTTCTTGTTCCACCAAGCTTTCAGTAATAGCTTGTGGTTCTGGAATTTCTTCCAATTCTATTGCGCTCCCACCTGTTTCTTTTTCTAAGAACTGATGTTCCAGAAAGTGGGCATGACGAGAAACAAAAACCTTTTGTTCCTCTGCGTAATAGAAAAGATATCCCCTGGAGTTCTTTGGGTATCCCACAAACTTACACAGTACTGAGCGTGCCTCGAGTTTGTCCGCATGCTGCTTTTTGACAAAAGCTGGACATCCCCATATCTTCAGATATTGAAGATAGGGTTTCTTCCCACTCCACATCTGATATGGTGTGGTAGGCACAGTCTTGGTAGGAACCTTGTTTAAAAGATATGCAGCTGATTCTAGTGCATAGCCCCAGAATGATCGCGGTAACTCAGTGTTACTCATCATGGAACGTACCATATCCAATAGGATTCGGTTCCGTCTCTCCGATACATCGTTGTGTTGTGGAGTGTATGGAGGAGTAAGCTGAGAGAGAATTCCATTCTATTTTAGGTAATCCAGAAACTCGGCACTTAAGTATTCACCACCTCGATCAGATCTCGGTGTCTTGATACTTTTGCCGGTTTGTTTTTCTACTTCATTCTTATATTCCTGGAATTTCTCAAAGGCCTCGGATTTATACTTCATTAAGAAGACATGTCCATACCTAGAAAAATCGTCCGTAAAAATAATGAAATATGAAAAACCACTTCTTGCATGTGTATACATTGGACCACACACGTCACTGTGTACGAGTCCCAAGAGCTCACTCGCTCTTACTCCGTGTCCAGTGAACGGAGTCTTTGTCATCTTTCCTTTGAGACATGATTGACAAGTTGCATAAGAATGATATTCGAACGGATCCAAATATCCTTCTTTATGTAACTTAGCTAACCTTGTCTCATTGATGTGACCCAGTCTACAATGCCATAAGAAAGCATGATTTAATTCTGGAGACTTTCTTTTGTGTGTATTTTGGATATTGAAAATCTGCGGTTGGTTTAAAACGTATATACTGTTGCTTAATGTACCCGACCCAATCAAAATATGATTAAGGTGAATATTTACAACATTGCTTACAAATGCAAAATCATAACCTTCTTTAGACATTAAAAATACAGATATGATATTACAAGTCGAACTGGGTATAAAATAACAGTTGCGCAAAACCAAAACATGTCCATCTGTCAATCCTAAGTGATAGTCCCCTACGGACTCAGCATCCATGCTTGCTCCGTTTGCAACTCTGAGGGTCATATCACCCGCCTTCAAACCCCTACGGTTTCTCAGTGCCTGCAAAGAGTTACATATATGAGATCCTGATCCGGTATCCAATACCCAGGAAGTAGAGTTGATTGACAGACAGTTTTCAATAACATACACACCTGAAGCCGAAGCCACAACTTGCTTCGGGTCCTGGTTCTTGGCCTTCCAAGCCCTACAATCTTTCTTCCAGTGTCCTTTCTTATGACAATAAAAGTATTCTCCCTTCCCCACAATCTGTCCCGCTACCTTTGCTTTTCCCTTGGCTTCCACCTTACTAACACCGCCCCTTGGTTTGGTAGGGGCCTTCTTCTTCTTTCCTTTGGCTTTCGTCTTGGACCTAGAAGAGGAAACTCCTCCAACAAATAAAGCGGGTGTTTCCTTGACTTTCTGCAAGGTGCCCTCTGCACTCCTCAACATGTTGAGAAGTTCCGGAAGTTCAACTTCTTTTCCTTGCATGTTGAAATTCAGGATAAACTGGGCGTAGGTGGAAGGAAGGGACTGGAGAATCAAGTCAGTGTAGAGCTCGTTCTCTAACGTGGTCCCGAGGTCCGCGAGCTCCTCAATGTAGCCAATCATCTTAAGCACGTGTTCCGCTACAGATGATCCGACGGCCAATCTCGCTGAAAATAGCTTTTTCGAGGTCTCGTATCTTGCGATACGGGATTGCTCTCCATATAGTTCCTTAGTATGGAGAAATATGGATTCAAGATCCATATTCTCGTGCCTCCTCTGATGTTCATTGTCCATAGAGGTAAGCACAAGGCACTTGGCCTTCGCGCTGTCAATCCCCTAGGTCTTACGGATTTCCTTATTCGCGACACTGGATCCTGGACCAAGGACGGCGGGGGCCTTAGTGGTAAGGAGATACCCCAACTTGTCATAAGTGATTGCCATTTTGACATTCCTGAACCAATCTTTGTAGTTTGGCTCTGTCAGTATATTTTTATCTAAAAGTAACTTAAGGCCCGTCATGTTGTATGGTTGCTGCAATTAGGAGAGAGAGAAGAAACACTTTAGCATGACACTCTTGCAAGTTTAGAGTGGTTTTTAGTTTGTCTAAACAGGATGGCTCCCACTGTTTCTCGAATCCTTCCTCAAACCATAAAAGAAGAACTAGTCGGGATTGATCTCACCGTACAATACTTGCTTAACCGTTCAGCCAGGCCGGTGTCGGTACTTCGAGGGAGGTTTTACGACGCTTTCGCGAACTTCCTTAATTAAATAACCTCTTTTCCCTGTGGGCGTAGCCCCGCTAACACCTTTCTAGACACCTACTTAGTTTATAGCATTGATCGTTAAGTGAAAAAATCTCCCGAGGAGTAGCATATACTCACAGTAGGATCGGGATCCAAATATCATTGTGTGATAAAGTTGAAGGAATCCTACCAAAATTATCACACTCCAAATGGTATGCAATACTAGCAAGTTTCAGTTTCTTTAGAAACTCCCGATGTGGATTTTTGCCCCATGCTCTTATGACCTTGACGAAGGCCAACATATCATAAGTCATATGTCAAGTTCTACCCGTCATTATCCAGGTTAATTTGAACCCACCCGTACATACCCTTGACGAAAGCAAAAATAGCAGTACGGCTGTCCCAAACCAACGCATCTATCTATGCAACAGATAAATATTCGGCAGCTACCAAACACTATGCCTTGGCGAAGGTCAAAATACATAGCTTGAATACTACTGAATATTTAACTGAAATGACGGAAGGATACGAGTGGTTTTGGCGAAACCGTGAACGTAGTGAACTTGATATAATCGAAGGAACCTGATAGCTTTTAAAACGAGTGGTTTAAGCTCCGCATCTTAAAAGTTTTCTGTTTTGAAAAAAAAAACGAGTGGTTTTGAAATTGTTCCAACGATTCAGCTTTAGTTTATTTTCTTTGCATTAATATAATGCGTCCCATCAATTAATCCTACCATTGCAGAAAACAACGAAAATATGACGTACGCTTATACCATCCGCATTCGCCACTGGGCCCCGTCATCACCCGTTAGGTTACTTAACTAACGACAGAGCAGGGGCTGGACTAGCGCGAATGCAAAACATAAGCAACGCCTACTAGATAACATATATAGATGTAAACATTCGTTAGACGCAATGATAGCCATTCCAGATCACAGATGAACACATTGGATATGCTAGGAATCCGCGTTTCGTTCGAGCCTGCAACGAAAGACGGATTACACGGTCGCGATGAATAGCCAAACCCCACCCTAGACCCCTGCGGGTGCGGCAAACTACCCGCCAAATATCCGAAGTGAAGCAGCCTCCCTCAACAATGTGAGTAGGCCACTTAGCACTTCAAAGTATCCGGTAGTTTGTGCACCCTACCTTGGGTCTATCCTAGGAGCAAAAACAGTAAAAGAAATAATATACAATGGTAGCTACAACCTCAATCCGGATGTGCGACCATGAAATAATATTACATCAAATTACAAATATTACATTGAATGATAAATGAAAACCCTCATCTCACATCCCCGGCTATTCATCGCGACGATCCAACAAGTTCATATGCACAAACCAACAATACAGATCACAGATATGTACAACCCCCACTAATCGACGTATAGCTATTAGTAGACGTTCAGTACATATATCGCATTACAGATATAATCCAATTAGCTAAAGTTTATAGAATTTCGATCAATATTCAAATTTGAAACTACCCCAAATACAACACTGTACTCAAAAGAATCTGGGCAGAAACAAAGTATCTGAAAAATCACAAAACCTCAAGCTGGACAATCTGCAAGAAAAACGAGTTGACTCTGAGTCGACTCGGCCGTGGATCCGCAGCGAAACGCATGGTTTCGCCGCGCTTCCGCGGCAGTCTGACCGAGTCACGGGCTCGTTTTTCTTTGGTGTCCCTAAAAAAGCCTGCACGTATTTTTCAGGTCACTGAAAATATTTTTAGACCTGTTTTAAAATCGGCAGAAAACACAAGTTTTTGATGGTTTCTTGCGATTTTTCCGGGATCGAAGTTCTAAAGACTTTGCTAACATGTTAGTTGTTGTTTAGCCAGGCTCTAATACCACTGTAAGTCTATGTTACCCACCCCGGTGCTTAACGGGGAGGCGGAATAGGTAAAATTCAAATTTTTCTTAAAGGAAACATAGACTAATCATGAAGGATCTTTGCTAAACAAAAGCTAACAAACTAATATGGAGTTTTAACTACTAGGTTAAATGGTTATACCTAGTTCTTGAACTCCTTCTCTTCTTGTTGTGGTCCTCCTAGTTGCTAGCTCCTTGGAGTGGTGTAGATGGCTCCTCCTCATTGTCTTCTCTAGGTCCAAGAACGATCCACCCGAAGGCCTCTACCTTGAGCTTCTAGCTCAACAATGAAGTAACTAGAGTGCTTGGCTTGCTACACTAAGAACCCTAGAGTGAGTAGAGAAGTATTTTGGTGGTTTAGTCTTAAAAGCTTTTGATTTTCAACACATGAAAGATTAAAGTTTTGAGAGAGGAAGAGGAAGAGCAAACCATGAGAGAGAAAGATAATGAGAGAATGAGAGAACCAAGTTCTCATATGAGAAATATATGATAATAATAATAATAATTAAGAAAATTGTGATGGTGAGTTGATTTGACCATTATCATTTCATAATTAATGCTAAGCATGCTTCAAAAAATATCTCATGCTCAACAAAAGAAAATATCTAAGTCAATGTGAGTCAACAAGTTAAATGGTCCACCCAACTCTAACCATGATACAATTATCCTTAATTAAAACTATTAATCATATTCCTCCTTCTCATTATAGTTTTGATCAAGTCAATGGTCAAAACCCTAATGAGGTGTCTCCCTCTCCGCCCCTGTCAATTGTACATACATACCCGCATCCGTGTTCCATAGAAACACGAATACATGAGACTAGACCAATCCCAAAACAAATACTAGGATCTGGCTTAAACCAAAACCCACTAGTATCAACTGTCCGAACACCAAATGCGCACAAGTACGCATATGTGAACGAACCCTGTCGCAAAACCATACGACCTCTATCTCTTTTCGCCCAAAGGTGAACAACAGTCTATGTGGGACTCTAAAGACTCGACACTACGCTGGCAGTGGGTTTAACCACAGGCCGCAAGCGGTATTAGCTGTACGTAACGGTCCCAGGTAGATGCCGATAAGAAGACCGATAAGGTGACCCCATCCGAACTCCTACTGAGTCTGAATGTGACAATCTCCGTACAGTCTGGTCTGTTTGTCTAAGAGTATCGCATGTCGGGCCTAGGGGCGGTAAACGTCAGACCCCTAATAGCGGTACAAGTCATGTCGGAATGTAGCCCAGAACACCCTGAGAAACTACTGGAAACACTACCAGTAAATCTCGCTTGCCCTGGCCAGAGACTTTGTGTAATGGCTCTCCTAGACACAGCGCGATATCAACCCCCAATACCGGGAGAGACGAATCCTGTCTAACCGTCACTACCTCCAAGTGCTTCGGGACTATACCCAAGTACTACATGTTTGCACGACTCAATAGAGCCGTGGTAGGGTAGTAATTTAAGAGCAGTGGGAACACACTTGAGGCGAAGTGGCAGTGTCAAGTCAACGGACTAAGCTGTACTCATGTCACCTGGGAACTGTTATCTGACGATAGGTATAGTACCAACCAACATTTCCCGACGAGTCCTGTCCAGTGTACTTATAACCTAATGAGCACCTGCATACTATCTCCAATACGACGTACTGATGGCTGTGGGACAGACCATCTCCCTAGCTGGGACGAGAAGCATACACACCAGTCTACTCCGGAGTATCGATGCCCTGTCTCGATAATCGTACTACTGGGGACCCGTATAAGGATGTGCTTGTAGACTACCCAACCCCCACAAGTGTGACTGCCATCACAATGCTGGTAGTCAAGCAAAGATCCTAAGGGCTCTATCAATATGCATTAGCGATATATCAAAAGAAATATATACACATATTAAGATAGATATAAACCAAGTAGTATACTACCATATTGAGCAAGACTGTTATAAATTTGTGTATATATTCCAAGCTTGCAAAATGTAATATACAAACTGGTACTATACAATAATGGCCTCTAGGGCATATCACACTAACAGGGGCCGACCAGGCCACCTCTGTACCCGACCTACGAGCACAAGCTGGCTCACCTCAGAGCCCCCTGCAAATTTCAACCCTAAAATCTTTAAGTTGTTCAAAAATATCCCCCTGTTAATTTAACTAAGTATTTGAAGAGAATATTTTTCATCTTGAGTTAATAGCAGTTATTAACTTGGTAAAAGATGAAAAATCTCCCCAATGATCATTATCTGTACTAATATCATAATGCGGGGGTTATGGCTAAGATTCTTCTTAATTTCAAAATTAAAGCTTTTTTAGACAAAAAATTGAAGCAATTCATCTTTAACATTTCTAGTATGTTGATGCAGAGAGAGATTGTGATCTTTATTATTCCAATTATAACAATTTCAACGAAGAAAATGAGTAATGGAAGAGATGAAACCCTCATAATTGGGTTATGGATACCATTTAAGAATAATCTTATATTTTTTGATAACAAAGCAGAAAATGAGTATATATCTTTTTGATAATTAAGAAGAACCCTAAGCCTAACCTCCAATTTATGACATTATTAGAGAAGAAGATGATCATTGGGGGGTTCGGGGGGCATTTTCTTTTTTTACCAAGCTAATAACCATTTTTAATTTAAGATGAAAAACATTCTCTTAAAATACTTGTTTAAATTAACTATGAGAATATTTTTGAACAACTTAATTATGTATGAAGTTTAGAAATATAGTTTTTTAGGGAAGAAATTTAGCAATATTGAAATTTTGGGGGTGAGATATATAAAAAAACCCAAAAAGAAATCGGGTGCAGATATTTTTGTAGTAAAAGCCTGTGACCTGCTCCAACAAATGCGTTGAACTTGGCCGGGGCCCACGCATGCGTTTTTCTATTCCCGTGCTTCTCCCCGTGATCAATTAATCACAGCCGTTGGATCACACATTTCGACGTAAATAATAAATAAATTCCACATATTTTTTAATTTATTATTTATAAATAATGGAGTAGATAAATTAAAACTGAAATTGCCTTAAATCGCCGGCTGCTTCAGAGCTCAATTTGAAACCCCCCCCCCCCCCCCCCCCCCACGCTCTCTCTCTCTCGAGAGAGAATAATTCTAAATTAATATAGGGTTTAGGTTTCTATTGAGCTTTCACAGTGAGCGAAAGCCAATTGAAGGAAGTGAATAGATCTAGGTCGTTTTTGTTTGAATCGGAATCGTGGGAGCTCTGATCATCTACGAGCTTTGAAAAAAGCAAAGGTTTGTTTGGTTTTTTTTAAAATAAAATTTTTAGAATTTTTTCTTTTTCCATTTTATGAAATGAAGGAAATTTAGGGTTTTGTTGGGATTGACGGTGATGGATGTTATAGAAAGACCTGCGTTTTGTTGGAGCTCGAAGTATTTTTCATATTTTAGAAGATAATTTATGATATTATGGTCAAAATTTGATGTACTTTGTTGATTGAACCATCAAGTCTTTGGTTAGTGCCAAGCAATTTTGGTGTGAAATGAAAATATTGATATGCACAAATGATAAATTAACAAGTTGTTAATGCCCAATAAGGAAAAAGTTGGCCTTTTTTTTGGGGAATAAGTTAGGGGTTCCCCTGTGTTTGCCTGCTTAACAAATAAAATGCTAAAGATTATATTTTTGATTGGGGTTATATAACTAATTGATCAATCTATTATTTGTGCATTTTGTTATTGGGGGAGCCTTTTCTTCGAACTGTTTGCAAGTAGAGTATAAAAATTATGAACGATTCTTGTAGTGCCTATAGCATAATGCACCGTCTGAAATAAGAAATATTGCAGGAGACTATTTGTAACTTATTCCTAAATTCATTGTTACTCTTTTATTTTTTGGGCCAAAAAGCAGTTCAATTTATAGTTCGGAATGAATGGTGGGTTGATATATCTCCCATGATAAGATATTCAACAATTGAAGATAGTTTTGGATGCAAATGAGCCTTTTGCGTCAGTTGGATCAGGCCTCATTTCTCTTATCAATTTGGCAACTAACGAGTTAACCTGATTTTGATATCTTTTGCAGGATTTTGTTGTTGTTGTTTTATAGTTCTAGTCAGTTAAAATGAGGAACCATGAGCGTGCCGCCAATGTAGCTCTTTTAGGTATGTTGTGTTCCTCTTGAAAAATGTTCACTTAGTGCACAGCATACTATGTCTACTATCTGTCATTTGCTGATTTCCTAAATTTTCACTTGCTGGTGTTTAATATACGGTTGCATGCCATTGGACTTTTCACGCCTCCTATCCTGCACCATTCTTTGATATCACTACATCATTGAAAACTATGATGGTAAACTTGTTTTGGTGAATTGCACTAATAGCCATGCATTGTTAGAAGCAACAAATTCTTAGCAGTGTTTTCTTCTTCAACATGTTTTGCCACAATAGAGAGCTTTATCTTTATATTTTAGTGATACGCTCGGTGATTTACTTGATAAACATCAATACACTAATAAGATGTCTATTATTTTGAAAGTACAACGGGCTACTAGTTTCTAACTACTATGAGGGATACCTCTTGACTCTTACTGGGAAAATACTTGACGCAAGGATCATTGGGTATTATACAGCAAATCAGGTACTTTTTATGGAATGAGATGGGGGGATAGTTTGTACCCTGTTGCTCATGGCTTCTTATGACCGGCGCAAGTAAACCCCTTCTCCCGAAGTTATGGAGCTGTTTTGCTGAGTTCCTTACAGAGAGTAGTCTCTCGCCCCTAGGTATTATCTACCTACCCATCGTGATTGATGAGTGTGTAGGTCGATTAGGTGCACCTCTCGCCCAATGGGAAGCCATGAGGCCACCCTCCACCACCCAAAAACACACACCAAATGAAGAAGTAGTGGGACCCCTTCCCACCAACGTATTGCTCAGACACCAATATAATATTTACATCCTAAATGTTCCATCGTCTGCAAACGGCCCTTTCCTACTCATTATTGGGTGGTGTATGCATGCTTAAGACTTGAAATTTGTAAATTGTGTCCGACCCCTTTCACGAGGGAAGGGACTTTAGAAGAGACCAGCGGTGCGTCGCCAGCTTTCGCATTGCTTCATAGCAAGGGGAATGGCTTTCCTTAAGTACTTGGTACTTGGCCCAAGATCGTCTTTTCAAAGTTTATGTTAATTTACCTTGTGAAAGTGCACATCTGTTTCATAGGTTAGATTTTTGTGTCAGTTTGCTAAGGGAATTTCTCGCTGTCTCAAATCCTGGACAATGTATTGTTGGATATAGTGTCCTCAAAGCAATTATTGTAATTGCAGGTAAGCGATTATGATAATTGAAAGAAGACCTATACAGGTAGAACAGTCTTGCTCGAGATGATAGCATGCTATCTGGTTTGTCTTCATCATTACTTAAGCATGTAGGATTCTTGCTTGACTGCCAGCATTATGATGGCGATCATATACGTGGGAGCTGGATAGTCCATAAGCTCATCCTTAAATGTCCAGTAGGAAGAGTATTAAGACTGTGTATCGATATTTCAGAATAGACTGGTGTATACGTTTCGAGATCACGATGAGGGACGATGGCCGGTCTCACAAGCCATTGGTGTTGTCACTTAAGATAGATACATGTGCTCAGGAGGTGAGTATACCGGACGGACTCGCCGAGAACTTCTAAATGGTATTATATTTATCGTCAGATTGAAGTTCTCAGGTAGCATGAGTACATGTTAATCTTTTGACCTCAGATTGACATTTGTCTCGTATGAATTCCTACTGTACTTAGATTGCTACCCTACCACGGCTCAAAAGGAGCATTACAAACAGCTTTTAGTTGGGTACAGTCCCGAGCCACATGGAGGCAGTGAGTGATTGTCGGGGATTTGTCTCTCCTGGTATTAGGAGTTGATATCGCGCTGTGTTCGGTTGGTCATTACCCTAAATCCGTGGCCACTGTGGACGAGATTTACTGATATGAGTTCAGTAGTTTCTCGGTTGATGATAAGCTCGACTCCGAAATGACTTATCGGGTTAGTAGGGGTATGACGTTATCCACTCCTAGACCCGGTATGCGATACTCTTAGATGAAAAGACCGGACCGTACGGAGATTGTCACATTCAGGCTCAATAGGGTACGGACGGACTTGATTGTCGACCTCCCTTTCGGCATATATCGGGATGGCCGTCACGTACAGCTAGTGCCGCTGACGTGCTTGTGGTTATGGATTTATCCAGTAATCACTGCCAGCGTATTGTCAAGTGTTTAGAGTCCTACATAGAGGGTTTTCCCGGTTCAGACGATATGATATAGACGACGTATGTTGGTACATACATGGGTCCGATTAAATACATGTACAGACTATACGGACTTTAATCGGACGATAGATAATATTAGCGGCTTAGAATTAAGCCGGATTATTAAATCAAGTTTTGATTATATATATATATTTAATATATATTCTAGTATTATGTTCACTATTCTTTCTCTCTTTTGGCTATTCGTATTTTTATACGGATACGCGTATATGTATTTCGATACGTATACCGGGTTGTATTTCGTATTTATACGGAATGTTTTCTAGAAGGAGGACGTCTCATTTGTGAATATTTATTTATGAATATTCATGGAAATGAGGTGGAGGGTGAGGTGGTTTTGAGTATGGTTTAAGACACGTAGAGAGGAATGAGCTTCATTTATTTATTATAAATGGTTGTGATATTTTTATTGGATGGTTAAAATTTGATATGAAGCCATTCACTCATTCTTTCAACACTTGGTCATTTTTTGAGTGGCTAGCTCTCCGTCTTCTTCCTTCTTCATTTGCTCTCTTAAGTATTAGTTGGGAGAAAATAAGAGCGGAAAATTCCTACATCCCCCCTCTCGATTTCTAGTAAGTTTGAAGCGTCGGTTTCTTCACTGGGTGAAGCTGAAGCTCGGATCGGTTCTCTCGGGTGGATCATGTTTGGCAAGGGCGGTCACCTCTTAAGTTTGTTTCCGACGGCCTACGAGGAGTTTGGAAAGGTCTTCCACGATTGGGTGGACACACATCAAAGGTTATAATTCTTAAACCTTGCATGCTTGTTTGCTAGTTTAGTGTATGGAATGATTCTATGGTTTGGGGTTTCCTCGTGTTTGCTAGAGTTTTTGTTCTTAATTTGCTTTCGCTATAGCCGCGAGCATTAGAGAACCCAGCAGTGGTATTAGAGCCAACCATACGTTTAAACTAGCTCGCATAACATTAGAATTCATCACAAAACTTTTGTCAAAACTGCTGAAATTCAGCCATTATTTTTTTGTCCATAACAGCGACAAATCGGTCTTTAAACTGTCTTTTAATGCTTGAACGCGATGCCCGGAGCTTTCGTTTTTGAACGGAGACTTCTTAGGATATTGAGGGTGATTCGTAGAGTCTTGGGACAATTTTTTTCAGAGCCGTTTTTCAAATATCGTCGTTGTTTTGTGTGGCTTTAATCAACTTTTAGTTGCTGCCCAAATTTGTCAAAAATCCGTTATTTTGTGATGTATCCGATCCCCGCGACGTCTTGGTTTGAACCAAGACCGCGGTAGGGATCGGGGGTACCGTGGGGAGTTCCCAGAGGGCTTAGGATAGGCAAAATGATGGATTTTCGGATGTCGGAGTGCACTTGATTTTCGTCGTTTGGAATTTCGAGTGTGAGCTTTGCGAGTGATGAATTCTATGGTAATGGTTTTTGTATATGTGTATATGTATTGTTGAACGTCGTCTAATTGCTATATGTTCGATTAGACGGGGCTGCACACTTATTTGTGTTGTTTGTTCTGTGATATATATATATATATATGATGGTTTAGCCGGATTGTCGTGTTGGATAGCCCCTCGTGCGTTTACTTGTACAGTTTTGATTTATTTTGATGTATTCATTTGTTCGTGATGTGCTCCAACTTGTGGCCGCCGTTTCCGTTTTATGTATGTTCTTTTATTGGAGCTCGACCAGGATGCGGTCATTGTCACCCTTGTATATATTTCATTTCTGTACTGAGATCACCTTGCGGAGGAGCGCACGAGTCACCGGATTCTAGAATTTAGAGAGTAGCCATCTCATGGAGTTGAGATTGTGCTGCCTATTTCTAGGATCGGCGGGTGGCTCACCGCTCTGTAGGGGATTAGGATCGACTTTGTATGGGCTATCCACACGACCGGGGAACATCGCGTCTCATTTGCGGCTCAGATGAAACGCGGGGCTCCAAGTTTACCCGCTATTCCATATTGTTTGTCGCATGCCTGTGATGATTATTATCTGCCTGTGATGACTATTACATGCCATGTTGATATATATATATATATATTATATTAGTAGATGGTTCTATATATTTTGCATCCGCACTAACCATGTTCCCGTCCTGCCGTATGTTAAGTAACCTTACAGGGAAGACCCGGGGTCCCATGATAAATGCGGATAGTATATAAAAGCATACTATTTTGGTTGTTTCTGGAGTGGCTTAGAAACTTGTAATGATGGGACTGCGTTATATGTTTAATGTAAGGAAAACAAACTTATTTGATGTTGTCGGAATCAATTTTTAAAACTACTCGGTTTTCTTCAAAACTAGTCATATTCTTTTTCTTTGCATAGAGCTATTCGGTTAGGAATATTCTGCACCTCATTCTATGAGGAAAGAGCTTTGATCCCTTCACGGAGAGTTCGCTCTTAAGCAAAAGTTTATGTTACTAGTTTTAAAAACGGAGCCTAAACCACTCCATTTCAAATCCACTCGAGTTTCTTCAACGATATCAAGTTAATTACGTTAAAGGTTTTTCGTTAAAAACCAGCCGCGGCCCTCCGTCATTTCAGATAAGTAGCTTATAGTATTCGTGCTATGTACGTTGGTCTCTATTAATGTATAGTGATGCTTGTCTGCAGTATGGATATGCGATTATTTAGGACAGCTGCATAGTCACGTTGGTCTCTATCAAGGACTTGTGCGGGTGGGTCTAAATCAATCATGTATAATGACGGGTTGAACTTGACTAGCGACTTATGGCATGTTGGTCTCTATCAAGGCCATGAAGTCGTTTGGGGGCAAAAACCATATCGGGAGTTTCAAATATAAGGAAAATTTGCTAAGTTTGCACATACCTTCTGGAGTGGTAATTTTGGTCGGCTTCCGTCAAAGTTATCACACAATGATAGTTGGGTCCCGATTCTCAGTGATGAGTAGGTATTACTTCTCGGGAGAATTTCACTTCACAATTAGCTAACCTATTAGGTGTCTATAAAGTGTTAACGAGATTACGTCTCTGTGGAAACGGGGTTATTTAATTGGGTCTGTGTGAAAGTACGGGGGACCTCCCTCGGAGTACCAACACTAGCCTGACTAAACGGTTAGCGAACTTGTAAGGTGTACATGATCCCGACTAGTTCTTCTTTTAGGGTTTGAAGGAGAATTCGAGAAAACAGCGAGAGCCATCCTGATTAGATAAAGTGATAACCAATCTAATTTTGATAGAGTGCACGCTGAGTGTTTCTTTTCTTTCTTTGGTTACAATGACCTATGACTTACCTTAAACTCATTAACCAAGTTAACCGAACCTTCTTATACATTTTGGTTTTGGATTGTTATGATTCACAACAAAATCGCACATTTCTCTGCTACTCTTACTTTCCCTTTGTATTTCTTCAGAACATTTCGTATCACTACCATGATCCATATTGCTTGGAAAGACCATCGTATAGTTACATACGAATTCGAAAAAATTGTTCCAGTCGAGAATGTCTACTGGCTCTGGAAAAATTGAATAGGATTATTCGGTAGTCTCTTCCCTTTATTTTCTCTCAGGTTGCGAGAGCTTCTTGTATTAGGAGAGTACACATATTACGTTTATTGGATAGTTTTCTTCCAAACCTTAGGCTGGTGCCGAAAGATAGGGAAGGAAAACCAATAGGCTAAGTGCGGTATATAGAAGGTAAAGATGAATAGACGAATAAAGGGATTGAAGTGAGGGCAAAGAAAATTGCGATTACTGTCATGAATCTGGATAATGGAAGAGACATTATTAGGAATACCCGACCATCCTTGAAATATTTATGTTTCAGAATTTCTGTGTACTTATAAATGAGAACTGTTTTCTTAATTAGTTCTGATTCCAGGGTATGTATTTACCGGATTTGGATCTCACATCCGTATGACGTTATAAATGCTGAGTAAGAGTAGAATATTAGGAAATGAGTGATTTGATCCTTAATATCGGAATTCGTTGCAATTGATGATATTGAATTAAATCACCTTGCTTTGCCTAACGACAAATATTTGGTTTCGAATAACCGTTATGCACCAATTTTTAAAATGATATATCTGTATCTTTATTTTATAAAGCGAGATAAATTTTGAAAATTGTGTTTCAAACATTTACCTTTATCAGATGAGGATAAGGTAAGGTGCATTGAATAACGGTGTAAGACATTCTTAACCAAAATACAGTTTTCAACCCATAACACACGGAGTTTGAGTTATTGAACTCTTGGGGCTTATACATGAAAATGTATGTTGTCCAGTGTCCTTCGGGACAAGAGTTGGTACTCTTTCTTCATTTAGGTTTACCTATGAGTTCTCTGGTTTTAGACACGCGTTCGTTGTAATGCAAGGTCTAAAAATTTTGAGAAGTTTATAGGCATAAGAATAAAATACAGAACCATACGTTGGAAGTATCAGGATTCTTTGAGATGATCGAAAATGTATATACTTATATTAGGTATTCCATCATAATAATATCGAGAACTTGATTCTCTCACGGGTTATTCATCCGTGGGTGCGCTCTTTGATGACTAATGCTGTATTCGTCTTTTTCCATTTGTGATATGCACTGGAAACAACTGCATGAAATTTGAATCTGATTTCATCAAAATTAGTGCCTATGATTCTATATATGCTTATGATTCTATATGGATATTGATTGGTTTCATATCTTAAGATTGTTAAGATATAGAGTTATCCGGTTTATGTTTAAAAGCAGAATCCAGACAAACTCAAGGCACGTTTCGGTAATGGAAGTTTGTGGATTATCCCAAGCAATTGCTAGGGTTTTAATTCTACCATTTTCAAGATAAAAAATTGGTTTGTTCTTGATCCGCCACCTTTTCATAAAAAGAATATTTTTGCAAAAGAAACCAGTGGGGGTATAGTAGAACTGGAAATAATCTCAGAACCACAAGCGGTTATTGAAAATTTAGTAGAACTTGGAGATTCAATTGGACTCAACAACCTTAACCACTCCGCAGATTTAGTAGGTGACCTCAGTCATCCGAGAGATACTTCGATTTTCTTGTAGACGGTGACATGGAGGTCAGCATCACGGTGATGATGGCCTTACTAGTTATCAGCAGGTCATGAGAAGTGATAACTCCAGATGACCAGATGTATTATATCCAAGTTGGACTCCACGCACTTCAGCAAATTATGGAATTTGTTGGATGCTCCTGAAGGGGTAAAACCCATTAGGAGCACGTAGATCTTTCGAGATCTGTGCAGGTGGAAAGGTATTAACCTGATAAGGCTAAACTTGTAAAGGTTTTTATTAAATTCCCGTTATGGATTGTGATGAGACTTTTATTTCAGTGTTTACGCTAAAATCCATACGGATATGACTTGGCACTCTGCTATTCTTGACTATGATATCTGGCAGGTGGATGATTATAATGCCTTTCTAAATAGAAATTTAGAAATGCACGTGTATATAATTCTACTAGAGGATTATCGTAGTCAGTGGGAGCAGCAGAAGGTATGCAAGTAGTTTATGTCTATTTATAGACTAAAGCAGACATGGCGGAGAAGGATCATCTATTTTGATGTAACAGTCAAGATGATTGATTTTATCAAAACAACAGATGAACCTAGTAAAAAGAGTGTAGGGAGTTATGTCTTGGGATTTAGATGACATACTCCGGATAGAAAATGATATTTCTATACTATAATCGGTCAAACTTTGGTTGTCACAAGGTGACCTGGATGACAGAGATGTCAGAGTTTTGAGTTTACTCTCTTCTGAGGAGCAGTATATTGGATAGGGTTCCAATAGGGATGCTGAGGCAGACATGGTGCAGGATGCTGGTTATGACTCAATAGAGGATACAACCCAAAAAGTTTGATAGATATCATTTATGAACTTGGTCCTATCAAGTATTCAAACAAATTCTTGAGGTAAAGTATCATTCAGTTCGGGAGATTGTTGATCTCCGCGAAGTTGAGATATAGAGTGATGAAGTTGGAACATTGTAGCGGATCCACTCACTGAGACTATTTCTTGAACACATTTCTTGAACACAGAAGTTTCACAAACACGGTTTACGAAACTGATTAGTAGAGAAGTTATGTATTCGATAGCACACCAGGTGTGGGTATGCGATACCGTAATAATTGGCCTTTAGTGCAAGTGGGAGATTGTTGGATATAGTGTCCTCAAGGCAATTATTGTAATTGCTGGTAGACGATTATAGTAATTGAAGGAGGACCTATATAGATAGAACAGTTTTGCTCGAGATAGTAGTTTACTATCTGGTTTGTCTTCATCATTAATGAAGCCCGTAGGATTCTTGCTTGACTGCCAACATTATGATGACGATCATATACGTGGGAGCTGGGTAGTCCATAAATACATCCTTAAATGTCTCCAGTCGTAGGAGTATCGAGACTGGGCATCGATATTCTGGAGTAGACTAGTGTATACTTTTCGAGATCCTGACGAGGGGCGGTGACCAGTCTCTCAAGCCATTGGTGTTGTGTCATCTAAGATAGTATATATGTGTTCACTGGAGGTGAGTACACCGGACATACTTGCCGAGAACTTCTAGATGATATTATATTTATCGTCAGATGGAAGTTCTCATGTGGCATGAATACATGTTAGTCTTTTCTTATGAGCATTTGTCTCGTGTGAGTTCTCACTTTACTTAGATTTTACCCTACCACGGCTCAAAAGAGTCGTGCAAACATGTTTTAGTTATGTACAGTCCCGAGCCATAAGGAGGCAGTGGGTGATTGTTGGGGATTGTCTCTCCTGGTGTTAGGAGTCTATATCGCGCTGTGTTTGACCGGCTATCATCATAAATCCATGGCCACAGTGGACGAGATTTACTGATATGAGTTCAATAGTTTCTCGGTTGGTGATGAGCTTGACTCCAACACGACTTATCGGGTTAGTAGGGGTCTGACGTTATCTATCCCCTGGACCCGGTATACGATACTCTTAGACGAACAGATCGAACTGTACGGAGATTGTCACATTTATGATCAGTAGGGTACGAACGGACTTGATTGTCGACCTCCCTTTCGGCATATACCTGGATGACCGTTATGTACAGCTAGTGCCGCTGACGTGCTTGTGGTTATAGATTTATCCAGTAATCACTACCAACGTATTGTCGAGTGTTTGGAGTCCCACACAAAGGGTTTTCCCTGTTCAGACGATATGATATAGATGACGTAATTTGGTACATACATGGGTCCGATTAAATACGTGTACATACTACATAGACTTTAATCGGACAGTTGATAATACCAGCGGTTTAGGATTAAGCCGGATTATTAAATCAAATTTTGATTTAATAATTTATATACATATATAATATTTTAGTATGTTCACTATTCATTTTCTCTCTTGGCTATTCTTATTTTTATACGGATACGCGTATGTGTCTTTCGATATGTGTACCGGGTTGTATTCCGTATTTATACAAAACACTTTCTAGAAGGAGGATACCTCATTTGTGAATATTCATTTATGAATATTCATAGAAATGAGGTGGAGGGTGAGGTGGTTTTGGGTATGGTTGAAGACATGTAGAGAGGAATGAGCTTCATTTGCTTATTACAAACGGTTGTGAAATTTTTATTGGATGGTTAAAAATTGATATGAAGCCATTCACTCATTCTTTCAACACTTGGCCATTTTTTTTGGGTGGTTAGCTCTTCTCCTTCTCCTCCTTCATTTGCTCTCTTTAGTATTAGTTTGAGAGTGAAAATGAGAGTGGAAAATTCCTACGTCCCACGCTCAATTTCTAGCAAACTTGGAGCGTCGGTTGCTTCACTAGATGAAGCTGGAGTTTGGATCGGTTCTCTCGGATGGATCATCTTCGGTAAGAGGGTCGCCTCTCAAGCTTGTTCCCGACGGTCTACGAGAAGCTTGGAGGGGTCTTCCATGATTGGGTGTATACGTATCAAAGGGTGTAATCCTCAAATCTTGCATGCTTGTTTGCTAGTTTAGTGTATGGAATGATTCTATGGTTTGAGTTTCCCTCGTGTTTGCTAGAATTTTTTGTTCTTAATTCGCTTCCGCTATAGCTGCGAGCTTTAGAGCATGTATGTGACCAAGTAGTCAATGTACACACCTCTTCTTAATAACCTAAATAGTTAAGGGGTCATTTTGTTTTTTCATATTCCCATTAAAAGAGCTTTATTTCGTAAAAAGGTTAAATCCTTTTCTTTGGTTTCTTCATATTCCCCAAAAAAGTGGATCCTGCACTAATAGCTCCGAATAAATTAATTACATGCATTAAGATACAGAATATTTTTTTCCACAACAACAAAAGCACTTTTTCATTCTTTCACATACCAAAAGGGTTTCACTTTTTAGCACCATTCGCCTGAGAAAAGAGGACCACAAGATGAGTTGATGATTGTTGTTTAGCTTAAGCATTTTTTTAAAGAAGTCAGCATTTCTTTGTGATAAGTTGCTTGCTCTGCTTTTTGCTATTAAGAGCCTTCTTAAAGGAAAGATGATTGAGTCCAATCTTGTAAACCACATGTTCGTTCTTTCTTTGATTGGCCAACTGCTCATGCATAACACATAAACCGATTATATGTTGCATAATCGGATTACACACTATTACACAAATATACTTTTAAAATAAATTAAATAGAAAAATTCCTAAGAAAAAATTGAAAGACGAAACTATGTCTGTGATGGAGAAAAAGAAAAGAACCGAGTATTGATAAAGTGAATATTGAGTTTGGAAAGCATGTTTCGGGTATCGAGTGGATTATATGCTGTGTATCCATCTGATTGTATGACCATTCGTCCACATATTTCGTATAAGGCCAATTATCTGGACATTTGGTCTCTTAACTAATTGGTCTCTTAACTTATCTATGTGTGTTTAAATTTAAATTATGAAGTTAGTAATAGATAAAGATAAATCAAGGAGGCTTATTTAAGTAAAGACAAGAATCTTATATCTTGATACGAATAATGAATCCTTATTTGAATTGGAGTGTGTCTTATTCTATGCTATAAATAAAGGTGACTCATTTAAGGGGGGTTTTGGAGGAGCAATGAAGGAGAAGCATTAGGAAGAGAAAGAATTTCTCATCATGTAGAGAAAGGTTTTAATTGAGAGGCAAAAGGGCTCTCTCTCGGGGGTCAAATGTCAAAGCAAGGGCTGGAGTATTGTTGCCAAAAGGGTTTTGTATAAGGACCTAAAAAAGGCGTGCAATGTAGCATTTATGTACTTATATTATTATAGTGGATTTTATCCGACTCTTCCCGTGGATTAGGAATATTGCCGAACCACTTTAAATATCGGTCTCTCTTTGTCGTTTGTTTACTTGTCTTATGTTACATCTGCTTCTCTGGTTTTTGCTTGCTTATGTATCTTTGATTGGTTGTCATAAGGTGACCCGTAAGGTTTTCTGCCGCGTTGTACAAATGATTGGTATTAGACTATGTTCTAAATTTCGGATGTCGATATCATGTTAGCCCGAAGATTTTGATGTTGGATATCAGATATCGTGAAATATCGAGTGTTATTTTCAAATATTAGGTTCTACATTTTTGTGATGTAAACGTCATTTATATAACTTATTTTTTTGAAAAAATATTAACTTATTCATATTTTTAGCTTTATTAAATTTATATTCTCCCCAAAAAAGAAAATCATCCTCAATTTTTTTTCCTTATAACGGTAAATGTCGGTCTAAACGCCGACAACATGACATTTCGGCCGAAATTACGAAATGTCGGCCGATTCTCACCTAATATAATTACCCAATTTTTTTTTTTGCATGTCTGTGTCATTTTCTTCCCAAAACCGATATATGTCGGCTGATATTTAGAACACTATTAGAGCTTGGTACCTCCAAGAGGGATTTTTCCTAGCACCAAAAACATTTAATTGCCGATTATTTGGCTTTTTAAGACCTTGATTTACAACAGAGATCAAGTCACAATTAGATTAGCATAGAAATCTATAAGCCTCTTAGTTCTTAGCCCCTTAGTTCTCCTTTTTGGAATGTTATCAAAGTAAGAGTTTGTTAGAGAACATTATGAATAACATAAGACGTTCTAAAGAGAAAGTAGGTTGCCTTTTTGTTCACGTTATTTTGCCGATATAAATTCTTCAAAATAATTAAGCCATTTTCGAGTTGAGCACCTATCTCGTCGTTTTAAAGTTCTACTTCATCCTGGAAACCACATGATTTAGGGGTATATAATTCTTCTGGGGAATGTCCCCAAATGGCGTCAGTTCTTTATATCTTATGGACAAGGAACTTTACTTTACGTGGTGCTATTTGAACTTGATTTTCAATTCTGCTTCATATATTAACCTAATTTTTTAGTGCCAAAACATATTTAGTATCAACAATATGGTGAACAATAATGCTGTTAGTTGCCAGTGATCAAGTCATTATAGTTTTTATGCTAGCAGGAGAATATCGTTTTAATGCCTACAGGCTACAGTTTGATATAAAGCACATGCAGCTATAGTAGGCATCTCAGGCTTCTTATTTCGCAGGTCTTGCCTTGGCTCCACTTTTCTTAAAGGTTGATCCCAATTTGAATGTAATTCTCACAGCATGCCTGACTGTTTATGTTGGCTGCTATAGGTCAGTGAAGCCCACACCACCATCAGTAAGTTTTTTAGTTATTTGAAAATTCTTTACAATGTCAGTACTTTTCTTGAAAGTCATTTGATTTAATGGCATATTAGGTTTTTCTCATTTTCTGAGCTTCACATGTGATGCATGCAGGAAACAATGTCTAACGAACATGCCATGCGCTTTCCTTTGGTTGGGAGTGCAATGCTACTCTCATTGTTTTTGGCTTTCAAGCTTTTATCGAAAGATTTGGTGAATGCTGTCCTTACATGTTATTTTTTTGTGCTTGGAATCGTCGCTTTTTCGTACGAACTCTTCCATTGATTTTATATTGGTTCGCTATAACTAATATACTAGTGCAAGTCCTTTTGCTACAATTTCTCAGATTGTGCTGTTTTTTTTTCTTGCAGCGCGACATTGCTACCTGCGATCAAGCGATTCCTTCCGAAACATTGGAATGACAACCTTATTATTTGGCGTGCTCCATATTTCCACTGTATGCTATCATTTACACCAATTTGAGACAGCAAAAGAATTTAGATGTCTGGATTGTTATTGATTTTTTATATTTAGAAATAGCTACCTTCTTCTAGAGTACCTGTTAGGCTTTTTTTCCAATGGAAAAACACAAGAGTCTTGTTATGTTACTTGCATTGGATTTGGGACGTACCTTCTGAACAACATCTCTACTTTTTCTGTAAGCCATTATGATGTGCTGAAATAGAATAAACTTTTAGAGTACATTTTACTTTTCAAACCTTCATGCCATTTATAAGAAAATAGCAGTCCATAAGGCAGCTTTACAGGAAAGTTCATTTCTTGCCTTCTGAGTACATTTGATGGAGACCTGACATCAATCATCTGTTTCTTCCTGCACCTATCTAGTTACTTGATACAACATAAATTGCTTTTTTATTTAAATTTTTTGGGACCTTGTGGGGTTTAACATACGCCATTGTTTGTTGTTTTTACATGTTAATGATAGATGACCAATGTGTACTTTGTTGGTATGCATATAATATAGATTTAACCAATTTTATGTTGACTTGTGAATGGCAATCTTAAAAAAGGACATTATTCCATAGCCACAAGTGAGAAAAAATAATGTAAATCTTATTATTGAATCCGTTGTGCTGGCTTGCTTGTTTAGTTTTTAATATTATTTTGATGCAGCTTTTTCGGTAGAGTTCACAAGGTCTCAGATCGTCGCCTCTATTCCAGGAACATTTTTCTGTGTGTGGTATGCATCACAGAAACATTGGCTGGCTAACAACATCTTGGGAATTGCGTTTTGCATTCAGGTTCGTTTGTGGAATGATAGGCCTCATTTTTATGAATCATTCTTATATGTTTATTTCATTTTATGGCTCTAGAGCAAATTGAGGATTGGCAAAAACAGCCCAGGGCCAGTCCTCAACTAGGCACCATTATGCCAAGCCGCTTTATAGAACATGCATTACAATCGGTTTTGCCAGAGACTGTAAACATTACCTCCATCAATGGGGTGCTACAATGGTGAAGGCACGCATACGATTTGTTGAAGTATGCAGCTTTTAAAAATTTTAAAACTTAAAAGACAAAATATACTCAATTTGTCTATATCCCTTGAAGTTTCTAGATTGACGGTATGTAGGTCCTTTGGTAGACTAATTCTTGAAACAAGCTAAAAGTTTGGTGCTACCTTGTGGAAGCAGTGATAGATTTTGTAATTCATGGATATTTTACAGCATAAATGAAGATTTATCTGTTATTCCTATTTTTTCTGCTTCCACAAGTCTGCACACTTTCTTTTTCTCCCCCAACATACAGAGTGGAACTAACCATGTTGTTGGATGCCACTGGTCAACTCTAGGTATTTAAGTACTTATAAAAGACATGGGTAGCAATTGATAATTTTTTGAGATTACAAGTTATCAATATTCCACACCCTTTTCTCATTGAGGATTAATTGTATAATCTGACTTGAATTGTGCTCTAAATCATGTGGAGATGCAATGATCTGAAATAGCAGCACTTGGAAATTATATCTTTTCTTGATGACAACTAGTCAGCATATCTGTTTCAATTAAGATTTTACATTTTGCAGGGAATTGAAATGCTATCATTGGGTTCATTTAAAACTGGCGCTATTCTCCTGGTGAGAAATCCTGTTATAACATATTTTATAATTAGTAAATTTATAACTAGATGCTTAAGGATGATGAATGGCTGTCATTTGTGATTCTATACAGTGTCTGCCATGTTCTAGCTTTTTTCTGTGCCCAATCTGCATAAAATTTAGTCACATCTGTCTAAACTAGGTTCCATAGTTTTTATGTAGTTTGCTAGTTACCGAGTCATCCATATTTGAATACACATTAGGTTTACAGCATACGAATTATTTTATGTTATTTACAGTATATGCCTATATGGATATTAGACCGATGGCTGATTTTGCTTGGTCTTTCTTTTCTCCCTCATGTTTTCTCTGTATATTAGCTTGAATATTATACACTAGCGTACTGTTTTGTTCATGTCTTTTGTGATAGGGATACTGCTTCACGCCACATCTATACTTTTTGCAATGGCCATGTAATTACATCTCTTATTTCCAATTTCTTATAACAAACTCTCCATTGATTAATAGTTGTGTAATTGTTTTGATAAAAAGAAATTGCTTTGGGGACAATTAATCTTTACAACTGTATCTATTTTATTCATTCGATCTGGTATGTAGTGCATTTCACGAACCAGGCGAACACACACACACACTGTCTGATTGTTATTGTTACTCTTCTTTGTACAGGTTGGGCTGTTTTTTTATGACATCTTCTGGGTGTTCTTTACTCCGGTGATGGTTAGTGTTGCCAAATCTTTTGATGCTCCTATAAAGGTTAGTTCTGTCTTCTATCCATGTTAACTGTACAAGATTCTCTGATGATCTGATTCTGTGTTTGCTCGCTATTATGCTAATATATTGTTACTATGCAGCTTCTGTTCCCCACTCGAAATCCTTCTCATCCATTCTCCATGCTTGGTCTTGGCGATATAGTAATACCTGGTAAAAAAAATTTTGTATGCAGAGAATAATACCTGCAATTTTGTGGTTTTCAGCATTTTTGACCAATGCTTAGGTTGAAACTTATATAGTGCATATTTATCAATGAAGCCCCTCTGGAATAACCCCGGAAGTCATAGGCGATTAGGTAGATTTAAAAGTAAATTGTCAGAGTACTTGTTTCTGTGAGGGGTTCATTGAGGCCATGTTTGCATAGACACTTCCCCTAGGAATAAAAGGCCCCTGTTCATTGAGGCCATGTTTGCATAGACACTTCCCCTAGGAATAAAAGGCCATATTCCCTTTTTGTCCCGGATTGGAGCAATCCTAAACTTTGGCTAGTTTGGATGCTTTTTTTCTGAGTTAACCCTGGGATAAAAATACCCCAAATAGCCAATCCATAGGATAATTTTTTTTTTGGCTTAGACCCAATTTTTTTCTGGCTTAGACCCAATTTTTTTCAAGAAGTTTTTCTTTCTCTCTGCTCTCTTCCCTCTCTCTCCCTCTCTCCCTCCCCCTCGTCGTCATCCCCATCTTTCTTGCAAAAAAGAAGATAAAAACAAAGAAACAAAAAAGGAAAATAGAGGAACGAACTCTTCTTCGTGGCTTTTTTCAATCATCCACCATCGGATGATCAAAGCCTTGCTCCGCCAAGCTTGACACTTACCCGCCAAATTCGAGTTGTGATTTTTTGAAGGTTTTCCAATAGGCTCACTTCATTCTCATTAGGGTTTTCATAGATTCTCAAAAAAGTTGCGATATTCTTTTTAATATGCCATCTCTCTTACAGTTTAAAATGTCCTTACCAATCCACCACAACTTCCAACTAATGATGAGGATTGTCGAATATAATTCCATAGTCTTACAACACTAGGCTATACCAATACTAATTACTTATCCAAATAAGACAATAATGTATAGTTTTATAAATTAAAGTAATATATATAACCTTCGTGCTTGTGTGGGAGCACTTGTTATTGTGTTGTAAAGGCGAAGAGCCTTTGCGGCTCAGCACCCAGGCGGTCTAAGCTGTCGTCACCTCAAGCGCCCAAGGCAAGGTGTTGAGGCTAGTGTGACTTTAAAAAAACAGATATAATGTTTTTTTAAAGGAAAGAGCGGGCTCAGACAATGAGCCCATCTGACGCAAAGTTTATTAACTATAAATATTACATTTACAAAAAATAGCAGAAAAACTTAACGTCATACTTCCCATCTATAGAGAAGTTGGGATAAGAAAAACCCGACATGACCAAAAAGGATCCCATCTATATTCATTCTCAAAAAGAGCTTGGTTCTCACTTTCTCGCTGAATTGGACATCTTAAAGCCACGTTTCTGCCCGGTATAGAAATCCACTGGTACACTTTCTCGCTCCAATTTTCACCACCTATCAGCTAACAAATAAAATGTTATTTTAACACTCCGTTTTTTATTTATACTCATTCTCGGAAGAGAAGTCTTTATGAGCATAGAATTGACTTAAATTGGTTGAAAATAAACAAGGGCTTTTATTCCAAACCCAAGAAAAGTTATATATCTCTTTTTCTCACTATCCCCCTAATCCCCAAACCGACCCAGCAAAATCCTCCTGTCATGGCCGCCTGCAACTTCTCCAATCACCACCATTGGCATCTTCTTTGGTCACCGCCCTTACCTCCTTCTCTAGCCATCACTTCACTTTTCCTCTTCTCAAAGATCAAGGCTAAAATTCACTTGTGGATTTTACTATTATGACATCATATATCATCTATTATTTATACGGTTCAAATGCTATATTCGAGCTTAATATTTTTCGATATAATTTTGGTATTAGTTGTTGATAGAATATATCATACAAACATTGTTAAATTACACATCATATATGAATATTTTATATTAAATACTTGTCACTTTACTTTACTCAAGCGGCCGCCTTTTTAGAACATCTCGCCTATAGACAGGCTTCGTCGCCCTGACACCGCCTTTCACTTTTAAATCACTACATGTTAGTGTATGTAATATAGGAAGGGTACAAGGGTACCATGTCTTCATCCCACAAAGGATTGAGTGAAGATAAGCCGTCTTTGTTTCACAAAATGAGGTATTTCTTAAATACATAGTCAATCCTTCAGAAAAAGAATATAGGGAGTCCTACATCAAGCTGATAAGTTATATAACTTACACCCCAATGATGTCTGGTATATTGATTATTCCTTAAATATTAATAATTGATAAAATTCACGTGAATAATCATGGAAGAATGTGTTGGAAAATTGGCTTCTTGTCATCATGTTTTGCGAATGCATGAACATTTTCGGATAAGATTGAAGTTCAATCCTAGAAACCTTAATATGATAATAATGCATTAACAAGGCTGGTAATTTAATGGAAACAATATCAGCATCATACTCTTTGTTTCAGTTTCAGAATGCTGTTTCAATTTGTTTGGTAGTTCATAATTGTTGGTTACAATCAGGCAATCTTAATAGTTTCTGCTGTTTCCATTTTTTGGGTCACTTTGTGCTCTTGATTCTCTTGGCTGATTTAGATGTAATGTGTAAGTTGCATCTATATATAAGTAGGTTGGGTATATGACTGGGAGGGTTTTGTAAATTCTCCTTTCTACCTGTTCTACTTTGATATATGTCTGGCACAGATATGACTGTTGTTTATGTACATATCGATTTGGCTATATGTCTAGCCACAAATCTGACTACATTTATGTTAAGTGTCCTAGTGGTACCATGCAAGAACGATATGATACCCAAAATCACAGCATTATTGATTCATGGCCATTAAGAATTTAAATCTCTACCCTCGGTTCCCGAAGTCAATTTGATGAATAATATTCTTTGTGGGGAAAGGTTTGTTCTATAAGCTTTTGAGCTGAAGTCTTCTCGAGTTCTTTTTCCCTTCTGATTAACCAAAGGACAATAACCCTAGGGTAAAATTTTCCTTGTCAAGGTGGTAAAATTTTCCTTGTCAAGGTGTGAGGTACACTCGATTTCTAAGTGGCTTGCTTCCAAAAAATCGGGAAAAATAAAACTCGAGTGTTGCTGCTTGATATTGTCAATCACAATTTGCTCTTGTTTGGAAATTCATTTCTTGCGTTGCTTTTACTTCATGTGTCGAAATTTATTGTGTCACCTTTTTTCTTGCTCCATTTTGATGGTTGTAGGCCTGACCAATGTTTATTTAGATCCCGTATTTGGCATTAGGCTCGGTTAGTTCTTCGTGTGATGTCTCAATATTAACTTTTCTTCAATTCTGTGATTAAATGCACGCTTCTTTTTCAGGTATATTTGTTGCATTGGCGTTGCGCTTTGATGTATCTAGAGGGAAACAAAATCGATATTTCAACAGCGCATTTTTTGGGTATACACTTGGTGTGGTAGTCACTATAGTTGTGATGAATTGGTTTCAAGCTGCACAGGTGAATTAAACAAATTTAGTTACTGTTTTATTCTCTATCAATGGCTTATTATCTACCATCTGCTTTTTTGCTCGTCTTGTACAGCCTGCACTTCTATATATCGTACCCGGTGTTATTGGGTCTCTTGCTGTTCACTGTTTATGGAACGGGGAAGTAAAAACGGTTCGTTCTTCCTCTTATGCATTCATGGGATTATTCATTTTTATGCTCTCCCCTATTTCATATTTTTCTTCTTGGAAATTTGACTCATGATATTTCCATAGTTCATTGGCTCTCCACTGCCAGCCATTATACGGTGAGGCCTTACAAGGTTACAAAATGTTAAAACATAAACTGCAATTGCATGACTGCTCATCCTTCATTGTTCGCTCCAGGGTTTGTGGAATTTAAAATTTCAGACACTATATATATATATATATATATATATATATAGAGAGAGAGAGAGAGAGAGAGAGAGAGAGAGAGGCCCTAGGAGGGAATTTTGTTAAGTGGCGTAAAAAAACACAACCTCCACCATTTTGTTTGACAACCGGCACCCGTCATCTTTATAATCTAAGATGTGGATACACCAAATTTCATGTGATTCTACCACGTTTTCACTGTTGAATTAGCAATGTAAAAAGTTCTATTGTCGGTACACCGTTAATTTTGCACTCACTAAATCAACTTGTGAAAACATGTTGGATTCATTTGAAATTAAGTATACATGCATCTTAGTCAATAAGGATGAAAATGGTGTATGCCGATCGGCGAAAAAAACATAAGAGAGTAGACTTATTTCGCCGCCATAGGAGGAAATTCCTTCCTGGGTCCTTTGTCCCTCCATTATTCTCATACATATATACAGGGGAGTGATCTATTGCAAACCGGTCCGCGTTTAAAAAAAACGGGAACTCTCGATCTACGACATATTTAAACGATCCGATCCGTTCAAGTTAATCGCCATACCCTCAAATGTATATGCATAAAAAATCAAAGGATTCAACGCCCGCTAATATATGCATCGGATGAAGTTTATATTGCATTATCGAAAGACTTTCATTTTTACATCCATCAATGCATATGTTATAGCGGTCTTTATTGCATTATCGAAAGACTTTCATTTTTACATCCATCAATGCATGTTATAGCAGGCGTTGAATCCTTTGATTTTTCATGCACGTATATTTGAGGGTATGTCGATCAAGTTGAACGAATCGGATTCTTAAAATATATCGTAGATCGAGGGTTCCCGTTTCTAAAAAACGCGGGCCGGTTTGCATTAGAGCACTCCCCCCATATATATATATAGGGTGGGTTCATGTTTTTACAAATTCATGAACTTTTTCGTGCGGCGTTCTACGAACGGTTTGTTCCATTCAAGTTCTACACGTCTTAGATAGTGTTTGGATGAAAAATCGCATCCATTGGAAGTGTTTTAACATGTGTAAAAACATGCGGATTTATTTTAGCCGAACATATTTAAAAAAAATTAATCTAGATTCTACACATGCAAAACAATTCCGATCGATGCGATTTTTCATTCATACACTATCTAAAACATGTAAAACAATTTGAACGTAACGAATCGTTTGTAGGACGCCACATGAAAAAAATTGTGAATTTAAAAAAAACACGAACCCATCCTAACGGACCCGCACCCTCCCCCCCTCTCTCTCTATATATATATATAGGCCTAATTCCAAAAAAAAATCAAATCTTTTAGCTAAAATACTAGAAACCTCCAAACAAGTTTAAAATACACAAGAAATTACCACAACTTTCAAAATATACAAGAAACTACCACAAAAACTTTCAAAAACCACGAGAAACCCCAAAAGTCAGGTGCCACGTTAGCAATAAATAGATCAAAACCGCATACCATTAGGGTTTCTCGTAATTTTGAAACTATTTAGGGGGTTTCTTTTATTTTAGCTAAAAGTTTTTTTTTTATAAAATCAAGTCATACATACACACATGTATATAGCGATAAGGTGAAATGATGAGATAAAATGAGATGGTCAAATTCGGCCGTTGGATCGACGATCGGATTTTTTCATCATGTTCTACACGTCAAAATATGTATGTATAAAAATTAAATGATTTGGAAGTTTGTAAGTCATACATCAAGGGTATGCAATGCATGCAATTTTTACGATGCTTTAACAGCCATCCATTTTGCGACCGTGATATCCATATTTTAGAAGCGTCTAAATTGCCAATTTTTTTTTACACATGTTTAATGACATGTAGAACAAGATGTAGGAAGCCGATCGCCATTTTGATTGATAGATGATGAGCGGATTTTTCCATCTCAGTTTAAAATCTCATCTCACCATCTCGATATATATATATATATATATATATATAGAGAGAGAGAGAGAGAGAGAGGAACGTTCCATTGCAAACCGGTCCGTGTTTTTTAAAAACGGGAACTCTATATCCACGACATATTTGAACGATCCGAACCTTTTAAGTTGATCGCCCTACCGTCATGTGTATGCATATGAAATATCAAAAGATTTGAAAACCTCTAACTTATGTATCGGATGAAGTTTATGTAGCGATATTGAAAGATAATTATTTTGCACCCATTCGATGCATGTGTTGGAGGTCTTCAAATCCTTTTATTTTTCTTACATATACACATTGAGGGTAGGGTGATCAAGTTGAACGGTTTGGATCGTTCAAATATGTCGTGGAGCACATACATGCATGTATGTGCTCCATTGCAAACCGGTCCGCGTTTCTTAAAGACGGGAACTCCCGTTCCCGACAGATTTTAACGATCTGATCCGTTAAAGTTGATCACCCTACCATCAAATACATGTGTATGAAAAATCACAGGATTTGAAGACCTCTATTTAGCCTATGCATCGGGTGAAGTTTATATATATAAAAGAATGATGTAGGAAATAGGCCATAGGCGTCCATTTTTTTCCGATGTTCGGCACCCATCATCTTTATCGTTATCATTTAAGATAAGGATACACAATTTCATGCGATTCTACCCATTCTACTACCTTTTCACTGCTGATAAATTAACGGTTTATCAACAATTGAACTTTTTATATTGCTAATTCAATGGTGAAAAAGTGGTAGAATCGCATGAAATTTGGTGTATCCATATCTTTAGATGATTAGGATGAAGATGGGTGCCGGTCATCAGATAAAATCACGGAGGATGTATTTTTTAACGCCATAAGAGGAAATTCCCTCCTATGGCACATTTCCTACATTATATATATATAAGTGCTCCATTACAAATCATTTCGTGTTTTTTAAAAACGGGAATTCTCGATCTACGGTATATTTGAACGATCCGATCCGTTTAAGTTGATCATCCTACCTTCAAATATACGTGTATGAAAAATCAAAGGATTTGAAGACCTCTAATATATGCATCGGATGAAGTTTATGTTGCATTATCAAAAGACGTTCATTTTTGCACCCATTGATGCATTGGTTAGAGATCTTTAAATTTTTTGATTTTCATACACGTATATTTGAGGGTAGGATGATCAACTTGAACGGATCGTATCATTCAAATATGTCGTAGACCGAGAGTTTCCGTTTTTAAAAAACACGAACCGGTTTGCAATAGATTACTTCCCTATATATATAAAGGTGTATAGAAAGCAGCTCAAATTCGAGCTTTTTTAGTTTTCTAAATCTACCCCCCCCCCCGCCCCACAAATTGTGCTAATAGCAGCCGACAATATAGATTGTCATGAAAATTTTGCAAAACCTCCTTTTTTTGAAGGAAAAAACCTTTTTCTTTCGTTCTTGCAAAAAATTTACGTTTTTGTTTTTCGGAATAGGAGCTTTGACATTGATCTGTTAAAAGTTGACCTTTTGACCATTGTTATCTGTAAGAATAAGGGAATATAGAAGTATTTAATTTTTTTAAGAGTATGGTCAGAAGGTAAACTTTTAACCAATGTTGAAAAAACCTCGTTACGTAACTCGTTATTTTGCGTTATATAACATAACTCAACCTATTTGCTACATAACTCATCCACATAATTTAAATACAAAGCAACTTATACTATTTTACGTTATTTCTATAAATAGCTTACGTTACGCTACAAATCGATAGCAATATCTTAGCCTACGCTATTTATAAATAAGATTTTGCATATTATATTTGTTATTAAACTGGATTTGAACTGCAATAGATGGAGGGAATCTATTATTTATGTAACACATCCTTCAACTTAAAAAGAAACTAATTTCACTTGATTACTTTGAATACCTCAATATGAATGTAAACTTATTAAGTTGAAAATTAGAAATTTGTTACGTTGATTCTAACAGGTTTTTCATTATTTTCTTAGCTATTTCAGTTTTAAAACTATTTTTACTTAAATTTGTAATTTAGTATGAATATACATAATTTTTAAAATTAATTAATAATACTCCATATGGTTTACGCTTTGTGAAACGTTATTTGCGTTTTTCGCTTTTTGAAGACGCTACGCTACGCTCTACGTTATCGTTATTTTCAACATTGCTTTTAACAGTTTTCTTTCTCCAGACTACAATAGTTAGTGTCACATCTTGACGTCCATGTCCTAAAACATGACCACCAAATTTCATATGATCTGATTACTTTTTGCCCATTGGTCTAGAGGCAGGGTCGCATTCGGATCAGATATAGAACGAATAGGAGCATTACCATATTTGTATTTGTTTTCTAGTGACGGATTCACATATGGATATGGATATAGTTCGGTAATAAAAAGCCATGCCCGTATTTGGTAATATCGGACACGGATATGAAGCGAATATTAAAGAGACAGATAATGATATGGATGTGGAGCAGTAATGGGTATATGATTGATACATTTCATTGAATATATATTTAATACGAGTTGCTTAAAATTTTGTCAAGATAAATATTGAATATAGTATGAACAAATAAATATGCTAACGAATATATTTTGGAACAAACATAATGTAATAATATTTCAAAATATTTTTTAAATGCATAATATATAAAATGAGCAAAAAATGAATGGTTTAAATAAGCATTAACTAAAGAAATAAAGTTAAAATGATATATTTTCTTGTATTTGTTGGCGGATATCCGTATCTTAATTCATATATCTAGGCATTCGTATCCGTATATGAATTCATATATTAGTGTCCATATTCGGATTATTTTACTAGTGCGTATCCGAGAAGATATCTAAATATATTTCTGTTTCCAATTGGATCCGGAAAAATATATCTGTATCTAGAAAATATGTAGATGCAACCCTACCTGGAGGCGTCAAACGTTTTGTTGTCAAAAACTGTTAATTCCCAACCATCCAATTCAAGGACATATGGTATGAATATCACCTGGAAATCGGTGTTGCATTTAAAATATGATGATTTAGATAAACAGTGTTGACTATCCGATATTGGTATGGATAAATGAAATTTGGTAAAGTCGCTTTAGGGGATGCTTGGTAGGCAGTAATCTCGGTGAGAACCCTAGATTCCCATGAAAAATACCGATGCATATTTTAACACAAATAATATTTCTGGAAATTTAGGATTTCCCGGGTATCACATTACCTTAAATTTTGGGAATCCTATTCCCACTCAAATAGGTGCTCATCTTGGATTAGCATAAAATATTCCCACCTAATATAAGATGTGCTGTGACGATAAGACCTCTCCGGTCATCGATAGGTTGTCTGCTCGTCCTCCAGTAGCTAATTGGATTCCAGCCGTTGGCCCCCTATTGTCGCCCTGCCCGCCTTGCCCCTACCCCTTGCCCTCGTACACACACACACACCCCGCCAGTCATCACCCATCGTCGTCGGCCGCTATCACTAGTTGCCGGCAACTGTCGGATGCCGCCATCACCGGCCTCCGTCCACTATCGCTGCCCGCTGCAGCTTGCCTATCTGCCGCCATCACCAGCACTGGCCGTCGCCGAATACACCATCGTCGGCTGCCCCCTTCCCAGTAACCGGTCGCTCGCCGGCAACCCCTGGTAGCCGCTATATCTCGTTACTGGTAGTCACTCGATGCTGCCATCGTCGGCCGTTGCCACCATCCATTGTCATCTTCCACTGGCCGCTCGTGGTCGTCGGCCACCGCTGCCGCTGCATATACATCTATTATCATTGATGATTAAAATATACCATGCACCTTAATAATGCAAGATTTTTTGAAATTAGATTGCTAGGTCTCACATTCCCGGGAATGCAAGATTTCTTAGTAATCTTCCATTCCATATATTAAGTTGCCCCTTGGAACCAATGAGCAAATAGCTAGTTGGTATTGCACTTCTCTTCCTGGGGAGAGTGTGAGGTTTGGTCTTCCGAGAGGGGAAGTGGCCACAATTTAACGCTTTCGGGATAAATTCATGGATCCTCTGGGTGCGTGTGTCTGTCGTGTGCTTGTGTCTGCTCAGTGTGTGAGTGTGTTGTGTGTTTGGATTAGGCTTAAGGACCGGCTCAAAAAAAAAAGCTCCACCTTAGAAAATTCCTATAGTGCCACTTTATGTTGCATTTCATCGGACAACTAAGGCAAGCAACCAGGAGGAGCAATTAGGCTGGATAACTTTATTGAGTAAACTGTCGCATTAATTATGTCACTTACGACATGAATTGGCTGAATGTTTTTCTTCATGCTGTGTTTGCTACTATATATAGTTTGAACCTTGTGATTTTGATTGTTGACATAATCTTCATCATAATAGAAATTAGATGCTAATTTTATTAGGGGTTACTGTTTGTGGCTAAACTTTAGTTGTTTTTTCTTTTTTCAAAATTCAGCTATTGGAGTTTGATGAGTCCAAGACTGAAACCAGTCCAAACACCCCGTCGTCTTCTTCGACATCAGAAGATGGAGACACGCAACTGAACAAGAAAGAGGAATGATATAAAGAGGCTGCATGGAAAAAGGAATACCCTTTGTTAGAGAGGATGCAGTTTAGTGGGGGGAATCAAAAAAGAAAATCCCCTACAATTTTTTTCTGTGTTAAGGCCCCCTTCAGATTCTTATAGACCATAATAAGACTTACTAATAGTTCAATGCAAGTTACAGTAATTCCTTTTATTTAATGTTTACTATTTATCTCTTCTACCTTTTCCCTTAAATATTCTGTTGCTGGAGTATTTATATTTGGCATTACATATTAAGTTATGAAGAATTATATTTGGACAATCCCCCAATTTGGACAATCCCCCAAATGGACCATGTTCAATGTTTAATATTCTTTTGCTTATTGAAATAGTCTCTCTTCATCGATTTGGTGATGGGTGATGCGCAGGAGAGTTGGGTAATATAATTAGCTGAGTTAATGAGATGGTATCCAATTTTCTTAATTGGTTTTTTTTTTCTATTGGTTATTTTTATATACAATAATACAAATCTCAAAGCATCCAGATAAAACATCGGAATTAAGTTGTTTAACTTGTCCTTTTGGTTAGGTTTCCATGCAAACATCATTATAAACATTATTTGTTGTCCTCTTGTTTCTTTTCTTCCATGAACACTATTCTTCCTGTAAGCCGTCTCCACCCGTACCCATGGAGAGTAAACGATCGATTATTTCTGTAAGAGCAATTAAATATATGAAGGGAGAGAGGATTGAGGGTATATTAGGTATCTAGCATCCTAGTTAGGTTAGCTGATCATAATTTAACTGATAGAGGAACTTTTTCTTAAATTTACGTAGAAGATTTGAGGTCTTGTTTAGAAATATGAAATATATAAATGGGTCTATGAATGTTGTGCAGGCTTTGTATTGGTATAACCTAACTTGGTATAACCTAACTTGGGTAAATTGTCAAGAAAAATCCAGGCCAAACTTTCTTGCTGTCACAAAAATAAAAACCTGTCAAAAAACCCCTGACCAAAGAATCTCATAAAAAAAACCCTGGATTATTCTCCCACCGTCAAAAACCTGGCCTTTGGCTACAATATCTATCTCATTTCGTGCAATAGCAATATGTATGCAACTAACTTACATATGTGTATAGTTTTCTGAAATACGTATATAGCTGTCTAGATATTGCAGGAAAATATATAGATATTGTAGCCGGGGCTTTTTAACAGTGAGAGAATTATTATTATTATTTTATTATTATTATTATTAATTTTGTTTTGGGGTGGGGTTTGCCTAGATTCTTTGGGCAAGGGTTTTTTTTTTTACGGCTGAAAAAGTTGGCCAAAGGGTTTATTTTGATAATTTGTTTGGTTTTCATAAGGATAACTGTAAAATAAAATAGAAGACTTGCGGGGGAATAGATTAGATTAGCTAAACTCCAAAGAGATCCTTGTTTTCTTGTAAACTACAAATTGATGTGAAGAGCACCGAATATCAAACCTACCGGTTAGGATAAGGAGCATAAACCATCAACTCAACATTCAAATCGCAATTCACAAGGTGAATACTCTCATTATGTTGAATGTTATGAGCAAGCACTATCAAACCCAATCGGCTAGGATAGGGAGCATAACCAGTTAATTTGTGCATTTTAACTCGTAGATAACTCGAGTGAATCAATGCTAGACTCAAGGTGAACCAATGTGGATTTAGAGTGCATTGGCGGAATAATTTGAGATTGAATCTCTAAGGTCCATCGCAATGTTTAAAATAGCTCGCTATTTTAAACTATGTAGTGTAGATTAGTCTATTCCCCACGTACCATTAGATAATAGCTTAAATACAAAATAACTTACGTTTTTCCTTCATATATCTTACGCTTTTTAAAAAAATAATATACACTACACTATATGTACGCTGTTTTCACATAAGATTTTACTATTTTAGTTCTTAAAATTTCCATATCTAATTATACTATATAAAGACGGTCTTATTGAAGTTATAACCTCTCGACTTGAAATCATATTTCGTATACATGTTTCTCAAATAGAGATTATTTGATTGATTTTCGATATAATGTTAAGAAAATTCAGAAAATATTGTTATATTACTTATTGTTCTAGGTTCTCAAGCTAACTTTATATTTTTATAATAATATAGTTTATTGTAAATGAGATAATTATAGTAATTAGTGATAATTAATAGTTCATGTAGCTTACGCGGCTTTTCGCTATTCAGCAGTGAAACACTATACTACATGTTATTGATATTTTGAACATTGGTCCATCGCATACAACTCTTGATCCCTCCATTTGCTAAACTTGATCCTAGCCTTCAATCCAACTAACTTGAATCTTACCTTCATTAGTATAAGTCAACATGCTATGGGAGAGAGGATGAGATATTTAAGTATTGGGTATATTCATGTTGCAACATCTGCGTTTCGTTTTTACTTCAATATCAGCCTTTCTATATTTTTCCATTGTGCCGTTGTATTAGTAGTATTTCTTGTGATGGAAAAAACATTGATAAAGTTGTTTTCACTACCACAGTAATCGCTTTAGCCGTAGGGGCAAACCACTGCCCATACGGATATATCCGTAAGGACATAAAATTCCTCCGTAGGTCCAAAAGCCGCAGGTGCTAGTCTTGGTCTTGAATATGTCCCTACGGAGTAATAATTGCCCTACGCCTTAATCCGTAGAGACATTTATCCCTACGGATTATTCCGTAGGGACATAATCTTTATTTAATTTATTTGTTTATAAAATAAAATACGGGCCCCTACGGATTTATTCGTAGGGGCAAGTTTTGCTCATGTTACTGTGTCCACGGGAGCAAAATATCAGATATTCTGATGTTTTGTCCCTACGGAGAAATGTGTACGGGCAAAACTTGCCCCTACGGATTAATCTGTAGATGCAATAGTTGCCCCTCCGGAGTAATCCGCTGGGACATTATATCAGGGTTTTTTTAAAAGGGGCTTCTCGTTGTTTCCCCGCCCTGTGCGCAATAATATATATATATCATATACCCAAATACAGAAATATTCATAATCAATATCTCACGCATAATATATAAAATAAATAAACAAACAGAATACGAATTCAATCTAAATCATCGTAAACATAGAAACAACTACCAATATCGTCCAATATATATATAATATGTATCAGATAACTACATACATCCTCAAAAATACAAATAAAGCTACCCTAGCTCGGTCCAGCTCCTTCATCTCTGATAATCGCCGTAATCTGACGCATCTACTCCTCGGTGCAACCCTGAGTCGTCAAAAACTCGACTAATGAAGGAGCGGACTGTGTGGGAGTCTGAGCGGGCTGTGGAGCTGTAGGAGTAGCCTGCGCAACCGCAGCCGAGATAGTGGCTTGTGGAGCCGCAGCCAAAGAAGATGCATGTGGAGCCGCAGCCAAAGTTGTCTGCCGAATCTGTAAAATTTTGTGTGTGTAATAAACGAGTAAGAACGGTGTATTAGATTTTAGTCGAATTCGTATCATTATCAGATTATTGCAAAATTCCAATCTAAGAATACTTAGGGACTTAGGCTTAGTTTGGATATTTAGTTTGGAAAATCGTAGTTTATTTTAATTAGATAGTTTTATGTAAGTATGATTAATCAAAGCTAAGTCTACAACCAAATAAGCTCAGGCTGCTAATATTGCATGTGTTACTATCTATAATGTGATATAATATTTTACTATTAACTAATATACATACCAACATCTCCTTCAACTTTTCGACTATGGTCTTCAAGGCGGCAGCATCATGCTCCAGACGTCGCTCACGGGAGGTAGGGGATGTAACCTCCGGAGTGGAGACCAACTTCATATGGGCCATGCTAGGACTCAGCCCCCGGCCTCTCTTCCAACCTCTATGGTGCCCTTCGTGTGCGGCGTCTACGATTGGGGTTAGTAGCATCAGATCGGTCTGTCGACTAAAATCGATCCTCGATACCTCCACCTGCTCCACCACCCGCTCCTACACCCACATTAACCATTAAAATATAAGTATATTATTTAAATTTGAACTTATCAAAACAAAAATTTCATTCGAATTAGAATAAATATTAACACTTACGCAATACTCTTGGGTAGCGGTGTCGGGGAATCGAAGCTCGTCTGTGGCGGGATTTGTCTAGGTGCCGTGGACGGCAAGATACGCGGTCAACACGCTCGGTGTACCACACTGCACCAGGGTCTGACCACTCTGCAATTCGCCAAAAATTTACATATATTATAAAATAACTCTTAATATTGCATTATATCAAAATAAATCTATTGTAATTTACCGATGCCTCCAGGCACGAGTAATGTTCCTCGAGCCACTTGTGTAAGTGGGGCAACCCCTCTTCGCTGACTTTCTATTCTTTTTATTTTGATCGGCATGTTTCTCCACAACATAATCAGATTTAGTTTTCTAATTAAGCAACAGAAAAAAACCAAATTATATACTAAATAATGAATTACATTTAAATTACATACGTGTTTGCGCTCAGAGTCATAATATTGGCACAAGAGATTCCATGTATCTACGTCGACTCTAGTAAAGGCCGGAGAATATAGGAGAGCCACTCTCTCTACCTCGGGGGTCACCAGCCATACCAAATAGCAATCGATTTTCAGCTCGTTCTTATTATATCGGACCTTTGATTGCATGTTCTTTATGAGGCTCAGGTAAAGAGCATGAAGATCGAGCACTTTGTCAGGGTGATCAGGGTCGGGTACATGCTGAAAGTTGTAATCCAACTACAAATACAAAAAAAAATGTATTTCTATGTCCTTACCATAAAATCGAAGTGTGTTCACACTAGTCAATCCATATTCATCTTTCCAAATCCCGAAATTGTTTCTCCACTTATCCGTATCGGTTCGTGTATCGTATCAAATATACTAAAATATATAAAACGGTTCTGATCGTCCAGAATATTGGATGCCAAGTATGCAATTTAAGTAGCCATAATAAACCACACAATCCGATCCTACCGTCGCAATCCCACTATTATGAATGGTTCGAGATATTTCTATGTCCTTAACTTTAAATTTGTATCCAAGAACACTGAATCTTTTATAATATGCAACCTCCATGCTGGGAAACTGAGCTAAACATCTTGAATCTCTCTCTAATGATGCAAATAAGTTCGGATCGGGGATCTGACAAAACAAATTTTACGACAAATATATAACGATATAAGTTTAAATTAAGACTGATAGCAATAACATGTTATTCGAACATGATCTGCAACCCAATCGCAAAAATTATTCTGATGATCTTTTTCCAATCGTTCATCATTCCAATCAGGATGCCCTTCACGTACCTCATCAATATGAATTCTGTTCTCAACGATAAATTATAACATTAATATTATATCATTTCATACACACACAAACACAAATATAACAATTAATCCAAAAAAAAACTTACTCTCTAATTTCTTCAAGACATACGCTATTGAGGAGGATAAACTGATATATCTTGTTGATAAGTATTGTGTCTGCTCTCTTATAATTAGCTTTACCATATGGCCCGTCCTGAATTCTCCGAGGCCGGTTAAGTTTCGTCTCAATGTTTTCGTCCAGATAGCGGGAACAAAATGTGGTTACTTTATCTAGAAGATAACCTTGCATGATAGAACACTCTGATCGATTTCTATTGCGTATATACTTTTTTTAGAGCGTAGAGCTACCTAAAAAAAAATGTTAAATAAATAAATACGGGCATATAGGACAACAATAATCTTACAAAATGCATAAAACGAAAAATTCAACGTACTTTTTGACGGGATACATCCATCAATATTTGACCGGTCCGGCAAACTTAGCCTCGGTTGCAAGATGAACCGTCAGGTGTATTATGATATCGAAGAACAACGGCGGAAAAATACGCTCAAACTTGCAAAGTATCAATGAAATAGAATTTTCTACATTCTCCAGCGTCATAATATCCAAGGTTTTAGCACACAATTCTCTAAAAAAGCAACAAAAATTATTAATTACTAGACCAACCAATTCGGGAATGGAAGTCCTGAGGGCTGATGAGAGAAGGTGCTCCATAATAATATGGTGATCATGACTTTTCAGCCCATCGATCTTACCTTTCACAATTTTTATTTTCTTGCTAAATGATCCTGAGAAATCTGTGGGAACTTTCAAATCATGCAACACCTGCAGAAACCTTTTCTTCTCCGATTGTGACATATGATACACGGTATTGGGAAGTATAAATTTGCCTGGTTTACCCGCTATCGGTTTAGGATGCAATTCACTTCTAATTTCCCAGTCCTGAAGATCAATCCGAGCACGGAGGTTGTCTTTCGATTTTCCGTCTTTACAAAGAAGCAAGTTGAGTACGTGCTCGAATACTCTCTTCTCTATGTGCATGACGTCCAGAAAATTACGCACTAAATTTGTTGACTAGTACGGAAGCTCATAGAAAATGCTTAATTTGTTCCAGTATGGTGGTTTGACCTATTTTGCCAGATCTATCCCGAAGGTTAAATTATTGTAACCATCCCACTGAGCAATCACGTCCTCTCCGGATAATAAGGCTGGAGGCCCAAGAAGCTCCTGATGACCATTAAAGTGAGCAACGTCTAACATGTAGAGATGGTGTAGTGGCAGGAAACGCTAATGACCGCAATAACAAACCTTCCTGTTAAAATTGAACCATTTCGATATTGTATCTTGATGGCAATAAGGGCATACTTTGTGACCATATACGGACCAACCTGATAGCATTCCATACGCAGGAAAGTCATTAATTGTCCATATTAAAACCGCATGCATTGTGAAGGTTGTATTTGTGTTTACATCGTAAGTCTCTACATCATCAATGAATAAAATTTTTAACTCATTGATCAGAGGTATAGACATCGATATGGTTTCTCGGTGAGTTTGGTCCGTCAATAAGAAGAGACATCATAATATAGGATTGATCCATAACCAACCAAGGCGACAAATTATAAACTATCATTACAACGGGCCATGTGCTGTGGCTTCCAGCCATATAGTTGAATGGGCAGAAGCCATCACTAGCCAGTTCGATCCTGACATTGCGAGGATCACTACTGAATATTTGGTGCCTCATATCGAAATCCTTTCATGCCGGTGAATCTCTTGGATGACTTATTTTTCCATCTTCGCTTGGAGCAGAACGGTGATGCCAAATCATTGTCTCGGCTGTTTTCTTGCACCTGAATAGCCTCTGCAGCCTCTGTGTTATGAGAAAATATCGTGCTATCTTGATAGGTATATCGGGCTTCTTATCAGATTCTTTTGGTTTATACCTAGCCTCTATGCATGTTGGATACTCTTTCAAATCTGAATTCTCTTTTCGGTATAACACGCAATCTTTGGGACATGTATGAATTTTCTAACAGTTCAGACCCAAATTAGACATCATCTTCCGGACTTCGTACTAGCCGCCGGGCACGTTATTTCCTGGGGGCATAAAATCTTTCAGGAACTTCAGAAGTATCGTGAATGACTTGTTGCTCCATCCATTTAGGCACTTAATCTAGAAAGTTAAACGAACCATGATAGGGTGGAATACTTTGCATTCTCATAAATTGGTTTTCTACCATCGTTCATGAACTTTTCATACTTATCCGTACGCGGTCCTTGATCGGAAGGAATGCCATCTTCGGTAGGAATACTATCACCGAGGGCAATCTCTACTATATCCTCCATTTTTTCTTCTAGAAAGAAGTTATCGTCTTCTTCTTCCGCCGCATTACCGTCTTCTCCTTCTTCTTCTACCGCATTACCGTCTTCTTCTTGTCCTTCCTCGTGATATAGCCAAGTTATATAAAGTCTAGTAAAACCATGTTCAACGATGTGAAGCTCTACGATTTCTATCTTTTGTCAGAACTTATTTCTACATCTATCGCACGGACAGAGAATCTTCTCTAACACGATCTTATTATGTGCATGTGCAAATTCAATGAAAGCAGCAACTCCTGCGACAAAGAGCTCAAGATTGCATGCGTTGTTACCAATCCACGTACATCCAGTCCTTAACACTGATGTACTCATGGGCCATGTTAGACTGTATAACATATAAATTGTAAGTTATGGTGACTATATTGAGAAATCTAAGAACGAGATGGTTATTGACAAAGAAGAAAATCCTAGAGGTAAGTTTGTCGTTGAAAAGAATAAATTATCGATTAACAAAATTAGATTTGAAGATACCCAAGTATGAGTTGTATTATGTGTATGTGTGTTTCAATTTATGATTTCACTTAGATGTAGGGTTGTTAGTGTATATGTGCTTTGTGTATGCATTTGTTGTGTATTCGTGTTGTATGTGTGTTGATTGTTCGAGTTTTTGCGTATTCTTAATTTTTAATTACCGCAATCAAGACGGTGTCGCTTGGTAGCTAGCCGGTTGAGTACGGGTCGATCCACAGGGAGATGGAATCTTTTTCTTTATATTTTAACGAGTTAAATCCAAATATTTTGGGTTTTGTGTTAAGATCTACTAACGAGATAAAAGATGATAGAGGACTTGCTAGGGTTAGGATTAGGTTAGTCCGAGTTAGGAATATCTCACCTCTTTCAATACCCTTTTTAATATCGGTGTTAAGCTAATCGGCAACAACGGGGATTAGCACGATTAGGAAGGAACTTGCAAGTATAAGCTAGGCTTTCCATGATTAGTTTCTTCCTTTTGGTCCTTGTCCGTCCGTTCTTGTCTCTTAGCCCTAACCTCCAATTAATTCAATCACAACCGGTCTAACTAGGGAATCACCGCTATCATGTAGGATAGGGTGTCGTAGTGAGCGGATTGTGGTTCAATTAAAGAGAGTTCGAATTAAGGTGTTGGGCAAAAAAAAGAGTGAGAGAGATTTCCTTCTCTCAAATCTTCCTTCTTCTGCCCTAACAAGTGAGAAATTACTCATCCATTAAAAAGATAAAAATAAAACAAAAGGGAAGGTAGAAAAAATTTTAGGTTAAGAGGAATTACAACTAGTTATTTGAGACCTCACCGAGGAAAGAATCTTACTCAAGCATCATCGTTGTTAATGATAAAGAAAAAAGAAAAGAAAAAATTAAAAGAAAAACTATAAATAAATTCTACTACTAGATTAACAAATAAAAATTGCAGATAATAAAACGCGATAAAAAAATGTGAGAAAATAAAAGAACTAACTTTCTTTTTATTGATAACCTCTCAAAGCTCTCTACAATTTTGAATTGAGAAACATAAAGAAGAACAGAATTAAAATCCTAGATCTAAATAAAAAAAGGCATACTAATTTGGTTTTGAGCTTTCCTATTTATAGATAGAAAAACCCTAGGTTTATATTCTGATCCATACACGAAATTACAAAACTACCCCAAGAGAGCCGAGTCAAAGCACCGACACTGCCACCGACATGCGCAGACGCGGCCGCGGTTGCGCGGCAGAAGTGCCTGATTGGCCGCGGTTCCGCGGCCAATTGGTGGAATCGTGGGGCTATCTTTTCAGGGTTTCTCCATGTTGCTTTTATCTTCTGTTTTATTCACTTGGTTTCTCAGAATCTCTTCAATTTCCTTCCAGATTTCCAACAGTGCAGAATGATGTGGACTTTTGCCTTGAGCTCCGCGTTGAAGTCTTGGATCTTTTGCTGCCCTTGTGCTTTGTGCATTGAAATACCTAATGATTTTCCATTTGTCCCTTGAACTGGCAGGCGGCATCATACGGATGGTTAGCGGAGATCAGTATTCATCCGTTGTTGGTCGTAGTCTCACATTTGTTGCGACTTTTCATGAATTTCACTATAAAGAGCCGAGAACCTGTAACCTGCAACTATTTAGCAGACATGGATCAAAAGTACCTACTTATATGCAATGTGATTAAGAATGGGTGATATAAAAATGCAAAAATCTGATATGAACAAATACCCCTAAACTTATCTTTTGCTCGTCCCGAGCAAAACCAATTTTTATTCTTAAAAAGTCCTAACCTCACTTTCGCAGGGAACGCGATTGCACTGAGCTCGTGCAACAAACCGTTAAATCTCTAGGTGTCCCTAGTAGGAGGAGTGTTGTCTCCTGAGGGTTTTCAGCGGATACTACTCACAAAATCCGAACAATTTGACCGTTGACTCTAATTCTTCAATTCAGTATTCTAGCAAGAAATTCTATTATCTTCAACTTAGAAATCATCAACCCGTATTTTTCACACTTCCTTTTCATTTATCTTAAGATCATATACGTTTTGCCAGTTTATAAAGCTTTCAGTATCTCCTAAGTTTTCCTTCTAAGGCGCAATCTTAACTCAGGAATTTTTATCATCTTTACTGAAGTTATAAGCCCTATCTTTTATTCTTATCTCTCCTCCAAACTCCAATCATATACCCCTACGTGAGTTTAATTATCACCCCTAAACTTGGAAATTCAATTCAAACTATCATACTCTTGTCCATCTTCCAAAATACTTTTTAATTGGTGAATTCTAGATGAAATTGCTCACACATCTTTCATGCGATCGTTAATATTTCTTGAGGTACTAAACGACCGATTACAAAATGTACTTTCGCATTTAGGCGTAATTCCTTGTCTTGCAACACCTAAGGCTTGGCAGTGACTCCCAAACTAGTTGGTCTAAGGCACTAGGCGATAAAGCACTCTCGCTATATTTTTTTTTATGCTGCCTTAAGAAATTACAAAACCGGTGTTCATTTTTTTAATCTCTTTATTCACCACTTATACTTTTATTTTATTTTTCTTCATACTAAGAATTTTAGACAAGAGCATTTCAAGATATCCTCTACTATCCCAAGTTTCAAGATGTGTGTAACTGCGTATAATAGGGTATATATTTTCAGAATTTGAACTTAAGGTTCAGAATTATTTTTCAGACTTATACTTCAAATAGAGATTTCAATACTCTTCCCTTATTTCAATTTAGCCCAAGAACTGAACTCAAACTTTGCTTATCTCTCAATAAACAGCAAGAACGTTTATTTTCTACAGTTAAACTTTAAGAAAGGTTATTTTTTAGGGTTTTTAATTTACTAAGTTTAGGATCTAGTTTTTCCTAACTAGTCAACCGTCATATTGAATTTGAGTCAAATATGACCAAAATTGAAATTTTCAATATTTATAATTTTTAAAAATTTTCAATTATTCAATTTTTTTAAATTTTTAAATTTTTTTATAAAGATGCAATGCAGAAAAATAAGATACGGAATTAAATATGGAAACAAATATGTACAAAAAATAAAAATAAAAATATGCAGATGCAATGCAAAGATAACTATATACAAACAACCCTCACCCCAAACTTATTGATAGCAGTGTCCTCACTGCTCCCTGCGGCGTCTACTAGACGCGGCCTCACTGGTCCCAGCCTCACATCTATCCATCCCCCGTCCCCTCAATCGTGATCATGAACGTTCCTCTCTTGCTAGGAGGGTGAACATTCCTTGTTCCAACCTTGTTATTCGTTGATCAAAGTTAGTCAGCATCCCTATTACTCTTTTTACCCCCTATGGGTTCGTCGAATTAAGCGCGCTTGCGCAGCGGGGGTAAGCTCTTCATCGCTCGCTGTGGAGCTCGAGCTAGGGGTTTTGGCCATCACGTCCTCGGCCGGCTCGGTGCGCGACCATAATTCATGTAAACGTGTGTAGGACGTGGAGACACCCTTAAGAAGGGGTCGAATTGGAATCCCACTATGCATATAAAATTCAAATTCCTCAACAGGGAGAAAATGGCGATACAGTTGTGTCACCAACATAGGGCATGGATAATTGGCCGCCTGTTTGTCGGTGCCAATCAAGTGAAGCACTACAGTGCACATGTAATAACTAGGGTTCCGTGTCATCAATGTGTGCACTATATGTAGGGATGGTGTGAAAATGTTGTGTTGTGCAAACTACCAAAAATATTATTTTGTGTCCAACGGCACACAGTTAAAACGTTCGCAAAAAGTGTGCGAGCCTGAATGCCTTTTCGGGGCTCCCTAGAACAGTCGTTTTCCATTAAGGGTAGGTAGTCCTTAAATCGGAGGGGTTGATCGTGAATAGGAAGTCGCAGTATTAAGATGACTTCGTGAATGAAATCTCTATCAATTAAAATTTCCCTATCCCCTCACATTAATCTAATGTACTCGTGTTGTGCAAGACAACCCTCCTCCATACATTCGTAGAAACGGGCAACAAGATCTGGAAGCGCGAATGCGTTCGGATGGTTAAATAACAAGAAGTTCCATCCTCTCTTTCGGATCTCATCACCGAAATAACTACCATAAATATTATGTGCAAACAATTGGGAGAAATCCCTTTCAAACTGAAGTGTGGGGGCCATGACAGTGAAGTGCAGAGAAATAAAAATTTTACAGAGAGAATCAGAGAGATGCAAACCTCCTCTGAATGTTTCAGAGGGTGACACGTCTGTAGTGCGGTGGATCAGTGGCAGGAAGCTGGAGTTGGCGGCGGTTGCGCGGCGGTGGAGAGCGATCAGAGGCAAGGAATGCTGTGGCGGCTAGGGTTTTGAGTTTGAGATAGAATTAGGGCTCGGAAAATGCAGAGAAGGGGTCTGGTTGTTTTTATAGGGGTTATTGGTTATTTGTACAAAAGCCCTCTTAAAAAGAGGAATTTAGTTTAAAAAAAAAATTATATTATATTTTTAATTTTTTTTAATTAATAGAACTGAATATTTACAAAAATACCCCTCGAAAATTTGAAAAATATTTTTTTAATATTTATATTTATTTTATTTTTTTATTTTTATATAATGGTATATACATACCCCCTAAATTTATTTGAAATAGTGTTTCCACTGTTTAAGTGGCGAAGTTCAGGATTAGGGGGGAAAAGAGAACAGTATCAATCTATACAAGGCCTTACATAGGTCAAAAGTGAGCACCAACCATTTAAATATTCTATCTCTGTAGTGTGTTGGTTGGTGAAAGAATGCGGAGAACAAAGAAATGGAGAATACGCGAGACCGTATGGGAAGAGAGGTGGAATACGGTCTCGGTATATTAGGAGAAGAATGGCGGAAGGGAGAAAGAAGTGTAGTACGAACTTGAGGGTGTAAATTGAGTGAATAAATTAGCACAAATTGTTATGATCGATATGTAAAAAGTGATTGTGCTAATCTATCAACCCGTCGAGAAATGGGGTCAAATCCCTCAAGATTCGTGAGAAAACATGGATACGCCGAACTTGGTAAACCAGACATAAGAAATGAAAGTGAAACGGTTTCTTGCGCGGTCGGAACGATGGAAAGGATGAAGGGGAGTGATTTAGGAAGGGTAACAGTTAAAGGGTCAGGAGGGTGTACACAGTCAGTGGAAGGGACATGATGAATTGGAAAATCCGACTCATCAAACAAAACTGGTTCATCCTCAATACTATCCTCAAAATTCCCCTCAAAAGTTATCTCATCCATGCAATTATCATCAAAATCCAGACGCATATGAAGTTTTGGAAAAACAGTTAATGACTCGGGATGATGAATTGGAGAGAGAAACTCATCCAAATATGTGGATTCATCATCCGAAATATTCTCAGCGTCAATATCCTCGATCAAGTGAAAATTAAATTTCTCAAACACCTTATCAAAAGTATGGATATCAATCAATTCAGGTTCTAGGATGGAGGTGTAGAGGTCAAAAGAATTGGTGATGGTTTCACTCGAAAGGGACCCTTCACAATCAGGTAAATCAAACACTACAAAGTCGCACAACTCATTAAACGTTCTATCTTCAACTGGTGAATCATTTGGGACACTTGCTATACATTCAAAACCGGAGTTGTGGGATTCAATTGGGGATGGATAGGTTTGATTTGGAAGGATGCACAGCTCACTCTTTCCACTCAAATTCTCAATCTGTCACACCGCCTCATCATACATTGGAAAATTTGGAGCTAGTTGGAAACTAGCTACCGGGTCACTAGGTTGTATAAGGGCGACCATGGACGCATTCAAATCCATCATATGCTGGCATGACGCTACCCTAAAATCTTCCAACGACTATTCCAGACTAGACATGGGTTGTGAAGGAGTTTCAGTAAAATATTCAAAGTTGTTTGGATACAGGAAACTTCCAAATGGCTGTGTAGAAACAATGTCTAGGGAAGGTGCAAAAGTCGGGTAGGACTGGTAGGAATTGAATGGTTGGACAGGAGTAGGATCAACATTTGGATAGGAAGGTGAATGGAATTGTTGATCCAAATAATTCGCAGTGGTGAAATGAGTGAAAGATCGGTTACGAGATTGTTCAATATGTTCAGCAAGAGACATAGGTTTTGGTGTTACAACTGGACTCTCAAAAGGGGTATCAATATGAGAAGGGGTGAATGTTTGAAACAGTTGATACGAAGTGGATTGCTGAGTCCAATTGTTTCTCCTAGACGGGTCTATTCGATCTTTCAAAAAGATTTTTGGCATGGAGGGATCGTTCGAAATTCGGCCAAAACAAGAACCATAGGAAGTTATGTCTGGTTGTGGGTACCAATGTTCGGCAAGAGTTTTGCGAGGTGGGGTACCCATGTTGGAAGAGTGAAAAGGTAGGAAGGGAGGGAAGTGGTATATTTTTATTTTTTATATTTTTTATTTTTTTACAAAAAAAAATTGTTTGTTTTTGGAGTTTTAAAAATTGTTTGTTTGAAAGAATACGGAATTATGGGACTAAACTTTTTACAAGCACAATCACAATCACAATATGCACAAACACACCTAGAGCTAGGGTCTTCTAAGTCCACTAGACTGCTCCTAACTGTTCTAAAGTGACAAGTTGTGAGATAACCCTCAAATCGTCTTTTCACTGCCAATTGTGGCCAGGTAAGCACAAATGAAGAAAGAAGGGTTCCGCTCATGAATCACCGTGAGACGGGCCTTTTAAAATTACCTTTCTCACTTGTCTAGCCTAGACACCACAAAGTCAAATTTAGATAAACGATTGAATTCCCACAACCCTCCTCTGTCCTAATGAGCACGACAGTCCTTAGTTGGCCGAGTTTAGATAATTTTTTAATTAAGCTCAAGGGTGATGCATATGCTTTTAGTGATTTTTGGGGTCTTAGGAAGGGTGATGAAATCCCCACCCAATCTGAATTGGTGTTATAGCCCCTTAAATTCTGTATTAATTATGCAAAGCAGGAACAACCAAAAATCTAAAACACTTGCAATTTTTTTTTTATTTGGCAGCGCAAAGAATCCTGCACAAAAACAATTTATTTGTTAGGAGAAAGAGAATCTGTGAAAAGAATGCTACAGAAAAATTTTGTCAGTCGAGTTCAGAGGAGAGAAGGAGATAATTGGAATACTCAAAAAGATAATGAATTGCTGACGTCACCAGTTGGCCGCGGTTCCGCGGTCAAACAGGCGATTCTTCCGCGGTCCCGCGGCTGTTCAGACGTTTGACTGCTTCAAAAAAAATTTTCTGTGCTAATTTGGTTCTCCTCTTCCTGTTAAGATCTCCTGAATCTTGATTTGTTCACTAAGCTTGCTCCAGAACTGAACTAGACCTTCTTCTTATCCTGCACACTTGCACAAAAACTAATCAAAAATAACAAGATGATTTTTTTTGTTTTAAAATTTTTCAATTTTTATAATTTTTAATTTAATTTTTTTAACCCGAAATTACACAAAGAAATAAACTACCGTCTCTCCGGCAACGGTGTCATTTGATTGTTTGAGTTTTTGCGTATTCTTAATTTTTAATTACCGCAATCAAGACGGTGTCGCTTGGTAGCTAGCCGGTTGAGTACAGGTCGATCCACAGGGAGATGGAATCTTTTTTTTTATTTTTATTTTAACGAGTTAAATCCAAATATTTTGGGTTTTGTGTTAAGATCTACTAACGAGATAAAAGATGATAAAGGACTTGCTAGGGTTAGGATTAGGTTAGTCCGAGTTAGGAATATCTCTCCTCTTTCAATGCTCTTTTTAATATCGGTGTTAAGGTAATCGGCAACAACGGGGATTAGCACGACTAGGAAGGAACTTGCAAGTATAAGCTAGGCTTTCCATACTTAGTTTCTTCCTTTTGGTCCTTGTCCGTCCGTTCTTGTCTCTTAGCCCTAACCTCCAATTAATTCAACCACAATCGGTCTAACTAGGGAATCACCGCTATCATATAGGATAGGGTGCCGTAGTGAGCGGATTGTGGTTCAATTAAAGGGAGTCCGAATTAAAGTGTTGGGCAAAGAAAAGAGTGAGAGAGATTTACTTCTCTCAAACTTTCCTTCTCCTGCCCTAACAAGTGAGAAATTACTCACCCATTAAAAAGATAAAAATAAAACAAAAGGGAAGGTAGAAAGAATTCTAGGTTAAGAGGAATTACAACTAGCTATTTGAGATCTCACCTAAGCAAGGATCTTACTCAAGCATCATTGTTGTTAATGATAAAGAAAAAAAAAGGAAAAAAAAACAAAAGAAAAACTATAAATAAATTCCACTACTAGATTTGTAAGTCCATGTCACGCACCCCACGAGCTTGCGGGGAGGCGGAATATATGAAAAACAATTATCATAGTTTCGTAACACGGACTTGAGCACACGGATCGTGTCTAAACTATTACTAGCAAACTACGAAAGGTTTAACTACTCGGATTCGAAATTATACCTCACGTTACTTATCCTTCGGGTCTTCATCGCTGTCCTCCACACCTCGTAGGCTCTATGGAACGTCGGCACCTTAACGGCCTCCTCGAGTCAAAGACGATCCATCCGAGAGCTCCTACTCTAAGCTTGACCTCTAATTTGAGGTAACTAGGTTTCTATAATTACTAATCAAAGCAACCTAGGGGATATAGAGTGGGATTAGGGATCTATTAGTCTTGCTAACCCTTGATCTCAACACATGAGAGATTAGGGTTAGGGTTTGAAGAGAGAGAGCTTGAGGAGAGAGAAGGTGAGAATGAGAATCCTTTTGGAATAATGATATCATTATGAATATATGAAGCATAACACATTATTAAATGAATAACAAAATAATAATGTGTCATCATGCTTCATTAATACACATAGTGATTCATCTCATGAGTCATTTAAATCATAAATGAAACATTAACTCCATGGATGAATCACACCATGACTCATTAATCCAATAAATGCAAATGCCACCTTAGCCTCCAACTCATCATACTTCTAGAAGCTTCCCGACAAATTACGAGAACGCCCCTCCTATCCGTGAAAACACGGAAAAACTTTAGACTGTATAAATCCAATAATCCGATACTAGAATCTGGCTTAAACCAAAGCCCGTTAGTAAAAACTGTCCGAACATCGTACGTGCGAAAAAACACGTATGCGTCCGAACCCTGTCGTAAAAACCATACGACCTCTATATCGTTTCGCCCGAAGCAGGGAAACACTCTGTGTGGGACTCTAAAGATTCGACACTACGCTGGCAGTGGGTTTAACCACAGACCGCAAGCGGCACTAACTGTACGTAACGGTCCCCAGGTAGATGTCGATAAGAAGGACGATGAGGAACCCATCGGAACTCCTACTAAGCCTGATGTGACAATCTCCGTACAGTCCGGTCTGTTCGTCTAGGACTATCGCATATCGGGCCTAGGGGGGTGGTAAACGTTAGACCCCTAATAGCGGTATAAGTCGTGTCGGAGTGCAGACCATTACACCTTGAGAAACTACTGGAAGCCACCAGTAAATCTCGCTTGCCCTGGCTAGGGACTTTGCGTAATGGCTCTCCATACACAGTGCGATATCAACCCCCAATACCGGAAGAGACGAATCCTGTCTAACTGCCATTGCCTCCAAGTGCTTCGGGACTGCACCCAACTACTACCTGTTTGCACGACTCCTTTGAGCCGTGGTAGGATAGTAATCTAAGTACAGTGGGAACACACCCGAGGCGAAGAAGCAGTATCAAGTCGACGGACTAAGCTGTACTCATGTCACCTGGTAACTGCTATCTGACGATGGGTATAAATCCAACCTGCAGTTCCCGGCGAGTCCTGTTCGGTGTACCCGTAACCTAACGAGCACCTGCATACTATCTCCAGTACGACGTACTGATGGCTGTGGGACAGACCATCTCCCTATGCTGGGATGAGAAGCGTACACACCAGTCTACTCCGGAGTATCGATGCCCTATCTCGATAATCCTACGACCAGGGACCTGTATAGGATGTTGCTTATAGACTACCCAGCCCCCACTAGTGTGACTGCCATCACAACGCTGGTAATCAAGCAAAGATCCTAAGGGCTATGTATAAGCGATACGTTATAAGAAACATATGCACATATTAAAATAGACACAAACCAAGTAGCATACTATCATTTTTAGCAAGACTGTCAATACAACTGTGAATATCCCAAGCTTCCATTAAGTAATATACAAACTAGTATGATACAGTAATGGCCTCTAGGGCATAAACACTAACAAGATTAACAAATAAAAATTGCAGATAATAAAATGCGATAAGAAAAATGCGAGAAAATAAAAGAACTAACTTTCTTTTTATTGATAACCTCTCAAAGCTCTCTACAATTTTGAATTGAGAAAGATAAAGAAGAACAGAATTAAAATCCTAGATCTAAATAAAAAAAAGGCATACTAATTTGGCTTTGAGCTTTCCTATTTATAGATAGAAAAACCCTAGGTTTACATTCTGATCCATACACGAAATTACAAAACTACCCCAAGAGAGCCGAGTCAAAGCACCGACACTGCCACCGACATGCGCAGACGCGGCCGCGGTTGCGCGGCAGAAGTGCCTGATTGGCCGCGGTTCCGCGGCCAATTGATGGAATTGTGGGGTCATCTTTTCAGGGTTTCTCCATGTTGCTTTTATCTTTTGTTTTATTCACTTGATTTCTCAGAATCTCTTCAATTTCCTTCCAGATTTCCAACAGTGCAGTATGATGTGGACTTTTACCTTGAGCTCCTCGTTGAAGTCTTGGATCTTGTGCTGCCTTTGTGCTTTGTGCATTGAAATGCCTAATGATTTTCCATTTGTCCCTTAAACTGGTATGCGGCATCACACGGATGGTTAGCGGAGATCAGTATTCATCTGTTGTTGGTCGTAGTCCCGCATTTGTTGCAACTTTTCATGAATTTCACTGTAAAGAGCCGAGAACCTGTAATCTGCAACTATTTAGCAGACATGGATTAAAACTACCTACTTATATGCAATGTGATTAAGAATGGGCGATATAAAAATGCAAAAATCTGATATGAACATGTGTGTTTCGGCTGTCGGGGGTAAGGCTTCTATCCCATTAAGAATGTATAGAGCAGACACCCATTCGCTTGTGCTTTCATCCGTTTCGAGTAAATTTCGGCAGCACTTTCCCGATGTTCTCCGAGTATATTGTAATAGAATAGATAATCATTTCAATGCTGTGAAACAACGTTGAAATGAACATCTAATCTATCTTTGTACACGGAGAAGCAGCGGAAAAGTACCGACGAAATAATTCGAAACGAATGAAAACACAAGTGAATGCAGGTGTTTGCTTTATACATTCATAAGTTGTCCACACTGTACAAATCTATCGGCTATCATACGATTGAATTTTCTTGTCACATAGACTACACGACGGTTGTTAGCACCGAACGATACCGTCCGATATTTAACAACTTTCATATAGTTCTATATCACGACGATCATCTAACGTGTGTTAACCGATAGACGGTGACTAAGTCGCGCTTTGATTTTCACATATGACCTTCGATGAGAATATGAAGTTTCATTTTAATATCGAGTATCATATATTGGTTTTAATTTGAACATTTAACTTGTATAGGTTTTACGTTTACGTTTCATTTTTAAGGATTTAAAGTTTTTAGTTTAGGGTAAAGTTTTCTTACGTTTACGGTAAAGTTTTACATTTACGTTATCATCGAGTATCCTACTGAAAGAACTAGTGCACTCTAAACCCTAACCCTAATTAACCCAAGTTAATCTAATTAATCCAAATTAACCCTAATCATCACCCTAACTCAAATTATCCTTAATTAACCCAAAATTAACCCTAATCATCACACAAACCCTAACCCAAATTAACCATAATCAACACCCTAACCCAAATTAACCCCATTTTACCTAATTAACCAAAACCCTAACTCAAATTAACCCAAACCCAAACCAAAATTCACCCTAATTAATCTAATTAATCCTAATCTTAACCCTAATCATCACCAACCCTATTTTACCTAATTAATCCAAATTAACTCTAACCTTAACCCTAACCATCACCCAAACCAAAATTAACCCTAATTAATCTAATTAACCCTAACCCTAAACCTAATCATCACCAACCCTATTTTTCTTAATTAACCCAAATTAACCATAATTCTAACCCTAATCATCAACCAAACCCTAACCATCACCCAAACCCTAACCCAAACCAAAATTAACCCTAATTAATCTAATTAAGCCTAACCCTAACCCTAATCATCACTAACCCTATTTTACCTAATTAACCCAAATTAACCATAACCCTCACCCTAATCATCACCCAAACCCAAACCCTAATTAACCCAAATTAATCCTAACCCATACCAAAATTAACCCAAATTAATCTAATTAACCCTAACCCTAACCCTAACCCTAATCATCATCATATAACCCCAATTAACCCTTAATTAACCCGGTGCTATAACCCTAACCCTAACCCTAAAATCAACAACAATAACACCAAAAACAATAAAATTATAAATTAAATTCCTAATTAATTTACAGAAATAAAAAAACATAACTAAGGAAAATTCAATTTCAAATTAAATAAAATTACCTCGCTGCCAAAGACCGGCCGACGGAAAAGAGCTTGAGGAGGTGGAGGCTAAGAGCTCGACGAGGTGGAGAAGTCCGGGAAGATGGAGCTCGAAGAGGTGGAGGCGGCGACGAGGATCTCAATGTCGATTGGCGGCGACAAGGAACTCCACGACGAGTTCGATCGACGACGATGGAGGAGGAACACAACGACGAGCTGGATCGACGACAAGGAAGTCGACGACGAGATCGGCGATGAGGACGCGGAAGAGATAAGATTGATGGGAAATTTTGGAGGATGGGGGTTTTACTTAGCTTTATTTTTTTAAAATAATCCTTTGTTGTCCCTACGGTTCAATCCGTAAGTCTTTCTTTTGTGGCACCGTAGGGCCAAATAAAAAGATTACATTTTAATATTTTTAAATTTATTTATACGCTTACGGTGGACACCGTAAGAGCATTGTTTATCCCTACGGTGGGTATAGTAGAGGCAATAAAAAGTTGCCCCTACGGATTTCTCTATCCGTAGGGACAACCCCTAATTGTAGTAGTGTTTTAGTATAAAGATATTTAATATGAATCTTGGATGAAATAAAAGAATTTAAAAATGTTTTTAAAGATTTTCTAAGTTTATTCTAAAGATAAACTTTGAGAGAAATGAATTATTTTTGGAGGTGAAAACCATGGAAAATGACTAAATCTTTATTTAAAATTTTAAAAATATTTTTCATATTTTTCTGATAAATAAAGTATCTTTAATTAATTTTTACAAAAGAAAAATCAATTTTAAAACAGTTTTCGATTTATAAAAAAAAAAATCAAAAAATTCCGGGCCCAGGCCTATGGGCCCGACCCGGCCTTGCATTTGCACATGGGTGGCGTGTGCCCCCATGCGTAGGCTTGTACACATGGGAGGCTGCCACGTGGGCGGAAATTATGTCCACGTGAGCATTGTTTGGGGCCGCTGTCCCCATGCGATGCGGGTATTTTGTAAACCGGATCCGTTATCCTAACCCCTATATATACACCTTTCACCATTTTGTGTTTTTATTCCTTCTCCGAAAATTCTGAAAAAAAATGTAGGCGTCTTCCTCATTCGATCCCCTATACAACAGTACCGTCCAAGTCTTCAACACAAATCCGAGGAGCGAGAAATACACGGAAAGACGAACCCCGAAGTGTTTTTCTATACTCCGATCAAAAGGTAGGATTTTGTCTCCTCTCTTCTCACTCCCGTCGCCTTCTCAAACTGTAATCTAGACCGAAATGCTGTATTATTCTCTCTTTTAATATGATCAAGCTATATTTGTTTGTCCTATAAAACCCTTTGACCCATTAAAAGTTAGAATTGACTTTATCAATACCTAGGTCCTAAGAGATAACATTAACATATAGTTGTGCACGGGGTACCGACCTATCCCTCTTAACTATTCTTATTTTGTGTACTCACCCTACGCCGTTATGCTGTCCGTTTCCATAGTGAATAACGTCAGCTTGCAGCTGAAGTGCTGCCAAATTTTAGAGTGAAATTTGTTACTTTTCTAAATAAAATGTGACTAGATTTTCCCTGAAAGACCCTAAAGATTTCAAAACCCCTATTATCATTAAAATACCTTAAGGTTCCTAAATCTCACATTTTCACTAACACACCCGAAGGTTTCCAAAATACGTATTTTTATTTATACCCTAAGTTTCTAAACACAACCCCCCCCCCCCCGATTTTCATTTAAATACCATAAGCTTTCCAAACACTACTTTTATTAAATGCCCCAAAAGTTTCCAAAATGTGTATTTTCAAATAATTACCTCGACTTCTCTAAAAGTCGTATTATCAAATAAATACCTCGACTTATCTGAAGTCGAATTTTCACTAAAGTACCTGCAGCTTTTATAAAATCTTTATTTGCACTAAAATACCTTGAACTTTTCTAAAAGTCATGTTTACACTAAAATACCCCGAGTTTTCTAAAAATCCATATTAATATGAAATACCATGAGAGTTCTTAAACCCCAGTTACTCTATCATAATTTGCTATACTTGTGCTGTTGGGGTTAGACCAAAGGACCCTAGGCATGAGATGATGATATGAGATCAGATATTCGGATAACCATGATATGAAAAGTGAACCCATCTAGTTCCCATGCATAATAGATCTACGCACTAACGCCTTAACAAACCCATATACAACAAACCATGGGGTTGTTTGAGTTAGGAAAGATGTATAAAGGGTCTCAGGATTCCCCTACTTTAACCGTAATTCCGGGGGTCAAACGGAATGCCAGATTTATGGTACCTTTCATCGTAATTCCTGGGTTTAAACGGAATGCTAGTAACCACAAGTATCTTTGTTGTGATTCCGAGCCGTAAAGGAAATGTTATCCATATACTGTCATTGTTGTTCAGTGGGTACAAACGGAATAATCCTGAGAACCTGGTACCCTTAACTAACCAAAGTAAAATGAATAAAATATGGACATAACCCTTAACCGACACTCGACGCTCACTTACACTACCCACATATGACATCATTCATACTTCACACTTTAGTTATCTTTCATTTACCCAACCTTTGCGGAACCAACTAAAACAAACTAAAATATCATTAGCAGTTCTAAACGACACATTACCTACACTTTTATTTATACAATTGTGGCTCTATCTTATATTATACATTTTAGTTCACTTTTGTCGCATATAAACTCGGGAATCCTACTCGTAGCAAAAGCTCGTTGAAGGATATTTCTCTCATTTCCCCTTAAAATATCCATCAGGGCTAAAAGGTAACAGGGACGGAACGACGCATGCGGAAGCTTCAGCAGGGGACCTCGACCTTTTCTAAACAGAGTTTTAGTTACTTATGTTTTCTTGATTAGTTGCCATTCCGTTTCTTTTGTATCAGCCTAACCGTTAAGGCTTGTTTTGTTTCCAGTCTATCTCTTTATCGATATAATAAACTTAAAAGATGAATCTTATAATAAATGTTGGTTTAATGAATAAAACTTAGCGTTTATTTACTTGCTTTATATATTCCTATATACTTCTTCGGCATGATTTGTTACATTTTAATACCGTCCATTTTATATCATTTTGTCAATAAACAGTGCTATTTAATCCATGTCTGCTCATTTATACAGATTACAGGTACGCAGACGGATGCACTGATTTTTGTACGCAACATGCACAAAAAAGACGGATTTTTAACTGAAACTGCAAACAAGACAGTATACAGATCAAGAATTAAAAATGAGTATTGCGACATATACATGTATGTACAAAAGGAATGTGTGAAATGGTCCAATACATACATGTGTGAACATTTGTGAAGATGCATGAACCTTGGGAGCTGCTTTGGTACAATAATGATGAGTGGTGCAAGTGGTAAGCAAGTGATTGACATATGATTTGAAGTGTGAACACACACTCACCCACTTCATCCCTTCTCTATGATTTAGCTCCAGATTTCACACATGTGGTAATTAAAATAAATTGCAAATATCCTGAGATACCCATGATACCAGAAGACTATGGCAGCAAGGTGGGCCCCAGACTCTTCAAGTTGGCCGCAAATATATTCAATTTGGCCGCAAATTGCGGTCAAGATGGTGGCAAATTGACTCGTTTTCTTTGCGTGGGTCCCTGGTGGTTATATTAGTCTATTGTCACCTGCAACTTTTGCTTTTGATTTCTCTATAAATAGCAGATCAAGACATGAGGCCAAGGGAGAACTTTTTGCATACTTGTAAACTCTTGTGTCAAATTTCTTGTAGCTCTTGGGATTGAGTTGAGTTCTTTGCCTTTCTCTGGTCTTGCAACTTCTCTTTTTGAGCTTGCAAGATTAGATTTTGGTAGTTGAACTCATTTACTTGTATTTTGAACCATTGTAATAAATCTTCATTACATTCAAGTTTGATTCTTGTATCTCTTTTCTATTTTTTTTATTTCTTTTCATTATTCAGTTGTGTTAATTCTATGATGATGTGTGAGTAGTTGTTCTTGGGTTATGGTGAGGTAGGTTGTGGAATGACTTTACTTCCAACCCCTCCCTTTTGATTCTTACACTTTTTCACTTCTTTTCTTAATATTGCAAGTTTATTATGTTTTGCTTGATAGGATATATCGTTTTGAATGGTTGCAAATCAACCTTTAACATATATCCTATTCCTTCTTTACATTTTATCGTTGCTATGTTACGATTTGAAGTAGGCGTGAATACGGAATTACGTTACGTGTCGCAACTAGCTAGATAAGATATATAGCATTCTTGCATATATTCTATACTTGCTACTTCTAATTCCATATTCACTCCATTCTCTATCTCATTCTTTTTAGTTTCCATTTTTCTTAACCTTGATATCGTATTTTATCCCGATAAATGTTTTCGGATAAATGCGGCATACTTTCGCTATTCAAATGGAAACTGAATCTTGAATCAAAATGGAGAGTTGGGGGTAAATGTCGTATTTCACTCTTACTGAACCTTAGCCTAAGTTTTCGTATTCCAAAACTTTGCTTCTTTTAAGTATTATACTAAAACGTGAAAAAACACCATTTTCCAACCTATTGATCCATAACTCAATTTGATGTCGTGATATCCACTCCTTGTGGTTCGACCCGTGCTTGCCGTCTTGCTTCAACACACCGTGCACTTGCGGTATTTTTAAACTTGATAACTCACGTCGTGCACTATTTTCACCGACAAAACCTACTTATCCGATATTGACCATATTCTTCAAAAGCACATCACCGTGGGTTTCGAGCAAGTTTTTGGCACCGTTGCCGGGGAGTGGAAACACCACGAAGATTATTTTGAGTTATCTCTGTATATACTTTGTATAAAACAAACAAAATAAAAACGCCAAAAACACCTCAAATATCCGACTTTTTTGCTCTATGTGTTTTCTGTTCTGCAGTTGATATTATTGTTCTAAAAATATTTTGTATACAGAAAGGGTACATTAACAGAAATAGAAGAAGACACAAAGAAATTGGAGCAATAACACCAGGATCTGGCCGCAAATTTAACCATATTGGCCGCAATTTGGGGCCTAACTCTGGCATTTTGCCCCAATTTTTCTGTTACTTCTCTACATTTCTGTTATCAGTCCATTTTTATATGCAAAATTTTATAATTATATATCTACAGAACTTTGGCCATAAATATCGTATTGTGCACTAAATATCGTATTGTTTCTCAAATTCCAGATTGCAACGGAAATATGAAATACGATCGTGCAGAGCTGAGAACAGAATTCTGGAGAAAGGCGTTAAGAAGTTAATAGTGCCAAAGATCCGGGTAGATCGACCCGTACAAGCGAACACTCAAGCGATCACGGATCAAGTCAACGGGAGTTTCTAAACTCAAAAATTCAAGGTACACACATTTTCTAACACCTTCTCCTCAAACCAGACGCTGCAATACTTCAATTTTGTGCAGGATTTCTTTCGCAAACTCCGCTGCACAAGTGCCAAAAGAAACTAACCATATTTTTTGCAGCGCACCGCTTATAACATAAAAAACGATTGAGTGATGATTTGAACAATTTTTATTGGTTGCGCATTGCATAAATTTAATACGGACTTAAGGGCAAAGAACCCCAACAAGATACGGTAAGGGATTTCATCACCCTTCTCCGTGGTCCACAAACCACAAAGAACGAGCATTTTCACACCCTCATTAACTTTAAAAGAAATTAGACTTTCAGCCTCTAAGGACTTCGCGCTCACTAGGGAAAGTTGAGTGTATTTCGAAAACCGCCCATCGATATATTGTTCAAGAAGTGTCTAGGAAAGTGTGAAAGGCGCAACCGCCGAAAGAGAGAAGGTTATTCTAATTAAGAAATCTCGCAAAAGCGAGGGAAAACCTCCCTTCCTCTCTGCACTTACCTGGCTTCTCGATCAGTCTATCTTGGGCCCGTTTCGCAGTACATTTTTACTTCAAAAAGCAAGTTTTTTTGAGCAGGTCTAGTTGACCTAGGTGACCCTAGACTGTTTAGGTGTGTGCAGTGTATCTTGTTTGTGCTCTTGTTGTACCTTTTTTTGGTGATATTTGTGGTTGTGAATATTTTGGTTGAAAAACGTTTTTTTTTCCATTTTCTCAGTCTTTCTTACCACTTCCGGATAGCGCATGTCAGCTTGGACTAGAGATTCACAATCTCGATTAGTCCGGTTTGTGCCTGTATCTTCCGACTCTTTTACACCTTCTGATTCCTCGGAACCTTCCGAGACCTTCTTACCTTCTTCCTCATCGGAGCCGTCCGATTCTACACCTTCACTTTCTTCTCCTACACCGCCAACAATGACGGAGCAAACAATCGTTGAGCAACAGGAGGTGGCATTACAGGACAGATGTTACCCACACCGATCATCCCTTCCTTCATGCATAGTGTTGCCCACCATTGCGGCAAACAACTATGAGATCAAACCGCAATTCATACCACTACTCCCCAAATTCCACGGACTCGACTCCGAAGATGCTTACTTGTTAATCAGTGAATTTGAAGGAGTATGTGCGATGATGAAGATTCACGGAGTGGGAGAGGATGTCGTTAAGCTCAAATTCATTCTCTTTGCGCTTAAGGATAATGCGAAAAGCTGGTTAAACAGTTTACCAGCTAGATCAATCACGACATGGGATGACTTTGTGAAGGTTTTTCTTAAATTTTTTTTACCCTATTCATAAAACCGTGCGAATTCGCAATGAACTCCACAATTTTAAACAAAAAGAGGGTGAAATTTTTTGGAAATGCTTAGAAAGATTTAAAGACATATTAATCAAATGTCCCCATTACGGGTTAGAATAGTGGAGGTTATGTCAGATTGTCTATGAAGGGTTAGATTCCAGTTCGCGCATGATGTTAGAATCCATGTGTCAGTGTAAATTCCCGAGCTATGGTGCTAAGGACGCATGGAACTTTTTGGAAGAACTGGCTGACAAAACCATCCAGTGGGAGAGTGTGAGTGAGAAACCATCTATGACTAGGAGCGGTGTACACGTAGTTGACACCTCTATAGCTGCCGAAACCAAAATCGCCGCTCTTGTACGGCGAATGGAAGCTTTAGAGGGCAAAAATTCACCGCTACCAGTCAATCAAATTTCTTCGACTTTGTGCACTAACTGTCAGCATCCTAGCCACATAACGGAAGAATGTCTGTTTCTCGTTAGGTCCCAGGGATCTGAAAACGTTAATGCGCTGTATCAAAACCAGCGTCCCAGGAACGACCCCTTCGCACCGACATACAACCCTGGTTGGAAGAATCATCCCAATTTTGCTTGGAATCAGGCACCTTTTCAAAACAACAATTCAAACCCGTCTTTCCAACAATTTCAAAATTCAAATTTTCAAAATCAGAAATTGGGATACTCAACCAACCAGCCCCAGCAACCCCAACAGCCGAATCAGCACAACCCAACCTTTGCACCTCCTGGGTTCGCCCAAGACGACAAGAGGGTGTTATCCATTGAAAAAGGGTTAGAAGCTTTGATTAAAACTTCTGCGCAGACTTCATCTAGTCTGGCTACTTTTATGCAAACATCCGGTAAGTTGCATAGCGCTAACACTCAAGCAATAGCCAGATTAGAAATCCAAATCGGTCAATTGGCTGCAGCAGTTAATGAACGCGAGAAGGGAACATTTCTCTCTCAATCCGTGATGAACCCAAGAGAGCAGAGAAACAACAACGCTCATATTGTTTAGACGAACAATATTGAAAATGCGAACGCTGTTACCGTCCTCAGATCAGGACGAACGTTTGACAACTAGGTTGTCAACCCCAACGACTCATCCAAGCGTGCGGTTGTCAGTTTACCAACACGCAGTTCATCTTCTGTTCCTTATTGTGATCCGTCGTCATCTTCATCACCTTCTTCTTCTTCTTCTCCTTCTGCTTCTTCTTCGTCGTCTGCTGCACATCCTTCAAAGCAGCTTGAGAATTTTCCGCATGACCACCCTGACTGTCCAGCAAGAACATTCCCGCCTTCTACACCTATTCCATCTGCAGCATCTTCAAACTCAGTATTCGGACCCAAGGCTCCCTATCCTAATAGGTTGAAATCAAAGAAGCCTTCTGCAAATATGGAAAAGGGGTTAGAAGTTTTTAAATGCTGTGAAGTCAACATTCCTTTGTTGGACGTGGTCCAACAAGTTCCGGCGTATGCGAAATTTCTGAAGGACCTGTGCACGCAAAAATTGTAAGTCCACGTTACCCACCCCGGTTCTTGCGGGGAGGCGGAAACGGTAAAAAAACGATTTTTGACACAAGGTAACATGGACTTGAAAAGAGGATCTTTGCTAAACAAAAACCTAGCAAACTAACTACAAGTTTTACCTACTCGGTTAGAGGGTTATACCTAAGTCTTGAACTCCTTCTCTTCTTGCTCCTTGGAGTGGGTTGAACGATTCCTCCTCGTCGCCTTCTCTTACCGAAGAAAGATCCACCCGAGGGCCTCTACCTTGAGCTCCTACCTCAACCTAGAGGTAACTAAAGTGCTTGGCTTGCTAAACCTAGAACCCTAGAATGAGTAGAGAGGAGTTTTGGTGTTTTATCTCAAAAGTAAATGGTTCTCAACACATGAGAGATGAGAGCTTTGAGAGAGAGGAAGAGGATGAGCTTTGGATGAGAGAGAATGAGCAAGAGAGAATGAGGATAATTATCAACCATTCTCACATATATGTGAATTATGAATTAACAATAATAATTAAAAGAAAATTGTGATGGTTCATTTGAAATGACCATTATCATTTCACATTTAATGAATTTTGCAAGAATCAAAGAGCATCTTTCATGTGAAATGATGATGGTCAATATGTCAACATGGGTCAACAAGTCAACCAAAGTCAAATGGTCAACAACCCTAACCATAACACAATTATCTTTAATTAATATCATTAATCATATTTCACATATTCATTAAGGTTTGGAAAAAGACAACGGTCATCAACCCTAATAAGAATCCTCTGCCTCTGTCAACTGTGCATACACACCCGCATCCATGTTCCGAGGAACACGAATACAATGAGATAAAACCAATCCCAAAACATATACTAGGATCTGGCTTAAACCAAAGTCCGCTAGTAATAACTGTCCGGACACCAAACGTGCACAAGTGCGCGGATGTGAACGAATCCCGTCGCAAAACCATGCGACCTCTACTCTGTTTTGCCCAAAGGCGAATAACCCTCTGTGTGGGACTCTAAAGACTTGACACTACGCTGGCAGTGGGTTTAACCACAGGCCGCAAGCGGTACTTGCTGTACGTAACGGTCCCCAGGTAGATGCCGATAAGAAGACTGATGAGGTGAACCCATCTGAACTCCTACTGAGCCTGAATGTGACAATCTCTGTACAGTCCGGTCTGTTAGTCTAAGAGTATCGCATGGCGGGCCTAGGGGGGCGGTAAACGTCAGTCCCCTAATAGCGGTACAATTCGTGTCCGAGTGTAGCCCAGAACACCCCGAGATAACACTGGAAACGCTACCAGTATATCTCGCTAGCCCTGGCCAGGGACTGTGTAATGGATCTCCTAGACACAGCGCGATATCAACCCCCAATACCGGGGAGACGAATCCTGTCTAACTGTCACTGCCTCCAAATGCTTCGGGACTGCACCCAACTGCTACCTGTTTGCACGACTCATTTGAGCCGTGGTAGGGTAGCAATCTAAGAACAGTAGGAACACACTCGAGGCGAAGTGACAGTATCAAGTCAGCGGACTAAGTTGTACTCATGTCACCTGGGAACTGATAACTGATGATAGGTATAGTACCAACCAACAGTTCCCGACGAGTCCTGTCCAGTGTACTCGTAACCTAACGAGCACCCGCATACTATCTCCAGTACGACGTACTGATAGCTACGGGACAGACCATCTCCCGTGCTGGGATGAGAAGCGCATACGCTAGTCTACTCCGGAGTATCGCTGCCCCGTCTCGATAATCCTACTACTAGGGACCTGTATAAGGATGTGCTTATAGATTACCCAGCCCCCACAAGTGTGACTGCCATCACAACGCTGGTAATCAAGCAAAGATCCTAAGGGCTCCACCAATGTGTATAGGCAATATGCTAAAAGAAACACATGCACACATTAAAGTAGAAACAAACCAAGTAGCATACTACTATTTTGAGCAAGATTGTCTATACAACTGTGAATATCCCAAGCTTCCATCAAGTAATATACAAACTAGTATGATACAGTAATGGCCTCTAGGGCATATACACTAACAAAAACGACACACAAATGTGCTCAAAACTGTCTTCCTGACCGCCCTTCTGAGCGATGTCTTGTCCAAGTCTTTTCCGGTGAAATATAAGGACCCAGGCTGTCTGACTATTTCTTGCACTATTAGGGACAAACAAATAAACCGTGCCTTGCGATACTTAGGGGCAAGCGTAAACCTCCTCCCCTACTCAGTTTACAAACAACTGGGATTAGGAGAGCTCAAGCCGACTAGAGTGACTCTGCAACTGGAAGATTGATCTACGAAAGTACCGAGGGGAGAAATTGATGATGTTTTAATCAAGGTCGGGGAATTCATATTCCCCGTAGATTTCATTGTATTGGAGACTGAGCCCGTCACTAACCCTAGTGGTCAAATTCCAGTCATTATGGGACGACCTTTCCTAGCCACATCCAACGCATTGATAAACTATCGTAATGGGTCCATGAAACTCTCATTTGGGAACATGACAGTCGACCTCAACATTTTCACGCTAGGAAACCAAGCGAGCGAGAAATATGATGACACTTTTGAAGTCAACGCTGTATACGATATGTCCGAGGAGGGGACATTTGACTTCAACAATGAGTGTCTTGAAGAAATGTTTGAAGAACTGTTTTCTGAGGAGCTTCTTTTCCTTGAGAAGCTATGTCCTGAACAGGCGTCCTACGCACATTGGGGGCCTCAATTTGAACCACTTCGTAATGAACCGGCCCCTGAAGTGCGACCATCTATGGAGGAGCCACCAAAACTTGACCTCAAAGTTCTTCCTGACCACCTCAAGTATGCGTACTTGGGAAATAATGAAACGCTTCCAGTAATAATTGCAACCGACCTTGCGCCTGAGCAAGAGTTGGCCCTCATGGGCATTCTGAGAAAGAACATAGAAGCGATTGGGTGGTCAATGGCTGATATCAAAGGAATCAGCCCTGCTATCTGCCAGCACAGAATCCATATGACTGATGATTCCAAACCCTTCAAGGATCCTCAACGCCGGCTTAACCCGGTAATGAAAGAAGCGGTAAGGAATGAAATGCTGAAGTGCCTGGACAATGGGATCATCTATCCCATATCTGATAGCAAATGGGTAAGCCCCATTCACGTGGTACCAAAGAAATCGGGACTCACTGTTGTCACGAATGAAGCAAATGAGCTAATCCCAACCCGCACACAAACGGGATGGAGAGTCTGTATTGATTACAGAAAGCTCAACGCAGCAACTCGCAAGGATCATTTCCCGCTGCCCTTCATTGATCAAATGCTTGAACGCCTAGCCGGACACGCCTACTATTGCTTCTTAGATGGGTATTCCGGCTATAATCAGATCCCGATTGATCCAGAGGATCAGGACAAAACAACATTCACTTGTCCTTTTGGTACCTTCGCCTACTGCCGCATGCCCTTTGGGTTGTGCAATGCACCTGCAACATTTCAGCAGTGCATGATAAGCATCTTCTCTGATATGGTAGAGCGATTTTTAGAGGTTTTCATGGATGATTTCTCCGTCTTTGGAGATTCATTCTTTGAGTGTTTGAGGCATCTAGAGCTAGTAATGCTACGATGTAGAGAAAAACACCTCACACTCAACTGGGAGAAGTGTCATTTTATGGTCAAACACGGCATCGTGTTAGGTCATATCATTTCTGAAAAAGGTATTGAAGTCGATAAGGCAAAAATCGACGTTATTTCAAGCCTCCCACCTCCACGGACTGTCCGTGACATTAGGGCATTCTTAGGCCATGCCGGGTTTTACAGGCGCTTCATCAAGGATTTTAGCAAACTGGCTAGACCCTTGACTTCTTTGCTGGCCAAAGAAACACCCTTTGATTTCAACTCTGAGAGCCTTCATGCGTTCAAGCTTCTGAAGTCGGAACTCACTTCTGCTCTGATTTTAAGTGCACCAGACTGGAGCGAACCTTTTGAGCTAATGTGCGATGCTTCTGACTTTGCGATAGGTGCTGTCTTAGGACAGCGATTTGAAAAGAAGCCGCATGTTATCCATTACGCGAGAAGGACGTTGAATGACGCAAAGCTAAATTACACCACCATGGAAAAAGAATTCTTAGCTGTTTGTTTAATGAATAAAACTTAGCTTTTATTTACTTGCTTTATATACTCCTATATACTTGTCACGACCCGAAAAGTATGGAACATGACTGACACTTAAATTACGAAATGTCTCGAGGCGTACGTAATCTAAATAAGCCAAAACTCAGAAATCAAAACCAAAGAAGCAGTAGAGTGAAGGAAAAACCAATTTTAAGAAAGTAGTTTTAATCAACATAGGCCGAAGTATGTATTTTTAAAATCTCAAGTATTTTCTGAAAATTTCGGCAGAGTCTCCTTTGTAAATACTGGCCCCAAATGGGATACAACATGAATAGTATACGAAATGAACAAAAATGCATCCCCAAGCGGGAGCTAGCTCTTCGTCAATCGACGGTCACAACCACGCAAGCAATATAATATACAACGTCAAGGGCGAGGATCAAAACTCAAAAGAAAACCCAAATCAGCATGAAAACCATAATAATACAACGCGCGACTCTGAGGTCAAAAAAATAACAAATATGGTCTTCTAACTCTCTCAAATATACAATCTGGTTGATGGAGTTTCTAGATACAACAGAAATAATAAATAAACAATGGTGGTCCTGATGCAAAGAACCCACCTACCAAAGCAATCACCCGGAAGGAACAGTGTGCCAGCAAAGCCGCAACGAAACCTGTACGGCAAAACCTGCAAGGAACTGTGGCACAACGGGGGTGAGTTGCCAACTCGTGAGTAGAAAACATCTACGAGTAGAAATCGCATGCATGACACTATCCTAGGTCATATCAGGTGATATCCTCAATAAAAATCCTGGTCCAGCTATGCATAGTGCAATACTACATGCTCGTGTCAGTGCCTCAGATAGCAACATATCGGATATATGATGTATGGATGCATTACGAATGGAAACAGAATATATTATGAGTGAGACAACCGTTTTCTTTAATCAATGAGATTTCTATATGTATGCCAATCACGTATCATTAATGAATGCAACAGAGAAATCAGTGTCAAGTATCGACACAAAACATAAGTCTCAGTATCTCAGTATCAAATCTCAATATCTCAAATCTCAAATCAAGTCTCAAATATCAATACCTCAGGCATCCGTATCACCTGCGGGATCGGCCCTCGGGCTGCGGCAGAACGGATCATCCTATATCATCAATCTCACGGCCATGAACGGTATCCTCCGGATATCCGCCGCGCCAAGTAAAATCACCGGTAGGTAGTCTGCCCTTGCCGGGCTCATCGTCTACTACTCAAACTTCTTGCACCGGGGTACCATACCGGGTCCACCATGTACCTGCAGACGGTTCATCCAACTCCTCGAATCGGGTCTCGAAAACTATCTCAGAACCGAGAAAACATCATGGTGGACACTCATACATCACGAGAAAACTGCAATTTGCATTTTAAAATGATGATACTAAACTTTTATTAAATTCTTGCGGTTTTCCCCCAAATCCAGAAATCTCATGTAAATCCGAAATCATAAATCATGATACCAATAAACAGTGAATACCGGCATAAATCTCCATAATACTGCATAGCCAATGAATATATGGATGTATCTGATATCATGCAATGAGTGCAATAATTAAACTAGCATATGGAAACTACAACATATTACAACTATTAGCTAGCAGCTATGTCACTGAAATAGTATTTTCTAAAGTGTACGTGACATGGCAATTACCGATGAAGATGTGTGTGAGCCGGCAAGCGAGTGTACGTGGAGCATACGCGTCATCGGTAATGGTGCTGGTGTCCTAACAGCATTGTTTCATAATTACTACGTACACAATAACATGCAATGAGGCGATAACAACATAATAAGGAAAATGAATAGTAAATACAACAATAATATGCGGAACATGAATAATAACGTAACAACAAGGAATCTACCTTACTATACATGTGTTATACTGCTTTGCCGTTTGAAATAGTACGAATCGTGGTGTTTGAAAATAAGGACTACGGTGTTTTTAAGAAAAGATACGTCTTTTAAAATATCCGTAGTATTCCTTGGTATGTCTTTAAAATTCTCACGATTCGTCAGTTTTGGAAATAGGTATGACTCGGGTCCAGTCTGACATCTACTAGGTAAACTACAGGTCTAACTAACAACCAATCAAAAGGGGTACGGAAACCACCTACATCTGAGTCGATATATATCTGTCTATATAATAGTCGGTGATCCGCCTCAATAGTATCCCATATGATACACCATCTGATATGACATTTTCAAATCAAGAGTGCGGATCTATCATCAATATATAGCTCGTACGGTAAATCCATCGTACGGCATCCCAAACTGGGTACGGGTCAATATCACATTTATCTTACTATTCACCTGGTATCCTCATCATCACATATCATGGGTAGGGGGTACTGATCTAAGTCTAGTACACTACTAGTATCATCAACATATATATAAATGCGTGTGTATGAAACACATCGCCTACCGATCCGCTATCATCACATTTCGCATCTCATAATACGATCCAAATCATATCACCGATCTCGTGGCATCAAACCCAAACTCATCGACTCATCCCCAACTATCATCCACTATCCTCATTATCTATGTATATGTATGTATATATATGTGTGTATATATACACACACACACACATATATATATACGTATATATATACATATATACATTTATATATATACATATATACATATATATATATATATATATACATATATACATAAATACATATATAGATATATACATATATACATAGTCCCATACTTATATGTATATAAATATATACATATCCCATATACGCACAAGAAAATGATGTATGCAAGTGTATATGTGTGCGTGTATGCAAATCCTATATATATATATATATATAGTCCCATACCTATATGTATATAAATATATACATATCTCATATACGCACAAGAAAATGATGTATGCAAGTGTATATGTGTGCGTGTATGCAAATCCTTACTCTAGGGTTGCGATTTAGAAACCAATCAAAACCTTCATCCGTTCCTCGCTAACACTAATCCATAAGCTCCTAAGGCTTCTCTTACTAGGTGTACATATCTCACATTAACATATAAAAGTATATCGTTACCACATCACATCATTTCTCATAATTTTGCGGGGGTGCTATACGTCATCCACCCGACTTCTCCCCGTAGATATAAATCTACTCACCTGATCTTCGCTTGCCGATGCCAAAGTCGCTACGCGCTTGCTTGTAGTCTCGAAGTCCTCGTGAGGGTACCTACATATCATAACGCACCGTATCACATTAAAATCTGACTCATGACCAAAACGACACACGAATCTCACATAGGTCAAAATCTATGGTTTGCTTTCACAAATCAACCCAAAAACCCTCGATATCGGCGTACAAACGCCGATTGATCGAGAAAAACACCAAACGTACCAATTATGGTTTCAAAACTCACTAACTGTATAAGAAATAGGGTTTAATTTATCAAAACCATAAAATTAAACAAATCGTTTTATTTCCCAAAAACCTAGTTAGCACAAATTCCCATTTCGGTTCAAAACTTGATGTTTAACCAATCTACATATTTTAACGATTCAAATGGCCAAAATGCTCATTAAATATCATAATTAGGTCATACAAATCACTTTCATATTTTAATCTCATCAATTTGTATTAATTTCAAATTCCTAGTTTGCAAAAATATCCGATTTTAACACTTTTTAAAGCAAAATTCACAATTTAACAATTACTAAAGTATTAAACCACAATTTATAATGTTAATAATTTCATGAAACCCTAATTAGAATTTTATCTCACCAAAATATATATATTTTAAAACCTAGTTTGCAATTTATATAATTATTACAAATTTAAATTAACAAAAATGCAAACTAGCAACTAGATTTGATTTAGCATGCCCACTACATATTAACTATATTACACAACCACAATCTCATTACTAAAAATCTAACTTGACTTTTGAAACCCTTCTCTTGAATTCACAAGTTTTAAATTTAAAACCTAATTAAGCATCTAATTTAGTCGAATTGAAGTATTAAAGCAACAATTTAACTATAGGGCAAAGATTTATACCTCACAATTTCAAGAGATCCAACATGAATCTAGCACCAAAATCTTGGCCTCCAAAATGAAAAATTTTCACCAAAATCCATGCTTGATAGGCTAAGGGAAAATGGGTAGGAGTTGGATTTGAGTTTTAGCTTTGAGTTTTTTTGGATTTTGAAGCATTTTGGTGAATTTTTTGAAGAGAAAAGAGAAGGGATTTGGGATGAGGCTGCTGCTGAATGAGGAAGGGGGCTCGGCCAGCACGAGTGTGGAGAAGAGAGAGAGTGAGATGAGGAAAATAGTCCAAGTCAAAGAACAAAGTCAAAGCCCATATCTCATTTAACAATTTCTCTCATTCCCTTTGTTTTCTTTTCTTTTCAAATCTTCAAGTGGGGAAAAATGGGAGTGGGAGCAGCTTGGGCTACTGATTTGGGGAGAGGAGAGAGGGTGTGGGTGAGGGAAAAATGATAAATGTTATACCCCAATATCTATTTACACTAATTTCACTATTTAAGCTTTTTTCTTCGATATTTTCTAAAACCGTTTGATAGCTTCATTTATTTCAAAAATAACATGTTAAAATTTTGTTTAATGTGTTATGATGCAAAAAATTTGTTTCATCTCATTCCAATTTGTAATTTTCCCTAATTAAATGTATTAGTGACGGCTTAAAATAATATTAAAATAATTAATTTCGGAAATTTTTTCAGAAAATTAGAAATTTTACCAGTGACTCAATAAACACCAAATACTAGCAATTATATAGCTAGAATATGTATATTTAATTTTATATTAAAAGATATTTATATCCTGATTTTTACGGAAAACACCCGTTATTGTACCGATTTTCCGAAATTTCACCTAAACGATTTTCAAAACGTTACAATACTTGTTCGGCATGATTTGTTACATTTTAATACCGCCAATTTTATATCATTTTGTCAATAAACAGTGCTATTTAATCCATGTCTGCTCATTTATACAGATTACAGGTACGCAAACGGATGCACTGATTTTTGTACGCAACATGCACAATTTTTTTTAACTGAAACTGCAAACAAGACGGTATACAGATCAAGAATTAAAAATGAGTATTGCAACATATACATGTATGTACAAAAAGAATGTGTGAACTAGTCCAACACATACATGTGTGAACATTTGTGAAGATGCATGAACCTTGGGAGCTGCTTTGGTACAATAATGATGAGTGGTGCAAGTGGTAAACAAGTGATTGACATATGATTTGAAGTGTGAACATACACTCACCCACTTCATCCCTTCACTGTGATTTAGCTCCATATTTCACACATGTGGTAATTAAAATAAATTGCAAATATCCTGAGATACCCATGATACCAGAAGACTATGGCAGCAAGGTGGGCCCCAGACTCTTCAAGTTGGCCGCAAATATATTCAATTTGGCCGCAAATTGCGGCCAAGATGGTGGCAAATTGGCTCGTTTTCTTTGTGTGGGTCCCTGGTGGTCATATTAGTTTATTGTCACCTGCAACTTTTGCTTTTGATTTCTCTATAAATAGCAGATCAAGACATGAGGCCAAGGGAGAACTTTTTGCATACTTGTAAACTGTTGTGTTAAATTTCTTGTAGCTCTTGGGATTGAGTTGAGTTCTTTGCCTTCCTCTGGTCTTACAACTTCTCTTTTTGAGCTTGCAAGATTAGATTTTGATAGTTGAACTCATTTACTTGTATTTTGAACCATTGCAATAAATCTTCATTACATTCAAGTTTGATTCTTGTATCTCTTTTCTATTTTTGTCATTTCTTTTCATTATTCAGTTGTGTTAATTCTATGATGATGTGTGAGTAGTTGTTCTTGGGCTATGGTGAGGTAGGTTGTGGAATGACTTTACTTCCAACCCCTCCCTTTTGATTCTTGCACTTTTTCACTTCTTTTCTTAATATTGCAAGTTTATTATGTTTTTATTGATAGGATATATCGTTTTGAATGGTTGCAAATCAACCTTTAACATATATCCTATTCCTTCTTTACATTTTATCGTTGCTATGTTACGATTTGAAGTAGGCGTGAATACGGAATTACGTTACGTGTCGCAACTAGCTAGATAGGATATATAACATTCTTGCATATATTCTATACTTACTACTTCACTTAACTAATTCCATATTCACTCCATTCTCTATCTCATTCTTTTTAGTTTCCGTTTTTCTTAACCTTGATATCGTATTTTATCCCGATACATGTTTTCGGATAAATACGGCATACTTTCACTATTCAAATGGAAACTAAAAGGAATGAATCTTGAATCAAAACGGAGAGTTGGGGGTAAATGTCGTATTTCACTCTTATTGAACTTTAGCCTAAGTTTTCGTATTCCAAAACTTTGCTTCTTTTAAGTATTATACTAAAACGTGACAAAACACCATTTTCCAACCTATTGATCCATAACTCAATTTGATGTCATGATATCCACTCCTTGTGGTTCGACCCGTGCTTACCGGTTTGCTTCAACGCACTGTGCACTTGCGGTATTCTTAAACTTGATAACTCACGTCGTGCACTATTTTCACCGACAAAACCTACATATCCGATATTGACCATATTCTTCAAAAGCATATCACCGTGGGTTTCGAACAATACTATACGCTTAGTGTAACTGTATCGGGTAGAGTATCTACTTGGTATAGTTACGTTGCGGGTCTCGTCGCGTCTCCGCTCCTGTATGTTGAGAAGCGGGGCATGACAGGTTTTAGAGGAGGCCCATGCCGGTCTATGTATTCAAATGCAAGAACATTAACTAACATTTATTACATCTCCTTGAATCTAATTCCTTGAATCATATTCCTGCAATCCATCTTGAACACTTCTTTATCTTTTTGAAGATCACGTCTCGACGCAATACGAACTCACCATCGTCTCCTTACAAGTTCCAGTCAATTTAATTTTTGCTTGCATCTCTTTCTGTTGTTAATTTTTGCAAATCCTTGTTCAATTTACTTGTCTAACCTTCTTAAAACCAATATGCGAATCCAACTTGACTCTTTCGTATTTTCTTTTGAAGATCAATGGCAAGGGGGAACGACAACAATAATGGCAACAACAACGGGACAACAGATCATGTTGCTCTATTTCAGCTCATAAGGGCCTGCTGGATAATCAGCGGCAGCAAACCGCCATTCTGCAAAGTGAAAGGTTACGCTAGTGCCCCGGCCAACTTCCGTGGCCAAATGTGAAACAAAATTTTTTCTAACGATTAGAACATGGCACTAGAATAACTTTTAACCTGGATCTTACCATAAACCTAACTAGCTAAATAAAGAGAGCTATCTACTATGATGAAGAAATCTCACCAAACGAACCAAGTCATTCGGTCTTCTTCGTTAGCTCCAAGTGGCCACCTTGAACATGCTTGATCTTCTTTTCCCGCTCCATCGGTTCTCCGGGATCGAGCTTGTTCTCCGGTCCTCCATTGTCGTAGATGATCCACCTGAGGGATATGATCTATGGCTCTAGCTCCTCACAATATGTCAAGTGGAGCAACTAGAGAACTTGGGTTGCTAAACCAAGTAGTCTTGGATGTAGTGTGATGATCTAAGTGTTTGCTATCTCTTTCTATCCTCTTCACTTGTTTCTCAACTCATGAGAATGGTAGTGAAGAGGAAGATGGTGAAGGTGGAGGAAACTCAAGAGGAGGGAGGAGAGTGAAGCAAAATGGGAGCTCAAGAAAAATAATGAAGCATCCATGAGAGAGAAAATAAAAAAAAAGGTTTTGTGTATGAATTTCTTGAATAAACAATCAACAACCATACTTCAATAGTAACTCTAAATGAATTAAAAATTCATTTGTTAAATATTGAACCATGGTTATTTCCATTCCTCCCATACCTCACACTTTACACCTCATTTTCCATTTATCAAATAAAAGGAAAAAGCATAATTAGGTGGCCACCTTCTAATAGGTAATCCGTAATAAAATACGGATTACAGTCTGCTATATATACATACCTGCATTCGGATAAAAATACGAATGCCTAAAGAGATAGAATAACACGAAGAACATAATACTAGAATATACATATCGAAATACATATATGTAAATAATCAAATCAATACCTGATTTAATTATCCGGCTCAAACCCGAGCCGGCTAGTATTACCAACTGTCCGATCGAAAGTCCGGTTACAAAGTACATCAATCGATCGAAACTCTGCACGTATCTAATACGGCTACTCATCATTTCTCCTGAACTAGGGAAACCCTCTGTGTGGGACTCTAAAGACTCGACAGTACGCCGGCAGTGAGTTACTGGATAAATCCATAACCACAAGCACGTCAGCGGCATTAGCTGTACGTAACGGCTACCCAGGTACCTGTCGAAAAGGAAAGCCGATGAGCAAACTCATCCGGATCTCTACTGAGCCTATCTGTGACAATCTCCGTACAGTCCGGTCTCTTCGTCCGAGAGTATCGCATACCGGGTCTAGGGGGTGGTAAACGTCAGACCCTGATAACCTGGTAATTCGTGCTGATGTGGCTCAGGACCAATCCGGGAAACTACTGATCAGCCTATCAGTAAATCCCAACTGCCTTGGCCAAGGTCTTATGGTCCTGACCAATCGAACACAGTGAGATATCGACTCCCAATACCGGGAGAGACGAATCCCCAACAATCGCTCATTGCCTCCATGTGGTTCGGGACTGTACCCAACCAAAACCTGTTTGCACGACTCAATAGAGCCGTGGTAGGGTTGTGATCGAAGCACAGTGGGAACTCACATGAGATAAATAACGATCTCAGGTCTAAGGACTAACTTGTACTCATGTCACCTAAGAACTTCCATCCGACGATAGGTATAATACCATCTGGAAGTTCTCGGCGAGTCCGTCCGGTGTACTCACCCTCAGTGAGCACCTGTATACGATCTTAGGTCTAAAGACTAATGGTTGCGGGACCAAACCATCGCCCTTCATCGGGGTCTAAAAACATATACACTAGTCTACTTCGGAATATCGATGCCCAGTCTCGATACTCCCACGACTAGGGACCATTTAAGGATGTACGTACTGACTACCCAGCTCCCACAAGTATGATCACCATCACAATGCAGGTAGTCTAGCAATGATCCTACGGGCTTTATCAACATGTATAAAAGATATGTAATATCAAGTAAAACATATACATGTTAAGATAAAGTCAAACCAAATAGCATACTATCATATCGAGCAAGACTGTCATGTACATATATATGTCCAAGCATCTATATGTATACATATACAATAATGGCCTCTAGGGCATACATATCCAACAATCTCCCACTAGCACTAAGGCCATATATTGGCGTACCGAGTATCCAACGTCTGTAAGTGCACGGCGGCGCCCCGGCCGTCAATCCGACGCCGGAATGCGGAAACGGTGAATAACTTTAATTTTGCGGACTTAGCAAACCGGCACCACCGCGCACTAAACACCCGGATCGTTACCATTAACAAGTCTAAGCTAACTAGAAGATGGGAAAGAGATATACCGACGATCCAAGTCCTCCGGTCTTCATCTCCAATCCGATCTCCTCGCGGGATCTCCGTCCGTCTCCTCCTCGTCGCCGGAAGTGCACCACGTTGCCTACATCGTTTACGGGCTCCCACCTCAATGCCGAGGCAACTTGGGCACGAAGCCGGCTACTCGACGTGCCCAAGGTTCGTTGTAGAATATGTAGTGAGCTTGTGTCTCTTTTTGGGGTAGTGGAGTTGCCATTTGTGGAGGAAGAAGAACTTGGAGAGAGGTGAAGGAAAAAACTAGCATTCAAAAGAATGAGAGTCTCATCTCTTTTCTCCACACTACAAAATGAAGCATTTTCTTATCCCACCAATAGTGGCCGGCCCCCCTTTGTTCATGTGTGATTGGAGAGAGAAAAAGCAAGGGGGGGAAGGAACCATCATACAAGGGAGAGGTCAAGTCATGATGTGTAGAAATGATGACTAGAAAAACCAACACACCAAAAACCATCCATCAAACATGATGACTCAAAAAGTCATGCCATCATGAAGATACAAGTCAAGCAAGGTCAAAGGATGGCACCCATCATGAAAACCATCATGATACAAATATACAAAGACCCCCCTCCACAATAGCTTATTTGCAACAATGCAAATAAGCCCTCCTCCACCAATCTTCGGCCAATGAACGGAACAATGGGAATTGGCCGAAACGGAAAGCAAACTGGCAACTCCAGAAAACTGGTCCCGTAATAAATTACGGGAAAACCCCGATACTGTGCATACACACCCGCATCTGTATTTCGACCGAAATACAAATGCAATGAGACAAAGTCTACACTGTACTATACTAGGATCCGGCTTAAACCAAAGCCGGCAAGTAATATCTGTTCGATCCTGATCCGTGCAATACCGCACGTATCTGATCGAACCCTGCCATATAACCATACGGCCTATAGTACAGACTGTCCGATCCTGATCCGTGCAATACCGCACGTATCTGATCAGACCTTGCCATATCTCCATACGGCCTCTACAACCTTTCGCCCGAAAGCTGAGTAACTGTAATTGTGGTGGACTCTAAAGACTCGTCAATACTATGGCTGTGGATTTAACCACTAGCACGTCAGAGGTATATGCCAATACGTGACGGGCCACCAGCTATTGACCAAAAGGGACGTCGATGAGGAAGCTCACCCCGACACCCAACTGAGCCTGTCAGTGACAATATCCGTGCAGTCCGGTCCGTTCGTCTATGAGTATCGCATGGCGGGCCTAGGGGGTTGGTAAAAGTCAGACCCCCAAAAGCGGTACAAGTCGTGTCGGAGTGTAGCCCAGAACACCCTGAGATACTACTGGAATACCTACCAGTAAATCTCCTTGCCTTGGCCAAGGACTTTGTGTAATGGCTCTCCTAGACACAGCACGACCTCACCCCCAATACCGGGAGAGACGAACCCCTGAAGATACGCTCACTGCCTCCATGTGGCTCGGGACTGTACCCAACTAAAACCTGTTTGCACGACTCCTTTGAGCCGTGGTAGGGTAGTAATCAAAGTACAGTGGGAACTCACACGAGACAAATGACGATCCCCAGGTCGATGAACTAACCTGCACACATGTCACCAGGGAACTGCCATCTGACGTCTGGTATATGACCAACTAGCATGTTCCCGGCGAGTCCTGTCCGGTGTACTCATAACCCAATGAGCACCTGTATACATCTTAGGTGATCCAACTGACACCAGTGGCTTGTGAGACCGGCCACCGCCCCTCGTCGGGGTCTCGACTGTATACATTAGTCTACTAATGGAGTATCGATGCCCAGTCTCGAAACTCCCACGACTAGGGACCTTTTAAGGATATGCTTGTAGACCCCCAGCTCCCACTTATATGATCGCCCTCATACTGCTGGTGGTCAAGCAAGAATCCTAGGGGCTCTATCAACGTGTAATAGCGACGTGTCAGGTCACCTAAAGCAGTACACGATGATAAAGGTAAACCAGATAGCATACTATCATCTCGAGTAAGACTGTCCTACCGGGATAGGTCCTCCATCAATCATTACAATCACGTACCTGTGACCTAATAATTGACTCTGAGGGCACTATCTCCAACAATCTCCCACTTGCACTCAAGGCTAATTATTGCGATGTCGCATACTCACAGCCCGTGTGATACCGAACACCCAACTCCTCTACTAGTCAGTCTCACAAAGCTCGTTTGCGGAACTATTGCGTTCGAGGAATAGCCTTAGTGAGTGGATCCGCTCAGTTGTTTCTTCCTTTGTCTCTCTATATCTCAAGTTCACGGAGAAAGCCATCTCCCGAAATGAGCAATATCAGTCTTAGAATATGTCTGGATGTCTGATGGGACGTAGCTCATAAATGAACTCCAAATCCAAACTTCTTAGACTGTATTGACAACTGAACTTAATCAGTGTCCTGCGCGCCATGCCTCCCTCAGTATTGCCTTGGACCACCTGTCCAAAATACTGCCCCTCATCAGAAGGAAAACTATAACTCTGACAACCTCCTTGTCGTCCATGTCACCTTGGAAGCCTGGAATGATAACTGTCTCCTGAATGAGGCTGTCGTTATCATCTCCCTAGAACATCCACTTATGTTCTAAAACTGCTTCCGACTGTTTCTCCAGGATTGGATTAATGTCAACTTATTGCATCTAGTGCAAGAACAACATCTGGTGTGGTACTTGACATCTCACGATTGACTCAATTGCCTGAGCAAGTGATCTGCCAATCATGCCCGTCCCTCTCCCCTTTAGTCTGTAAGACACCTTTGGAGAGGGTGACTCCATTACCTGCAGGTACACTACCGTGCCAGGAGTCGTCCATCCTAAATACTCTTAGAATGCTGTCAAGTACCCTGATTGGGAAACCACCCAAATCTAGATCTAAGACCATAGATCTAGTAACCAGTATGTCTGATATAAAATCCATTTCCTTTGTGGAGAAACAACTGTGTGACGACCAAAGTATAACCAATCGTAGTGTAGGAGTTTCTTTTCCTACTCTGTGTATATCATCCAAATACCAGGATATCACACCCTACTACCTTCTCAACAGATCCATCCCCTATTCTGATGAAGTCAAACCCATGACTGTCACGTCAGAAATAGATGATCTATCTCCGCTACATCTGCTCTAGTCTATAAATAGACATAAGCAACCTGTCCACCAATGCTTCCGCTGCTCCCACTGACTACGACAACCCTCTGGCAGAGTCATATAGACGTACACTTCTAAAACTGGTTTAGAACGACGCTATACTCATCCTTCCGCCGGGTCTCGTAACCTGGAACAACAGCAATGGCAATTGTGGGTAAACAAGAACTTCCCTGTCACCGTCCTTGAGGCTACCGTAGTGCCTCTCGGGTGCCTGAAGTTACCCACCTTATCTGCGGAGTGGCCAATGGAATGTCAATCCTGATTGAATCTTTAGGTTCCTTATCAAATCTTCAGTAATCGTTTGTGGTTCTGGAATCACTTCCAGTTCTACCATACTCCCACTACTGTTTTCTGAAAAAATCCATTTTTAATAAAACTGTGGCGAGTCTAGAACAATATCGCTATTGTTCATCCAGATGGTAGAAAGTCAACCCTTGTCATAGCCTGGGTCAACCCACAAACAGCCATTACAGAAACGTGCCTTGAGTTGTCCAGTGTCTGGTTTTAATCATAAACCGGACAACTCCCCGTACCTTAACATCGTTAAGATATGAACTGTTCTATATCCAATATAGAAACAGAGGCACTGATTTAATTGAACCAGATTCAAATCATGCAGCTGTCCCCAGCGCATGTCAACTAAATGGAAGGAGGCCGGTCAGCGTTACTCAACTTAGGAATACTTCCAATTATGAGTAACCTGAAAGAGAAGCAAGATCTCTTTATCATTACTATCAACTGAATACCATACACAAGTATCTACATCTTCGATCTCTTTGAAGAATCCCGATACTTGCTATACCTGGTTCTCTACTCTATTCAAATACCTATAACTCCTCAAAACTTAGACCCTGTGTTTCTACGAAACACATGTCTAAGAACTAGAGAAGTTAAAAGTAAACAGAATATAGTATGAGGACCAACCCCTCTGTCCTAATGGACACTGGACAACATACAATACTCTGTATAAGTCCCTTGAGTCTGATAACTCTTTCACTGTGTGTCGTAGGTTGAAAACTGTACTTATGGTTAAGAAGAATTACACCGCTGTTTAATGCTCCTTACCTAACCATCCACTGATATAGGTAAATGTCGTAGACATAATTTCAGAAAGGTGTATCTCACTCTATGAAAATAGACGTACAGATATATCAATTTGAAATTGGTGCATAACAGCGGATATTCAAAACCAAATATTTGCCGACCGGCAAACAGCCCAGGTGATTTCCTCAAATATCACTGATTACAACGAATCCCGATATAATGAGGATAATCACCCAATTCCCAATAACTTACTCCCACTCATCATCTGTAAAACCATACAGATGTGAGAATCGTACCTGGTAAATACATACCCTGGAGTAAGTATCTAATCGGGAAATCAGTTTTCCTTTAACATTACACAGTGAGACTGAAACATCGAAATGTTTCGATGGGGTATCCCGGTATTCCTAGTAATGCCTCTTCCAGATTCACGACTGTAGCCGTATAATTCTTTGCCACCTCTCCAAATCCCTTCATATGTCTTTAGTCTTTACCTTCTGCACACCCCTTTAGGCCAAATGGTTTTCTTCCTTCCCTACCGTTCGGCACCAGCCTATGGTTTGGAAGAAGACTATCCAATAAGCATAATGGGTGTACTGTCCCAATCCTAGGAACACTCGCAATGAGTGAGGGTGAAGATAAAAGACAACCGAATAAACCTTATTCCTATTTCTCCTGAACCAGAATCCATCCCCGAACTGGAACAAGTTCCATTCGAGTTCGTATATAACCATACGATGGAGTATCCAAATAAACTGTGGATCTTCGTAGTGATACGGAGTGTCCTGGAGAAATACAAAGGTGATGTGGGAGTGGTAAAGAAATATTTGGTTTGGTCGTGAAAATCTGTTGCAATTTACTTTGCCCTCTTACTAATCCCTTGCTTTGTCTGAACTTAATACCTTCTGCACACCATCGTTATGCTAATTGGTTTTCTTCATTCCCTACCGGTCGGCACCAGCCTAAGGTTTGGAAGAAGACAATCCAATTTGCGTAATAGGTGTACTACCCCTAAACCAAGGAGTACTCGTAACCTGAGAGAGGGTAAAAGGAAAAGACAACTGAATAATCCTATCCGTTTTCTCCAGAACCGGAAACCATCCTCGAATAAATCCCTTCGAGTTCGTATCTAACCATACGATGGTTTTGTCCAATGGAAGTGGACGTTCGTAGTAATACGGGGTGTCCTGGAGAAAAGGGTAAAAGTAGGAGTGGCAATGAGGTTCGCAACTCTGACAATCCAAAAGCCAGTGTTTAAGAAGGTTCGGTCAACTTGGTCACTGAGTCATAGTCTTAGGGTCGGGTCAATGGTCGCTGCCAAAGAGAGAGAGAAAAGAAACACTCAGCGTGCACTCTAACCTAGATCAGAATGGTTACCAATTTATCTAATCTGGAATCCTCCCACTGTACCTCGAATTCTCCTCCAAACCTGAAAGAAGAATTAGTCGGGGTTACCCGAGGAGTAAACTAGCTCATCAGTGGGAATCGGGATCCAACTATCATCGCATGATAACGTGACGGAATCCGCTCACGTCATCACACTCCAGAAGGTATGCGCATATCTGGCAAGTTTCAGTTCTTTTGAAACTCCCGATGTGATTTCTGCCCCATGCTCTTATGACCTTGACTAAGGCCAACAAATCATAAGTCACATGTCAAGTTCTACCCGTCATTATCCAGGTTGATTTGAATCCACCCGTACAAGCCCTTGACTAGGGCCAACAAGGCTATACGACTGTCCCAAACCAACGCATCTATCTATGCAGCATATGAACACCCAACAGCTACCAAACACTGTGCCTTGACTATGGCCAACAAACACAGCTTGAATACTATTGACTACCCATATGAAACGACGGAGGGCTACGAATGGTTTCTGGCGAAAACCTTTAACGTAGTGAACTTGATATCATTGAAGGAACGGATAGCTTTTTGAAAATATAGTGACGAAAACCTTCGCTAAAGAGGTCACTCCCGGTGAAGGGATCTCGGCTCTTTCCCCGTAGAATGGGGTGCAGGATATTCCAACTGAATACCACGGTGCAAAGCAAAAGTAATCGGCTATAGTGAAGTTAATGCTCTGACGCAAACTTTTTGTCCAAGGGGTCACTCCCGGTGAAGGGATCTCGGCCCTTGCCTCGTCGACTGAGGAGCAGGATATTCTAAAAGAATACCGCGATGCAAAACAAAAGTGAACGTCCTTGCAATAACAGCTTTTTGAAAAGTGTTCCAACAACATCAGATTAGGTTTGTTTTTAACTTGCATTGATCCGAATCAACGCAGTCCCATCAATTGATCACACCAAAAAGAACGAAAATATACTGATGTACGTATATGCCATCCGCATTCGCCACTGGGTCCCGTCATTACCCGTTAGGTTAGCTAACTAACGACAGAGCGGGGACTGGACTAGCGCGGATGTAAAACATATACAACATCTACTAATATATATACCAATATATTATATTCGCTCAAGGCGTGAATAAAAAGCAACATCACAGAAATGTACAGCATCACAGAAACAATACAGATATCTGGGATCCCCGGGTTTCACAGAGCCGTTGAAACCCGACGTTCCCCTGGTCGTGTGGATAGCCTGTGCAATGAAAACCTAGACCCCTACGGGCGCGGCAAGTTACCCGCCAAAACCTGAAGCGAGGCAGCCCCCTTCAGCGCCGTGAATGGACCACCCAGCACTTCACGGAATCCGGCAACTTGGGCACCCCTCCTGGGTCAACCTGTACCCCCTACGAGTGCGGCGAATAGCCCGCCAATCCTAGAGTGAAGCCCCCTCCGTCTCAATGCCATGAGATGCGGGCTTGTTGCCCTCTAGAACCCGGCTATCCGTGCACCCCTTCGCGGGGCAATCCTAGTACAGAAAGTAAAATATACATACAACGGGTACATCGACCGCAACCAGGTCGTGCCCCAAAATAATAATACAAACAGGCAGTGACGGCAGTCCACATGTCGGACGCTCGCCCCGCAATATCAAATGTACATAATACAACCACAACTGTACTAGCATTGCATCCAGGCTATCCCCACGACCGATCCGCAACATCACAGCAAAAACAGAACATCAACGTAAAAGTCACGTTCGCAAATCCGTCTAACCGGGCTATAGCAGTTAGACCGGATTTACCGATCGAGTGACATTCACGGTCGCAGATATAATGTAAATACTGTGAAAAATGTGTTTAAAAAATTTCCGATTGATCAAACTTTAACAAGTGGGCCCACAAAGAATACTGCAGCAGTTAAAGAAAACCTGGACCTAATTTTAATATCCCAAAACCCCTGAAATAAGCCCATAAGCCCACTGCAAAAAAAATAAACACACGAGCCCACAAACTTGCGGCGGAAGCGCGGCCAAAAGAGGGTTTTGGCCGCCCTTCCGCGGTCGTACGGAGGGATCGAGCTACGAAATTTTTCCAGTGTTCTTACATCTCCCTGCACATCATTCTGAGACCAACAGAAAAATTTTTCGAGACCAAAAATTTTCAACAGAAACTGATGCGAAGGTAATACGGGTTTTGGAACTTTTTGATCAATCGGAAATGCAAACACATTACACAAAGCTAGACGAAATTAATGGCGAGGCTCTGTACCACTGTAAGTGCACGGCGGCGCCCCGGCCGTCAATCCGACGCCGGAATGCGGAAACGGTGAATAACTTTAATTTTGCGGACTTAGCAAACCGGCACCACCGCGCACTAAACACCCGGATCGTTACCATTAACAAGTCTAAGCTAACTAGAAGATGGGAAAGAGATATACCGACGATCCAAGTCCTCCGGTCTTCATCTCCAATCCGATCTCCTCGCGGGATCTCCGTCCGTCTCCTCCTCGTCGCCGGAAGTGCACCACGTTGCCTACATCGTTTACGGGCTCCCACCTCAATGCCTAGGCAACTTGGGCACGAAGCCGGCTACTCGACGTGCCCAAGGTTCGTTGTAGAATATGTAGTGAGCTTGTGTCTCTTTTTGGGGTAGTGGAGTTGCCATTTGTGGAGGAAGAAGAACTTGGAGAGAGGTGAAGGAAAAAACTAGCATTCAAAAGAATGAGAGTCTCATCTCTTTTCTCCACACTACAAAATGAAGCATTTTCTTATCCCACCAATAGTGGCCGGCCCCCCTTTGTTCATGTGTGATTGGAGAGAGAAAAAGCAAGGGGGGGAAGGAACCATCATACAAGGGAGAGGTCAAGTCATGATGTGTAGAAATGATGACTAGAAAAACCAACACACCAAAAACCATCCATCAAACATGATGACTCAAAAAGTCATGCCATCATGAAGATACAAGTCAAGCAAGGTCAAAGGATGGCACCCATCATGAAAACCATCATGATACAAATATACAAAGACCCCCCTCCACAATAGCTTATTTGCAACAATGCAAATAAGCCCTCCTCCACCAATCTTCGGCCAATGAACGGAACAATGGGAATTGGCCGAAACGGAAAGCAAACTGGCAACTCCAGAAAACTGGTCCCGTAATAAATTACGGGAAAACCCCGATACTGTGCATACACACCCGCATCTGTATTTCGACCGAAATACAAATGCAATGAGACAAAGTCTACACTGTACTATACTAGGATCCGGCTTAAACCAAAGCCGGCAAGTAATATCTGTTCGATCCTGATCCGTGCAATACCGCACGTATCTGATCGAACCCTGCCATATAACCATACGGCCTATAGTACAGACTGTCCGATCCTGATCCGTGCAATACCGCACGTATCTGATCAGACCTTGCCATATCTCCATACGGCCTCTACAACCTTTCGCCCGAAAGCTGAGTAACTGTAATTGTGGTGGACTCTAAAGACTCGTCAATACTATGGCTGTGGATTTAACCACTAGCACGTCAGAGGTATATGCCAATACGTGACGGGCCACCAGCTATTGACCAAAAGGGACGTCGATGAGGAAGCTCACCCCGACACCCAACTGAGCCTGTCAGTGACAATATCCGTGCAGTCCGGTCCGTTCGTCTATGAGTATCGCATGGCGGGCCTAGGGGGTTGGTAAAAGTCAGACCCCCAAAAGCGGTACAAGTAGTGTCGGAGTGTAGCCCAGAACACCCTGAGATACTACTGGAATACCTACCAGTAAATCTCCTTGCCTTGGCCAAGGACTTTGTGTAATGGCTCTCCTAGACACAGCACGACCTCACCCCCAATACCGGGAGAGACGAACCCCTGAAGATACGCTCACTGCCTCCATGTGGCTCGGGACTGTACCCAACTAAAACCTGTTTGCACGACTCCTTTGAGCCGTGGTAGGGTAGTAATCAAAGTACAGTGGGAACTCACACGAGACAAATGACGATCCCCAGGTCGATGAACTAACCTGCACACATGTCACCAGGGAACTGCCATCTGACGTCTGGTATATGACCAACTAGCATGTTCCCGGCGAGTCCTGTCCGGTGTACTCATAACCCAATGAGCACCTGTATACATCTTAGGTGATCCAACTGACACCAGTGGCTTGTGAGACCGGCCACCGCCCCTCGTCGGGGTCTCGACTGTATACACTAGTCTACAATGGAGTATCGATGCCCAGTCTCGAAACTCCCACGACTAGGGACCTTTTAAGGATATGCTTATAGACCCCCAGCTCCCACTTATATGATCGCCCTCATACTGCTGGTGGTCAAGCAAGAATCCTAGGGGCTCTATCAACGTGTAATAGCGACGTGTCAGGTCACCTAAAGCAGTACACGATGATAAAGGTAAACCAGATAGCATACTATCATCTCGAGTAAGACTGTCCTACCGGGATAGGTCCTCCATCAATCATTACAATCACGTACCTGTGACCTAATAATTGACTCTGAGGGCACTATCTCCAACAACGTCTACTCTAGGGCTAGCTGTTGGCGTACCGCATACCCAACATCTCAAAAAGTCTCTTGAACTGTGCTTGAGGAAGGGCCTTGGTGAATGGATCCGCAGTGTTGTCTTTTGTATCCACTCTCCGGACCTCGATCTCCTGGCGATCTATGATCTCCCTGATCAGGTGATACTGCCTTAAGATATGCCTGGATTTCTGATGGGATCGTGGTTCCTTCGCTAAACTTATAGCCCCATTGTTATCGTAATACAAATGTATTGGGTCAACAATGGACGGAACTACCTGAAGTTCATTAATGAACTTCTTCATCCAGACCGCCTCTTTTGCGGCATCGCTTGCAGCAATGTATTCAGCCTCCATCGTCGAGTCTGCAACGGTATCCTGTTTGGAGCTCTTCCAACACATCACCCCTCCGTTGAGGGTAAATACAAAACCGAGATAGACTTGCTGTCATCCTTATTACTCTGGAAGCTTGAATCGGTAAAGGACTCGACCTTCAGGTCTCCATTACCGTAAACCAAGAACATCTCCTTTGTCCTTCTCAGGTATTTGAGAATGTTCTTTACTACTGTTCAGTGGTCCTCACCTGAGTTTGACTGATACCGGCTCACCACGCTTAGCGCATAAGATACATCTGGCCTTGTACATAGCATCACATACATTATAGATCCTACCGCCGAAGCGTAGGGTATAGTGCTCATGCGAACCCTCTCCTCGTCAGTCTTGAGAGGCATCTCCTTGGAGAGGGTGATTCCGTGCAATGCGGGTATGTTACCGCGCTTGGAATCTTCCATACTAAATCTCTTTAGTACGGTCTCTATGTACCTGGACTGTGAAAGTCCCAGTAATCTCTTGGATCTATCTCTGTAGATCTTAATCCCCAGAATGTACGAGGCATCACCCATGTCCTTCATGGAGAAACTTTGTGATAAGAATAGCTTGACCGATTGTAGCATAGGAATGTCATTTCTTATCAAAAGAATGTCGTCCACGTACAAGACTAGAAACACGACAGTTCGTCCTACAATCTTCTTATAAATACAAGGCTCATCCTCGCTCTTGATGAAGTCAAAATCCTTGACTGTTTCATCAAAACAGATGTTCCAGCTCTGCGATGCCTGCTCTAATCCATAAATGGATTTAAGTAACTTGCACACCTTCCCGCTTTTCCCACTGTCTACAAAACCTTCCGGCTGATCCATATAAACGCACTCTTCTAAACTTTCGTTTAGAAAAACCGTTTTTACGTCCATCTGCTAGATCTCATAGTCATGGAAGGCAACAATGGCAAGTAGGATCCGAATGGATATAAGCATAGCCACTGGAGAAAATGTTTCATCATAGTCCACTCCTGGTCTTTGACGAAAACCTTTTGCAACAAGTCTAGCCTTATAGGTTTCTACCTGCCCATCTACACCAAACTTCTTCTTGTAGATCCATTTGCATCCAACGGATTTTACCCCAGGTGGAGCAACTTCCAGGGTCCACACTTTATTGGCATACATGGACTCCATTTCAGATCACATAGCATCCAGCCACCTATTAGAGTCCTTACTGATATTGGCCTGCCTGAAACTAGTAGGATCATCTTCTTCCAAGATGCAATCCTCTCGATCCCCGTCTATGAGAAAACCGCAGTATCTCTCAGGCGGATGAGAAATCTACTAGATCTGCGGAGTGGCTGAGGTTCGTCTGGGACTATTGAATCTAGCGGTTCCTCCAAACCTTCAGTTTCATTTTGTGATTCATGGATTTCTCCCAGTTCTACCGAACTCCCACTAGTTTCTTTTGCAAGAAACTCCCTTTCCAAAAAGGTGGCGTGGTGAGATATAAACACTTTCTGTTCCTCAGTGTGGTAGAACAGAAATCTATAACCATTCTTTGGATATCCCACAAATTTACAGAGAACTGACCGTGCCTTAAGCTTGTCCGGATTATGCTTTTTAACGTAAACCGGACAACCCCATATCTTAAATCTTTTATGATATGGTCTCTTACCATTCCATAACTCGAATGGTGTCTTAGGCACTGATTTGGATGGAACATAGTTCAATAGGTATGCTGCTGCTTTGAGCGCAAGTCCCCCCAAATGAAAGAGGCAACTCGGCGTTACTCATCATAGAGCGAACCATGTCCAATAGGGTACGGTTCCTCTGCTCTGATACTCCATTGTGCTGTGGTGTATACAGAGGAGTAAGCTGAGAGAGAATTTCATTCTCTTTTAGGTAATCTAGGAATTCCGTGATTAAGTACTCCCCTCCTCTATCCGATTGGAGGATCTTGATACTTTTGCCAGTCTGGTTCTCTACCTCGTTTCTGAATTATTTGAATTTCTCAAAAGCTTCAGATTAGTGTTTCATAAGATACACATATCCGAACCTAGAGAGATCGTCAGTGAATATGATGAAGTACAAGAACCCACCCCTTGCATGTATAGACATTGGACCACATACATCACTATGTATGAGTCCCAAGAGCTCTGCTGCTCTTTCTCCGTGTCCGGTGAATGGAGATTTGGTCATCTTTCCTTTGAGACAAGATTGACAAGTTTCATAAGATGAAAACTCGAACGTATCCAAAAGTCCATCTTTATGCAACTTACTTAGTCTTTTCTCTCCGATATGACCAAGTCTAGAATGCCACAAGTAGAATTCATTCACATCTGAACTCTTCTTCTTGCGTGTGTTTTGTATACTGAGAACTGTGTTTTGATTAAGAACATAGATACCATTATACAGTGTATCTTCTGCAACCAATACCTGATTAAGATAAATGTTAATGATGTTTCTATCAAGAAAAAACTTATATCCATCTTTATCAAGTAAAGAAACTGATATGATGTTGCAAACCATAGAAGGTACATAGTAGCAATTGTTCAAAATCATAGTATTGCCATTTGGCAATGCTAGGTGATATTCACCGACGGCAGCAACATCAATTTGTGCTCCATTCCCTATTCTGAGGGACTCACCTAGTCCAACTATCCTACCTTTTCTCAGTCCCTGCAATAAATTACAGATGTGAGATCCTGATCCGGTATCTAGTACTCAGGAGGAAGGACTGACCGAAAAACAGTTTTCAATAACAAGAACACCTGAAGAAGACACAATAGTATGTTCTTCTTCGATGGGGTCATCAAGGAATTCAAACAATCCTCTTTCGCTTGCTCATACTCATGACCGTTGTCATAAGTTAGAGCCGAACCGACGTTCCCCAGCCCCGAACAAGAATTCGGATCGGTCAAGCGATATATTTTATTATCTTGATTAAGGCGTGAAATGGTTGCTACCTGGAGAGAGAGAAAAGAAACACTCAGCGTGCGCTCTTGCAAGATTAGATTGGTTATTGATTTATCTAACCAGGATGGCTCCGACTGTTTCCTCGAATTCTTCTTCAAACCTTAAAAGAAGAATTAGTTGGGATTAATTGCATGTCATAATACTTGCTTAACCTTTCGGCCAAGTTAGTGTTGGTGCTTCAAGAGAGGTTTTCCAACGCTTTCACGAAGTTCCTTAATTACATAACTTCTTTTCCCTGGAGGCGTAGCCTCGCTAACACCTTTCTAGACACCTACTTGGTTTATAACATTGATTGTTAAGTGAGAAAATCTCCCAAGAGTAATCCTACTCATCAGTGGGATTGGGATCCAACTATCATCGTGTGATAACCTAGATGGCAGCTACTCTAGTCACCACACTCTAGAAGGTATGCAATACTAGCAAGTTCCTGTATATTTGAAACTTCCGATGTGGTTTTTGCCTTTAACAACCTATGATCTTGACGAGGTCAACAAACCATAAGTTGCTGGTCAAGTTCAACCCGTCATTATCTTGATTAATGTAGACCCACCCGCATAACCCTTGACGAGGTCAATAAGGTTGTACGACTGTCCTAAATAATCGCAACATATGCTACAAACGAGAACTACTTAGCTACCGTTCACTACGCCTTGACGAGGTCAACAAATGCAGCACGAATAATGAGCAATACTCGTAGGAAATGACGGAGGACTACGGCTGGGTTTTTAGCGAAAAACCCGTTAACGTAATGAACTTGATATCGTTGAAGGAACCTGAGCAGTTTTGAAAAGGAGTGGTTTAGGCTCCGCTTTTGAAAAACTTCTGTTTTTGGAAAAACCGAGTAATCTACAGTATAGGCTTTCGCTTAAGAGGTCACTCTCCATTAAGAGATCTCAGCTCTTGCCTCCTGGAATGAGGTGCTGGATATTCATGATCAAATACCACTATGCAAAGCGAAAGAATATAACTATAGTTTTTCGAAATTTGTTCCAACAACATCTTTTAGGTTTTCTTATCTTGCATTAATAAAAAATAATGCAGTCCCATCAGTTAATCCTATCACACCACAAAAAGAACGAAAATACAATGTACGTATATGCCATCCGCATTCACCACGGGGCCCCGTCATCACCCGTTAGGTTACTTAACTAACGACAGAGCGGGGAATGGACTAGCGCGGGTGCAAAACATATACAACATCCACTAGTATATATATAAGTATATATAACATTTGTTCTAGGCATGATAATAAGCAACATCACAGAATCTTAGCCAATAATACAGAAAGGTGGATAATCTTGGAGCCCCTGGTTTCATTTGAGCCACAAATAAAACCCGACGTTCCCGGTCGTGTGGATAGCCTGTGCAATGAAAACCTGGACCCCTACGAGTGCGGCAAGTTACCCGCCAATCCCAGAAGTGAGGCAACCCCTTTCAACAAAGTGAATGGGCCACCCAGCACTTCACGGAATCCGGTAACTTGGACGCCCCTCCGTGGGTCATCCTATACCCCCTACGAGTGCGGCGAATAGCCCGCCAATTCTAGAATGAAGCCCCTTCCATCTCAACGCCATGAGATGCGGGCTTATTACCTTCTAGAACCCGGCTATTCGTGCACTCCACCGCGGGGTAATCCTAGCACATAAAATGAAAATAATATGTACAAATGGTGACATCGACCTCAATCCGGTCGTGCCCCAAAATAATATACAACCCGGCAAAGATGGCAGTCCACATGTCGGAAGCTCGCCCCGCAAATGAATATACAAATGAATCTTAAACTGTACCACTAACATTGCACCACATGCTATCCACCACGACTATCCAACCACAATCACAGCACAAGCACAAAACATCAACGCGAATGTCACGTTCGCAAACTCGTCTAAAAGGACATATAGTAGATAGATGGGTTTACCGATCAAATGACATTCACGGTCGCAGATGCTAATCTAAGTACTGATAACAATTAAACAGTTGTTAAAAATATAACGACTTCGAAACACTCTAAATTGCCCCAAATGAAAAACAACAGAAAATCAAACTTGGGCAAAAAACTAGCAACACCTGAAACCCAAACTTCAAGAGATAAGAACACTGGCCAGAACTTGATGCATTTCACTGTAAGAAAACCGGTGAGCTCTGTTTTATGAGGGTTGTGTCCGGCCAAAATTAGTAGGAGTCGTGTCGTTTTTGTTCAGTGTTCATCTCTCTGTGTAAAGAGCACTCTGCACTTGCTAAAATTTTTTTTGAAGCCTTTAAAAATTCGACAGAAACTGCAGTTTGGTTTCAATGTTACGGAGTCGTTTCGGTTTCATTGTTTTAACATTGTTTAAACTTGCTAGCGTAGGGTTTATTGGCTGGCTCTGATACCATGAAAGGTTACGCTAGTGCCCCGGCTAACTTCCGTGGCCAAATGCGGAACAAATTTTTTTCTAACGATTAGAATATGGCACTAGAATAACTTTTAACCCGGATCTTACCATAAACTTAACTAGCTAAATAAAGAGAGGTATCTACTATGATGAAGAAATCTTACCAAACGAACCAAGTCCTTCGGTCTTCTTCGTTAGCTCCAAGTGGACACCTTGAACATGCTTGATCTTCTTTTCCCGCTCTATCGGTTCTCCGAGATCGAGCTTGTTCTCCGGTCCTCCATTGTCATAGATGATCTACCTGAGGGATATGATCCATGGCTCTAGCTCCTCACAATATGTCAAGTGGAGCAACTAGAGAACTTGGGTTGCTAAACCAAGTAGTCTAGGATGTAGTGTGATGAACTAAGTGTTTGCTATTTTTTTTCTAGCCGCTTCACTTGTTTCTCAACTCATGAGAATGGTAGTGAAGAGGAAGATGATAAAGGTGGAGGAAACTCAAGAGGAGGGAGGAGAGTGAAGCAAAATGGGAGCTCAAGAAAAATAATGAAGCATCCATGAGAGAGAAAATCAACACAAAGGTTTCGTGTATGGATTTCTTGAATAAACAATCAACAACCATACTTCAATAGTAACTCCAAATGAATTAAAAATTCATTTGTTAAATATTGAAGCATGGTTATTGCCATTCCTCCCATACATCATACTTTACACCTCATTTTCCATTTATCAAATAAAAGGAAAAAGCATAATGAGGTGGCCACCTTCTAGAAGGTAATCCGTAATAAAATACGGATTACAGTCTGCTGTATATACATACCTGCATTTGGAAAAAATTATGAATGCCTAAAGAGATAGAATAACACGAAGAACGTAATACTAGAATATACATATCGAAATACATATATGTAAATAATCAAATCAATACCTGATTTAATTATCCGGCTCAAACCCGGGCTGGCTAGTATTACCAACTGTCCGATCGAAAGTCCGGGTACAAACTACATCAATCGATCGGAACCCTGCACGTATCTAATACGGCTACTACATCATTTCGCCTGAACCAGGGAAACCCTCTGTGTGGGACTCTAAAGACTCGACAGTACGCCGGCAGTGAGTTACTGGATAAATCCATAACCCCAAGCACGTCGGCGGCACTAGCTGTACGTAACGGCTACCCGGGTACCTGTCGGAAAGAAAGGCCGACGAGCAAACTCATCCAGATCCCTACTGAGCCTATCTGTGACAATCTCCGTACAGTCCGGTCTCTTTGTCCGAGAGTATCGCATACCGGGTCTACGGGGTGGTAAACGTCAGACCTTGATAACCTGGTAATTCGTGCTGATGCGGCTCAGGACCAATCCGGGAAACTACTGATCAGCCTATCAGTAAATCTCAACTGCCTTGGCCAAGGTCTTATGATCCTGACCAATCGAACACAGTGTGATATCGACTCCAAATACCGGGAGAGACGAATCCCCGACAATCGCTCACTGCCTCCATGTGTTCGGGACTGTACCCAACCAAAACCTGTTTGCACGACTCAGTAGAGCCGTGGTAGGGTAGTGATCAAAGCACAGTGGGAACTCACACGAGAAAAATGATGATCTCAGGTCTAAGGACTAACCTGTACTCATGTCACCTGAGAACTTCCATCCGACGATAGGTATAGTACCATCTGGAAGTTCTCGGCGAGTCCGTCCGGTGTACTCACCCCCAGTGAGCACCTGTATACGATCTTAGGTCTGAAGACCAATGGTTGCGGGACCAAACCATCGCCCCTCGTCAGGGTCTAGAAACGTATACACTAGTCTACTTCGGAATATCGATGCTCAGTCTCGATACTCCCACGACTAGGGACCATTTAAAGATGTGCGTACCAACTACCCAGCTCCTACAAGTATGATCGCCATCACAACGCAGGTAGTTAAGCAATGATCCTACGGGCTTTATCAACATGTATAAAAGATATGTAATATTAAGTAAAACATACACATATTAAGATAAAGTCAAACCAAATAGCATACTATCATATCGAGCAAGACTGTCCTGTACATATATATGTCCAAGCATCCATATGTATACATATACAATAATGGCCTCTAGGGTAAACATATCCAACACAAAGATCCTTAACTGAGATGTTGGGAGTGGCTCGATTTTATGAAGTACCCGTGAAACAACGAATAAGGTATCATCATGCAGGGATTAAACTCCTCGTCAGTCAGATCTCGAAGGGAGCTTCCTCAAGATCAGGCGGTGAAGGAACCTGTTCAGTCGAAAATACTGCACTTTCAACACGACAATTTCCTTACTCTTTCTAATCATCTAAAGGTGTTTGGTATAAATATAACACATATTTGCAGTTAGTCTGGAAAAGATCATTTAACATGTGTTATACTTTATAACCGGCATTATGAAGGAAATTGTGTGTTAATCTTTCACGCATAATATTTTGTATCTCTCACACTCTTTACTGAGATCTTGTGCGGGATTATTCAGGTCAAATAACTGGAATCAGAAATCTGCCGATATAATACAGGAAACCAAAGAATCAAATACTGACAGCAACCAAGCAAACATCAGAATATTCCAGGCATCAAAAGAATACCTTGATAACAACACCAGAACACTCCAGAAGAATGAACTCATGATCTGACCAAACGGCTGCGGATCCGCGGCTGAGTTGTGGGCTCTTGTGACGATAATTCTCCAGAAGCTTCATTCCAACAACCTAGCTTACTCGAGACGCTCCATTGTAACAACCTTGTTCTGAAAACTTCCCTACAACAACCTAGCTTCTTGAGGAAGCTTGATAACTACCTTATTCTAGAAGTTTCCCTACAACTACATAGTTTCTAGTGGAATGGTGAAGAGCTATATAAAAGACCTAAGCCTTCATTTTGGGGGTTACATAATTAAGAGACAATTAATACACAATTAAGTTGAACAATTCATTACATAAGTTGAGTGACACAACTTGAGATCCAATTCCAATTCAAGATCCAAATTAAGATTCGTTGAGAACAACATCAAGCGAAGACATCGAAGATCCTTTACGCGAAGCCGATCATCATCAAGAGCGCGAGATCCTCGATAAGTCCAAGTCTCACGGAGATCGAGCAACGCGAATTTCGACAAAATTAGTTACCTCTTCAAGGGAGCGATCGAGAGCAAATCTTGTAATCTCGGATTGAGAGAAAGTGTAATTAGACGTCGATTTAATAAAGATGATCATTTGTTAATTCTAGCTTTCTTTAAATTCTCGTATTATGAAATTCCTAATTCTTGATTCTTTTATTTTCATGATGCGTGAGTGAAATCTCCGCTTGTTAAGGATTAGAAGGAATTTGGAAGATCAAATGGTGATGAAATCCTAAACTAATCTTAAGTCTTATGAGAATTATGAACTTTAGGAAAAAGAATCGTCAATGACCAATTTGGGAGCGAGATCACCATTCTTAATAATTTCGTTGCAATTTGGGATTAAATGATTGATGATTTTCTTTGCTAAAGGCTAGATTCGAATGAAGATCAATGAAAAGATAAAGGATAGTGGAGGAGAAACCCTAGTTTCTTCAAAAGACCCCTAATCTTCATTCATCATTATCATTCTAGCTATAATTCATCAATAGATAAGATTGGTCAATTTTAGTATTCATCATTGCTACGAGTTCCTATCGAATCCTACAAGCTATTCTTCATATTCTTGATAACTAAAATTGATATTGGACACTTTCTTGATTTCTAATTCTCGAACATATTCTTGATTTTCTTAAAATGACAACTCAATTAAAATTACTTTCTTGAATTTTCTTTACTATTTTCTTTTGACTCAACTAAAGCAAGAACGAATAAATACACGAATCTCAGTGGACGACCCGTTCTCATTAACGAGCTACATCGACACCGTTATTGATTGCAGTTATAAATTCTTTGGTTATGATTATACTTTTCATTTCATTTCAAATCATAATTTTTAATACCAATCAAATGGCGCCGTTGCCGGGGATGCGTGCGTAATTTGTTCTTTCTTGCTATTTGAGTTGAAAAATTATTATTCCATCAAATTTTAATTCAAGAATCACTTCGTGTGCATAACGATTAGTGTTTGAATTTTTGCGAGGGAATCTGGAATCATTGTACCGAGGAAATCAAGATTCAGAGACTTTCTGAAGATTCCAGAGGAGTACAGGAAGTTACAGGAAAATTTTCGAAACCTAATTCTGTCATACCACCGCGGAACCGCGACGGTTTGCTGGTTTTTGCGGCGGTTCCGCCGCCATTTAGGTTCTTCACTGCTTCAGACTTCTGTGGTATATTCTTTGTTCTCTCCTCTTCTCTATGATCTTGTCCAATAACAACTTTTCTGCAGGATTCTTTGCAAAATTCGCAGCGCTTAAAAAATCTTGTTGCGTTTCTTGAAATTGGTTGTTTGTGCATATTTTTAATATGGAAATTAAGGGGCAAAGACCAAATTCAGATTAGGTAGGGATTTCATTACCTTTCCTAAGCCCCAAAAAATCAAAAAACTAGCATCCGCATCACCCTCATTAACTAAAAAAATATCTAAACAAGACTCTAAGGACCGTCGCGCTCAATTATGACAGAAGAAGGTCGTGGGTAATCTATTACTTATCCGCATTTCTTTTGTGGTGTCTAAGGCAAGTGTGTCTAAGGCAAGTGGTTACTTAATTAGGCCCGCTACTTACGTAGCGGAGAACCTCCCACTTACCTGGCACTTACCTGGCCACAGAAAGGATAAAGAGGCAGTAGAGGATTTATCCTGCAATTTGTCTTCTGGAAGTCTAGGAGCGGTCCAGTGACTTGACCTAGGTGACCATTAGATCTAGGGTTACTTGTGCATTTTTGTGTGATTTTTTCAAAATCCGTCTTTTTCAAAACAAACCAAAAACTAAAAAAAAAACCATTTTTCTCTAATTATCACCTATGCTGCCACTTGTGCTAAACCGTTTAGCACATGCTAGGTTGGACACGGGATTCTATTGCCTGTCTTGTCCGCGTTTCTTTTATCGACCCCGAAGTCGGTAATTCTACATCTTCTTTCTCACCACCCATATCATCGACCGAGATGGACGGTTATCCATTAAACTATAACACCACTCTGCCACCGCTCGCAGGTGCGCAGAATCCTCCGCGCATTTCTCTCCAAGAGAGATGCTACCTTACACGTGGTCCCTTTCCTACCTGTCTTTCTATTCCACCAGCCAATGGGGAAAATTTCGAAATTAAACTTCAATTTATCAAACTGTTGCCCAAATTTCACGGTCTTGAATCTGAAGACGCATACGTTTTTATCTCCAAATTTGAAAACGTATGCGCAATGATTGGTACGTCACAACTGTTTATGGATGCTGTGCATTTCCGTCTTCTCCCATTTACTTTGTGCGATTTAGCCGAGAAGTGGCTTTATAACACAACCACACACTCTATTGCCAAATGGGATGAATTTGTTGCAGCATTCCTTAAAATTTTTTATCCCAATCATAAGACCAGCCGTGTTCGGAGCGAAATCTTCCAATTTACCCAACTTCCTAATGAACCATTTTAGAAATGCTTTGAACGATTTAATGATCTGCTTATCCAATGTCCTCATCACGGAATCCCTAGATGGGATCTGTGTCGAATTATCTATGAGGGTATTGATCTCACGACAAAACAGATGCTTGAAACCATGTGTCAATGTCAATTCTTGTCTAAAGATGATGGTGAATCTTGGAAATACCTGGAAGATCTTGCCCAAAATACTTTACAATGGGAAAGTGTTAGTCACCCATCGACTAGGGAAGGTATCAATCAGCTCGATGTTTCTGTCGCAATGAAAGCCGAAATGGCCGCGATACAAAGGAAACTCGACGCTATAGAAAACAGAATCTCTTCAGCCTCTCTAAACCAATACACACTTCCCAAAACCGTGTGTGTTTGCTGTTCCAACCCATCACATTTGACGGAAGAATGTCCTTTGAATGTACTATTTCAAGGTCAAGAACACACTAATGCTGCTTTTCAGCAACGACCTAGAAACGATCCTTCTTCTTCCACTTATAATCAAGGTTGGAGGAATCATCCTAATTTTGCTTGGAACCAATACCAAACTCAAAATACGGTTCCAAACCAGATTAACTTTCAAATGGTCCCTCCACAACAGCAACCACCACAACTAAGTCAGCACCCTTTTCAATCGCAACATTTACAAAACCCGGCCAACAACTTTGATCCTTCTTCCGTCGGTATCGATAAACCCTCTGCACTCGACATGTTCATTGCACATTCCATGCGAACGAATGATATTTTAACGTCTTCTATCCAAACGTTAGTGCAAAACCATGCCTCCCACGGTGAGAGTATAAAATCGATAGAAGCACAAATTGCACAACTGACTGCAGCAATGAGTGTTAGAGAGAAAGGAAAACTTCCAGCTCAACCTTTACCTGATCCTGGCCCCTTGCATTATAATAATGTGAATGATATTACCACGTTGAGATCGGGAAGAGTGCTGAATAACCATGTGGATGAACAGATTGAGACTGATAATGAAACGATCATTGAAACCCCGGCTTCCACTTCTAATTCTTACCCTATTTCGTCTAGTTTACCTTCTTCTTTCGAGCCTATTCTCTGTTTTCCCCAAGGCTCGAACCCTTCACCCACTTCATCGATTCCACCCCCATAAACTTCTCCACAAATGTTGGACCCAACACTTATTGATAAAGCTCCATTTCCAGATAGGTTGAGGCCCAACAAACCTAACGTACAAATGGAGAAGATTGTGGATATGTTTAAGCAAGTTAACATAAATATCCCTCTCCTAGATGCTATACAACAGGTTCCATCCTATGCGAAAATACTTAAGAACTTGTGCACTAGGAAGTGGAAGACTCAAGTGCCCAAAAAGATATTCATGTCGAGTAATGTAAGCATAGCTTTTTCACAGCAATTACCCAAGAAACGTAAGGACCCTGGCTGTCCTACAATCTCTATTTCTATTGGGGGTAAAAATATCAATCGTGCTTTACTCGATTTAGGCGCTAGTGTGAACTTGCTTCCATATTCTGTCTATTAACAATTAGGTATCAGAGAGTTAAAGCCCACGCACACAACTCTCCTGATGGTCGATAGATCTATCACCCACCTTAGGGGTGAGCTTGAGGATGTGTTGATAAAAGTCGGGGAATTTATATTCCCTGTGGACTTTATTGTTATAGATACATAGCCTGTAGCGAACCCACGGAACCAAATTCCGATGATTCTCGGTCGACCCTTTTTGGCCACTTCCAACGCTGTAATCAACTGTCAAAACGGCTCTATGAACCTATCCTTTGGGAATAGGTCAATTGAGCTTAACATTTACAAGTTGGGAAGTCAACCCTCCGAACCTCATTCTCAAGTATATTCTGTCGAATTAATGGATGTCGACAGCAGCGAATTTGAACAGTTTCACGATACTGATCTAGACTCTTTTCATACGTTGTTATTTGACCCAGATATGCATTATACACATATGGACCCTTCTATCGAACTGACCGGGTCAACATCTAACACTTGTTATGAACCGTTTATGGAGTCTAAGTATCATCCCGTTCTTTCAAATGAGAATATTCTTTGGGATATCGATGAAAGCTTTGATGAAATTTTCGCTGATGAACTCGCATTCTTAGCAGACACGGGTGTTGTAATGAATCAACCCCAACACAAAGAAATTGAACATCCACCCCTTCTTCTTGACAATCACAAGAATGCGAGTAATCCATCATTATCATTGTGTCGTCTTTCCAAATCGAGACGCAAACCTTTTCCATACCACCACTTATCTCTTCCCCACTTCTTCCTGGCTCTATACAACATGTTCTTCCACCAACCGGTTCGTTACACTGATAAAATCTTCGAATGGTTGGTGTTGACTTTCGGTCTTTGCAAAACTTGGCATTGACCAATAACTTTACCCTCTCTTAAAATACTTAATATTGTTTAACTCAAGTTTGGGGGGGGGGTTTATAAATTTTGGCTCTTGAAAATAAAAGTCGTCCTCAAAATTATGAGCCAAAAATAAGTTTGGGGGAGGATTTCACTTTCATTTACACTTGTCCCCGTTAATAACTTTTCCTTCCAAGCCTACAGGTTTTTTTTGAGATTTAAAAAAGACAACAGTGAGGACACTATTATAAACAAGTTTCGGGGAGGTTTGTGCTTATTTACGCATTACTTTGCATACACTTTGCATAAGCACAAAACACAAAAAATTTCAAAAATTTTCTTTTATAATAAAAGATTAGAAAGTGAAAAATTACATTTAAAAGATTGGAAAAGTTTAAGAAAACCAAGAAAGTTAGATGTTTTCTTAGACGAAACTAGTAATAAGTAGTTATGAGCCGTTGTCCCAAGGGTTAGTAAGATGAAAGAAGTCACTAATCTGAGGATAAAAATAAGTCTGAAAAATAGTTTCTATTCTGGAAGCCAAACATTTGAACGTTGATACCCTACTATACGCACTTACACACGTCTTGAAACCCGGGATAGTAGAGGATACCCTGAAATGCTCTTGTTAAAAAGCCAAAGTACGAAGAAAATAATAAATGAAAAATAAAAAATAAAATGGTGAAGAAAAATGAATACTGGTTTTGTAATCACCAAGGCAGCATAAAAAAAATATAGCGAGGGTGCTTCATCACTTAGTGCCTTAGACCAACTGGTTTGGGAGTCACTGCTAAACCTTAAGTGTTGCAAGACGAGAAAATTATTAATTACGCCTAATCTGCAAGCACATGAGTAATCGGTCGGTTATTTCACGACCCAAAGTTTGGATGTGACCGGCACTTAGATTGTATGATATCTAAAGATGTCGACTTAATCTGAGTAAGCCAAAAACCAAGATCAAAACCCTTTTTGCGGAATTAAGAAAATTTTAGTTTTAAGAAAAAGAATGAAGTGGCATGCCGACTGGTTTTTAAATAAGAAAAGTTTAAACAACTGGTTTTGAAACTTCAACAGTACTTCCTTTTTAGTTATTAAATAAGCAGTTATAAGGTGTGTGAATAGGTTGCATCCCTAATTGGGAGCAAACGATGCCAAATAGCGTAAATCAATACACAATAATTATACGACATTCAAATGAAGAATCTCACACATAAGTAAAAGGAATATAATTTAACTCCACTAAACGATCTCAACAGTCAAAATACGATACATACAACTACATCTCGTTCTAAGTCAACTATACAGGGTCTGATGGAGTAATACTAGATCCAATATACAAAACAAAAATAGAAGGTTACTACGTAGGTAGCCCACCTAGCTAAAAGGAGCGACAAAACTGATAAGTGGATCTGCACTGCTGCTACGCGTCCACACGACTCCTGCAAGGAACTATGGCACAACGGGAGTGAGTTGCCAACTCAGTAAATAAAAAAAACATATATCGGCTGATAATGTAAGTATGCCGAACTAGAACTAATATCAACAACAATGAATATAATGCATAATAACAGGTGGAAGCATGAATATGCAGTACTCAATGTATAAATCAAAACTGAAATCTCATCAATTATTTTCCAAATAAGGTTTGTCTTTCCGTGTCCAACATCGACAAAAATCTTCGGTGTTTCATCAGGCATTGTTCCCCGAACGATCCTGTCAATCAATAACACCGGTCGGTATCACGCCGTGTTCATAACTGTCTCCGGTATCGAGTATCCTCGCTAGGCTCCCCGCCTCAAATACGGCTATCTTGCCCCTCGGTCTCGACCGGGTCCACCATGAATCCGACTGAATAGCTCCCCCACTCAGTCTGGATAACGTGAAAATCCGCGACCATATAGCTCCCCCACTCGGTCCGGAATAAAACCAAATCATAAAAACAATATCTCATGGTGGATATCTCATATCAATATGAAAATCACTGAATCTACCAAATAGTATATAAAAACTCAAATCCATAAATCCTCAATAATCCAATGCATCTATATCAAATTACTAACACTTGAATATGAAACATAATATCATTTATGCAAAGAAATTACCATTTTTGATGCTTAAGGTATAGTAGGAATCGTATTTAACATAACGAATACTAAGTGTGTAGGTGACATGTTAATATCGACGGGATATAGTGTAACATGTAGGTACGTGCATATGCAGCATAACTCGTCGATAGTTGTGCAGTGTTCTACTAATTATTAACATGACAATGGATATATATGTTTGAATGCATATGATCAAATTTATATGCAAAGGCAACTTTCATTTAACTTAAGTTACGGGCGTATCACGCCATCCACACAAAATCCTACGGTAGATGTTTAGTCTACTCACCGGAATATGTCGTACACTACTCAGAAATCACCAATCTCTTTCCTTTCCTTGCGGCCTCCGAAGTTCCCGTACTCGAATCTAATATCGACATCAACTTGTATAAGAAACGACTAAACTCCGATACGGCGAAAACATGAAAATAAAAGTTTTACGTATTAACTATACTACATACTACTATTACAAACTATCTAAGACCTATACTAACTGGAATTTACCCAATCGCCGTTCGTAACAGAAAATAGAAACGCGTTAAGAAATATCCGTGTCGTGTTTTAGAATTTTAACTCCTATTTCAGATATTAGCTTCCAGATTTCATATACTGCTAAAATAACTTAAACAAACAATACCAAATATCTTAATACATATGCATAGACCTACCCTAAAAATCCCAACACCCAACTCCAGTAAAAACCCGGCGAGATCGGATATTTGGCACTTGTCGCCGGCCAAAATCCGAGCAACAGGGTTCGTCTTCCTAGGGTTTATTCTAGGTCCAGTCTATAAGATTAAGGTACTGTTTAGTTATGCTAATTATCATCTAAATTATAGCAGATTTACACAGAGCCTATATTCACCCAAAATACGACATTTCCGATATCCGATTTCTACTTTAAAACACTTACAGAACTAAAATCCCACAGAGTTTAAGTATTATACCTATAGCAATATTGCTGAAAGGCTTCCTCCAAGATGTATAAGCTCCAAGATCCTAGCTTGGTGATGGTGAGAATCCTTAGCACTTAGTTCTCTCCTTCTCTTCTCTTTTCCTTTTCTATTTCTTTGTGGTTCTAAGATGTTTTCTTCTTTCCTTTCAGTTTAATTTTTTATTTTCAAAAGATATATGAACTGAACAAGATAAGGGGAGTGAGTGAGGGTTGTAGGAGGAGGTGTCATCAAACAAGGAAGTGGTAGTTTCATGCAAGTAGGAGGCGTGGCATGGAAAATGGTAGGGTTTTCATGCAAAGGGTGGGGTGTGTGCATGAGGTGTATATACAAGAAGGAGGTGTCCTCATGGTGTTATGATACACCAAGGGTTTAAATTAAGCTTAACCAATTCCTACCCCTTTTTGTATAACAACCCTTAAACAAATTCTAATTTGAAAAAAAAAAGAAACTAACCTTTTCATATAACCCCTCATACTATATCATATTACACATGAAGTTAAATTTTTCACTGAAACCCTTGAAAATCATTAATGTTACAAACTTAAAATTTTAATTTAATTAGTTTTACACTACTTATAAAAGTGTCCTATTTTGTTTCACTAACTTTTTAAATTAACATTTTATTATTTAATTAATTAAATTAATTTATTATCTAAAATTTTCAAAATGTTACAATATTCCCCCCTTAAGAAAATTCGGTCCTTGAATTTAAAACTTAACTATACATACCTTCAAAAAGATGTGGAAATTTCTTCCGCATCGCATCTTAGGCCTTCCGAGTGATCTCCTCGCGATTCGTTCCTCGCCAAAGAACCTTTACAGACGGAAGTACCCTTGATCTCAGTTTCTTTGCTTGCCTCTTCTTTTTTGTCTTTGTGTCTCATTCTCTAATCTTCCTGTCCTTTTGCTGTCTAGAATAGCTACTGGCTGCGCTGTGTAGGATAAATCCTGCTCAAGCTGTACTGTCTGATGCTGGATCGCGTGAGAAGGATCGTGAAGATACTTACGAAGCATAGACACGTGATACACCGGATGCACATCGTGAAAACTCGGTGGAAGTGCTAAACGATACGCTACAGCACCCACTCTCTCCAGAATCTCATAGGGTTCGACATATCTGGGGCTGAGCTTCCCCTTTTCCTCGAAACGCATCATACCCTTCATCGGAGATACACGAAGGAACACATGATCTCCCACATCAACTCGAGCCTACGACGGCGTCGATCAGCATATTATTTCTATCTACTTTGGGCCGCTCTCATTCTGTCCTGTATTAACTGGATTGTTTCTGTAGTTTCTTGCACTATCTGCGGTCCCAAAATGCTATTTTCGCTGAGTTCTGTCCAACAAACGGGTGATCGACACTTTCTCTCATATAAAGCTTCGTAGGGTGCCATCTGGTTCGTCTCTTGAAAACTATTGTTGTAAGAGAATTCTATCAACGGTAAATGACGATCCCAACTGCCACTGAAATCAAGACTGTAGGCTCGGAGCATATCCTCTAAAGTCTGTATGGACCGCTCTGACTAACCATCTGTCTGCGGTTGAAAAGCTGTACTAAAATCCAATCAGGTATCTAGAGCCTCTTGAAGTTTCTTCCATAGTCGACTGATAAACTGTGTACCCCTATCGGACAGTATGCACGTCGGAACTCCATGCAATCACACAACTTCATCAATATAGATTTGAGCATACTACACATATTTAAACATTGTCTTCACCGGAAGAAAGTGAGCGGTCTTTATCAAATTATCTACAACCACCCAGATGGAATCATACCCACTTCTTGTCCTGGGTAGACCCACAATGAAATCCAGGGAGATCTGCTCCCATTTCCACTCCGGAATAGGCAAGGGATGCAACTCTCCTGCCGGCCTCTGGTGCTCGGCCTTGACTTGCTGACAAGTCAAACATCTCGAAACAACTCTGTGACATCTCTCTTCATTCCTTCCCACTAATATACATCTCTCAAGTCATGATACATCTTAGTGGAACCAGGATGAACACTATATGCTGACTGATGGGTCTCCTCTAAGATTTCAAGTCTCAGTTCCTCTGAATCTGGCACACAAAGACGAGTCCCAAATTGTAATACTCTACGGTCATCTATCATGAACTTAGAATCTCTATCCTATCTAACCTGATCTATGATCTCCAACAGGCGAGCATCTGTGTCTATGTATCTCGGATACGATCCAATAACTGAGGAAGGATGCGAATATGAGCTAACTGTCCTCCTATCGATATGAACTCAAACTGTACACTGCTATTACATAGAATCTGCCAGTCTGCAGATGACTGTCTCTGCATTGTGCTCAAATAAGATAAGCTACCTCCGGGCCTCCGACTCAAAGTCTCTGCCACAACATTCACTTTGCCCGGATGATAAAGAATCTGGCAATCATGATCCCTCACGAGTTCCATCCATCTACGCTGCCTCCAATTAAGATCTCACTGCTGAAAGATATACTTTAAGTTTCTGTGGTCTATGAATATTTGGCACGACTCACCGTACAGGTAATGCCTCCAAATCTTCAGTGCGAATACTACAACAGCCATCTCTAAGTCATGAGTGGGGTAATTCTGTTCGTGCCTCTTCAGTTTCCGCGAAGCATAAGCGACAACCCTCCTGTGCTGCTTCAACACACAACCTAAACCCACTCGAGAGGCGTCACCATAAACAACAAAACCACTTGACCCAAAAGGTAAAGATAGTACTGGTGTAGTCGTCAAGCGAGTCTTCAACTATTGGAACTCTACTCACACGCCTCTGTCCAAAAAAATGGAACCTCTTACCTGGTCAACCCGGTCAGTGGTGCAGCGATCCGAGAAAATCCTGCACAAAACGTTGGTAGTAACCCGCCAAACTTAATAACTGCGAATCTCCATAACTGACACAGGTTTGGGCCAGTGCCTAACTGTCTCGATCCTCTTTGGGTCCACACATATCTCGTCTCTCGTAACTATATGACCCAAGAAATCCACACTATCCAGCCAGAAAGCACATTTGGAAAATTTAGCGAACAACTGATGCTCCCTCAAGGTTTGCAATGTGATATGCTAGTGCTGCTCGTGCTCTTCTCATCTACGGGAGTACAAGGATGTTATCCATGAATACCATAATGAACTGATCCAGGAATAGCCTGGAAATGCGGTTCATCATATTCATGAAAGCTGCTGGGGCATTGGTGAGCCCGAATGACATCACCAGAACTCATAATGCCCATATCGTGTGTGAAAAGCAGTCTTCGGAATGTCATCCTTACGAACTCTCAACTGATGATACCCTGACCGCAAATCAATCTTTGAGAAATAGCCAGCTCCCTGCAGCTGATCGAATAAGTCATCGATACGAGGTAGTGGATATTTATTTCATACAGTAACTCGATTCAGCTGCCTATAGTCGATGCACAGTCTCATGCTGCCGTCCTTCTTCTTAACTAATAAGACAGGAGCTCCCCATAGTGATACACTTGGACGAATAAGTCTTTTATCCAACAACTCTTGCAACTGACCTTGGAGTTCTTTTAACTCCGTTGGGGCCATCCGATAAGGTGGTATAGAAATAGACCCCTACCCGGAATCAAGTCAATGCAAAATTCGATATCGCGATTAAGCGGTAATCCTGGCAATTCAGCAGAAAACACATCCAGAAATTCTCGTGCGATCGGAACCTAATACAACTGGACTTCAGCGGCTCCTACATTTCCAACAAATGCTAAGAACCCATGACAACCCTTCTTCAAGAGCCGTCTCGCACAAAGAGCAGAAATCATGTTAGCAGGAGTTATACTACAGTCTCCCTGCATAACAAAAATCGGTTCACCTAGAAAACAGCATCTGACCGCTTTCCCCCAACAATCTATATAAGCATGACAAGCGGCCAACCAATCCATACCAAAAAGTATATCAAAATCTAACATATCTAGGAGAAACAAATCCACAATGAATCCCTATCACCGATACATACTGAACAAGACCTGAATACATGTCGAGCTATAAAAGAATCTCCTATAGGAGCAATCATAACTAGCGGTAACTCTAACAACGACGACTCTCTTCCTAGAGAAAGTGCAAAATGTGTAGATACATAAGAATGCGTAGAACTGGGATTAAATAAAATATGTGCATTTAAAAAACATACAGAAGGAGTACCTGTCACGACTGCATTGGATGCCTGGGCATCCTGTGGAGTCAAAGTAAAGACCCGAGCCTGGCCCCTACCAGCATCCTGACGTCCTTCCGTAGAGTCTACAATTCCTAGCGAAATGCCTTGGACGTCCATAACTAAAACAGGTAGATGGGGGCCTCTGCTCATCGGGGTACGAACTGAACATCTGGCCCTGAGTCCTATCTCGACCAAAACTGCGGCCTGGAATAAATCTGCCTCGAACTCCTCGTCCTCTCGAACTACGACCGTCATGACTACGGCCTTTATGGGCATTGATCTGGCGTGGAACAACAACAGGTGTAGGAGGTAATGTGCTCAGAGGAGGTGGTGAAGATATTGAAGTCACATATGAGACCGATAGCTCACCCTGTCGTATCACAGGAAAATTTCGGATAAAGTGACACGGACATCCACACCTGAAACATCTTTGCGAGGGCTGTTGATCATATGGGTATAAGTAACATAACTGGTCCATAAAGAATCCGCCACGGCCTCTACGAACATGTCTAGGAGATGATGTATTAGTACGAATTCGCTTTGGTCTCTGAACAACCGTACGTGGAGTAATGGCCGACCTCCGTGCTCGACTAATCTTTATCAAGGATCCGATCATTTGGCGCATCTCTTGAACATTCGCCTCCATCTTAGCTATACAATCAATAGAGGGTGGATCAATCTGTTCATGAAGGATAGGCGCACTGCCTTGGTCTGTCCTCATCTCAGACGAGCCCGCTCCAATCTTATCTCTAACAGCGGCCCCTTGAGTCCTCATAGTCATTATTGACTTAGTGGCTAGAGTAAGAAACATGATTGATAAGGACATTACAATTGAATTACAGGATACACGGAATCAAGAAAGGAAGTACGAATAAATATGTCCTAAGGTCACTTAGGCTGAGTATCATAGCGTAAATATGCCGTGGAACATATGTACGGTACCCTACTCATCCTAAATTACCTACTCCATCAAACCTAAGGTCATCCTACGTAACGAAACTTAAGTCTACTAATTCCAAATCACTACTCAGTTCCGTAAGGTTAATCCTAAACTCTGATACCAACTTTGTCATGACCCAAAGTTTGGATGTGACTGGCACTTAGATTGTATGATATCTAAATATGTCGACACAATCTGAGTAAGCCAAAAACCAAGATCAAAACCCTTTTTGCGGAATTTAGAAAATTTTAGTTTTAAGTAAAAGAATGAAGTAGCATGCCGACCGGTTTTTAAATAAGAAAAGTTTAAACAACTGGTTTTGAAACTTCGACAGTACTTCCTTTTTAGTTATTAAATAAGCAGTTATAAGGTGTGTGAATAGGTTGCATCCCTAGTTGGGAGCAAACGATGCTAAATAGCGTAAATCAATACACAATAATTATACGGCATTCAAATGAAGAATCTCACACATAAGTAAAAGGAATATAATTAAACTCCACTAAACGATCTCAACAGTCAAAATAAGATACATACAACCACATCTCGTTCTAAGTCAACTATGCAGGGTCTGATGGAGTAATACTAGATCCAATATACAAAACCAAAATAGAAGGTTACTACGTAGGTAATCCACCTAGCTAAAAGGAGCGACAAAGCTGATAAGTGGATCCGCACTGCTGCTACGCGTCCACACGACTCCTGTAAGGAACTATGGCACAACGGGGTGAGTTTCCAACTCAGTGAATAAAACTAACATATATCGGCTGATAATGTAAATATGCCGAACTAGAACTAATATCAACAACAATGAATATAATGCATAATAACAGGTGGAAGCATGAATATGTATTACTCAATGTATAAATCAAAACTGAAATCTCATCAATTATTTTCCAAATAAGGTTCGTCTTTCCGTGTCCAACATCGACACAAATTTCGGTGTTTCATCAGGCATCGTTCCCCGAACGATCCTGTCAATCAATAACACCGGTCGATATCACATAGATATCCGTCATGTTCACAACTGTCTCCTGTATCGAGTATCCTCGCTAGGCTCCCCGCCTCAAATGCGGCTATCCTGCCCCTCGGTCTCGACCGGGTCCACCATGAATCCGACTGTATAGCTCCCCCACTCAGTCTGGATAACGTGAAAATCCGTGACCGTATAGCTCCCCCACTCGGTCCGGAATAAAAACAAATCATGAAAACAACATCTCATGGTGGACATCTCATATCAACATGAAAATCACTGAATCTACCAAATAGTATATAAAAACTCAAATCCATAAATCCTCAATAATCCAATGCATCTATATCGAATTACTAACACTTGAATATGAAACATAATATCATTTATGCAAAGAAATTACCATTTTTGATGCTTAAGATATAGTAGGAATCGTATTTAACATAACGAATACTAAGTGTGTAGGTGACATGTTAATATCGACGGGGTGTAGTGTAACATGTAGGTACGTGCATGTGCAACATGACTCGTCGATAGTTGTGCAGTGTTCTACTAATTATTAACATGACAATGGATATATATGTTTGAATGCATATGATCAAATTTATATGCTAAGGTAACTTTCATTTAACTTAAGTTACAGGCGTATCACGCCATCCACACAAAATCCCCCGTTAGATATTTAGTCTACTCACTGGAATATGTCGTATACTACTCAGAAATCACCAATCTCTTTCCTTTCCTTGCGGCCTCCGAAGTTCCCGTACTCAAATCTAATATCGACATCAACTTGTATAAGAAACGGCTAAACTCCGATACGGAGAAAACATGAAAATACAAGTTTTATGTATTAACTATACTACATACTACTATTATAAACTATCTAAGACCTATACTAACTGGAATTTACCCAATCGCTGTTCGTAACAGAAAAAAGAAACGCGTTACGAAATATTCGTGTTGTGTTTTAGAATTTTAACTCCTATTTCAGATATTAGCTTCTAGATTTCATATACTGCTAAAACAACTTAAACAAACAATACCAAATATCTTAATACATATGCATAGACCTACCCTAAAAATCCCAACACCCAACTCCACTAAAAACCCGGCGAGATCGGATATATGGCACTTGTCGCCGGCAAAAATCCGAGCAACAGGGTTCGTCTTCCTAGGGTTTATTCTAGGTCCAGTCTATAAGATTAAGGTACTGTTTGGTTATGCTAATTATCATCTAAATTATAGCAGATTTACACAGAGCCTATATTCACCCAAAATACGACATTTCCGATATCCGATTTCTACTTTAAAACACTTACAGAACTAAAATCCCACAGAGTTTAAGTATTATACCTATAGCAAGATTGCTGAAAGGCTTCCTCCAAGATGTAGAAGCTCCAAGATCCTAGCTTGGTGATGGTGAGAATCCTTAGCACTTAGTTCTCTCCTTCTCTTCTCTTTTCTTTTCTTTTTCTATTTCTTTGTGGTTCTAGGATATTTTCTTCTTTCCTTTCAATTTAATTTTTTATTTTCAAAAGATATATGAACTGAACAAGATAAGGGGAGTGAGTGAGGGTTGTAGGAGGAGGTGTCATCAAACAAGGAAGTGGTAGTTTCATTCAAGTAGGAGGTGTGGCATGGAAAATGGTAGGGTTTTCATGCAAAGGGTGGGGTGTGTGCATGAGGTGTATATGCAAGAAGGAGGTGTCCTCATGTTTTTATGATACACCAAGGGTTTAAATTAAGCTTAACCAATTCCAACCCCTTTTTGCATAACAACCCTTAAACAAATTCTAATTTGAAAAAAAAGAAACTTACCTTTTCACATAACCCCTCATACTATATCATATTACACATGAAGCTAAATTTTTCACTAAAACCCTTGAAAATCATTAATGTTACAAACTTAAAATTTCAATTTAATTAGTTTTACACTACTTATGAAAGTGTCATATTTTGTTTCACTAACCTTTTAAATTAACATTTTATTATTTAATTAATTAAATTAATTTATTATCTAAATTTTTCAAAATGTTACAGGTTAATACCTCAAGAAGTATTAACGGTCGCATGAAGAATATGTGAGCAATTCCATCTAAAATATTCACCGACTAAAAAGTACTGAGGTAGATGGACAAGAGTATGATAGCTTGAATTGAATTCTCCGAGTGTAGGGATGTCCTTTACACACACGTAGGGATATATGATCGGTGTTTGGAAGAAAGGTAGGAATGAAGAATAAAGACGATATTTTATTGAGGGATATGTGATTTCTAATATCTTTTCATGACTATTAAGATAGGGCTCATGACAACCGAAAAGCCAGTGTCATTGGAAACTCTGATTTTCAAAGCATTTCTTTTATAATTCTTATCTTTTTATGTAACTTTCACAGTCTTCCTTTTATTATGAGATTTTGGGGGTGCAATCCGCTGAAAACCCTCAGGAGACAACACTCCTCCTACTAGGGACACCTAGGGGTTTAAATGCTTGTTGCACATGCTCAGTGCAATCGTGTTGCCTACGAAAGTGTGCTAGTTAGTTTTTCTTTTTCTTTCTCTTTTTCTTTTCTTCTTCACCTGAATAAAAGAGGTTTGCTCGGGACGATCAAAGTCAAGTTTGGGGGTATTTGTTCAGTCTAAAATACTGCACTTTCAACACGACAATTTCCTTACTCTTTCTAATCATCTAAAGGTGTTTGGGATAAATATAACACATATTTGCAGTTAGTCTGGAAAAGATCATTTAACATGTGTTATACTTTATAACCGGCATTATGAAGGAAAGTGTGTGTTAATATTTCACGCATAATATTTTGTATCTCTCACACTCTTTACTGAGATCTTGTGCCAGATTATTCAGGTCAAATAACAGGAATCAGAAATCTGCCAATATAATACAGGAAACCAAAGAATCAAATACTGACAGCAACCAAGTAAACATCAGAAGATTCCAGACATCAAAAGAATACCCTGATAACAACATCAGAACACTCCAGAAGAATGAACTCATGATCTGACCAAACGGCCGCGGATCTGCGGCCGAGTCAGGCTGATCCGCCGCGGATCCACGGCTGAGTTGTAGGGTTACTAGGCACTGTCACAAGGGTCTATAAGGCATCAACCATGCCCGATTTAAATTTTAGAAGTGCCGAACAACCTAAAGCAAGGATCTTTGCTAGATAATTAGGGTTAAATATGCAAGTAAACATCTTTACATCTAAGAGAGAGGGATTACAATCTTTGTAGTCCACTCCTTCGCTTCATAAGCTCCGAGTAGTAGTCCCTTCGCCACGATCCATGATCTCCCGGACTCAAGAGAGGCTCCACAAGCCCATGCTTGCTTGAAGTCTTCCTTTTCGAAGATGATCTACCTTGAAGTTTCTTTAACTCAAGCTCTCACTTCTCTAATCAAGTATTAATGAAGTGAACACCCTAATCTAATTGGCTAGATTAGATGAGGATGATGAAGTAGGAATTATGCTCTCTTTTATTTTCAAAATCTCACACTCATTCATCACAAAATCAAAAGCTAGAAAGCTTTTCATGGAGGAAGAAGAAGATGAAGTCTTTTTGTGATGAATAATGAATTGTTATTCTAATTACAAATGCAACCCATGGTTAATAATGAAAGGGCTAACCATTGTAGAGATTTAACTAGGGTAAAGGGTTTGGGTTGGGTTAGGAAATATCTCCACAAATATCAACACGTAATATCTTAGCTTAAAACAAAACAAAAGATTCTAGAAGCTTCATGAAAAGGCTAACCCAAATCAAACCCTAATCATGTTTAATCTCCACTAATCATGTTGCATTAGTAATCATAACTTGTTACAATATTATATATCACATATATAATATATTTTTGTAACAAAAGAAAATAATACAATTAACATATATCGCATATATATCAATGTATTATCCGGAGAGAAAATGAATCAATAAAGCGAGTCAATATTAGATAATGTAATGTAATATATCATATATATAATTATACATTAAATTATCGAATCAACACTTGATCCGACAATCCGGCTATTTCTCAAATAACCGACTAATATTATCTGTATCAGTTCATCAAATCAACACTTGATCCGATGACCCGGCTATATCACATATACCCGGCCGATATCATAATATCGCGAGAATAGAATATGGTATCTCATATCGCATATTCTCGGTCCCGCACATATCACATATGTGCTCCTACTCCGTTTTGCCTGAGTCAAGAAACCTCTGTATAGGACTCTAAAGAATCGTCAATACGCCGGCAGTAGGTGATGATCATATCAAACACCCACAAGCTGCAAGCGGTCAGCTAAACGTAACAGCCACCCAGGTATTGATCGATCATAAGATCAACAAGCAAGCCTGTAATTCTCCTATGAATCCAATCAGTAACACTACCGTACAGTCCGGTCTCTTCGTCTGATATGTTGCATATCTAGTCTAGGGGTGGTAAACGTCAGACCCCAGTAACCGATAAGTTATGTCGATGTGAGGCTCATAATGGGTCGAGAAACTACTGGTAACACTTACCAGTAAATCTTTAAATCAGCCCTGGCCAGGGACTTTCAGTTATAGCCAATCGAACACAGCACAACATCAACTCCTTATACTGGGAGAGATGAATCCCCTCCTATCGCTCATTGCTTCCATGTGATTCAGGACTGCACCCAAAAGCCACCGTTTTGCACGCCCTTTTGGATGTGGTAAGGTGGATTGTCAGAGTTGCATACCTCATTGCCACTCCTACTTTTACCCTTTTCTCCAGGACACCCCGTATTACTACGAACGTCCACTTCCATTGGACAAAACCATCGTATGGTTATATACGAACTCGAAGGAATTTATTCGAGGATGGTTTCCGGTTCTGGAGAAAATGAATAGGATTATTCAGTTGTCTTTTCCTTTTACCTTCTCTCAAGTTGTGAGTACTCCTTGGTTTAGGAGATAGTACACCTATTACGCAAATTGGATAGTCTTCTTCCAAACCATAGGCAGGTGCCGACCGGTAGGGAATGAAGAAAACCAATTAGCCTAGCGATGGTGTACAGAAGGTATTATGTAAAGACAAAGAAAGGGATTAGTAAGAGGGCAAAGTAAATTGCGACTGATATTTACGACCAAATCAAGTATTTCATTACCACTCCCACTTCACCTTTGTATTTCTCCAGAACACTCCGTATCACTACGAAGATCCATAGTTTATTGGATATTCCATCGTATGGTTATATACGAACTCGAAAGGAACTTGTTCCAGTTCGGGGATGGATTCTGGTTCAGGAGAAATAGGAATAAGGTTTATTCAGGTGTCTATTATCTTCACCTTCTCTCGCATTGCGAGTGCTCCTAGGATTAGGACAGTACACCCATTATGCTTATTGGATAGTCTTCTTCCAAACCATAGGCTGGTGCCGAAAGGTAGGGAAGGAAGAAAACCATTTGGCCTAAAGGGGTGTACAGAAGGTAATGACTAAAGACATATAAAGGGATTTGGAGAGGTGGCAGAGATTTATACGGTTACAGTTGTGAATCTGATAATGGAAGAGGCATTACTAGGAATACCAGGATACCCCATCGAAACATTTCAATGTTTCAGTTTCACTGTGTACTGTTAAAAGAAAACTGATTTCCCAATTAGATACTTGCTCCAGGGTATGTATTTACCAGGTTTGATTCTCACATCTTTATGGTTTTACAGATGATGAGTGGGAGTAAGTTATTGGGAATTAGGTGATCATCTTCATTATATCGGAATTCGTTGTAATTGGTGATATTTGAGGAAGTCACCTGGGTTGTTTGCCGGACGGCGAATATTTGGTTTTGAATATCCGTTATAATGCACCAATTTCAAATTGATATATCTGTACGTCTATTTTTATAGAGTGAGATATACCTTTTTGAAATTATGTCGATGACATTTACCTATATCAGTTGATGGTTAGGTAAGGAGCATTAAACAGCGGTGTAATTCTTCTTAACCATAAGTACAGTTTTCAACCTACGACACACAGGGAGTGAGTTATTAGACTCAAGGGACTTGTACAGAGTATTGTATATTGTCCAGTGTCCATCAGGACAGAGGGGTTGGTTCTCGTACTATATTCGGTTTACTTATGACTTCTCTAGTTTTTAGACAGGTGTTTCGTAGAAACACAGGGTCCGAATTTTGAGAAGTTATAGGTATTTGAATAAAGTAGAGAACCAGGTGTTGCAAGTATCAGGATTCTTCAAGGTGATCGAAGATGTAGATACTTGTGTAGGGTATTCAGTTGATAGTAATGATTAAGAGAACTTGCTTCTCTTTCAGGTTACTCATAATTGGAAGCATTCCTAAGTTGAGTAACGCTGATCGGCCTCTTTCCATTTAGTTGACATGCGCTGGAGACAGCTGCATGATTTGAATCTGGTTCAATTAAATCAGTGCCTCTGTTTCTATATTGGATATAGAACAGTTCGTATCTTAACGATGTTAAGGTACGGGGAGTTGTCCGGCTTATGCTTAAAACCAGACTCTGGATAACTCAAGGCGCGTTTCTGTAATGGCAGTCTGTGGGTTGACCCAGGCTATGACGAGGGTTGACTTTCTACCATCTGGAAGATCAATAGTGATATTGTTCTTGACTCGCCACAGTTTTAACAAAAATGGATTTTTTCAGAAAACAGTAGTGGGAGTATGGTAGAACTGGAAGTGATTCCAGAACCACAAACGATTACTGAAGATTTTGATAGGATCCTAAAGATTCAATCTGGTTTGACATTCCATTGGCCACTCCGCAGATACGGTGGGTAACTTCAGGCACCCGAGAGGTACTCCGGTAGCCTCAAGGACGGTGACAGGGAAGTTCTTGTTTACCCAGACTTGCCATTGCTGTTGTTCCAGATTGTGAGACCCGGCAGGAGGATGACTATAGCGTCGTTCTAAACTAGCTTTAGAAGTGTACGTCTATATGACTTTGCCAGAGGGTTGTCGTAGTCAGTGGGAGCAGCGGAAGCATTGGTGGGCAGGTAGCTTATGTCTATTTATAGACTAAAGCAGATGTAGCGGAGATAGATCATCTATTTCTGATGTGACAGTCATAGGTTTGACTTCATCAGAATAGGAGATGGATCTGTTAAGAAGGTAGTAGGGTGTGATGTCCTGGTATTTGGATGACATACACAGAGTAGGAAGTGATATTCCTATACTACGGTCGGTTATACTTTGGTTGTCACACAGTGGTTTCTCCACATGGGACTTGGACATTATATCAGACATACTGGTTACTAGATCTATGGTTTTAGATCTAGATTTGGGTGGTTTTCCAATTAAGGGTACTTTGACAGCATTCTAAGAGTATTTAGAATGGACGACTCCTGGCACGGTAGTGTACCTGCAGGTGATGGAGTCACCCTCTCTAAAGGTGTCCTACAGACTAAAGTGGAGAGGGATGTGCATGATTGGCAGATCACTTGCTTAGGCAATTGAGTCAATCATGAGATGTCAAGTACCACACCAGATGTTGTTCTTGCAGTAGATGCAATAAGTTGACATTGATCCAATCCTGGAGAAACAGTCGGAAGCAGTTTTAGAACATAAGTGGATGTTCTAGGGATATGATAACGACAGCCTCATTCGGGAGACAGTTATCATTCCAGGCTTCCAAGGTGACTTGGACGACAGGGAGGTTGTCAGAGTTATAGTTTTCCATCTGACGAGGGGCAGTATTTTGGACAGGTGGTCCAAGGCAATACTGAAGGAGGCATGGCGCAGGATACTAATTAAGTTCAGTTGACAATACAGTCTAAGAAGTTTGGATTTGGAGTTCATTTATGAGCTAGGTCCCATCAGACATCCAGACACATTCTAAGACAGGTATTGCTCATTTCGGGAGATGGCTTTCTCTGCGAACTTGAGATATAGAGAGACATAGAAAGAAACATCTGAGCGGATCCACTCACTGAGACTATTCCTCGAACGCAATAGTTTCGTAAACGAGCTTTGTGAGACTGACAAGTAGAGGAGTTGGGTGTTCGGTATCATACGGGCTGTGAGTATGCGACATCGCAATAATTAGCCTTGAGTGCAAGTGGGAGATTGTTAGAGATAGTGCCCTCAGAGTCAATTATTGGATCACAGGCACGTGATTGTAATGATTGAGGGAGGACCTATCCCGGTAGGACAGTCTTACTCAAGATGATAGTATGCTATCTGGTTTACCTTTATTATCGTGTACTGCTTTAGGTGACCCTACAGGTCGCTATTACACGTTGATAGAGCCTCTAGGATTCTTGCTTGACTGCCAGCAGTATGAGGGTGATCATATACGTGGGAGCTGGTAGTCTATAAGCACATCCTTAAAAGGTCCCTAGTCGTGGGAGTTTCGAGACAGGGCATCGATACTCAGTCGAGACCCCGACGAGGGGCGGTGTCCGGTCTCACAAGCCACTGGTGTCAGTTGGTTCACCTAAGATGTATACAGGTGCTCATTGGGTTATGAGTACACCGGACAGGACTCGCCGGGAACATGCTAGTTGGTCTTATACCTGATGTCAGATAGCAGTTCCCTGGTGACATGTGTACAGGTTAGTTCATCGACCTGAGGATCGTCATTTGTCTCGTGTGAGTTCCCACTGTACTTTGATTATTACCCTACCACGACTCAAAGGAGACGTGCAAACAGATTTTAGTTGGGTACAGTCCCGAGCCACATGGAGGCAGTGAGCGGATCTGCAGGGGTTCGTCTCTCCCGGTATTGGGGGTGAGGTCGCGCTGTGTCTAGGAGAGCCAGAACATGAAAAGTCCTTGGCCAAGGCAGGAGATTTACTGGTAGGTATTCCAGTAGTATCTCATGGTGTTCTGGGCTACACTCCGACACGACTTGTACCGCTTTTGGGGGTCTGACTTTTACCAACCCCCTAGGCCCGCCATACGATGCTCATAGACGAACGGACCGGACTGTACGGATATTGTCACTGACAGGCTCAGTAGGGTGTCAGGATGAGTTCGCTCATCGACGTCCCTTTTGGTCAAATACCTGGTAGCCCGTTACGTATAGGCTAATACCTCTGACGTGCTAGTGGTTAAATCCACAACCAAGGTGTTGATGAGTCTTTAGAGTCCCCCACAGACCAGTTTCTCAAGTTTCGGGCGAAACGCTGTAGAGGCCGTATGGAGATATGGCAGGGTTTAATCAGATACGTGCGGTATTGCACGGATCAGGATCGGACAGATAATACTAGCCGGCTTTGGTTTAAGCCGGATCCTAGTATTGTACAGTGTAGAGTTTGTCTCATTGCATTTGTATTTCGGTCGGAATACAAATGCGGGTGTGTATACACAGTATCGGGGTTTTCCTGTAATTTATTACGGGATCAGTTTTTGGAGTTGCCAGTTTATTTTCCGTTTCGGCCATATTTCTTTGTATCTTTCATTGGCCGAAGATTGGTGGAGGAGGGCTTATTTGCATTTGTGCAAATAAGCATTTGTGGAGGGTGTTCTTCGCATATTGTTGGATCATGATGGTTGCACCATCCCTTGACCATTTGACTTCTTCTTTCATGATGGCTTGACTTTGTGATGAGATGATGAGGTTGGTGGAGTGTGGGTTTGTGTTTGTGATCATTTTCTTTCATGATATCATTTTGATCTCTCTCTCTTGCATTATTCTTGAGAGACTCTCATATTTTTGATCAAGACACTCTCTCTTCTCACTCTCTCTAAGCTTGGCCGGCCACATTGGATAGGGGCTGTCCAAATTTCTCATGTGGGATTTTTTGCTCTTTTGCTTTTGTAAAAATCCCACAAGTTCCATCTCCATTAGCTTATATCATTTCCCCCACCATATGGCAACTCCCTCAACCCCTAGAGACACATATAGCACTACACCATTCTACAGCAACCTTTGGGCACGTCGACTCGCCAACTTCATGCCTGAGTTGCCTCGGTCCAGAGGTGGGAGCCCGTAAAAGAAGCCGGCGACGTGATGCCCTTCTGGCGAGGAGGTGGAGACCGGACATTCCGCGGGAGATCGGGACGACGACGAGAAGATCGGAGGACACGGATCGCTCGGTATATCTCTCTACCCGTTCCTTAGTTTGCTAGGACTAGTTTAATGGCCCGATCCGAGTTTATAGTGCGCGGTGGTGCCGGTTTGAAAAGTTTAAAGTAAATCACCGCTTCCGTATTCCGGCGTCGGATTGACGGCCGGGGCGCCGCCGTGCACTTACAATAGCATACTATCATGTCAAGCAAGAAAGTCCTCTTTATATATATCCAAGCATCCATTATAATATACATCATATATAGGGATGCTAGGCACACACACAAGGTTCTACAAGGCATCAACCATGCCCGATTTAAAATTTAGACGTGCCGAACAACCCTAACCAAGATCTTTAAACTAGAGTTTAGGCGAAAACAAGCATGTTAAACACTTTAACACTAAGTGAGAGGGATTACAACCTTTGTAGATCCGGTCCTTCACTTCTTAAGCTCCGTGTTGAGGTCCCTTCGCTGCGATCATCGTGTTCTGGACTCTCGAGAGGCTCCACGAAGAGAAAGATGCAGTCTTGCTTCCGATCTTCGATAACAAAGATGATCTACCTTGAAGTTTCATTAACACAAGCTAACACTCACTAAATGAAGTGAACACTCTCATCTAAAGGGCAAAGATAGATAAGGATGATGAAGTAGGATTTTTGCTCTCATTTATAATCTTTTTCTCACACATAATCATCACTTAGAAAAAGCTAGAAAGCTTTTTCCATGAAGAACTCAAGGTAGAAGATGATCAATCTCTTTGTGATGAATAATGAAAAGATAATAATGATGAATAATGCAACCATGGTTAACTAAACCTTTGTAGAGATTTAACTAGGGCTAGGGTTTGGGTTGGGTTAAATCATGAGTCACTTGAAAATATCTTTACAAAAACAAAAGAAAAGCCTAGGTCAAGAAACCTCTGTGTAGGACTCTAAAGAATCGTCAATACACCGGCAGTAGGTGATGATCATATCAAACACCCATAAGCTGCAAGCGGTCAGCTAAACGTAACAGCCACCCAGGTATTGAGCGATCAGAAGATAAAAAAGCAAGCCTGTACATTCTCCTGCGAATCCAATCAGTAACACTCCCGTACAGTCCGGTCTCGTCGTCTGATATGTCGCATATCTCGCCTAGGGGTGGCAAACGTCAGACCCCAGTAGCTTGATAAGTCGTGTCGATGTGAGGTCTATAACAGTTCGAGAAACTACTGATAACACTTACCAGTAAATCTCAGCAACCCTGACCAGGGATTTCCAGTTATAGCCAATCGAACACAGCACAATATCAACTCCCTACACCGGGAGAGACGAATTGTAGGGTTCCTAGGCACACTAAGGAGGTCTCACAAGGCATCAACCATGCCAATTTCAAAAATTCTAGGTGCCGAGAAACCCTAATACGGATCGTTGGCTAGAAATCTAGGCGAATATGAAACTAGTTAACAACTTAACTAAAGTTTAAACGGAAATACAACCTTTGTAGATCCGGTTCTCCACCTCCATAGCTCCGCAATGAAGTCTCCTCGCTGTCCTCATACAATCCCGGGCTCTAGCGTCGGCTTCATCGGAGAATAGGCGAGCTAGGTCGTCGATGTCCATGCCGAAGATGATCTACGTCGAGACATCGCTAGATCAAGCCCCACCTTCACCAAGCCATGAAACTTCTGAAGAAAACACCCTATACTACTTGGCAAGAGGTAGAGGATGAAGAAATAGGAAGTGGGTTCACTTTAGAATTGGATTTCTCACTCTTTATCATCACTTGCCATTGATGGAGGCAAGCTTTCTTCACATGAAGAAATGAAGAAGAAGACGAATATTGTTATGATAAGTTATTTAAAAATGAAAAGAAAATGAAAACTTATCATAATGTAAACCATGGTCAAGTGTAGAGATTAAACTAGGGTTAGTGGGAATGGTTAGGGTTAAGGATGAGATAAGAATGGTTGACTTGATCAAAGCTTCAAGAAGCTTCAACATGAAACAAAATTAGCCACCATTCTTTTCTCTTTATCTTTTCCAAAAGAATAAACAAATAAATGATTAAATAATGGGAGAATAAACAAAACCCTAACCACTCTCACAACCATGGTTTAATCTTCACACAAATCCAAGTTAACATGTATCATCAAACATGATACAATCATTTGCACAAAAAGTATATCACATACACAACTTGTACACCAAGTGAGAAAATCCATTTAAAGTGAACCAATACCAGTTAATGCAAAGTAATATATCAAATATATAATTATGCATTAAATCATTAAATCAACACTTGATTTAACGATCCGGTCATATCGCATATAACCGACTAGTATCCAATGTATCGGCTTATCGAATCAACCCTCGATTCGATAACTAGGTTATATCGCATATAACCATTCGATACATTCATCGCGAGAATAGAATACGGTATCACATACACGCATTATTCTCGGTCCCGCACATATCTCATATGCGCTCCTATTTCGTTTCGCTTGAGCCAGGAAACCTCTGTGTAGGACTCTAAAGACTCGTCAATACGCCGACAGTAGATGATGATCATATCAAACACCCGCAAGCCGCAAGCGGTCTGCTAAACGTAACGGCCACCCGGGTATTGAGCGATCAGAAGATCGACGAGCAAGCCCGCTCACACTCCTGTGAATCCAACCAGTAACACTACCGTACAGTCCGGTCTGATCGTCTGATATGTCGCATATCTTGCCTAGGGGTGGTAAACGTCAGACCCCAATAGCTCGATAAGTCGTGTCGATATGAGGTCTATAACAATTCGAGAAACTGCAGGTAACACTTACCGGTAAATCTCAGCAACCCTGGCCAGGGATTTCCTGTTATAGCCAATCGAACACAGCGCAACATCAACCCCCTATACTGGGAGAGACGAATCCCCCCCTATCGCTCATTGCCTCCATGTGACTCGGGACTGTACCCAAAAACCACCGTTTTGCACGCCCTCTTGGACGTGGTAAGATGGAAATCAAAGCACAGTGGGAACCACACAAGACTCTATGACGATCTCGGGTCAACAGACTACTCTGTACCAGTGTCACCAGAGAACTGCCATCTGACGTGAGGTATAATACCATCTGGGAGTTCTCGGCGAGTCCGTCCAGTGTACCCAGTCTCTACTGAGCACCCGTATATCATCTCTGATGTCAAACACCAATGGATATGGGATCATCCATCGCCCATCTGTATGGGTCGAGAAGGTATACGCTAGTCTACTCTGGTATATCGATGCCCCGTCTCGATACACCCACGACTAGGGACTTTGAAGGATGTACTTATGGACTACCATGTCCCCACTAGTATGATCCGCATCATAGTCCAGGTAGTCAAGTACACATCCTAAGGGCTTTTCCAACATGTAACAGAGAGACAATCAGTGTACACGTTAAGGTAAAGATCAACCAGATAGCATACTATCATGTCGAGCAAGAAAGTCCTCCCTATATATGTCCCAGCATCCACTACAATATACATCCAATGTACAGTAATGGCCTCTAGGGCATACATATAACTAACAATCTCCCACTTGCACTAGGGCCATCTGTAGCAGTGGTTGTAGTATCTCATACTCAACCATCCCATAAAAGTCTCTCTCTGGGAATAGGCCTTTGTGAGTGGATCCGCTGTATTGTCCTCTGAGTCTACTCTCCTAACCTCGATCTCCCTGGAGATCAACCATCTCCATGATCAAGTGATACTGCCTTAGAATATGTCTGGATCACTGATGGGACCGGCGTTCCTTGGCATAAGCCACAACTCCATTGTCACACAATGGGAGGAACATAGTTCATCTCATGAACCAATATACACCCAAACAGTCTCTTTGGTAGCATCTTAAGTAGCGATGTATCCTGCCTTTATCGTCTAGTATGTCATGGTATCTAGCTTGGAACTCTTCCAACATACCGTCCCTCCACTGAGGGTAAAGACAATGCCTGTGACTGACATTCAGTCGTCTTTATCACCCTGGAACCCTTCCAGTGATTCTCCCCAGGATCGATTGATATCATCTCACTACAACTAGTGAGAATCCTAACATCCAATTAAATCTATCTCATAGATCCAAAACTCAGGATTTAGGAGGTATCATTTTGATCCTATATGGAGAATCATTGTGATAAGCGGAGATTGACCGAGCGTAGCATAGGAAACTCCTTCCCTATCAAGAGCATGTCATCCACGTACTCTACGAGGATCGTCACTATACTCCCTACTACCTTTTTGTTTTATTAAAGGTTCATCTACCATTTTGATGATGTCAAACTCTTTGACTAACACATCAAAACAGATGTTCCATCTCCGCGATACCTGCTTTATCCTATAAAGCATCTTGTACACGTTTCCGCTGCTCCCACTGTCTACGAAGCCCTCTGGCTGTGTACTTATAGACGCACTCTTCTAAAACATCATTTAGAAAAGCAGTCATGGCACCCAACCGCCAGATATCGTAGTCATGGTATGTAGCCGTGGCAAGTAGGATCTGGATGGACTTAAGCATAGCCACTTAAAAAGGTTTCATCATTATCCATGCCTGGTCAATGACGAAAAGCTTTAACAAGTCTAGCTTTGAAAGTCTCAACTTTTCGATCTACACCAAGTAATCTTCTCAAGATATACTTGCTCTTGATGGGGATTTAACCCTTCAGATATTGCAACCAAAGTCCATACTTTGTTGGTGTATAAGGATTCCATCTCAGATCGCTAAGCATCCAGCCATTCTTACAGAGTCCTACTCCTGATAGCCAGTTCGAAACTAGTTGGGTCATCATCTCATGATGCAATCCTCGCTCCCACTGTCATAGAGAAACCGAAGTATCTCTCAGGCGGGTGAGGAACCCTACTAGATCGGCGGAGAGGCTGAGGTTCGTTGGAATCTACTGAATCCTTTGGTTCTACCAAATCATCTGCTGTTGTTTGTATAGCTGGAACCTTTCCAGTTGTACATAACAGATCTTGCCTCGAGCTTGTCCGGATTTTGCTTTTCAGACATAGACTGGACAACCCCAAATCTCAACTAACTTGAGAGATGGGCTCTTCCCTTATCATATCAAATATGAAATGGTAGGCAACTGATTTGATTCGAACCCTATTCAATAGATATGCAGCTTCTCAAGTGCATAACTCCCAAAAAGGAAATAGGTAACTCAGTAGTACTCATCATAGAGCACACCTTATCATATAGGGTGTTATTGCTCCGCCCCGATATACCATCGTGCTATGGTGTATACAGTGTTAGTTATATGTATGCCCTAGAGGCCATTACTGTACATAGGATGTATATTGTAGTGGATGCTGGGACATATATAGGGAGGACTTTCTTGCTCGACATGATAGTATGCTATCTGGTTGAACTTTACCTTAACGTGTATACTGTTTGTCTCTCTGTTACATGTTGGTAAAGCCCTTAGGATCTGTACTTGACTACCTGGACTATGATGCGGATCATACTAGTGGGGACATGGTAGTCCATAAGTACATCCTTCAAAGTCCCTAGTCGTGGGTGTATCGAGACGGGGCATCGATATACCAGAGTAGACTAGCGTATACCTTCTCGACCCATACAGATGGGCGATGGATGATCCCATATCCATTGGTGTTTGACATCAGAGATGATATACGGGTGCTCAGTAGAGACTGGGTACACTGGACGGACTCGCCGAGAACTCCCAGATGGTATTATACCTCACGTCAGATGGCAGTTCTCTGGTGACGCTGGTACAGAGTAGTCTGTTGACCCGAGATCGTCATAGAGTCTCGTGTGGTTCCCACTGTGCTTTGATTTCCATCTTACCACGTCCAAGAGGGCGTGCAAAACGGTGGTTTTTGGGTACAGTCCCGAGTCACATGGAGGCAATGAGCGATAGGAGGGGATTCGTCTCTCCCGGTATAGGGAGTTGATGTTGCGCTGTGTTCGATTGGCTATAACAGGAAATCCCTGGCCAGGGTTGCTGAGATTTACTGGTAAGTGTTACCAGTAGTTTCTCGAACAGTTATAGACCTCATATCGACACGACTTATCGAGCTATTGGGGTCTGACGTTTACCACCCCTAGGCGAGATATGCGACATATCAGACGATCAGACCAGACTGTACGGTAGTGTTACTGGTCGGATTCACTGGAGTGTGAGCGGGCTTGCTCGTCGATCTTCAGATCGCTCAATACCCGGGTGGCCGTTACGTTTAGCAGACCGCTTGCGGCTTGTGGGTGTTTGATATGATCATCATCTGCTGCCGGCGTATTGACGAGTCTTTAGAGTCCTACACAGAGGTTTCCTGGCTCAAGCGAAACGAAATAGGAGCGCATATGAGATATGTGCGGGACCGAGAATAATGCGTGTATGTGATACCGTATTCCATTCTCGCGATGAATGTGTCGAATGGTTGTATGCGATATAACCTAGTTATCGAATCAAGGATTGATTCGATAAATCGATACATTAGATATTAGCCGGTTATATGCGATATGACCGGATCGTTAAATCAAGTGTTGATTTAATGATTTAATGTATAATTATATATTTGATATATTACTTTGCATTAACTAATATTGGTTCACTTTAGATGGATTTTCTCACTCGGATGTGCGCATTATATATGTGATATGATTTTGTGCATTTGCTTGTATCATGTTTGATGATACATGCTTTTTGGTTTGTGTAAAGATTAAACCATGGTTATTTAAATGGTTAGGGTTTTGTTTTTCATATCTATTTATTCATTTATTTATTTATTTTCTTTTTGGAAAAAGAAATGAGAAGAATGGTGGCTTTCTTTGTTTGTAGTTGAAGATTCATGAACCTTTGACTTTGTCCACCATTCTTATCTCATGCTTAACCTAACCATTTGATTTAACCCTAGTTCAATCTCTACACTTGACCATGGTTTAGATTATGATAAGTTTTGATTTTTCTTTTCATTTTTAATTAACTTATCATAACTATTTCCTTCTTCTTCTTCATTTCTTCAAGTGAAGAAAGCTTGCCTCCATCAATGGCAAGTGATGAAAAAGAGTGAGAAATCCAAATCTAAAGTCTACCCACTTCCTATTTCTTCATCCTCTACCTCTTGCCAAGTAGTAGAGTGTGTTTACTTCACAAGTTTCATGACTTGGTGAAGTTGTGAGCTTGATCTAGCGATGCCTCGACGTAGATCATCTTCGGCATGGACATCGACGACCTAGCTTGCCCATTCTCCGACGAAGCCGACGCTTGAGCCCGGATTTGATTTGGACAGCGGAGAGGACCTCGTTGCGGAGCTATGGAGGTGGAGCACGGATCTACAAAGGTTGTATTTCCGTATCTTGTAGTTAAGTGTTAACTAGTTAGCTTTTTCGCCTAGAAATCTAGCAAACGATCCGTAGTCGGGTCTCTCGGCACCCGTAAAATTTTATAATGGCATGTTCGATGCCTTGTGAGACCTCATTAGGGTGCCTAGGAACCCTACACTGGTATCAGAGCCTAGCTAGAGCCTTAGGCGAAGTCCATACGGAATTTGAAACCCGAACGAACCCGAAACCCACACCCGAGAATGCTCTCTGGACATTTTTGAAATATCTGGATTTTTGTGAATTAAAAATTGCTAAAAAATTCAGCATAGAAAATTATGAATTACGATGCAAAAATTGAGAGGTGAACAGTAAAACTTGCGGCGGAACCGCGGCATAAGCCCTGCTTATGCGGCGGTTCAGCGGTCCCATGATGACGTCAGCTCCTCATTTCTGCACAGTAATTCCTGATAAATTCTTCTGAGTTTTCTGGGAATTTTTAAAATTTATTCCAGAGTTGCATTTTCTGGGCTTGTTTTGGGGGATTCGATTGTTCGATCGGGGTACAAATTTTGTCTATTTGGCTTTCCGGATAAATTTTAGAATATGTTAAAAAGTTCGACCGGATATAAATACCCAATTTTTCCCCTGTCGGGAAATTTCCAAGTGTTGGATTTTTCCGTAGTTTAACGACGTTCTAAGTAGTGCAAGTAACGCGATGGACCCTCTAGAAGACAACAAACCTTAACTCGATTATGTGACCGTCTTGAACTGCCCTTTGAACCTTCGGGTTTGGGGCAGTACGGCGTGCCACATGTGAGGCATTGGCTTGACCCTTCTACGGCTGGACCGTCGGTACTGAGGCACGAACTGAATGTTGTTAGACTTATTTCATGTGTTGATCTGTATCGGGAAAACTTGGGTGTTCGAATGTTCAATCGGAAAGTTTAACATTTTCTAATTATCCGGAATGGGATACAATAATTGGAATTCACAATAGTTATGTGATAACTGAATGAATGTTATAAACATAGCAATTTAGTCTCACTTGATCGGTTGCCACGGAATTTTGATGTGATCAAAAGTCCGTCGCAATCACGTAGCGTACGCGGATACTCGCCGATAAACTTAATAGACAGCCTCGCTCCATAGCCCCGACCAAGTGACTGTAGGAGAACCCCGTCGCCGAAAGCATCCGTTCGGGTGCTCGCGGTAGCGGTGTTCCGCCTTGGTGCACTTCGTCGACGGTATCGGGGGTGCGGCCGCCTACTAAAGTTTGCGACGAGTATTCGATCAGGATGTCGGGAATCTTGTTGAATTACCCGACTTGATATTGAAAAGAGTTTTCGATAATGAGACTAAAATGCGGGGTTTATAATTGTTAGGCATGTGATGTCTAAGAAATTCATTTGGTCAGGCATGCGATGTCTGAGGTTGTTGCGGATTCCAACTGTGATGTTTAGGTAATTAAATGATGGGACTTCATTAATGTGATTAATGAAATAAAAGAAACCTAAGATGTTGTAGAATCGAATTTCAAAATAAAACAGGTAGCTACAGTTCTTGCTTTGCACAGCGGTATATATGATATATCCTGCACCTTATTCGATAAGGAAAGGACCGAGATCCCTTCACCGGGAGTGACTCCTTTAGCAATAACTGGCAGATGCTACACACTCGGTTTGTCTTTTGATTGCTTTTAAGAGTTTTTGCTTTGCACAGTGATATATATGATATATCCCGCACCTCATTCGACGAGGAAAGGACCGACGATCCCTTCACCGGGAGTGACTCCTTTAGCAAAACTAGAAAAGCCTCAAAAACACTCCATTTCAAAATCATTTGATTCTACAACGATATCAAGTTCATTACGCAATAGGTTTTCAGAAAAACCTGTCGTAGCCCTCCGTCATTTCAGATAAGTACTGGTTAGTATTCGTGCTACGTTTGTTGACTATGTTAAGGCGTAGTGTGCGGTAGCTAATTAGTGCTTATCTGCATAAGCATATGATGTGATTGGATTAGGGTAGTCGTGCGACTTTGTTGACTATGTTAAGGGTCGTGCGGGTGGGTTTAATTCAATCGGGAAATGACGGGTTGAACTTGACTAGCACTTATGATTTGTTGACTATGTTAAGGTCATATAGCTGCTTGGGGCAAAATATTATCGGGAATTTCAAGTGTTGAAATTTGCAATGAGATTGCATACCTTCTATGAGATAGTTGGATCCCGATACCCGCTGCGAGTAAGAGTTACTCCTGGGAGAGTTTTATACATTACAATTAGCCGATCAAGTAGGTGTCTAGAAAGGTGTCAACGGGGTTACGCCTCTGGGAAAACGAGGTTTACATTAATTAGGTTCGTGCGAAAGCACGGGGGACCTCCCTCAAAGTACCGACACTGGCCTGGCTGAAAGATTGGCGAACTTGTAGTGTGTAATTAATCCCGGCTAGTCTTTCCTTTTAGGGTTTGAAGGAAGATTTGATAAAAAGCAGTGGGAGCCATCCTGATTAGATAAAATAATAACCAATCTATTCTTGACAGAGTGCACGCTGAGTGTTTTCTTCTCTCTCTCTCCAGGTAGCGACCATATCACGCCTTAATCAAGATAATAATACGGATTATTGACCGAACCCGCTTGTTATACTGAGCTGGGGAACGTTGGTCCCGCTCCAACTTATAATTGTTATAAGACAGAGCAGGAAATAGGGGATTACCAGAATTCCCGTGCCGCCCAAACGAAGAGAGTGCATGCTGATGCATCATCTTCGGGTGTGTTCATTATACAGAACTGTTTCTCAGTGTCCTTTACATCCTGGGTATGTGATACCAGATCAGGATCCCAGATATGTAATCTGTTACATAGGGCTGCAGAAAGGTAGAGAACTGAGAACGGGTGATAAGTTTCATGAGGCAGAAAACGGGGCAAGTGTTGCAGCCAAGTCTGTTGGTCACTGTCACCCTGTATTACCAATACATTAATTCTGAACGAATGTTATTAGATACCGAACCTGATATACAAAATCATATCTCTCTCTTTATTAGCAAAGAAAGGATATAATTTTGTATTGTTGGATAATGTTTTGAACATTTCCTATATCAAAAGTTGATCGGTTCAGACGCGTTATCTAAAAGCATTGATGTTCTAAATCAAACTACAGTTCTTAGTATACAGAACACACATAAGAGGAAGAGTTCAGAAATGAACGGATCCTTCTTAAGGCATTGTAGACTAGGTCAGATCAATGTGACCCGACCAGCTAGAGTTACATATAGATGCATATTTAAATCAGTTTGAATTTACATCTTGTGAAACTCGCCAGTCATGTCACAAAGATAAGATGACCATAGCTCCGTTTACTGGAAACAGAGAAAGAGTTAATGAACTCTTGGGATGATACATGTTGATGTATGTAGGTCCCCTGTCTACACATGCCAGGACTGGTTCTTTATACTTCATTACATTCTCTGATGATCTTTCGAGATTCAGACCTATGTTCCTGTTGAAACACAAGTCCGAACCTTTTGAGATATTCACAGAATATAAGTTAGGAGTAGAAAACCAAAATACGGGTATAAGTATTATGTCCCTTGATGTGATCAAGGAGGAGAATACTTGAGCACGGAAATCCTGGACTATTCTAAAGGAGAATGAGATTCTCTCTCGGCATTACTCCTCCGAATACACCATAGCACGATGGTATATCGGGGCGGAGCATTCACACCCTATATGATAAGGTGTGCTCTATGATGAGTACTACTGAGTTACCTATTTCCTTTTTGGGAGTTATGCGCTTGAGAAGATGCATACCTATTGAATACGGTTCGAATCAAATCAGTTGCCTACCACTCCATATGAGATATGGTATGGGAAGAGCCCATGTCTTAAGTCAGTTAAGATTTGGGGTTGACCGGCCTATGTCTGAAAGCAAAATCCGGACAAGCTCGAGGCAAAGTCTGTAATGTAGAACTGGAAAGGTTCCAGCTATACAAACTACAGCAGATGATTTGGTACAACCAGAGGATTTAGTAGATACCAACGAACCTCAGCCTCTCCGCCGATCTAGTAGGGTTCCTCACCCACCTGAGAGATACTTCTGTTTCTCTATGACAGTGGGAGTGAGGAATGCATCATGAGATGATGACCCAACTAGTTTCGAGCTGGCCATCAAGAGTGAGACTCTGTAAGAATGGCTGGATTTTTATCGATCTGAGATGGAATCCTTATACACCAACAAAGTATGGACTTTGGTTGCTATATCTGAAGGGTTAAATCCCCATCAGGAGCAAGTATATCTTGAGAAGATTACTTGGTGTACATGGAAAGGTTGAGACTTTCAAAGCTAGACTTGTTAAAGGTCTACGTCATTGACCAGGTATGGATGATGATGAAACCTTTTCTAAGTAGCTATGCTTAAGTCCATCCAGATCCCACTTGCCACGGCTACATACCATGACTACGATATCTGGTGGTTGGGTGTCATGACTGCTTTTCTAAATGATGTTTTAGAAGAGTGCGTCTATAAGTACACAGCCAGAGGGCTTCGTAGACAGTGGGAGCAGCGGAAACGTGTGCAAGATGCTTTATAGGATAAAGCAGGCATCGCGGAGTTGGAACGTCTGTTTTGATGTGTTAGTCAAAGAAGTTGACATCATCAAAATGGTAGATGAACCTTGTATAAACAAGAAGGTAGTAGGGAGTATGGTGACGATCCTCGTAGAGTACGTGGATGACATACTCTTGATAGGGAAGGAGTTTCCTATGCTACGCTCGATCAATCTCCGCTTATCACTATGATTCTCCATATAGGATCAAAATGATACCTCCTAAATCCTGAGTTTTAGATCTATGAGATAGACTTAATTGGATGTTAGGATTCTCACTAGTTGTAGTGAGACGGTATCAACCGATCCTGGGGAGAATCACTGGAAGTGTTCCAGGGTGATAAAGACGACTGAGTGTCAGTCACAGGCATTGTCTTTACCCTCAGTAAAGGGACGGTATGGTGGAAGAGTTCCAAGCTAGATACCGTGACATACTAGACGATAAAGGCACGATACATCGCTACTTAAAGATGCTACCAAAGAGGCTGTTTGGATGTATAATGGTTCATGAGATGAACTATGTTCCTAACATTGTGAGACAATGGAGTTGTGGCTTATGCCAAGGAACGCCGGTCCCATCAGTGATCCAGACATATTCTAAGGCAGTATCACCTCATCATGGAGATAGTTGATCTCCAGGGAGATCGAGGTTAGGAGAGTAGACTCAGAGGACAACACAGCGGATCCACTCACAAAGGCCTGTTCCCAGAGAGAGACTTTTATGGAATGGTTGAGTATGAGATACTGCAACCACTGCTATCAGATGGCCCTAGTGCAAGTGGGAGATTGTTAGTTATATGTATGCCCTAGAGGCCATTACTGTACATAGGATGTATATTGTAGTGGATGCTGGGACATATATAGGGAGGACTTTCTTGCTCGACATGATAGTATGCTATCTGGTTGAACTTTACCTTAACGTGTATACTGTTTGTCTCTCTGTTACATGTTGGTAAAGCCCTTAGGATCTGTACTTGACTACCTGGACTATGATGCGGATCATACTAGTGGGGACATGGTAGTCCATAAGTACATCCTTCAAAGTCCCTAGTCGTGGGTGTATCGAGACGGGGCATCAATATACCAGAGTAGACTAGCGTATACCTTCTCGACCTATACAGATGGGCGATGGATGATCCCATATCCATTGGTGTTTGACATCAGAGATGATATACGGGTGCTCAGTAGAGACTGGGTACACTGGACGGACTCGCCGAGAACTCCCAGATGGTATTATACCTCACGTCAGATGGCAGTTCTCTGGTGACGCTGGTACAGAGTAGTCTGTTGACCCGAGATCGTCATAGAGTCTCGTGTGGTTCCCACTGTGCTTTGATTTCCATCTTACCACGTCCAAGAGGGCGTGCAAAACGGTGGTTTTTGGGTACAGTCCCGAGTCACATGGAGGCAATGAGCGATAGGAGGGGATTTGTCTCTCCCGGTATAGGGAGTTGATGTTGCGCTGTGTTCGATTGGCTACAACAGGAAATCCCTGGCCAGGGTTGCTGAGATTTACTGGTAAGTGTTACCAGTAGTTTCTCGAACAGTTATAGACCTCATATCGACACGACTTATCGAGCTATTGGGGTCTGACGTTTACCACCCCTAGGCGAGATATGCGACATATCAGACGATCAGACCGGACTGTACGGTAGTGTTACTGGTCGGATTCACTGGAGTGTGAGCGGGCTTACTCGTCGATCTTCAGATCGTTCAATACCCGGGTGGCCGTTACGTTTAGCAGACCGCTTGCGGCTTGTGGGTGTTTGATATGATCATCATCTGCTGCCGGCGTATTGACGAGTCTTTAGAGTCCTACACAGAGGTTTCCTGGCTCAAGCGAAACGAAATAGGAGCGCATATGAGATATGTGCGGGACCGAGAATAATGCGTGTATGTGATACCGTATTCCATTCTCGCGATGAATGTGTCGAATGGTTGTATGCGATATAACCTAGTTATCGAATCAAGGATTGATTCGATAAATCGATACATTGGATATTAGCCGGTTATATGCGATATGACCGGATCGTTAAATCAAGTGTTGATTTAATGATTTAATGTATAATTATATATTTGATATATTACTTTGCATTAACTAATATTGGTTCACTTTAGATGGATTTTCTCACTCGGATGTGCGCATTATATATGTGATATGATTTTGTGCATTTGCTTGTATCATGTTTGATGATACATGCTTTTTGGTTTGTGTAAAGATTAAACCATGGTTATTTAAATGGTTAGGGTTTTGTTTTTCATATCTATTTATTCATTTATTTATTTATTTTCTTTTTGGAAAAAGAAATGAGAAGAATGGTGGCTTTCTTTGTTTGTAGTTGAAGATTCATGAACCTTTGACTTTGTCCACCATTCTTATCTCATGCTTAACCTAACCATTTGATTTAACCCTAGTTCAATCTCTACACTTGACCATGGTTTAGATTATGATAAGTTTTGATTTTTCTTTTCATTTTTAATTAACTTATCATAACTATTTCCTTCTTCTTCTTCATTTCTTCAAGTGAAGAAAGCTTGCCTCCATCAATGGCAAGTGATGAAAAAGAGTGAGAAATCCAAATCTAAAGTCTACCCACTTCCTATTTCTTCATCCTCTACCTCTTGCCAAGTAGTAGAGTGTGTTTACTTCACAAGTTTCATGACTTGGTGAAGTTGTGAGCTTGATCTAGCGATGCCTCGACGTAGATCATCTTCGGCGTGGACATCGACGACCTAGCTTGCCCATTCTCCGACGAAGCCGACGCTTGAGCCCGGATTTGATTTGGACAACGGAGATGACCTCGTTGCGGAGCTATGGAGGTGGAGCACCGGATCTACAAAGGTTGTATTTCCGTATCTTGTAGTTAAGTGTTAACTAGTTAGCTTTTTCGCCTAGAAATCTAGCAAACGATCCGTAGTCGGGTCTCTCGGCACCCGTAAAATTTTATAATGGCATGTTCGATGCCTTGTGAGACCTCATTAGGGTGCCTAGGAACCCTACATACAGAGGAGTAATGCTGAGAGAGAATCTCATTCTCCTTTAGAATAATCCAGGATTTTCGTGCTCAAGTATTCTCCTCCTTGATCTCATCAAAGGACATAATACTTATACCCGTATTGGTTCTCTACTTCAAACTTATATTCTGTGAATATCTCAAAAGGTTCTGACTTGTGTTTCAACAGGAACATATATCTGAATCTTGAGAGATTATCAGAGAATGTAATGAAGTATAAAGAACCGGTCTTGGCAAGTGTAGACAGGGGACCTACATACATCAACATGTATCATCCCAAGAGTTCACTAACTCTTTCTCTGTTTCCAGTAAACGGAGCTATGGTCATCTTATCTCTGTGACATGACTGGCAAGTTTCATAAGATGTAAATTCAAACTGATTTAAATATGCATCTAATATGTAACTTCAGCCAGTCGGATCGCATTGATATGACCTAGTCTACAATGCCTGAAGAAGGATCCGTTCATTTCTGAACTCTTCCTCTTCTGTGTGTTCCGTATACAAAGAACTGTAGTTTGATTTAGAACATTAATGCTTTTAGATAACGTGCCTGAACCGATCAACTTTTGATATAGGAAATGTTCAAAACATTATCCAACAATACAAAATTTTATCGTTTCTTTACTAATAAAGAGACAAATATGATTTTGTATATCAGGTTCGGTATCTAATAACATTCGTTCAGAATCAATATATTGTAATACAGGGTGACAGTGACCAACAGACTTGGCTGCAACTCTTGCCCCGTTTTCTGCCTCATGAAACTTATCACCCGTTCTCAGTTCTCTACCTATCTGTAGCCCTATGTATCAGATCACATATCTGGGATCCTGATCTGGTATCACATACCCAGGACGTAAAGGATACTGAGAAACAGTTTTCTGTAATGAACACACCCGAAGATGATGCATCATCATGCACTCTCCTCGTTTGGGCGGCACGGGAATTCTGGTAATCCCCAATTTCCTGCTCTGTCTTATAACAATTATAAGTTGGAGCGGGACCAACGTTCCCCAGCTCAGTATAACAAGCGGGTTCGGTCAATAATCCGTATTATTATCTTGATTAAGGCGTGATATGGTCGCTACCTGGAGAGAGAGAGAAGAAAACACTTTAGCGTATGCTCGTGCAAGATCAGATTGGTTATTATCTTATCTAATCAGGATGGCTCCCACTGCTTTTTATCAAATCTTCCTTCAAACCTTAAAAGGAAAGACTAGCTGGGATTAATTACACACTACAAGTTCGCCAATCTTTCAGCCAGGCCAGTGTCGGTACTTTGAGGGAGGTCCCCCATGCTTTCGCACGAACCTAATTAATGTAAACCTCGTTTTCCCAGAGGCGTAACCTCGTTAACACCTTTCTAGACACCTACTTGATCGGCTAATTGTAATGTATAAAACTCTCCCAGGAGTAACTCTTACTCGCAGCGGGTATCGGGATCCAACTATCTCATAGAAGGTATGCAATCTCATTGCAAATTTCAACACTTGAAATTCCCGATAATGTTTTGCCCCGAACGATCTATGACCTTGACAAGGTCAACAAACCATAGACCGCAAGTCAAGTTCAACCCGTCATTTCTTGATTGAATCAAACCCACCCGCACGACCCTTGACAAGGTCAATAAGGCCGCACGACTATCCTAACCCAATCTGCATCATATGCATAAGTAGATAAATACTGGTTAGCTACCGCACACTGCGCCTTGACAAGGTCAACAAACGCAGCACGAATACTAAACAGGACTTATCTGAAATGACGGAGGGCTACGACAGGTTTTTCTGAAAACCTATTGCGTAATGAACTTGATATCGTTGTAGAATCAAATGATTTTGAAATGGAGTGCTTTTGAGGCTTTTCTAGTTTTGCTAAAGGAGTCACTCCCGGTGAAGGGATCGTCGGTCCTTTCCTCGTCGAATGAGGTGCAGGATATATCATATATATCACTGTGCAAAGCAAAAACACTTAAAAGCAATCAAAAGACAAACCGAGTGTGTAGCATCTGCCAGTTATTGCTAAAGGAGTCACTCCCGGTGAAGGGATCTCGGTCCTTTCCTTATCGAATAAGGTGCAGGATATATCATATATACCGCTGTGCAAAGAAAGAACTGTAGCTACCTGTTTTATTTTGAAATTCGATTCTACAACATCTTAGGTTTCTTTTATTTCATTAATCATATTAATGAAGTCCCATCATTTAAAGTACCAAAACATCACAGATAAATACGACGTACACTTATGCCATCCGCATTCGCCTCGATGTCCCCTCGTGCACCGTTAGGTTAGGTAACTAACGGCAGAGCGGGGCAGGGCTAGCGCGGGTGTAAAACATAAGTAACGTCTATATAATATATCATATATACTATATACTGTATCTATCACAGAACATCACATGATCACATCACAAATATCGCAGCAGAAGAATCATATGAAATATTGGATATACTAGGACGTCCGCGTTTTCAATACGAGCCAGTATAAAACACGGATTCCACGGTCGTGATGAATAGCCAAACCCACACCCCTAGACCCCTACGAGAGCGGCAAGCAACCCTACCAATTCTGGAGTTAGGAGACCCGGACTCGACTCCTCGAGTTGGTCTCCCACTGGACTCCAGAACCCGGTTACTTGTGCCCTCCTCCTTGGGTCTATCCTAGTGCGGAAAAGAAAATAATATACAAAGGGTGACATCTTCCGCAACCTGGAAGTGCCCCAATAAAAGAATATTACATACAAGTTTTTACATGAATGAAAATGAAAAACACTCATCTCACATAAAAACCCCCGGCTATTCAAACACGACGATCCAATATAACATATCCAGCAACACATAACATCACATGTCATCAACGTAAGTAAATATGCACATCCCAATTGTCGTTGACATATAGCAACGAAACCGGCGATATCACATATTACACTTACGGTCACAGAAAAGAAAGTGTAAAACTACAACAGTTGGAATCCGCAACCTTCTTAGACATCGCATGCCTAAACCAATGAATTCCTTAGACATCACATGCCTAACAATTATAAACCCTGCATTTTAGTCTCATTATCGAAAACACTTTTCAATATCAAGTCGGACAATTCAACAAGATTCCCGAAAAACTGATCGAATGCTCGTCGCAAACTTTAGTAGGCGGCCGCACCCCTGATACCGTCGACGAAGTGCACCAAGGCGGAACACCGCTACAGCGAGCACCCGAACGGATGCTTTCGGCGACGGGGTTCTCCTACAGTCACTTGGTCGTGGCTATGGGGTGTAGCTGTCTATTAAGTTTACCCGGCGAGTATCCGCGTACGCTACGTGATTGCGACGGACTTTTGATCACATCAAAACTCCGTGGCAACCGATCAAGTGAGACTAAACTGCTATGTTTATAACATTCATTCAGTTATCTCATAACTCTTTGTGAATTCCAATTATTGTATCACATTCCAGATAATTAGAAAATGTTAGACTTTCCGATCGAACAATCGAACACCCAAGTTTTTCCGGTACAGCTCAACACATGAAATAAGTCTAACAACATTCAGTTCGTGCCTCAGTACCAACGGTCCAGCCGTAGAAGGGTCAAGCCAACGCCTCACATGTGGCACGCCGTACTGCCCCAAACCCGAAGGTTCAAAGGGCAGTTCAAGACGGTCACATAATCGAGTTAAGGTTTGTTGTCTTCCAGAGGGTTCATCGAGTTACTTGCACTACTTAGAACGTCGTTAAACTACGGAAAAATCCAACACTTGGAAATTTCCCGACAGGGGAAAAATTGGGTATTTATATCCGGTCGAACTATTTAACATATTCTAAAAATTATCCGGAAAGCCATATAGACAAAATCTGATAATCCGATCGAACATTCGAATCCCCAAAACAACCCAGAAAATTCAACTCTTGAGTAAATTTTAAAAATTCTCAGAAAACTCAGCATAATTTATCAGGAATTACTGTGCAAATAATGAGGGCTGACGTCACCAGATAGCCGCGGAACCGCCGCAGAAGCTAGGCTTCTGCCGCGGTTCCGCCGCAATAAATACTGTTCATCGAAAAATTTTTGCATCGTAATTCTTATTTTTCCCTGCTGAATTTTTTATCAATTTTTAATTTGGAAAAATCCCAGTTTTTGAAAAAAGGACAGAGAGCAATTTTGAAATGGGTTTTCGGGTTCGTTCGGACTTCAAACTCCGTCTAGACTTCGCCTAAGGCTCTAGCTTGGCTCTGATACCACTGTAGGGTTCCTAGGCACACTAAGGAGGTCTCACAAGGCATCAACCATGCCAATTTCAAAAATTCTAGGTGCCGAGAAACCCTAATACGGATCGTTGGCTAGAAATCTAGGCGAATATGAAACTAGTTAACAACTTAACTAAAGTTTAAATGGAAATACAACCTTTGTAGATCCGGTTCTCCACCTCTATAGCTCCGCAATGAAGTCTCCTCGCTGTCCTCATACAATCCCGGGCTCTAGCGTCGGCTTCATCGGAGAATAGGCGAGCTAGGTCGTCGATGTCCATGCCGAAGATGATCTACGTCGAGGCATCGCTAGATCAAGCTCCACCTTCACCAAGCCATGAAACTTGTGAAGAAAACACCCTATACTACTTGGCAAGAGGTAGAGGATGAAGAAATAGGAAGTGGGTTCACTTTAGAATTGGATTTCTCACTCTTTATCATCACTTGCCATTGATGGAGGCAAGCTTTCTTCACATGAAGAAATGAAGAAGAAGAAGAATATTGTTATGATAAGTTATTTAAAAATGAAAAGAAAATGAAAACTTATCATAATGTAAACCATGGTCAAGTGTAGAGATTAAACTAGGGTTAGTGGGAATGGTTAGGGTTAAGGATGAGATAAGAATGGTTGACTTGATCAAAGCTTCAAGAAGCTTCAACATGAAACAAAATTAGCCACCATTCTTTTCTCTTTATCTTTTCCAAAAGAATAAACAAATAAATGATTAAATAATGGGAGAATAAACAAAACCCTAACCACTCTCACAACCATGGTTTAATCTTCACACAAATCCAAGTTAACATGTATCATCAAACATGATACAATCATTTGCACAAAAAGTATATCACATACACAACTTGTACACCAAGTGAGAAAATCAATTTAAAGTGAACCAATACCAGTTAATGCAAAGTAATATATCAAATATATAATTATGCATTAAATCATTAAATCAACACTTGATTTAACGATCCGGTCATATCGCATATAACCGACTAGTATCCAATGTATCGGCTTATCGAATCAACCCTCGATTCGATAACTAGGTTATATCGCATATAACCATTCGATACATTCATCGCGAGAATAGAATACGGTATCACATACACGCATTATTCTCGGTCCCGCACATATCTCATATGCGCTCCTATTTCGTTTCGCTTGAGCCAGGAAACCTCTGTGTAGGACTCTAAAGACTCGTCAATACGCCGGCAGCAGATGATGATCATATCAAACACCCGCAAGCCGCAAGTGGTCTGCTAAACGTAACGGCCACCCGGGTATTGAGCGATCAGAAGATCGACGAGCAAGCCCGCTCACACTCCTGTGAATCCAACCAGTAACACTACCGTACAGTCCGGTCTGATCGTCTGATATGTCGCATATCTTGCCTAGGGGTGGTAAACGTCAGACCCCAATAGCTCGATAAGTCGTGTCGATATGAGGTCTATAACAATTCGAGAAACTACAGGTAACACTTACCGGTAAATCTCAGCAACCCTGGCCAGGGATTTCCTGTTATAGCCAATCGAACACAGCGCAACATCAACCCCCTATACCGGGAGAGACGAATCCCCTCCTATCGCTCATTGCCTCCATGTGACTCGGGACTGTACCCAAAAACCACCGTTTTGCACGCCCTCTTGGACGTGGTAAGATGGAAATCAAAGCACAGTGGGAACCACACAAGACTCTATGACGATCTCGGGTCAACAGACTACTCTGTACCAGTGTCACCAGAGAACTGCCATCTGACGTGAGGTATAATACCATCTGGGAGTTCTCGGCGAGTCCGTCCAGTGTACCCAGTCTCTACTGAGCACCCGTATATCATCTCTGATGTCAAACACCAATGGATATGGGATCATCCATCGCCCATCTGTATGGGTCGAGAAGGTATACGCTAGTCTACTCTGGTATATCGATGCCCCGTCTCGATACACCCACGACTAGGGACTTTGAAGGATGTACTTATGGACTACCATGTCCCCACTAGTATGATCCGCATCATAGTCCAGGTAATCAAGTACACATCCTAAGGGATTTACCAACATGTAACAGAGAGACAATCAGTGTACACGTTAAGGTAAAGATCAACCAGATAGCATACTATCATGTCGAGCAAGAAAGTCCTCCCTATATATGTCCCAGCATCCACTACAATATACATCCAATGTACAGTAATGGCCTCTAGGGCATACATATAACTAACACGAATCCCCTCCTATCGCTCATTGCCTCCATGTGATTCGGGACTGTACCCAAAAGCCACCTTTTTGCACGCCCTCTTGGACGTGGTATGATGGAAATCAAAGCACAGTGGGAATCACACAAGACTCTATGACGATCTCGGGTCAACAGACTACTCTGTACCAGTGTCACCGGAGAACTGCCATCTGACGTGAGGTATAATACCATCTGGGAGTTCTCGGCGAGTCCGTCCAGTGTACCCAGTCTCCACTGAGCACCCGTAGACCATCCTTGATGTCAAACACCGATGGATATGGGATCATCCATCGCCCATCATATGGGTCAAGATGCGTATACGCTAGTCTACTCTGGTGCATCGATGCCCTGTCTCGATACACCCTCGACTAGGAACAGTTATAGGATGTACTCGTCGACTACCGTGGCCCCACTAGTATGATCTCATCATAGTCCCAGTAGTCGAGTACATATCCTAAGGGCTTTATCAACATGTAACATAGAGACGATAAGAGTATATGTTAAGATAAAGTACAACCAGATAGCATACTATCATGTCGAGCAAGAAAGTACTCCCTATATATGTCCAAGCATCCATTACAATATACATCGTATGTACAGTAATGGCCTCTAGGGCATACATATAACTAACATCATATGTACAACAATGGCCTCTAGGGCATATATATAACTAACAATCTCCCACTTGCACTAAGGCCAGCTGTTGTAGTATCTCATACCCAGCATCCCGAAGAGTCTCTCAAACTGTGTCTGGGGAATGGCCTTCGTGAGTGGATCCGCAGTGTTGTCCTTCGTATCAACTCTCCTGACCTCGATCTCCCGGCGATCAACTATCTCCCGGATCAGGTGATACCGCCTCAGAATATGTCTGGACTTCTGATGGGACCTGGGTTCCTTGGCCAAAGCCACAGCTCCATTGTTATCACAATACAAAGGTATTGGATGCTTAATGGATGGAACCACACCAAGTTCAGTAATGAACTTCTTCATCCAGACAGCCTCTTTTGCAGCATCGTTGGCAGCGATGTATTCAGCCTCCATCGTCGAGTCTGCAACGGTTTCCTGTTTGGAACTCTTCCAACACACCGCCCCTCCATTGAGGGTAACGACAAATCCCGAGTGCGACTTAGAGTCGTCCTTATCACTTTGGAAGCTCGAATCGGTAAAGGACTCCACCTGGAGTTCTCCGTTACCATACACCAAGAACATCTCTTTAGTTCTTCTCAAGTACTCGAGAATGTTTTTCACAGCTATCCAGTGACTCTCTCCAGGATCTGCTTGATACCTACTCACTATACTTAGTGAGTATGCTACATCGGGTCTGGTATATAGCATCGCATACATGATAGAGCCTACTGCCAAAGCATAGGGTATCCCTTGCATGCGAGCTCTCTCCAAATCAGTCTTGGGAGACATCTCTTTGGAGAGAGTGAGTCCAGAGATCGTGGGTAGGTTCCCACGCTTGGATTCTTCCATACTAAACCTCTTTAGTATGGTGTTAATGTACCTGGATTGGGACAATCCCAGTATCCGTTTAGATCTATCTCTATAGATCATAATTCCCAGTATGCTGGAGGTATCACCTAGATCTTTCATAGAGAATTTTTGTGATAAGAAGAGCTTGACCGATTGCAGCATAGGAACATCATTTCCTATCAAGAGTATGTCATTGACGTACAATACGAGGAAGACAACCTTACTTTCTGCAACCTTTTTATATATACAAGGTTCATCTACGTTTTTGATGAAGTCAAACTTTTTGACTACAATATCAAAGCAGATGTTCCAACTCCGCGATGCTTGCTTTAACCCATAAATGGATTTAAGCAGCTTGCACATCTTTCCGCTGCTCCCACTGTCTACGAAGCCCTCTGGCTGAGTCATGTACATGCACTCTTCTAAATCACCATTTAGAAAGGCGGTCTTAACATCCATTTGCCAGATTTCGTACTCATGGTATGCAGCAATGGCAAGTAAGATCCGGATGGACTTAAGCATAGCCACTGGAGAAAAAGTTTTGTCATAATCCACACCTGGTCGTTGACGAAAACCCTTTGCAACAAGTCTAGCTTTGAAAGTCTCAACTTTTCCATCTACACCAAGTTTCTTCTTAAAGATCCATTTGCTCCCAATGGGTTTTACCCTTTCAGGAGCAACTTCCAAAGTCCATACTTTGTTGGTGTACATGGATTCCATCTCAGATCGCATTGCATCCAGCCACTTCATAGAGTCACCATTCGTGATGGCCTGCTCGAAGCTAGTCGGGTCATCATCTTCCATGATGCAATCCTCGCTCCTACCATCAACGAGAAAACCGTAGTATCTCTCAGGTGGATGAGAAACCCTACTAGATCGGCGGAGAGGCTGGGGTTCGTTGGGTACTAATGAATCCTTTGGTTCCAATAAATCATCAGTTGTAGTTTGTGGTGCTGGAACCTCTTCCAGCTCTACATTTTCGCCACTAATTTCTTTAACAAGAAATTCCTTTTCTAAAAAGGTGGCATATTGAGAAACAAACACCTTTTGTTCTTCTGCATGGTAGAAAAAATATCCTTGGGAATTCTTAGGATATCCCACAAACTTGCAAAGAACTGATCTTGCCTCGAGTTTGTCCGGATTTTGCCTTTTGACATAGGCCGGACAACCCCATATCTTAACTCGTTTAAGATACGGTCTCTTCCCACTCCATATCTCATATGGTGTGGTAGGTATAGATTTAGATGGAACTTGATTCAATAGGTATGCTGCTGTCTCAAGCGCATAACCCCAGAAGGAAATAGGCAACTCAGCATTGCTCATCATAGAGCGTACCATATCTAATAGGGTGCGATTCCTCTGCTCCGATACACCGTTGTGCTGTGGTGTATAAGGAGGAGTAAGCTGAGAGAGAATCCCATTCTCTTTTAGATAGTCCAGGAACTCATTACTTAAGTATTCTCCACCTCGATCAGATCGTAGGATCTTGATACTTTTGCCCGTTTGGTTCTCTACTTCGTGCTTATATTCCCTGAATTTCTCAAAAGTTTCAGACTTGTGTTTCATCAGGAACACATGTCCGTATCTTGAGAGATCGTCAGTGAATGTAATAAAGTAGGAAGAACCATTCCTGGCATGTGTAGACATGGGTCCACATACATCACTATGTATCAGCCCCAAGGGTTCTGTAACTCTTTCTCCGTGTCTACTAAACGGAGTTTTGGTCATCTTGCCTTTGAGACATGACTGGCAAGTGTCATAAGATGATAATTCGAACGGATTCAAATATCCATCCTTATGCAATTTAGCTAGCCGTGTCGCATTGATATGACCCAGTCTACAATGCCACAAGAAGGATTCGTTCATTTCTGAACTTTTCCTTTTGTTTGTGTTCTGTACATTAATAATTGTAGTTTGATTTAGAATGCACATGCCATTATTTAACGATCCTGATCCTATCAACTTTTGATTCAGGAATATGTTCATAACATTATCCTGTATTACAAAATTATATCCTTCTTTATTCAATAAAGAAACTGATATAATATTGCATATCAGGGTCGGAATGTAATAGCATTCGTTCAGAATCAATGTATTACCTTTTGGTAACACAAGGTGATATTCGCCAACAACCTTGGCTGCAGCATCTGCACCATTCCCTACTCTTACGGAATGATCACCCATTCCCAGTTCTCTACCTTTACGTAGCCCACGTAACGTATTACATATGTGGGATCCTGATCTGGTATCTAATACCCAGGACGTAGAGTGAACTGAGAAACAGTTCTCAATAACTAACACTTCCGAAGAAGATGCATCAGCATGCTTGTTCTTCGTTTGGGCGGTGTGAGAATCCAGATATTCTCCTATTTCCTGCTCAGTCTTATAACACTTATAAGAAAGAACGGGGCCAACGTTTCCCTGCTCAGTATAATAAGCGGGTTCAGTCAATACATCCATATTATTATCTTGATTAAGGCCTGACATGGTCGCTACCTGGAGAGAGAGAGAAGGAAACACTTTAGCGTATGCTCTTGCAAGATTAGATTGGTTATTATCTTATCTAATCAGGATGTCTCCCACTGTTTTTATCAAATCTTCCTTCAAGCCCTAAAAGGTAAGACTAGCCGGGATTAATTACACCTTACAAGTTCGCCAATCTTTCAGCCAGGCCAGTGTTGGTACTTTGAGGGAGGTTCCCCGTGCTTTCGCACGGACCTAATTAAAATAAACCTCGTTTTCCCAGAGGCATAACCCCGTAAACACCTTTCTAGTCACCTACTTGATCGGCTAATTGTCTTGTGTAAAAGTCTCCCTGGAGTAACTCTTACTCGTAGTGGGTATCAGGATCCATCTATCTTATAGAAGGTATGCAATCTCATTGCAAATTTCAACACTTGAAATTCCCGATAATGCTTTTTCCCCTAGCAACTTATGACCTTAACATAGTCAACAAATCATATTTGCTAGCCAAGTTCAACCCGTCATTTCCCGATTGAATTAAACCCACCTGCACGACTCTTAACATAGTCAACAAAGTTTTACAACTACCCTAATCCAATCACATCTCATGTTTTAACAGATAAGCACTAATTAGCTACCGCACACTACACCTTAACATAGTCAACAAACGCAGCACGAATACTAAGTAGTATTTATTTGAAATGACGGAGGGCTACGCAGGTTTTTCAGAAAACCATAAGCGTAATGAACTTGATATCGTTGTAGAAACACGTGATTTTGAAAATGAGTGTTTTTTGAGGCTTTTCTAGTTTCGCTAAAGAGGTCACTCCCGGTGAAGGGATCTCGGCTCTTTCCTCATCGAATAAGGTGCAGAGTATATCATATATACCGCGGTGCAAAGTAAGAACTATAGAAGCAATCAAAAACTAAACCGCGAGTTTGTAGCATCTGCCAGTTTTGCTAAAAAGGTCACTCCCGGTGAAGGGATCTCGGCTCTTTCCTCATCGAATAAGGTGCAGGGCATATCATATATACCGCTATGCAAAGCAAAACTGTAGCTACCCTTTTTGTAAAGTTTTGATTCTACAACATCTTTTAGGTTTCTTTTCTTTTATTAATCTCATTAATAAATCCCATCAGTTATGCTTCCTAAGCATCACAGAAGAAACGAAAGCAGTAATATTTATATATCAACATATATATATAGTAAAGAATTCATCTCAGGCAGTAATATGATCTCATCATAGAACATTGCAGCAGAAGATAACATATGAAATATTGGATATACTAGGACGTCCGTATTTTATTTCGAGCCTGTATAAAACACGGATTCCACGGTCGCGATGAATAGCCAAACCCACATCCCTAGACCCCTACGAGAGTGGAAAGCAACACTGCCAATTCTAGGGTTAGGAGACCCGGTCTCGACTCCTCGAGATGGCCTCCCACTGGACCCTAGAACCCGGTTACTTGTGCTCCCCTCCTTGGGTCCACCTAATGCGGAAAAAGTAAATAATATACAAAGGTGACAACAACCTCAACCCGAAAGTGCCCCAATAAAAGAATATTACATACAATGAATTTTAAATGAATGAAAATAAAAACCCTCATCTCACATAAAACCCCCGGCTATTCAGAACACGACGATCCAATAGAACATATCACAGCAACACATAATATCTCATATCATCAACGTAAGCAAGTAGGCGTATCCCGATTGTCGTTGATGTATAGCAATGAAGCCGGCGATACACCACATACTACGCTTACGGTCACAGAAAAGAAAGTGTAAAACTACAACATTTGGAATCCACAATCACTTTAGACATCATAAATCCGAAATATCACATACTTCGCATTTCATGCTTAACTATATAAATTCCACATATTGTATCACATTACAGATAAATAGACAAAGTTAAACTTTCTGATCGAATAATCAAATACCCAAGATTTCCCAAATAGCTCAACACTTGAGCGGAGTTCAAAAATCCCAGAACATGTCACAGCCCTAGTGAACCAGCCGTAGAAGGGTCAAACCAACGCCTCACATGTGGCAACGCCAAACTACCACAAACCCTAGGGTTCAGTAGCAGTTTTGACGGTCACATAATCGAGTTAAGGTTACGTTGTTCTAGAGGGTCCACAGATATGCTTGCATGTTTTTCCGAAAGTTTTACACTCAAGAAAAATTCAACACTTGAAAGTTTTTCGTGTCCGGAAAAAGTGAGTTATTGATATCCGTTCGAACATTTTAACACCTTCTAAATTATCCGGAAAACTAAACGAAGTTAAACTTTCCGATCGAATTAACGAATACAAAAGATCTCCAAAAAACTCAACACTTGAGTAAATTAAAAATTCCCAGAAGCATGTAGTAATACCTACGGATTAACCCTACAAATACGAGTCCCTAATACCCAAGTTCGGCCGCGGAACCGCCGCGCAAAGTATGTTCCTGCCGCGGTTCCGCGGCGACTTGAGGGTATTACGGGTTCGTATTTTACAGTAATCCATATAATTCCATGTTGAATTTTCTGAGTATTTTTAATAGAGTAAAAACCAACTTTTAAAAAAATTTCCAGAGAGGGGGTTAATTTTGACGTTTCGGGGTTCGATCGGACTTTTAACTTCGTATACACGTCGCCTAATGCTCTAGCTAGGCTTTGATACCACTGTAGGGTTACTAGGCACTGTCACAAGGATCTATAAGGCATCAACCATGCCCGATTTAAATTTTAGAAGTGCCGAACAACCTAAAGCAAGGATCTTTGCTAGATAATTAGGGTTAAACATGCAAGTAAACATCTTTACATCTAAGAGAGAGGGATTACAACCTTTGTAGTCCGCTCCATCGCTTCATAAGCTCCGAGTAGTAGTCCCTTCGCCGTGATCCATGATCTCCCGGACTCAAGAGAGGCTCAACAAGCCGAACGATCCATGCTTGCTTGAAGTCATCCTTTTCGAAGATGATCTACCTTGAAGTTTCTTTAACTCAAGCTCTCACTTCTCTAATCAAGTATTAATGAAGTGAACACCCTAATCTAATTGGCTAGATTAGATGAGGATGATGAAGTAGGAATTATGCTCTCTTTTATTTTCAAAATCTCACACTCATTCATCACAAAATCAAAAGTTAGAAAGCTTTTCATGGAGGAAGAAGAAGATGAAGTCTTTTTGTGATGAATAATGAATTGTTATTCTAATTACAAATGCAACCCATGGTTAATACTGAAAGGGCTAACCATTGTAAAGATTTAACTAGGGTAAAGGGTTTGGGTTGGGTTAGGAAATATCTCCACAAATATCAACACGTAATATCTTAGCTTAAAACAAAACAAAAGCTTCTAGAAGCTTCATGAAAAAGCTAACCCAAATCAAACCCTAATCATGTTTAATCACCACTAATCATGTTGCATTAGTAATCATAACTTGTTACAATATTATATATCACACATATAATATATTTTTGTAACAAAAGAAAATAATACAATTAACACATATCGCATATATATCAATGTATTATCCGGTGAGAAAATGAATCAATAAAGCGAGCCAATATTAGATAATGTAATGTAATATATCATATATATAATTATACATTAAATTATCGAATCAACACTTGATCCGACAATCCGGCTATTTCTCAAATAACCGACTAATATTATCTGTATCAGTTCATCGAATCAACACTTGATCCGATGACCCGACTATAACACATATACTCGGCCGATATCATAATATCGCGAGAATAGAATACGGTATCTCATATCGCATTATTCTCGGTCCCGCACATATCACATATGCGCTCCTACTCCGTTTTGCCTGAGTCAAGAAACCTCTGTGTAGGACTTTAAAGAATCGTCAATACACCGGCAGTAGGTGATGATCATATCAAACACCCACAAGCTGCAAACGGTCAGCTAAACGTAACAGCCACCCAAGTATTGATCGATCATAAGATCAACATGCAAGCCTGTACATTCTCCTGTGAATTCAATCAGTAACACTACCGTACAGTCCGGTCTCTTCGTCTGATATGTTGCATATCTAGTCTAGGGGTGGTAAACGTCAGACCCCACTAATCGATAAGTCGTGTCGATGTAAGGCTCATAACGGGTCGAGAAACTACTGGTAACACTTACCAGTAAATCTCTAAATCAGCCCTGGCCAGGGACTTCCAGTTATAGCCAATCGAACACAGCACAACATCAACTCCCTATACCGGAAGAGACGAATCCCCTCCTATCGCTCATTCCCTCCATGTGATTCGGGACTGCATCCAAAAGCCACCGTTTTGCACGCCCTCTTGGACGTGGTAAGGTGGAAATCAAAGCACAGTGGGAATCTCACAAGACTCTATGACGATCTCGGGTCTACAGACTACCCTGTACCAGTGTCACCGGAGAACTGCCATCTGACGTGAGGTATAATACCATCTGGAGAGTTCTCGGCGAGTCCGTCCAGTGTACCCAGTCTCCACTAAGCACCCGTACACCATCCTTGATGTCAAACACCGATGGATATGGGATCTTCCATCGCCCATCATATGGGTCAAGATGTGTATACGCTAGTCTACTCTGGTGTATCGATGCCCTGTCTCGATACACCCTTGACTAGGAACAGTTATAGGATGTACTCGTTGACTACCCTGGCCCCACTAGTATGATCTCATCATAGTCCTCGTAGTCGAGTACATATCCTAAGGGTTTTATCAACATGTGAGAGCAAGACAGTAAACTAATATAAGTCAACATGTTAAGATAAAGAGAAACCAAATAGCATACTATCATGTCGAGCAAGAAAGTTCTCTCTCTATATATCCAAGCATCCATTATAATATACATCATATGTACAACAATGGCCTCTAGGGCATATATATAACTAACACGAGTCAGGCCGATTCGCCGTGGATCCGCGGCCTAGTTGTGGGCTCCGGTGACGATAATTCTCCAGAAGCTTCATTCAAACAACTTAGCTTACTCGAGACGCTCCATTGTAACAACCTTTTTCTGGAAACTTCCCTACAACAGCCTAGCTTCTTGAGGAAGCTTGATAACTACCTTATTCTAGTTTCCTTACAACTACCTAGCTTCTAGTGGAAGATTGGTGAAGAGCTATATAAAGGACCTAAGCCTTCATTTTGGGGGTTACACAATTAAGAGACAATTAATACACAATTAAGTTGAACAATTCATTACACAAGTTGAGTGACACAACTTGAGATCCAATTCCAATTCAAGATCCAAATCAAGATTCGTTGAGAACAACATCAAGAGAAGACATCGAAGATCCTTTATGCGAAGCCGATCATCATCAAGAGAGCGAGATCCTCGGTAGGTCCAAGTCTCACGGAGATCGAGCAACGCGAATTTCGACGGAATTAGTTACCTCTTCAAGGGAGCGATCGAGAGCAAATCTTGTAACCTCGGATTGAGGAAAAGTGTAATTAGACGTCGATTTAATAAAGGTAATCATTTGTTAATTCTAGCTTTCTTTAAATTCTCGTATTATGAAATTCCTAATTCTTGATTCTTTTATTTTCATGATGCGTGAGTGAAATCTCCGCTTGTTAAGGATTCGAAGGAATTCAGAAGATCAAATGGTGATGAAATCCTAAACTAATATTAAGTCTTATGAGAATTATGAACTTTAGGAAAAAGAATCGTTAATAACCAAATTGGGAGCGAGATCACCATTCTTGATAATTTCGTTGCAATTTGGGATTAAATGATTGATGATTTTCTTTGCTAAAGGCTAGATTCGAATGATGATCAATGAAAAGACAAGGGATAGTGGATGAGAAACCCTAGTTTCTTCAAAAGATCCCTAATCTTCATTCATCATCATCATTCTAGCTATAATTCATCAATAGATAAGATTAGTCAATTTTAATATTCATCATTGCTACGAGTTCCTATCGAATCCTACAAGCTATTCTTCATATTCTTGATAACTAAAATTGATATTGGACACTTTCTTGATTTCTAATTCTTGAACATATTCTTGATTTTCTTGAAATGACAATCCAATTAAATCTTGAATTACTTTCTTGAATTTTCTTTACTATTTTTTTTTGACTCAACTAAAGCAAGAACGAATAAATACACGAATCTCAGTAGACGATCCGTTCTTATTAACGAGCTACATCGACACCGTTATTGATTGCGGTTATAAATTCTTTGGTTGTGATTATACTTTTCATTTCATTTCGAATCACAATTTTTAATATCAATCAGAACCGGTGCTTGGGTTGCAACCCTTGTGGACCCGGCAAAAGCGAATAAAGAAAATTTCAAACAAGCAAGCGCCAATTCCTAGCCAAGATGCGTCATTTACTAACAATTGCAAACAAGAAAAATAGAGAAAGGGGAATATAGGGGCTACAACCTTTGTAGTGTGTCCAGCTAATCGTGGAAGAGCCCGTCTAAATTTCGAGTGCTCCGGAACAAGCTTGATCACCAATTCTCCTTGTCGAAGATGATCCATGCGAGGGAAACCAACCAAGCTTTAGCTTCATCTTGAGACGATCTTTAGTGAAGCAACTAGTCTCCAATTCTTGCTAGGAATTTGAAACTAGAGATATAGTAGGCTCTCTAGTTTTATCTCTCTCTCTCTTTCCTCTCTTTTATTTCTTTTAGCTTTGTAGGAGGAGGAGGGGAAGAGAGAGAGAGAGAGAGAGAGAGAGAGAGAGAGAGAAACTCAATTTTATAAATGAGCTAGCCTTTCTTTCAATTGAGAAGAGATCTCATCTCTTATTCCTCTCTCGTCTCTCTCCTTTACTTTTCACTAAGAATTGGGTGGGTTTGCACTCCTCTGGTTCCATCACATGGCTCTCCATAAAGAAAAACAAAATGAGAAAAGGGAAATAAATATGTAAACACATTTATTCTCATTTGCATCAAAATGAAAAACTAAAAGAGATATGCAAAGTGAGCCATAATACTAGCTAATATCTCACACACATACACACATAATTATTAAATTAATACTTGATTTAATAATCCGGTTTTCTAATAAACCGGCCAGTATTATCAAACGTCCGATTAACGCACAAGTATCAAATACACGTGTTTAATCGAACTCCCGCATATATCAACATATGCACTCTAAATCATTTGTCCTGAGCTGAGAAAAACTCTGTGTGGGACTCTAAAGACTCGACAATACGCTGGCAGTAGGCGAGGATCATATCCAATTGATCTGAAACACTTTCAAATCAATCCCCTCACGAGTTAACCCATAAGTACATTAGCGGTACTCACTGCATGTAACGGCTATCCAGGTATTGAACGAAAGAAAGGTCGATAAGCAAGCTCATCCATACCTTGCAGAGCCTATCAGTGACAGTCATCGTACAGTCCGGTATTTTTGTCAGAGATGGCCGCATACCGAGTCTGGGTGGTGGAAACCATCAAACCCTCAATAACCCGATAAGTCATGCTGATGTCAAACACATAACCACCTGAGATATAACTGATAACACTTATCAGTTTATCTCTACCGCCTCGGCGCCGAGGACTTGTGGTTATGGTCAATCATGCACAACGCGACATCGAATCCCTATACCGGGAGAGACGAATACCCTCGACCACTTACTGCCTCCTTGTGCTTCAGGACTATACCCAACTAAAACCAGTTTGCACGACTCCTTAAAGCCATGGTAGGGTAGTAATCAAAGTACAGTGGGAAAACACACAAGACACCATGGCAATCTCAGGTTTAGGGACTACCTTGTACTCATGTGTTCATATCAGAAAACTGCATTTTAATACCGCTCATTCTTTATCTATTTTGTTATATATCAGTACTATTAACCAATGTCTTCTCAGTAATATAGATTACAGGTATCCGTGACAAAATACTGGAAATACACTTAAAATCACGGATATATCATTTGCGAGCCGACACTGCAACCAGAACCACAAACCAACCGATATCCAAGAGTTATTTTGCAAATAAATATTGTGTACACAATTTTGGTCCAACACATAAAATGTGTACACACTAACTCTTGGAGCTTGGACCATGGACCTAAGGGGCTGCCCAATGCACACAAGTGGGCATGGTGTGATGTGCATTGAATGCAAAAGAGTGTGTGTTGACTTAAAGATTCAAATTTCCCTCTAAGCACTGGGTGCAAACCAGGTTAAAACAGAGAAAATAAACAATACCAGAGTGATGTGGGGGACAACACTAGTGCACACAACAAATACGAGACCATGTGCTCAGATTTGACCCGAGCACATGCATGCCAAAACCGGCCACTTTTGCCCCAAAGGCTCCCAGACTTCTGTGGGCCCCCCTTGCCACCACGACAGCACATTTTTATTGTTTGCTTATTTAGTTTTTAAGCCTATAAAAGCAGGCAGTGAGCAAAGGGTCAAGGGTCTCACAATTGCCAAGTTTTGTTCTATACTTTGTCACTCTTTTTGTTTCTTTAGTTCTCGTAAATAGCTTCCCCTTGAGTTCTTTGCCTTCTCTTGAGCTTGCAACCTCTTCATTGAGCTTGCAAGTTTAAGTTTTGGCAATTGATCTCAAGGGTTGTATCTTCATTTGGAATAAATAAAGCTTTCTCTTTGTGCCTTCATTTCACCTTGTGATCTTTATCTTCACTTGATCTTGCAACCTCTTTAGCGAGCTTGTAAGTTTAAGTTTAGGTATTTGATTCCATGGATTGTCACTTGCACTTTGGTTCCTAGTTATTTCTTACTTTCTTTTTATTACTTGCTTTACATTCATGTCTTTTACATTCCATGCTTTACATTCTTGTAATTTAAATTCCATGCACTTTCTTTCTTGTAATGTTTTCTTTTCTTTGTTATCTTTTCTTTTGCTCTCTTTGTTGTTTTGTGAATGGTTGTGAATATGTGTTGTTAGGAAAATAATACGATATTGTAAGTTAAGGTTTTCGTTTCCCATTTCCTTTTCCCGTTATTTTCCATTTGAAACTCCGCCCAAACCTTACGCAAGCACTCCGCTAGGCACCCTACCCTACCAAGGTATCAGTGATCCCTGACCGCGACCGGTTGTGTTCGGTTTCGCAGGAGGCGAAAGCAAGAGACGAGAACGGAAGGACAAGGGTCAATAAGCCGGATTCAACGAATACCATGCTTAAATACCCTAATCCACGTTGTTGCCGATTGCTCTAGCTTCAATTGGTCAAGACTCGGCTCAAAGGTTTGAGTACGAATTCAATAACTTACACTATTGTATCTTTTCCTAACAAGCTTAACTTTGCATATAATGTAAGTCTACGGTAGCGCCTCGGCCGTCTTTCAGACGCCAAATGCGGAACAAAAACTTTTACATCTTGCGCTATCGTATACTATATCCCAGGTCTGCCATTATCGCTAAACTAACAAACTGTAAAGTGGGTAGAAATGTTATACCGAACGATCCGGGTCCTTCGGTCTTCAACCATCATCCCACGTTTTGTTGCAGCTGATCCGATCTCGCTCAATCTCCGGTCTCGTCGTCCAGGTGGCACCACGTCGACGGATCTTTAAACGGGCTCCCGCCTCTGAACCGAGGCAACTCGATCATCAAGTTTGCTAAAAGAGATGACCAAGATTGATGTAGAGAATGAGTAGAACACTTTGTCTCATTACGTCCAAAGTTATGGACGAACGGTTAATGAAGTTGCCTTTTGGATCGGGTGAAAATGAGAAAATGAGTATATTAATTTCCATGAACCAAATACATAAGCTTTTTCTAAATGAACAACCATCTACCCTAAGAAAGAATGGCCGGCCACTTAAAAGGAGGAAGGGGGTGAGTGTAGGAGAGGGGAAGGTGACCATTAGCACTTAATGAATGAATGAGTCATAATAAGCACCTAGCATAACCATTAAAGCATACAATGAATCATAACACTTAGTCATCCATTCATTAAATGCTCAATTAATGCACTAATGACTCATTAGCCACCTCATCATCCTAATCACCATCTAGAAGCTTCCACACACTCATGACTCACCCCCATGATGAAAAGATAAATCCGTATTAAACCGAATGTTTAATACGGCCGATAGAAAACTGGAAACTGGCAACTTCCAAAAGCGATCCCGAAATGAATTTCAGGATAACCCCGTAACAGTATAAACATACCCGCATTTGTATTACGACCGAATACAAATACAACTGAGACAAAGATATTATATCTACACAGTATAATACTCGGATCCGGCTTATACCAAAGCCCACCAGTATTATCTGCCCCAAAAATGACACGTGCGAAAACGCATGTGCATTTTCCGAACCCTGCCATAAAATCATACGGCTTCTACAACGTTTCGTCCGAACTTGGGAAACTGTCTGTGGGGGACTCTAATGACTCATCAATACACTGGCACTGGGTATAACCACCAGCACGTCAGAGGTACTAGCTGTACGTAACGGTTGCCTATGTATTGATTGGAAGGGAAGCTGACGAGCGAACTCATCCTGAAACCCTACTGAGCCTGACAGTGACAATATCCGTACAGTCCGGTCCGTTCGTCTATGAGTATCGCATATAGGGCCTAGGGGCTGGTAAACGTCAGACCCCCAATAGCTGTATAAGTTGTGTCAAAGAGAGAAGCCCAGAACACTCTGAGATACTACTGGAATACCTACCAGTAAATCTCGATTACCCTGGCCAAGGATTTCGTGTAATGGCTCTCCTAAACACAGCGCGATCTCACCCCCAATACCAGGAGAGACGAATCCCCGATGATTTGCTCACTGCCTCCATGTGGCTCGGGACTGTACCCAAAAAATACCTGTTTGCACGACTCCTTTGAGCCGTGGTAGGGTATAAATCAAAGTACAGTGGGAACTCACACGAGACAAATGACGATCTCAGGTCGATGAACTAACCTGTACACACATCACCAGGGAACTGCTATCTGACGATATGTATAATACCAACTCAGCATGTTCCCAGCGAGTCCAGTCCGGTGTACTCATAACTCAATGAGCACCTGTATATATCTTAGGTGAACAAACTGACACCAATGGCTTGTGAGACCGTCCACCGCCCCTCGTCGGGGTCTTGACTGTATACACTAGTCTACACCGGAGTATCGATGCCCTGTCTCGAAACTCCCACGACTAGGGACACTTTAAGGATGTGCTTATAGACTACCCAACTCTCACGTATATGATCGCCATCATACTGTTGGTAGTCAAGCAAGATCCTAGGAGCTCTATCAAAATGTAACAGTGATAAAGACAAACCAGATAGCATACTATCATCTCGAGTAAGACAGTCATGTCGGTATAGGTCCTCCCTCAATCATTGCAATCACGTGCCTGCGATCGAATAATTGACTTAGAGAGCACTATATCCAACATATAACACTTAGGGTAGATATGAACAATTCCGCCCACGTGCATTAACTCGTCAAAACAAGAACATAAAACGCTCCGTCTCCCTGTGGATCGATCCGTGCTCATCGCGGCTAGCTGCAAAGCGACACCGTCCCGATCGCGGTTAAACTTTAGAACTTAAAACTTGACACGCCGAAAGCGTGCGATCAAATGGCGCTATTGCCGGGGAGATGGTAACGTTTTTATTTTTGTTATTTCGGGTTAATCATTATACATCTCATTTATACAACTAACCCTATTTTCAAAACAAACTAAAAATTTCAAAAAACCAAAACCAAAACAAAAACTAACTTTCCTAACCATTTTGTTCTCTGGATTTTTACCTGCTAGCACTCTGAATCTCAACAGAAAAAAATAAGCAAGAAATTTGAGAAACTAGTACAGCACTTGGACATCAGAAGAAATTTGGAGCCCTATCTCCAAGGAAAATCCGGCGACATCACCTCCAAGTCCGGCGTCGCCGGCCCTACCACCTCCTTTTGCCTTCAAATTCTCCTCTGTGCTCTAGTGTTCTGTTTTTGTCCCATTTTTATTGTTTGTTTTTTATAATTTTTAATGTGCAGGTATTTGGGTATTCGTATCGCTTTTTCGCACTAATATCCGTTTTCCGACATTTCAGATTTTTACGGATTTGCGAACTGCGATTGTGGGGAGCAAAGTGTACATTCCATGTTAAGGTGATTACGAAGTACAGTGCCAAAGATCCGAGTAGTTTGACCCGCGCAAGCGAACTTTTCAAGCTTACCGGATTTGATTCAACGGGGGTTTCCTAACCCAAAAACTTAACGGTACATATTTCTTAAACACCTTCTTCTCATATCCGACGCATCCACTATAATATCTTTGCAGGATTCTTTGCAAGTTTGCTACCAAACGCCAAAATTAACTAACCCGTATTTGTTACAGTGCCGAGCTTAAACATAAAAAATGATTGTTTGAAATGTTGAACAAATTTTTTCATTGAATTGCGCATTGCATACATTAATACAGACTTAAGGGTAAGTGAACCCCACAACATACGGTAAAGGATTTGATCCCCTTTTTCGTGGCCCACAAATCACGAACTTGAGCATAACGTTTACCCTCAAATTTTTTAAAAGAAACTAGACTTTAAGCCTTAAGGACTTCGCGCTCATTAGGAGAAGTTAACTGTGTTTAGAACACCGCTTAATGGTATATTGTTCTCGGGGTGTCTAAGAAAGTGTTCATGGAGAAACCGCCAAAAGAGAAAGGGTTATTTAATTAAGGACCTTCGCGAAAGCGTCGAAAAACCTCCCCTTATCTCTGCACTTATCTGGCCTCGTGATCAGTATATCTTGAGCCCGTTTCTCGACACAGTTCTAATTCGACAATCAAGTTCTTGAGCATGTCTAGTTGACCTAGGTGAACCCTAGAACGATAAGATGTGTGATATTTTTGTGTCGGGATTGTTTTTTTCCATATTCTTTTTGTGTGTATATTTCATTCTTTTGTTGATAGCTAACTAAAAATTTAATAAAACCCCACATTTTTTTCCTCTCTTCTTCTTCTCTTCATATAATGGGTACCCCACCTCGCAAAACTCTTGCCGAACTTTGGTACCCACAACCAGACATTACTTCCTACGGTTCTTGCTTTGGTCAGATTTCGAAAGATCCTTCCATGCCAAAAATCTCTTTGAAAGATCGGATAGACGTGTCTATGACGAACAACTTGACCCCGCAATCCACTTTGTATCAACCGTTTCAACCTACACCACTTTCTTACGTTGATACCCCTTTTTCGAGTCCTGTTGCAACTCCAAGACCCATGTCTATTGCTGAACGTATCGAACAATCCCGTAGCCGATCATTCACTCCTTTCACCACTGCGAATTCTTTGGATCAAAAATTCCATTCACCTTCGTATCCGTATATTGATCCTACCCCCGTCCAACCATTCAATTCCTATCCATCCTACCCAACTTTTGCACCTTCCGTAGACATTGCTTTTGAACAGCCTTTTGGGAGTTTCTAGTATCCAAACGACTTCGAATCTTTTACTGAAACCCCTTCACAACCTATGTCTATTCTGGAACAGTCATTAGAAGCATTTCAGGTAGCGTCATGCCAACAAATGATGGATTTGAATGCGTCCATGGCCGCCCTCATACAACCTAGTGAACCGGTAGCTAGTTTCCGACTAGCTCCACATTTTCCTCTGTATGATGAGGCGGCAGGACAAGCTGAGAATTTGAGTGGAGAGAGTGAGCGGTATCCCCTTCCAAATCAAACCTACCCGTCCCAAATTGAATCCCACAACTCCATTTTTGACTGTCTATCATGTGTCCCAAATGAATTATCAATTGAAGATAGAATGTTTAATGAGTTGTGCGACTTTGTAGTGTTTAATTTACCCGATTATGAAGGGACCATTCCAAGTGAAACCAATCCCAAACCTTTTGACCTCTACACCTCCATCTTAGAACCCAAATTGATTGAAATCCATGCAGTTAATGAGGTGTCTGAGAATATTGATTTTCACTTGATTGAGGATATTGACGCTGGGGATATTTTGGATGATGAACCCGCAGTTTAGGACGAGTTTTTCTCCCCAATTCATCATCCCGAGTCACTAACTGTTTTTCTCGAACTCCATATGTGTCTAGATTTTGATGATAAATGCATGGATGAGCTTAACTTTGAGGAAAATTTTGAGGATATTTTTGAGGATGAACTATTTTTGCTTGATGAGTTGGATTTTCCAATTCATCCCATCCCTTTCATTGACTGTGTACACCCTCCGGAACCTTTAACCGATAACCTTCCTCAACCACTTCATTCTATCCTTTCCATCATTCCGACCTTGCAAGACACCGTATCACTTTCATTTCTTGCGTCTGGTTTACCAAGTTCGGCATACCCATGTTTTCTCATGAATCTTGAGGGATTTGACCCCATTTCTCTGTTAGTTATATGTATGCCCTAGAGGCCATTACTATACATGGGATGTATATTGTAGTGGATGCTTGGACATATATAGGGAGGACTTTCTTGCTCGACATGATAGTATGCTATCTGGTTGCACTTTACCTTAACGTGTATACTGATTGTCTCTCTATTACATGTTGGTAAAGCCCTTAGGATGTGTACTTGACTACCTGGACTATGATGCGGATCATACTAGTGGGGACATGGTAGTCCATAAGTACATCCTTCAAAGTCCCTAGTCGTGGGTGTATCGAGACGGGGCATCGATATACCAGAGTAGACTAGCGTGTACCTTCTCGACCCATACAGATGGGCGATGGATGTGTAAGTGCACGGCGGCGCCCCGGCCGTCAATCCGACGCCGGAATGCGGAAGCGGTGATAAACTTTAATTTTTGCGGACTTTGCAAACCGGCACCACCGCGCACTAAACTCCGGATCGTAACCATTAACAAGTCTAAGCTAACTAGAATACGGGTTAGAGATGTACCGACTGATCCGAGTCCTCCGGTCTTCATCTCCACTCCAATCTCCTCGCGAGATCTCCGTCCGTCTCCTCCTCGTCGGAAAGGGCACCACATCGCCTGTAGCTTTTACGGGCTCCCACCTCAATACCGAGGCAACTCGGGCGCGAAGCTGGCGAATCGACGCGTCCAAGATTTGCTGTAGGAAGTGTAGTGTAGAGTGGATGTCTCACTTTGGGGTTTGTTGCCATTTGTAGATGATGGAGGAATGGTGTATAGAAAATTGGTGCTTTCAATTTTCTAGCAATGGAATGAGATGAAGAATGATATTCACCAAATGAATCACTCTCAAAGATGAAGCTCTCTCCTTCTCTTTTCTTCTTCTCACTTTTCTTTTCTCTCTTCAAAAAAAATGAAAACTCTCATACTTAGAAAATGGTGGAGCAAAGGTTATGAAGCATGAAGGGAGGTGAGTGTAGGAGATGAAAGAGGTGACCACATCAAGAGACAAGAAAACATACACCATGCTTCACCTTTTTTTCAAACCATACCCTTTCATGTCACTCAATTCAAAAGCATGGAGCAAAAGAAATGAAAGCTATCATAATCAATACTTTTGCAAGAAACCCCCCTCCACAAAAGTAATTTGCAAAACTGCAAATTACCCCCTCCATCGGAAAAGTCCGGCCGGGAAAGAACAAAGGAAAACCGGCCGGAACAGAATGCAAACTGGCAACTCCAGAAAACTGGTCCCGTAATAAATTACAGGAAAACCCCGATACTGTGCATACACACCCGCATCTGTATTCCGTCCGGGATACAAATGCAAAGAGACAAAATCTACACTGTACTAAACTAGGACCGGCTTAAACCAAAGCCGGCTAGTAATATCCGTCCGATCCTGATCCGTGCAATACCGCACGTATCTGATCGAACCCTGCCATATAACCATACGGCTACCAGTACAAACCGTCCGATCCTGATGCGTGCAATACCGCACGTATCTGATCGGACCCTGCCATATCTCCATACGGCCTCTACAGCGTTTCGCCCGAAACTTGAGTAACTGAAAGTGTGGCGGACTCTAAAGACTCGTCAATACAATGGCTGTGGATTTAACCACTAGCCCGTCAGAGGTATAAGCCAATACGTAACGGGCCACCAGCTATTTGACTAAAAGGGACGTCGATGAGCGAACTCATCCTGACACCCCACTGAGCCTGTCAGTGACAATATCCGTGCAGTCCGGTCCGTTCGTCTATGAGCATCGCATGGCGGGCCTAGGGGGTTGGTAAAAGTCAGACCCCCAAAAGCGGTACAAGTCGTGTCGGAGTGTAGCCCAGAACACCCTGAGATACTACTGGAATACCTACCAGTAAATCTCCTGCCTTGGCCAAGGACTTCGTGTAATGGCTCTCCTAGACACAGCGCGACCTCACCCCCAATACCGGGAGAGACGAAACCCCCGAAGATCCGCTCACTGCCTCCATGTGGCTCGGGACTGTACCCAACTAAAACCTGTTTGCACGACTCCTTTGAGCCGTGGTAGGGTAGTAATCAAAGCACAGTGGGAACTCACACGAGACAAATGACGATCCCCAGGTCGATGAACTAACCTGTACACATGTCACCTGGGAACTGCTATCTGACGTCAGGTATAAGACCAACTAGCATGTTCCCGGCGAGTCCTGTCCGGTGTACTCATAACCCAATGAGCACCTGTATACATCTTAGGTGATCCAACTGACACCAGTGGCTTGTGAGACCGGCCACCGCCCCTCGTCGGGGTCTCGACTGTATACACTAGTCTACTCTGGAGAATCGATGCCCTGTCTCGAAACTCCCACGACTAGGGACCTTTTAAGGATGTGCTTGTAGACTCCAGCTCTCACGTATATGATCGCCCTCATACTGCCGGTAGTCAAGCAAGAATCCTAGGGGCTCTATCAACGTGCAATAGCGACATGTCATGTCACCTAAAGCAGTACACGATGATAAAGGTAAACCTGATAGCATACTATCATCTCGAGTAAGACTGTTCTACCGGGATAGGTCCTCCCTCAATCATTGCAATCACGTGCCTGTGATCCAATAATTGACTCTGAGGGCACTATCTCCAACAATCTCCCACTTGCACTCAAGGCTAATTATTGCGATGTCGCATACTCACAGCCCGTGTGATACCGAACACCCAACTCCTCTACTAGTCAGTCGCACAAAACGTGTTTGCGAAGCTATTGCGTTCGAGGAATAGCCTCAGTGAGTGGATCCGCTCTGAAGTTTCTTTCAATATCTCTCTATATCTCAAGTTCGCGGAGAAAACCATCTCCCGAAATGAGCAATACCTGTCTTAGAGTGTCTGGATGTCTGATGGGACCGAGTTCATAAATGAACTCCAAATCCAAACTTCTTAGACTGTATCGTCAACTGAACTTAATCAGTATCCTGCGCGCCATGCCTCCCTCAGTATTGCCTTGGACCACCTGTCCAAAATACTGCCCCTCATCAGAAGGAAAACTATAACTCTGACAACTTCCTTGTCGTCCATGTCACCTTGGAAGCCTGGAATGATAACTGTCTCCTGAATGAGGCTGTCGTTATCATATCGCTAGAACATCCACTTATGTTCTAAAACTGCTTCCGATTGTTTCTCCAGGATTGGATTAATGTCAACTTATTGCATCTTGTGCAAGAACAACATCTGGTGTGGTACTTGACATCTCATGATTGACTCAATTGCCTGAGCAAGTGATCTGCCAATCATGCACGTCCCTCTCCCCTTTAGTCTGTAAGACACCTTTGGAGAGGGTGACTCCATTACCTGCAGGTACACTACCGTGCCAGGAGTCGTCCATCCTAAATACTCTTAGAATGCTGTCAAGTACCCAGATTGGGAAACCACCCAAATCTAGATCTAATACCATAGATCCAGTAACCAGTATGTCTGATATAATGTCCAAGTCCTGTGTGGAGAAACTACTGTGTGACGACCAAAGTATAACCGATCGTAGTATAGGAGTTTCTTTTCCTATTCTGTGTATGTCATCCAGATACCAGGACATCACACCCTACTACCTTCTCAACAGATCCATCCCCTTTTCTGATGAAGTCAAACCCATGACTGTCACGTCAGAAATAGATGATCTATCTCCGCTACATTTGCTCTAGTCTATAAATAGACATAAGCTACCTGTCCACCAATGCTTCCGCTGCTCCCACTGACTACGACAACCCTCTGGCAGAGTCATATAGACGTACACTTCTAAAACTAGTTTAGAATGACGCTATACTCATCCTCCCGCCGGGTCTCGCAGCCTGGAACAACAGCAATGGTAATTGTGGGTAAACAAGAACTTCCCTGTCACCGTCCTTGAGGCCACCGTAGTACCTCTCGGGTGCCTGAAGTTACCCACCTTATCTGCGGAGTGGCTAATGGAATGTCAATCCAGATTGAATCTTTAGGTTCCTTATCAAATCTTCAGTAATCGTTTGTGGTTCTGGAATCACTTCCAGTTCTACCATACTCCCACTACTGCTTTCTGAAAAAAATCCATTTTTTTAATAAAACTGTGGCGAGTCTAGAACAATATCGCTATTGTTCATCCAGATGGTAGAAAGTCAACCCTCGTCATAGCCTGGGTCAACCCACAAACAGCCATTACAGAAACGTGCCTTGAGTTGTCCAGTGTCTGGTTTTAATCATAAACCGGACAACTCCCCGTACCTTAACATCGTTAAGATATGAACTGTTCTATATCCAATATAGAACCAGAGGCACTGATTTAATTGAACTAGATTCAAATCATGCAGCTGTCTCCAGTGCATGTCAACTAAATGGAAGGAGGCGGATCAGCGTTACTCAACTTAGGAACACTTCCAACTATGAGTAACCTGAAAGAGAAGCAAGTTCTCTTAATCATTACTTTTCAACTGAATACCACAAGTATCTACATCTTCGATCTCTTTGAAGAATCCCGATACTTGCTACACCTGGTTCTCTACTCTATTCAAATACCTGTAACTTCTCCAAATTCGGACCCTGCGTTTCCACGAAACACCTGTCTAAAAACTAGAGAAGTCATAAGTAAACTGAATGTAGTACGAGGACCAACCCCTCTGTCCTGATGGACCCTGGACAACATACAATACTCTGTATAAGTCCCTTGAGTCTTATAACTCATTCACTGTGTGTCGTAGGTTGAAAACTGTACTTATGGTTAAGAAGAATTACACCGCTGTTTAATGCTCCTTACCTAACCATCCACTGATATAGGTAAATGTCGTAGACATAATTTCAGAAAGGTATATCTCACTCTATGAAAATAGACGTACAGATACATCGATTTGAAATTGGTGCATAACGGCGGATATTCAAAACCAAATACTTGCCGTCCGGCAAATAACCCAGGTGACTTCCTCAAATATCACCGATTACAACGAATCCCGATATAATGAGGACAATCACCTAATTCCCAATAGCTTACTCCCACTCATCATCTGTAAAACCATACAGATGTGAGAATCATACCTGGCAAATACATACCCTGGAGTAAGTGTCTAATCGGGAAATCAGTTTTCTTTTAACATTACACAGTGAAACTGAAACACTGAAATGTTTCGATGGGGTATCCTGGTATTCTTAGTAATGCCTCTTCCAGATTCACGACTGTAACCGTATAATTCTTTGCCACCTCTCCAAAACCCTTCATATGTCTTTAGTCTTTACCTTCTGCACACCCCTTTAGGCCAAATGGTTTTCTTCCTTCCCTACCGTTCGGCACCAGCCTATGGTTTGGAAGAAGACTATCCAATAAGCATAATGGGTGTACTGTCCCAATCCTAGGAACACTCGCAATGAGAGAGGGTGAAGATAAAAGACAACCGAATAAACCTTATTCCTATTTCTCCTGAACCAGAATCCATCCCCGAACTGGAACAAGTTCCATTCGAGTTCGTATATAACCATACGATGGAGTATCCAAATAAACTGTGGATCTTCGTAGTGATACGGAGTGTCCTGGAGAAATACAAAGGTGATGTGGGAGTGGTAACGAAATATTTGGTTTGGTCATGAATATCTGTTGCAATTTACTTTGCCCTCTTACTAATCCCTTGTTTTGTCTGAACTTAATACCTTCTGTACACCGTTTAGGCTAACTGGTTTTCTTCATTCCCTACCGGTCGGCACCAGCCTATGGTTTGGAAGAAGACTATCCAATTTGCGTAATAGGTGTACTACTCCTAAACCAAGGAGTACTCGCAACCTGAGAGAAGGTGAAAATAAAAGACAACTGAATAATCCTATTCGTTTTCTCCAGAACCGGAAACCATCCTCGAATTCCTTCGAGTTCGTATCTAACCATACGATGGTTTTGTCCAATGGAAGTGGACGTTCGTAGTAATACGGGGTGTCCTGGAGAAAAGGGTAAAAGTAGGAGTGGCAATGAGGTCTGCAACTCTGACAATCCAAAAGCCAGTGTTAAGAAGGTTCGGTCAACTTGGTCACTGAGTCAAAATCTTAGGGTCGGGTCAATGGTCGCTGCCAGAGAGAGAGAGAGAAGAAACACTCAGCGTGCACTCTATCCTAGATCAGAATGGTTACCAATTTATCTAATCTGGAAACCTCCCACTGTACCTCAAATTCTCCTCCAAACCTGAAAGAAGAATTAGTCGGGGTCACCCGAGGAGTAAACCAACTCATCAGTGGGAATCGGGATCCAACTCTCATCGCATGACAACGTGACGGAATCCGCTCACGGTATCACACTCCAGAAGGTATGCGCATATCTGGCAAGTTTCAGTACTTTTGAAACTCCCGATGTGATTTCTGCCCCATGCTCTTATGACCTTGACTTTGGCCAACAAATCATAAGTCACATGTCAAGTTCTGCCCGTCATTCTCCAGGTTAATTTGAATCCACCCGTACATACCCTTGACTTTGGCCAACAAGGCAGTACGACTGTTCCAAACCAACGCATCTATCTATGCTGCATATGAATAACCAACAGCTACCAAACACTGTGCCTTGACTTTGGCCAACAAACACAGCTTGAATACTATTGACTACCCATATGAAACGACGGAGGGCTACGAATGGTTTCTGGCGAAAACCTTTAACGTAATGAACTTGATATCGTTGAAGGAACTGATAGCTTTTTAGAAAATATAGTGACGAAAACCTTTACTAAAGAGGTCACTCCCGGTGAAGGGATCTCGGCTCTTTCCCCGTAGAATGAGGTGCAGGATATTCCAACTGAATACCACGGTGCAAAGCAAAAGTAATCGGCTATAGTGAAGTTAATGCCCTGACGCAAACTTCTGTCCAAGGGGTCACTCCCGGTGAAGGGATCTCGGCCCTTGCCTCGTCGACTGAGGAGCAGGATATTCCAAATGAATACCACGATGCAAAACAGAAATGAACGTCCTTGCAATAACAGCTTTTTGAAAAATGTTCCAACAACATCAGATTAGGTTTGTTTTAACTTGCATTGATCCGAATCAACGCAGTCCCATCAATTGATCACACCACAAAGAACGAAAATATACTGACGTACATATATGCCATCCGCATTCGCCACTGGGTCCCGTCATTACCCGTTAGGTTAGCTAACTAACGACAGAGCGGGGACTGGACTAGCGCGGATGCAAAACATATACAACATCTACTAATATATATACCAATATATTATATTCGCTCAAGGCGTGAATAAAATGCAACATCACAGAGAATGAACAGCATCACAGAAACAATACAGATATCTGGGATCCCCGGGTTTCACAGAGCCGCTGAAACCCGACGTTCCCCTGGTCGTGTGGATAGCCTGTGCAATGAAAACCTAGACCCCTACGGGCGCGGCAAGTCACCCGCCAAAACCTGAAGCGAGGCAGCCCCCTTCAGCACCGTGAATGGACCACCCAGCACTTCACGGAATCCGGTCACTTGGGCACCCCTCCTGGGTCAACCTGTACCCCCTACGAGTGCGGCGAATAGTCCGCCAATCCTGGAGTGAAGCCCCCTCCGTCCCAATGCCATGAGATGCGGGCTTGTTGCCCTCCAGAACCCGGCTATCCGTGCACCCCTCCGCGGGGCAATCCTAGTACAGAAAGTAAAATATACATACACCGGGTACATCGACCGCAACCAGGTCGTGCCCCAAAAGAATAATACAAACAGGCAGTGACGGCAGTCCACATGTCGGACGCTCGCCCCGCAATATCAAATGTACATTATACAACCACAACTGTACTAGCATTGCATCCAGGCTATCCCACGACCGATCCGCAACATCACAGCAAATACATAGAACATCAACGTGAAAGTCACGTTCGCAAATCCGTCTAACCGGGCTATAGCAGTTAGACCGGATTTACCGATCGAGTGACATTCACGGTCGCAGATATAATGTAAATACTGTGAAAAATGTGTTTAAAATTTTCCGATTGATCAAACAATTAACAAGTGGGCCCCCAATCAAAACTGTAGCACTCACAGAAATCCTGGGCCCAATTTTAATATTCCAAAACCCATATTTTAAGCCCAGAAGGCCTCTGTAAAAAATTGGTGAAGTGATGTGAATAGTGCGCGGCGGAAGGGCCGCACAAATGGGGTTTTCGCGGCGGTTCCGCGCTCCAACTGTGGAGTCACTTCATCGAATTTTTACAGAGCTCTTAGCTTTTCCAGTACATCAATATTTTACAACCTGAAAAATTTTTAGACTTCAAAAAAATTCAACAGAAACTGATGTGAAGGAAAAATACGGTTTTTGGAATTTTGGTCGATCGGAACTGAAAAACACATCAAACGAAGCTAGACGAAGTTAATGGCTAGGCTCTGATACCACTGTAAGTGCACGGCGGCGCCCCGGCCGTCAATCCGACGCCGGAATGCGGAAGCGGTGATAAACTTTAATTTTTGCGGACTTTGCAAACCGGCACCACCGCGCACTAAACTCCGGATCGTAACCATTAACAAGTCTAAGCTAACTAGAATACGGGTTAGAGATGTACCGACTGATCCGAGTCCTCCGGTCTTCATCTCCACTCCAATCTCCTCGCGAGATCTCCGTCCGTCTCCTCCTCGTCGGAAAGGGCACCACATCGCCTGTAGCTTTTACGGGCTCCCACCTCAATACCGAGGCAACTCGGGCGCGAAGCTGGCGAATCGACGCGTCCAAGATTTGCTGTAGGAAGTGTAGTGTAGAGTGGATGTCTCACTTTGGGGTTTGTTGCCATTTGTAGATGATGGAGGAATGGTGTATAGAAAATTGGTGCTTTCAATTTTCTAGCAATGGAATGAGATGAAGAATGATATTCACCAAATGAATCACTCTCAAAGATGAAGCTCTCTCCTTCTCTTTTCTTCTTCTCACTTTTCTTTTCTCTCTTCAAAAAAAATGAAAACTCTCATACTTAGAAAATGGTGGAGCAAAGGTTATGAAGCATGAAGGGAGGTGAGTGTAGGAGATGAAAGAGGTGACCACATCAAGAGACAAGAAAACATACACCATGCTTCACCTTTTTTTCAAACCATACCCTTTCATGTCACTCAATTCAAAAGCATGGAGCAAAAGAAATGAAAGCTATCATAATCAATACTTTTGCAAGAAACCCCCCTCCACAAAAGTAATTTGCAAAACTGCAAATTACCCCCTCCATCGGAAAAGTCCGGCCGGGAAAGAACAAAGGAAAACCGGCCGGAACAGAATGCAAACTGGCAACTCCAGAAAACTGGTCCCGTAATAAATTACAGGAAAACCCCGATACTGTGCATACACACCCGCATCTGTATTCCGTCCGGGATACAAATGCAAAGAGACAAAATCTACACTGTACTAAACTAGGACCGGCTTAAACCAAAGCCGGCTAGTAATATCCGTCCGATCCTGATCCGTGCAATACCGCACGTATCTGATCGAACCCTGCCATATAACCATACGGCTACCAGTACAAACCGTCCGATCCTGATGCGTGCAATACCGCACGTATCTGATCGGACCCTGCCATATCTCCATACGGCCTCTACAGCGTTTCGCCCGAAACTTGAGTAACTGAAAGTGTGGCGGACTCTAAAGACTCGTCAATACAATGGCTGTGGATTTAACCACTAGCCCGTCAGAGGTATAAGCCAATACGTAACGGGCCACCAGCTATTTGACTAAAAGGGACGTCGATGAGCGAACTCATCCTGACACCCCACTGAGCCTGTCAGTGACAATATCCGTGCAGTCCGGTCCGTTCGTCTATGAGCATCGCATGGCGGGCCTAGGGGGTTGGTAAAAGTCAGACCCCCAAAAGCGGTACAAGTCGTGTCGGAGTGTAGCCCAGAACACCCTGAGATACTACTGGAATACCTACCAGTAAATCTCCTGCCTTGGCCAAGGACTTCGTGTAATGGCTCTCCTAGACACAGCGCGACCTCACCCCCAATACCGGGAGAGACGAAACCCCCGAAGATCCGCTCACTGCCTCCATGTGGCTCGGGACTGTACCCAACTAAAACCTGTTTGCACGACTCCTTTGAGCCGTGGTAGGGTAGTAATCAAAGCACAGTGGGAACTCACACGAGACAAATGACGATCCCCAGGTCGATGAACTAACCTGTACACATGTTACCTGGGAACTGCTATCTGACGTCAGGTATAAGACCAACTAGCATGTTCCCGGCGAGTCCTGTCCGGTGTACTCATAACCCAATGAGCACCTGTATACATCTTAGGTGATCCAACTGACACCAGTGGCTTGTGAGACCGGCCACCGCCCCTCGTCGGGGTCTCGACTGTATACACTAGTCTACTCTGGAGAATCGATGCCCTGTCTCGAAACTCCCACGACTAGGGACCTTTTAAGGATGTGCTTGTAGACTCCAGCTCTCACGTATATGATCGCCCTCATACTGCCGGTAGTCAAGCAAGAATCCTAGGGGCTCTATCAACGTGCAATAGCGACATGTCATGTCACCTAAAGCAGTACACGATGATAAAGGTAAACCTGATAGCATACTATCATCTCGAGTAAGACTGTTCTACCGGGATAGGTCCTCCCTCAATCATTGCAATCACGTGCCTGTGATCCAATAATTGACTCTGAGGGCACTATCTCCAACAGGATGATCCCATATCCATTGGTGTTTGACATCAGAGGAGATATACGGGTGCTCAGTAGAGACTGGGTACACTGGACGGACTCGTCGAGAACTCCCAGATGGTATTATACCTCACGTCAGATGGCAGTTCTCTGGTGACACTGGTACAGAGTAGTCTGTTGACCCGAGATCGTCATAGAGTCTTGTGTGGTTCCCACTGTGCTTTGATTTCCATCTTACCACGTCCAAGAGGGCGTGCAAAACGGTGGTTTTTGGGTACAGTCCCGAGTCACATGGAGGCAATGAGCGATAGGAGGGGATTCGTCTCTCCCGGTATAGGGGGTTGATGTTGCGCTGTGTTCGATTGGCTATAACAGGAAATCCCTGGCCAGGGTTGCTGAGATTTACTGGTAAGTGTTACCAGTAGTTTCTCGAACAGTTATAGACCTCATATCGACACGACTTATCGAGCTATTGGGGTCTGACGTTTACCACCCCTAGGCGAGATATGCGACATATCAGACGATCAGACCGGACTGTACGGTAGTGTTACTGGTTGGATTCACTGGAGTGTGAGCGGGCTTGCTCGTCGATCTTCAGATCGCTCAATACCCGGGTGGCCGTTACGTTTAGCAGACCGCTTGCGGCTTGTGGATGTTTGATATGATCATCATCCGCTGCCGGCGTATTGACGAGTCTTTAGAGTCCTACACAGAGGTTTCCTGGCTCAAGCGAAACGAAATAGGAGCGCATATGAGATATGTGCGGGACCGAGAATAATACGTGTATGTGATACCGTATTCTATTCTCACGATCAATGTGTCGAATGGTTATATGCGATATATCCTAGTTATCGAATCGAGAGTTGATTCGATAAGTCGATACATTGGATACTAGTCGGTTATATGCGATATGACCGGATCGTTAAATCAAGTGTTGATTTAATGATTTAATACATAATTATATATTTGATATATTTCTTTGCATTAACTAGTATTGGTTCACTTTAAATGGATTTTCTCGCTCGGATGTGCGCATTGCATATTTGATATGATTTTTGTGCACTTGATTGTATCATGTTTGATGATATATGTTAACTTGGATTTGTGTGAAGATTAAACCATGGTTGTGAGAGTGGTTAGGGTTTTCTTTTCTTACTTATTTATTTATTTATTTATTTTGAAGAGATGAGAAAAGAATGGTTGCTAGTTTTGGAGTTTAGTTGAAGCTTCATGAAGCTTTGACTTTGTAACCATTCTTATCTTATCCTTAACCCTAACCATTCCCACTAACCCTAGTTAAGTCTCTACACATAACCATGGTTGGATTATGATAAGTTTTGATTTTCATTTTTATTTGAAATTAACTTATCATAACAATTATCATCTTCTTGCTTTCTTCTTCTTCTTCACTTAATGAAGAAAGCTTCACTTCATCAATGGTGATTGATGAATTAGAGTGAGAAATCCAATTCTAAAGTCTACCCACTTCCTATTTCTTCATCCTCTACCTCTTGCCAAGTAGTAGAGTGTGTTTCCTTCACAAGTTTTCATGGCTTGGTGAAGGTGGAGTTTGATCTAGTGATGCTTCGACGTAGATCATCTTCGGCACGTTGTCGATGACCTAGCCCGTCCATTCTCCGATGAAGCCGACGCTAGAGCCCGAGATCCATCTTGGACAGCGAGGAGACTTCATTGCGGAGCCGTGGAGGTGGAGCACCGGATCTACAAAGGTTGTATATCCGTATTCTCATAGTTAAGTGTTAACTAGTTAGCTTTTTCGTCTAGTTTTCTAGCAAACGATCCGTAGTCGGGTTTCTCGGCACCTAGATTTTTTGAAATTGGCATGGTTGATGCCTTGTGAGACCTCATTAGGATGCCTAGGAACCCTACATTCTCGATGGGTTAATAGATTAGTACAATCGCTTTTTACACATCGGTCATTACAAATTGTGCTAATTTATTCACTCCATTTTCACTCTCAAGTTCGCACTCCATTCCTTTTTCCTTTCCGCTATTCTTCTTCTCATATACCGGGATCATATACCATTTCTATCGCTATACGGTCTTGCGTATTCTCCATTTCTTTCCTCTCCGTTTTCTTTCACCAACCACACCATTACAACGATAAATTTTTTGAATGGTTGGTGCTAACTTTTGGCCTGTGTAAGGCCTTGTATAGTTTGATACTGTTCTCTTCCCCCCTAATCCTGAACTTCAACGCTTGAACAGTGGAAACACTGTTTCACTTAAGTTTGGGGGGAGGGGGATCTTTTTATGTATATATTTTTGGTTTTCTTTTTGTTTTGTATAAATTTTCTTTTAGGGAGCACAGGCAATTTTGACCCTCTTGGTGTAGCCTGACAGTGAGGGCACCGTCAAGTTTAAATTTGGGGGTTGCTCGGTAAGCTTTCCACCTTCGCATTCATATGTATATTTTGCATTTGCCTACTTATTTAAAAATCCACAAAAATCGAATTTTTTTCCAAAAATATAAAAACTTTGTCGTCAAGTTAGCTAATAGGGTAACTTAGATTTTTATTCCGAAAGTTTAGTTGATACGTTAGAAATAACTAAATCCCAGGCTTAGGAATTGAAAACCCTAAAAATAACCCTTATTTTGTTTAACTTTGGTAATTATACGTCCTTACAGTTTTTTTTTGAGAAATAGGTAATCTTGAGTTCAGTTCTTGAGTTAAGTCGAAATAAAGGGAAAGTATTGAAGTTTTACTGAAAGATAAGTCTGAAAAATAGTTTCTATTCTTGAGTCCAAATTTAGAAAGTATATACCTGAAACTTGGGATGGTAGAGGATACCTAGAAATACTCTTACCTGAAAACCTAGTATGAAAGAAAAAACAGTATTTAAAGCTAAACACCAAAAAGAGCATCATTGAAAAATATATTCGGTCTTGAAAAATAAAAATAAAGAAAAGAAAAATAAATAAAGTCAAGACCTGTAAACTGCTATTTATGCTTTAAGCTCACACATTCAGTAATCGGCTGTTAGTGACTCAAGAAGTGTTAATAGTCGCATGAAAGGTGTGTGAGCAACACCGTCCCTCATTAATGAAAAGAAGTAGTATTAGGTATTAGGGAAAGGGTACTATAGCTTGAATTGAATTTTTAAGTGTAGGGGTGAATATTTTACACACACGTGGGGGTATACAATCGATCTTTGGAGGAAAGATAGAAATAAATAATAAGACTTATGTTTTCTTTAAAGTTGATAAAAATCCCTGATTTAAGACCGCACTTTTAGAAGGAAAACTCAGGAGATACCAACATCTTTCTAAATTTTTTTTGGAACGTATATGATCTAAGGTTAAATAGATAAGATGTGTAAAACATAAGGGTAGGATATTTCTAACTTAGGATAATAGAATTTCTAACTTAGATACTAAACTGTAGGAGTAGAATCGATGTTAACTTATGAAACCAGCTTGACGGGATTTTGTGGGTAGAATCCGCTGAAAACGCTCAGAAGACAACACTCCTCCTATTAGGGACACCTAGAGGTTTAACGGCTTATTGCACGTGCTCAGTGCAATCGCGTTCCCTGCGAAAGTGAGGCTAGGATTTTGTTTTGCTCGGGACGAGCAAAATATAAGTTTGGGGGTATTTGTTCATATCAGAAAACTGCATTTTAATACCGCTCATTCTTTATCTATTTTGTTATATATCAGTACTATTAACCAGCGTCTGCTCAGTAATACAGATTACAGGTATTCGTGACAAAATACTGGAAATACACTTAAAATCATGGATATATCATTTGCGAGCCGACACTGCAACCAGAACCGCAAACCAACCGATATCTAAGAGTTATTTTGCAAATAAATATTGTGTACACAATTTTGGTCCAACATATAACATGTGTACACACTAACTCTTAGAGCTTGGACCATGGACCTAGGGGGCTGCCTAATGCACACAAGCGGGCATGGTGTGATGTGCATTGAATGCAAAAGAGTGTGTGTTGACTTAAAGATTCAAATTTCCCTCCAAGTACTGGATGCAAACCAGGTCAAAACCGAGAAAATAAACAATACCAGAGTGATGTGGGGGACAACACTAGTGCACACAACAAATACCAGACCATGTGCTCTGATTTGACCTGAGCACATGCATGCCAAAACCGGCCACTTTTGCCCCAAAGGCTCCCAGACTTCTGTGGGCCCCCTTGCCACCACGACAGCTCATTTTTATTGTTTGCTTATTTAGTTTTTGAGCCTATAAAAGCAGGCAGTGAGCAAAGGGTCAAGGGTCTCACTGTAGGGTTCCTAGGCACACTAATGAAGTCTCACAAGGCATCAAACATGGCTAATTCAAATTTTACGGGTGCCTACAAACCCTAATACGGATCGTTAACTAGATAAAGCGGCGATGCAAGCATGTAAACGAATTAAATGCTAAAGGAAAGTGGCTACAACCTTTGTAGATCCGGTCCTCCACCTCCATGGCTCCGCGATGAAGTCTCCTCGCTGTACAAATCGGATCTTGGGCTCTAGCGTCGGCTTCATCGGAGAAAAAGCGGGCTAGGTCATCGACGACGATGCCGAAGATGATCTACGTCGAGGCATCGCTAGATCAAGCTCCAACTTCACCAAGTCAAGAAAACTTGTGAAGGAAACACCCTATACTACTTGGCAAGAGGTAGAGGATGAAGAAATAGGAAGTGGGTAGACTTTAGATTTGGATTTCTCACACTTTTTCATCAATCACCATTGATGTAGCAAGCTTTCTTCATGGAAGAAGAAGATGAAGAAGAAGAAGAAGATATATGATAAGTGTTTTTAATTTGATAAATAAATCAATACTTATCATGACTTCAACCATGGTTTAGTGTAGAGATTTAACTAAGGTTAGATGAGTGGTTAGGGTTAGAGAAGAGACAAGAATGGTGGACTTGTTCAAAGCTTCAAGAAGCTTCAACAAAAAAACAAACTAAGCCACCATTTCTTTTTCTCTTTATCTTTTCCAAAACAATAATAAATGGATAAATAAATAAGAGAAAAGAAACCCTAACCATTCACTAAACATGGTTTAATCTTTACACAAACCCAAATGAGCAAGTATCATCAAACATGATACAATCTTGTGCACAAAAATATATCATATACACAATGTGCACTTCAAGTGAGAAAATCCTTTTAAAGTGAACAAATACTAGTTAATGCAAAGTAATATATCAAATATATAATTATACATTAAATCATTAAATCAACACTTGATTCAATGATCCGGTCATGTCGCATATAACCGGCTAGTATCCAATGTATCGGCTTATCGAATCAATCCTTGATTCGATAACTAGGTTATATCGCATATAACTATTCGACACATTCATCGCGAGAATGAAATACGGTATCACATACACGCATTATTCTCGGTCCCGCACATATCTCATATGCGCTCCTATTTCGTTTCGCTTGAGCCAGGAAACCTCTGTGTAGGACTCTAAAGACTCGTCAATACGCCGGCAGCAGGTGATGATCATATCAAACACCCACAAGCCGCAAGCGGTCTGCTAAACGTAACGGCCACCCGGGTATTGAGCGATCAGAAGATCGACGAGCAAGCCCGCTCACACTCCTGTGAATCCAATCAGTAACACTTACCGTACAGTCCGGTCTGTTCGTCTGATATGCCACATATCTCGCGTAGGGATGGTAAACGTCAGACCCCAGTAGCTCGATAAGTCATGCCGACGTGAAGTCCATGACATGTGTGAAACTACTGATAACACTTACCAGTAGGTCACTGCAACCCTGGCCAGGGATTTCCTGTTATGGCCAGTCGAGCATAGCGCAACATCAACCCCCAATACCGGGAGAGACGAATCCCCTCCTATCGCTCATTGCCTCCATGTGAATCGGGACTGTACCCAAAAACCACCTGTTTGCACGACTCAGTAGAGCCGTGGTAGGGTGGAAATCAAAGCACAGTAGGAGACACACAAGACTCTATGACGATCTCGGGTTAACAGACTAAGCTGTACCAGTGTCACCAGAGAACTGCCATCTGACGTGAGGTATAATACCATCTGGGAGTTCTCGGCGAGTCCGTTCAGTGTACCTAGTCTCCACTGAGCACCCGCATACCATCTCCGATGTCAAACACCAATGGATATGGGATCATCCATCGCCCATCACATGGGTCGAGAAGATATACACTAGTTTACTCTGGAATATCGATGCCCCGTCTCGATATTCCTACGACTAGGAACAATGAAGGATGTACTCATTGACTACCCAGGCCCCACTAGTATGATCTTCATCATAGTCCTGTAAGTCGAGTACACATCCTAAGGGCTTTATCAACATGTAATCAGAGAGACAGAAAGTATACACGTTAAGATAAAGAGCAACCAGATAGCGTACTATCATGTCGAGCAAGAAAGTCCTACCTATATATATGTCCCAGCATCCACTACAATATACATCCAATGTACAGTAATGGCCTCTAGGGCATACATATAACTAACAATCTCCCACTTGCACTAGGGCCATCTGTAGCAGTGGTTGCAGTATCACATACTCAACCATCCCCTAAAAGTCTCTCATTGGGAAAAGGCCTTCGTGAGTGGATCCGCCGTGTTGTCCTCTGAGTCTACTCTCCTAACCTCGATCACCCTGGAGATCAACTATCTCCATGATCTGGTGATGCTGCCTCAGAATATGTCTGGGTCACTGATGGGACCAGGGTTCCAGGGCCAAAGCCACAGTTCCATTGTCACACAATGGTAGGAACCTAGTTCATCCTATGAACCAATATACACCCAAACTGCCTCTTTGTTAGTATCTTTAATAGCGATGTTACCAGACTTTATCGTCTAGTTTGTCACGGTATCTAGCTTGGAACTCTTCCAACATACCGTCCCTTTACTGAGGGTAAAGACAATGCCTGTGACTAACATTCAGTCGTCTTTATCACCCTGGAACACTTCCAGTGATTCTCTCCAGGATCAACTGATACTATCTCACTATAGCTAGTGAGAATCCTAAAATCTATTTAGATCTATCTCATAGATCCAAATCCCAGGATTTAGGAGGTATCACTTTGATCCTTTATGGAGAATCTATGTGATAAAAGGAGATCGACCGATCGTAGCATAGGAAATTCCTTTCCTATCAAGAGTATGTTGTCCACGTACAATACGAGGATGACCACTTCACTCTCTACTACCGTTTTATCTATACAAGGTTCATCTACCATTTTGATGATGTCAAATTGTTTGACTAACTCATCAAAACAGATGTTCCAACTCCGCGATGCCTGCTTCATCACATAAAACATCTTGCACACGTTTCCGCTGCTCCCATTGTTTACGTAGCCCTATGGCTGTGTTCTTATAGACATTCTCTTCTAAATCATTATTTAGAAAAGTAGTCATGGCACCCAACCACCAGATATCGTAGTCATGGTATGTAGCCGTGGGAAGTAGGATCTGGATGGACTTAAGCATAGTCCCTGGAAAAGGTTTCATCATTATTCGTGCCTGGTCGATGACGAAAACCTTTAACAAGTCTAGCTTTGAAAGTCTCAACTTTTCCATCTACACCAAGTAATCTTCTCAAGATATACTTGCTCCTGATGGGGATTTAACCCTTCAGATATCGCAATCAAAGTCCATACTTTGTTGGTGTATATGGATTCCATCTCAGATCGCTAAGCATCCAGCCATTCTTACAGAGTCCCACTCTTGATGGCCATCTCGAAACTAGTTGGGTCATCATCTCATGATGCATTCCTCGCTCCCACTGTCATCGAGAAACCGAGGTATCTCTCAGGTAGATGAGGAACCCTACCAGATCGTCGGAGTGGCTGAGGTTCGTCGGAAACTATTGAATCCTTTGGTTCTGTCAAATCATTAGCAGTTTTGTACAGCTGGAACCTTTCCAGTTCTACAAAACTGATCTTTCCTCGATCTTGTCCGGATTTTGCTTTTGACATAGGCCGGACAATCCCAAATCTTAACTTACTTAAGAGATAGGCTCTTCCCATACCATATCTCATATGGAATGGTAGGCAGTGATCTGATTCGAACCTAATTCAATAGGTACGCAGCTTCTCAAGCGCATAACCCCAAAAGGAAATAGGTAACTCAGTAATACTCATCATAGAGCACACCATATCTAATATTGTGCGATTGCTCCGCCCTGATACACCGTTGTGCTGTGGTGTATTCAGAGGAGTAATACGGAGAGAGAATCTCATTTTCTTTTAGAATAGTCCAGGAATGCCATGCACAAGTATTCTCCTCCCTGATCTTATCATAGGACATAATACTTATACCCGGTTGTTGGTTCTCTACTTCTAACTTATATTCTGTGAATATCTCAAAAGGTTCGGACTTGTGTTTCAACAGGAACATATGTCAGAATCTTGAGAGATCATCAGAGAACGTAATGAAGTATAAAGAACCAGTTCTGGCATGTGTAGACAGGAGACCTTACATACATCATAATGTATCAGTCCCAAGAGTTTACTAACTCTTTCTCTGTTTCCAACAAACAGAGCTATGGTCATTTTATCTTTATGACATGACTGGCAAGTTTCATAAGATGTAAATTCAAACTGATTTAAATATGCATCTAAAATGTAACTTCAGCCAGTCGGGTCGCATTGATATGACCTAGTCTACAATGCCTCAAGAATGATTCGTTCATTTCTGAACTCTTCCTCTTGTGTGTGTTCTGAATACTAAGAACTGTAGTTTGATTTAGAACGTTAATGCTATTAGATAACGCGCCTAAACCGATCAACTTTTGATATAGGAAATGTTCAAAACATTATCCAACAATACAAAATTTTATCATTTCTTTACTAATAAAGAGACTGATATGATTTTGTATATCAGGTTCGGTATCTAATAACATTCGTTTAGAATCAATGTATTGATAATACAGGGTGACAGTGACCAACAGACTTGGCTGCAACACTTGCCCCGTTTTCTGCCTCATGAAACTTATCACCCGTTCTCAGTTTTTCTACCTTTTTGTAGCCCTAAGTAACAGATTACATATCTGGGATCCTGATCCGGTATCAGATACCCAGGATGCAGAGGATACTGAGAAACAGTTCTGTATAATGAACACACCCGAAGGAGATGCATCATATGCACTTTCTTCGTTTGGACGGCATAGGAATTCTGGTATTCCCCTATTTCCTGCTCTGTCTTATAACAATTATAAGTTGGGGCGGGACCAACGTTCCCCAGCTCAGTATAACAAGCGGGTTTGGTCAATATCCGTATTATTATCTTGATTAAGGCGTGATATGGTCGCTACCAGGAGAGAGAGAGAAGAAAACACTCTGCGTGCGCTCTTGCAAGATTAGATCGGTTATATATTTTATCTAATCAGGATGGCTCCCACTGTTTTTATCAAATCTTCCTTCAAACCTTAAAAGGAAAGACTAGCCGGGATTAATTACACTCTATAAGTTCGCCAATCTTTCAGCCAGGCCAGTGTCGGTACTTTGAGGGAGGTTTCCCGTGCTTTCGCACGGACCTAATTACAGTAAACCTCGTTTTCCCAGAGGCGTAACCCCGTTGACACCTTTCTAGACACCTACTTGATCGGCTAATTGTAAAGTGCAAAACTCTCCCAGGAGTAACAATTACTCGCAGTGGGTATCGGGATCCAACTATCATATAGAAGGTATGCAATCTCATTGCAAATTTCAACACTTGAAACTCCCGATAAAGGTTTTTACCCCTAGCACTTATGACCTTAACTAAGGTCAACAAATCATAAGTACTAGTCAAGTTCTACCCGTCATTTCGTGATTAATTAGACCCACCCACATGACCCTTAACTAAGGTCAACAAAGTCACGCGACTGTCCTAACTAATCGCATCATATGCGGTGTAGGAAGACATCACTTAGCTACCGTACACTGTGCCTTGACTATGGTCAACAAACACAGCACGAATACTAAGTACTCTACTTCCTAAAATCACGGAGGGTTGCGAATGGTTTTTATGAAAACCTTTAACGCTTTGAACTTGATCTTGTTGCGGAATCAAATGGTTTTTAAATGGAATGTTTTTGAGGCTTTTCTAGTTTTGCAAAAGGGGTCACTCCCGGTGAAGGGATCGTCGGCCCTTTCCTCGTCGAATGAGGTGCGGGATATATCACATATATCACTGTGCAAAGCGGAAACTATAGAAGCGATCAAAGACAAACCGAGGGTTGTAGCATCTGCCAGTTATTGCTAAAGGAGTCACTCCCGGTGAAGGGATCTCGGTCCTTTCCTCATCGAATAAGGTGCAGGATGTTCTATAATGAACACCACGATGCAAAGCAAGAACTGTAGCTACCTGTTTTTATTTTGAAATTCGATTCCACAACATCAATTAGGTTTATTTTCTTTCATTAATCTCATTAATGAATATCCCATCATTTAAGTCCACCTAAACATCACAGATAAATATAACGTACGCTTATGCCATCCGCATTCGCCTCGATGTCCCGTCTGCACCGTTAGGTTAGGTAACTAACGGCAGAGCGGGGCAGGGCTAGCGCGGGTGTAAAACATAAGCAACGTCTATATAATATATCATATATACTATATATAATATCTGTCACAGAACATCACATGATCACAGATAAATCACAGCAGAAGATACATATGAAATATTGGATATACTAGGACGTCCGTGTTTTCAATACGAGCCGGTATAAAACACGGATTCCACGGTCGTGATGAATAGCCAATCCCACACCCCTAGACCCCTACGAGAGCGGCAAGCAACCCTACCAATTCTAGGGTTAGGAGACCCGGACTCGACTCCTCAAGCTGGTCTCCCACTGGACCTCAGAACCCGGTTACTTGTGCTCCCCTCCTTGGGTCTATCCTAGTGCAGAAAAGTAAATAATATACAAATGGTGGCAACATCCGCAACCTGGAAGTGCCCCAATAAAAGAATATTACATACAAGTTTTTACATGAATGAAAATGAAAAACACCCATCTCACATAAAAAAACCCCCGGCTATTCAAACACGACGATCCAATATAACATATCCAGCAACACATAACATCACATGTCATCAACGTAAGTAAATATGCGCATCCCAATTGTCGTTGACATATAGCAACGAAACCGGCGATATCACATATTACACTTACGGTCACAGAAAAGAAAGTGTAAAACTACAACAGTTGGAATCCGCAACCACCTCAGACATCGCATGCCTGACCAAATGAATTCTTTAGACATCGCATGCCTAACAATTATAAACCCCGCATTTTAGTCTCAAAATCGAAAACTCTTTTCAATATCAAGTCGGGCAATTCAACAAGATTCCCGACATTTTGATCGAATGCTCGTCGCAAACTTCAGTAGGTGGCCGCACCCCCGACGCCGTCGACGAAGTGAACCAAGGCGGAATACCGCTGCCGCGAGCACCCGAACGGATGCTTTCGGCGACGGGGTTCTCCTACAGTCACTTGGTCGGGGTTATGGAGTGAGGCTGTCTATTAAGTTTACCCGGCGAGTATCCGCGTACGCTACGTGATTACGACGGACTTTTGATCACATCAAAATTCCGTGGCAACTGATCAATTGAGACTAAACTGCTATGTTTATAACATTCATTCAGTTATCTCATAACTTCTTGTGAATTCCAATTGTTGTATCACATTCCGGATAAATAGAAAACGCTAAACTTTTCGATCGAACAATCGAACACCCAAGTTTTCCCGATACAGCTCAACACATGAAATAAGTCTAACAGCATTCAGTTCGTGCCTCAGTACCAACGGTCCAGCTGTAGAAGGGTCAAGCCAACGCCTCACATGTGGCACGCCGTACTGCCCCAAACCCGAAGGTTCAAAGGGCAGTTCAAGACGGTCACATAATCGAGTTAAGGTTTGTTGTCTTCTAGAGGGACCATCGCGTTACTTGCACTACTTAGAACGTCGTTAAACTACGGAAAAATCCAACAATTGGAAATTTCCCGGCAGGGGAAAAAGTGGGTATTTATATCCGGTCGAACTTTTTAACATATTCTAAAAATTACCCGGAAAAACACACAGACAAAATTAAACAATCCGATCGAAACACCGAGTCCCTAATACAACCCAGAAAATTTAATTCTTGAAAAATTATTAAAAATTCCCAGGAAAACCAGCACTGCATACTAGGAATTACTGTGCACAATTCATTAAACAAGGAGACATTATGGCCGCGGAACCGCCGCATAAGCCATGCTTATGCGGCGGAACCGCGGCTCTTTGATGGATTCAGGAGCTCGAATTTCACAGTAACTCTTAGATCTTCCTGCTGATTTTTCTGCATATTTTTAATCTGGAAAAAACCAAGATTTTCAAAATTGTCCAGAGAGCAATATTAGGGTTACGGTTTCGGTTCGATCGGATTTCTAACTCCGTCTACGCATCGCCTAAGGCTCTAGCTAGGCTCTGATACCACTGTAGGGTTCCTAGGCACACTAATGAAGTCTCACAAGGCATCAAACATGGCTAATTCAAATTTTACGGGTGCCTACAAACCCTAATACGGATCGTTAACTAGATAAAGAGGCGATGCAAGCATGTAAACGAATTAAATGCTAAAGGAAAGTGGCTACAACCTTTGTAGATCCGGTCCTCCACCTCCATGGCTCCGCGATGAAGTCTCCTCGCCGTACAAATCGGATCTTGGGCTCTAGCGTCGGCTTCATCGGAGAAAAAGCGGGCTAGGTCATCGACGACGATGCCGAAGATGATCTACGTCGAGGCATCGCTAGATCAAGCTCCAACTTCACCAAGTCAAGAAAACTTGTGAAGGAAACACCCTATACTACTTGGCAAGAGGTAGAGGATGAAGAAATAGGAAGTGGGTAGACTTTAGATTTGGATTTCTCACACTTTTTCATCAATCACCATTGATGTAGCAAGCTTTCTTCATGGAAGAAGAAGATGAAGAAGAAGAAGAAGATATATGATAAGTGTTTTTAATTTGATAAATAAATCAATACTTATCATGACTTCAACCATGGTTTAGTGTAGAGATTTAACTAAGGTTAGATGAGTGGTTAGGGTTAGAGAAGAGACAAGAATGGTGGACTTATTCAAAGCTTCAAGAAGCTTCAACAAAAAAACAAACTAAGCCACCATTTCTTTTTCTCTTTATCTTTTCCAAAACAATAATAAATGGATAAATAAATAAGAGAAAAGAAACCCTAACCATTCACTAAACATGGTTTAATCTTTACACAAACCCAAATGAGCAAGTATCATCAAACATGATACAATCTTGTGCACAAAAATATATCATATACACAATGTGCACTTCAAGTGAGAAAATCCTTTTAAAGTGAACAAATACTAGTTAATGCAAAGTAATATATCAAATATATAATTATACATTAAATCATTAAATCAACACTTGATTCAATGATCCGGTCATGTCGCATATAACCGGCTAGTATCCAATGTATCGGCTTATCGAATCAATCCTTGATTCGATAACTAGGTTATATCGCATACAACCATTCGACACATTCATCGCGAGAATGAAATACGGTATCACATACACGCATTATTCTCGGTCCCGCACATATCTCATATGCGCTCCTATTTCGTTTCGCTTGAGCCAGGAAACCTCTGTGTAGGATTCTAAAGACTCGTCAATACGCCGGCAGCAGGTGATGATCATATCAAACACCCACAAGCCGCAAGCGGTCTGCTAAACGTAACGGCCACCCGGGTATTGAGCGATCAGAAGATCGACGAGCAAGCCCGCTCACACTCCTGTGAATCCAACCAGTAACACTTACCGTACAGTCCGGTCTGTTCGTCTGATATGCTGCATATCTCGCCTAGGGATGGTAAACGTCAGACCCCAGTAGCTCGATAAGTCATGCCGACGTGAAGTCCATGACATGTGTGAAACTACTGATAACACTTACCAGTAGGTCACTGCAACCCTGGCCAGGGATTTCCTGTTATGGCCAGTCGAGCATAGCGCAACATCAACCCCCAATACCGGGAGAGACGAATCCCCTCCTATCGCTCATTGCCTCCATGTGAATCGGGACTGTACCCAAAAAACACCTGTTTGCACGACTCAGTAGAGCCGTGGTAGGGTGGAAATCAAAGCACAGTGGGAGACACACAAGACTCTATGACGATCTCGGGTCAACAGACTAAGCTGTACCAGTGTCACCAGAGAACTGCCATCTGACGTAAGGTATAATACCATCTGGGAGTTCTCGGCGAGTCCGTTCAGTGTACCCAGTCTCCACTGAGCACCCGCATACCATCTCCGATGTCAAACACCAATGGATATGGGATCATCCATCGCCCATCACATGGGTCGAGAAGATATACGCTAGTCTACTCTGGAATATCGATGCCCCGTCTCGATATTCCTACGACTAGGAACAATGAAGGATGTACTCATTGACTACCCAGGCCCTACTAGTATGATCTTCATCATAGTCCTGTAAGTCGAGTACACATCCTAAGGGCTTTATCAACATGTAATCAGAGAGACAGAAAGTATACACGTTAAGATAAAGAGCAACCAGATAGCGTACTATCATGTCGAGCAAGAAAGTCCTACCTATATATGTCCCAGCATCCACTACAATATACATCCAATGTACAGTAATGGCCTCTAGGGCATACATATAACTAACACTCACAATTGCCAAGTTTTGTTCTATACTTTGTAACTCTTTTTGTTTCTTTAGTTCTTGTAAATAGCTTCCCCTCGAGTTCTTTGCCTTCTCTTGAGCTTGCAACCTCTTCATTGAGCTTGCAACCTTGCAACCTCTTCATTGATATTGCAACCTCTTCATTGATCTTGCAAGTTTAAGTTTTGGCAATTGATCTCAAGGGTTGTATCTTCATTTGGAATAAATAAAGCTTTCTCTTTGTGCCTTCATTTCACCTTGGGATCTTTATCTTCACTTGATCTTGCAATCTCTTTAGTGAGCTTGCAAGTTTAAGTTTAGGTATTTGATTCCATGGATTGTCACTTGCACTTTGGTTCCTAGTTATTTCTTACTTGCTTTTTATTACTTGCTTTACATTCATGTCTTTTACATTCCATGCTTTACATTCTTGTAATTTAAATTCCATGCACTTTCTTTCTTGTAATGTTTTCTTTTCTTTGTTATCTTTTCTTTTGCTCTCTTTGTTGTTTTGTGAATAGTTGTGAATATGTGTTGTTAGGAAAATAATACGATATTGTAAGTTAAGGTTTTCGTTTCCTATTTCCTTTTCCCGTTATTTTCCATTTGAAACTCCGCCCAAACCTTACGCAAGCACTCCGTTAGGCACCCTACCCTACCAAGGTATCGGTGATCCCTGACCGCGACCGGTTGTGTTCGGTTTCGCCGGAAGCGAAAGAAAGAGACGAGAACGGAAATACTAGGGTCAATAAACCGAATTCCATGAATACCGTGCTTAAATACCCCAATCCACGTTGTTGCTGATTGCTCTAACTTCAATTGGTCAAGGCTCGGCTCAAAGGTTTGAGAACGAATTCACCAACTTACACTATTGTATGTTTTCCTAACAAGCTTAACTTTGCATATAACACTTAGGGTAGATATGAACAATTCCACCCACGTGCATTAACTCGTCAAAAAAAGAACATAAAACGCTCCGTCTCCCTGTGGATCGACCCGTGCTCTTCGCGGCTAGCTGCAAAGCGAACCGTCCTGATCGTGGTTAAACTTTTGAACTTAAAACTCGACACGCCGAAAGCGTGCGATCATCATGTCACCAGAGAACTGCTATCTGATAATAGGTATAATTCCATCTAGGGGTTCTCGATGAGTCCATCTAGTGTAACTCATAACCTAATGAGCACCTGTATACAATCTTCAGTGTTAAACACCAATGGCTATGGGATCAACCATCGCCACGGTCGGGGTCAAGAAACGTATACATTAGTCTAAACTGGAGTACCGATACCCATTCTCGATACCCCTACGACTAGGGACATTTAAGGATGTGCTTATGGACTACCCAGACCTCACTAGTATGATCCCTATCATAATCCTGGCAGTCAAGCAAAGATCTTATGGGTTTTATCATCATGTATTAGCAATACGTGACAACGAGTAAAACATATACATATAAAAGATAAAGACAAACCAAATAACATACTATTATCTCGAGCAAGACTGTTATATTTGTATAGGTCCTCCTTCAATTACAATAATTGCCTTCCTGCAATTACAATAATTACCTTGAGGGCACTATATCTAACAATATCCCATTTGCACTTAAGGCCAATTATTACGGTATCGCATACCCACATCTCATGAGCTATCGCATACCCAACTTCTTTACTAACAATTTTGCAAACCGTGTTCGAGAAAGTAGATTCGCTACAATATTTCTAACTTTATCTCTCTATATCTCAATTTCGCGAAGATCAACTATCTCCCTAATCAAGCGATACCTGCCTTAGAATTTGTCTGGTTAGATGACGGGATCAAGTTCATAAATGAACAATTTTATCATACAACTTCTTAGGCTGTATGCTCCGCTGAGTCATAATCAGCATACAACACCATGCCTACCTCAGTATCCCACTTAGAACCCTTTCTAATATACTGCTCCTCAAAAGAGGGTAAACTTATAACTCGTGATACACTCTGTCATATATATCACCTTGATAGCTGGAATCGATAACCGCCTTCTGTAGGAGTCTGCCATTACCATACACCAAGAACATCCTCATATGTTCTTTACTGCTATCCCATGTTTCTCCATGATTGGATAGATATCCGCTTACTACAATAAGTGCTTAAGCTATATCTGGTCTGGTATATGACAACGCATGATTGACCCAACTTCCAAACATGCGAGTCCCTTTCCTCATTAGTCCAGAAGATATATCTTTAAAGAGGGTGACTCCATCTCATGCTGGTATACTATCGTTCTAGGAGTCGACCATTCTAAAACCCTTTTAGAATGGTGTCAGAGTACCTGAATTGGGACAATCCCAAAATCCATCTAGATCTATCTTTATAGATCTAGTTCCCAGATCGGTTGATATATATTGCCCAAATACTGTATGGAGAAACATTTGTGACAAGCACAGTTTGACCAATTGTAGCATTGGAACATCACTTCCTATTAGAAGTATGCCATCCACATATCACATGAGGAATATGATAGTACCGCCTACATCCTTTTCAAAAATACCAGGTTCATCTATTATTTTGATAAAGTCAAATAATTTGACCGTAATATCAAAACAGATGATCCATCTCCGCTGTGTCCGCTTTAGTTTATAAATAGACTTAAGTAACTTGCATACGTTCAGCTGCTCCCACCGACTACGATAACCCTCTGGCAGAATCATATACACGTTCACTTCTAAATTCCCATTTAGAAAGACATTATAGTCATCCACCTGCCAGATCTCATAGTCATGAAAAGCAGCAGCAACAAGTTATATCCGTATGGATTTCAGCACAGACACTGAAGTAAAATTTTCATCATAATCCACACTGGGTATTTGAGGAAAACCTTTTACTACAAGCCTAGCCTTATTAGGTTACTAGCTTTCCATCTGCACTGATGTTGAAAGATCTACATGCTCCTGATGTTGGGTTTCGGTGCCCGCGCCACAGAAGCCGCGACCGAGGCAGAAGCGAAAACAAAAATTTATGCGAGCACCAAATACCCATAAAACACAAGATACGATCCAAAAACCTAAACTACTTAACTAGAAATACAAAGGTTGAGAAACTACAACCTTTATAGCGTGTCCACCCAATTGTGGAAGACCCCTCCAAGCTCGTAGCCGCCGGGATCGCGCTTGAAAATCGACTACCCTTGCCGAAGATAATACACATGAGGGAAGCCGGAGGAGGCTCTAACCGATGATCCAAACTTGATAGGTGTGGATGGTTGGTGATGTAGAAATATTTCACTAAAAATTTCTCTCTAAACCCTTGCTCAAGGGAGAGCAAGAAGAAGAAGGAGAAGATGGTTGCTAATACTTGCAACCATGAAGCATGCTCAAGTGTGGAATGGAAAAACACATCAAGTGTAGAAAATGAGAATGGCTTCCTTTTTTACAATCATGGTTCAATAGTGAACACAAATGATTTTACCAATATAAAATCCCCAAGCCATACCTCTCTACATGCAAAGAACCATGCTTCATCACTCCTTAATTTACACCCCATTTCCTTTTATTTTTCTAAATAGAAAAATAATATGAGGTGTCCTTCTTCTAGAAGCATTCCTGTATAAATACGGAATATTTCACCTGGTATATGTATCGTTACATATACGCGTATCCGTAAAAAAATATGGATAGCATCAAAGAGAGAAAATGAATAGTGAACAATAATACTAAAATATATGTATCAAAAATACATATATAAATTATTAAATCAAAACCTGGTTTAATAATCCGGCTTAATCCTAAGCCGGCTAGTATTATCAACAGTCCAATTAAAGTCTATGTATCTCATACACGTATTTAATCGGACCCCTGCACGTACCAACGTACGACTCCTACATCTATCACCTGAACCGGGAAAACCTTATGTGTGGGACTCTAAAGACTCGACAATACGCTGGCAGTGGGTTTAACCACAAGCATGTCAGCGGTACTAGCTGTACATAACGTCTACCCAGATACTTGCCGAAAGGGGGGTCGACAATCAAGTACGTCCTTACCCTACTGAGCCTGAATGTGACAATCTCCGTATAGTCTGGTCTCTTCGTCAAAGTGTATCGCATATCGGGTCTAGAGGGTGGATAACGTTAGACCCCTACTAACCCGATAAGTCGTGTCTGAGTCAAGCTTATTACCAACAGAGATACTACTGGTCAACTTGTTAGTGTATATGCCCTAGAGGCCATTACTGTATCATACTAGTTTGTATATTACTTGATGGAAGCTTGGGATATTCACAGTTGTATATACAATCTTGCTCGAAATGGTAGTATGCTACTTGGTTTGTCTCTGCTTTAATATGTGCATGTGTTTCTTTTAGCATATTGCTGGTATACATATTAGTAGAGCCCTTAGGATCTTTGCTTGATTACCAGCATTGTGATGGCGCTCGCACTCGTGGGAGCTGGGTAATCTATAAGCACATCCTTATACAGGTCCCTGGTCGTTGGACTATCGAGACAGGGCATCGATACTCCGGAGTAGACTAGCGTATACGCTTCTCATCCCAGTGTGGGAGACGGTCTGTCCCACAGCCGTTAGTACGTCGTACTTGAGATAGTATGCGGGTGCTCGTTAGGTTATGAGTACACTGGACAGGACTCGTCGGGAACTGTTGGTTGGTATTATACCTATCGTCAGTTATCAGTTCCCAGGTGACATGAGTACAGCTTAGTCCGCTGACTTGACACTGTCACTTCGCCTCGAGTGTGTTCCCACTGCACTTTGATTACTACCCTACCACGACTCAAAGGAGTCGTGCAAACAGGTAGTTTTTGGGTGCAGTCCCGAAGCACTTGGAGGCAGTGACGGTTAGACAGGATTCGTCTCTCCCGGTATTGGGGGTTGACATCGCGCTGTGTCCAGGAGAGCCATTACACGAGTAGTCCCTGGCCAGGGCAAGCGAGATATACTGGTAGGTTTTCAGTGTTATCTCAGGGTGTTCTGGGCTACACTCCGACACGACTTGTACCGCTATTAGGGGACTGACGTTCACCGCCCCCTAGGCCCGCCATGCGATGTATCAGACGAACAGACCGGACTGTACGGAGACTGTCACATACAGGCTCAGTAGGAGTGCAGATGGGGTTCACCTCGTCAGACTTCTTATCGACATCTACCTGGGGACCGTTACGTACAGCTAGTGCCGCTTGCGGTCTGTGGTTAAACCCACTGCCAGCGTAGTGTCGAGTCTTTAGAGTCCCACACAGAGAGCTATTCGCCTTTAGGCAAAATGAGTAGAGGTCGCATGGTTTTGCGACAGGGTTCGTTCGCATCCGCGCACTTGTGCACGTTTGCTGTCCGGACAGTTTATACTAGCGGGCTTTGGTTTAAGCCGGATCCTAGTATATGATTTGAGATTGGTTTTTCTCAGTGTATTCGTGTTCCTCGGATCACGAATGCGGGTGCGTATGCACAGTTGCTTGAGATTGGGGGAGAGGACCTTGTTTAGGGTTAATGGCTATTGTCATTTTATTAACCCTATTGCTTATGTGTGTATTATAGTTAATTGATAATTAGCTTAATAATTGTGCATGGTTGTTGTTGTTGACCTTTTGACTTCATTGACTTGTTGACCTAGGTTGACACTTTGACCATCATCATTTCTTTTGGAAGATGCTCTTTGATCTTTGCAAAATTGAAATGATAATGGTCATGTCATGATTTACCATGACAATTTTCAAGCTAATTATTCAATTAAAATTATTCACACATATTAGTGAGAATGGCTCACTAATAATTCATTCTCTCATATCATTTCTCTCTCTTGCTCATCCTCTCCCTTAAGCTCTCTCCCTCTCATGTGTTGAGAAACAAAAAGCTTGAGAAAAACCCTCACTTGATCTTCTCTACTCTCTTCTAGGGTTCAAGTCTTAGCATTTCTTGCACTCTAGTTACTCCTAGCTTGGAGTTGAAGCTAAAGGTCGAGGCTTTCGGGTGGATCCTTCTTTGACGGGAGAAGACAAGCAAGGTGACCTCTTTCTACCATTCCAAGGAGCAAGGAGAGAAGGACTTTGAGCTCAAGGTATAACCTTTCCATCACTTAGCTACTTTGTAGTTAGCTTTAGCAAGTTTATGTTTAGCAAAGATCCTTAAAGCTTGGTCCATGTTGCCTATAGTTGATAAAAATCCAATTTTTATTATGTTTTCCGCCTCCCCGTAAGCACCGGGGTGGGCAACGTGGACTTACAGTGGTATCAGAGCCTAACTAAACATAAACTAGCTAAGTAGTTAAGTGTAACGAAGTTTCGAAACCGGAAAATCGAAAAACCAAACTCGCAAAACCCTAAGTTTCTGTTAATTTTTTTTCTGGTCAAAATAAAATTTGTTATACACCAAAAATTATCTCAGGGTTTTGTTAAGAACACCACCAAAAACGAGACAGAGAGTCGACCAAATGGCCGCGGATCCGCGGCAGTAGGAAGCTATTGCGCCGCGCATCCGCGGCCGTCTTGTCTCCTCTCTGCTTCGATTTTGGTGCAGTGTATTTCTGTGTTGGTTTTGTGATTTTTAGGATATGTTATATGTGCCCAGATTTTCCTGAACTAAAATTTACTTTTGGGGGCCTATAAATCCGTATTTTTCCGGAACTTCACTACACTTTAACTATATCGGTTATATCTGTGATGCTTGCATGTATTGAACGTCGGCTAATCGCTATAAGTCGATTAGTCGGGGTTATACATCTCTGTGATCTGTGATTGTTGTTGGTTTGTGGATATGAATGGATTGGATTGTCGCGGGTGAATAGCCGGGGTGGATGTGAGATGAGCGTTATTTTTCTTTCATTCATTTGTAACATGTAAATTGATGTAATAATATTATTTGTGTGGCCGCACAACCGGGTCGGGGTTGTAGCCGTCATTGTATAATTCTTTTTACTGTTTTTGCTCCTAGGATAGACCCATGGAGGGGGTGCACAAACTACCGGGTATCTCGAAGTGCCGAGTGGCCTACTCACGGTGGTGAGGGAGGTTGCTTCGCTTCGGGTGCTTGGCGGGTAGTTTGCCGCACCCGTAGGGGTGTTGGGTGGGGTATTGGCTATTCACCGCGACCGTGTAATCCGCTTTACGTTGCAGGCTCGAACGCATTGCGGATTCCTAGTATATCCAATGTATTCATCTGTGATCTGTAATGTCTATCATTGCTATATATTTATATATAATAACTATTTAGGCGTTGCTTATGTTTTACAGCCGCGCTAGCCAAGCCCCCGCTCTGTCGTTAGTTAAGTAACCTAACGGGTGATGACGGGGCCCCGTGGCGAATGCGAATGGCATAAGCGTACGTCATATTTTGGTTGTTTTCTGCAATGGTAGGATTAAATGATGGGTTTCATTAAAAGAACTAATGCAAGAAAATAAACCAAGTAAAAGTCGATTGGAACACTTTGAAAACCACTCGGTTCTTTTCAAAACTAAAACTTTTAAACGCGGAGGTTGAACCACTCCTTTTTTAAAAGCTATCTCGTTCCATCGATTATATCAAGTTCACTACGTTCACGGTTTCGCCAAAACCATCCGTAGCCCTCCATCATTTCAGTTAAATATACGGTAGTATTCAAGCTATGTATTTTGACCTCACGCCAAGGCATAGTGATTGGTAGCTGCCGGATATTTATCTGTTGCATAGATAGAATGCGTTGGTTTGAGACAGTCGTACTGCCATTTTGGCCTACGTCAAGGGTAGGTACGGGTGGGTTCAAATTAACCGGGATAATGATGGGAAGAACTTGACATGTGACTTATGACATTTTGACCTCACGCCAAGGTCATAAGAGCATGGGGCAAAAATTCACATCGGGAGTTTCATAAGTACTGAAACTTGCTAGCTTTGCATACCATTTGGAGTGTGATGATTCTGGTAGGATTCCTTCGGTTTTATCACGCAATGATATTTGGATCCCGATCCTACTGTGAGTATATGCTACTCCTCGGGAAAACTCTCACTTAACGATCAATGCTATAAACTTAGTAGGTGTCTAGAAAGGTGTTAGCGGGGCTATGCCCACAGGGAAAAGAGGTTACTTAATTAAGGAACTTCGCGAAAGCGTTGGAAAACCTCCCTCGAAGTACCGACACTGGCCTGGCTGAACGGTTAAGCAAGTATTGTACGGTGAGAGTAATCCTGACTAATCCTTTCTTTACGGTTTGAGAAGGGATTCGAGAGACAGTGGGAGCCATCCAGTTTAGACAAATTAAAAACCACTCTAAACTTGCAAGAGCATCATGCTAAAGTGTTTCTTTTCTCTCTCCTAATTGCAGCGACCATTCAAGATGACCGGACTTAAGTTAGTATTAGATAAAAATAAATTGACAGGGCCAAACTACAAAGATTGGCTCAGGAATGTCAAGATGGCTATCACTTATGACAAGCTGGGGTATATACTTACCACCAAAGCTCCCCCTGTCCCAGATCCCACCTCCAGCGTCGCGGATGTAGAAATCCGTAAGACATGGGAGATAGATTGCGCGAGGGCCAGATGCCTCGTACTAGCCTCGATGGACAACGAACATCAGAGGAGGCACGAGAATATGGACCTAGAGTCCATATTTCTCCATACAAAAGAACTGTATGGAGAGCAGTCTCGTATCGCTAGATACGAAGTGTCGAAGAAGCTTTTTTCGGCAAGGTTGGCCGTCGGATCATCGGTAGCGGACCACGTGCTTAAGATGATCGGCTACATAGAGGAGCTCGCGGACCTGCGGACCTTGGGACCACGTTGGAGAATGAACTCTATACTGATTTGATTCTCTAGTCCCTTCCTTCCACTTACGCCCAGTTCATTCTTAACTTCAACATGCAAGGAAAGGAGGTTGAACTTGCCGAACTTCTGAACATGTTGAGGACTGCTGAGGGCACCCTACAGAAGGGTAGGGAGACATCCACTTTGTTTGTAGGAGGATCTTCCTCTTCTAGGTCCAGGGCGAAAGCCAAGGGCAAGAAGAAGAAAGCCCCCGCCAAACCAAGAGGCGGTGTCGGTAAAGTGGATACGAAGGGAAAGGGTAAAGCAACAAAAGTAGCGGGGAAGCTGGTGGGGAAGGAAGAATGCTTCTATTGTCACAAAAGTGGTCACTGGAAACAGGATTGCAAGGCTTGGAAAGCCAGAACACAGGATTTGAAGCGAGTTGCAGCTTCAGCTTCAGGTGTGTATGTTATTGAAAACTGTCTATCAATAAACTCTACATCCTGGGTATTGGATACCGGATCAGGATCTCATATCTGTAATTCTTTGCAGGCGTTGAGAAAGCGTAGAGTTTTGAAGGCAGGTGACATGACCCTCAGAGTTGCGAACGGTGCTAGCATAGATGCTGAGGCCGTGGGGGACTATCACCTGGGATTATCAGATGGACACTTTTTGGTTTTGCGTAGTTGTTATTATGTACCAAATGCAACCTGTAATATCATTTCTGTATCTTTATTATCTAAAGAAGGTTATGAATTTGCATTTGTAAGTAATGTAGTGAACATTCACCTTAATCAAGTTTTGATTGGGTCAGGTACATTGAACAACGTATATACGTTTTAAACCAACCACAGGTTTTCAATATCCAGAATACACACAAAAGAAAGTCTCCAGAAATTAATAAAACTTTCTTATGGCATTGTAGACTGGGTCACATCAATGAGAGAAGATTGACTAAGTTACATACTGAAGGATATTTAGATCCGTTCGAATATCAATCGTATGCAACTTGTCAATCCTGTCTCAAAGGAAAGATGACAAAGGCTCCGTTTTCTGGACACGGAGAAAGAGCGAGCGAGCTCTTGGGACTCGTACACAGCGACGTGTACGGTCCAATGTCTACACATGCGCGAAGCGGTTTTTCTTACTTCATTACTTTTACGGATGATTTCTCAAGATTCGGACATGTCTTCTTAATGAAGCATAAATCCGAAGCTTTTGATAAGTTCCAGGAATATAAGAATGAAGTAGAAAAACAAACAGGCAAAAGTATCAAGATCCTAAGATCGGATCGAGGAGGAGAATACTTAAGTGCCAAATTCCTGAATTACTTAAAAGAGAATGGAATTCTCTCTCAGCTTACTCCTCCATACACTCCGCAACATAACGGTGTATCGGAGAGACGGAACCGAACCCTATTGGATATGGTACGGTCATGATGAGTAACGCGGAGTTACCGCGATCGTTCTGGGGATATGCGCTAGAAACAGCTGCATATCTTTTGAACCGTGTTCCTACTAAGACTGTGCCTACCACACCATATGAGTTATGGAGTGGGAAGAAACCCTATCTTCAATACTTGAAGATTTGGGGATGTCCAGCTTATGTCAAAAAGCAGCATACGGACAAGCTCGAGGCACGCTCAGTACTGTGCAAGTTTGTGGGATACCCAAAGAACTCCAGGGGGTATCTTTTCTATTACGCAGAGGAACAAAAAGTCCTTGTTTCTCGTAATGCCCATTTTCTGGAATATCAGTTTTTAGAAAAAGAAATAAGTGGGAGCGCAATAGAACTGGAAGAAATTCCAGAACCACAAACTATTACTGAAAGTTTAGTGGAACCAGAAGGTTCGAAAGATCAGGAAATTCCTACGCCACTCCGCAGGAGTAGCAGGCAGTCTCATCCGCCCGAGAGGTACTACGGTTTTCTCATTGACGGGGATAGAGAGGACTGCATCATAGATTGTGATGAGCCTACTAGCTTCCAGCAAGCCATTCAGAGCGTCGACTCGGTAAAATGGCTGGATGCAATGCGGACCGAGATGGAGTCCATGTACACCAACAAAGTATGGACGTTGGACATTGCTCCAGACGGGGTAAAACCCGTAGGATGCAAGTGGATCTTCAAAAGGAAGATTGGTGTAGATGGACAGGTTGAGACCTATAAAGCTAGACTGGTAGCAAAAAGTTTTCGTCAGCGACCTGGTTTGGACTATGACGAAACCTTTTCTCCAGTAGCTATGCTGAAATCCATTCGGATCCTTCTTGCCATCGCTGCTTTCCACGATTATGAGATTTGGCAGATGGACGTAAAGACAGCTTTTCTAAATGGTCATTTAGAGGAGTGTGTCTATATGGACCAACCAGAGGGTTTCATTCAGGGTGGGAGCAGCGGAAAGGTGTGCAAGTTGCTCAAGTCCATTTATGGACTCAAGCAGGCATCGCGGAGTTGGAACATCTGTTTTGATGAGACGGTCAAAGAATTTGGCTTTATCAAAAATCCAGATGAACCATGCATCTATTGTAGATTTGTAGCGAGAACTGTAGTATTCCTCGTTTTATACGTGGATGACATTCTCTTAATAGGAAATGACATTCCTATGCTACAATCTGTCAAGGGATTCTTGTCACACAGGTTCTCCATGAAAGACCTGGGTGATGCCTCATACATTCTGGGTATCCGGATCTACCGTGACAGATCCAAGAGGATATTAGGACTCTCGCAGTCCAGGTACATCGACACCATACTGAAGAGATTCAGTATGGAAGATTCCAAGCGCGGTAATCTACCGGCTTGTCACGGGATCACCCTCTCCAAAGAGATGTCTCCCAAGACTGATTTGGAGAGGGATCGCATGTCTATTATACCCTACGCTTCTGCGGTAGGCTCTATAATGTATGCGATGTTGTGTACCAGACCGGATGTGGCTTATGCACTGAGTGTGGTAAGCAGGTATCAGTCAAACCCTGGGGAGAAACATTGGATAGCAGTAAAGAACATTCTCAAGTACCTGAGAAGGACTAAGGAGATGTTCTTGGTGTATGGCGGAAAAGACCTGCAGATTGAGGCCTTTGCTGACTCCAGCTTCCAGAGTGACAAGGATGATTCCAAGTCCATGTCGGGTTTTGTCTTTACCCTCAATGGAGGGGCGGTGTGTTGGAAGAGCTCCAAACAGGAAACCGTTGCAGACTCGACGATGGAAGCGGAATACATCGCTGCATCTGATGCCGCAAAAGAAGCTGTATGGATGAGGAAGTTCTTGAGAGAACTTCAGGTAGTTCCGTCCATTGTTGACCCAATACCTTTGTATTGCGACAACAACGGGGCTATAGCTTTAGCGAAGGAACCCAGGTCCCATCAGAAATCCAGACACATCTTAAGGCGGTATCACCTGATCAGGGAGATCGTGGATCGCCAGGAGATCGAGGTCCGGAGAGTTGCATCAGAGGATAACACAGCAGATCCATTCACCAAGGCCTTGCCCCAGACTCAGTTCGAGCGGCTGATCGAGATGATAGGTCTTCGATACGCCAGTACATGGCCTTAGTGCAAGTGGGAGATTGTTAGTGTATATGCCCTAGAGGCCATTACTGTATCATACTAGTTTGTATATTACTTGATGGAAGCTTGGGATATTCACAGTTGTATATACAATCTTGATCGAAATGGTAGTATGCTACTTGGTTTGTCTCTTCTTTAATATGTGCATGTGTTTCTTTTAGCATATTGCTGGTATACATATTAGTAGAGCCCTTAGGATCTTTGCTTGATTACCAGCGTTGTGATGGCGCTCGCACTCGTGGGAGCTGGGTAATCTATAAGCACATCCTTATACAGGTCCCTGGTCGTTGGACTATCGAGACAGGGCATCGATACTCCGGAGTAGACTAGCGTATACGCTTCTCATCCCAGTGTGGGAGACGGTCTGTCCCACAGCCGTTAGTACGTCGTACTTGGGATAGTATGCGGGTGCTCGTTAGGTTACGAGTACACTGGACAGGACTCGTCGAGAACTGTTGGTTGGTATTATACCTATCGTCAGTTATCAGTTCCCAGGTGACATGAGTACAGCTTAGTCCGCTGACTTGACACTGTCACTTCGCCTCGAGTGTGTTCCCACTGCACTTTGATTACTACCCTACCACGACTCAAAGGAGTCGTGCAAACAGGTAGTTTTTGGGTGCAGTCCCGAAGCACTTGGAGGCAGTGACGGTTAGACAGGATTCGTCTCTCCCGGTATTGGGGGTTGACATCGCGCTGTGTCCAGGAGAGCCATTACACGAGTAGTCCCTGGCCAGGGCAAGCGAGATATACTGGTAGGTTTTCAGTGTTATCTCAGGGTGTTCTGGGCTACACTCCGACACGACTTGTACCGCTATTAGGGGACTGACGTTCACCGCCCCCTAGGCCCGCCATGCGATGTATCAGACGAACAGACCGGACTGTACGGAGACTGTCACATACAGGCTCAGTAGGAGTGCAGATGGGGTTCACCTCGTCAGTCTTCTTATCGACATCTACCTGGGGACCGTTACGTACAGCTAGTGCCGCTTGCAGTCTGTGGTTAAACCCACTGCCAGCGTAGTGTCGAGTCTTTAGAGTCCCACACAGAGAGCTATTCGCCTTTAGGCAAAATGAGTAGAGGTCGCATGGTTTTGCGACAGGGTTCGTTCGCATCCGCGCACTTGTGCACGTTTGCTGTCCGGACAGTTTATACTAGCGGGCTTTGGTTTAATCCGGATCCTAGTATATGATTTGAGATTGGTTTTTCTCAGTGTATTCGTGTTCCTCGGATCACGAATGCGGGTGCGTATGCACAGTTGCTTGAGATTGGGGGAGAGGACATTGTTTAGGGTTAATGGCTATTGTCATTTTATTAACCCTATTGCTTATGTGTGTATTATAGTTAATTGATAATTAGCTTAATAATTGTGCATGGTTGTTGTTGTTGACCTTTTGACTTCATTGACTTGTTGACCTAGGTTGACACTTTGACCATCATCATTTCTTTTGGAAGATGCTCTTTGATCTTTGCAAAATTGAAATGATAATGGTCATGTCATGATTTACCATGACAATTTTCAAGCTAATTATTCAATTAAAATTATTCACACATATTAGTGAGAATGGCTCACTAATAATTCATTCTCTCATATCATTTCTCTCTCTTGCTCATCCTCTCCCTCAAGCTCTCTCCCTCTCATGTGTTGAGAAACAAAAAGCTTGAGAAAAACCCTCACTTGATCTTCTCTACTCTCTTCTAGGGTTCAAGTCTTAGCATTTCTTGCACTCTAGTTACTCCTAGCTTGGAGTTGAAGCTAAAGGTCGAGGCTTTCGGGTGGATCCTTCTTTGACGGGAGAAGACAAGCAAGGTGACCTCTTTCTACCATTCCAAGGAGCAAGGAGAGAAGGACTTTGAGCTCAAGGTATAACCTTTCCATCACTTAGCTACTTTGTAGTTAGCTTTAGCAAGTTTATGTTTAGCAAAGATCCTTAAAGCTTGGTCCATGTTGCCTATAGTTGATAAAAATCCAATTTTTATTATGTTTTCCGCCTCCCCGTAAGCACCGGGGTGGGCAACGTGGACTTACACAACTATCAGTAAATATAATCCACTGTGGCCACGGATTTCTGGTGATAGCCAACTGAACACAGCGCGGCATCGACTCCTAATACCAGTAGAGATGAATCCCTGACAGTCAACCACTGCCTCTATGTGGCTCGGGACTATACCCAACTAAAACCTGTTTGCACGACTCCTTTGAGCCGTGGTAGGGTAGTAATCAAAGTACAGTAGGAACTCACAAGAGACAAATGACGACTTCAGGTCAAAGGACTAACCTGTACTCATGCCACTTAAGAACTTCCATCTGACGATAGATATAATACTATCTAAAAGTTCTCGGTGAGTCCGTCCGGTGTACTCACCTTCAGTGAGCACCTGTATACAATCATAGAAGACACAACACCAATGGCTTGTGAGACCCGCCACCGCCCCTCGTCGGGGTTTAGAAGCGTATACACTAGTATACTCCAGAATATCGATGCCCAGTCTCGATACTCCCATGACTAGGGGCATTTAAGGATGTGCTTATGGACAATCCGGCTCCCACATATATGATCGCCATCATAATGCTGGTTGTAAAGAAACAATCCTACGAGCTTCATCAATGATGAAGACAAACCAGATAGCATACTATTATCTCGAGTAAGACTGTTATACCAGTATAGGTCTTCTCTCAATTAGCATAATCGCCTACTTGCAATCATAATAATTGCCTTGAGGGCACTATATCCAACAATCTCCCACTTGCACTTAAGGCCAATTATTGCGGTATTGCTACCCCCAGCTCGTGTGCTACCGAATACCCAACTTCTCTACTAATCAGTTTTGCAAACCATGTTTGTGAAACTTAATTTGTATGAGAAATGGCCTCAGTGAGTGGATCCGCTATAATGTTCCAACTTCATCTCTCTATATCTCAACTTTGCGAAGATCATCAATCTCCCAAACTGAGTGATAGCTCGCCTCAAGAATTTGTCTGGATATTTGATGGGACTAAGTTCATAAATGAACAACTCCATCCAACAAACTTCTTAGGCTGCATCCTCTGTTGAGTTATAACCAGCATCTTGCACCATGATTACCTTAGTATTCCTATTAGAACACTATCCAATACACTGATCCTCAGAAGAGGCTAACCTCAAAACCCTGACATCATCTCTTTCATCTAGGTCACCCTGGAAGGCTTAACCGATAACCGCCTTCCAGAGGAGGCTGCTGTTATCTTATACTAAGAACATCTTCTTATGTTCCTGATAGCTTCCCTTTATTTCTCGAGAATTGGATTAATATATATACTTTTTGTAGCTAGTACAAAAGCAATATCTGGTGTTGTATAAGACATTGCATGATTGACTCAACTGCTTAAGCAAACAATATGTCATTCATGCCAGTCCCTCTCCTCATCAGTTTAGAAGACATCCTTTTTAGAGAGGGTGACTCCATCACCTGCGAGTACACCACCATGCCAGGGTCGTCCATTCTAAAATACTTTTAGAATGCTGTCTAAGTACCCGATTGGGAAACTCCCCAAATCTAAATCTAAAATCGGAATCCCTGATACATTATCCATCTGGTTTTGCATAAGACATTGCATGATTGACTCAATTGCCTATGCAAATGATATGTCATTCATGCCAGTCCCTCTCTTCATCAGTCTAGTAGATATCTCTTTAGAGAGGGTGACTCCATCATCTGCGGATACACCACCACGCTAGGAGTCTTCCATTCTAAAATACTTTTAGAATGTTGTCTAAGTACCCGATTTAGGAAACATCCTAAATCTAGATCTAGTCACTAAAATTCCTGATATACTATCCACATCCAACGCGGAGAAAACACTATGTGACAACCAAAGTTTGACCGATTGTAATATAGGAACATCACTTCCTATTTGGAGTATGTCATCTAAATCTAGGACAGTACTCCCTACATCCTTCTTACTACGTTCATCTATTGTTTTGATGAAGTCAATCACCTTGACTGTCACATCAAAATAGATGATCCGTCTCCACTATCCATGCTTGAGTCTATGAGTAGACATAAGCAACTTGCACACCTTTCGTTGCTCTCACTGACTACGATAACCCTCTGGCAAAGTCATATACACGTCCACTTCTAAATTCCCATTTGGAAAGACGTTATTGTCATCCACCTGCTAGATATCATAGCCAAAGAACTGTATCAGCACTAAGTCATATCCATATGGACTTCAGCGTAGACACAGAAGTAAAAGTCACATCACAATCCACAATGGGTATTTGATGAAAACTCTTTACAACAAGTCGAGCCTTATTAGGTTAGTACCTTTCCACCTGCACAGAGCCCAAAAGATCTACTTGCTCCTAATGGGCTTCACCCCTTCAGGAGTACCCAGCAAAGTCCAAAATCCATGACTTGCTGAAGTGGATGGAGTCCATATTGGGTATGAAATATCTAGTCACCTGGAAGTTACCACTTCTATGATCTGCTGATAACATGTAGGGAAATAGCAGTGCCAAGTCATATCCGTATAGGCTTCAGTATAGAAACTGAAGTAAAAGTCTCATCACAATCCTCAATGGATATTTGATGAAAACCCTTTACAACATATCTAGCTTTATTAGGTTGGTATCTTTCCACCTGCATAGATATCGAAAGATCTACTTTCTCCTAATGGGCTTCACCCCTTCAGGAGCATCCAACAAAGTCTAAAGTCCATAATTTGCTGAAGTGCTTGGAGTCCATCTTGGATATGAAGTATCCGGTCATCTGGAAGTTACCACTTTCTATGATCTGCTGACAACTAGTAGGGTCATCATCACCATGATACTAACCTCCCTGTCACTGTCTATGAAAAAACCGAAGTATCTCTCGGGTGTCTGAGGTCACCTATTAAAATCTGCGGAGTGGCTAATAGTTTGTCAAGTCCAATTGAATCCTTAGGTTCTATTAAATTTTCGGTAACCGTTTGTGGTTCTGGAATCACATCCAATTCTACCATACTCCCATTAGTTTCTTTTACGAAAAGATTCCTTTTATAAAATGGTGGCGAGTCAGGAACAATGTAACTATTGATCTTGAAAATGGTAAAACATAATCCTAGCGAATGCATGGGATAATCCACAAACCGCCATTACTGAAGCGTGCCTTGAGTTTGTCAAGATTTTGCTTTTAAACAAAAAACGGATAACTCCATATCTTAACAATCTCAAGATATGTAACCATTCTATGTCCATATAGAATTAAGACACTAATTTAGATAGAACCAGATTCAAAAATTATGCAGCTGTTTTCGGTGCATATCACTTAACGGAAAAAGGCCAATACAATATTACTCATCAAGTAGCAAACCCATGGATAAGCAACCTGCGAGAGAATCAAGTTCTCAATATTACTACGATGGAACATCCAGCAGAAGTATCTATATCTTCAATTACCTCGAAGAATCCTGATACTTCCAACGTATGGTTCTCTACTTTATTGTTATACCTACAAATTTCTCAAAATCTTTGGACCTTGCATTACAACGAATGCGTGTCTAAAACCAGGGAACTCATAGGCAATCCTGAATGAAGTAAAAGTACCAACCCCTTATCCCTAAGGACACTAGACAACATACATTTTCATGTATAAGTCCCAAGAGTATACCAACTCAAATTCTGTGTTTTGTAAATTGAAAACTGTATCTTGGTTAAGAATGTCTTACACTGTTATTTAATGCACCTTACCTTATCTTCAACTGATAAAGGTAAATATTTAAAACACAATTTTCAAAATGTATATCTCACTTTATAAAATAAAGATACAAATATTTCATTTTAAAATTCAGTGCATAACAATGGTTATTCGAAACCAAATATTTGCCGTCAGGCAAAGCCAGGTGATTTAATCCAATATCACCAATTGCTACGAACTCTGATATTGAGGATCAAATCTCCTATTTTCTAATATTCTACTCCTACTCATCATATGTAACACGGTACAGATATGAGATCCAAATCCGGTAAATGCATTCCCTGGAGTCAGAATTGATTGGGAAAATAGTTCTCTTTTATAAGTACACAGAAATACTGAAACATGAAAATGTTTCATAGGGTATGGCTAGGTATTCCTAGTAATGCCTTTTCCATTATCCAGATCTATGACAGTAGTCGCAATTTCCTTTGCCCTCACTTTAATCCCTTTATATATCTCTACATCTTACCTTCTGCACACTGTCCTTAGGCTAATTGATTTTCTTCCTTCCCCACCTTTCGGCACCAGCCTAAGGTTTGGAAGAAAACTATACAATAAGTGTAATAGGTATACTCTCCTAATGAAAGGAGCTCTCGCAACCTGAGAGAAAGTAGAGGGAAGAGACAACCAAATAATCCTATTCAATTTCTCCAGAACCTGTGTCCATTCTCGACTGAAGTAACTTCTTCGAGTTCGTATGTAACTATATGATGGTCGTTCCAAGCGATATGGATCTGTTAAATATGTATGCCCTAGAGGCCTGTATTGTATAGGATGCTAGGCATGTATATGTACAGAAGCAATCTTTGCACGAAATGATAGTATGCAATCTGGTTTATCTTCATCTTAACGTGCGATGTGTTGTATTTCATATCTTTATATACATTTTGATGAAGCCTTTAAGATTATGCTTGACTGCCAGGATTATGATGTAGATCGTACTAGTGGGGCCTGGGCAGTCTATAAGCATATCCTTTAATAGTTCCTAGTCGAGGGTATATCGAGACAGGGCATCGATATTACCAGAGTAGACTGGTGTGTACGTTTCTTGACCCTGGGGCGATGTTTGATCCCACAACCATTGGTGTTTGACATCAAAGATTGTACACAGGTGCTCATTAGAGAATGGGTACACCGAACAGGACTCGTCGAGAACTCCTAGATGGTATACCTATTGTCAGATACCAGTTCTCTAGAGACACTTGTACAGGTTAGTCTGTAGACCCGAGATCGTCATAGTGTCTTGTGTGATTCCTACTGTGCTTTGATTTCCTCCCTATCACGGCTCTACTAAGTCATGCAAACAAGTGGAATTTGGGTACAGTCCCGAATTGCATGGAGGAAGTGAGCGATAGGAGGGGTTTTGTTTCTCCCGGTATAGGGAGTTGATGTTGTAAGTCCACGTTACCCGTCCCGGTTCTTACGGGGATTCGGAAACGGTAAAAAACGATTTTTTATGGCAAGGTAACATGGACTAGAAAACATGATCTTTGCTAAACAAAAACCTAGCAAACTAACTAGAAGTTTAACTACTATGTTAGGGGGTTATACCTAGGTCTTGAACTCTTTCTCTTCTTGCTCCTTGGAATGGTTGGAACGGCTCCACCTCGTAGTCTCCTTGTTGTCGAAGAAGGATCCACCCGAAAGCCTCTACCTTGAGCTCCTACCTCAACCGAGAGGCAACTAAAGTGCTTGGCTTGCTAGACCTAGAACTCTAGAGTGAGTAGAGAAGAGTTTTTAGGGTTTTATCTCAATAGCTCATGCTTCTCAACACATGAGACATGAGAGCTTTGAGAGAGAGGAAGAGGGTGAGCTTTGGATGAGAGAGAATGAGAAAGTGAGAATGAGCTTGACTTTTTACAACCATGCTCACAAAAGAAAGAATAATGATGATAATAATAATAATTAAGAATTGTGATGGTTAGTTTCAATGACCATTATCATTTCATGCATTTAATGTATTTTGTAAAGAACAACAAGTAAACAAAAGTCATAGAAATGAAATGATGATGGTCAACAAGTCCACAATGGTCAACCGGTCAACAAAGTCAACAAGTCAACAAAAGTCAAATGTTCAACTCAACCATGGCACAATAATACTTAATTAATATTATTAATCATATTTCTTAGTCTCATTAGGATTTTGAAAAAGTCAACGGTCAACAACCCCAATGAGAATCCTCTGCCTCTGCCTCTGTGCATACACACCCGCACCCGTGTTCCGAGGAACACGAATACAATGAGATAAAACCAATCCCAAAACATATACTAGGATCTGGCTTAAACCAAAGCCCGCTAGTAATAACTGCCCGGACACCAAACGTGCACAAGTGCGCGGATGTGAACGAACTGTTAGTGTTTATGCCCTAGAGGCCATTACTGTATCATACTAGTTTGTATATTACTTAATGGAAGCTTGGAATATTCACAGTTGTATTGACAATCTTACTAAAAATGGTAGTATGCTACTTGGTTTGTGTCTATTTTAATATGTGCATATGTTTCTTGTAACGTATCGCTTATACATATTAGTAGAGCCCTTAGGATCTTTGCTTGATTACCTGCGTTGTGATGGCAGTCACACTAGTGGGGGCTGGGTAGTCTATAAGCAACATCCTATACAGGTCCCTGGTCGTAGGATTATCAAGATAGGGCATCGATACTCTGGAGTATACTGGTGTATACGCTTCTCATCCCAGCATAGGGAGATGGTCTGTCCCACAGCCATCGGTACGTCGTACTGGAGATAGTATGCAGGTGCTCGTTAGGTTATGGGTACACCGGACAGGACTCGCCGGGAACTGCAGGTTGGATTTATACCCATCGTCAGATAGCAGTTCCCAGGTGACACGAGTACAGCTTAGTCCATCGACTTGATACTGTTACTTCTCCTCGAGTGTGTTCCCACTGTACTTAGATTACTACCCTGCCACGGCTCAAAGGAGTCGTGCAAACAGGTAGTAGTTGGGTGCAGTCCCGAAGCACTTGGAGGCAGTGGCGGTTAGACAAGATTCGTCTCTCCCGGTATTGGGGGTTGATATCGCGCTGTGTATGGAGAGCCATTACGCAAAGTCCCTGGCCAGGGCAAGCGAGATTTACTGGTGGCTTCCAGTAGTTTCTCAAGGTGTAATGGTCTGCACTCCGACACGACTTATACCGCTATTAGGGGTTTGACGTTTACCGCCCCCTAGGCCCGATATACGATAGTCCTAGACGAACAGACTGGACTGTACGGAGATTGTCACATCAGGCTCAGTAGGAGTTCGGATGGGTTCCTCATCGTCCTTCTTATCGACATCTACCTGGGGATCGTTACGTACAGCTAGTGCCGCTTGCGGTCTGTGGTTAAACCAACTTCCAGCGTAGTGTCGAGTCTTTAGAATCCCACACAGAGAGTTTTCCTGCTTCGGGCGAAATGATATAGAGGTCGTATGGTTTTACGACAGGGTTCGGACGCATACGTGTTTTTACGCACGTACGATGTTCGGACAGTTTTTACTAGTCGGCTTTGGTTTAAGCCAGATTCTAGTATCGGATTATTGGATTTATACAGTCTAAAGTTTTTCCGTGTTTTCACGGATAGGAGGGGCGTTCTCGTAATTTGTCGGGAAGCTTCTAGAAGGATGATGACTTGGAGGCTAAGGTGGCATTTGCATTTATTGGATTAATGAGTCATGAGAGTGAATCATCCATGGAGTTAATGTTGCATTAATGTTTTAAATGACTCATGAGATGAATCACTCTATGAATTAATGAAGCAAGATGACACATATTTATTTGTTATTCATTTTAATAAAATCATATGGTTCATATATTCAAATGATATCATTTATCCAAAAGGATTCTCATTCTCACCTTCTCTCTCCTTAAGCTCTCTCTTTTCAAACCTTAACCCTAACCTCTCATGTATTGAGATCAAGGGTTAGCAAGACTAATACATCCCTAATCCCACTCTATATCCCCTAGGTTGCTTTGATTAGCACTTTTAGTAACCTAGTTACCTCAAGTTAGAGGTGAAGCTTGGAGTAGGAGCTCTCGGGTGGATCGTCTTTGACTCGAGGAAGCCGTTGAGGTGCCGACGTTCCAAAGAGCCTACGAGGTGTGGAGGACAGCGATGAAGACCCGAAGGATAAGTAACGTGAGGTATAGCTTCGAATCCGAGTAGTTAAACCTTTCGTAGTTTGCTAGTAATGGTTTAGACACGATCTGTGTGCTCAAGTCCGTGTTACGAAGCTTTGATAATTGTTTTTCATATATTCCGCCTCCCCGCAAGCTCATGGGGCGTGTGACATGGACTTACAGTGGTATCAGAGCTAACTAAACCTTTACTAGCTTGTTAGCAACTAATTAGAACTTCGATCGTCGGAAAAACACGAAAACTTAACCCCGGACCCCGCTCAGTTTCTGTCAATTTTAAACGTGTCGAAAAAATTATTTGATATGCCTGAAAATTAACAGCAGGGGATTATAAGAATTCTTGGAAAATACGAGCTGGTAACTCGGTAAGAAGGCCGCGGATCCGCGGCAGATTAGTGCTTTTGGCCGCGGATCCGCCGCCGAGTCAACTCCGAGTTGACTCGGATTTTCATAGTAATTCTTATTTTTTGGTGTTTTGTTTTCCAGTATATTCTGTTTCTGCCCAGGTTACTTCTGTGCTGGCTCGCATTTGGGGTAGACACGGAAAAAGGTTGTCGATCGATATTCTAAGTTATTTGCTAATCGGGTTTTTATCTGTAATGTTTAATGTGTTCGTAAACCTCCCCTAACTGCTAGTATGTCGGTAGGCAGTGTTGGAGATAGTGCCCTCAGAGTCAATTATTGGATCACAGGCACGTGATTGCAATGATTGAGGGAGGACCTATCCCGGTAGGACAGTCTTACTCAAGATGATAGTATGCTATCTGGTTTATCTTTATCATCGTGTACTGCTTTAGGTGACATTACTGATCACTATTGCACGTTGATAGAGCCCTTAGGATTCTTGCTTGACGGCCAGCAGTATGATGGCGATCATATACGTGGGAGCTGGGGTCTATAAGCACATCCTTAAAAGGTCCCTAGTCGTGGGAGTTTCGAGACTGGGCATCGATACTCCATTAGTAGACTAGTGTATACAGTCGAGACCCCGATGAGGGGCGGTGTCCGGTCTTACAAGCCACTGGTGTCAGTTGGTTCACCTAAGATGTATACAGGTGCTCATCGGGTTATGAGTACACCGGATAGGACTCGCCGGGAACCTTCTAGTTGGGATTATACCAGACGTCAGATAGCAGTTCCCTGGTGACATGTGTACAGGTTAGTTCATCGATCTGAGATCGTCATTTTTCTCGTGTGAGTTCCCACTGTGCTTTGATTACTACCCTACCACGGCTCAAATGAGTCATGCAAACAGGTTTTAGTTGGGTACAGTCCTGAGCCACATAGAGGCAGTGAGCGGATCTGCAGGGGTTCGTCTCTCCCGGTATTGAGGGTGAGGTCGCGCTGTGTCTAGGAGAGCCATTACACAAAGCCCTCGGCCGAGGCAGGAGATTTACTGGTAGGTATTCCAGTAGTATCTCAGGGTGTTCTGGGCTACACTCCGACACGACTTGTACCGCTATTGGGGGTCTGACTTTTACCAACCCCCTGGGCCCGCCATGCGATGCTCATAGACGAACGGACCGGACTCTACGGATATTGTCACTGACAGGCTCAGTAGGGTGTTAGGATGAGTTCGCTCATCGACGTCCCTTTTGGTCAATAGCTGGTAGCCCGTCACGTATGGCTAATACATCTGACGTGCTAGTGGTTAAATCCACAGCCATAGTATTGACGAGTCTTTAGAGTCCACCACACACAGTTACTCATGTTTTGGGCGAAACGCTGTAGAGGCCGTATGGAGATATGGCAGGGTTCGATCAGATACGTGCGGTATTGCACGGATCATGATCGGACGGTTTTTACTAGCCGGCTTTGGCTTAAGCCGGATCCTAGTATTAGATAGTGTAGATTTTGTCTCTTTGCATTTGTATTCAGTGGGAATACAAATGCGGGCATGTATATGCAGTAGCGGGGTTTTCCTGTAATTTATTACAGGATCAGTTTTCTGAAGTTGCCAGTTTGCATTCCGTTCCGGCCGGTTTTCCTTTGTTCCTTCACAGCCGGACTTTTCGATGGAGGGGGTTATTTGCAAGTTTGCAAATAACATTTGTGGAGGGGGTTTTTCTTGCATATGGATTGATTATGAGAGCATCTTTATATTCCATTCTTTTCTATCATCATTTCATTCATTAATGAGATTAAGATTGATTTAGTGTATGATGTGAAGCTTGCTTTTGATATGGTCACCACCCTTGATCTCCTACACTCACCTCCCTTCATGTTTGATGCTTATTCCCTCCACCATTTGGTTCCAAGGATAGCCCGACCACTTCATGAGAGAAAATGAGAGAGAGGTTTTCATTTGGTGTATGGAAATTATTCTCATTCTCATTTTGTATCAAAGTTCACAAGCTCTCTCCAAATTTCATTCTCTTCTCTATCCATGGAAACTTCACTACCCCAAAAGAGACAACACGTTCTACACTACACCTACAGCAGATCTTGGACGCGTCGGTAAGCCAACTTCACGCCCGAGTTGCCTCGGTATAGAGGTGGGAGCCCGTAAAAGTATTTGGCTACGTGGTGCCCTTTCCGACGAAGAGGTGAAGACCGGAGATTCCGCGGGAGATCGGGACGACGAAGAGAAGACCGGAGGACACGGATCACTCGGTATATCTCTCACCCCTTCTCTTGATTGCTAGGATTAGGTTAATGGTTACGATCCGGGTTTTATTGTCCGCGGTAGCGCCAGTTTAAAAGTCAAGAAAAATTTTGATTCCGCATTTTGGCCTCGAGTAGACGGCCGAGGCGCTGCCGTGGCGCAACATGGTATCATAGCCACGCCATTAACCTAGTCTAGCTTTCTCTAACGTGTTTTCAAGTTCGATCGAACGGATTTTCCGAAAACCCATTTTCATTTGCACAGTTTTCTGTCGAAATTTTTTTGGCTCCAAAAATTTTTCAGTACATTGCAGTGACATGTGCAGGGAATTATAAGCATTCTGTGCAAATTTGGTCGTGTGATCTCACTATTCCACCGCGGAACCGCGGCCAAACCCATGTATTTGCCGCGGTTCCGCGGCCATTTTTACTATTCATTGGACCAAATTTTTGCAGTGAGCTCCTGGGTTGAAAATGGGGTTTTTGGAATATTCTTTTTGGGCCTAGACTCTCTTTAAGTACTACAGTAATGCTTGGGGCCCACTTCGATAAATTTGATCGATCGAAAAGTTTAAACACATTAGTTCACAGTATTTACATTATATCTGCGACCGTGAATGTCACTTGATCGGTAAATCCTGTCTAACTGCTATAGCCCGGTTAAACGGATTTGCGAACGTGACATTCACGTTGATGTTCTGTGTTGTGCTGAGATGTTGCGGATCGGTCGTGAGGATAGCCTGGTTGCAGTGGTAGTACAGTTTTGTTTTATATGTACATTTGATATTGCGGGGCGAGCGTCCGACATGTGGACTGCCGTCACTGCCTGTTTGTATTATTCTTTTGGGGCACGACCAGGTTGCGGTCGATGTACCCGTTGTATGTATATTTTACTTTCTGTACTAAGATTACCCCGCGGAGGGGTGCACGGGTGGCCGGGTTCTAGAGGGCAACGGGCCCGCATCTCATGGCATTTAGACGGAGGGGGCTTTACTCTAGAATTGGCAGGGCTATTCGCCGCACTCATAAGGGGTACAGGTTGGCCTAAGGAGGGGTGCCTAAGTTACCGAATTCCATAAAGTGCTGGGTGGTCCATTCACGTTGCTGAAGGGGGCTGCATCGCTTTAGGTTTTGGCAGGTAACTTTCCGCGCCCGTAGGGGTCTAGGATGTTCATTGCACAGGCTATCCTGACGACCAGGGGAACGTCGGGTTTCAGTAGCGGCTCTATGAAACCCGGGGATCCCAGATATCTGTATTGTTCTGTGATGCTGGTTATCTTTCTGTGATGTTGCATTTTATCACGCCTTGAGCGAAAATTATATATTATATATATACTAGTAGATGTTGTATATGTTTTGCATCCGCGCTAGTCCAGTCCCCGCTCTGTCGTTAGTTAAGTAACCTAACGGGTGATGACGGGACCCAGTGGCGAATGCGGATGGCATATACGTACATCATTATTTTCGTTCTTTTGTGGTGTGATCAATTGATGGGACTGCGTTGATTCGGATCAATGCAAGATAAACAAACCTATTCTGATGTTGTTGGAACATTTTTCAAAAAGCTGTTATTGCAACGACGTTCACTTTTGTTTTGCATCGTGGTATTCAGTTGGAATATCCTGCTCCTCAGTCGACGAGGCAAGGGCCGAGATCCCTTCACCGGGAGTGACCCCTTGGACAGAAGATTGCGTAAGGGCAATAACTTCACTATAGCCGATTGCCTTTTGCTTTGCATCGTGGTATTCAGTTGGAATATCCTGCACCTCATTCTACGGGGAAAGAGCCGAGATCCCTTCACCGGGAGTGACCTCTTTAGCAAAGGGTTGTCGTCACTATATTTTTATAAAAAACTATGCAGTTCCTTCAACGATATCAAGTTCATTACGTTAAAAGTTTTTCGCCAAAAACTAGACGTAGCCCTCCGTCATTTCTTACAAGTATTACTTAGTATTCGTGCTGCGTTTGTTGACTGTGTCAAGGCGTAGTGTGCAGTAGCTAAGTAGTATTTGTTTGTAGCATATTAATGGGATTGGTTAGGACAGTCGTGCGGCCTTGTTGACTGTGTCAAGGGCTCGTACGGGTGGGTTTAATGCAATCCAGGATAATGACGGGTTGAACTTGACTAGGACTCTTTGATTTGTTGACTGTGTCAAGGTCACTTGGGTCCTACGGGTAAAAATCACATCGGGAGTTTCTAAAGAAACTGAAACTTGCGAGGCATGTGCATACCTTCTGGAGTGTGGTGACTTGAGTGGATTCCGTCAAGTTATCATGCGATGATAGTTGGATCCCGATTCCCACTGATGAGTTGGTTTACTCCTCGGGTGATCCCGGCTAATTCTTCTTTCAGGTTTGGGGAAGAATTTGACGTTACAGTGGGAGGTTTCCAGATTAGATAAAGTGATAACCATTCTGATCTAGGTTAGAGTGCACGCTGAGTGTTTCTTTTCTCTCTCTCTTTGGCAGCTACCATTGACCCGACCTTAGACTATGACTCAGTGACCAAGTTGACCGAACCTTCTTAACACTAGCTTTTGGATTGTCAGAGTTGCAAACCTCATTGCCACTCCTACTTTTACCCTTTTCTCCAGGACACCCCGTATTACTACAAACGTCCACTTCCATTGGACAAAAACCATCGTATGGTTATATACGAACTCGAAGGAATTCGAGGATGGTTTCTGGTTCAGGAGAAAACGAATAGGACTATTCAGTTGTCTTTTCCTTTTACCCTCTCTCAGGTTGCGAGTACTCCTTGGTTTAGGAGTAGTACACCTGTTACGCAAATTGGATAGTCTTCTTCCAAACCATAGGTAGGTGCCGACCGGTGGGGAATGAAGAAAACCAATTAGCCTAAACGGTGTACAGAAGGTATTAAGTTAAGACAAAGAAAGGGATTAGAAGGAGGGCAAAGTAAATTGCGACTGCTATTCACGACCAAACCAAGTATTTCTTCGCTAATCCTAAATCACCTTTGTATTTCTCCAGGACACTCCGTATCATTACGAAGATCCCAAGTTTATTGGATAATCCATCGTATGGTTAAATACGAACTCGAAAGGAACTTGTTCAAGTTCGGGGATGGATCCTGGTTCAGGAGAAATAGGAATAAGGTTTATTCGGTTGTCTTTTATCTTCACCTTCTCTCGCATTGCGAGTGTTCCTAGGATTAGGACAGTACACCCATTATGCTTATTGGATAGTCTTCTTCCAAACCATAGGCTGGTGTCGAACGATAGGGAAGGAAGAAAACCATTTGGCCTAAAGGGGTGTACAAAAGGTAATGACTAAAGACATAATAAGGGATTTGGAGAAGTGGCAAAGAATTATACGGTTACAGTTGTGAATCTGGATAATGGAAGAGGCATTACTAGGAATACCAGGATACCCCATCGAAACATTTTAATGTTTCAGTTTCACTGTGTTCTGTTAAAAGAAAACTGATTTCCCAATTAGACACTTGCTCCAAGGTATGTATTTATCAGATATGATTCTCACATCTGTATGGTTTTACAGATGATGAGTGGGAGTAAGTTATTGGGAATTAGGTGATCATCCTCATTATATCGAGATTCGTTGTAATTGGTGATATTTGAGGAGGTCACCTGGGTTGTTTGCCGGACAACAAATATTTGGTTTTGAATATCCGTTATTATGCACCAATTTCAAATTGATATATCTGTACGTCTATTTTTATAGAGTGAGATATACCTTTTTGAAATTATGTCTATGACATTTACCTATATCAGTAGATGGTTAGGTAAGGAGCATTGAACAGCGGTGTATTTCTTCTTAACCATAAGTACAGTTTTCAACCCACGACACACAGTGAATGAGTTATTAGACTTAAGGGACTTGTACAAAGTATTGTATATTGTCCAGTGTCCATTAGGACAGAGGGGTTGGTCCTCGTACTATATTCGGCTTACTTATGACTTCTTTAGTTTTTAGACAAGTGTTTCGTAGAAACACAAGGTCCGAATTTTGAGAAGTTATAGGTATAAGAGTAAAGTAGAGAACCAGGTATTGCAAGTATCGGGATTCTTCAAGGTGATCGAAGATGTAGATACTTGTGAATGGTATTCAGTTGATAGTAATGATTAAGAGAACTTACTTCTCTTTCAGGTTACTCATAATTGGAAGTACTCCTAAGTTGAGTAATGCTGATCGGCCTCCTTCCATTTAGTTGACATGCACTGGTGACAGCTGCATGATTTGAATCTGGTTCAATTAAATTAGTGCCTCTGTTTCTGTATTAGTTATAGAACAATTCATATCTTGACATTGTTAAGGTACGGGGAGTTGTCCGGCTTATGCTTAAAACCAGACTCTGGATAACTCAAGGCACGTTTCTGTAATGGCTGTTTGTGGGTTGACCCAGGCTATGACGAGGGTTGACTTTCTACCATCTGGAAGATCAATAGTGATATTGTTCTTGACTCGCCACATTTTTAAAAGAAATGGATTTTTCAGAAAACTGTAGTGGGAGTATGGTAGAACTGGAAGTGATTCCAGAACCGCAAACGATTACTGAAGATTTGATAAGAACCTAAAGATTCAATCTGATTTGACATTCCATTGGCCACTCCGCAGATAAAGTGGGTAACCTCAGCCACCCGAGAGGTACTTCGGTATGCTCAAGGACGGTGGCAGGGAGGTTCTTGTTTACCCAGACTTGCCATTGCTGTTGTTCCAGACTGTGAGACCCGGCAGGAGGATGAGTATAGCGTCATTCTAAACTAGCTTTAGAAGTGTACGTCTATATGACTCTGCCAGAGGGTTGTCGTAGTCAGTGGGAGCAACGGAAGCACAGTGGGCAAGAGGCTTATGTCTATTTATAGACTTAAGCAGATATAGCGGAGATAGATCATCTATTTCTGATGTGACAGTCATAGGTTTGACTTCATCAGAATAGGGGATGGATCTGTTAAGAAGGTAGTAGGGTGTGATGTCCTGGTATTTGGATGACATACACAGAGTAGGAAGTGATATTCCTATACTACGATCGGTTATACTTTGGTTGTCACACAGTGGTTTCTCCACATAGGACTTGGATATTATATCAGACATTCTGGTTACTGGATCTATGGTTTTAGATCTAGATTTGGGTGGTTTCCCAATCTGGGTACTTAGACAGCATTCTATAAGTATTTAGAATGGACGACTCCTGGCATGGTGGTGTACCTGCAGGTAACGGAGTCACCCTCTCTAAAGGTGTTTTACAGACTAAAGGGGAGAGGGATACGCATGATTGGAAGATCGCTTGCTTAGGAAATTGAGTCAATCATGAGATGTCAAGTACCACACCAGATGTTGTTCTTGCAGGAGATGCAATAAGTTGATATTAATCCAATCCTGGAGAAACAATCGGAAGCAGTTTTAGAACATAAGTGAATGTTCTAGGGATTTGATAACGGCAGCCTCCTTTAGGAGACGGTTATCATTCCAGGCTTCCAAGGTGACCTGGATGGCAGAGTGGCTGTCAGAGTTATAGTTTTTCCTCTGACGAGGGGCAGTATTTTGGACAGATGGTCCAGGCGGATACTGAGGGAGGCATGGCGCAGGATACTGATTAAGTTCAGTTGACGATACAGTCTAAGAAGTTTGGATTTGGAGTTCATTTATGAGCTAGGTCCCATCAGACATCCAGACACATTCTAAGACAGGTATTGCTCATTTCGGGAGATGGCTTTCTCCGCGAACTTGAGATATAGAGAGACATAGAAAAAAACATCACAGCGGATCCACTCACTGAGGCTATTCCCCGAACGCAATAGTTTCGCAAACGAGCTTTGTGAGACTGACTAGTAGAGGAGTTGGGTGTTCGGTATCACACGGGCTGTGAGTATGCGATATCGCAATAATTAGCCTTGAGTGCAAGTGGGAGATTGTTGGAGATAGTGCCCTCAGAGTCAATTATTGGATCACAGGCACGTGATTGCAATGATTGAGGGAGGACCTATCCCGGTAGGACAGTCTTACTCAAGATGATAGTATGCTATCTGGTTTATCTTTATCATCGTGTACTGCTTTAGGTGACATTACTGATTACTATTGCACGTTGATAGAGCCTTTAGGATTCTTGCTTGACGGCCAGCAGTATGATGGCGATCATATACGTGGGAGCTGGGGTCTATAAGCACATCCTTAAAAGGTCCCTAGTCGTGGGAGTTTCGAGACTGGGCATCGATACTCCATTAGTAGACTAGTGTATACAGTCGAGACCCCGACGAGGGGCGGTGGCCGATCTCACAAGCCACTGGTGTCAGTTGGTTCACCTAAGATGTATACAGGTGCTCATTGGGTTATGAGTACACCGGACAGGACTCGCCGGGAACCTGCTAGTTGGGATTATACCAGACGTCAGATAGCAGTTCCCTGGTGACATGTGTACAGGTTAGTTCATCGACCTGATATCGTCATTTGTCTCGTGTGAGTCCCCACTGTGCTTTGATTACTACCCTACCACGGCTCAAAGGAGTCGTGCAAACAGGTTTTAGTTGGGTACAGTCCCGAGCCACATGGAGGCAGTGAGCGGATCTGCAGGGGTTCGTCTCTCCCGGTATTGGGGGTGAGGTCGCGCTGTGTCTAGGAGAGCCATTACACAAAGCCCTCGGCCGAGGCAGGAGATTTACTGGTAGGTATTCCAGTAGTATCTCAGGGTGTTCTGGGCTACACTCCGACACGACTTGTACCGCTATTGGGGGTCTGACTTTTAACAACCCCCTAGGCCCGCCATGCGATGCTCATAGACGAACGGACCGGACTGTACGGATATTGTCACTGACAGGCTCAGTAGGGTGTCAGGATGAGTTCGCTCATCGACGTCCCTTTTGGTCAATAGCTGGTAGCCCGTCACGTATGGCTAATACCACTGACGTGCTAGTGGTTAAATCCACAGCCATAGTATTGACGAGTCTTTAGAGTCCACCACACACAGTTACTCATGTTTCGGGAGAAACGCTGTAGAGGCCGTATGGAGCTATGGCAGGGTTCGATCAGATACGTGCGGTATTGCACGGATCGTGATCGGACGGTTTTTACTAGCCGGCTTTGGCTTAAGCCGGATCCTAGTATTAGATAGTGTAGATTTTGTCTCTTTGCATTTGTATTCAGTGGGAATACAAATGCGGGCATGTATATGCAGTAGCGGGGCTTTCCTGTAATTTATTACAGGATCAGTTTTCTGAAGTTGCCAGTTTGCATTCCGTTCCGGCCGGTTTTCCTTTGTTCCTTCACGGCCGGACTTTTCGATGGAGGGGGTTATTTGCAAGTTTGCAAATAACATTTGTGGAGGGGGGTTTTCTTGCATATGGATTGATTATGAGAGCATCTTTATATTCCATTATTTTCTATCATCATTTCATGCATTAATGAGATTAAGATTGATTTAGGGTATGATGTGAAGCTTGCTTTTGATATGGTCACCACCCTTGATCTCCTACTCTCACCTCCCTTCATGTTTGATGCTTATTCCCTCCACCATTTGGTTCCAAGGATAGCCCGACCACTTCATGAGAGAAAATGAGAGAGAGGTTTTCATTTGGTGTATGGAAATTATTCTCATTCTCATTTTGTATCAAAGTTCACAATCTCTCTCCAAATTTCATTCTCTTCTCCATCCATGGCAACTTCACTACCCCAAAAGAGACAACACGTTCTACACTACACCTACAGCAGATCTTGGACGCGTCGGCTAGCCAACTTCACGCCCGAGTTGCCTCGGTATAGAGGCGGGAGCCCGTAAAAGTATTTGGCTACATGGTGCCCTTTCCGACGAGGAGGTGAAGACCAGAGATTCCGCGGGAGATCGGGACGACGAAGAGAAGACCGGAGGACATGGATCATTCGGTATATCTCTCACCCCTTCTCTTGATTACTAGGATTAGGTTAATGGTTACGATCCGGGTTTTATTGTCCGCGGTAGCGCCAGTTTAAAAGTCAAGAAAAATTTTGATTCCGCATTTTGGCCTCGAGTAGACGGCCGGGGCGCTGCCGTGGAGCAATAGGCAGGGGGTTGCACATTTCTGTAATGTTTTTACTGTTTGTGTATATGAACTTGATTGGATCGTTGTGATGATTAGCCGGGGTTTGAGATGGGTTTTATATTCATTCATTCGATGTAAATTGTAATATGATGTAATATTCTTTTGTGGGGTACATCCAGGTTGCGGTTGTAGCTGTAGGGTTCCTAGGCACACAGTAGAGGTCTCACAAGGCATCAACCATGCCATTTTACATGAATATGGTGCCGAGAAACCCTAGTTACGGATCTTAGACTAGATTTCTAGGCGAAATACGATTCTAGTTAACAAATTAACTATAGGTCGGAAGTTACAACCTTTGTAGATCCGGATTTTCGCTTCCTTAGCTCCACGTAGTCAGCCTCTCGCTGTCCTTTTCGAATCCTAGACTCATTCGTCGGGTTCATCGGGAAAACGAGCGGAATAGGTCGTCGGCTTCGTGCCGAAGATGATCTACGTCGAGGTTGCGCAAGCTCAAGCTCCAACTTCACCAAGTTGTGAAACTTGTGAAGAAAACACCTAAAACAACTTGGCAAGAGGTAGAGGGTGAAGAAATAGGAGGTGGGTTCACTTTAGAATTGGATTTCACTCACTTATGCTCAAGTTGCCATTGATGGCATCTTGTTTTCTCTCTTGAAGAAGAAGGAGATGAAGAAGAAAGAATATGATAAGTATTGTGAAAAAGAATAATAAAATCAAATACTTATCATGTTCTAACCTAGGTTAAGTGTAGAGAATAAACCATGGTCACTTGAGAGGGTTAGGGTTAAGCATGAAGATAAGGATGGTTACAAAAGTCAAAGCTTCATGAAGCTTCAACTTAAAACAAAAAAGCCACCATTCTTATCATAATCCTTTTTCAAATAAATAAACAAATAAATAAATAAAAAGGAAAAACCCTAATCATCTCTTAACCATGGTTTAATACTTCACACTTAACCTAATGAGCAAGCATCATCAAACATGATACAAAGATGTGCACAAAAGTATATCACATATACAACATGTACATCAAGTGAGAAAATCCATTTAAAGTGAACCAATACTAGTTAATGCAATGCAATATATCAAATATATAATTATGCATTAAATCATTAAATCAACATTTGATTCAATGATCCGGTCATGTCGCATATAACCGACTAGAATCCAATGTATCGATTTATCGAATCAATGATTCGATAACTAGGTCATATCGAATATAACCAATCGAAACATATATCGCGAGAATGAAATGCGGTATCACATACACGCATTATTCTCGGTGCTGCACATATCTCATATGCGCTCCTATTTCGTTTCGCTTGAACCAGGAAACCTCTGTGTAGGACTCTAAAGACTCGTCAATACGCCGGTAGCAGATGATGATCATATCAAGCACCCACAAGCCGCAAGCGGTCTGCTAAACGTAACGGCCACCAGGGTATTGAGCGATCAGAAGATCGACGAGCTAGCCCGCTCACACTCCTGCGAATCCGACCAGTAACACTTACCGTACAGTCCGGTCTCTTCGTCTGATATGTCGCATATCAAGTCTAGGGGTGGTAAACGTCAGACCCCAATAACCCGATAAGTCGTGCCGATGTGAGGCTCATAACGGGTCGAGAAACTACTGGTAACACTTACCAGCAAATCTCTGATCAGCCCTGGCCAGGGACTTCCCTGCTACGGCCAATCGAGCACGGCGCAACATCAACTCCCAATACCGGGAGAGACGAAACCCCTCCTATCGCTCATTGCCTCCATGTGACTCGGGACTGTACCCAAAGACCACCGTTTTGCACGCCCTCATGGACGTGGTAAGGTGGAGATCAAAGCACAGTGGGAATCACATAAGACTCTATGACGATCTCGGGTCTACAGACTAACCTGTACAAGTGTCACCTGAGAACTGCCATCTGACGTGAGGTATAATACCATCTGGGAGTTCTCGGCGAGTCCGTCCAGTGTACTCAGTCTCCACTGAGCACCCGTATACCATCTCTGATGTCAAACACCAATGGATATGGGATCATCCATCGCCCATCACATGAGTCGAGAAGCGTATACGCTATTCTACACTGGTATATCAATGCCCCGTCTCGATATACCTACGACTAGGGACCTTGAAGGATGTACTTATGGACTACCATGTCCCCACTAGTATGATCTGCATCATAGTCCAGGTAGTCAAGTACAAATCCTAAGGGCTTTACCAACATGTAACTATAAGACAGTATAAAGAGACTAGTGTACATGTTAAGATAAAGAGCAACCAGATAGCATACTATCATGTCGAGCAAGAAAGTCATCTCTATATATGTCCAAGCATCCAATATAATATACATCATCTGTACAATACTGGCCTCTAGGGCATACACACAACTAACAGTAGCCACCGCTGTATTATTTCATTTACTGTTTTTTGCTCCTAGGATAGACCCAAGGTGGGGTACACAAACTACCGGGTATGTTGAAGTGTTTAGTGGCCTACTCACGTTGTTGAGGGAGACCGCTTCACTTCGGGTACTTGGCGGGTAGTTTGCCGTACCCGTAGGGGTTTAGGGTGGGGTAATGGCTATTCATCACAACTGTGTAATCCGTCTTTCGTTGCAGGCTCAAAGGAAACGCGGATTGCTTGTATATCCAATAATGTTCATCAGTGATCTGGAATGCCTATTATTGCGTCTGACGAATGTACAATATCTATATATGATAGCTATTAGACGTCACTTATGTTTTGCACCCGTGCTAGCCCAGCCCCCGCTCTGTCGTTAGTTAAGTAACCTAACGGGTGAATGACGGGACCCAGTGGCGAATACGGATGGCATAAGAGGACGTGGTATTTTCGCTGTTTTCTGCAATGATAGGATAAATGATGGGACGCATTATATTAATGCAAAGAAAATAAACCAAAGTTGAATCATTGGAACAAATTTAAAAGAAACCACTCGGTTATTTTAAAAGAGCAGAATTTTTTAATTGCGGTGCTTTAACCACTCCTTTTAAAAAGCTATCAGGTTCCTTCGATTATATCAAGTTCACTACGTTCACGGTTTCGCCAAAACCAGTCGTAGCCCTCCGTCATTTCTTATGGATGGTTAGTAGTATTCAAGCTAAGTTTGTTTGGCCCTTAGTCAAGACATAGTGATTGGTAGCTGCTGGGGTATTCATTTGTTGCATAGATAGATGAGTTGGTTTGGGACAGTCGTATTACTTTGTTTAGCCCTTAGTTAAGAGTATATACGGGTGGGTTCAAATTAACAAGATAATGATGGGTAGAACTTGATATGTGACTTATGATTTGTTGGCCCTTAGTCAAGGTCATAAGAACATGGGGCAAAAATCCACATCGGGAGTTTCTAAAGAAACTGAAACTTGCTAGTGTTGCATACCATTTGGAGTTTGATGAATGTTGGTAGGATTCCTTCAACATTATCACATGATGATATTTGGATCCCGATCCTACTGTGAGTATATGCTACTTATCAGGAGATTCGTAACTTAACGATCAATGCTATAAACCAAGTAGGTGTCGAGAAAGGTGTCAGCGGGGCTACGCCCCCATAGAAAAGAGGTTATTTAATTAAGGAACTTCGCGAAAACGTTGGAAAACCTCCCTCGAAGTACCGACACCGGCCTGGCTGAACGGTTAAGCAAGTATTGTACGGTAAGAATAGTCCTGGCTAATTCTTCTTTTATGGTTTGAGGAAGGATTCGAGAAACAGTGGGAGCCATCCAGTTTAGATAAACTAAAAACCAATCTAAACTTACAAGAGCATCATGCTAAAGTGTTTTCTTCTCTCTCTTTCATTGCAGCGACCTTGTGACCATGACTAGGTTACATCTAGATAACAAGTTGACTGAATCTGACTTATATGACTGGCAAAGGTCTGTCCAGATGTCCATTGCCTATGACAAGCGGGACCACCCTATTACTACTCAAGATCCCGCCGTCCCAGGTCCAGTTTCCACCATCGCGGATATGGATATCCGTCAGACAAGGGAAAAGGATAAAGCGAAAGCCAAGTGCCTCATGTTGGCTTCAGTTGATGGTGTATACCAGAAGCAGCACGAGAAGAAGGACCCAGTTTCCATATTTCTCCATAACAAAGATTTATATGGAGAGCAATCTCATATCGCAAGATATGAGACCTCGAACGAATTAATTTAAGCGAGGTTGGCTGTCGGGTCATCTGTAGGGGACGACGTCCTTACGTTGACTAGCTATATTGATGAGCTCAAGGACCTGGAGACCATGTTGGGAAATAGGTCATATGCTGACTTATTTCCACAGTCCCTACCCTCTACTTACACCCTGAAAGAAACCAAGGAGACACAAGCTCTGCTTAATGGGGGACCTTCTTCTTCTACATCCAGGGTGAAAGCAAAGTGTGAAAAGAAGAAGACCTCTATAAAGCCGATATACGGTGTCAGTAAAGTAGGAGGAAAGGGAAGAGCAAAAGTTTCGGGACTTGGTGTAGCTAAAGAGGGATGTTCCTATTGTTATGGGATTGGGCATTGGCAGAAGGATTGCAGGGCTTTGGAAGCCAGTAGCCAGGATACGAAGCATGTTGTGGCTTCGGCCTCAAGTGTGTTTGTAATTGAGAACTGTTTGTCAATTAACTCTACTTCCTGGGTACTAGATACCGGAGCAGGATCTCATATCTGTAATTCATTACATGCTTTGAGAAACTGTAGAGTTATCAGGGTAGGTGATTTGTCTCTCAAAGTTGCAAACGGAATGAGTGTGAACGCTGAATCCGTGGGAGAATATCGCCTAGGTTTGACAAGTGGGCAGATATTGATTCTACGTAATTGTTTGTATGTACCTAGTTTGACTTGTAACATCATATCAGTGTCCTCACTTTCGAGAGAGGGATATGATTTTACATTCGTAAGCGATGTAGTTCACATCCACCTAAATCAAGTTCTGATTGGGTCCGGTACATTAGATGACGGTATATACGTATTGAGTCAAGCTCAGGTTTTCAATGTCCAGAACACACTTAAAAGAAAGTCTCCAGAAATAAATCAGGCTTTCTTATGGCATTGTAGACTAGGTCACATCAATGAAACACGATTAACTAAGTTACATAGAGAAGGATATTTGAATCCGTTCGAATATCAATCTTATGCTACTTGTGAATCTTGTCTCATAGGAAAGATGACAAAGACTCCGTTTACTGGACACGGAGTAAGAGCGAGCGAGCTCTTGGGACTCGTACACAGTGACGTGTGCGGTCCAATGTCTACACATGCGCGAGGTGGTTATTCCTACTTCATTACTTTTACGGATGATTTCTCTAGGTATGGACATATCTTCTTGATGAAGCATAAATCCGAGGCCTTTGAGAAATTCCAGGAATACAAGAATGAAGTGGAAAAACAGACATGCAAAAGTATCAAGACACTGAGATGTGACCGAGGTGGTGAATACTTAAGTGCCGAGTTCCTGAGTTACTTAAAAGAGAATGGAATTCTCTCTCAGCTTACTCCTCCATACACACCACAACACAACGGTGTATCGGAAAGGCGGAATCGAACCCTATTGGATATGGTTCGTTCCATGATGAGTAAGGCTGAGTTACCGCGATCGTTCTGGGGTTATGCACTAGAATCAGCTGCATATCTTTTGAACCAGGTTCCAACCAAGACTGTGCCTACCACACCATATCAGATGTGGAGTGGAAAGAAACCCTATCTTAAACACTTTAGCACATGGGGATGTCTAGGTTTTGTAAAAAAGTAGCATGCGGAAAAGCTCGAGGCACGCTCAGTACAGTGTAAGTTTGTGGGATATCCAAAGAACTCCAAGGGATATTATTTCTATTACGCAGAGGAACAAAAGGTTTTTGTTTCTCGTCATACCCACTTCTTAGAAACTGAATTTTTAGAAAATCAAAAGAGTGGGAGCGCAGTAGAACTGGAAGAAATTCCAGAACCACAAGCTGTTACTGAAAGTATAGTAGAACCAGAAGTTTCAGAAGAAAGGGACATACCAGCGCCTATCCGCAGAAGTAGTAGGCAGTCTCATCCGCCCGAGAGATACTACGGTTTTCTTATAGACGGGGATCGAGAAGATTGTATCATTGATAATGATGACCCTACTAGCTTCCAGCAAGCCATTCAGAGCGGCGACTCGGTAAAATGGCTGGATGCAATGCGGACCGAAATGGAGTCCATATACATTAACAAAGTATGGACTTTGGACATTGCTCCAGATGGGGTAAAACCCGTAGGATGCAAATGGATCTTCAGAAAGAAGATTGGTGTAGATGGACAGGTTGAATTCTATAAGGCTAGACTTGTTGCAAAGGGTTTCCGTCAAAGTCCTGGTTTGGACTATGACGAAACCTTTTCTCCAGTGGCTATGCTCAAATCCATTCGGATCCTTCTTGCCATTGCTGCCTTCCACGATTATGAGATCTGGAAGATGGACGTAAAGACGGCCTTTCTAAATGGTAATTTGGAAGAGTGCGTCTATATGGATCAGCCAGAGGGATTCATTCAGAGTGGGAGCAGCTGTAAAGTGTGCAAGTTGCTTAAGTCCATTTATGGACTAAAGCAGGCATCACTGAGTTGGAACATCTGTTTTGATGATACTGTCAAAGAATTCGACTTTATCAAAAATCCAGATGAACCATGCATATATAGTAAGATTGTAGGGAGAGTTGTTGTATTCCTCGTCTTGTACGTGGATGACATTCTCTTAATAGGAAATGATATTCCTATGCTACAGTCAGTCAAAAGATTCTTGTCACAGAAGTTCTCCATGAAGGACCTGGGTGATGCCACCTACATTCTGGGGATCCAGATCTATCGTGATAGATCAAAGAGGATATTGGGACTTTCGCAGTCCAGGTACATAGACACCATATTGAAAAGATTCAGTATAGAAGATTCTAAGCGCGGTAACCTACCGGCTTGTCACGGAATCATCCTCTCCAAAGAGATGTCTCCCAAGACTGATTTGGAAAGGGATCGCATGTCGATTATACCCCACGCTTCTGCGGTAGGCTCTATAATGTATGCGATGTTATGTACCAGACCAGATGTAGCATACGCATTAAGCGTTGTAAGCCGGTATCAGGAAAACTCAGGGGAGAAGCACTGGATAGCAGTAAAGAACATTCTCAAGTACCTGAGGAGGACTAAGGAGATGTTCTTAGTGTATGGCGGAAAAGACCTCCAGATCGAGGCCTTTGCTGACTCCAGCTTCCAGAGTGACAAGGATGACTCCAAGTCCATGTCGGGTTATGTCTTTACCCTCAATGGAAGGGCGGTCTGTTGGAAGAGTTCCAAGCAGGAGACCGTTGCTGACTCAACGATGGAAGCAGAGTACATAGCTGCTTGCGATGCCGCAAAAGAAGCTGTCTGGATGAAGAAGTTCCTTACAGAACTTCAGGTGGTTCCTACCAGTGTTGGTCCAATACCTCTGTATTGCGACAACAACAGCGCTATAGCTTTAGCGAAGGAACCCAGGTCCCATCAGAAGTCCAGACACATCTTAAGGCGGTATCACCTGATCAGGGAGATCGTAGATCACCGGGAGATCGAGGTAAAGAGAGTAGATACAGAGAATAACACTGCTGATCCATTCACAAAGGCCATTCCTCAGACGCAGTTCGAGAGGCTATTCGAGATGATAGGTCTGCGATATGCCAGTACATGGCCCTAGTGCAAGTGGGAGATTGTTAGTGTTTATTCCCTAGAGGCCATTACTGTATCATACTAGTTTGTATATTACTTAATGGAAGCTTAGGATATTCACAGTTGTATTGACAGTCTTGCTAAAAATGGTAGTATGCTACTTGGTTTGTGTCTACTTTAATATGTGCATATGTTTCTTGTAACGTATGGCTTATACATATTAGTAGAGCCCTTATGATCTTTGCTTGATTACCAGTGTTGTGATGGTAGTCACACTAGTGGGGGCTGGGTAGTCTATAAGCAACATCCTATACAGGTCCCTGGTCGTAGGATTATCGAGATAGGGCATCGATACTCCGGAGTAGACTGGTGTATACGCTTCTCATCCCAGCATAGGGAGATGGTCTGTCCCACAGCCATCGGTACGTCGTACCGGAGACTCGCCGGGACAGGACTCGCCGGGAACTGCAGGTTGGATTTATACCCATCGTCAGATAGCAGTTCCCAGGTGACATGAGTACAGCTTAGTCCGTCGACTTGATACTGCTACTTCGCCTCGAGTGTGTTCCCATTGTACTTAGATTTCTACCCTACCACGGCTCAAAGGAGTCGTGCAAACAGGTAGTAGTTGGGTGCAGTCCCGAAGCACTTGGAGGCAGTGGCGGTTAGACATGATTCGTCTCTCCCGGTATTGGGGGTTGATATCGCGCTGTGTATGGAGAGCCATTACGCAAAGTCCCTGGCCAGGGCAAGCGAGATTTACTGGTGGCTTCCAGTAGTTTCTCAAGGTGTAATGGGCTGCACTCTGGCACGACTTATACCGCTATTAGGGGTCTGACGTTTACCGCCCCCTAGGCCCGATATGCGATAGTCCTAGACGAACAGACCAGACTGTACAGAGATTATCACATCAGGCTCAGTAGGAGTTCGGATGGGTTCCTCATCGTCCTTCTTATCGACATCTACCTGGGGACCGTTACGTACAGCTAGTGCCGCTTGCGGTCTGTGGTTAAACCTACTGCTAGCGTAGTGTCGAGTCTTTAGATTCCCACACAGAGAGTTTCCCTGCTTCGGGCGAAACGATATAGAGGTCGTATAGTTTTACGACAGGGTTCGGACGCATACGTGTTTTTACGCACGTACGATGTTCGAACAGTTTTTACTAGTCGGCTTTGGTTTAAGCCAGATTCTAGTATCGGATTATTGGATTTATACAGTCTAAAGTTTTTCCGTGTTTTCACGGATAGGAGGGGCGTTCTCGTAATTTGTCGGGAAGCTTCTAGAAGGATGATGACTTGGAGGCTAAGGTGGCATTTGCATTTATTGGATTAATGAGTCATGAGAGTGAATCATCCATGGAGTTAATGTTGCATTAATGTTTTAAATGACTCATGAGATGAATCACTCTATGAACTAATGAAGCATGATGACACATATTTATTTGTTATTCATTTTAATAAAATCATATGCTTCATATATTCAAATGATATCATTTATCCAAAAGGATTCTCATTCTCACCTTCTCTCTCCTCAAGCTCTCTCTCTTCAAACCCTAACCCTAACCTCTCATGTGTTGAGATCAAGGGTTAGAAAGACTAATACATCCCTAATCCCACTCTATATCCCCTAGATTGCTTTGATTAGTACTTTTAGTAACCTAGTTACCTCAAGTTAGAGGTGAAGCTTGGAGTAGGAGCTCTCGGGTGGATCGTCTTTGACTCGAGGAGGCCGTTGAGGTGCCGACGTTCCAAAGAGCCTACGAGGTGTGGAGGACAGCGATGAAGACCTGAAGGAAAAGTAACGTGAGGTATAACTTTGAATCCGAGTAGTTAAACCTTTCGTAGTTTGCTAGTAATGGTTTAGACACGATCCGTGTGCTCAAGTCCGTGTTACGAAGCTTTGATAATTGTTTTTCATATATTCCGCCTCCCCGCAAGCTCGTGGGGTGCGTGACATGGACTTACACGAACCCTGTCGCAAAACCATGTGACCTCTACTCTGTTTTGCCCAAAGGCGAATAGCCTTTTGTGTGGGACACTAAAGACTCGACACTACGCTGGCAGTGGGTTTAACCATAGGCCGCAAGCGGTACTAGCTGTACGTAACGGTCCCCATGTAGATGCCGATAAGAAGACCGATGAGGTGAACCCATCCGAACTCCTACTGAGCCTGAATGTGACAATCTCCGTACAGTCCGGTCTGTTCGTCTGAGAGTATCGCATGTCGGGCCTAGAGGGGCGGTAAACGTCAGTCCCCTAATAGCGGTACAAGTCGTGTCGGAGTGTAGCCCAGAACACCCCGAGATAACACTGGAAACGCTACCAGTATATCTCGCTAGCCCTGGCCAGGGACTTTGTGTAATGGCTCTCCTAGACACAGTGCGATATCAACCCCAATACCGAGAGAGACGAATCCTGTCTAACCGTCTCTGCCTCCAAGTGCTTTGGGACTGCACCCAACTACTACCTGTTTGCATGGCTCATTTGAGCCATGGTAGGGTAGTAATCTAAGAACAGTGGGAACACACTCGAGGCAAAGTGACAGTGTCAAGTCAACGGACTATGCTGTACTCATGTCACCTGGGAACTGATAACTGACGATAGGTATACTACCAAACCAATAGTTCCCAGTGAGTCCTGTCCAGTGTACTCGTAACCTAACGAGCACCTGCATACTGTTTCCAGTATGACATACTGATGGCTGTGGGACAGACCATCTCCCCTTCTGGGATGAGAAGCGTATACACTAGTCTACTCTGGAGTATCGATGCCCTGTATCGATAATCCTACGACTAGGGACCTGTATAAGGATGTGCTTGTAGATTACCCATCCCCCACTAGTGTGACTGCCATCACAACGTTGGTAATCAAGCAAAGATCCTAAGGGCTCCACTAATGTGTATAGGCAATATGCTAAAAGAAACACATGCACACATTAAAGTAGAAACAAACCAAGTAGCATACTACTATTTCGAGCAAGATTGTCTATACAACTGTGAATATCCTAAGCTTCCATTAAGTAATATACAAACTAGTATGATACAGTAATGGCCTCTAGGGCATATACACTAACAATCTCCCACTTGCACTAAGGCCATGTACTGGCGTATCGAAGACCTATCATCTCGATCAGCCGCTCAAACTGAGTCTGGGGTATGGCCTTCGTGAATGGATCTGCAGTGTTATCTTCTGTAGCAACCCTCCGAACCTCGATCTCCCGGCGATCCACGATCTCCCTGATCAGGTGATACCGCCTCAAGATGTGTCTGGACTTCTGATGGGACCTCGGTTCCTTCGCTAAAGCTATAGCCCCGTTGTTGTCACAATACAGAGGTATTGGATCAACAATGGACGGAACCACCTGAAGTTCTGTCAAGAACTTCTTCATCCAGATTGCTTCTTTTGCGGCATCAGATGCAGTGATATATTCCGCTTCCATCGTCGAGTCAGCAACAGTTTCTTGTTTGGAACTCTTCCAACACACCGCCCCTCCATTGAGGGTAAAGACATAACCAGACATGGATTTGGTGTCATCCTTGTCACTCTGGAAGCTGGAGTCAGCAAAGGCCTCCAACTGGAGGTCTTTTTCGCCGTAAACCAAAAACATATCCTTAATACTTCTCAGGTACTTCAGAATGTTCTTTACCGCTATCCAGTGGTTCTCCCCAGGGTTTGACTGATACCGGCTTACCACACTCAGTGCATAAGCTACATCTGGTCTGGTACACAACATCGCATACATTATAGAGCCTACCGCAGATGCGTAGGGTATAATAGACATGCGATCCCTTTCTAAATCAGTCTTGGGAGACATCTCTTTGGAGAGGGTGATCCTGTGACAAGACGGTAAATTACCGCGCTTGGAATCTTCCATACTGAATCTTTTCAGTATGGTGTCGATGTACCTGGACTGTGAAAGTCCTAATATCCTCTTGGACCTATCACGATGGATCCAGATCCCCAGAATGTAAGAGGCATCACTCAGGTCTTTCATGGAGAACCTGTGTGACAAGAACCCTTTGACAGATTGTAACATAGGAATGCCATTTCCTATCAGGAGAATGTCATCCACGTATAAAACGCGGAATACGACAGTTCGTGCTACAATTTTACTATAGATGCATGGTTCATTTGGATTTTTGATAAAACCAAATTCTTTGACCGTCTCATCAAAACAGATGTTCCAACTCCGCGATGCCTGCTTCAGTCCATAAATGGACTTAAGCAACTTTCACACCTTCCCGCTGCTCCCACTCTGAATGAAATCCTCTGGCTGGTCCATATAGACACACTCCTCTAAATTTCCATTTAGAAAAGCGGTCTTTATGTCCATCTGCCAAATCTCATAATCGTGGAAGGCAGCAATGGCAAGAAGGATCCGAATGGATTTGAGCATAGCCACTGGAGAAAAGGTTTCGTCATAGTCCAAATCAGGTCTTTGACGAAAACCTTTTGCAACAAGTCTAGCCTTATAGGTCTCAACCTGTCCATCTACAACAATCTTCCTTTTGAAGATCCATTTGCAGCCTACGGGTTTTACCCCTTGTGGAGTAACGTCCAAAGTCCATACTTTGTTGGTATACATGGACTCCATTTCGGTCCGCATTGCATCCAGCCATTTTACCGAGTCAACGCTCTGAATGGCCTGCTAGAAGCTAGTCGGCTCATCATTATCAATGATGCAATCCTCTCTATCCCCGTCTATGAGAAAACCGTAGTATCTCTTGGGCGGATGAGACTTCCTACTACTCCTGCGGAGCGGCGCAGGAATGTCCTGTTCTTTCGAACCCTCTGGTTCCACTAAGCTTTCAGTAATAGCTTGTGGTTCTGGAATTTCTTCCAGTTCTATTGCGCTCCCACTTGTTTCTTTTTCTAAGAACTGATGTTCCATAAAGTGGGCATGACGAGAGACAAAAACCTTTTGTTCTTCTGCGTAATAGAAAAGATACCCCCTGGAGTTCTTTGGGTATCCCACAAACTTGCACTGTACTGAGCGTGCCTCGAGTTTATCCGCATGCTGCTTTTTGACAAAAGCTGGACATCCCCAAATCTTCAGATATTGAAGATAGGGTTTCTTCCCACTCCACATCAGATATGGTGTGGTAGGCACAGTCTTAGTTGGAACTCGGTTCAAAAGATATGCAGCTGATTCAAGTGCATATCCCCAGAAAGATCGCGGCAACTCAGCGTTACTCATCATGGAACGTACCATATCCAATAGGGTTCGGTTCTGTCTCTCCGATACACCATTATGTTGTGGGGTGTATGGAGGAGTAAGTTGAGAGAGAATTCCATTCTCTTTTTGGTAACTCAGGAACTCGACACTCAAGTATTCACCACCTCGATCAGATCTTAGTGTCTTGATACTTTTGCATGTTTGTTTTTCTACTTCATTCTTGTATTCCTGGAATTTTTCAAAGGCTTCAGATTTATGTTTCATTAAGAAGACATGCCCGAACTTTGAAAAATCATCGGTAAAAGTAATGAAGTAAGAATAACCACTTCGCGCATGTGTAGACATTGGACCGCATACATCGCTGTGTACGAGTCCCAAGAGCTCGCTCGCTCTTACTCCATGTCCAGTAAACGGAGTCTTTGTCATCTTTCCTTGAGACATGATTGACAAGTTGCATATGATTGATATTCGAACGGATCCAAATATCCTTCTTTATGTAACTTAGTCAACCTTCTCTCATTGATGTGACCTAGTCTACAATGCCATAAGAAAGCATGATTTATTTCTGGAGACTTTCTTTTGTGTGTATTTTAGACATTGAAAATCTGTGGTTGGTTTAATACGTATATACCGTTGCTTAATGTACCCGACCCAATCAGAACATGATTAAGGTGAAATGTTTACAACATTGCTTATAAATGCAAAATCATAACCTTATTTAGACATTAAAGATACAGATATGATATTACAAGTCACACTGGGTACAAAATAACAATCACGCAAAACCAAAACATGTCCATCTTACAATCCCAAGTGATAGTCCCCTACGGACTCAGCATCCATGCCAGCTCCGTTTACAACTCTGAGGGTCATATCACCTGCCTTCAAAACCCTACGCTTTCTCAGTGCCTGCAAAGAATTACAGATATGAGATCCTGATCCGGTATCCAATACCCAGGAAGTAGAGTTTACTGATAGACAGTTTTCAATAACACATACACCTGAAGCCGAAGCCATAACTTGCTTCGGGTCCTGGTTCTTGGCCTTCCAAGCCCTGCAATCTTTCTTCTAGTGTCCTTTCTTATGACAATAAAAGCATTCTTCTTTCCCCACAAGCTGTCCCGCTACCTTTGCCATTTTGGCCTTTCCCTTGGCTTCCACTTTACTAACACCGTCCCTTGGTTTGGTGGGGGCTTTCTTCTTCTTTCCTTTGGCTTTCGCCTTGGACCTAGAAGAAGAAGGTCCTCCAACAGACAAAGCGGGTGTTTCCCTTACTTTCTTCAGGGTGCCCTCTGCACTCCTCTACATGTTATGGAGTTCCGAAAGTTCAACTTCCTTTCCTTGCATGTTGAAGTTCAGGATAAACTGCGCGTAAGTGGAAGGAAGGGACTGGAGAATCAAGTCAGTGTAGAGCTCGTTCTCTAACGTGGTCCTAAGGTCCGCGAGCTTTTCAATGTAGCTAATCATCTGAAGCACGTGTTCCGCTACAGGTGATCCGACGGCCAATCTCGCCGAAAATAACTTTTTCGAGACTTCGTATCTGGCGATACAGGATTTCTCTCCATACAGATCTTTTGTATGAAGAAATATGGATTCTAGGTCCATATCCTCGTGCCTCCTCTGATGTTCATTGTCCATAGAGGCAAGCACGATGCACTTGGCCCTCGCGCAATCAATCTCCCAGGTCTTACGGATTTCCTTATCCGCGACGCTGGATTGAGGTCCTAGGACAGGGGGAGCTTTGGTGGTAAGAAGATACCCCAACTTGTCATAAGTGATTGCCATTTTGACATTCCTGAGCTAATCTTTGTACTTTGGCCCTGTCAATGTATTTTTTTCTAGTAGTAACTTAAGTCCGGTCATGATGTTTGGTCGCTGCAATTAGGAGAGAGAGAAGAAACACTTTAGCATTATGCTCTTGCAAGTTTAGAGTGGTTTTTAATTTGTCTAAACAGGTTGGCTCCCACTGTTTCTCGAATCCTTCCTCAAACCAAAAAGGAAGAATTAGTCGGGATCAATCTCACTGTACAATACTTGCTTAATCGTTCAACCAGGCCAGTGTTGGTACTTCGAGGGAGGTTTTCCAACGCTTTCGCGAAGTTCCTTAATTAAATAACCTCTTTTCCCTATAGGCGTAGCCCCGCTAACACCTTTCTAGACACCTACTTGGTTTATAGCATTGATCGTTAAGTGAGAAAGTTCCCGAGGAGCAGCATATACTCACAGTAGGATCGGGATCCAAATATCATCGTGTGATAAAACTGAAGGAATCCTACCAGAATCATCACACTCCAAATGGTATGCAGTACTAGCAAGTTTCAGTTTCTTTAGAAACTCCCGATGTGGATTTTTGCCTCATGCTCTTATGACCTTGACGTAGGCCAAAATATCATAAGTCACATGTCAAGTTCTACCCATCATTTACCAGGTTAATTTGAACCCACCCGTACATACCCTTGACATAGGCCAAAATGGCAGTATGACTGTCCCAAACCAATGCATCTATCTATGCAACAGATAAATATCCGGCAGCTACCAACCACTATGCCTTGGCGTAGGTCAAAATACATAGCTTGAATACTACCGAATATTTAACTGAAATGATGGAGGGCTACGAATGGTTTTGGCGAAATCGTGAACGTAGTGAACTTGATATAATCGAAGGAACCTGATAGCTTTTAAAAGGAGTGGTTTAAGCTCCGCGTTTAAAAGTTGTTTTGAAAAGAAACCGAGTGGTTTTGAAATTGTTCCAACGATTTTAACTTTGGTTTATTTTCTTGCATTAATTTAATGCGTCCCATCAATTAATCCTACCATTGCAGAAAACAACGAAAATATGACGTACGCTTATGCCATCAGCATTCGCCACGGGGCCCCGTCATTACCCGTTAGGTTACTTAACTAACGACAGAGCGGGGGCTGGACTAGCGCGGATGCAAAACATAAGCAACGCCTACTAGATATCATATATAGATATATACATTCGTCAGATGCAATGATAGCCATTCCAGATCACAGATGAATACATTGGATATACTAGAAATCCGCATTTCGTTCGAGCCTGCAACGAAAGACGGATTACACGGTCGTGATGAATAGCCAAAACCCCACCCTAGACCCCTACGGGTGCGGCAAACTACCCGCCAAGCACCCGAAGTGAAGCAACCTCCCTCAACAACGTGAGTAGGCCACTCGGCACTTCGAGGTACCTGGTAGTTTGTGCACCCCTCCTTGGGTCTATCCTAGGAGCAAAAACAGTAAAAGAAATAATATACAATGGTGGCTACAACCTCATCCCGGATGTGCAGCCATAAAATAATATTACATCAATTTACATATTACATCAAATGAAAGATAAAGAAAACTCTCATCTCACAACCCCCGGCTATTCATCCGCGACAATCCAACGAGTTCATATACACAATCCATCAGCATTACAGATCACAAATATGCACAACCCCCACTAATCGACGTATAGCGATTAGTTGACGTTCAGTGCATATAACACATCACAGATATAACCCATTAGCTAAAGTCTACAGAACTTCGATCAAAAATACGGATTTGTAACTACCCCAAACACAACTTTGTTCTCTGAAAAATCTGGGCAGAAACAAAATATCCTAAAAATCCCAAAACAGAACACTGAGAAAACTGCAGCAAAGACGAGTCACGGCCGAGTCAACTCGGCCGCGGATCCGTGGCAAGAAGCATGTTCTCGCCGCGGTTCCGCGACGCGTTGACCGAGTCAGTGGCTCGTTTTTGCTGTGTTTTCCCACAAAACCCTGAGCCGATTTTTAAGATGTGTGGAATTATTTTTGGAGCAGTTTTAAAATCGGCAGAAAGTTCAGTTTTCGGACGTGTTTTGCGATTTTTTTCTCGGATCGAAATTCTAAATACTTTGCTAACATGCTAGTTGTTGTTTAGCTAGGCTCTGATACCACTGTAAGTCCACGTTACCCGTCCCGGTTCTTACGGGGATGCGGAAACGGTAAAAAACGATTTTTTATGGCAAGGTAACATGGACTAGAAAACATGATCTTTGCTAAACAAAAACCTAGCAAACTAACTAGAAGTTTAACTACTATGTTAGGGGGTTATACCTAGGTCTTGAACTCTTTCTCTTCTTGCTCCTTGGAATGGTTGGAACGGCTCCACCTCGTAGTCTCCTTGTTGTCGAAGAAGGATCCACCCGAAAGCCTCTACCTTGAGCTCCTACCTCAACCGAGAGGCAACTAAAGTGCTTGGCTTGCTAGACCTATAACTCTAGAGTGAGTAGAGAAGAGTTTTTAGGGTTTTATCTCAATAGCTCATGCTTCTCAACACATGAGACATGAGAGCTTTGAGAGAGAGGAAGAGGGTGAGCTTTGGATGAGAGAGAATAAGAAAGTGAGAATGAGCTTGACTTTTTACAACCATGCTCACAAAAGAAAGAATAATGATGATAATAATAATAATTAAGAATTGTGATGGTTAGTTTCAATGACCATTATCATTTCATGCATTTAATGCATTTTGTAAAGAACAACAAGTAAACAAAAGTCATAGAAATGAAATGATGATGGTCAACAAGTCCATAATGGTCAACCGGTCAACAAAGTCAACAAAAGTCAAATGTTCAACTCAACCATGGCACAATAATACTTAATTAATATTATTAATCATATTTCTTATTCTCATTAGGGTTTTGAAAAAGTCAACGGTCAACAACCCCAATGAGAATCCTCTGCCTCTGTGCATACACACCCGCACCCGTGTTCCGAGGAACACGAATACAATGAGATAAAACCAATCCCAAAACATATACTAGGATCTGGCTTAAACCAAAGCCTGCTAGTAATAACTGCCCGGACACCAAACGTGCACAAGTGCGCGGATGTGAACGAACCCTATCGCAAAACCATGCGACCTCTACTCTGTTTTGCCCAAAGGCGAATAGCCTTCTGTGTGGGACTCTAAAGACTCGACACTACGCTGGCAGTGGGTTTAACCACAGGCCGCAAGCGGTACTAGCTGTACGTAACGGTCCCCAGGTAGATGCCGATAAGAAGACTGATGAGGTGAACCCATCTGAACTCCTACTGAGCCTGAATTTGACAATCTCCGTACAGTCCGGTCTGTTCGTCTGAGAGTATCGCATGTCGGGCCTAGGGGGACGGTAAACGTCAGTCCCCTAATAGCGGTATAAGTCGTGTCAGAGTGTAGCCCAGAACACCCCGAGATAACACTGGAAACGCTACCAGTATATCTCCCTAGCCCTGGCCAGGGACTTTGTGTAATGGCTCTCCTAGACACAGTGCGATATCAACCCCCAATACCGGGAGAGACGAATCCTGTCTAACCGTCTCTGCCTCCAAGTGCTTCGGGACTGCACCCAACTACTACCTGTTTGCATGACTCATTTGAGCCGTGGTAGGGTAGTAATCTAAGAACAGTGGGAACACACTCGAGGCGAAGTGACAGTGTCAAGTCAACGGACTATGCTGTCCTCATGTCACCTGGGAACTGATAACTGACGATAGGTATACTACCGAACCAATAGTTCCCAGTGAGTCCTGTCCAGTGTACTCGTAACCTAATGAGCACCTGCATACTATCTCCAGTACGACGTACTGATGGCTGTGGGACAGACCATCTCTCCTCCTAGGATGAGAAGCGTATACACTAGTCTACTCTGGAGTATCGATGCCCTGTATCGATAATCCTATGACTAGGGACCTGTATAAAGATGTGCTTGTAGATTACCCAGCCCCCACTAGTGTGACTGCCATCACAATGCTGGTAATCAAGCAAAGATCCTAAGGGCTCCACTAATGTGTATAGGCAATATGCTAAAAGAAACACATGCACACATTAAAGTAGAAACAAACCAAGTAGCATACTACTATTTCGAGCAAGATTGTCTATACAACTGTGAATATCCCAAGCTTCCATTAAGTAATATACAAACTAGTATGATACAGTAATGGCCTCTACGGCATATACACTAAAAGATGTCGCGCTATGCTTGATCGGCCATAACAGCAAATCCCTGGTCAGGGTTCTCGAGATTTACTGATAAGAGTTATCAGTAGTTTCTCGAACCGTTATGGGCCGTAAATCAGCATGACTTATAAAGTTACTGGGGTCTGACATTTACCATCCCTAGACTTCATATGCGATGTATCAGATGAAGAGACCGGACTATACGGTAAGTGTTGCTTACATGCTCGTTAGGGTTGTGATGAGTTCGCTCGTCGGCCACCTTTTCGTCATGTACCTGGGTAGCCATTACGCATAGCTAGTGCCGCTGACGTGCTTGTGGTTAAACCCACTGCCAGTGTACCATCGAGTCTTTAGAGTCCCACACAGAGGGTTCCCTGGTTCAGGCAAAAGATGTAGAGGCCGTAAGTTGTTACGGCTGGTTTTTATCATGTTCGTGTAATGGTTACAGGAATAATTATCGGAAGGTTAATATTGTTAGTTATATGTATGCCCTAGAGGCCATTGCTGTACATGTGATGTATATTGTTGTGGATGCTTGGACATATATAGGGAGGACTTTCTTGCTCGACATGATAGTATGCTATCTGGTTGCACTTTATCTTAACATGTACACTTATTGTCTTTCTATTACATGTTGATAAAGCTCTTAGGATGAGTACTTGACTACTAGGATTATGATGCAGATCATACTAGTGGGGACAGGGTAGTCGGTAAGTATATCCTTCAAATGTTACTAGACGTGGGAGTATCGAGACAGGGCATTGATACTCCAGAGTAGCCTAACGTATGCGCTTCTTGACCCATATGATGGGTGATGGATGATCCCACATCCATTGGTGTTTGACATCAGAAAAGGTATACGGGTGCTCAATAGAGACTGGGTACACTGAACGGACTCGCTGAGAACTCCTAGATGGTATTATACCTATCGTCAGATAGCAGTTCTCTGGTGCCACTGGTACAGGTTAGTCTGTCGACCCGAGATCGTCATAGAGTCTTGTGTGATTCCCACCGTGCTTTGATTTCCACCTTACCACGTTCAATAGATCGTGCAAAACGGTGGTTTTTGGGTACAGTCTCAAGTAACATGGAGGCAATGAGCGATAGGAGGGGATTTCGTCTCTCCCGGTATTGGGGGTTGATGTTGTGCTGTGCTTGATTGGCCATAACAGGAAATCCCTGGCCAGCGTTGCTGAGATCTACTGGTAAGTGTTATCAGTAGTTTCTCAAACCGTTATGGACCTTGCATCGGCATGACTTATCAGGCTATTGGGGTTTGACGATTACCACCCCCAGGCTGAGATATGCGACATATCTGACGAAGAGACCGAACTGTACGGTAGTGTTACTGAATGGATTCGCAGGAGTATGAGCCGGATTGCTTGTTGATCTTCTAATCGCTCAATACCCAGGTGGCCGTTACGTTTAGCAGACCGCTTGCGGCTTGTGGGTGTTTGATATGATCATCACCTACTGCCGGCGTATTGACGAGTCTTTAGAGTCCTACACAGAGGTTTCCTGGTGATTGTTTCGAAAGAGTGTGTAGAATAGTTAACCGCAATCAGAACGGTGTCGCGTGTAGCTAGACCGAGATGAGTACGGGTCGTCCTCTGGGAAACGTGGAACCTTTTACTTTTACTTTAGATGTGTTAAGAAAGAGGGGAGGGATAAAGAATTTTGAAGAATGGTTTCTAGATCTACGTTAAGCAGGAATGCAAAATTTAGATCTAGATTATTTTAGGGAAGTAGATAATATAATAAGAGGCTTGTAGGGTTCGTTAGGATTTAGTAGTTATGGACGATTAATTAAAAGTTACCCTTTTTATCCATTAATAGATTTAAAACTAGAACGACGGTGATGCGTGTAGATTAGGGTTTCTGGAGGGAAAAGGAATCCCACTCTTAACCCTTATCTCGACACGGAACTCCATTCAAATCTATCCTTTACCAAAACAATCATTAATCTAATCTCTAATCGCGGTCGGAACTAGCAAAGAATTGCTAGCGTGCCCGATTAGGATGTTAATGATTCTTTTGATAAAGTTCATAAACTTATAGGACTTAAAAAGGGTTTAGGGATGTTCATCATCCATTAGCCTACCCTAATCCTACGAACCCTAACAAGCGGAGCATTACTCGCGCATGTTGGGAGAAAAAGCGATGGAAAGAAATTACATCATTAAACTACGAAGAAATAGAATAAGAAAAAGAAAGCTACCTTTATTAATCAAAAAAATTCATTACACTTGTATCCTTAGAAAATGATTACAAATCTAGTTGCTTCTCGATCTCTTCCAAGGAGGTAGATGAACCGTTGATGATCAGCCTGGATGCGTGAGCCATCTGGGACTTCGTGATCGTGTCGGCTTGATAAATTTTCCAAGAGGCTCTCGGTGCCTTTTTATAATGCAAAGCCAGAATCATTTGCTTCAATATTTGGTAAAATATAGAAAAGATTCATGCCACAAAATCTCAGCCCCTAACTCCATAATCCTGCCGCGGATCCGCGGCCAAAGGGAGGGTATGGCCGCGGATCCGCGGCCATTTGATCTCATCCCTCCATCAATTTTCTGGGGCTCTGTCTTTGGGACATGTGGACTTCTCTGGAACCTTTGTATTTCAGAAATCTTCTCGTGGTTGCTGCCAGACTTGGTTTTCAAGTTTTGATTCTTAATTAGGCAAGTCTTCTTCAACAACTTGATTTGCCTGATTCTAGTCTTTGAAAAATTCTGCACACTTGGAAATATTCTGCACAACAACTCAAATAAGATTTAGTAGACCTAGTTCTACTAGAATTAGGTCAATGAATTTATTTGCATACATTTTTCTACCAAATGCTAATTAAAATATATTAACACATGGAAAATGGTGTTTTTATACATAAACCCCCATATGTATGATATATTATAATAAAGTCCTTTTTTAATATGAAAATGGTAGGAAAGATGTAATACAAATGTGCAGTTTTATCAACTGAACAAATACCCCCAAACTTATCTTTGATCGTCCCGAGCAAACTAGTTTATTCAAGAGGAGAAAAAGAAAGGAGAAAACTAAGCACACTTTCGTAGGCAGACACGATTGCACTGAGCACGTGCAACAAGCCGTTAAACCTCTAGGTGTCCCTAGCAGGAGGAGTGTTGTCTCCTGAGGGTTTTCAGCGGATTACACCCACAAAATCCTATAATAAAAGAGAGATGGTGAAATTTACATATAAAGATAAGAACCATAAAAGAAAGACTTTGAAAATAAGAGTTTCCAACTATACTAGCTTTTCAGTTGTCATGAGCCCTATCTTAATAGTCATGAAAAGATGTTAGAAATCACATTATCTCTCAATAAAACATCGTATTTATTCTTCATTCCTACCTTTCATCCAAACATCGATCATATAACCCTACGTGTGTGAAATGGACATCCCTACACTCGGAGAATTCAATTCAAGCTATCATACTCTTGTCCATCTACCTCGGTACTTTTTAACTTGATGAATATTTAGATATGCTCACACATTTTCATGCGACCGTTAATACTTCTTGAGGTACTAACCGACCGATTACTTATGTGCTTGCTGATTCGGTGATAATATTTTCCTCGTCTTGCACCACCTAAGGCTTAGCAGTGACTCCCAGACCAGTTGGCCTTAGGGCACTAGGTGAAGAGGCACCCTCGCTATATATTTTTTTTATTGCTGCCTTGGCGATAACAAAACCAGTGTTCATTTTTTTTTCTTTTCACCATTTTTATATTTTCTTCATTTTTTTATTTTCTTCATACTTTGGCTTTCAGACAAGAGCATTTCAAGGTATCCTCTACTATCCCGAGTTTCAAGACGTGTGTAAGTGCATAAAGTAGGGTATCAACATTCAAATGTTTGGCTTCCAGAATAGAAACTATTTTTCAGACTTATTTTTATCCTCAGATTAGTGGTTTCCTTCATCTTACTAACCCTTGGGACAACAGCTCATAACTACTTATTACCAGTTCGTTTAAGAAAACTTCTAATTTTCTTGGTTTTCTTAAACTATTCCTATCTTTCATATATAATTCTTCACTTTCTATTCTTTTATTATGAAAAAAAAATTTTAAATTTTTTTTTGAAAATGTTGTGCTTATATAAAATATGATGCAAATTGATGTGTAAATAAGCACAAACCTCCCCCAAACCTGTTTTCAACAGTGTCCTCACTGTTGCTATCTGCTGGATCACAAAAACCTGTAAGCTTGGGAGGACATTATTAATGGGGGCAAGAATATATGAAAGTGAAAATCCTCCCCCAAACTTATTTTTGGCTCACAAATTTGAGGGCAAAAGTTATGTTCAAGAGCCAAAAATATACCCCCCCTTAAACATGAGTTAGACAATACGAAGCATTTTAAGAGGGAGTGAGTCATTTGGTCAAAGTAAGACTTTACAAAGGCCAAAAGTTAACACCAACCATTCAAAGATTTTATCAGTATAGCGTATAGGTTGGTGGAAGAATGTGTTGTATCGAGTCAAGAAAAAATGGGAAAGAGATAAGAGGTGGTCTGGAAAGGGTTTGAAATTAGAGAAAAGAAAGAATGGGGATGAATGTGAATGATTAGGAAGAAGGAATGGTGACGGTTCAACTTCTATAGGTGGAGATTGATCAATCACAAAATCCATATTGTTTAAAAATTCAAGTTCGTCAGCAAAAAGTTCTTCAAAACTTTTATCAATGGTGTGATTGAACATTTTGCTGTCAAAGAGTTTTGTGCCAGAATTTATCCTACTTGATTCATCAAAAATCATTGAGGTAGAGGACTCGAAAAACTCATCTACCTCATTTTCAAAAATATCCAAATCAAGTTGAATTTCTGGTATTATTGAACTTGAATTAACAGATTGTGATTCATCAAAACTCACTGAAACTATAGGAACAGAAGAAGAACCGGAGAAAATAGAAGGTGAAATGGGTAAACAAATTGGTGTGTCGAGTGTTGCTGTACCAGATGTGGAAGATGGAGGCTGTATTTCTTTGGGTATACCTTTATCATCAACTTCAAGACATATTTGGGGTTCGGGAAGAATTAAAGGCTCAAGATGATGACCACAAGGAAGTGAAAGGATTTGATGAATTTGTGGGACAAAATCATCCAAAATTTCGGGTTCATCAATCAATATATCCCCAACGTCAATCACCTCATTCAAGTGAAGGTTAAAATTCTCAAACACCTCATCAAAAATATGGTTTTCAATCAGTTTTGGTTCAAGAGTGGAGGTGTAGAGATCACAAGGGTTGGGTATGGTTTCACTTGAAATAGACCCTTCACAGTCGGGTAAATCAAACACTACAAAGTCACACAACTTATCAGTTATTCTATTTGGTGTACTTGATGAATCTATGAAACTGGAGTTGTGGATTTCAGTTTGGAAACATGAGGTTTGATTAGGAAGGGTGTATAATTCTGTCTCTCTACCTAATTCTCATTTTATCCGATGCCCGTATTATATACTGAAAAATCTTGGGCTGGTTCGGAACTCGTTGCCCTTTCATATTTAGCCATGCTTTCCTTCCATTCCTCTCTAATGCTGTTCATCATTACTATACCTTCTTCTAATTTCTGCTCAAGACTAGACTTTGGTTGATAAGGGGTTTCAGTATAAAATTGAAATTCCTGTGGATAATTAAAACTCCCAAATGACTGATTAGAAGAACTGTCTGGAAAAGGTGGAAAAGTCGGATTGGATTGATAGGAATAGAATGGTTGCGAAAATTGGGTAGGAGTAGGATCAATATTATGATAAGAAGAATATTGATATGGGTTGGTTGGTCGGTTATCAAACTCTTCTTTGGAAAGTGGAGGTGATGGTTGATATTGGCCCGGGTTGAAACTTTGGCCTCTAGACCTAGCTATGTGCTCAGCAATGGACATTCTTCTAGGAGCTTCCTCACTCTGGGTATCAACTGAAACACGTGTAGGATTAGGATACGGTTGATAAGACCAAGACTGAGGTGGCCAACTGTTTCTTCCTGCTTGTTCTATATGATCTCTTAAGGACATGGAAGAGCCGGACGGTATACCGAAGGGATTTCGAAAACAAGAGATATCTAGTTGTGGACAGTAAAGCTCGGCAAGTGTTCTTCTGTTTAGGTCACCCATTATAAGAAGAGAAGAAGGGGGAAGGGGTAAAAAGGGGAGAAAATAATTGGTTTGTATTGAAAAATGATGGATTTAGACAAATCACACAAAAATGTACAAACAACCCTAGAACTAAGGTTACCTAGGTCCAGTCTCTAGACCGCTCCTAGACTTCCAAAAGACAAGCCGCAGGATCAATCCTCTACCGCCTCCGTACTACCCTTGTAGCCAGGTAAGTGCCAGGTAAGTGGGAAGGAACCACAGTAGTGGGCCTAATTAAAAACCACTAGCCTTTGACACACTTGCCTAGGCACTACAAAAGTAATGCGGATAAGCGATAGATTACCCACGACCTTCCTCTGTCCTTATTGAGCGCGACAGTCCTTAGAGTCTGGTCTAGATATTTTTTAAATTAATGAAGGGTTGATGCAGATGCTCGGTTTGTGATTTGTGGGGCTTAGGAAGGGTGATGAAATCCCCACCTAATCTGGATTTTGGTCTTACCCCTTAAAAATCCGTATTAAAATATGCAAAAGCAAACCGCAAAACAAAACTTTGCAAAAAGATTTTTGAGCGGCGCTATTTTGCAAATAATCCTGCAGAAAATAGATTTTATTGGATTTGAGAGGAGAGAGAAAGAGTTAAGAAAGATACCAGAGAAGTGTGAAACCCTAGATCTCCTGTTTCCTCAAGTCCGTGACTCTAGATTCTCTCGCAAAATTCACACACAAATCGTTAAATATGCAATTTGCAGTTTTGTTTTAATAATGATATGAATCGTCTTAGAATTCAACACAAATAGTAAGAATAAAAAAATTACGCACGTTTCCCCGGCAACGGCGCCATTTGATTGTTTCGAAAGAGTGTGTAGAATAGTTAACCGCAATCAGAACGGTGTCGCGTGTAGCTCGACCGAGATGAGTACGGGTCGTCCTCTGGGAAACGTGGAACCTTTTACTTTTACTTTAGATGTTTTGAGAAAGAGAAGAGGGATAAAGAATTTTGAAGAATGGTTCCTAGATCTACGTTAAGTAAGAATGCAAAATTTAGATCTAGATTATTTTAGGGAAGTAGATAATATAATAAGAGGCTTGTAGGGTTCGTTAGGATTTAGTAGTTATGGACGATTAATTAAAAGTTACCCTTTTTATCCATTAATAGATTTAAAACTAGAACGACGGTGATGCGTGTAGATTAGGGTTTCTGGAGGGAAAAGGAATCCCACTCTTAACCCTTATCTCGACACGGAACTCCGTTCAAATCTAGCCTTTACCAAAACAATCATTAATCTAATCTCTAATCGCAGTCGGAACTAGCAAAGAATTGCTAGCGCGCCCGATTAGGATGTTAATGATTCTTTTGATAAAGTTCATAAACTTTATAGGACTTAAAAAGGGTTTAGCGATGTTCATCATCCATTAGCCTACCCTAATCCTACGAACCCTAACAAGCGGAGAATTACTCGCGCATGTTGGGAGAAAAAGCGTTGGAAAGAAATTACATCATTAAACTACGAAGAAATAGAATAAGAAAAAGAAAGCTACCTTTATTAATCAACAAAATTCATTACACTTGAATCCTTAGAAAATTATTACAAATCTAGTTGCTTCTCGATCTCTTCCAAGGATGTAGATGAACCGTTGATGATCAGCCTGGATGCGTGAGCCGTCTGGGACTTCGTGATCGCGTCGGCTTGATAAATTTTCCAAGAGGCTCTCGGTGCCTTTTTATAATGCAAAGCCAGAATCATTTGCTTCAATATTTGGTAAAATATAGAAAAGATTCATGCCACAAAATCTCAGCCCCTAACTCCATGATCCTGCCGCGGATCCGCGGCCAAAGGGAGGGTATGGCCGCGGATCCGCGGCCATTTGATCTCATCCCTCCATCAATTTTCTGGGGCTCTGTCTTTGGGACATGTGGACTTCTCTGGAACCTTTGTATTTCAGAAATCTTCTCGTGGTTGCTGCCAGACTTGGTCTTCAAGTTTTGATTCTTAATTAGGCAAGTCTTCTTCAACAACTTGATTTGCTTGATTCTAGTCTTTGAAAAATTCTGCACACTTGGAAATATTCTGCACAACAACTCAAATAAGATTTAGTAGACCTAGTTCTACTAGGATTAGGTCAATGAATTTATTTGCTTACATTTTTCTACCAAATGCTAATTAAAATATATTAACACATGGAAAATGGTGTTTTTATACATAAACCCCCATATGTATGATATATTATAATAAAGTCCTTTTTTAATATGAAAATGGTAGGAAAGATGTAATACAAATGTGCAGTTTTATCAACTGAACACCTGGTTCATGCGAAACAAAGTAGGAGCACATATGTGATATGTGCGTGATTAGGATTGGATTTTGTACGATCAAAAATATATTACCGCAATCAAGAACGGCGTCGCTTTGCAGCTAGCCGGTGAGTACGGGTCGGTCCACAGGGATGGTGTTAATTTCCTAAATGTTCTTACGAGCTAATTCCAATGGGTGTTGGATCTTCTAATTAAATCTAAAAACTAAGTTATACGAGAATTAAGAAACTTGTTAGGATTAGGTCTAGGTAAAGTTTGGTAAGATTAAATTTCACACCTCTTTCAATGCCCTAAATTATATCTTTTTAGGAGTTATAGCAATTATTAGTAAAGGGGATTAGGATGATTGGGAAGAAACGATGTTTCTTCCTTTAGATCCTTGTCCGTCCTTTCCTAATAATTGCTCTAACCTTCATGGAAGATATGCATGTCCGGTCCTTTATACTACGGTTTCACCGTTACCTCATGGGTAGGGTGCCGTAGGGAGCGGATCATGCATGCATGCATGAAGTTCTAATTATTGCAAATGATTGGGCACGAAAGAGATGAGAGATCTTCATCTCTCAAACTCTTCCCTGTTCCTAACCCTAACAAGCGAGGAAATTACTCGCTCATTAAGGGATCTATTAAAAACATCATTTTTATTTTGTTTTTAGATATAAGAGATTAATTTCCTACTGCAGTTTAAGAAATCCTACACTAGATTAAACTAAGGCAAAATAATAATTTATCTAGGGCAAGAATTAATTATAGATCTAAGGCAGAAATTAAAAGAAACTTACAGAATGATGCTCTCAAAAAACTTCAAAGGAATCTGAATTTTATTTATGAAAAAGAGGCATACCCTAATACAATATTTAGATTTCCTATTTATAGAGGATAGGAAAATTAGGGTTACAATGACTCGCACATGTGCTATTACAAAATTGCCCCTAGAACGACTAGTCAACGCACCGCCAGAGCTTCAGTAGAATTTTCCACCGACGCGTGCTGTACCCGGCCGTGGAACCGTGGACCGAGGCGTGGTTTGGCCGCGGTTCCGCGGCCAAAAGAGGGAGTTGGGCTTTGCAACTTCTGGGCCTGGCTTCTATTGACTTGTGATTCCTGTTTCTATATGTCCTTTTTCAATTGGGCTTCTAGGTCTTCTCCAGATCTCTAGTGAACATTGTAGCGGACTTTTACCGTTGCTTCGTGACGAAGTCCTGAACCTTGCGCTGTTTTGTACTGATCTCTGTGTAGGCTTGATCAAGATTCTCTGTTTGTTGGTCAAAGTCTCACTTTTGCATTATCTTTTATCTTTTTCACTGTTTTAGATCCAAGAACTTGTAACCTGTAATATGTAGCAGACATGCGTCAAAAGCACCTGTTTATTTATAAAATGAATAAGAATGGGAAATATAATAATGCAATATTATGGTATGAACAGTGCGGGACCGAGATTAATGCGCGTATGTGATACCGCATTCTATTCTCGCGATATGTGATATCGGTCGGTTATATGTGATATAGCCGGATTATCGGATCAAGTGTTGATTCGATAAATTGTTACATTTTATATTAGTCGGTTATATGTGATGTAGCCGGATTATTAAATCAAGTGTTAATTTAATAATTTAATGTATAATTATATATTTTATATATTGAATTTACATTAACTAATATTAGCTCACTTAAACATTTCTTTTTCTCACTTGTGTGCATATAGTATATATGTGATATATATTTATGTACATTTTATTTGTGTCATGCTTGATGCCACTTGATTCATGGGTGTATGAGACTCACACCATGCTTGATATAATGAAGAGTTTTATTTATTTAAAGTTAATCAAAATTAGATGGAAATTGTCATGGCTAGAAGCTTCGAGAAGCTTATGCTAACCATTGACTTAGTCCACTAACTTTGTTTTACTTGTAGATATTTATTAACCTAACCATTATTGTTAGCCATGGTTTATTCTCTACATGAGTTAGTGTATGACACTAACTCACCCATGGTTTCTATTCTCACCTCATGAGTTTCATTCTCATCTCCACTTCATCTTCTTCTTCCTCATGAGAAAGCTTTCTAGTTTTTCTTAAGGTGATGATATATTATGAGAAAAATTAATCTAAAGTGAGCCCAATTTCTACTTTATCATCCTTTACTATATTAGCCATTTAGTTTAGGGTGTTTGCTTAACTAATCTACCATTAGTGAAGAGGTAGCATGAGCTTGAGTCTCCTCGACGTAGATCATCTTCGGCCTCGAAGACATCGAGCAAACTTGTTCATTTCTTCATGTGAACCCTTACTAGAGTTCGGGTGTTCACTACTTGGAGCGAAGGGACTACTACACAGAGCATTAGAAGTGAAGGACCGGTCTACAAAGGTTGTATTCCTCATTCACTTAGATGTAAAGTTGTTTGCATTGTAGTTCGTCTAAATCTCTAGTTAAGATTCTAGGGTTAGGGTTCTCTAGTACGGCAATTTTTAAAAATTGGCATGGACGATGTCTCCCAAAACCTTGCTGTCGTGCTAGGTAACCCTTCAGTGGTATCAGAGCCATGCTAGAGAATTAGACGATGTTTGTTAGAATTACGAAACCGAAACAACTCCGAAACACCCGATATATAAACCCAGGTCGAAATTTTCAGAGAGTCTAAAATTTTTTTAAGCAACTGCATAATGTTATATGAGATGTAACATGAACATAGTAGAGAATTCAACCCCCCTCGGCGAAAAATGGACGGCCACATTGCTCCAAAAACCGGCCACCTCGGTTTTCTGGTGTTGTTTTGGGTTGAAATTTCTAGAGTGTTCCAGTCTCTGGGTTTTGGTGTTTCAGGTGTTGCTTGTTTTTGCTAAATTTGCATGTGATGTTAACATTCTGTAAAGGCAATTCAGAGTGTTTCGTAATCGTAATTCTAACATCATTTTGGGTTATTTAGATGACATTAAAAATTTCGAACGTATATCAATAACCCATATTTTCCCTTGCAGGAAATTTCCAAGAGTTGGATTTTTTCCAAGTTTAAATCTTAAGAAAATCATGCAAGCGTTTCTGTGGAAGAACGATACCCAAACTCGACTTTTTGGATCGCGGAACCGCGGTCATACTCTAGGGTTTGCGGAAGTTCCGTGGCGACATGAGTGAGGCATGGGTCGGCCCTTCTACAGATGGTTCATAGGTGCTGTGGCATGTTCTGGGTACTTTTTAAACTCCGCTCAAGTGTTGAGCTCTTTAGGAAATTTTGGGTGTTTGTTTATTCGATCGAAAACTTTATCATCGTCTAGCTATCTGTGATTGTGATATAATATTTGGAATCCATATAATTAGTTATGTGATAAATAGTTTGAATTTTATAAATCTAGCAGTTTAGTCTCATTTGATCGGTTGCCACGGGATTTTGATGTGGATCAAAAGTCCGTCGCAATCACGTAGCGTACGTGGATACTCGCCGGGTAACCTTACTAGATAGCCCCGCCCTATAGCCCCGACCAAGTGACTGCAGGAGAACCCCGTCGCCAAAAGCATCCGTTCGGGTGCTCGCGGCCGTGGTGTTCCGCCTAAGTGCACTTCGTCGACGGCATTGAGGGCGAGGCCGTCTACTAAAGTTTTCGGTGAGCATTCGATCGGGTTGTTGGGAATCTTGTTGAATTACCCGAATAGTTATTGAAAAGTGTTTTCAATATCGAGATTAAAATGCAGGGTTTATAATTTTTAGGCATGTGATGTCTAAGGAATTCATTTGGTTAGACATGAAATCCAAAGTATGTGATACATTGGGTTTATGATGTCTAAGGTGGATGCGGATTCCAATTGCTGTAGTTTTTCACTTTCTTTTCTGCGACCATAAGTGTAATATATGGTGTATCGCCGGTTTCGTTGCTATATGTTAATGACAATTGGGATACGCATATTTACTTACGTTGATGACATGTGATGTTATGTGTTGCTGTGATATGTTATATTGGATCGTCGTGTTTTGAATAGTCGTTTTTTTTATGTGAGATGAGAGTTTTTCATTTTCATTCATGTAAAAGCTTGTATGTAATATTTTTTTATTGGGGCACTTCCGGGTTGAGAATGATGTCACCATTGATGTATATTATTTACTTTTCTGCATTAGGATAGACCCAAGGAGGAGAGCACAAGTAACTGGATTCTAAGGTCCGGTGGGAGACCATCTCGAGGAGTCGAGACCGGGTCTTCTAACTCTAGAATTGGGAGGGTTTCTTGCCGCTCTGGTAGGGGTCTAGGGATGTGGGTTTGGCTATTCATCATGACCGTGGAATCCATGTTTTATACAGGCTTAATTTAAAACACGGAATTCCTAGTATATCCAATATTTCATATGTGTTCTTCTGCTGCTGCTATTCTGTGATGTGATCACTTGATAAGTTGATATGATTGCTTATATTATATATATGAGATATAATAAATATTGATACTTTCGTTTCTTATGTGATACTTAGGAAGCATATATGATGGGACTTCATTAATGAGATTAATGAAATAAAAGAAAGCTAAAGATGTTGCAGAATCTTGTTTTAAAAACTGGTAGCTCTAGTTCTTGCTTTGCGTAGCGGTATTCCTTGTAGAATATCCAGCACCTTATTTGATAAGGAAAGAGCCGAGATCCCTTCACCGGGAGTGACCTCTTTAGCGAAACTGGCAGATGCTACAACCCACTCGGTTTGTCTTTTGATTGCTTCTATAGTTTTTGCTTTGCATAGTGGTATTTGTGAAATATCCTGCACCTCATTCGATGAGGAAAGAGCCGAGATCCCTTCACCGGGAGTGACCTCTTTAGCAAAACTAGTAAAATCCTAAAAAACACTCCTTTTCAAAATCACTCGATTCTACAACGATATCAAGTTCATTACGCAAAGGGTTTTCTTAAAAATCTGTCGTAGCCCTCCGTCATTTCAGATAAGTGCTACTTAGTATTTGTGCTACGTTTGTTGACCTTGTTAAGGCGTAGTGTGTGGTAGCAGATTAGTGCTTATCAGCTTAAGCATATGATGCAATTGGATTAGGGTAGTCGTACGACTTTGTTGACCTTGTTAAGGGTCGTGCGGGTGGGTTTAATTCAATCAGGAAATGATGGGTTGAACTTGGCTAGCGCTTATGATTTGTTGACCTTGTTAAGGTCATAAGTTGCTAGGGGCAAAATATTATCGGGAATTTCAAGTGTTGAAATTTGCAATGAGATTACATACCTTCTATGAGATAGTTGGATCTCGATACCCACTGTAAGTAAGAGTTACTCCTGGCAGAGTTTTGCACATTACAATTAGCCGATCAAGTAGGTGTCTAGAAAGGTGTTAACGGGGTTACGCCCTTAGAAAAACAAGGTTTATTTTAATTAGGTCCGTGCGAAAGCACGGAGAACCTCCTTCAAAGTACTGACACTGGCCTGACCGAAAGATTGGCGAACTTGTAGGGTGTAATTAATCCCGGCTAGTATTACCTTTTAGGGTTTGAAGGAAGATTTGATAAAAATAGTGGGAGCCATCCTGATTAGATAAAATAATAACCAATCTGATCTTGAAAGAGCGCACGCAGAGTGTTTTCTTCTCTCTCTCTCTCTCCTGGTAGCGACCATGTCACGCCTTAATCAAGCTAATATTATGGATGCATTGACCGAACCTACTGTTATACTGAGCTGGGGAACGTTGGTTCCGCTCTATCTTATAATTGTTATAAGTCCGAGCAGGAAATAGGGGAATATCCAGATTTTCACGCGACCCAATCGAGGAATGTGCATATTGATGCATCTTCTTCGGGTGTGTTTGCTACCGAGAACTGTTTCTCAGTATCCTCTACGTCCTAGGTAAGAGATATCGGATTAGGATCCCATATATGTAATCTGTTACATGGGCTACAGAAAGGTAGAGAACTGGGATTGGGTGATACGTCTCTAAGTGTTAGAGAATGGTGCAATTGTTGCAGCCAAGTAAGTTGGCAAATATCACCTTGTATTACTAAATGGTAAATACATTAATTCTGAACAAATGTTATTACATACTGAACTTTATATACAACATTACATCGGTTTCTTTAATAAGTTAAAGCAGGATATAATTGTTGGATATAGTGCCCTCAAAGTCAATTATTGGATCGCAGGTACGTGATTGCAATGATTGAGGGAGGACCTATACCGATATGAAAGTCTTGCTCGAGATGATAGTATGCTATCTGGTTTGTCTTTATCATCGTTTACATGCTTTAGTTCTCTATTGCATGTTGATAGAGCCCATAGGATTCTTGCTTGACTGCTAGCAGTATGATGGCGATCATATATGTGGGAGCTGGGGTCTGTAAGCACATCCTTAAAGTGTCCCTAGTCGTAGGAGTTTTGAGACAGGGCATCGATACTCCAGAATAGACTAGTGTATACAGTCGAGACCCCGATGAGGGGCGATGGCCGGTCTCACAAGCCATTGGTGTCAGTTGTTTCACCTAAGATGTATACAGGTGCTCATTGCGTTATGAGTACACCGGACAGGACTCGCCGGGAATATGCTAGTTGGTATTATATATATCGTCAGATAGCAGTTCCCTGGTGACATGTGTACAGGTTAGTTTGTCGACCTGAGATCATCATTTGTCTCTTGTGAGTTCCCACTGTGCTTTGATTACTACCCTACTACGCTCAAAGGAGACGTGCAAACAGGTTTTAGTTGGGTACAGTCCCGAGTCACATGGAGGCAGTGAGCGGATCGTCGGGGATTCGTCTCTCCCGGTATTGGGGGTTGATATCGCACAGTGCACGGGTGGCCATCACTAGAAATCCTCGGCTGAGGTAGTGGAGAATTACTGGTTTGGATCAGTAGTTTCTCAGGAGGTGATGGGCTTCATACCGACATGAATTATCGCGTTATTAGGGGTTTGACTTTATCCACCCCCCTAGACTCGATATGCGATACTCTTAGACGAACGGACTGGACTGTACGGATATTGTCACTGTCAGGTTCAGTAGGGTTTCTGGATGAGTTCGCTCGTCAGCTTCCCTTCCAATCAATACATAGGCAACCGTTACGTACAGTTAGTATCTCTGACGTGCTAGTGGTTATACCCAGTGCCAGTGTGTTGATGAGTCATTAGAGTACCCCACAGACTGTTTCCCAAGCTCGGGCGAAACATTTTAGAGGCCGTATGGTTTTATGGCAGGGTTCGGAAAATGCACGTGCGTTTACGCACGTGTCATATTTCGGGCAGATAATACTGGTGGGCTTTGGTTTAAGCCGGATCCGAGTATTATATTGTGTAGATATAATATCTTTGTCTCAGTTGCATTTGTATTCGGTCGTAATACAAATGCGGGTATGTTTATACTGTTACGGGGTTATCCTGAAATTCGTTTCATGATCACTTTTGGAAGTTGCCAGTTTCCAGTTTTCTATCACCCGTATTAAACATTCGGTTAAATACGGATTTATATTTTCATTGGATGAGTGTGGAAGCTTCTTGAATGGTGACTAGGATTAGTGAGTCACTCATTGCATTTAATGATTTGGTGAGGTGTTTTAATGAGTCATTCTTTTTGCATTAAATGTTAAGTGACTCATTTGTTTCCATTAATGCATTTTGTAAAGCTTAGGATATTTCTTCATGATCTTTATCCTTGTGGTCACCACTCCCTTCTCCTACACTCACCCCCCTCATAAAAGTGGCCGGCCCCTCTTGTAAAATAGGATGGTTGTTCATTTGGAAAAAGACTATGGTTTTGGTTCTTGGAAATTTACTCATATCTCATTTTCATCCGATCCAAAAGGAAACTTCATTAACCGTCCGTCCATAGCTATGGACGTAACGAGGCAAAGTGTTCTACTCATTCTCTACATCAATCTTGGTCATCTCTTTTAGTAAACTTGATGATCGAGTTGCCTCGGTTCAGAGGCGGGAGCCCGTTTAAAGATCCGTCGACGTGGTGCCACATGGACGAGAAGATTGGAGATTCAGGAGATCGGAGCAGCCGCAACAAAGCGTGGGATGATGGTTGAAGATCGAAGGACTCGGATCGTTCGGTATAACATTTCTACCCACTTTGTAGTTTGTTAGTTTAGCTTTAATGGCAGATCCGGGTTATAGTATGCGATAGCGCCAGTCTAAATGTTTTTGTTCCACATTTGGCGTCTGTTAGACGGCCGGGGCGCTACCGTGGACTTACAGTGGTATCAGAGCCTTGCCATTAAGCTTTACTAACTTGTGCTAACGCGTTTAAAATATCGATCGAACGGATTTTCGAAAATCACAATTTTCAGTTTTAAAGTTTCTGTCGATTTTAAAAGGGGTCTAAAAATCATTTTGACCATACCAGAAAATCAAGCAGGCTTTTGTAAGAATACAGAAGAAAAATGATCAAGTGATTCGACTGTACCGCTGCGGAAACGCGGTCAAAGCCTAGCTTTGACCGCGGAATCGCGACAGTCTTGGTGACTCACTTGGCCATTTTTCTTCTGGTGTTTCTTTGTTGGAAATTGTGGTTTCTGGTACTGTTGTTTTAGGCCCAGATTTTGTTACTGTACAGCAGATGTACGTGGGGCCCACTTCGGGAAGTTTTGTCGATCGAAGTTTTAAACTTGTTAGTATGCAGTACTTATATTATATCTCCGACCGGGAATGTCATTTGAGCGGTAAACCGCGTCTAATTGCTATAGTTCTTTTAGACGGGTTTGCAAATGTGATATTCGCGTTGATGTTCTGTGTTGTGCTGTGATGTTGCGGATATGTCGTGGTGGATAGCAGTGTGCAATGGTAGTGATGTTTGGATTTATTTGTACATTTGATATTGCGGGGTGAGCGTCCAACATGTGGACTGCCGTCACTGCTTGTTTGTATAATATTCTTTTGGGGCACGACCGGGCTGAGGTCGATGTACCCGTTGTATATATTTTTATTTCTGTACTAGGTTTACCCCGCGACGGAGTGCACGGATAGCCAGGTTTTGGAGGGCAACGGGCCCGTATCTCATGGCTTTGAGAGGTAGAGGGGCCTCACTCTAGAATTGGAAGACTATTCGCCTCGCTCGTGGGGGGTACAGGTTGACCCAAGGAGGGGTGCTCCAGTTACCGAATTCCGTGAAGTGCCGGGTGGTCCATTCACTTTGCTGTAGGGGGCTGCCTTGCTTCAGGTTTTGGCGGGTAACTTGCCGCACCCGTAGGGGTCTTGGTTTTCATTGCACAGGCTATCCACACGACCAGGGGAACGTCGGGTTTCAGTAGCGGCTCTGTGAAACCCGGGGATCCCACATTATCTGTATTGTTCTGTGATGCTTATTACTTTTCTGTAATGTTTCATATTATCATGCCTGGAGCGATTATTGTATATTGGTATATATACTATTAAATGTTGTATATGTTTTACACCCGCGCTAGTCCAGTCCCCGCTCTGTCGTTAGTTAAGTAACCTAACGGGTAATGACGGGACCCAGTGGCAAATGCGGATGGCATATACGTACATTTTATTTTTCGTTCTTTTCTGGTGTGATTAAATGATGGGACTGTGTTGATTCTGATCAATGCAAGGATAAAAAAAACCTATATATGATGTTGTTAGAACAGCTTTAAAAAGTGTTATTACAAAGACGTTTCCTTTTGTTTTGCATAGTGATATTCAGTTAGAATATCCTGCACCTCATTCGACGAGGCAAGGGTCGAGATTCCTTCACCGGGAGTGACTCCTTGGGCAGAAGTTTACGTCAGGGTAATAACTTCACTATAGTCGATTACAAGTTGCTTTGCATCACGGTAATCAGTTAGAATATCCTGCACCTCATTCCACGAGGAAAGAGCTGAGATCCTTTCACCGGGAGTGACCTCTTTAGCAAAAGGTTTTCGCCACTATATTTTTATAAAAAGCTATCAGGTTCCTTCAACGAGATCAAGTTCATTACGTTAAAGGTTTTTTGCCAAAAATCTGCCGTAGCCCTCCGTCATTTCTTATGTATGGTCAGTAGTATTCAAGCTATGTTTGTTGGCCAAAGTCAAGGCAAAGTGTTTGGTAGCTGCTGGGGTATTCATTTGATGCATAGATATATGTGTTGGTTTGGGACAGTCATATAACCTTGTTGACCTTCGTCAAGGGCTTGTACGGGTGGGTTCAAATTAACCTGGATATTGACGGGTAGAACTTGACATGTGACTTATGATTTGTTGACCTTCGTCAAGGTCATAAGAGCATGTGGTAAAAATCACATCGGGAGTTTCAAACATACAGGAAACTTGCCAGGCATGCGTATACCTTCTGGAGTGTGATAACTTGAGTGGCTTCCATCAAGTTATCATGTGATGATAGTAGGATCCCGATTCTCACTGATGAGTTGGTTTACTCTTCGGGTGATCCCGACTAATTCTTCTTTCAGGTTTGGAGGAGAATTTGAGATTACAGTGGGAGGTTTCCTGATTAGATAAAGTGATAACCATTCTGATCTAGGTTAGAGTGCACGCAGAATGTTTCTTTTCTCTCTCTCTTTGGCAGCGACCATTGACCGACCCTAGACTATGACTCAGTGACCAAGTTGACCGAACCTTCTTAAAATACTGGCTTTTGGATTGTCTAAAGTTGCATAAGTCATTGCCGCTTCTTCTTTTACCCTTTGTATTTTTCAGAACACCCCATATTACTACGGACATCCACTTCCATTGGATAGATCCATCGTATGGTTATATACGAACTTGAAGGGACTTCTTCGAGGATGGATCCAGGTTCAGGAGAAATAGAATTGGTTTATTCAGTTGTCTTTTATTATCACCTTCTCTCAGGTTGCGAGGGCTCCTTAGTTTAGGAGAGTACACCTATTACGCTTATTGGATAGTCTTATTCCAAACCATAGGCAGGTGTCGAAAGGTAGGGAATGAAGAAAACCAATTAGCCTAAGTAGGGTGTGCAGAAGGTAATATGTAAAGACAAGATAAAGGGATTAGAAAGAAGGCAAAGTAAATTGCGACTGTTATCATTCACGACCAAACCGCGTACTTCATCGCTACTCCTATTTCACCTTTAACAGAATAAGTTATTATTCAGTTGTCTTTTATCATCACCTTCTCTCAAGTTGCGAGTACTCCTTGGTTTAGGAGGGTACACCTATTATGCTTACTGGATAGTCTTCTTCCAAACCATAGGCTGGTGCTGAACGGTAGGGAAGGAAGAAAACCATTTAGCCTAACGAAGGTGTACAGAAGGTAACGACTAAAGACAAATAAAGGGATTTGGAGAGATGACAAAGAAATATACAGTTAAAGTCATGAATTGGATTATGGAAGAGGCATTACTAGAAATACCAGGATACCCCTACGAAACATTTTCATGTTTCAGTGCATTGTTGAAGCAAAACTGATTTCCCGATTAGATACTTACTCCAGGGTATGTATTTACCAGGTAAGATTCTCACATCTGTATGGTTTTACAGATGATGAGTGGGAGTAAGTTATTGGGAATTAGGTGATCATCCTCATTATATCGGAATTCGTTGTAATTGGTGATATTTGAGGAAATAGCCTGGGTACAGTTTTTAACCTACGACGCACAGGTTTTGAGTTATTCAACTCAGCAGACTTATACAAATTATTGTATGTTGTCCAGAGTCCGTCAGGACAAAGGGGTTGGTCCTCGTACTATGTTCTGTTTACTTATGACTTCCCTAGATTTCAGACAAGTGTTTCTGTTGGATATAGTGCCCTCAGAGTCAATTATTGGATCACAGGCACGTGATTGCAATGATTGAGGGAGGACCTATGCCGGTAGGACAGTCTTACTCAAGATGATAGTATGCTATATGGTTTATCTTTATCATCGTGTACTGCTTTAGGTGACCAGACAGGTCGCTATTACACGTTGATAGAGCCCCTAGGATTCTTGCTTGACTGCCAGCAGTATGAGGGCGATCATATACGTGGGAGCTGGTAGTCTATAAGCACATTCTTAAAAGGTCCCTAGTCGTGGGAGTTTCGAGACTGGGCATCGATACTCCAGAGTAGACTAGTGTATACAGTCGAGACCCCGACGAGGGGCGGTGGCCGGTCTCACAAGCCACTGGTGTCAGTTGGTTCACCTAAGATGTATACAGGTGCTCATTGGGTTATGAGTACACCGGACAGGACTCGCCGGGAACATGCTAGTTGGTCTTATACCTGACGTCAGATAGCAGTTCCCTGGTGACATGTGTACAGGTTAGTTCATCGACCTGAGGATCGTCATTTGTCTCGTGTGAGTTCCCACTGTACTTTGATTACTACCCAACCACGCTCAAAGGAGACGTGCAAACAGGTTTTAGTTGGGTACAGTCCCGAGCCACATGGAGGCAGTGAGCGGATTTTCAGGGGTTCGTCTCTCCCGGTATTGGGGGTGAGGTCGCGCTGTGTCTAGGAGAGCCATTACACAAAGCCCTCGGCCGAGGCAGGAGATTTACTGGTAGGTATTCCAGTAGTATCTCAGGGTGTTCTGGGCTACACTCCGACACGACTTGTACCGCTTTTAGGGGTCTGACTTTTACCAACCCCTAGGCCCGCCATGCGATGCTCATAGACGAACGGACCGGACTGTACGGATATTGTCACTGACAGGCTCAGTAGGGTGTCAGGATGAGTTCACTCGCAGACGTCCCTTTTGGTCAATAGCTGGTGGCCCGTCATGTATGTCTAATACCTCTGACGTGCTAGTGGTTAAATCCACAGCCATAATATTGACGAGTCTTTAGAGTCCCCCACAGACCAGTTGCTCAAGTTTCGGGCGAAACGCTGTAGAGGCCGTATGGAGATATGGCAGGATTCGATCAGATACGTGCGGTATTGCACGGATCCTGATCGGACGGTTTATACTAGCGGGCTTTGGTTTAAGCCGGATCCTAGTATTGTATAGTGTAAATTTTGTCTCATTGCATTTGTATTCGGTCGGAATACAAATGCGGGTGTGTATACACAGTTGCGGGGTTTTCCTGTAATTTATTACGGGATCAGTTTTCCGATGTTGTCAGTTTGCTTTCCGTTTCAGTCATATTTCTTTGTATCTTTCATTGGCTGAAGATTGGTGGAGGAGGGCTTATTTGCAATTCTGCAAATTAGTATTTATAGAGGGTGGTCTTTGCATATTGTTGGATCATGATGGTTTTGCCTCCCTTGACTTTCTTGACTTCATGATGGCTTGACCTTTGTAGTGATGATTAGTTGATGGAGTATTGGTTTTGGGAGTGATCATTGTTTTCTCATCATCACTTGCTTTTTCCATTACACTCAACCTTGCATTATTCTCTTGATTCACCCTTCTTGAGTTTTTCTCCCCCTCATTTATTCACAAGGCAAGGCCGGCCACTTTGAGGAGAGGGGATTTTCCCTTTTGGTTGTGAGGAAAATGTTAATCTCATTCTTTGCATGCTACATTTTTCTCACCTCTCTCTAAATTCATTTCCTCCACAAAAGAAAAGGCAACTTCCTACAACCCCAATTGAGACATAGCACTACACCATTCTACAGCAAATCTTGGGCACGTCGACTCTCCAGCTTCGTGCCCGAGTTGCCTCGGTATAGAGGTGGGAGCCCGTAAAAGAAGCCGGCGACGTAGTGCCCTTCCGGCGACTAGGTGGAGACCGGAGATTTCGCGGGGAGATCGGGACGACGACGAGAAGACCGGAGGACACGGATCACTCGGTATATCTCTCTATCCCCTCTCTAGATAGCTAGGATTAGTTTAATGGCATGATCCGGGTTTATAGTGCCCGGTGGTGCCGGTTTGAAAAGTTAAAGTAAATCACCGCTTCCGCATTTTGGCTTCGGGATGGAGGCCGGGACGCCGCCGTGCACTTACAGTGGTATCAGAGCCTCGCCATTAACCTAGTCTAGCTTTGTCTGATGTGTTTACATCTTCGATCGAACAAAATTCCAAAACTGCGTTTTTTCTCATGCATCAGTTCTCTGTTAAAATTTTTTGGGCTCCAAAAATTTTTCAGTGTGTTGCAGAAGTATGTACATGGAATTTGAAGAATACTGTAAAAATTCGATGCACTGATTCCCTAGAACGACCGCGGAACCGCGGCCAAACCCCTGCTTGGGCCGCAGTTCCGCGGCAATAAGAGGGAATCGTTGCACCAATTTTTTACAGAGGCCTTCTGGGTTGAAAATATGAGTTTTGGTATACTTTGTTTGGGCCCAGAATTTCTTTAAGTGCTACAGTAAAGCTTGGGGCCCACTTGGTAAAATTTGATCGATCGGATATTTTAAACACATTAGTTCACAGTATTTACATTATATCTGCGACCGTGAATGTCACTTGATCGGTAAATCCTGTTTGACTGCTATAGCCCGGTTAGACGGATTTGCGAACGTGACATTCACGTTGATGTTCTGTGTATTGCTGTGATGTTGCGGATTAGTCGTAGGGGATAGCCTGGATGCAATGTTAGTACAGTTTTGTTGTATTATGTACATTTGATATTGCGGGGCGAGCGTCCAACATGTGGACTGCCGTCACTTCCTGCTTGTATTATTATTTTGGGGCATGACCAGGTTGCGGTCGATGTACCCGTTGTATGTATATTTTACTTTCTGTACTAGGATTACCCCGCAGAGGGGTGCACGGATAGCCGGGTTCTAGAGGGCAACGAGCCCGCATCTCATGGCATTGAGACGGAGGGGGCTTCACTCTAGAATTGGGGGCTATTCGTCGCACTCGTAGGGGGTACAGGTTGACCCAAGAAGGGTGCCCAAGTTACCGGATTCCGTGAAGTGCTGGGTGGTCCATTCACGGTGTTGAAGGGGGCTGCCTCGCTTCAGGTTTTGGCGGGTAACTTGCCGCTCCCGTAGGGGTCTAGGATTTCATTGCACAGGCTATCCACACGACCAGGGGAACGTCGGGTTTCAGTAGCGGCTCTGTGAAACCCGGGGATCCCATATATCTGTATTGTTCTGTGATGCTGTACATTTCTGTGATGTTGCATTTTATCACGCCTTGAGCGAAATATTATATATTGATATATATACTAGTAGATGTTGTATATGTTTTGCATCCGCGCTAGTCCAGTCCCCGCTCTGTCGTTAGTTAGCTAACCTAACGGGTAATGACGGGACCCAGTGGCGAATGCGGATGGCATATACGTACGTCATTATTTTCGTTCTTTATTCGTGTGATCAATTGATGGGACTGCGTTGATTCGGATCAATGCAAGTTAAACAAACCTAATCTGATGTTGTTGGAACATTTTTCAAAAAGCTGTTATTGCAAGGACATTCACTTTTGTTTTGCACAGTGGTATTCAGTTGGAATATCCTGCTCCTCAGTCGACGAGGCAAGGGCCGAGATCCCTTCACCGGGAGTGACCCCTTGGACAGAAGTTTGCGTCAGGGAAATAACTTCACTATAGCCGATTACTTTTGCTTTGCATCGTTGTATTCAGTTGGAATATCCTGCACCTCATTCTACGGGGAAAGAGCCGAGATCCCTTCACCGGGAGTGACCTCTTTAGCATTGGTTTTCGCCACTATATTTTTTAAAAGCTATCCGTTCCTTCAACGATATCAAGTTCATTACGTTAAAGGTTTTCACCAGAAACCATTCGTAGCCCTCCGTCGTTTCAGACGGGTAGCACGTAGTATTCATGCTATGTTTGTTGACCTTCGTTAAGGCATAGTGTATGGTAGCTGCTTGTTGCCTTTCTGTTGCATAGATAGATGCGTTGGTTTGGGACAGTCGTATAGCCTTGTTAACCTTCGTCAAGGGCTTGTACGGGTGGGTTCAAATTAACCTGGACAATGACGGGTGGAACTTGACATGTGACTTATGATTTGTTGACCTTCGTCAAGGTCATAAGAGCATGGGGCAAAAATCACATCGGGAGTTTCAAAAGAAACTGTAACTTGCCAGATATGCGCATACCTTCTGAAGTATGATAGCGTGAGTGGATTCCGTCACGTTATCATGTGGTGATAGTTGGATCCCGATTCCCACTGATGAGTTGGTTTACTCCTCGGAACATCCCGACTAATTCTTCTTTTAGGTTTGGAGGAGAATTTGACGGTACAGTGGGAGGTTTCCAGATTAGATAAAGTGATAACCATTCTGATCTAGGTTAGAGTGCACGCTGAGTGTTTCTTTTCTCTCTCTCTTTGGCAGCGACCAATGACCCGACCTTAGACTATGGCTCAGTGACTAAGTTGACCGAACCTTCTTAAACACTGGCTTTTGGATTGTCAGAGTTGCAGACCTCATTGCCACTCCTACTTTTACCCTTTTCTCCAGGACACCCCGTATTACTACGAACGTCCACTTCCTTTGGAAAAAACCATCGTATGATTATATACGAACTCGAAGAAATTTATTCGAGGATGGTTTCCGGTTCTGGAGAAAACGGATAGGATTATTCAGTTGTCTTTTCCTTTTACCTTCTCTCAAGTTGCGAGTACTCCTTGGTTTAGGGGATAGTACACCTATTACGCAAATTGGACAGTCTTCTTCCAAACCATAGGCAGGTGCCGACCGGTAGGGAATGAAGAAAACCAATTTGCCTAACGATGGTGTACAGAAGGTATTATGTAAAGACAAAGAAATGGATTAGAAGGAGGGCAAAGTAAATTGCGGCTGCTATTCACGACCAAACCAAATATTTCATTACCACTCCCACTTCACCTTTGTATTTCTCCAGGACACTCCGTATCACTACGAAGATCCACAGATATTTGGATACTCCATCGTATGGTTATATACGAACTCGAAAGGAACTTGTTCCAGTTCGGGGATGGATTCTGGTTCAGGAGAAATAGGAATAAGGTTTATTCGGTTGTCTTTTATCCTCACCTTCTCTCGCATTGCGAGTACTCCTAGGATTAGGACTGTACACCCATTATGCTTATTGGATAGTCTTCTTCCAAACCATAGGCTGGTGCCGGACGGTAGGGAAGGAAGAAAACCATTTGGCCTAAAGGGGTGTACAGAAGGTAATGACTAAAGACATATGAAGGGATTTGGAGAGATGGCAAAGAAGTATACGGTTACAGTTGTGAATCTGGAAGAGGCATTACTAGGAATACCGGGATACCCCATCGAAACATTTCAATGTTTCAGTTTTACCGTGTACTGTTAAAGGAAAACTGATTTCCCGATTAGATACTTACTCCAGGGTATGTATTTACCAGGTATGATTCTCACATCTGTATGGTTTTACAGATGATGAGTGGGAGTAAGTTATTGAGAATTAGGTGATCATCCTCATTATATCGGAATTCGTTGTAATTGGTGATATTTGAGGAAGTCACCTGGGTTGTTTGCCGGGCGGCGAATATTTGGTTTTGAATATCCGCTGTTATGCACCAATTTCAAATTGATATATCTGTACGTCTAATTTTATAGAGTGAGATGTACCTATTTGAAATTATGTCTATGACATTTACCTATATCAGTTGATGGTTATGTAAGGAGCATTAAACAGCGGTGTAATTCTTCTTAACCATAAGTACAGTTTTCAACCTACGACATACAGGGATTGAGTTATTAGACTCAAGGGACTTATACAGAGTATTGTATGTTGTCCAACGTCCATGAGGACAAAGGGGTTGGTTCTCGTACTATATTCGGTTTACTTATGACTTCTCTAGTTTTTAGACAGGTGTTTCGTGGAAACACAGGGTCCGAATTTTGAGAAGTTATAGGTATTTGAATAAAGTAGAGAACCAGGTATTGCAAGTATCGGGATTCTTCAAAGTGATCGAAGATGTAGATACTTGTGGATGGTATTCAATTGATAGTAATGATTAAGAGAACTTGCTTCTCTTTCAGGTTACTCATAATTGGAAGCATTCCTAAGTTGAGTAACGCTGATCGGCCTCCTTCCATTTAGTTTACATGCACTGGAGACAGCTGCATGATTTGAATCTGGTTCAATTAAATCAGTGCCTCTGTTTCTATATTGGATATAGAACAGTTCATATCTTAACAATGTTAAGGTACGGGGAGTTGTCCGGCCTATACTTAAAACCAGACTCTGGATAACTCAAGGCATGTTTCTGTAATGGCTGTTTGTGGGTTGACCCAGGCTATGACGAGGGTTGACTTTCTACCATCTGGAAGATCAATAGTGATATTGTTCTTGACTCGCCACAGTTTTGATAAAGTGGATTTTTTCAGAAAACAGTTGTGGGAGTATGGTAGAACTGGAAGCGATTCCAGAACCACAAACGGTTACTGAAGATTTTGATAGGAACATAAAGATTCAATCTGATTTGACATTCCATTGGCCACTCCGCAGATAAGGTGGGTAACTTCAGGCACCCGAGAGGTACTCCGGTAGCCTCAAGGACGGTGACAGGGAAGTTCTTGTTTACCCAGACTTGCCATTGCTGTTGTTCCAGACCGTGAGACCCGGCAGGAGGATGAGTATAGCGTCGTTCTAAACTAGCTTTAGAAGTGTACGTCTATATGACTCTGCCAGAGGGTTGTCGTGGTCAGTGGGAGCAGCGGAAGCATTGGTGGACAAATGGCTTATGTCTATTTATAGACTAAAGCAGATGTAGCAGAGATAGATCATCTATTTCTGATGTGACAGTCATAGGTTTGACTTCATCAGAATAGGGGATGGATCTGTTAAGAAGGTAGTAGGGTATGATGTCCTGGTATTTGGATGACATACACAGAGTAGGAAATGATATTCCTATACTACGATCGGTTATACTTTGGTTGTCACACAGTGGTTTCTCCACAAAGGATATGGATATTATATCAGACATTCTGGTTACTAGATCTATGGTTTTAGATCTAGATTTGGGTAGTTTCCCAATCTGGGTACTTAGACAACATTCTATGAGTATTTAGAATGGACGACTCCATGCACGGTAGTGTACCTGCAGATGATAGAGTCACCCTCTCTAAAGGTGTCTTACAGACTAAAGGGGAGAGGGATGTGCATGATTGGCAGATCACTTGCTTAGGCAATTGAGTCAATCATGAGATGTCAAGTACCACACCAGATGTTGTTTTTGCACTAGATGCAATAAGTTGACATTGATCCAATTCTGGAGAAACAGTCGGAAGCAGTTTTAGAACATAAGTGGATGTTCTGGGGATATGATAACGACAGCCTCATTCTGGAGACAGTTATCATTCCCGGCTTCCAAGGTGACTTGGACGACAGGGAGGTTGTCAGAGTTATAGTTTTCCATCTGACGAGGGGCAGTATTTTGGACAGGTGGTCCAAGGAAATACTGAGGGAGGCATGGCGCAGGATACTGATTAAGTTCAGTTGACGATACAGTCTAAGAAGTTTGGATTTGGAGTTCATTTATGAGCTAGGTCCCATCAGATATCCAGACATATTCTAAGACAGGTATTGCTCATTTCGGGAGATGGGTTTCTCCGCGAACTTGAGATTTAGAGAGACATAGAAAGAAACATCAAAGCGGATCCACTCACTGAGGCTATTCCTCGAACGCAATAGTTTCGCAAACAGGCTTTGTGAGACTGACTAGTAGAGGAGTTGGGTGTTCGGTATCACACGGGCTGTGAGTATGCGACGTCGCAATAATTAGCCTTGAGTGAAAGTGGGAGATTGTTGGATATAGTGCCCTCAGAGTCAATTATTGGATCACAGGCACGTGATTGCAATGACTGAGGGAGGACCTATGCCGGTAGGACAGTCTTACTCAAGATGATAGTTTGCTATCTGGTTTATCTTTATCATCGTGTACTGCTTTAGGTGACCAGACAGGTCGCTATTACACGTTGATAGAGCCCCTAGGATTCTTGCTTGACTGCCAGCAGTATGAGGGCGATCATATACGTGGGAGCTGGTAGTCTATAAGCACATCCTTAAAAGGTCCCTAGTCGTGGGAGTTTCGAGACAGGGCATCGATACTCCAGAGTAGACTAGTGTATACAGTCGAGACCCCGACGAGGGGTGGTGGCCGGTCTCACAAGCCACTGGTGTCAGTTGGTTCACCTAAGATGTATACAGGTGCTCATTGGGTTATGAGTACACCGGACAGGACTCGCCGGGAACATGCTAGTTGGTCTTATACCTGACGTCAGATAGCAGTTCCCTGGTGACATGTGTACAGGTTAGTTCATCGACCTGAGGATCGTCATTTGTCTCGTGTGAGTTCCCACTGTACTTTGATTACAACCCTACCACGCTCAAAGGAGACGTGCAAACAGGTTTTAGTTGGGTACAGTCCCGAGCCACATGGAGGCAGTGAGCGGATCTTCAGGGGTTCGTCTCTCCCGGTATTGGGGGTAAGGTCGCGCTGTGTCTAGGAGAGCCATTACACAAAGCCCTCGGCCGAGGCAGGAGATTTACTGGTAGGTATTCCAGTAGTATCTCAGGGTGTTCTAGGCTACACTCCGACACGACTTGTACCGATTTTGGGGGTCTGACTTTTACCAACCCCCTAGGCCCGCCATGCGATGCTCATAGACGAACGGACCGGACTGTACAGATATTGTCACTGACAGGCTCAGTAGGGTGTCAGAATGAGTTCACTCACAGACGTCCCTTTTGGTCAATAGCCGGTGGCCCGACACGTATGGCTAATACCTCTGACGTGCTAGTGGTTAAATCCACAACCATAGTATTGACGAGTCTTTAGAGTCCCCCACAGACCAGTTGCTCAAGTTTCGGGCGAAACGCTGTAGAGGCCGTATGGAGATATGGCAGGGTTCGATCAGATACGTGCGGTATTGCACGGATCCTGATCGGACGGTTTATACTAGCGGACTTTGGTTTAAGCCGGATCCTAGTATTGTATAGTGTAGATTTTGTCTCATTGCATTTGTATTCGGCCGGAATACAAATACGGGTGTGTATACACAGTTGCGGGGTTTTCCTGTAATTTATTACGGGATCATTTTTCCGAAGTTGCCAGTTTGCTTTCCGTTTCAGCCATATTTCTTTGTATCTTTCATTGGCTGAAGATTGGTGGAGGAGGGCTTATTTGCAATTCTGCAAATTAGCATTTGTGGAGGGTGGTCTTTGCATATTGTTGGATCATGATGATTTTGCCTCCCTTGACTTTCTTGACTTCATGATGGCTTGACCTTTGTAGTGATGATTAGTTGATGGAGTATTGGTTTTGGGAGTGATAATTGTTTTCTCATCATCACTTGCTTTTTCCATTACACTCAACCTTGCATTATTCTCTTGATTCACCCCTCTTGAGTTTTTCTCCCCCTCATTTATTCACAAGGCAAGGCCGGCCACTTTGAGGAGAGGGGATTTTCCCTTTTGGTTGTGAGGAAAATGTTAATCTCATTCTTTGCATGCTACATTTTTCTCACCTCTCTCCAAATTCATTTCCTCCACAAAAGAAAAGGCAGCTTCCTACAACCCCAATTGAGACATAGCACTACACCATTCTACAGCAAATCTTGGGCACGTCGACTCGCCAGCCTCGTGCCCGAGTTGCCTCGGTATAGAGGTGGGAGCCCGTAAAAGAAGCCGACGACGTGGTGCCCTTCCGGCGACGAGGTGGAGACCGGAGATTCCGCGGGGAGATCGGGACGACGACGAGAAGACCGGAGGACACGGATCACTCAGTATATCTCTCTACCCTCTCTCTAGATAGCTAGGACTAGTTTAATGGCACGATCCGGGTTTATAGTGCACGGTGGTGCCGGTTTGAAAAGTTAAAGTAAATCACCGCTTTCGCATTCCAGCCTCGGGATGGAGGCCGGGGCGCCGCCGTGCACTTACAGTTTCATAGAAATGCAAGGTCTAAGTTTTGAGAAGTTGTGGGTATAAGAATAAAGTAGAGAACCGGGTGTCACAAGTATTGGGATTCTTCAAAGAGATCGAAGATGTAGATTCTTGTGATTGGTATTCAGATGATATTAATGGTTTTGAGAAACTTGTTTCTCTTTCAGGTTACTCATAATTGGATGGATTCCTAAGTTGAGTAATGCTGATTAGCCTCTCTCCATTAAGTTGATATGCACTGGAGACAGATGCATGTTTTGAATCTGGTTCCAATTAAATAAGTGCCAAACTTTCTATATTGAATATAGAATGGTTCATATCTTAACGATGTTAAGGTATGGGGAGTTGTCCAGCTTATTCTTAAAACCAGACTCTGGATAACTCAAGGCACGTTTCTGTAATGGTAGTTTGTGGGTTGACCCTGGCTTTGACGAGGGTTGATTTTCTACCATCTGGAAGGTCAATAGTGATATTGTTCTTGACTCACCACAGTTTTAGTAAAATGGATTTTTTTAGAAAACAGTAGTGGGAGTATGGTAGAACTGGAAGTGATTCCAGAACCGCAAACGATTACGGAAAATTTAATAGAACCTATATATTCAATCAGGTTAGGCATTCTATTAGCCACTCCGCAGATATGGTGGGTAACCTCAGACACCCGAGAGGTACTCCGGTAGCCTCAAGGACGGTGACAGGGAGGTTCTTGTTTACCTAGACTTGACACTACTGTTGTTCCAGGCTATGAGACCCGGCAGGAGGATAAGTATAGCGTCGTTCTAAACTAGCTTTAGAAGTGTTCGTATATATTATTCTGCCAGAGGGTTGTTGTGGTCAGTGGGAGCAGCGGAAGCATAGTGGGCAAGTAGCTTATGTCTATTTATAGACTTGAGCAAACATAGCAGAGATAGATCATCTAGTGTTGATGTGACAGTCATAGGTTTGACTTCATCAGAATAGGGGATGGATCTGTTAAGAAGGTAGTAGGGTGTGATGTCCTGGTATTTGGATGACATACACAGAGTAGGAAGTAAAATTCCTATACTACAATCGGTTGTACTGTGGTCGTCACACAGTTGTTTCTCCAGACATGATATGAATATAATATCTGACATTCTGGTTACTAGATTTATGGTTTTAGATCTCGATTTGGGTAGTTTCCCAATATGGGTACTTTGACTGTATTCTAATAGTATTTTAGAATAGATGACTCCTGGCATGGTGGTGTACCTGCAGATGATGGAGTCACCCTCTCTAAAGGTGTCTTACAGACTAAAGAAGAGAGGGACGTGCATGATTGGCAGATCACTAGTTTAGGCAATTGAGTCAATCGTGAGATGTCAAGTACCACACCAGATGTTGTTTTTGCATTAGATGCAATAAGTTTATATTAATCCAATCCCGAAGAAACATAAGGAAGCAGTTTTAGAACATAAGTGCATGTTCTACGGATTTGATGACGGCAACCTCCTTCGGGAGACGGTTATCATTCCAGGCTTCAAAGGTGACATGAATGACAGAGTGATTGTCAGAGTTATAGTTTTCCCTCTGACGAGGGACAGTATTATGGACAGTTGGTCCAAGAGGATATTGTGGGAGGCATGGTGCAGGATACTGATTAGGTTAAGTTATCAATTCAGTCTAAGAAGTTTGGATTTGGAGTTCATTTATGAACTAGGTCCCATCAGATATCCAGACATATTCTAAGACACGTATTACTCGATTCGGGAGTTGGCTTTGTTCGCGAACTCGAGATTAAGAGAGACATAGAAAGAAACATCAGGGCGGATCCACTCACTAAGGCTAGGCTTTGTGAAACTGATTAGTAGAGGAGTTGGATGTTCGGTATCACACGGGCTGTGAGTATGCGACATCGCAATAATCAGCCTTAAGTGCAAGTGGGAGATTGTTGGATATAGTGCCCTTAAAGTCAATTATTGGATCGCAGGTACGTGATTGCAATGATTGAGGGAGGACCTATACCGATATGAAAGTCTTGCTCGAGATGATAGTATGCTATCTGGTTTGTCTTTATCATCGTTTACATGCTTTAGTTCTCTATTGCATGTTGATAGAGCCCATAGGATTCTTGCTTGACTGCCAGCAGTATGATGGCGATCATATAATGGGAGCTGGGGTCTGTAAGCACATCCTTAAAGTGTCCCTAGTCGTAGGAGTTTCGAGACAGGGCATTGATACTCCAGAGTAGACTAGTGTATATAGTCGAGACCCCGACGAGGGGCGATGGCCGGTCTCACAAGCCATTGGTGTCAGTTGTTTCACCTAAGATGTATACAGGTGCTCATTGCGTTATGAGTACACCGTACAGGACTCGCCGGGAACTTGCTAGTTGGTATTATATATATCGTCAGATAGCAGTTCCGTGGTGACATGTGTACAGGTTAGTTTGTCGACCTGAGATCGTCATTTGTCTCGTGTGAGTTCCCACTGTACTTTGATTACTACCCTACCACGCTCAAAGGAGACGTGCAAACAGGTTTTAGTTGGGTACAGTCCCGAGCAACATGGAGGCAGTGAGCGGATCGTCGGGGATTCGTCTCTCCCGGTATTGGGGGTTGATGTCGTACAGTGTACGGGTGGCCATCACTAGAAATCCTCGGCCGAGATAGTGGAGAATTACTGGTTTGGATCAGTAGTTTCTCAGGAGGTTATGGGCTTCATACCGACACGAATTATCGCGTTATTAGGGGTCTGACTTTATCCACCCCCCTAGACTCGATATGCGATACTCTTAGACGAGCGGACCGGACTGTACGGATATTGTCACTGTCAGGCTCAGTAGGGTTTCTGGATGAGTTCACTCGTCAGCTTCCCTTCCAATCAATACATAGGCAACCGTTACGTACAGTTGTAGGGTTCCTAGGCACACTAATGAGGTCTCACAAGGCATCAACCATGCCAAAATCAAAATTTTTTCATGTGCCTACAAACCCTAATACGGATCGTTAACTAGAGGATAGGCGATAAAGATTGCAAGTTAACAACTTAACTAAGAGTGAACGGAAAATACAACCTTTGTAGATCCGGTCCTCCACCTCCATAGCTCCGCGTTGAAGTCCCTCCGCTGCGATCATCGGATCCCGGACTCTAGCGATGGTTTCGTCGAAGAAATGATCGGGCTAGGTCGTCGACTTCGATGCCGAAGATGATCTACGTCGAGGCAACTCAAGATCAAGCTCCAACTTCACCAAGTCATGAAACTTGTGAAGAAAACACCCTATACTACTTGGCAAGTAGTAGAGGATGAAGAAATAGGAAGTGGGTTCACTTTGGATTTGGATTTCTCACTTGGAATCATCACTTGACATTTTTGAAGCAAGCTTTTCTTTTCTTTCTCATGAAGAAGAAGAAGAAGAAAAGAAAAATCAATTCCATTAAAAAAATGAAAAATCAAGTGAAGAGTTATCATAATGCAACCATGGGTGAGACTAACTCAAGTAGAGAATGAACTAGGGTTCAGTTAAAGGGTTAGGGTTTAGGAAAGAAACAAAATGGTTTTGACTTTCAAAGCTTCATGAAGCTTCAAGTGAAATCCAAATAAAGTCACCATTTTATTTCTTACCAAAATGAACAAATAAATAAATGAATAAGTAAATAAAGCAAATGAAATGAAACCCTAACCATTTACTAAACATTGTTTAAATCAAATATACACCCAAGTTTGCATGTATCATCAAACATGATACAATCTTGTGCACAAAAATATATCACATATACAATGTGCACAAACAAGTGAGAAAAACATCTTATGTGAACCAATATTAGTTAATGTAAAGTAATATATCAAATATATAATTATACATTAAATCATTAAATCAACACTTGATTTAACGATCCGGTCATACTGCATATAACCGACTAATATCAATAGTAACAACTTATCGAATCAACACTTGATCCGATAACCCGGCTATATCGCATATAACCAATCAATGTCACAAATCGCGAGAATCGAATACAGTATCACATACTGGTATTATTCTCGGTCCCGCACATATCTCATATTCGCTCCTATTTCGTTTCGCTTGAGCCAGGAAACCTCTGTGTAGGACTCTAAAGACTCGTCAATACGCCGGCAGCAGGTGATGATCATATCAGACACTTACAAGCCGCAAGCGGTCTGCTAAACGTAACGGCCACCCGGGTATTGAGCGATCAGAAGATCGACGAGCAAGCCCGCTCACACTCCTGTGAATCCAACCAGTAACACTTACCGTACAGTCCGGTCTGTTCGTCTGATATGTCGCATATCTCGCCTAGGGGTGGTAAACGTCAGACCCCAGTGGCTCGATAAGTCGTGTTGATATGAGGTCTATAACAGTTCGAGAAACTACTGGTAACACTTACCAGTAAATCTCAGCAACCCAGGCCAGGGATTTCCCGTTATAGCCAATCGAACACAGCGCAACATCAACTCCCTATACCGGGAGAGACGAATCCCCTCCTATCGCTCATTGCCTCCATGTGACTCGGGACTGTACCCAAAAACCACCGTTTTGCACGCCCTCTTGGACGTGGTAAGGTAGAAATCAAAGCACAGTGGGAATCACACAAGACTCTATGACGATCTCGGGTCTACAGACTAACCTGTACCAGTGTCACCAGAGAACCGCCATCTGACGTAAGGTATAATACCATCTGGGAGTTCTCGGCGAGTCCGTCCAGTGTACCCAGTCTCCACTGAGCACCCGTATATCATCTCTGATGTCAAACACCAATGGATATGGGATCATCCATCGCCCATCTGTATGGGTCGAGAAGGTATACGCTAGTCTACTCTGGTATATCGATGCCCCGTCTCGATACACCCACGACTAGGGACCTTGAAGGATGTACTTATAGACTACCATGTCCCCACTAGTATGATCCGCATCATAGTCCAGGTAGTCAAGTACACATCCTAAGGGCTTTACCAACATGTAACAGAGAGACAATCAGTGTACACGTTAAGGTAAAGTGCAACCAGATAGCATACTATCATGTCGAGCAAGAAAGTCCTCCCTATATATGTCCAAGCATCCACTACAATATACATCCTATGTATAGTAATGGCCTCTAGGGCATACATATAACTAACAATCTCCCACTTGCACTAGGGCCATTTGATAGCAGTGGTTGTAGTATCTCATACTCAACCATCCCATAAAAGTCTCTCTCTAGGAAAAGGCCTTTGTGAGTGGATCCGCCGTGTTGTCCTCTGAGTCTACTCTCCTAACCTCGATCCCCTGGAGATCAACTATCTCCATGATCAGGTGATGCTGTCTCAGAATACGTCTGGGTCACTGATGGGACGGACATTCCTTGGCTTAAGCCATAACTCCATTGTCACACAATGGGAGGAACTAAGTTCATCTCATGAACTAATATACACCCAGACTTCCTCTTTGGTAGCATCTTAAGTAGCGATGTATCCTGCCTTTATCGTCTAGTATGCCACGGTATCTAGCTTGGAACTCTTCAAACATACCGTCCCTTTACTTAGGGTAAAGACAATGCCTGAGACTGACTTTAAGTCGTCCTTATCACCCTGGAACACTTCCAGTGATTCTCCCCAGGATCGATTGATACCATCTCACTACAACTAGTGAGAATCCTAACATCCAATTAGATCTATCTCATAGATCCAAAACCCAGGATTTAGTAGGTATCACTTTGATCCTATGTGGAGAATCATTGTGATAAGCAGAGATTGATCGAGCGTAACATAGGAAACTCCTTCCCTATCAAGAGTATGTCATCCACGCACTCTACGAGGATCACCACCATACTCTCTACTACCATTTTGTATATACAAGGTTCATCTACCATTTTGATGATGTCAAACTCTTTGAATAACTCATCAAAACAGATGTTCCAACTCCGCGATGCCTGTTTTATCACATAAAACATCTTGCACACGTTTCCGCTGCTCCCACTGTCTACGGGGCCCTCTGGCTGTGTACTTATAGACGCTCTCTTCCAAAACATCATTTAGAAAAGCAGTCATGACACCCAACCACCAGATATCGTAGTCATGGTATGTAGCCGTGGCAAGTAGGATCTGGATGGACTTAAACATAGATCCTTAGAAAAGGTTTCAACATAATCCATACCTGGTCAATGATGCAAACCTTTAACAAGTCTAGCTTTGAAAGTCTCAACTTTTCCATGTACACCAAGTAATCTTCTCAAGATATACTTGCTCCTGATGTGATTTAACCCTTCAGATATAGCAACCAAAGTCCATTCTTTGTTGGTGTATAAGGATTCCATCTCAGATCGCTAAGCATCCAGCCATTCTTACAGAGTCCTACTCCTGATGGCCAGCTCGAAACTTGTTGGGTTATCATCTCATGATGCAATCCTCGCTCCTACTGTCATAGAGAAACCGAAGTAACTCTCAGGTGAGTGAGGAACCTTACTAGATCGGCGGAGAGGCTGAGGTTCGTCGGTGTCTATTGAATCCTTCGGTTCTACCAAATCATCAGCTGCAGTTTGTATAGTTGGAACATTTCCAGTTCTACATAACAGACCTTGCCTCGAGCTTGTCCGGATTTTTCTTTTAGACATAGGCCGGACAACCCCAAATCTTAACTAACTTAAGATATGGGCTCTTCCCTTTCCATATCACATATGAAGTGGTAGGTAACTGATTTGATTGGAACCCTATTCAATAGGTATGCAACTTCATAAGTGCATAACTCCCAAAAGGAAATAGGAAACTCAGTAGTACTCATCATAGAGCACACCATATCACATAGGGTGCTATTGCTCCGCCCCGATATACCATCGTGCTATGGTGTATACGGAGGAGTAATGCTGAGAGAGAATCTTATTCTTCTTTAGAATAGTCCAGGAATTCCATGCTCAAGTATTCTCCTCCTTGATCTCATCAAAGGACATAATACTTGTACCCGTTTTTGGTTCTCTACTTCTAACTTATATTCTGTGAATATCTCAAAAGGTTCGGACTTATGTTTCAACAGGAACATATGTCTGAATCTTGAGAGATTATTAGAGAATGTAATGAAGTACAAAGAACCGGTCTTGGCATGTGCAGACAGGGGACCTACACATATCAACATGTATCATCCCAAAAGTTCACTAACTCTTTCTCTGTTTCTATTAAACAGAGCTATGGTCATCTTATCTCTGTGACATGACCAGCAAGTTTCACAAGATGTAAATTCAAACTAATTTAAATATGTATCTATATGTCTTCAGCTAGTCGGGTCGCATCGATATGACCTAGTCTACAATACCTCAAGAAGGATTCGTTCATTTCTGAACTCTTCCTCTTTTGTGTGTTCCGTATACTAAGAACTGTAGTTTGATTTAGAACATTAATGCTTTTAGATAACGTGCCTGAACCGATCAACTCTTGATATAGGAAATGTTCAAAACATTTTCCAACAATACAAAATTATATCCTTTCTTTACTAATAAAGAGACTGATATGATTTTGTATATCAGGTTCGGTATCTAATAACATTCGTTCAGAATCAATGTATTGGTAATACAGGGTGACAGTGACCTACAGACTTGGCTGCAACACTTGCCCCGTTTTCTGTCTCATGAAACTTATCACCCGTTCTCAGTTCTTTACTTATCTGTAGCCCATGTAACAAATTACATATGCGGGATCCTGATCCGGTATCTCATATCCAGGACGTAAAGAATACTGAGAAACAGTTCTGTATAATGAGCACACCCGAAGATGATGCATCAGTATTCACTTTCTTCGTTTGGGCGGCACGGGAATACTGGTAATCCCCAATTTCCTGCTCTGTCTTATAACAATTATAAGTTGGAGCGGGACCAACGTTCCCCAGTACAGTATAACAAGCGGGTTCGGTCAATATTCTGTATTATTATCTTTATTAAGGCGTGATAAGGTCGCTACCTGGAGAGAGAGAGAGAAGAAAACACTCAGCGTGCGCTCTTGCAAGAATAGATTGGTTATTATTTTATCTAATCAGGATGGCTCCCACTGTTTTTATCAAATCTTCCTTCAAACCCTAAAAGGAAAGACTAGCTGGGATTAATTACACGCTACAAGTTCGCCAATCTTTCAGCCAGGACAGTGTCGGTACTTTGAGGGAGGTTCCCCGTGCTTTCGCACGAACCTAATTAATGTAAACCTCGTTTTCCCAGAGGCGTAACCTCGTTGATACCTTTCTAGACACCTACTAGATCGGCTAATTGTAATGTGTAAAACTCTCCCAGGAGTAACTCTTACTCGCAGTGGGTATCGGGATCCAACTATCTCATAGAAGGTATGCAATTTCATTGCAAATTTCAACACTTGAAATTCTCGATAATATTTTGCCCCTAACGTGCTATGACCTTGACGAAAGCCAACAAACCATAGCCCGCTAGTCAAGTTCAACCCGTACATTTCTTAGCTGAATTAAACCCGCCCGCACGACCCTTGACGAAAGCCAACAAAGCCGTACGACTACCCTAATCCAATCACATCGTATGCAGCAGATAAGCAGCATATAGCTACCGCACACTACACCTTGACGAAAGCCAACAAATGTAGCACGAATACTATATAGAACTTATCTGAAATGACGGAGGGCTACGACAGGTTTTTCTGAAAACCTATTGCGTAATGAACTTGATATCGTTGTAGAATCAAATGATTTTAAAATGGAGTGTTTTTGAGGCTTTTCTAGTTTTGCTAAAGGGGTCACTCCCGGTGAAGGGATCGTCGACCCTTTCCACGTCGAATGAGGTGCGAGATATATCATATATATCGCTGTGCAAAGCAGAAACTATAGAGGTTATACCCAGTGCCAGTGTATTGATGAGTCATTAGAGTCCCCCACAGACTGTTTCCCAAGCTCGGGCGAAACGTTGTAGAGGCCGTATGGTTTTATGGCAGGGTTCAGAAAATGAACGTGCGTTTACGCACGTGTCATATTTCGGGCAGATAATACTGGTGGGCTTTGGTTTAAGCCAGATCCGAGTATTATATTGTGTAGATATAATATCTTTGTCTCAGTTGCATTTGTATTCGGTCGTAGTACAAATGTGGGTATGTATATATTGTTACGGGGTTATCCTGAAATTCGTTTCATGATCACTTTTGGAAGTTGCCAGTTTCCATTTTTCTATCACCTGTATTAAACATTCGGTTAAATACGGATTTATCTTTTCATTGGATGAGTGTGGAAGCTTCTTGGATGGTGACTAGGATTAATGAGTCACTCATTGCATTTAATGATTTGGTGAGGTGTTTTAATGAGTCATTCTTTTTGCATTAAATGTTAAGTGACTCATTTGTTTCCATTAATGCATTTTGTAAAGCTTAGGATATTTCTTCATGATCTTTATCCTTGTGGTCACCACTCCCTTCTCCTACACTCACCCCCCCTCATAAAAGTGGCCGGCCCCTCTTGTAAAATAGGATGGTTGTTCATTTGGAAAAAGACTATGGTTTTGGTTCATCGAAATTAACATACTCATATCTCATTTTCATCCGATCCAAAAGGCAACTTCATTAACCGTCCGTCCATACCTTTGGACGTAACGAGGCAAAGTGTTCTACTCATTCTTTACATCAATCTTGGTCATCTCTTTTAGCAAACTTGATGATCGAGTTGCCTCGGTTCAGAGGCGGGAGCCCGTTTAAAGATCCGTCGACGTGGTGCCACATGGACGAGAAGATTGGAGATTCAGGAGATCGGAGCAGCCGCAACAAAGCGTGGGATGATGGTTGAAGACCGAAGGACTCGGATCGTTCGGTATAACATTTCTACCCACTTTGTAGTTTGTTAGTTTAGCTTTAATGGTAGATCCGGGTTATAGTATGCGATAGCGCCAGTCTAAAAGTTTTTGTTTCGCATTTGGCGTCTGGTAGACGGCCGGGGCGCTACGGTGGACTTACAGTGGTATCAGAGCCTTGCCATTAAGCTTTACTAACTTGTGCTAACGCGTTTAAAATATCGATCGAACAGATTTTCGAAAATCACAATTTTCAGTTTTAAAGTTTTGTCGATTTTAAAAGGCGTTTAAAAATAATTTTGACCATACCAGAAAATCAAGCAGGCTTTTGTAAGAATACAGAAGAAAAATGATCAAGTGATTCGACCGTACCGCTGCGGAAACGCGGTCAAAGCCTAGCTTTGACCGCGGAATCGTGGCAGTCTTGGTGACTCACTTCGCCTTTTTTCTTCTGGTGTTTCTTTGTTGGAAATTGTGGTTTCTGGTACTGTTTTTTTGGGCCCAGATTTTGTTACTGTACAGCAGATGTACGTGGGGCCCACTTCAGGAAGTTTTGTCGATTGAAATTTTAAACTTGTTAGTATGCAGTACTTATATTATATCTCCGACCGGGAATGTCATTTGAGCGGTAAACCGCGTCTAATTGCTATAGTTCTTTTAGACGGGTTTGCGAACGTGACATTCGCGTTTATGTTCTGTGTTGTGCTGTGATGTTGCGGATATGTCGTGGTGGATAGCAGTGTGCAATGGTAGTGCTGTTTGGATTTATTTGTACATTTGATATTGCGGGGTGAGCATCCAACATGTGGACTTCCGTCACTTCTTATTTGTATAATATTCTTTTGGGGCACGACCGGGCTGAGGTCGATGTACCCGTTGTACATATTTTTATTTCTGTACTAGGTTTACCCCGCGACAGAGTGCACGGATAGCCAGGTTCTGGAGGGCAACGGGCCCGTATCTCATGGCTTTGAGAGGCAGAGGGGCATCACTCTAGAATTGGAAGACTATTCGCCGCACTCGTAAGGGGTACAGGTTGACCCAAGGAGGGGTGCTCCAGTTACCGGATTCCGTGAAATGCCGGGTGGTCCATTCACTTTGTTGTAGGGGGCTGCCTCGCTTCAGGTTTTGGCGGGTAACTTGCCGCACCCGTAGGGGTCTAGGTTTTCATTGCACAGGCTATCCACATGACCAGGGGAACGTCGCGTTTCAGTAGCGGCTCTGTGAAACCCGGGGATCCCAGATTATCTGTATTGTTCTGTGATGCTTATTACTTTTCTGTAATGTTGCATATTATCACGCCTGGAGCGATTATTGTATATTGGTATATATACTATTAAATGTTGTATATGTTTTACACCCGCGCTAGTCCAGTCCCCGCTCTGTCGTTAGTTAAGTAACCTAACGGGTAATGAAGGGACCCAGTGGCGAATGCGGATGGCATATATGTACATTTTATTTTTCGTTCTTTTCTGGTGTGATTAAATGATGGGACTGTGTTGATTCTGATCAATGCAAGGATAAAACAAACCTATATATGATGTTGTTAGAACAGCTTTAAAAAGTGTTATTACAAAGACGTTTCCTTTTGTTTTGCATAGTGATATTCAGTTAGAATATCCTGCACTGCATTCGACGAGGCAAGGGCCGAGATCCCTTCACCGGGAGGGACCCCTTGGACAGAAGTTTACGTCAGGGTAATAACTTCACTATAGTCGATTACAAGTTGCTTTGCATCGTGGTATTCAGTTAGAATATCATGCACCTCATTCTACGAGGAAAGAGCCGAGATCCCTTCACCGGGAGTGACCTCTTTAGCAAAAGGTTTTCGCCACTATATTTTTATAAAAAGCTATCAGGTTCCTTCAATGAGATCAAGTTCATTACGTTAAAGGTTTTTCGCCAAAAACCAGCCGTAGCCCTCCGTCATTTCTTATGTATGGTCAGTAGTATTCAAGCTATGTTTGTTGGCCAAAGTCAAGGCATATGTTTGGTAGCTGCTGGGGTATTCATTTGATGCATAGATAGATGTGTTGGTTTGGGATAGTCGTATAGCCTTGTTGACCTTCGTCAAGGGCTTGTACGGGTGGGTTCAAATTGACCTGGACAATGACGGGTAGAACTTGACATGTGACTTATGATTTGTTGACCTTCGTCAAGGTCATAAGAGCATGGGATAAAAATCACATCGGGAGTTTCAAACATACAGGAAACTTGCCAGGCATGCGTATACCTTCTGGAGTGTGATAACTTGAGTGGCTTCGATCAAGTTATCATGCGATGATAGTTGGATCCCGATTCTCACTGATGAGTTGGTTTACTCTTCGGGTGATCCCGACTAATTCTTCTTTCAGGTTTGGAGGAGAATTTGAGATTACAGTGGGAGGTTTCCTGATTAGATAAAGTGATAACCATTCTGATCTAGGTTAGAGTGCACGTAGAGTGTTTCTTTTCTCTCTCTCTTTGGCAGCGACCATTGACCGACCCTAGACTATGACTCAGTGACCAAGTTGACCGAACCTTCTTAAAATACTGGCTTTTGGATTTTCTAAAGTTGCATAAGTCATTGCCGCTCCTTCTTTTACCCTTTGTATTTTTCAGAACACCCCGTATTACTACGGACATCCACTTCCATTGGATAGATCCATCGTATGGTTATTTATGAACTTGAAGGGACTTCTTCGAGGATGGATCCAGGTTCAGGAGAAATAGAATTGGTTTATTCAGTTTTCTCTTATTATCACCTTCTCTCAGGTTGCGAGGGCTCCTTAGTTTAGGAGAGTACACCTATTACGCTTATTGGATAGTCTTATTCCAAACCATAGGCAGGTGCTGAAAGGTAGGGAATGAAGAAAACCAATTAGCCTAAGTAGGGTGTGCAGAAGGAAATATGTAAAGACAAGATAAAGGGTTAGAAAGAGGGCAAAGTAAATTGCGACTGTTATCATTCACGACCAAACCGCGTACTTCATCGCCACTCCTATTTCACCTTTAACAGAATAAGGTATTATTCAGTTTTCTTTTATCATCACCTTCTCTCAAGTTGCGAGTACTCCTTGGTTTAGAAGGGTACACCTATTATGCTTACTGGATAGTCTTCTTCCAAACCATAGGCTGGTGCCGAACGGTTGGGAAGGAAGAAAACCATTTAGCCTAACGAAGGTGTTAGTTATATGTATGCCCTAGAGGCCATTACTATACATGTGATGTATATTGTAGTGGATGCTTGGACATATATAGGGAGGACTTTGTTGCTCGACATGATAGTATGCTGTCTGGTTACTCTTTACCTTAACGTGTATGCTGATTGTCTCTCTGTTACATGTTTGTAAAGCCCTTAGGATGTGTACTTGACTACCTGGACTATGATACAGATCATACTAGTGGGGACATTGTAGTCCATAAGTACATCCTTCAAGGTCCCTAGTCGTGGGTGTATCGAGACGGGGCATCGATATACCAGTGTAGACTAGCGTATGTCTTCTCGACCCATACAGGTGGGCGATGGATGATCCCATATCCATTGGTGTTTAACATCAGAGATGATATACGGGTGCTCAGTGGAGACTGGGTACACTGGATGGACTCGCCGAGAACTCCCAGATGGTATTATACCTTATATCAGATGGCAGTTCTCTGGTGACACTGGTACAGGTTAGTCTGTAGACCCGAGATCGTCATAGAGTCTTGTGTGATTCCCACTGTGCTTTGATTTCCACCTTACCACGTCCAAGAGGGCATGCAAAACGGTAGTTTTTGGGTACAGTCCCGAGTCACATGGAGGCAATGAGCGATAGGAGGGGTTTCGTCTCTCCCGGTATTGGGGGTTGATGTTGCGCTATGCTCGATTGGCCATAACAGGGAAGTCCCTGGCCAAGGCTGGTTTAGAGATATACTGGTAAGTGTTACCAGTAGTTTCTCAACCCGTTATGAGCCTTATATCGGCATGACTTATCGGTTATTGGGGTCTGACGTTTACCACCCCTAGAACTGATATGCGACATATCAGACGAGGAGACCGGACTGTACGGTAGTGTCACTGTCAGGCTTTTTATAGGAGTTGGAGCGGGCTTGCTTGCTGATCTTCTGATCGCTCAATACCCGGGTAGCCGTTACGTCCAGCTAGTACCGCTGACGGCTTGTGGGTGCTTGATATGATCATCACCTACTGCCGGCGTATTGACGAGTCTTTAGAGTCCTACATAGAGGTTTTACTGGCTCAGGCAAAACGAAATAGGAGCGCATATGTGATATGTGCGGGACCGAGAATAATGCGTGTATGTGATACCGTATTCTATTCTCGCGACTATTGTATCGGCCGGTTATATGAGATATAGCCGGGTTATCGAATCAAGTGTTGATTCGATAAGTTGGTACATTTTGTGTTAGTCGGTTATATGTGATATAACCGGATTATTAAGTCAAGTGTTGATTTAATAATTTAGTGTATAATTGTATATGTGATATACTAATTTACATTAACTAACATTGGTTCACTTAAGCATTTGTTTTTCTCACTTGTGCACAACTTAATATATATGTGATATATATTTATTTGTGTTCATATTTTTGTATCATGGTTGTTGATACAACTATCATGGGTGTATGAGACATACACCATTATAAATATATTTGGTATGGTTTTTAATATTCAAAGTGAATACAAAATTAGAGGATATTTGTTAAATGCTTGATGCTTGTAGAAGCTTGTGAGTGCTTTGACAAATTCAACCCTTTTTGTTTTGCTTTGGATATTAATTAACCTAACCAATATATTTAGCCATGGTTATGTCTCTACATGAGTTAGTATATGATACTCACTCACCATGGTTAGCTCTCTCATTCTCTTGATAAGTTTCATTCTCATTTGAGCTCATCTTCTTCCTCCTTCATTTTCTTTCTAGGGTTTGGAAAAGAGAGAGATACAAAGTGAGAAAAGAAATTCTAAAGTGTACCCATTTCCTATTTCATCATCCTCTACTAGACTAGCACTTTAGTTTAGGATGTTTGCTTCACTAATTCTTTAGTTAGTGAAGTAGAAGTTTGAGTTCGTATTCCCTCGACGTAGATCATCTTCGGCCTCGAAGACTTCAAGCAATCCCATTGCAATTTTCTCATGGAGCCGTCTGAGAGTCCGGGAGTTCGATGATTGCAGCGAAGGGACTACTACAAGGAGCTTAAGAAGTGAAGGACCGATCTACAAAGGTTGTATTTCGTATTCACTTAGTGTAAATGTGATTTACTTGCATGTGTAACCCTAATATTCTAGCAAAGATCTTGTTTAGAGTTATTCGGCACGGCTAAAATTTTAATCCGGCATGGTCGATGCCTTGTAGAACCTTATTAGAGTGCCTAGTAACCCTACAGTGGTATCAGAGCCTAGCTAGAGTATTAGGCGACGTGTTTACGAAGTTAAAACCCCGATTGAACCCGGAAACGACAAAGTAAACCCCTCTCTGGAAAAATTTTCAAAACTGGTATTTTTTTGTATTAAAAATGCTTTAAAAAATCAGCAGGGAAATCTAAGATTTTTAGTGAAAAACGAGATCATGTTCCGTACAAACCGCCGCGGAACCGTGTGCAAGTTGTTTTATGTGATAAATCAGGCATCGCGGAGTTGGAACGTCTGTTTTGATGTGGTAGTCAAAGAGTTTGACTTCATTAAAATGGTAGATGAACCTTGTATATACAAAAAGGTAGTAGAGAGTATGGTGGTGATCCTCGTAGAGTACGTGGATGACACACTCTTGATAGGGAAGGAGTTTCCTATGCTACGCTTGGTCAATCTCCTCTTATCATAAAGATTCTCCATATAGGATCAAAGTGATACCTCCTAAATCCTGGGATATGGATCTATGAGATAGATCTAATTGGATGTTAGGATTCTCACTAGTTGTAGTGAGATGGTATCAATCAATCCTAGGAGAATCACTGGAAAGGTTCCAGGGTAATAAGGACGACTGAATGTCAGTCACAGGCATTGTCTTTACCCTCAGTGGAGGGACGGTATGTTGGAAGAGTTCCAAGCTAGATAACGTGACTTACTAGACGATTAAAGGCAAGATACATCGTTACCAAGGATGCTACCAAAGAAGCAGTCTGGATATATATAAGTTCATGAGATGAACTTCGTTCCTACCATTGTGTGACAATGGAGTTCTGGCTTTTGCCAAGGAACCCCGTCCCATCAGAAATCCAGATATAATTCTTAGGCAGTATCACCTGATCAAGGAGATGGTTGATCTCCAGGGAGATCGAGGTTAGGAGAGTAGACACAGAGGACAACAGCTCGGATCCACTCACAAAGGCCTTTTTCCCAGTAGAGACTTTTATGGGATGGTTGAGTATGAAATACTTCAACCACAGCTAATTGTTGGGTATGCGATATCACAACAGATGGCCCTAGTGCAAGTGGGAGATTGTTAGTTATATGTATGCTCTAGAGGCATTACTGTACATATGATGTATATTGTAGTGGATGCTTGGACATATATAGGGAGGACTTTCTTGCTCGACATGATAGTATGCTATCTGGTTACTCTTTATCTTAACATGTACTCTGATTCTCTCTATGTTACATGTTGATAAAACCCTTAGGATGTGTACTTGGCTACCAAGACTATGATGTAGATCATACTAGTGGAGACAGTGTAGTCGCCAAGTACATCCTTCAAATGTTCCTAGTCGTGGGAGTACCGAGACAGGGCATCGATACTCCAGAGTAGACTAGCGTATGCGCTTTTTGACCCATATGATGGGCGATGGATGATCCCATATCCATTGGTGTTTGACATCAGAGAAGGTATACGGGTGCTCAGTGGAGAGTGGGTACACTGGACGGACTCGCCGAGAACTCCCAGATGGTATTATACCTCACGTCAGATGTGTTAATTTAGCACCCTAAAAATTCAATCTTTGGTACATGTGATGCTTCCAAACCCTAGAAAATTAGGGTTTCTAAAACTTGCATATCATCTCATGAAAGAAAAGCTAGGGTTTGGAGAGTACAACCTTTGTAGCTCCCTACGCTAGACTCCTTGGCTACTTGGGGTTTGGAAAAGCTCCGCTTGAACTCCTCTAGGTCACCGATGATCCACCCGGAGTCCGCTTTGTCCAAGCTAGCAACTTCGCAAGATCAAGAATGAAAATCGAAGCTAACACTCTAAACATGTGGGCAAGACTTGTGTAGAATGATGTTGTGGTGGCTTTTCTCACTTCTAAATCCTATCTTGATGAATAATTTGCTCACTTGAAAATTCTAGAGAGCAAGAGATCAAGGTTGAAGAAGATGATGGCTATTTTTAGAAGAAGAGAAGAATAACTCCAAAGAGAAAAAGAAAAACATAAGAATATATATTTTTCTTTCTTCATCTCAAACCATGGTTATCTTTTATGGATATTTAATTTTACTTTAGTTAAAACACAAGAGAAAGATTAAACCATGGTCAAAAGGTAAGTGGACATGGTTAGGTCAAAAGAAGAGTGTAGAAACTAACTCATGATTTAATCTTATCTCTTTTCTTTTGTTTTAGCATAAATAGAAATAAAAATCCATAATATAAACCATGGTGTGAGTCTTATATTGCCACCATTTTCTATGTATAATCAACCATGATAGATGATGCATGTATGTATGTATGTATGCACATCCATATGTGCATGAAACTAAAAGAAAGAAAGCATACATGCATGCATACATCCATCATGTACAAGAAAGGATTTCAAGTGAGAAAACTAATGGTCAAATGATAAATCAACACTTGATTTATCAATCCGGCCATATCACATATGACCCCACCAAAAGCAAGCCGCCCGATCAATATACGGTATCCTATACGCGCATTTTAATCGGGTCCATGCGCATATCACATACGCGCACCACAACGTTTCGCCTGGACTAGGTAACTCCTTTGTGGGACTCTAAGACTCGTCAATACGCCGGCAGTGGGTGATGATCATATCAAGCACCCCCAAGCCGCAAGTGGTCAGCTAAACGTAATGGCCACCCGGGTATTGAGCGATCAGAAGAAAACAAGCGAGCCTGCTACAACTCCTGTCGAGCCAACCGGCAACTACCGTGCAGTCTGGTCTCCTCGTCTGATATGTTGCATATCAAGTCTAGGGGTGGTAAACGTCAGACCCCAATAAACGATAAGTCGTGTCGATGTGAGGCTCATAACGGGTCGAGAAACTGCTGGTAACACTTACCAGTAAATCTCCAATCAGCCCTGGCAAGGGACTTCCCTGTTACGGCCAATCGAGCACAGTGCAACACAAACCCCCAATACCGGGAGAGACGAAACCCCTCCTATCGCTCATTGCCTCCATGTGACTCGGGACTGTACCCAAAAACCACCGTTTTGCATGCCCTCATGGACGTGGTAAGGTGGAAATCAAAGCACAGTGGGAATCACACAAGACTCTATGACGATCTCGGGTCTACAGACTAACCTGCACAAGTGTCACCTGAGAACTGCCATCTGACGTGAGGTATAATACCATCTGGGAGTTCTCGGCGAGTCCGTCCAGTGTACCCAGTCTCCACTGAGCACCCGTATATGATCTCTGATGTCAAACACCAATGGATATGGGATCGTCCATCGCCCATCTCATGGGTCGAGAAGCGTATACGCTAGTCTACACTGGTGTATCGATGCCCCGTATCGATACATTCACGACTAGGGACCTTGAAGGATGTACTTATGGACTACCATGTCCCCACTAGTATGATCCGCATCATAGTCCAGGTAGTCAAGTACACATCCTAAGGGCTTTACCAACATGTAACTCTAAGACAGTATAAAGAGACAAGTATACATGTTAAGATAAAGAGCAACCAGATAGCATACTATCATATCGAGCAAGAAAGTCATCTCTATATATGTCCAAGCATCCAATATAATATACATCATTTGTACAATACTGGCCTCTAGGGCATACATACAACTAACAAGATGGCAGTTCTCTGGTGACACTGGTACAGGTTAGTCTGTAGACCCGAGATCGTCATAGAGTCTTGTGTGATTCCTACTGTACTTTGATTTCCATCATACCACGTCCAAGAGGGCGTGCAAAAAGGTGGCTTTTGGATACAGTCCCGAATCACATGGAGGCAATAAGCGATAGGAGGGGTTTCGTCTCTCCCGGTATAGGGAGTTGATGTTGCGCTGTGTTCGATTGGCTATAACTGGAAATCCCTGGCCAGGGTTGCTGAGATTTACTGTTAAGTGTTATCAGTAGTTTCTCGAACTGTTATGGACCTCATATCGACACGACTTATCAAGCTACTGGGGTCTGACGTTTACCACCCCCAGGCGAGATATGCGACATATCAGACGAAGAGACCGGACTGTACGGGAGTGTTACTGGTTGGATTCAAGGGAGAAAGTACAGGCTTGCTTGTTGATCTTCTGATCGCTCAATACCTGGGTGGCTGTTACGTTTAGCTGAACGCTTGCAGCTTGTGGGTGTTTGATATGATCATCACCTACTGCCGGCGTATTGACGATTCTTTAGAGTCCTACACAGAGGTTTCCTGGCTCAGGAAAAACGGAGTAGGAGCACATATGTGATATGTGCGGGACCGAGAATAATACGTGTATGAGATACCGTATTAGATTCTCGCGATATGAGATATCGGCCGGGTATATGTGATATAGCCGGGTCATCGAATCAAGTGTTGATTTGATGAACAGATACAGATTATATTAGTCAGTTATTTGTGAAATAGCCGGATCATCGGATCAAGTGTTGATTCGATAATTTAATGTATAATTATATATTTGATATATTAAATTACATTAACTAATATAAGCTCACTTAAAGATTCTTTTTCTCACTCAGATAATACATTGATATATATGCGATATATGTTAATTGTATTATTTTATTTTGTTACAATAAATATTGTATATGTGATATATAATATTGTAACATGTTATGGTTATAAATACAACATGTTTTGTGGAGTTTAAATGTGATTAAGTTTTGGATTAGGGTTAAGCTTGCATGAAGCTTCTTGAAGCTTTGACTTTGACTTTGGATATTTTGTGTAGATATTTCCTTAACCCAACCCAACCCTTCACCATAGTTAATTCTATACATGGGTTAAGTTTTCATTCTTAACCCATGGTTGCATTTCTAACCTCACTAGAGTAATTCATCTTCTTCTTCCTCCTTGCAAAGCTTTCTAGCTTTGAGTTTAGTGATGAAAATGAGTGAGAAATAGAAAATAAATGAGAGCTAAATTCCTACTTCATCATCCTCATCTATTCTAGCCACTTAGATTAGGGTGTTTTCTTTGGTAATACTTGATTAGCAAAGCAAGAGCTTGGGTTTGAGCTTCTTAAAGGTAGATCATCTTTGTTATCGAAGATCGAAAGCAAGCTTGCATCTTTCTTTTGTGGAGATTCTCTAGAGTCCGGATACTCGATGATCGCAGCGTAGGGACCTCAACACGGAGCTTTTGAAGTGAAGGACCGGACTACAAAGGTTGTAATCCTTTTCACTTATAAGTAAAGTTGTTTACTTGCTAATGTTTCACCTAATCTCTAGTCTAAGATCTTGGTTAGGGTTGTTCGGCACGTCTAAAATTTGAATCGGGCATGGTTGATACCTTGTAGAACCTTGTGACAGTGCCTAGTAACCCTACACCGAGTGGCCTACTCACTTTGTTAAGGGAGGTTGCTTCACTTCGGGAATTTGGCGGGTTGTTTGCCGCACTCGTAGCGGTCTAGGTGGGGTTTGACTATTCATCACGACCGTGGAACCTGTCTTTCATTAAGGGCTTAAATGAAATACGGAATTCCTAGTATATCCAATGTATTCATCTATGATCTGGAATGCTTATAAATGCGTGCGACGTATGGCTATTTATATATGAGATATATAATAAAAGTTGCTTATGTTTTGTACCCGCGCTAGTCCAGCCCCCGCTCTGCCGTTAGTTAAGTAACCTAACGGTGCATGATGGGGCCCTGTGGAGAATGCGGATGGCATAAGCGTACGTTCTATTTTCGTTTCTTTTCTGTGATGTTTAGGAAACGTAAATGATGGGACAACATTAATGTGATTAATATTAAGAAAAAGAAACCTAAAGATGTTGTAGAATCAAACTTTTTAAAGTGGGTAACTCTAGTTTTTGCTTTGCATAGTGGTATTCCTTGATGAATATCCAGCACCTCATTCGTTGAGGAAAAGGCCGAGATCCTTTCACCAGGAGTGACCCCTTTAGCGAAACTAGAAAATGTTACAAAGCACTCGATTGTTTTTATAGTTTATCTAACTTTTGCTTTCCATCGTGGTAATCATGAATATCCAGCATCTCATTCGATGAGGAAAGAGCCGAGATCCCTTCACCGGGAGTGGCCTCTTTACAAAAATTAGAAAGATACTACAAAACCATTCGAATTTTAAAACTGGAGCTTAAACCACTCTTTTCACTAGATTCTACAACGATATCAAGTTCAAAACGTTAAGGGTTTTCATAAAAACCATTCGTTGCTCTTCGCTATTTTGGAAGAAGAGTACTTAGTATTCGTGCCACGTTTGTTGACTATAGTTATGGCGTGGTGTACGATAGCTAAGTGATGTCTTCCTACAAAGCATTTGATGCGATCGATTAGGACATTCGTATGATTTTGTTGACCATAGTTAAGGGTCATGCGGGTGGGTCTAAATCAATCACGAAATGACGGATAGAACTTGACTAGTGCTTATGATTTGTTGACCATAGTTAAGGTCATAAGACACTAGGGGTAAAAATCATATCGGGAATTTCAAGAGTTGAAATTTGCAATGAGATTGCATATCTTCTATTTGATAGTTGGATCCCGATCCTACTGTGAGTAAAAGTTACTCCCGGGAGAGTTTTGCACTTTACAATTAGCTAATCCAGTAGGTGTCTAGAAAGGTGTCAACGGGGTTATGCCTATAGAAAAACGAGGTTTATTTTAATTAGGTCCGTGCGAAAGCACGAGAAACCTCCCTCGGAGTACCGACACTGGCCTGGACGACCGATTAGCGAACTTGTAGGTTGCAATTAATCCTGGCTAATTTTCTTTTTAAGGTTTGAAGGAAAATTTGATAAAAAGCAGTGGGAGACATCAATTAGATAGGATTAATAACCAATCTAATTATGCAAGAGCAGTCGCTGAGTGTCTTATTTTCTCTCTCCTAATGGCAGATACCTATGACGGGACTTAAGCTTTTATTAGACAAGAATAAACTCACGGGGCCGAATTACAAAGATTGGCTAAGGAACGTAAATATTGCCCTGACCTATGATAAGGTCGGATACGTCCAGCCCCTCCTAGCCCCTTCTAGCCCAGGCCCTGATTCTTCTGTTGCAGATAAAGAAATCCGCAAGATATGGGATATAGACTGTGCAACAGCCAAGTGCCTCATGCTTGCTTCTATGAACAATAAACATCAGAAGCAGCACGAGAAGATGGATGTACAATCCATCTTTCTCCATACAAAGGAGTTGTATGGAGAGCAATCTCATACTCTCCGATACGAGGCATCTCGAAAGTTGTTTCAGATGCGGATGGCTGCCGACACGTCTGTAGGTGACCATGTATTGAAGATGATTGGACTTATCGAAGAACTAGAAGACCTGGGTTGGACCATGGAGAACAAACAGTATGTTGATATTGTTCTACAGTCCGTTCCCCCTGCCTTTGCTCAGTTCATTGTAAACTTCAACATGCACAACATGGAGAAGTCATTAACTGAACTCCTCAATATGTTGAGGAGTGCAGAGAGCACGTTAAAGGTAGCAAAAACTCCCGCTCTAATTGTTGGGCCATCTTCCTCTTCCTTCCTGAAAGCCAAGGCCAAGGGAAAGAAGAAGAAGAATCCCATCATGCCGAGAGGAGGAGTGAAAAAGGCACCGGGAAAGGACAAGATAGGGGCTGCTGCGATAGGACGAGGGGAATGCTTTCACTGCAACCAGACTGGGCACTGGAAGAGATACTGCATTGGATACCTGGTCGACCTCAAGAAGAAGAAGAATGGTGATGTTTCCACTTCAGGTGTATTTGTAACAGAAAACTGTTTTTCAATTAAATCTGCTTCCTGGGTATTAGATATTGGGTCAGGATCTCACATCTGCAATTATGTGCAGGGGCTGAGAAATAGCAGGATTTTGAAGAAAGGTGATCACACTCTTCGGGTTGGGAATGGTTCCTCTGTACATGCTGTAGCAGTGGGAGAGTATCACCTTGGTTTGCCGTCGGGTTGTATATTGGTTTTGAACCCATGTTATTTTGTACCTTCGATGTTATGTAATATTATATCAATATCGTTGTTGGACAATAAAGGATATAATTTTGTATTATAATCTAATGTTATGAACATTAAGCTTAATCAAGAGTTGATTGGGTCTGGTACATTAAATAACGGGATATACGTCCTAAATCAGCATACAGTTTTCAATATACAACACACAAACAAAAGGAAGATTTCAGACATAAATGAAGCTTTCATTTGGCATTGTAGACTTGGTCATATTAATGAAACAAGACTAACCAAGCTACATAAAGATGGATATTTAAACTCCTTTGAATATAAATCTTATGCGACTTGCCAGTCTTGTATCAAAGGTAAAATGACCAAAACTCTGTTTAGTGGACACGGAGAGAGAGCTACTGAACTCTTAGGCATCATATATAGTGATGTATGTGGACCAATGTCTATACATGCGAGAGGTGGTTTTTCCTACTTCATAACTTTTACTGATGATTTCTCGAGATCCGGACACGTGTTCTTGTTGAAACATAAGTCTGAAGCCTTTGAAAAATTCAAGGAGTATAAATCTGAAGTAGAAAAACAAACAGGCTTGTGTATCAAGAAACTTCGATCGGATCATGGAGGTGAGTATCTAAGCTCATAATTTCTAGATTTCCTAAAAGAGAATGGGATTCTGTCTCAGCTCACTCCTCCGTACACACCACATCACAACGGTGTGTCAGAATGGAGGAATCGTACCCTATTAGATATGGTATGATCAATGATGAGTGATGCTGAGTTACCACTTTCATTATGGGGGTACGCATTGGAGACTGCGATTTATCTATTGAATAGGGTTCCGACCAAAATCGTGTCAACCACTCCATATAAGATATGGTATGGGAAGAGACTATCTCTTAAACGAGTTAGGATATGGGGTTGTCTGGCTCATGTGAAAAAGCGGAATCCGGACAAACTCGAGACACGATCGGTTTTGTGTAAATTTATGGGATATCCAAAACACTCGTATGGATATCTTTTCTACCACATGGAGGAACAAATGGTGTTTGTTTCTCAGTATGCCACAGTTTTAGAAAATGAATTTTTTACAAATGATACTATTGGCAATGCGGTAGAACTGGAAGAAATTCCAGATCACAAACAATTACCGATGATTTGGTTGAACCTGATGTTTCAATAGAACCTGAGGAACCTTAGCCACTCCGCAGATCTAGTAGGACTTCTCATCCACCTGATAGATACTACGGTTTTCTAATTGATGGTGATAGAGAATATTGCATCATGGATGATGATGATCCTACTAGTTTTCAGCAAGCTATCACGAGTGGTGACTCGGTGAAGTGGATGGATACCATGAGATCCGAAATGGAATCCATGCCCACCAACAAAGTATGGACTTTGGAGGTTGCACCTCCTGGAGTAAAACCCATAGGGTGCAAATGGATCTTTAAGAGAAAGATCGGTGTGGATGGTCAGGTGGAGACCTATAAAGCTAGGCTGGTCGCAAAAGGATTTCGTCAAAGACCAGGCTTGGACTATGATGAAACCTTTTCACCAGTCGCGATGCTCAAATCCATTCGGATCCTGCTTGCTATAGCTGCTCACTATGACAATGAGATCTGGCAGATGGATGTTACATTTCTAAATGGTGATTTAGAAAAATGCATTTTTATGGATCAGCCAGAAGGCTTCATTGATAGTAGGAGCAGCGGAAAAGCATGCAGGTTGTTTAAATCCATCTATGGATTAAAGCAGGCATCACGGAGTTGGAACATTTGCTTTGATGATACAATCAAAGAGTTTGGTTTTATCAAAAATGTAGATGAACCATGTATTTATAAAAGGATTGTAGAGAGTACTGTTACATTCCTCGTATTGTACGTGGACTACATTCTCTTGATAGGAAATGATGTTCCTATGCTACAATCGGTCAAACTATTCTTATCGCAGAGGTTCTCCATGAAAGACCTGGGTGATGCCTCGTACATTCTGGGGATTAAGATCTATAGAGATAGATCTAAGAAATTATTAGGATTGTCCTAATCGAGATACATTGACACCGTACTAAAGAGGTTTAGTATGGAAGATTCTAAGCGAGGTAATTTACCCGCTTGTCACAGGATCACCCTCTCCAAAGAGATGTCTCCAAAGACTGATGAGGAGAGGGCTTGCATGAGCATTATACTCTACGCTTCGGCGGTAGGATCTATAATGTATACGATGTTGTGTACTCGCCCAGATGTAGCTTATGCACTGAGTGCAGTAAGCAGGTATCAATCCAATCCAGGGGAGAAACACTGGACTGATGTGAAGAACATTCTGAAATACTTGAGAAGAACTAAAGAAATGTTCTTGGTGTATGGTAATGGAGATCTCCAAATGGAGGGCTTTACCGACTCCAGCTTCCAAAGCGACAAGGATGATAGTAAGTCCATCTCAGGGTTTGTATTTACCCTAAATGGAAGGACGGTATGTTGGAAGAGTTCCAAGCAAGATACTGTCGCTGACTCCACGATAGAAGCTGAGTATATTGCTGCTAATGATGCCGCAAAAGAGGCAGTATGGATGAGGAAGTTCATTTCTGAACTTCAGCTGGTTCCATCCATTGCTAATCTAATACCTCTGTATTGCGATAACAATGGAGCCATGGCTTTGGCAAAGGAACCGCGGTCCTATTAGAAATCCAGACATATCTTGAGGCGGTATCACCTCATCAGGGAGATAGTGGATCGCCAGGACATCGAGGTACGGAGAGTAGAAACGAAAGACAACACAGCAGATCCATTCACCAAGGCTATCCCTGAATTCCAGTTTGAGAAACTGTTCGAGCTGTTGGGCATGCGGTACGCCGGAAACTGGTTCTAGAGTGGATAGTGGGTACTTATTGCACCAACAACAGGCCTTAGTGCAAGTGGGAGTTGTTAGATATGTATGTCCTAGAGGCCTGTATTGTATAGGATGCTAGGCATGTATATGTACATAAACAATCTTTGCTCGAAATGATAGTATGCTATCTGGTTTATCTTCATCTTAACGTGTGATGTGTTGTATTTCATATCTTTATATACATGTTGATGAAGCCCTTAGGATTATGCTTGACTGCCAGGATTATGATGTAGATTATACTAGTAGGGCCTGGGCAGTCTATAAGCATATCCTTTAATAGTTCCTAGTCGAGGGTATATCGAGACAGGGCATCGATATTACCAGAGTAGACTGGTGTGTACATTTCTTGACCCTGAGGGCGATGGTTGATCCCACAACTGTAACACCTTGGAATGCGATTAGTGTTAATTAAGCGATAATGCGGGTTTTTAGGGAAAAGTTTACCAAATCGGGTTCCTCACATTTTATATCAATTAATTAATAGTTTATTATTATTATTTGATATGGCTTGCACACATACGTGCATGTTAATGTGAGGGTATATATTAGTGTTAACCTTGTTTAGCAACCATAACATCTTAAGCTAAACCTTGCCCAAGTTAACCTTTGCCTTAACCTTTCCTAAATCTTTTGGGTGTGAGAAATATCTAGTTTGGATTTGAGAGAGGGGGCTAGTGAGTCATGGTGCATTAATGGTGACATTAATTAAGGTGAGGGAGAGAGTGAGCACAAGGGAATTATTGACCCTACACTCACCCTCTCACCCTTTAACTCTCTCACTCTCTCAATCTCTCTCACTCTTAATCATTACTCATTATCCTCAAGCCTAAACTGAAACCTCACTCCCTCTTCACAAATCTTTGCAAAATCTTCACAAAATCCCATTTAAACACTTCAAATGTATTGATTTAGCCACTTGGTTGCCTTGGAGCTTGGAAAGCTAGGATTTTTGAGCAAGAGTGGCTAGGTAATGAACTCTAAACTGATATTTAGGAGTTATAATGTTGTATAGCTTGTTGGGTGCTGTTTTAATCACTTAAGGTATCGTTTCGTGCAAAAACCGTATTTTTAGTGTCAACTTTGAGTCTCTGAGATCTGCGGTAGAACCAGTTATTTTATGGAAAAGTTTCCTTCACAGCGACATAGTGTTGAGGTATAGAACTCACCATAAAAACCTGAGACTACCCCTCTAAAGAATGGCCGCAGATTTATTAGTTTTGGCCGCAGATTTATTAGTTTTGTCCGCAAATTGCGGCCAGAGTGGTGGCTGGGGTGTTGGGGTTTGGGCGTAGGGTCTCTGTGGTTGTTTGTGGTCTCGTGGTACTTGCAACTTTTACCAATTATTTGTGTATCAAAATCTGGGACCACTTTGTTATATTCTTGTGTTTGGGTACGCGTGTTACGTGATCCGACACGGTTCGTGATCTCATTTAGTTGTTGCGCGTGGGCTGGTTTTGGTGTGTCGCTACACACGTTAGCCGTTAGACGAACACTTGTAGGTCGGATTAGAGTTAGTGCGTTGGTCAAACGTCTTGTGTACGTAGTATTGATCGCTTTCTGAGATTCGCACTGGTTATGTTTTGTGTTAATAGGATCGCAGGCGGGGACTTCGGACGCTGCGAAGAAAGGGAAGCAGGTGATTGGATTTACCTAGCCCGCGATTGTCGGTGAGTAGATTTAACATCTATGTGGAATTTGCCCGCATGGCATTATGCGTCAGGGCTAGATATGATATGATATTAGCCGCATTTTTATATTGTACAAATTGAGATTGTGTATAAAACTTCATTGCATATTATTACTTGTTGTTCTTAGACTTGTACCCTTGGACACTGCACTATTATTGACGGTTCATGTTGCACGAGCACTGATTGTATGCCACTGACACCGTCAATAATTGTCATGACACGCCTAACACCTATTCATACGTGATATGGTATGGTTAGGGACATTGAGACATTGATTCATATTTCTTCGTGCATATGGTACATAGCATACCTGTATACCTACATGCTTACACATATGCCTTGCCATGACTACATGCTAGCTACACATATACCTGGAGGGTATTGTATTATTATTGACATGTAGATACACATACTTAGATCGATACAGCTACACATATACTTGGAGGGTATTATATCATTATTGATAGGTAGATACACATATCTTACTATACTAACATAGTTACGCATACCTGGCTATAGCTACATGTTCACCTTTATATGATGTTGCGTTTGGGTTCGGAGAATTGGAACCCCACGATATATTCAATAACTTTTTGCAGTTAAATAGCGGATTTTCTTTATATGCTCATATTACTGTTTCATGTTGCATGCATTTCATTTCATGGATTTCGCATTGATAAATGATGTTTCTGGATGTTACTTTTGTGTATATATATAAGTGGTATGGGATGCTTATATATATACCTGTATATATATATATATATCAGTGGTATGGGACGTTGTTATATATATACATCTCTAATACATACATACATACATACATACATACATACATATATATATATATATTTAAGTGGTATGGGACGCTTATATATATATATCATCAAAATGATCGGTGCGTGTATTCTTATTCATTTCGATATGAGGGGCTGATATGCTCGATATGAGGGGCCGATATGCCCGATATGAAGGGCCGATATACCCGATATGAGGGCCGATATGGGGCCGATTTTGAGGGAATTTGGGGATTTAGATTGTCTTGATAGACACTGGTCCGCCACGATGAGGATTCCGTGAGGATGACATGTTTTACCCCATACTCCGCATTTATTCTATATGCATTACTTCATGTATTAATAGTACCTGATAGAGTACCTTTCATGACTGTTGCATATACATATTGTCATACTTATGCTATCAGATTTCCTGTGATAGATTATCGCTATTAGTTCATACTTGCGATTACTGTATGATGTTATTTACTATTCACGAGTTGGCAACTCACCCCCGTTGTGCCGCAGGGTTTTTCAGGTCTGATCATCAGAGTGGTCGCGGCAGGGTGCCTTGTTATCTCTACTTTTGCAGATACCGCTACGGTTGGCTGTGAGGCCGTTCGCTTTAGGTGGGTTGCGGTTATTCGATGTTGTACATTGTATATCTCTTGTATCTAGTAATCTCCATCTACCACCTTCATGTATTGACTTATAGGCGAGTTGTGAGGATCGGTGTTGTATATTCTTATGACTCTGGTTGTCGTGCTCCTGTGAGCCGGCCTTTTTTTTATATATGTGGTTTATCTTTTCTTCGCTACGGTGTTGTATATCTGTTGTGGTGGTTGTTCCGCCGTTGGGCAAGATTTGCTTCCGTTTGGGGATGCTTTACTTTTATCTTATATTTGTACCCGTTTCGGGGCTAGTTTTTACAAAGGAGGTGCTGCCGAAATTTTTATGAAAAACAAACTTAAGTTTAAAAGTTTTTGCATCGAGATTTTTTTTAAAGTGATCTATCTTTCTTTCTTGTAATGGTTTAGATTGCTGGGTTTTCGGCTTAATTGCGTTACGCCTGCTGACGTTACATAGTTTAAGTGCTGGTCATGTGCCCAATTTTTGGGTCGTGACAAAGTTGGTATCAGAGCGCTAGGTTTTATCTTTCGGAGTGTAGCATGACCTTGGTATGATGGAGTTGGTAGCTTAAGCAGAGTAACGTAGCGTACGTATGTTCCGCGGCATACTTACGACACGGTACTCCGCCTAAGTGACCTTAGGATTTATTGCTTGAAATTCCTTCCGTGTTTACATATCCTTTTGATCCGATTTCGGTGTTCTTATCAAATCATGTTTCCATTTCCAGCCTCTATGTGGCCGAAGACTACGAGGGCGTAGAGAGCGGCCGCGAGGGCCGAGATCAGAGTTGACTCGTCTGAGACGAGGGCTGACCAGGGCAGTACGCCCTTTATGCAGGAGCAGATTGTTCCACCTTCGACGGAGCAGATTGTTCCACCTTCGACCATATGGCTATGCTAGAGGCTGGTATGCAGGATTTGCGCCAGATGATGGGGTCGTTAGTAGAGGCCATTCGAGCGCAGGAGCAGGCGGTTTTTCCACCCGTTACGGGGGCCGTGTCGGTGCCTACTGTTCAGGCGGTTGTACCTGCAGTTATGGAGGTGATCACCGTATCGTTATCGGAGTTCATGAGGCTGAGGCCTTCGGTTTTCACTGGTACCGATGCAGCTGAGGATCCGCAGTCGTTTGTCAACCGGATGTCCAGGATATGTCGTTCTCTTAGATACTCCGACGTGAGATGGATGGAGTTCGCGAGCTTTCGTTTGGAGAGTCTGGCCCAGAAGTGGTGCGAGTCCTTAGAGAAAGGCAGAGCCACAGGTCTTTCTGCTATGATGTGGGCGGAGTTTGTGACGGTGTTTCTTGCGCGTTTTCTTCCGCTGAGCGTCAGGGATGCTCAAGCGCGTAGATTCGAGTCGTTACGCCAGACTCAGGGTATGACGGTGGCCGAGTATGATGTGCTGTTTACCGAGCTATCTGTGTATGCTCCGTATTTGGTGGCTACGGAGGAGATGCGGGTCAAGAGGTTTATTCGAGGCCTGCTTAGCCATTTGTTTCTCGCTATCAGCGTTCAGCAGTGTGACACCTATGCAGAAGCGGTGGACGCAACCCTGTTGGTTGAGGAGCGTCTTTCTGAGACGTCGGTTGCTCCGGAACCAAAGAGGGTTCATACTGGTGATTCAACAGAGAGGCGGGCGTTTAGACGTCGTGACAGTTCCCGTTCAGATACTGGGGATAGTGGAGGTCTCGGACGAGGACAACTTTTTAGCTCTTATTCTCAGGAGAGTCAGCAGTTTTCACCTGGATGTTACTGGTGCGGGAGTTTGGGTCATCGGGTTCGAGATTGTACTGAGCCATGTGAGCGCGAGGCAGCTGTACCGCAGGTTATCTTACCACCTTCTCCACCACAGAGGGCGTTTCCCCTTTTTCCTGTTGTTACTCCGTGTTAGACTCGTGTGCAGAGAGGTCGAGGACGCAGTGGTTTTGTGCCGAAAGGGCGGGGTGGTAGAGGCAAAGGTCAGCCAGTCGCCGGTCGAGAACAGGCTCGGGTGTTTTCCTTGACTCCTCAGGACGCACAGGCGTCCAATGCTGTGGTTTCAGGTACTCTTTCTGTATGTTCTTTTGAAGCTCATGTTTTGTTTGATCCGGGATCTACGCATTCGTATGTTTCTACGCACTTCGTGCCGAGTTTGGGCCGAGAGTCATGTTTGCTAGATCATCCGCTTGTTATGATTACACCTGTTGGCGATTCTTTTGTCGCGCGAAATGTGTTTCGGTCGTGTGCCTTTCAGATTGGAGATAGAGAGTCGTCCGTCGATTTGATCCTTCTAGATATGTTGGACTTCGACGTTCTCCTTGGTATGGACTGGTTGGCTGCTTGTTATGCGTCGGTGGACTGCCGTGAAAAGACGGTCAGTTTCAGTTTTCCGGGCGAGTCTGTTCGGGTTGTGCAGGGGGACCGTAGTGCCGCCCCTCACAGTTTGATTTCTGCCCTTTGCGCTAGTCGGCTTTTGAGGAAGGGATGTCGGGGATTCTTGGCTTTCATTTGTGATACTGGGGCCACAGTAGGGTCGTTAGATCGGGTTCTTATCGTGCGAGTGTTTCCCGAAGAGTTAACTGGTTTGCCGCCAGAGCGCGATAATGAGTTTTGCATTGATCTGATTCCTGGCACGGGGCTTATTTCTATACCGCCTTACCGGATGGCTCCGGCGGAGCTTCGAGAGCTCAAAGATCAATTGCAAGAATTGCTGGATAAGGGACTTGTGCGTCCGAGTGTTTTGCCGTGGGGAGCTCAAGTTCTGTTCGTCAAGAAGAAGGACATCAGTTTGAGGTAGTGTATTGATTATCGTCAATTGAACCGAGTTACGGTTCGGAATAGGTATCCTTTACCTTGCATTGACGATTTGTTTGATCAGCCCCAGGCTGTGAAACATTTTCCAAGATTGATTTGCGTTCGGGTTATCATCAGTTGCGGGTTCGGAATGATGAAATTCCGAAGACTGCTTTTCGTACACGCTACGGGCATTACGAGTTTCCGGTGATGTCGTTCGGACTCACCAATGCCCTAGCAGCGTTCATGGATCTGATGAACCGGATTTTCAGGCCGTTCCTCGACCAGTTCTTTGTTGTGTTTATCGACGACATTCTTGTCTACTCTAGGAGTCGAGAGGAGCACGAGCAGCACTTGAGGATTGCTTTGGAGATATTGAGAGAGCACCAGCTGTATGCTAAATTCTCAAAGTGCGCATTTAGGCTTGATCGAGTTGACTTTCTGGGTCATGTGGTGATGGGAGACGATATTCTTGTGGACCCGAGGAAGATCGAGGCTGTGCATCTTTGGCCCAGACTTGTATCCATGACAAAGTTCCGCTGCTTTTTGGGCTTAGCTGGTTATTATCGCCGTTTCGTGCAGGATTTTTTGAGTATCGCTGCACCGCTGACCGGACTGACCCGGAAGGGGGTTCCTTTCCTTTGGACTGATGCGTGCGAACAGAGTTTTCAGCAGTTGAAGACTCGGTTGACGACTGCACCCGTCCTATCTTTGCCTTCTGGATCAGGTGGCTTTGTAGTTTACTATGATGCGTCTCGAGTGGGGCTCGGGTGTGTGCTGATGCAGCATGATAGAGTAATTGCTTATGATTCTAGGCAGCTGAAGAAGCACGAGCAGAATTACCCCACTCACGATCTTGAGATGGCTTCGGTGGTCTTTGCGTTGAAGATTTGGACACACTACTTGTATGGGGAGTCGTGTCAGATTTTCACGAACCAAAAGAGCTTGAAGTACATCTTCCAGCAGAGGGATATGAACCTGAGACAGACCCGGTGGATGGAGCTTGTGAAGGATTATGATTGCGAGATCCTTTATCACCCGGGCAAGGCAAATGTTATAGCTGACGGTTTGAGTCATAGGCCCGAGGGTAGCTTGTCCCAATTAAGCGCAGTTCAGAGGCAGTCTTCTGCGGATTGGCAGACCTTGTACGATGGAAGAGTACAGTTTGAGTTCACTTCCACCGGGGGACAGCTTGCTCATGTCCGCGCCCGTCCGTTTCTTTTGGATCGTATCCGTGAGGCGCAGCCCAGTGATGCCCGTTTGGTTGAGATTCTTGAGCTTGTTCGACAGGGTACAGTTTCGGAGTTCATGATTGATGACCAGGGTATGCTACGTTGTGGGACTCGCTTATGTGTACATGATATTGACGGGTTGAGACGCGAGATCCTAGAGCAGGAACATCAGTCAGCCTTAAGCGTTCATCCAGGTTCCACCAAGATATACCGTGACTTGAGAGATTTTTACTGGTGGGAAGGGATGAAGCGCGATGTTTCGGACTTCGTTTCGAGGTGCCTGACTTGTCAGCAAGTCAAGGCTGAGCATCATAGACCGGCTGGAGAGTTGCAGCCTTTACCCATTCCTGAGTGGAAATTTGAGCAGATTTCCATGGACTTTGTTGTGGGTCTACCCAGGACCAGTCGGGGGTATGACTCCATTTGGGTGATTGTTGACCGGTTGACGAAAGCGGCTCACTTTCTTCCAGTGAAGACCACTTTCGGTTATGCTCAGTATACTCAGTTGTATATAGATAAGATTGTGCATTTGCAAGGCGTTCCCACATGCATTGTATCCGACAGGGGCACCCAGTTTACTATCCGTCTTTGGCAGAAACTTTAGGAAGCTTTGGGTACCCGGTTGAGTTTTAGTACCGCTTTCCATCCGCAGACCGATGGTCAGTCAGAGCGGACTATACAAACTCTAGAGGATATACTTCGGGCTTGCGTGCTTGATTTCGATGGCAGTTGGGATCGTCACTTGTCGTTGATTGAGTTCTCCTACAACAACAGTTTTCAGGAGACTATTCAGATGGCGCCTTTCGAGGCTTTGTATGGTAGGAAGTGCCGATCGCTGGTTTGTTGGACCGAACTCTGTGAGAGTAGGATTTTGGGACCCCAGCTAGTTCAGGAGACTACGGAGATGATCCGGCTGATTCAGGACAGGATGAGAGCAGCCCAGAGCAGACATAAGTCATATGCCGACCATCGTCGTCGCAGACTTGAGTATGCAGTGGGGGATCATGTATTCCTGCGGATTTCTCCGATGAAGGGCGTTATGAGATTTGGGAGAAAGGGGAAGTTTAGTCCCCGATTTGTAAGTTCCTTCGAGATCCTTGAGCGAGTGGGTTCTGTTGTTTATCGTTTGGCGCTCCCGTCCAGTTTTCCGGATGTTCACCCCGTGTTTTATGTATCGATGCTTCTTAGATACCTTCATGATCCTTCTCACATGATTCAGCACGAGACCGTTCAGCTTGAGCGCGATCTTTCGTTCACCGAGCAGCCGGTAGTTAAATTGGATCGGCAGGTGAAGAAACTTCGGTTAAAGGTCTTGCAATCTGTGATGGTTCTTTGGCGTAGCCCGACTAGTGAGGAGATCACTTTGGAGGCCGAGAGCGAGATGCGGAAGAAATTCCCTCATCTCTTTGAAGGTACGCTTGTATGAAATTTTAATTCAGGGATGAATTTTCTTTAAGGGGGGAGATTGTAACACCTTGGAATGCGATTAGTGTTAATTAAGCGATAATGCAGGTTTTTAGGGAAAAGTTTACCAAATCGGGTTTGTTCCCCGCCGAAAACACGGAGACGCGATAAACGTCTCGCCTGAATTTCGGGGCAGATGCTAATCGGTGCTATCCGTCCACCTCTCCGAAGATGCCAAGTTGATTTATGGCGCCATGTATCGAAGGTTTAAACGGATGCGGCCGATGTAGCAGACTTCGTCAGATACCCCCTCGTTGAGGGGTTTTTTGATTGTGGGGACGCTCTTCCCTGCAGGCGCAAGCCCCTGCAGTTAATTACGCTACCGCATCGCGGTAATAACTTTCTCCTCCTCCAGATGGTCACTTCGTGTCGTGGGTGTTTGTGGTTGCCCGTGGATTGTATACGGAAACTAATTTATGTTGTCTCCCGTAGGGCGTGGATTAGTCCAAATCCGTATCTTCTTAGATTTGGGTTTGGGGGTTAGGTTTAAGGATACGTTAGTCTCATTTGGGACTAAGATCAACTTAAACGTATGTTAAGGATACGTTAGTCTAATTTTAGACTAAGATCAACTTAACGGGATCATTTAGATCCAACAAAAGAGCATTTGGACTCTATTGTTTAGTTTAGGGACATTGCGGTCGATTAGTTTAAGGACATTACGATCCAACGTTAGTTTAAGGACATCTCGGTCCAATGTTAGTTTAAAGACATCACGGTCAAGATTAAGGACATCATAGTCCGTGAGTTTAAAGACCTCACAGTCAAGGTTAAGGACATCATAGTCCGTGAGTTTAAAGACCTCACAGTCAAGGTTAAGGACGTCATAGTCCGTGAGTTTAAAGACCTCACAGTCAAGGTTAAGGACATCATAGTCCGTGAGTTTAAAGACCCCACAGTCAAGGTTAAGGACATCATAGTCCATGGGCTTAAAGACCCCACAGTCCGTAGAGTGTTTGGTTGTCGGGACCCGTCACCTCTCTGAAGACGTTGAAGGATTACAACGACAAATATCAGAGGAGTAAAGAGATGTACCCTCGAACTGGTGTGAGTTGGTTGAAAGATCTGTAGTCCAATTTGGGACTAAGATCTGTTAAAATATTTATGAGCAGATGGGCTCAATTAATATGGGTTGAGGACTTATGGCCAATCTTGGGCTAAGTCCAATAAATGTTTAACATTTTTATTCCGGGCTGTTGAGCCTTTATTTAGGCTTGGCCCTTTTAAAAATATTGAGCATTATATCTTGACAATTTTTTTTGTCTTGTATTGAATGCTGAGCATTCATCAGAGCTCTGGCTTATTAAAGAACAATTTATGTTCTGTCAGCGCAACACGTGGAGCGCCAGGCGCTTTGCGCCAATCAAAAAGCGCAGTGCGCTACTGCCAAGTAGCGCACATGTAAGGGACACGTGTCGCACTCAGCGCTAGGCGCCAGATGATGAGCGCATGATACCAGTTTATGAGCGCTGAGCGCTAATCCATGAGCACATTGCGCTTTCATTTTAGTAGCGAACACGTGAGTGACACATGGTGCACTTGGCGCTGAGCGCCATCCCATGAGCGCAGTGCGCTATTTCAGAAGCGCAAAGGGAAAGTGTTGTCAATTGGCGCATACGTGATTGACACGTGGCGCATTTGCCACTGAGCGCCGGTCCAGAGAGCGCAGAAGTGCAGTTCAAGAGCGCAAGGCGCATTTCAAAAGCGCAAAGCGCATCTGATCAATTTTATGATCTGGGAACAAATTTATGTTCTTTTTAAAGAGACTTTATCTCAAGATCTAAGAACAACAGTTCTTATTTTTGCAAGAGATATTTCCAATCTCTTATGTTGATGAAAGGCTTTGCCTTTTTAGATCCATGATCTGTGAGAAGAATTATGTTCTACTTTTATTTTATGATGAGATCTTTTGATCTCTTTTGTGAAAGACTTTTTGTCTTGTAGATCTATGATCTTTTTGAAGAAAAGAATTCTTCTTTCTTAATCATGAGATGATCTCATCTCTGTGTTCATCATTCTTCATTCTTACCTTGAAGAAATATCTTCTAGCAAGAGCTTGCTCTTTTTCTTTGAGTTTTTTTCAAAGTTTATGGGGGGGGGGGGGGTTTCTCTATATCAGACTTGAAGTCTTGGGGCCTTTATATAGGGCAAGCTGATTTGTTGAATCAGTTAAAGAGATTTTTCTCTGGTTGATTTGGGGATGTTTCCTCACCATTGGATTTTTGATCCTAGGGCTTCTGTTTTACAGAAGGTAATCTTCTTGTTTTTAACAAGATTGAAAAATCTTTCCATAACAGAATTTAATTCTGATTAATTAATGATTTATCATTATTATTAGATCTTTTGATCTAACGGTGAGGAGTTTTTTAACTCCAGCGCTAGCGCACCCGTGCTTTGCACGTGGTGCGCTGCTTAGAGCGCAGCGCTCTTAGCGCTAGCGCACCTGTGTCTTACACGTGGTGCGTTGCTTGGAGCGCAGCGCACCCGTGTTCGACACGTGGCGCGCTGCTTAGAGCGTAGCCCGCCTAGCGCTAGCGCACACATGGTGTGCTGCCTAGGGCGCAGCGCACTTGGCACTGCATCTAAAGCGTTGCTTCAATTTTTTTGAAATTTGAATTTCAAACATAGCTTATCTCTGATTGGGGGAAACAAATGTCCCCCCACCGTTGCGCTCACGTAGCCTACATGTGGTGCAGCGGTGGCAGCATCTGCGCCCTTTGATCAACTCAGAAGTTGAAGAGGCATTTCAATACCTATAAATAGGACCTTTGGTCCTTTAGATGATTCTGTTCATCTTCTTTCTGTTTTCTGAGAATTTTTATTCTCCCACAGAGCATAGCTCTTCATCTTAAGAAATTTTAAGAGTCAAAACTCTGCCAAAATTTAGGTAAAGATCAAATCTTTTAATAATCTAGGGTTTTACCCATTAACAGAGCCTTGCTCTTCTTAGATCTTTGATCTAAAGAAAAACCCTTTTAGGGTTTCATCAACAGTGCTTTGCTCTCTTGAACCCATAGATCTAAAGAGATCTTTTCTTGGGGTTTCTTAGCCCATGAACAGAGCTTTGCTTTTTTGATAACATGTAGATTTTTTTAATCTCTTATGAAGAACTCTTAAGAGTTTGTTCATGGATCTTGAAGATCCCAGAATTTTTAATTCATAAAAATTGATTTCAATTTTTTTTTCTGATTATTATTTTTTTCCCAGAGCAAGGCTCTTGAGGAATTTTTATTCCTTCATGATCAGAGTTTGACAAGTGTCACTCTGTCACAGAGCGTTGCTCTCAAAGGGAGATTTACTCCTCTGACCGAGAGATCTCTCATTTAATGAGAATTTCTTTTGAAGATTTCCTCATTTAATTAACAGTCTCATCAAATGATGAGTCTGTTTTATTAATGATGAACTGTCATCTAGATTTTGTGGGCCCTTTTTGGTCCCTCTTCATTGCATTGCAGTGTGGTACAAATTCTAAAGTACTAAGTGTCAGTATTTAAATTAAATTATCGTATTGACAGTTGAATTTTGTCCCCTTTTTTTTGCAGGCGACATGTCTTTTGATCCCTTTTTCCCGTTTGTTCGTTCAGAGGGAGGATTCCCTGGAGTGCCTGTGGACCGGGAAGTCCTAGCATTGATCAAAGATCATGACCCGGAACATAAAAATCTTCACCTCTGGGGGACATGGTATAATCAGATTATTAAGGGTCGGCAAAGCTTTTCGTGCGTGGTACCCTCAGAGCCTATCATGGCGATCTATTACGCTGACCTATCCCCGGTGAACTATACCGTGGAAGAAGTCAACTGGACTTCGGGAGGTCTTCTTCAGCCTGCTATGGCTTCGATACCTGTTCAGCCTCCAATGGCTTTAGATACCCTGGGGCGACGTATTTGTCAAGGCGAAGCGCGACCGTGGGGAAAACTATATATGATCGGTCTAATTCCTCGTCATCCAGCTGGTTATCTGCAATGGGCCCGCTACATTCTGTCAGCGAAGAAGTCGCAGTTGTTGAGGCTTGGGCTGTATCCCGCTATTTATGCTTCTCTCTTCCAGTATCCTACGCTTCCCGCCTGATGAGTTAAGGCCTTTCTGGAGCAGTGGAATATTCCTACCCACACCTTCCTTTCGCTGGACCGAGAAGTATCAATCCCCTTAGAGGAATTTGCAGAAGTTTCTGGCTTACCGGTCATACGGGAGCATTATGAGGAACTGCTTCCTACGGATGAATACATTTTTGGTGCCAGGCCAGTGATGACAAGCCTCACCCCGGAGAACGCCATTCAGCACCAGTTCCTTTGCTTAATCAAAGTGTTGAATACTTATGAGGGCCTTTTTCTCGAATCTGGGAGCCGCGGGGTTACTTTCGAGGATTTCATTGCTCGTTTTCTCCATCCGGAAGTCCTTTTGAAGGGTGCTGCTAAATTTGCCAAACTTGACGACCCTTTCGGTTTAGGGTTAAACAACTTCCCAACGGCGGAGGCAGATCAAAAGAGTTTCTTCCTTCCCAACACTCCAGTTGTTCCTTTTGCGGAGATCACAGTCCCTGGGATTGATGAGGAAACGTTCTTCTTAGGGTTTCTTGGGCTATGGCTGAGTTGGTTTGCGCTCCCGATGCACCTTCGCCGTATGAGGCCGTCTGTCTTCTATTCGGCTCACCGGATGATTATTGGGGTGAAAGTGGCTGTCGGGTTCGCCGGGTTAGCTCATTTTTATTACGGTCTCAGCCAAGCGGCGGATACTACTGAACCCGGAGTGCAGCATGTGAACTTCTCGATGCATTACTTCATGTCATGGCTCGAGCTACATGCACTTGGCGTTTTCGGCATTCATAAGAGGCCGTCCTTCTACGACAGGTGCGGCTTCCCCCGAATCATGCGATTAGTCGATGCATCTATTGTAAATCTGTCACCGCGGGAACCCAGAGGTTTGCTCCTTCGTCCTCGCACTGTTGGAGATGGCATGACTTTCACCGACAAGATCCTGACTATCGGCAAAGAGTCCGCGACAGCGGTGCAGCCATTGCGGGACATTTTTAAAGATGGAGCCTCTCTTTTGAAAGCTCTGGAAATTGTTCATTTATATTCCATCAGACCGGGCTTTCTAGTGTTTAGGCAAAATGATGCGGCGTTATTCATGAGATACAATCCGCACCGTTTTGCCCAGCAGCTGAGCTACACTCAGGGAGTCCCGCTCGAGGCTTTCTTGTTAGAACCTGCTGTCACTACATAGGGAATGCAAAATACGCTGCTTCATTTCATGCGCATGAACATGGGGTCTAACTTCTTTATCAGCGAACGGAGCTGTGCTCCTAAGGCCCTTAGCGTGTACATGGCGTGGTACCAGCATTCAATGGGTGCCGTTATCAGGGAGGAGAAGCGACTGCTGCTCGATCGCAAAGGAGCACCCCCTGCTGGTGATCGAAACGTCCCTCTGAAGCGACGGACCATTGTCCCGCCTCCCTTAAGAGAAGCTGCCATGATCAAAGTCCCGCATGACAGGCCCGAGCTACTGATACCCCGGGCTCCTGTAGAAAAGGTTACTGTAGCTTCCCCCAATTTTGGCGTGGGTTCAGATATCGGGACACGTCGCCCCAAGGTGCCCACCAAGCGTAAACTGGTGCTAGCGGCGACCGGAGCTCGCTCGCAGAGGAGGAAAAAGAAATCGATCCTCTCTGTAGACGTTGTACTCGGCCAGGAGCCTCACGCTCCTTATGGCGAAGGTCTGAGCGAGTATGGGACAAACGAGGGTCTATTCATGCCGCCAGATGATACTGATCTGGCGGCTGCCATTGCAGTTTCTGAGCAATTGGCAAGCTATGAAGCGGGACTGGCTATCCTAGCGCGATCAGGTAACCATCAGCTGTATCTTTCATCATTGCATCATATTTTTATCATCATGTTTTGACTGACACTTTTCCTTCTTTGACAGGCATTTCCACCGAAGAAGCTCTCGCAGCTTCTCTCAAGACTTTTGAGGAAGAGGAAAGACTTTGAGCATCCTTAGGCATCGGTACATTTCGATTCACCGTGTCTCCGCTCCCATTTCTTATGGGTAATCTGACCCTTCTTTCTCTTCTTATCACAGGAACTACCTTTACTCAGGTTATTCCAAGTGCGGCACCGACTTCACAGGGCGGTGTGGAGACGCTTCCCGGGTCGGCTATCTCAGTTCCGCCGGTATTGCCAAAAGAAGCTTCACTTAAGCAATCGATGACGGATTCAGAGGTAACTATTGGCGCGGACGAAGATGTGCTGTTGAAAGAGGTCTTTAGAAGATCTGCCCTCACGGCCCGGGCGGAGAGGAAGCGTAGGATGCGCGTGGCAAGGGAGCGTACCGCCGCCTTGGATGCGGGTGCGGGTTCAAGTGCTGTTACCCCTGCCCCTATTCCTTCAGAGGATGCTCCAGCTGCCTTGTCCACCGCCCACAGACAGGCAGCACGTGCGGCTTGAGAAGCAATCGGAAAACCGACTCAAGGTAACGTGACATTGGGTTCTTTTGTCAAAGTTTTAACTTTCAGGTTCTCATATATCCTATCTTGCAAGGCCAAGTCTTGCCGAAGAAGTGGCGGCAACCACCGAGCCTGAGGTAGCGGCAGGTAAGATAGCCACGATCGCCAAGCCCGAGGTAGCGGTGGGTGAGATGGCTACAGTCACCGAGCCCGAGGTAGCCACTTTTTCTCAAGAGTCGGGCACTGCTCCAATCGTCGCTCTTTCCCCTTGTGGCTCCTTGCCACTGCCGGGCGCTGCGAGTGTCACGACGATTCTCGTGGAATCGGGGGATGAGGCTACGGGTGGCGAGACCGTTCCATTGGAGGAGGGTGGAGCATTTGCTGCATCCAGTGACACTGTTGTCGCGGTCTCGACCGGCGACTTACCAGGTAGATTTTCAGGTTATTGCTTTCTATTTTATTCTGCAATCCCTTTTCGACCTTTTATGACAGTACTTTTGTTTCGAATGCAACTGCGGTGGTCGTTGAAGTTGTGCCACCTGAGGAAGTGCCACCAGTTACCGCTTTGACGGTGACCACCCCTTTGCCTTCTCTCGTACCCTCTCAAATGCTGGAAGGTGCGTATTTGTGACTCATCAGTTTCGTTGCAGGCAGTGTATTCATGTACTGACATTGTATTACTAAATCATTGCAGGAGTCCTTTTTGATCACCTGTACCAGGTGCTACACCCGCACTTCTCTTTCCAGTCAGAGATTGCCTCATCTAGTGGTGCTGGTGAGTACAACCTTCAGCTAATGTCTATTCTTTTACGGGCGGCAAAATCATTTCTAATTCTTCTTTGTTTTGATTACAGCACTACAGATTGAAGGAGGAGACGAAAGAACAGTTGCGCCACTGGTACTCCCGGCCTTGCCACCTGTTGAAGCCGGTATAGTAAACTCCATTGTTAATGAATTTCTTCTATTTCTTGAACCGTCATTTGACTGTGATTTGTTTTTCAGCGGTGATATCGACTTCAGCTCCGTTTGAGTCTCAAATCATAATGCCAGCAGGCCCCTTTTCTCGACGTTCATCTTCCAAAGGCGCTGTGAATAGTCTGCGCATGTTGAGCGACTATATCGAGGAGCTTAACATGGAGGCTCCCACATTCGCTGCAGATTTTTCCGCGGAGGTTAATCCTATGCTGGCGATGCTCGTGAACTTTCATAGTGAGGGCGTCGTTGAGTCTTGGGTTAATCACTGCAGGGAAATTGAGGCCTGTCTGCACGAGCTCGAATTCGGACGTCCTGCTCCTGAGGTCTGTTAGTTATATGTATGCCCTAGAGGCCATTACTGTACATATGATGTATATTGTGGTGGATGCTTGGATATATATAGGGAGGACTTTCTTGCTCGACATGATAGTATGCTATCTGGTTGCTCTTTATCTTAACATATACTCTGATTGTCTCTATGTTACATGTTGATAAAGCCCTTAGGATATGTACTCGACTACTTGGACTATGATGAGATCTGGGGCCACGGTGGTCGACGAGTACATCCTATAACTGTTCCTAGTCGAGGGTGTATCGAGACAGGGCATCGATACACCAGAGTAGACTAGCGTATACGCATCTTGACCCATATGATGGGCGATGGATGATCCTATATCCATCAGTGTTTGACATCAAGGATGGTGTATGGGTGCTCAGTAGAGACTGGGTACACTGGATGGACTCGCCGAGAACACCCAGATAGTATTATACCTCACGTCAGATGGCAGTTCTCCGGTGACACCGGTACAGGTTAGTCTGTTGTCCCGAGATCGTCATAGAGTCTTGTGTGATTCCCACTGTGCTTTGATTTCCATCATACCACATCCAAAAGGGCGTGCAAAAAGGTGGCTTTTGGGTACAGTCCCGAATCACATGGAGGCAATGAGCGATAAGAGGGGATTCGTCTTACCCTGTATAGGGAGTTGATGTTGTGCTGTGTTCGATTGGCTATAACTGGAAATCCCTGGCCAGGGTTGCTGAGATATACTGGTAAGTGTTATCAGTAGTTTCTCGAACTGTTATAGACCTCATATCGACACGACTTATCAAACTACTGGGGTCTGACGTTTACCACCTCTAAGCGAGATATGTGACATATCAGATGAAGAGACCGGACTATACGGGAGTGTTACTGATTGGATTCGCTGGAGAATGTACATGCTTGCTTGTTGATCTTCTGATCGCTCAATACCTGGGTGGCTGTTATGTTTAGCTGACCGTTTGCAGCTTGTGGGTGTTTGATATGATCATCACCTACTGTCGGCGTATTGACGATTCTTTAGTGTCCTACATAGAGGTTTCTTGGCTCAGGCAAAACGGAGTAGGAGCACATATATGATATGTGCAGGACGGAGAACAATACGCGTATGTGATACCGTATTAGATTCTCGCGATATGAGATGTCGGCCGGGTATATGTGATATAGCCGGGTCATCGGATCAAGTGTTGATTTGATGAACTGATTATATTAGTCGGTTATTTGTGAAATAGCCGGATTATCAGATCAAGTGTTGATTCGATAATTTAATTTATAAATATATATTTGATATATTAAATTACATTAACTAATATAAGCTCACTAAAACATTCTTTTTCTCACTCGGGTAATATATTGATATATATGCGATATATGTTAATTATATTATTTTATTTTGTTACAATAAATATTGTATATGTGATATATAATATTGTAACATGTTATGGTTATAAATGCAACATGTTTTGTGGAGTTTAATTGAGGTTAGGGTTTGGATTAGGGTTAAGTCTTCATGAAGCTTTCAAGAAGCTTCTTGAAGCTTTGACTTTGACTTAGATATTTTCTTAACCCAACCTAACCCTTTACCCTAGTTAAATCTCTACATGGGTTAAGTCTTCATACATAACCCATGGTTGCAATTCTAACCATAGACTTGAGTTTCATTATTCATCACAAAAGAATTCTTCTTCTTCTTCCTTGAGTTCTTGATGGAAAATCTTACTAGCTTTTTCATTAGTGATGATTTTGAGTGAGATTATGAAAAAAAATGAGAGCTAAAATCCTACTTCATCATCCTAATCTATCCCAGCCTTTTAGATTAGGGTGTTCACTTCATTTAGTGAGTGAGAGCTTGTGTTAAAGAAACTTCAAGGTAGATCATCTTAGTTATCGAAGATCGGAAGCAAACTTGCATCTTTCTCTTCGTGGAGCCTCTCTAGAGTCCGAGAACATGATGATCGCAGCGAAGGGACATCAACACGGAGTTTTAGAAGTGAAGGACCGGACTACAAAGGTTGTAATCCCAAACTCTTAGTGTTAAAGTGTTTAACATACTTTGTTTCGCCTAATCTCCAGTTTAAAGATCTTTGTTAGGGTTGTTCGGCACGTCTAAATTTTAAATCGGTCATGGTTGATGCCTTGTAGACCCTTGTGAGAGTGCTTAGTAACCCTACAGTGGTATCAGAGCCAAGCTAGAGCTTTAGGCGAAGTCTAGGCGAAGTTTAAAGTCCGATCGAACTCGGAAACCCCGATTTATACCTTTCTCTGGAATTTTTTCAAAATTGTTGATTTTTTCGTATTAAAAATACTCAGAAATATAAGCAGGGAAACCTAAGAGTTACTGTGAAGTACAGACCACCAACTCACTAATTTGAGCTTGGAACCACGGCTAAACCATGCGTTTGGCGGCGGTTCCGCAGCCAAACAGTGAAGATGGGACCCACAACTTCAGGTATACATTCTTGGGTCATTTTTCATTGTTCTGGGAATTTTTAATTATACTCAAGTGTTGAGTTTTCTAGGTTGTATTGGGGACTCGTTGATTCGATCGGATAATTTAACTTCGTTTATGTTTTTCCGGATAATTTTAGAACATGTTAAAATGTTCGAACGGATATCAATAACTTACTTTTTCCCCTGTCGGAAAATTTTCAAAAGTTGGATTTTTTCTCGAGTTTGAAACTTTCGAAAATCATGCAAGTAACGCGGTGGACCCTCTAGAAGACAACAAACCTTAACTCGAATATGTGACCGTCTGAACCGCCTCTGAACCTTAAGGTTTGCGGCAGTACGGCGTTGCCACATGTGAGGCGTTGGCTTGACCCTTCTACGACTGGACCATTGGTACTGTGGCATGTGATGGACACTTTTTGAACTCCGCTCAAGTGTTGAGCTATTTGGGAAATATTGGGTGTTTGGTTATTCGATCGGAATGTTTAGCATTTTCTATTTATCTAGAATGTGATACAATATTTGGAATCCACAAGTAGTTATGAGATAACTAATTTGAATGTTATAAATCTAGCAGTTCAGTCTCAGATGATCGGTTGCCATGGAATTTTGATGTGATCAAAAGTCCGTCGCAATCACGTAGCGTACGCGGATACTCGCCAGGTAAACTTAATAGATAACCATGCCCCATAGCCCCGACCAAGTGACTGTAGGAGAACCCCGTCACCTAAAGCATCCATTCGGGTGCTTACGGCAGCGGTGTTCTGCCTTAGTGCACTTCGTCGACGGCATCCGGGGGTGAGGCCGTCTACTAAAGTTTGCGATGAGCATTCGATCAGGATGCCGGGAATCTTGTTGAATTGCCCGACTAAATATTGAAAAGTGTTTTCGATAAAGAGACTAAAATGCGGGGTTTATAATTGTTAGGTATGCGATGTCTAAGGAATTCATTTGGTTAGGCATGCGATGTCTAAGGAGGTTGCGGATTCCAACTGTTGTAGTTTTACACTTTCTTTTCTGTGACCGTAAGCGTAGTATGTGGTGTATTGCCGGCTTCGTTGCTATACATCAACGACAATCGGGATACGCATACTTGCTTACGTTGATGATATGAGATATTATGTGTTACTGTGATATATTATATTGGATCGTCGTGTTCTGAATAGCCGGGGGTTTTATGTGAGATGAGAGTTTTTATTTTTCATTCATGTAAAATTCATTTGTATGTAATATTCTTTTCAAGGGGCACTTCCGGGCTGAGGATGATGTCACCAGTGTATATTATTTACTTTTCCGCATTAGGTAGACCCAAGGCGGGGAGCACAAGTAACCGGGTTCTAGGGTCCAGTGGGAGACCATCTCGAGGAGTCGAGACCGGGTCTCCTAACCCTAGAATTGGCAGTGTTGCTTGCCGCTCTTGTAGGGGTCTAGGGATGTGGGTTTGGCTATTCATCGCGACCGTGGAATCCGTGTTTTATACAGGCTCGTACTAAAACACAGACCTCCTAGTATATCCAATATTTCATATATGTTTCTTCTGCTGCAATGTTCTGTGATGAGATCATATTACTGCCTGAGACGAATGTTTATATTATATATATGAGATATATGTTATATTGCAGATTTCGTTTCAAATGTGATGCTTATGAAGCATATTAAAATGGGAATTCATTAATGAGATTAATGAAATAAAAGAAACCTAAAGATATTGTAGAAACTTGTTTAAAAACTGGTAGCTCTAGTTCTTGCTTTGCATAGCGGTGCTCCTTATAGAGCATCCAGCACCTTATTTGATAAGGAAAGAGCCGAGATCCCTTCACCGGGAGTGACCTCTTTAGTGAAACTAGCAGATGCTACAAACTCGGTTTGTCTTTTGATTGCTTCTATAGTTCTTACTTTGCACAGCGTTATTTGTGAAATATCCTGCACCTTATTCGATGAGGAAAGAGCCGACGATCCCTTCATCGGGAGTGACCTCTTTAGCAAAACTAGAAAAACCCTCAAAAACATTCCATTCAAAATCACTCGATTCTACAACGATATCAAGTTCATTACGATCATAGTTTTCTTAAAAACCTGCGTAGCCCTCCGTCATTTCAGATATGTACTACTTAGTATTCGTGCTGCGGTAGTTTGGCCTCCGTCAAGGCGTAGTGTACGGTAGCTAACTAGTGCTTATCAGCTAGCATACGATGCGATTGGATTAGGGTATTCGTACGGCGTAGTTTGGCCTCCGTCAAGGGTCGTGTGGGTGGGTTTAATTCAATCAGGAAATGACGGGTTGAACTTGACTAGCGGACTATGGATAGTTTGGCCTCCGTCAAGGTCATAGGACGCTAGGGGTAAAATATTATTAGGAATTTCAAGTGTTGAAATTTGCAATGAGATTGCATACCTTCTATGAGATAGTTGGATCCCGATACCCGCTGCGAGTAAGAGTTACTCCTGGGAGAGTTTTACACAGTACAATTAGCCAATCAAGTAGGTGTCTAGAAAGGTGTTAACGGGGTTACGCCCCTGGGAAAACGAGGTTTACTTTAATTAGGTCCGTGCGAAAGTACGGGGAACCTCCCTCAAAGTACCGGCACTGGCCTGGCTGAAAGATTGGCGAACTTGTAGCGTGTAATTAATCCCGGCTAGTCTTTTCTTTTAGGGTTTGAAGGAAGATTTGACTAAAACAGTGGGAGCCATCCTGATTAGATAAATTGATAACCAATCTAATCTTATAAAAGCGCACGCTGAGTGTTTTCTTCTCTCTCTTTCTCCAGGTAGCGACCATATCACGCCTTAATCAAGATAATAATACGGATGTATTGACCGAACCCGCTTGTTATACTGCGCTAAGGAACGTTGGTCCCGCTCCAACTTATAATTGTTATAAGACAGAGCAGGAAATTGGGGAATACCAGATTTCCCGTGCCGCCCAAACGAAGAAAGCGCATGTCGATGCATCATCTTCGGGTGTGTTCATTATAGAGAACTATTTCTCAGTGTCCTTTTCGTCCTGGGTTTTTGATACCAGATCAGGATCCCACATATGTAAATGGTTACATGGGCTACATATAGCTAGAGAACTGAGAACGGGTGATAAGTTTCATGAGATAGAAACGGTGCAAGTGTTGCAGCCAAGTCTGTTGGTAGTTATCACCCTGTATTACCAGAATACATTGATTCTGAACGAGTGTTATTAGATACCGAACCTGATATACAACATCATATCAGTCTCTTTATTAGTAAAGAAGGATATAATTTTGTATTGTTGGATAATGTTTTGAACATTTCCTATATCAAGAGTTGATCGGTTCAGGCACGTTATCTAAAAGCATAGACGTTCTAAATCAAACTACAGTTCTTAGTATACAGAACACACACAAGTGGAAGAGTTCAGAAATGAACGAATCCTTCTTGAGGCATTGTAGACTAAGTCATATCAATGCGACCCGACTAGCTCAAGTTACATAAAGATGCATATTTAAATTAGTTTGAATTTACATCTTGTGAAACTTGCCGGTCATGTCACAAAGATAAGATGACCACAGTTCTGTTTATTGGAAACAAAGAAAGAGTTAGTGAACTCTTGGGATTGATATATGCTGATGTATGAAGGTCCCCTGTCTACACATGCCAAGACCGGTTCTTTGTACTTCATTACATTCTCTGATGATTTCTCAAGATTCAGACATATGTTCCTGTTGAAACACAAGTCCGAACCTTTTGAGATATTCACAGAATATAGGTTAGAAGTAGAGAACCAAAAATGGGTATAAGTATTATGTCCTTTGATGAGATCAGGAAGGAGAATACTTGAGCACGGAATTCCTGGACTATTCTAAAGGAGAATGAGATTCTCTCTCAGCATTACTCCTCCATATACACCATAGCACGATGGTATATCGGGGCGGAGCAATAACACCCTATGTGATATGGTGTGCTCTATGATGAGTACTACTGAGTTTCCTATTTCCTTTTAGGGAGTTATGCACTTGAGAAGCTGCATACCTATTGAATAGGGTTCCAATCAAATCAGTTGCCTACCACTTCATATGTGATATGGAATGGGAAGAGCCCATATCTTAAGTATGTTAAGATTTGGGGTTGTCCAGCCTATGTCTAAAAGCATAATCCGGACAAGCTCGAGGCAAAGTAAGATCTGTGGAAGTTTGTAGGATATCACAAGCATACGCAAGGGAATATCTTCTACCTAACCGAGAAACAAAAGATGTTTTGTTTCTCAGCATGCCACCTTTGTGAAAGGGAATTTCTTGTGAAGAAATTAGTGGTCATGAGGTAGAATTGGAAGGAGTTCCGGCTATACAAACTACAGCAGATGATTTGGTAGAACCGAAGGATTCAATAGTATCCAACGAACCTCAGCCTCTCCGCCGATCTAGTAGGGTTCCTCACCCACCTGAGAGATACTTCGGTTTCTCTATGACAGTGGGAGCGAGGATTGCATCATGAGATGATGACCCAACTAGTTTCAAGCAGGCCATCAGGAGTGGGACTCTGTAAGAATGGCTGGATGCTTAGCGATCTGAGATAGAATCCTAATACACCAACAAAGTATGGACTTTGTTTGCTTTATCTGAAGGGTTAAATCCCCATCAGGAGCAAGTATATCTTGAGAAGATTACTTGGTGTACATGGAAAAGTTGAGACTTTCAAAGCTATGCTTAAGTCCATCCAGATCCTACTTGCCACGGCTACATACCATGACTACGATATCTGGCGGTTGGGTGTCATGACTGCTTTTCTAAATGATGATTTGGAAGAGAGCGTCTATAAGTACACTGCCAGAGGGCTTAGTAGACAGTGGGAGCAGCGGAAACGTGTGCAAGATGTTTTATGTGATAAATCAGGCGTCGCGGAGTTGGAACGTCTGTTTTGATGTGGTAGTCAAAGAGTTTGACTTCATCAAAATGGTAGATGAACCTTGTATATACAAAAAGGTAGTAGGGAGTATGGTGGTTGTTGGGGTAAAAATTTACACCCCGGTTGACCAAGTCAAAATCAAAGTCAACCCCAAGCCAAGTGGGCCCAAGCCCAGACCCAGTGGGCCTACGCCCGGGTCGAGCCTGAACATGAAGCGGCCGGCCTCCCACCACGCCAAGATAAAAATTTTGTAATAAACAATTTTGTTGCATTTCTTTTATTTTATTTTATGGATAAATGTAAGAAAAATAGGCATAAAGCCAAATTTTTGTAAAGCCCATGGCTTATGTGCAAAAAGAAATGGCACATGAGCCATGGGATAGGCAAAATGCCATTTTGTGAAGCCCAAGAGGCTATGTGTAAAGTGCAAAGATAATGAAATATCTAAACAACTTTTCTCTCTCCAAAAAAGTTTCAGCTCTGAGATCTCTTCTTCTTCTTCAAGGTTCCAAAACCTTCTTCTTTCTCTTGAATTAAATCAAGAGTTTTACTCTTCTTTTTATAAAACAAATTAGTTTTTCACCACAAAACCCACAAAGGGGAACTTGGATCTATCATTAGATCTCAAAAAGAAGAGATTTTTAGATCTCACATCTCTTGAGCCAGCCAACAGAGGAGGAAGAAGAAGAACCCATTTCCCCAACCAAAACATTTTCCTTTTTTTTTCAGGAGTTTAACTCCACTAGTTTCTCTTTTGAGAGTTTCTGGGGCTAAAAGCCCTCCTTTCCTCGCCGGCGCGCTAGCGCTCAAGCGCAAAGCACCTACGTGCCGACACGTGGCGCGTTTGCACTCCGGCGCACTATGCGCGAGCGCAAAGCGCCCACGTGCTGACACGTGGCGCGCGCGCTTGTGCTCCTGCGCGCTTGCGCTCCAGCGCACAGCGCTCATGCGGAAAGCGCCCACGTGCCGATACGTGGCGCGCGCGCTTGCGCTCCAGCACGCAGCGCATGCCTCCAGCGCGCAGCGCTCATGTGCAAAGCGCCCACGTGCCGACACGTGGCGTGCGCGTTTGCGCCCCAGCGTGCAGCGCTCATGCGTAAAGCGCCCACGTGCCGACACGTGGCGCGCGCGCGCTTGCGCCCCAGCGCGCAGCGCTCATGCGCAAAGCGCCCACGTGCCGACACGTGGCGCGCGCGCTTGCGCCCCTGCGCGCAGCGCTCATGCGCAAAGCGCCCACGTGCCGACACGTGGTGCGCTTGCGCCTGAGCGCACAGCACCTAAGCGCATAGCGCTCAAGGCGCTGGCCCCACGCATCCCTTGGATGCATTTTCCCCCTCTTTTTGTGTACATACATATATATATACATATGTATACAAATTTGTACACATACACATACTCCACGACACTGTCCCTGTTAGAAAAAAATTTCTAACGGGGCGCTGCCCCGCACCCTGCAAGGGGGCTGCTAGCCCCCTTGACCCCCAGCCCGCTATCCGGCTAGCGGGACCCCCGTAAAAAAACTCTGCGTGGCTCCCGATATATTCAAACCCCCCCTCCAAAACAACAACACACGTACACTGCACATTGAGTTCGCATGACCAGTTTAACCCGTCAATCGGAGGTTCCCTCGCTCCAAAGGTGAGGGGTAATTAACGGCAGCTTAGTCCGCGGCTGCCGGAGATTCGGATCCCCATAATCATTAAACCCCAGCCTACCTTAGGCAGGGGGAATCTGTAGTATACGCCTGACAAGCGCGCGTGTATTCCCATCTCAATGGGGTGACGAAAAACACCCTACAGATTCTGGCACGCCCGGTGGGACCCTTCTCTCCTCCCATATTCCGGGTTAAACGTTTATGCGAACTCAATCAATATACATATCGATTGCCTATACTGAAATGATGTTTTCTTTTCGTGCAGTAATCAACTTTCAACGACAATGTCTCCCAAGACGAATTCAACTTCCAAAGCGACCCCGATTCCGTACGTGGTCAAGATCAACGCTCGTATGGTTCTCCCCGTAAGCCTCAGTCGACAGTGGGAGGAACCGCCCCGCCAGTTTGGCTCCGTCATCATCTACCCTGCCGGAAGTGCTCACCTGGCGGAGATCCCGGCGGAACAGGTGGCCAAGCCGGTCTCAAGGGGCAAGAGGCCGAATGTCGTGATCTCCAAGGCACTACAACCGAAACTTAAGACGGTGTCTGAACGATTCTCTAGTGCTCTAGCAGGGGGCAAGAACTCCGGTACAAAGGGCAACATCAAATGTTGCGGACGAGCTCAGGCGATGACTCCAACAAATGCACAATTGAGCGTATCTCTAAGGCCCTCCATCGCCCGGACTGCGGCGTCTTCCCAAAGAGCCGAAGTCTGCCAGGTGCTTAGAACAGAAAAGTTAAGGCAGAAGCGGCTCAGGTATCGAGCCAACAAGAGGGCCAAGGCTTCGGCCAAATGGAATCTTGTGAAGTTCCAAGTGCTGGGTCGCCCCGCGACGACGGCTGAGTCTGGCGTAAGAATCAGCAATTTCTTCGAGCCTCTGAAGTGGGTTCAGAAAAATTCCATGACCGCCAGAATCAAGAAGACAACGGTCCGAACGATTCTACAAAGAGACGTGTCCCGTCCCCAACAGAAAAAGTATGACACTGTCTCTTCAAGAGTCTATCAAGCACTCTGTGCCGCACGAAAGCAGCGGGACAGACCCAAAAAAGAAGCGCCATCACCATTCAAGAAACTGGTTAGGCCAGCCGCCTTCAATCGACTACCAGCTACCGAAACAAGGGGGTCAAGACAGCAATCCGTGAAATCAGCTGCCAATGATAGAAAGACGGCCGGATATATCATCCATACGGTCTATATGGCGGGCGGGCGCCCCAGCGACAACCTTCGCAGCAAAAGCAAGGATGGGGCCACCACATCCCAAGCTCAATCTAGCCTGAATATGGTTGCCGCTGCCCAAGAACAGCCGCCCCCACTGGATGAAGAAAACCCTCTCGATGAGGATGATAGGCAGAAAGACCCCTCGGTCCATGCAGAGTCAAGCTCAGACAGCGAGGAAGAGCCGACTTTCCTCCCCAGGACCGCAGAGCAAGAGCTGCTTCAAGAGCTTCGAAAACAGCTCAGGAGCAAGGATAAAGAGATGGCCAAGCTCTATTCGAAAATTGACGACCTAACAAATGTTGTGATGCAGCTTACGGCTCAAATTGCTCGAGCGCCACCCAATCAAGCACAAGCCGCTACTAATCAGCCGGGTGATGACAATCCGAGGCAGCCAATGCCTGTTCCTTCGGGTCCAAGACTGGTCGAGCCACATGAGAGCCGTCCACACTCCGCTTCTGGGGACGCCTTGGCCCCAGATAGCACTATCCCGCTAACACAGGATCGGATAATGGATTTGGTCACCCGCAAGGTTAAAACATTGGTGGCCGAAGCCGAAGCTCAAAAAGAAATCGGCAGTAGTGGGCGGCCATATCCCGCGCAGTACGATCTGATTGAGTTCCCAAGCGGCTACGTCATTCCTAAGTTCGGAAGATTTGATGGAACGGGGAATGCAAATCAGTGTTAGTTGTATGTATGCCCTAGAGGCCAGTATTGTACAGATGATGTATATTATATTGGATGCTTGGACATATATAGAGATGACTTTCTTGCTCAATATGATAGTATGCTATCTGGTTACTCTTTATCTTAACATGTACACTAGTCTCTTTATACTGTCTTATAGTTACATGTTGGTAAAGCCCTTAGGATGTGTACTTGACTACCTGGACTATGATACAGATCATACTAGTGGGGACATGGTAGTCCATAAGTACATCCTTCAAGGTCCCTAGTCGTGGGTGTATCGAGACGGGGCATCGATATACCAGAGTACACTAGCGTATACGCTTCTCGACCCATGTGATGGGCGATGGATGATCCCATATCCATTGGTGTTTGACATCAGAGATGGTATACGGGTGCTCAGTGGAGACTGGGTACACTGGACGGACTCGCCGAGAACTCCCAGATGGTATTATACCTCACGTCAGATGGCAGTTCTCAGGTGACACTTGTACAGGTTAGTCTGTAGACCCGAGATCGTCATAGAGTCTTGTGTGATTCCCACTGTGCTTTGATCTCCACCTTACCACGTCCATTAGGGCGTGCAAAACGGTGGTCTTTGGGTACAGTCCCGAGTCACATGGAGGCAATGAGTGATAGGAGGGGTTTCGTCTCTCCCGGTATTGGGGGTAGATGTTGCGCTGTGCTCGATTGGCCGTAACAGGGAAGTCCCTGGCCATGGCTGATCAGAGATTTGCTAGTAAGTGTTACCAGTAGTTTCTCGACCCGTTACGAGCCTCACATCGGCATGACTTATCGGGTTATTGGGGTCTGACGTTTACCATCCCTAGACTTGATATGCGACATATCAGACGAAGAGACCGGACTGTACGGTAAGTGTTGCTGGTCGGATTCGCAGGAGTGTGAGCGGGCTAGCTCGTCGATCTTCTGATCGCTCAATACCCGGGTGGCCGTTACGTTTAGCAGACCGCTTGCGGCTTGTGGGTGTTTGATATGATCATCATCTGCTACCAGCGTATTGACGAGTCTTTAGAGTCCTACACAGAGGTTTCCTGGCTCAAGCGAAACGAAATAGGAGCGCATATGAGATATGTGCAGGACCGAGAATAATGCGTGTATGTGATACCGCATTTCATTCTCGCGATATATGTTTCGATTGGTTATATTCGATATGACCTAGTTATCGAATCATTGATTCGATAAATCGATACATTGGATTCTAGTCGGTTATGTGCGACATGACCGGATCATTGAATCAAATGTTGATTTAATGATTTAATGCATAATTATATATTTGATATATTGCATTGCATTAACTAGTATTGGTTCATTTTAAACGGATTTTTCTCACTTGATGCACATTGTATATGTGATATGCTTTAGTGCACTACTTTGTATCATGTTTGATGATACTTGATATTGTGGTTAAGTGTAAAGGGTTAAACTATGGTTAAGTGATGATTAGGGTTTGGGTTTTTCATTTATTTATTTGTTTATTTATTTGGAAAGGATTAAGTTAAGAATGGTGGCTTATTTTGGAGCTATGTTGAAGCTTCTTGAAGCTTTGACAAAGTCCACCATCCTTATCTCATCCTTAACCCTAACCACTCTAACTAACCTTGGTTTAATCTCTACACTTGACCATGGTCAAGATATGATAAGTATTCATATTAGTTTTATTTTAAAAGATGAAGACTTATCATTCTATCTTGATCTTCATCTTCTTCTTCTTCTTCAAGCTCAAGGTCCATCAATGGCAACTTGAGTTAAAGTGAGATAAATCCAATTCTAAAGTGAACCCACCTCCTATTTCTTCACCCTCTACCTCTTGCCAAGTTGTTTTGGGTGTTTTCTTCACAAGTTTCACAACTTTGTGAAGTCGGAGCTTGAGTTTGTGCAACCTCGACGTAGATCGTCTTTGACACGAAGCCGACGACCCATTCCGCATGTTTCTCCGATGAAGCCGTCACGAGAGTCCAAGGTTCAAGATGGACAGCGAGAGGACGCCCTCGTGGAGCCAAGGAAGTGGGTATCCGGATCTACAAAGGTTGTAGCATCTTAACTTTAGTTAAATTGTTAACTAGATTTATATTTCGCCTAGAATTCTAGCGACGATCCGTTGTCTAGGGTTTCTCGGCACCATTTTTTTTGAAATTGGCATGTTCGATGCCTTGTGAGACCTCACTAGGGTGCCTAGGAACCTTACAGTGGTATCAAAGCCTAGCTAGAGCCTTAGGCGAAGTCCAGACGGAGTTTGAAGTCCGAACGAACCCGAAAACCCATTACAAACATGCTCTCTGTACTTTTTCTAAAAACGTGGATTTTTCCAGATTAAAAGTTGCCAAAAAATTCAGCAGGGAATATAGTGAGTTACTGTGAAACACGTGCTGATAAATCCTCTAACTAAGCGCGGATCCGCGGCCCCCACCATAGCACTAGCGGCACTTCCGCGGCCACCCTGTAGATTTACATCACGTGGCTTGCACAGTAATTCATGTTTTGTAGTGCTGAGTCTTCTGGAAATTTTTAATATTTTTTCCAGAGTTGAATTTTTCTGGGTTGTTTTGGGATTTCATGGACTCGATCGGATTATCAAATTTTGTCTGTGTGGCTTTCCGGATAAATTTTAGAATATGTTAAAAAGTTCGACCGGATATAAATACCCACTTTTTCCCCTGTCGGGAAATTTCCAAGTGTTGGATTTTTTCGAAGTTTAACGACGTTCTAAGTAGTGCAAGTAACGCGATGGACCCTCTAGAAGACAACAAACCTTAACTCGATTATGTGACCGTCTTGAACTGCCCTTTGAACCTTCGGGTTTGGGGCAGTACGGCGTGCCACATGTGAGGCGTTGGCTTGACCCTTCTACGGCTGGACCGTCGGTACTGAGGCACGAACTGAATGTTGTTAGACTTATTTCATGTGTTGAGCTGTATCGGGAAAACTAGGGTATTCGACTGTTCGATCGGAAAGTTTAACATTTTCTGTTTATCTGGAATGTGATACAATAATTGGAATTCACAAACAGTTATGAGATAACTGGATGAATGTTATAAATCTAGGAGTTTAGTCCCATACGATATTGAAAAGAGTTTTCGATAATGAGACTAAAATGCGGGGTTTGTAACTGTTAGGCATGTGATGTCTAAAGAGGTTGCGGATTCCAATTGTTGTAGTTTTACACTTTCTTTTCTGTGACCGTAAGTGTAGTATGTTCATATCGCCGGTTTCGTTGCTATACATCAACGACAATTGGGGTATGCATACTTACTTACGTTGATGACATGTGATGTTATGTGTTGCTGGATATGTTATATTGGATCGTCGTGTTCGAATAGCCGGGGTTTTTTATGTGAGATGAGTGTTTTTCATTTTCATTCATGTAAAAACTTGTATGTAATATTCTTTTATTTGGGGCACTTCCAGGTAGCGGAAGTTGTCACCCTTTGTATATTATTTACTTTTCCGCATTAGGATAGACCCAAGGAGGGGAGCACAAGTAACCGGGTTCTGGGGTCCAGTGGGAGACCAACTCGAGGAGTCGAGTCCGGGTCTCCTAACCCTAGAATTGGCAGGGTTGCTTGCCGCTCTCGTAGGGGTCTAGGGGTGTGGGATTGGCTATTCATCACGACCGTGGAATCCGTGTTTTATACTGGCTCGTATTGAAAACACGGACGTCCTAGTATATCCAATATTTCATATGTTTATTCTGCTGCGATATCTGTGATGTGATTCTGTGATGGATATAGTATATGGTATATATGATATATTATATAGACGTTACTTATGTTTTACACCCGCGCTAGCCCTGCCCTGCTCTGTCGTTAGTTACCTAACCTAACGGTGCACGAGGGGACATCGAGGCGAATGCGGATGGCATAAGTGTACGTCATATCTATCTGTGATGTTTAGGTATTTAAATGATGGGACTTCATTAATGTGATTAATGAAAGAAAAGAAACCTAAGATGTTGTAGAATCAGATTTTAAACAAAACAGGTAGCTACAGTTCTTGCTTTGCATAGCGGTATATATGATATACCCTGCACCTTATTCGATGAGGAAAAGACCGAGATCCCTTCACCGGGAGTGACTCCTTTAGCAATAACTGGCAGATGCTACACACTCGGTTTGCTTTTGACTGCTTTTGGGTTTTTGCTTTGCACAGCGATATATATGATATATCCCGCACCTCATTCGACGAGGAAAGGACCGAGATCCCTTCGCCGGGAGTGACTCCTTTAGCAAAACTAGAAAAGCCTCAAAATCACTCCATTTCAAAACTTCATTTGATTCTACAACGATATCAAGTTCATTACGCTCATGGTTTTTATGAAAAACCTGCGTAGCCCTCCGTCATTTCAGATAAGTATTAGTTAGTATTCGTGCTGCGGTAGTTTGGCCTCCGTCAAAGCGCAGTGTACGGTAGCTAACTAGTGCTTATCTGCTAGCATATGATGCGATTGGATTAGGGTATTCGTACGGCGTTGTTTGGCCTCCGTCAAGGGTCGTGCGGGTGGGTTTAATTCAATCAGGAAATGACGGGTTGAACTTGACTAGCGGACTATGGGTTGTTTGGCCTCCGTCAAGGTCATAGGACGCTAGGGGCAAAATATTATCGGGAATTTCAAGTGTTGAAATTTGCAATGAGATTGCATACCTTCTATGAGATAGTTGGATCCCGATACCCACTGCGAGTAAGAGTTACTCCTGGGAGAGTTTTACACATTGCAATTAGCCGATCAAGTAGGTGTCTAGAAAGGTGTTAACGAGGTTACGCCTCTGGGAAAACGAGGTTTACATTAATTAGGTTCGTGCGAAAGCACGGGGGACCTCCCTCAAAGTACCGACATTGGCCTGGCTGAAAGATTGGCGAACTTGTAGTGTGTAATTAATCCCGGCTAGTCTTTCCTTTTAAGGTTTGGAGGAAGATTTGATAAAAAGCAGTGGGAGCCATCCTGATTAGATAAGATAATAACCAATCTGATCTTGCACGAGCATACGCTAAAGTGTTTTCTTCTCTCTCTCTCCAGGTAGCGACCAGTTCATGCCTTAATCAAGATAATAATATGGATGTATTGACCGAACCCGCATGTTATACTGTGCTGGGGAACGTTGGTTCCGTTCTTTCTTATAAGAGTTATAGGAATGAACAGGATATAGGGGAATACCAGGATTCCCATACCACCCGAATGAAGAAAGTACATGTTGATGCATTTTCTTCGGGTGTGTTCGTTACTGAGAACTGTTTCTCCATTTGCTCTACGTCCTGGGTATTAGATACCGGGTCAGGATCCCATATATGTAATCAGTTACATGGGCTTAGAAAAGGAAGAGAACTTGGAGAAGGTGATAAAGACATTAGAGTTGGAAATGGTGCAATTGTTGCAGCTAAGACTGTCGGGGAATATCACCTTGTATTACCAACTGGTAATACATTGGTTCTGAACGAATGCTATTACATGCCGAACCTGATATGCAACATTATATCGGTTTCTTTATTAAGTAAAGAGGGATATAATTTTGTACTACAGGACAATGTTATGAACATTTTCCATAACCAAAAGTTGGTTGGATCAGGCACGTTGTGCAATGGCATTTATGTTCTAAACCAATCAACAGTTCTGAGTATAACAAACACACACAAGAGGAAGAGTTCAGAACTGAATGATTCTTTCTTGTGGCATTGTAGACTAGGTCACATCAATGCGACACGACTGGCTAAGTTGCATAAAGATGGGTATTTGAAACCTTTCGAATTTTCATCTTATGACACTTGCCAGTCATGTCTCAAAGGCAAGATGACCAAAACTCCGTTTACGGGACACGGAGAAAGAGTTACCGAACTCTTGGGACTGATACATAGTGATGTATGCGGTCCCATGTCTACACATGCCAGGAATGGTTCTTCATACTTCATTACATTCACTGACGATCTCTCTAGATTCGGATATGTGTTCCTGATGAAACACAAATCAGAAGCTTTTGAGAAATTTAGGGAATATAAACAAGAAGTTGAGAACCAAACCGGAAAAAGTATTAAAATCCTTCGATCTGATCGAGGAGGAGAATACTTAAGCAATGAATTCCTGGACTTCCTAAAAGAGAATGGGATTCTCTCTCAGCTGACTCCTCCATATACACCACAGCACAACGGTGTATCGGAGCGGAGAAATCGCACCCTATTAGATATGGTGCGCTCTATGATGAGTACAGCTGAGTTACCTATTTCCTTCTGGGGATATGCACTGGAGACTGCTGCATACCTACTGAATAGAGTTCCGACCAAATCAGTGCCTACCACTCCATATGAGATATGGAATGGCAAGAGACCATGTCTTAATTTTATTCAGATATGGGGTTGTCCGGCCTATGTTAAAACACAAAATCCGGACAAGCTCGAGGCAAGGTCTGTTCTATGTAAGTTTGTTGGATATCCCAAACATTCGCGAGGGTATATCTTCTACCACTCCGAGGAACAAAAAGTGTTTGTTTCTCGACATGCCACTTTCTTAGAAAAAAGTTTTCTTATGAAACAAATAAGTGGCATTGAGGTAGAACTGGAAGAGGTTCCAGCAATACAGACTACAACAGAAGATTTGGTTGAACCAGAGGATTCCGTAGTTCCCGATGAACCCCAGCCTCTCCGCCGATCTAGTAGGGTTCCTCGCCAACCTGAGAGATACTACGGTTTTCTCATTGATGGTGGCAGTGAGGATTGCATCATGGAGGATGATGACCCAACTAGCTTCGAGCAGGCCATCACGAGTGGGGACTCAGTGAAATGGCTGGATGCTATGCGGTCCGAGATGGATTCCATATACACCAACAAAGTATGGACTTTGGAAGTTGCTCCTGAAGGGGTAAAACCCATTGGGAGCAAGTGGATCTTCAAGAAGAAACTCGGTGTAGATGGGAAAGTGGAGACTTTCAAAGCTAGACTTGTAGCAAAGGGTTTTCGTCAAAGACCAGGTGTGGACTATGACGAAACTTTTTCTCCAGTGGCTATGCTTAAATCCATCCGAATCATGCTTGCCATTGCTGCCTTTCATGACTACGAAATCTGGCAAATGGATGTTAAGACCGCCTTTCTAAATGGTGATTTAGAAGAGTGCGTGTACATGACTCAGCCAGAGGGCTTCGTAGACAGTGGGAGCAGCGGGAAGGTGTGCAAGCTGCTTAAATCCATTTATGGATTAAAGCAAGCATCGCGGAGTTGGAACATCTGCTTTGACGTCGTTATCAAAGAGTTTGATTTCGTCAAAAATCCAGATGAACCTTGTATCTACAAGAAGGTGGCAGAGAGTAAGGTTGTCTTCCTCGTATTGTACGTGGACGACATACTCTTGATAGGAAATGATATTCCTATGCTGCAATCGGTCAAGCTCTTCTTATCACAAAGATTCTCGATGAAAGATCTTGGTGATGCCTCCTGCATATTGGGGATTAGGATCTATAGAGATAGATCCAAACGGATATTGGGATTGTCCCAATCCAGGTACATTGACACCATACTAAAGAGGTTTAGTATGGAAGAATCCAAGCGTGGGAATTTGCCCACGATCTCTGGAGTCACTCTCTCCAAAGTGATGTCTCCCAAGACTGATTTGGAGAGAGCTCGCATGCAAGGGATACCCTATGCTTCGGCAGTAGGCTCTATCATGTATGCGATGCTATGTACCAGACCCGATGTGGCATACTCACTAAGTGTAGTGAGCAGGTATCAAGCTGATCCTGGAGAGAGTCACTGGACAGCTGTGAAGAGCATTCTCAAGTACTTGCGAAGGACTAGAGATATGTTCTTGGTGTATGGTAGCGGAGAACTCCAAGTGGAGTCCTTTACCGATTCGAGCTTCCAGAGTGATAAGGACGACTCTAAGTCGCAGTCGGGCTTTGTCTTTACCTTTTACGGAGGGGCGGTTAGCTGGAAGAGTTCCAAGCAGGAAACCGTGGCAGACTCGACGATGGAGGCTGAATACATCGCTGCCAACGATGCTGCTAAAGAAGCTGTCTGGATCAAGAAGTTCATTACTGAACTTGGAGTGGTTCCATCCATTGAGCGTCCAATACCTTTGTATTGTGATAACAATGGAGCGGTGGCTTTGGCCAAGGAACCCAGGTCCCATCAGCGATCCAGGCATATTCTGAGGCGGTATCACCTGATCCGGGAGATAGTTGATCGCCGGGAGATCGAGGTCAGGAGGGTTGACACGAAGAACAACACCGCGGATCCACTCACGAAGGCCATTCCCCAGATACAGTTTGAGAGACTCTTCGGGATGCTCGGTATGCGATACTACAGCAGCTGGCCCTAGTGCAAGTGGGAGATTGTTAGTTGTATGTATGCCCTAGAGGCCAGTATTGTACAGATGATGTATATTATATTGGATGCTTGGACATATATAGAGATGACTTTCTTGCTCAATATGATAGTATGCTATCTGGTTACTCTTTATCTTAACATGTACACTAGTCTCTTTATACTGTCTTATAGTTACATGTTGGTAAAGCCCTTAGGATGTGTACTTGACTACCTGGACTATGATACAGATCATACTAGTGGGGACATGGTAGTCCATAAGTACATCCTTCAAGGTCCCTAGTCGTGGGTGTATCGAGACGGGGCATCGATATACCAGAGTAGACTAGCGTATACGCTTCTCGACCCATGTGATGGGCGATGGATGATCCCATATCCATTGGTGTTTGACATCAGAGATGGTATACGGGTGCTCAGTGGAGACTGGGTATACTGGACGGACTCGCCGAGAACTCCCAGATGGTATTATACCTCACGTCAGATGGCAGTTCTCAGGTGACACTTGTACAGGTTAGTCTGTAGACCCGAGATCGTCATAGAGTCTTGTGTGATTCCCACTGTGCTTTGATCTCCACCTTACCACGTCCATTAGGGCGTGCAAAACGGTGGTCTTTGGGTACAGTCCCGAGTCACATGGAGGCAATGAGCGATAGGAGGGGTTTCGTCTCTCCCGGTATTGGGGGTAGATGTTGCGCTGTGCTCGATTGGCCGTAACAGGGAAGTCCCTGGCCAGGGCTGATCAGAGATTTGCTGGTAAGTGTTACCAGTAGTTTCTCGACCCGTTACGAGCCTCACATCGGCACGACTTATCGGGTTATTGGGGTCTGACGTTTACCACCCCTAGACTTGATATGCGACATATCAGACGAAGAGACCGGACTGTACGGTAAGTGTTGTTGGTCGGATTCGCAGGAGTGTGAGCGGGCTAGCTCGTCGATCTTCTGATCGCTCAATACCCGGGTGGCCGTTACGTTTAGCAGACCGCTTGCGGCTTGTGGGTGTTTGATATGATCATCATCTGCTACCGGCGTATTGACGAGTCTTTAGAGTCCTACACAGAGGTTTCCTGGCTCAAGCGAAACGAAATAGGAGCGCATATGAGATATGTGCAGGATCGAGAATAATGCGTGTATGTGATACCGCATTTCATTCTCGCGATATATGTTTCGATTGGTTATATTCGATATGACCTAGTTATCGAATCATTGATTCGATAAATCGATACATTGGATTCTAGTCGGTTATGTGTGACATGACCGGATCATTGAATCAAATGTTGATTTAATGATTTAATGCATAATTATATATTTGATATATTGCATTGCATTAACTAGTATTGGTTCATTTTAAACGGATTTTTCTCACTTGATCACATTGTATATGTGATATGCTTTAGTGCACTACTTTGTATCATGTTTGATGATACTTGATATTGTGGTTAAGTGTAAAGGGTTAAACTATGGTTAAGTGATGATTAGGGTTTGGGTTTTTCATTTATTTATTTGTTTATTTATTTGGAAAGGATTAAGTTAAGAATGGTGGCTTATTTTGGAGCTATGTTGAAGCTTTGACAAAGTCCACCATCCTTATCTCATCCTTAACCCTAACCACTCTAACTAACCTTGGTTTAATCTCTACACTTGACCATGGTCAAGATATGATAAGTATTCATATTAGTTTTATTTTAAAAGATGAAGACTTATCATTCTATCTTGATCTTCATCTTCTTCTTCTTCTTCAAGCTCAAGGTCCATCAATGGCAACTTGAGTTAAAGTGAGATAAATCCAATTCTAAAGTGAACCCACCTCCTATTTCTTCACCCTCTACCTCTTGCCAAGTTGTTTTGGGTGTTTTCTTCACAAGTTTCACAACTTTATGAAGTCGGAGCTTGAGTTTGTGCAACCTCGACGTAGATCGTCTTTGACACGAAGCCGACGACCCATTCCGCACGTTTCTCCGATGAAGCCGTCACGAGAGTCCAAGGTTCAAGATGGACAGCGAGAGGACGCCCTCGTAGAGCCAAGGAAGTGGGTATCCGGATCTACAAAGGTTGTAGCATCTTAACTTTAGTTAAATTGTTAACTAGATTTATATTTCGCCTAGAATTCTAGCGACGATCCGTTGTCTAGGGTTTCTCGGCACCATTTTTTTTGAAATTGGCATGTTCGATGCCTTGTGAGACTTCACTAGGGTGCCTAGGAACCTTACAATCAGCACGTCGCCCACTTCAAAGCATCGTGCGGAAATACAGGGGGCAATGACGCGCTCCTTCTTCGTCAGTTTGTCAACAGCCTGACCGGTGTTGCTTTCGATTGGTACGCGAGCATACCAGACGGGTCCGTCATTACCTTTGCCCAAATGGAGTCTCTGTTCCGGCAAAGGTTCATGAGCGTCAGTGATAAAATCTCCATAGCCGACCTTGTGAGGACTAAGCCGGGGAAGAATGAAAGCAACACTGACTTTATCGCCCGATGGCGTAATCTCACGGTCAAGTGTGAACCGCCGCTGGAGCAGGACCAGTCCGTCAGCCTTCTCATTGGGAACCTCAGCAATTGGATGGTCCCATTCTTGTGTACAGCGGGCCTCAAGACATTTCAGGAGCTAACCAAGAAAGTTCAAATGCTGGAACGCTCGAAGCAAGAGTCCCCGCCGGACTCTCAGAGAGACAAAACCTGGAAAAGCAAGCGGGACGACAACCGTAAAAGCGGGAATTCCAGCAGTACCAATGTCTTCAATGCGTCCGACAATGAAGAAAAGCGAAGGGCGGCCGAATCCAAAACTAACCGGTCTCGAAAGCCATTGCTAGGAGGAAATGGGCCTTCCCTAGAGGAGAAAAAGAACAAGGTTTACTCTTTCAGAAGGGACAAGGTCCGCAAGATATTTAAAGATGCCTTGAACAACGGCCTACAATTGCCGGAGTCGAAAAGACCCCAAGAAGCAAAAATGACCGACAATCCTCTGTATTGCCCATACCACCGAGTAGTGAGACATGCGATCGAGGATTGCTATATCTTCAAGGACTGGGTCGAGAAGCAGTACAAGGCTGGAGAGATCGAGCTGTCCAAAAGAGTGTTGGTGAACAATCAAGTTGCAACCACCAACTTTATACAGACAGAAGTTGAAGCCTGCTGGGAGCAGACAGCCGAACCCGCTGCCCTGAGGGACGAAATTGACTCATCGCGGCCTCCGTGGAGTACGCACATATCTAATAAGACGAAGAAGATGATAAAGCTACTTCAGAAAGAACCCAGGACGGAATGGGAAGGGCAGAAGAAGCCTACCAGTCCAGCTGCCAATGCAGCTCCATCAGGCTCAAAATCCAAGAAGCTCAAGAAGAAGAAAAGTGCAGCTCGGCGCGAAAAAGAGTCTGCAGGGAGATCGACCATTCAAAAATACATCGATTCCCTCGAAGAATATGAACAAAAGGAAAGAACATTGATTCAATTGAAGGAGTTCTTCCCTGTACAAGCGGCTGAAATTCTGGAGGAGTTAGAAGAAGACTCCAATGAAGAGATCCCAGTAGTGACCTACTATGCCATCCATCTTGGCAGCGACTCCGAGGATGAGCTCTGTTTTCCCGAAGAGGACGAGGAGCTTACCACAAGTGCCAATCAAATCCAGCTCAGAAGTGGAAGGGCTCTACCGCAAAATCAGGGCAACGCCCTGTTCCCCTCCGAATGGCGGCCGAGACATTAGGACGTCGGTGCCTGAGGTTCGGGGCAGATGCTATTTGGTTTTATCCGTTTATCTCTCCGAAGATGCCAAGTTGATTTATGGCACCGTGTATCGGAGGTTTTAGACGGATGCGGCCGATGTAGCAGACTTCGTCAGATTCCCCCTCAGGGTGAGGGGTTTTTGATTGTGGGGACGCTCTTCCCTGCAGGCGCAAGCCCCTGCAGTTAATTACGCTACCGCATCGCGGTAACAACTTTCTCCTTCTCCAGAATTTCACTTCGTGTCGTGTGTGTTTTTTTTGTTTGTGGTTGCCCGTGGATTGTATACGGAGACTGAGTAATGCCGTCCCCCGTAGGATGTGGATTAGTCCAAATCCGTATTTACTTAGATTTGGGTTTGGTGTTTTTAGTTTAAGGATGCATTAGTCGTGTTGCGGCTAAGATCAACTTAAACGTTCGTTAAGAATACATTAGTCCTGTTTTAGACTAAGATCAACTTAACGTAGTGATTAATTTAATTATATGGCCATCAGGACTCGTCACCTCTCTGACGTCGTTAAAGGATTACAACGACATGTATCAGAGGAGCTCGGAGATGTACCCTCGTACTAGAGTTGATTGGGAGTTTTATAATCCATTTAAATGTTTAAGGATACGTTAGCCATGTTTGGGGCTAAGATCAACTTAAACGGGACCGTTTAGATCCGGCAAAAGAGCGTTTGGAGGCTCTATTGTTTCAGTTTGGGGACGCAGTGATCCGTTTTCCAGTTCAGGGACGTGGTGGTCCATCGCCAGTTTAGGGACGTGGTGGTCCATCGCCAGTTTAAGGACGTGGTGGTCCGATATTAGTTTAGGGATGTTTCGGTCCATTGCCAGTTTAGGGACGTAGTGGTCCATCGCCAGTTTAGGGACGTGGTGGTCCGCATTCCAGTTTTGGGGACGTGGTGGTCCGTATTCCAGTTTTAGGGACGTGGTGGTCCATCGCCAGTTTAGGGACGTCGCGGTCCAATGTTAGTTTAGGGACGTTCCGGTCCAATATTAGTTTAGGGACGTCTCGGTCCGATGTTAATTTAAGGACGTCTCGGTCCTATGTTAGTTTAAGGACGTCTCGGTCCGATGTTAGTTTAAGGACGTCTCGGTCCGATGTTAGTTTAAGGACGTCTCGGTCCATGAGTTTAAGGACCCCGCAGTCCATATGGGTGTGTGGTCGTTGGGACCCGTCACCTCTTTGACGTCGTTGAGGAATTACAACGATGGATGTCAAAGGAGTTCGGAGATGTACCCTCGAACCGGATGTAGATTGATTTAGGAGAGCCATTTTGCTCAGTCAATTTAATTTAAGGACTTATGGCCACGATTGGGCTAAGTCTAGAAAGGATGCAGAGCATCAATTTTATTTGGGCCCAGCCCTTTTATTGCTTTGCAATTTATTTTGGCCTGCTAGGTCTTTTTGATTTGGGCCTAGCCCTTCAAGTAATGCATTGCATTTGTGCAAAGCACCAAGAATCTTTTAGATTCAGGAAAAGAAGTGCAGAGCACTTTTTAATTTCTTGATCTAAATTTAGATCAAAGAAAAGAAAGAAATCTTTTCTTTCTTTCTGTCTCAGAGAACCAGAGGTTCATAGCAAGTGCAAGGCACTATTTTTATTATTTTTATTTATTTATTTATTTATTTATTGAAGATCACTGATCTTGTTTTTTAGATCAATGATCTATTCTTTAAGAGAATTTTCTCTTATCTCAAAGGTTTTTACCTTCATTTTTTTGTATTCTCAAGGAGTTCTCAAAAGTTCTCTTCTCTCTTCTTCTTTTTTTTATAAAACCAGATGATCCCTTTGAAATGAGGTTTGGGGTCCTTTTTATAGTGCTCAAAAATTAGTTAAATTTGTTAAAAAGATCTTTTTCTGAGTGATTTGGGGAATTTTCCCCACCGTTGGATCTTTGATCCAAGGTCCCCTGTTTTACAGAAGAAATCTTCTTGTTTTAATAAGAACAGAAAAAATTTCCTCAAATCTTCATTCTATTGTTGCGCAACTCACCAGCGCGTGACACGTGTCGCGCAGTAAGGCGCTTGCGCAGCTGAGCTTGTGCAACTGCACCGCTGAGCGTGTGCACTTGCGCAACTGTGTCTGCGCAACTGCGCAGACACGTGTCGCGCAGAGGTGCGTTTGCGCAGTTGTGCTTGCGCAACTGCGCAGACACTTGTCGCGCAGTTGTGCTTGCGCAACTGCGCAGACACGTGGCGCGCTGTGGTGCACTTGCGCAACAGCGTTTGCGCAACTACGCAGACACGTGTCGCGCAGCAGTGCGCTTGCGCAACTGCGCAGACACGTGGCGCGCTGTGGTGCACTTGCGCAACAGCGTTTGCGCAACTGCGCAGACACGTGTCGCACAGCGGTGCGCTTGCGCAGTTGTGTTCGCACAACTGCGCAGACACGTGTCACGCAGCGCAGCGCTTGCGCAACTGAGCGTTGCTTTTGCTTTTTAAAGAGCCTTGCTCTGATTGGACGCACTGCCTTGGGCGTTGTGCTGCCGAGTCAACTTCTGACACGTGGCAAATTGCGCGCAGTGCACGGGATCTGAAGCGTTGCTTCAAAATTTTGAATTTTTGAAATTCAAACAGAGCCTTGCTCTGATTGGGGGAACAAATGCCCCCCCACCGTTGCGCTCACGTGGCGCGCACGTGAGTGCAGCGGTGGCAAGATCCTGACTGTTGGATCATGGGGGTCAGTTGAAGGGGCGCAGGCGCCTATAAATAGGACCTTTGGTCCTTAGAAAATTCTTTACTACTTCAAGAATTTTGACTCAGAGCCTTGCTCTTGCTTAAGAATTTTCAGAGCCTTGCTCTTGATTGATTTTTCAAGAACTCCAGAGTTCATAACCATCTTAGGTATTTAACAAAATTAAATTAACTTAAATTAAAACAAATTAATAGAGCCTTGCTCTTATAGATCTTTGATCTAAAACCTTTTTGGGGTTTCCTCAACAGAGCTTTGCTCTTATAGATCTTTGATCTAAAGAGAACCCCTTTGGGGTTTCTTCAACAGAGCCTTACTCTCAAAAAATTACGGAGATCTTGTTCCTGGGTTTTAACCTATGAACAGAGCCTTGCTCCTAGATTAAATATAGATCTCCCCCCTTATATATATATATATATATATATATATATATATATATATATATAAATGGAGAACTCTTAAAAGTTTTCCTGGATCTTTAGGATCCCAAAATTTTTCTTTTAATCCTTAGGGGTTATAGTTTTCATTACTATTACAGAGCTAGGCTCTTTTTTAAGAAGTTTTATTCCTTTGAGACCAGAGTTTGACAAATGTCACTCTGTGACAGAGCTTTGCTCTAAAAAGAGGAGATTTTCTCCTTGTCTCTAGGGATTCCCCCCCCCAATGAGGATATTCTCTTGGGGGTCTTTTTCATTGACTGACAGTCTCATCCAATGATGGGACTGTCTTATCAAATGATGCGCCGTCATCTTGATTTTGTGGGTCCCCTTTTGGTCCCCTACCCACTGCATTGTAGTGTGATGTAGGACTTTGAAATGTGAAGCATTGGAACACTAACGATTATATTATTTTTTTTCTTTTTCTACAGGAAACATGTCTGAAGATCTGTCTTTCCCTTTCGTTCGTTCAGAAGGAGGGTTCCCACATTCGCCAGTGGACTGGGTGGTGCTTGCTCTGATTAAAGATCACGATCCTGAGTGCAAGAAACTTCACCTATGGGGAAGGTGGTACAGCCAGATCATCCAAGGCCGTTGCAGCTTTAGCTCCGCCTCGCCCTCTGAGCCCATAGCCGCGATCCCTTATGCGGACAAGCCTCCGGTGAAGTATGCCGTGGAGGTTAAAAATTGGAATTCCGACGACCTCCTTCAGCCTGCAATCGGTGCCATCCCGGTGCAACCGCCGCCGGCGATAGATATCTTGGGGAGGCGAATCTGTCAGGGTGAAGCACGCCCTTGGGGGCAGGCTTATAATATTGGACTGATCCCGCGACCGCTTGCCGGATATTTGCCCTGGGCCCGCTACATCTTAGCGGCGAAAAGGACTCATCTGACGACGATTGGTTTATATTTACGTTTCACTTTTCGAATATCCCTCTCCTCCAACATGGTGGATAAAGGCCTTTATTGAACAATGGAATATCCCCACCCACACCTTCTTGACAGCGGATAGGGAAGTCTCCATCTCTTTGGAAGAATTTGTTGAGATTTCAGGTCTACCAGTGAGGGGGGAGCACTACGAGGAGCTGCTTCCTCCTGACGAGTACGTCTTTGCCACCAAGCAGTTGGTATTTGACTTAACTCCAGAAAATGCCATCCAGCATCAGCATCCGGGCTTGGTGAAGGTGTTGGAGATTTATGAGGAACTGCATTTAGAATCGGGCGACCGGGGCGTCAGTTTCGCGGATTTCATTGCTCGCTTTATTCGCCCGGAGTTCCTATCAGAGCAGAGCGAGAAGTTCGCTCAGCTTGTCGACCCTTTTGGTTTCGGCTTGGACCGCCGACCTACATCGGAAAATGACCAGCGGGATTTTTATCTCCCCGGCACTGCCAGCGTCCCTTTCTCAGAGATCGCCGTTCCTGGCATGGACGAGGAGACTTTTTTTATAGGTTTCTTGGGTCTATGGCTATGCAGCTTCGCGCTCCCCATGCATCCACGCCTCATGCGGCCCTCCGTCTTTTACCCGGCGCATCGAATGGCGGCTGGTTTGCAGCTATCGGTAGGGATTGCCGGGCTGGCTTACCTTTATAATGGACTTAGCGTAGCGGCGGACGCTAATGAGCCTGGGGTACAGCCTGCTAACTTCCCGATGCACTACTTCACTTCTTGGATGGAGCTGCATGTGCGAGGGGTGTTTGGTGCCCATAAGACTCCTCCGTTCTTTGAGAAATACAAACTCCCAAGAATCATACGGTTGGTCCGGGCTTCAATTGTGGTTGCACCTCCGCGGGAGTCTAGGGGACTGCTCCTGCGTTCACATCTAGTCGGAGCGAAGATCTCTTTTGTGGATAAGGTCATCACCATAGGCTCAGAGACCACTAAGTCAGTGGTGCCGCTGCGCGATGACTTTAAGGGCGGGGCTTCTGTACTGAAGGCTCGGGAAATCCTTCACCTTTACTCCATTCGGCCGGGCTACCTAGTATTTAGGCAGAATGAGACGGCTCTCTTTATGAGGTATAACCCACATCGATTTGCCCGACAATCGAGCTACAATCAAGGGATCCCGATGGAAGCCTTTCTGGAAACACCCGCGGCCAACCAAGGGGGAATAAGGAATGCGATGCATCATTTCACCCGGCTCAATACAGGCTCCTATTTTTTTATCAGTGAGCCTAGCTGTGCCCCTAAAATAATCCATCCGTATGTAGCCTGGTATGCGCATGCTATGGGCCCAATCATTTTAATGGAGAAACGTCTGCTGGTTGACCGTAGGGCCGCGCCTCCTGGCGGTGATCGCAAGGCTCCCTTGCAGCCAAGGATCCAGGTCATCCCCCCGATAAAAGATGCCAGAGCTGGCCGACCGCGCGTGTTGAGCCCCCCGCGTGGATTGCCATTGCCCACTACGGTGGATGCACCGCCGGCGCCCCGTGCTCCCACGAAGACGGTTAATGTGGTATCACCAGGGTCTGGCGGAGGGGCAGAGATCGGGACTCGCCGCCCTAAAGTGGCTGCCAAGCGCAAATCCGCTCCGGGTGGATCTAAAGCTGGTGGACAGCAGAAAAAGAAGAAGTCCGCCCTTTCCCTCGATGCGATCCTCAGCTCAAATCCTGCGGCTCCTCCTGCCGAGGCCATATGTGAGTATGGCAGCAATGAGGGCTTTATGGTGGACCCTGAGGACACCAATTTAGCTGCTGCCATTGCAGCTTCGGAGCGATCGGCAAGGCTCGAAGCAATGTTAAGCAGACTCGCTGAGTCAGGTAATCATCAGCCGCTTTATTTGTCATTTTACTGCATTTTTATTATTATCTTGAGCTAATATTTGCTTCATTCTCAACAGGTATTTCTACTGAAGTGGCCATTGCTGCCTCTTTGAAGACCTTCCAGGAGGAGGAGAAGAAGCGTGTCCCAGCAGGCGTTGGTACGTCCCACCCTTTTCCCTTTCATAAGGAAAGTTTGTCATCTTCTCTGATGGTCAACCTAACCTTCTTTTGTTTCTTTGCAGAGGTTATATCAGTTGACGCGGGGATCCTTCCCGAGCCCGTTACCGAAGTCCCGGCTTCGTCGAAGTTGCCGCAAGAGCCTCGGCTTGACAAAACGACGAGGGATGCCCTGAAAAACCTAGAGGCTTCCCTATTCACGGACGAGGACACCTCAATTAGGGAAGCTCTAGTGGCATCCGTCTCAACGGCTCGGGAGGAGCGGAAGCGGTTGAGACGCGAAGCAAAGGCGCGTAGAGCTGCTTTGGCCGCGGGAGCGGGTCCCAGTTGTAGGGTTCCTAGGCACTCTCAAGAGGTCTCACAAGGCATCAACCATGCCAATTTCAAAAATATGGTGCCGAGAAACCCTAGTGTACGGATCGTTGGCTAGATTTCTAGACGAAAAGTAAACTAGTTAACACTTAACTAAGAGATACGGAAATACAACCTTTGTAGATCCGGTTCTCCACCTCCATAGCTCCGCAATGAAGTCTCCTCACTGTCCATAACAAGTCCCGGGCTCTAGCGTCGGCTTCATCGGAGAATGGACGGGCTAGGTCATCGATGTCCATGCCGAAGATGATCTACGTCGAGGCATCGCTAAATCAAGCTCCGACTTCACCAAGTGATGAAACTTGTGAAGAAAACACACTCTACTACTTGGCAAGAGGTAGAGGATGAAGAAATAGGAAGTGGGTAGACTTTAGAATTGGATTTCTCACTCTAATTTATCAATCACCATTGATGAGGTAAGCTTTCTTCTTCAAGTGAAGAAGAAGAAGAAGATGAAAGTTATGATAAGTTATTTTCTAAAAAGAAAATAATAAGAATACTTATCATCTCCTAAGCCTAGTTAATTGTAGAGAGTAGACCATGGTTTGATTAAATGGTTAGGGTTAAGCATGAAGACAAAGTGGTTACAAAGTCAAACCTTCATGAAGATTCAACTACAAAACAAATCAAGCCACCATTTTATATTCATGCCATTTATTTTCCAAAAAGAATAAACAAATTAATAAATGAATAAATAAGTAATGGATAAATAAAACCCTAATCATTAGTTTAACTATGGTTTATTCTTTACACTTAACCAAGTAAACATGCATCATCAAACATGATACAATCATGTGCACAAAACTATATCAAATATACAATGTGCACATCCGAGCGAGAAAATCCATCTTAAGTGAACCGATACTAGTTAATGCAAAGTAATATATCAAATATATAATTATGCATTAAATCATTAAATCAACACTTGATTTAACGATCCGGTCATATCGCATATAACCGGCTAGTATCCAATGTCTCGGCTTATCGAATCAATGCTTGAATCGATAACTAGGTTATATCGCATACAACCAATCGATACATTTATCGCGAGAATGGAATACGGTATCACATACACGCATTATTCTCGGTCCCGCACATATCTCATATGCGCTCCTATTTCGTTTCGCTTGAGCCAGGAAACCTCTGTGTAGGACTCTAAAGACTCGTCAATACGCCGGCAGCGGATGATGATCATATCAAACATCCACAAGCCGCAAGCGGTCTGCTAAACGTAACGGCCACCCGGGTATTGAGCGATCTGAAGATCGACGAGCCAGCCCGCTCACACTCCAGTGAATCCAACCAGTAACACTACCGTACAGTCCGGTCTGATCGTCTGATATGTCGCATATCTCGTCTAGGGGTGGTAAACGTCAGACCCCAATAACTCGGTAAGTCGTGTCGATATGAGGTCTATAACAATTCGAGAAACTACTGGTAACACTTACCAGTAAATCTCAGCAACCCTGGCCAGGGATTTCCTGTTATAGCCAATCGAACACAGCGCAACATCAACCCCCTATACCGGGAGAGACGAATCCCCTCCTATCGCTCATTGCCTCCATGTGACTCGGGACTGTACCCAAAAACCACCGTTTTGCACACCCTCTTGGACGTGGTAAGATGGAAATCAAAGCACTGTGGGAACCACACAAGACTCTATGACGATCTCGGGTCAACAGACTACTCTGTACCAGTGTCACCTGAGAACTGCCATCTGACGTGAGGTATAATACCATCTGGGAGTTCTCGGCGAGTCCGTCCAGTGTACCCAGTCTCTACTGAGCACCCGTATATCATCTCTGATGTCAAACACCAATGGATATGGGATCATCCATCGCCCATCTGTATGGGTCGAGAAGGTACACGCTAGTCTACTCTGGTATATCGATGCCCCGTCTCGATACACCCACGACTAGGGACTTTGAAGGATGTACTTATGGACTACCATGTCCCCACTAGTATGATCCGCATCATAGTCCAGGTAGTCAAGTACACATCCTAAGGGCTTTACCAACATGTAATAGAGAGACAATCTGTGTACACGTTAAGGTAAAGAGCAACCAGATAGCATACTATCATGTCGAGCAAGAAAGTCCTCCCTATATATGTCCCAGCATCCACTACAATATACATCCAATGTACAGTAATGGCCTCTAGGGCATACATATAACTAACAATCTCCCACTTACACTAGGGCCATCTGTAGCAGTGGTTGTAGTATCTCATACTCAACCATCCCATAAAAGTCTCTCTCTGGGAACAGGCCTTTGTGAGTGGATCCGCTGTGTTGTCCTCTGAGTCTACTCTCCTTCTTCAATCCCTTAGAGATCAACCATCTCCATGATCAAGTGATACTGCCTTAGAATATGTCTGGATCACTGATGGGACCTGCGTTCCTTGGCATAAGCCACAACTCCATTGTCACACAATGGGAGGAACATAGTTCATCTCATGAACCAATATACACCCAAACAGCCTCTTTGGTAGCATCTTAAGTAGCGATGTATCCAGCCTTTATCGTCTAGTATGTCACGGTATCTAGCTTGGAACTCTTCCAACATACCGTCCCTTTTACTGAGGGTAAAGACAATGCCTGTGACTGACATTCAGTCGTCTTTATCACCCTGGAACCCTTCCAGTGATTCTCCCCAGGATCGGTTGATACCATCTCACTACATCTAGTGAGAATCCTAACATCCAATTAGATCTATCTTATAGATCCAAAAACCCAGGATTTAGGAGGTATCATTATGATCCTATATGGAGAATCAATGTGATAAGCGGAGATTGATCGAGCGTAGCATAGGAAACACCTTCCCTATCTTGAGTATGTCATCCACGTACTCTACGAGGATCGTCACCATACTCCCTACTACCTTCTTGTTTATATAAGGTTCATCTACCATTTTGACGATGTCAACTTCTTTGATCGCTTCATCAAAACAGATGTTCCAACTCCGCGATGCCTGCTTTATCCTATAAAACATCTTGCACACGTTTCCGCTGCTCCCACTGTCTACGAAGCCCTCTGGCTGTGTACTTATAGACGCTTTCTTCCAGATCATCATTTAGAAAAGCAGTCATGACACCCAACCACCAGATATCATAGTCATGGTATGTAGCCGTGGCAAGTAGGATCTGAATGGACTTAAGCATAGATACTGGAAAAAGTTTTCATCATTATCCACGCCTGGTCAATGACGAAAACTTTAACAAGTCTAGCTTTGAAAGTCTCAACTTTTCCATCTACACCAAGTAATCTTCTCAAGATATACTTGCTCCTGATGGGAATTTAACCCTTCAGATATAGCAACCAAAGTCCATACTTTGTTGGTGTATAAGGATTCCATCTCAGATCGATAAACATCCAGCCATTCTCACAGAGTCCTACTCCTGATGGCCAGGTCGAAACTAGTTGGGTCATCATCTCATGATGCAGTCCTCGCTCCCACTGTCATAGAGAAACCGAAGTATCTCTCAGGTGGGTGAGGAACCCTACTAGATCGGTGGAGAGGCTGAGGTTCGTTGGTAACTATTGAATCCTTTGGTTCTTTCAAATCATCAGCTGCAGTTTGTATAGCTGGAACATTTTCAGTTCTACATAACAGATCTTGGCTCGAGATTGTCCGGATTTTGCTTTTAGACATAGGCCGGTCAACCCCAAATCTTAACTAGCTTAAGACATGGGCTCTTCCCTTTCCATATCACATATGAAGTGGTAGGCAACTGATTTGATTGGAACCCTATTCAATAGGTATGCAGCTTCTCAAGTGCATAACTCCCAAAAGGAAATAGGTAACTCAGTATTACTCATCATAGAGCACACCTTATCACATAGGGTGTAATTGCTCCACCCCGATATACCATCGTGCTATGGTGTATACAGAGGAGTAATGCTGAGAGAGAATCTCATTCTCCTTTGGAATAATCCAGGATTTTCGTGCTCAAGTATTCTCCTCCTCGATCACATCAAAGGATATAATACTTATACCCGCATTCTGGTTCTCTACTTCTCGCTTATATTCTGTGAATATCTCAATAGGTTCGGACTTGTGTTTCAACATGAACATAGGTCTGAATCTCGAAAGATCATCAGAGAATGTAATGAAGTATAAAGAACCAGTCCTGGCATGTGTAGACAGGAGACCTTACATACATCATCATGTATCAGTCCCAAGAGTTCATTAACTCTTTCTCTGTTTCCAGTAAACGGAGCTATGGTCATCTTATCTTTGTGACATGACTGGCGAGTTTCACAAGATGTAAATTCAAACTGATTTAAATATGCATCTATATGTAACTCTAGCTAGTCGGGTCACATTGATCTGACCTAGTCTACAATGCCTCAAGAAGAATTCGTTCATTTCTGAACTCTTCCTCTTGTGTGTGATCCGTATACTAAGAACTGTAGTTTGATTTAGAACATCAATGCTTTTAAATAACGTGCCTGAACCGATCAACTTTTGATATAGGAAATGTTCAAAACATTATCCAACAATACAAAATTATATCATTTCTTTACTAACAAAGTGAGTGATATGATTTGGTATATCAGGTTCGGTATCTAATAACATTCGTTCAGAATCAATGTATTTGTAATACAGGGTGACAGTGACCAACATACTTGGCTGCAACACTTGCCCCTATTTCTGCCTCATGAAACTTATCACCCGTTCTCAGTTCTCTACCTTTCTGTAGCCCTATGTAACAAATTACATATCTGGGATCCTGATCTGGTATCATATACCCAGGACGTAAAGGATACTGAGAAACAGTTCTCTGTAATGAACACACCCGAAGATGATGCATCAGCATGCACTCTCTTCGTTTGGGCTGCACGGGAATTCTGGTAATCCCCAATTTCCTGCTCGGTTTTATAACAATTATAAGGTAGAGCGGGACCAACGTTCCCCAGCTCAGTATAACAAGCGGGTTCGGTCAATAATCCGTATTATTATCTTGATTAAGGCGTGATATGGTCGCTACCAGGAGAGAGAGAGAAGAAAACACTCAGCGTGCACTCTTTCAAGAATAGATTGGTTATTATTTTATCTAATCAGGATGGCTCCCACTGCTTTTTATCAAATCTTCCTTCAAACCCTAAAAGGAAAGACTAGCCGGGATTAATTACACACTACAAGTTCGCCAATCTTTCCGCCAGGTGTTCAGACCATAATATTGCATTTATCATTCCCTTATTCTTATCCTTTTTATAAATAAATAGGTACTCTTGACGCACGTTTGTTTCATATTACAGGTTACAGGTTTCTAGAGCAAATACAGTGAAAAAGACACAAAATAACAGAAAAAGGGACTTTTGACCAACAAGCAGACCTATCCTAGTCACGCCTAGTCGAAGAACAGTGCAAGGTCCAAAATGTCAAGTAAACGGTTAAAAATCCCAATACAAGTGTTCACTGAAACATCTGGAGGAAAACCAGAAGCTCAAAAGAGAAAATAAGTGAAGAAACAGAAGCCCACAGAGCCACTGAACCAAGCCCAAACTTTTGGCAGCCCAAGACCACCAAAGGGCCGCGGATCCGCGGCCCAAGCCATCAAATGCCGCGGATCCGCGGCCTTACAGAGAGCTTGTCGGTGGAAATTTGATGCGTCGGCGCGTCGGTGCAGATGTTAGGATTTTACGTGGGCAAATCTGTAATTTTGCATGTGCGAGAGTCTGTAGCCCTAGGTTTCCTATTTTCCTATAAATTGTAATTTTAGATCTAAAAATTGTATGCCTCTTTTCAATAAATAAAATTCAGAAATTCTGGAAGTGACATTCAGATCTGTTCTTTATCGCTTGGAGGGAGCCATCACCATTAGTAAGTGTTTTTCTTTTATTCTTTTAATGTTATTTCATCCCCTAATGAGCGAGTAGTCTCCTCGCTTGTTAGGGTTAGCCTTAGGGAAAGGGTTGAGAGATGAGATCTCTCACCCCTTTCAATGCCATATTAAACTAACCCATTAAGAACTCCATGCATGCGCGCACAACCGCTCCCTGCGGCACCCTACCCCTCGAGGTAACGGTGAACCGCAGTATAAAGGGCCGGTTGCGTGCGTTTTCCATGGGGGTTAGGGTAATTAACGATAAAGGAAGGATACGAATCTAGAGGAAGAAAACATCTTCCCAAAAGAGTCGTATCCACTTTATCGATAATTACTATAACACCTAATGGATCTAAAATACGGCATTGAAAGCGGTGAGGAAACATCAATCTCCAAAACTTCCTCTAAGCCTAACCCTAGCAAGAATTTAAATTAGATTAATTAAGTTTTAGATCTAGATTTTTATAAAACCAAAACGACAAATAGAATCAACTCGTTAAGACACAATAAAGGAATTTACCCGTCTCTGTGGATCGACCCGCACTCACCGGCTAGCTGCGAAGCGACGCCGTTTCTTGATTGCGGTAAATAGATAGTTTTTGACACTACCAATCAAATGGCGCCGTTGCCGGGGACGGCGTAATTTTTCTTTTTTGTGAATTTTCGGGTTGATATAAATTTTAAAAATTATAAAAATCGGAAAATAAAAAAAAAATACAAAAATTATCAACTTTGATCTGTTTGAAGGGTATATTTTTTTGAATCTTGCAGGAACAACAACGAATCGTGGATCTGGAATTTTACAGAGGGCAAAACAGAGTTTAGTACATAAGAACAGAGAGAAACTGAAAGTACAGAGAAGCACAAAATTTTCCAGAGCCTAATCCCTCTACTCCACCGCTTTTCCACCGCAGTATGAGGCCCCAGGCCGCGGATCCGCGCTTCCACTGACACGTCAGCACATAATTTTTACAGGGTTTGCTCTCTTTTCTTCCCCTCTGCAACCTCCATATCTCCATCTGTAAAAATTTTCTGCAGGGTTCTTTGCGTAAAAAGTCTTTCTCCCCCTTCTAAATAACAGATTTCTGCAGGTTTCTTTGCGCCGCGCTAAAATTGAATGCAAGTGAATTTTTGTTTTGCATAATTTAATTGAACTTAAGGGGCTAATTGACCAAAAATCAGATTGGGTGGGGATTTCATCACCCTTCCCAGGACCCCAGAAAACACCTAAGCATTTTTCATCGACCACCTTTAATTAAGAAAAGATTAGACTCAGACCTAAGAACAGCGAGCTCAATAGGAAAAGGACTAGGGTAGGCATCGGCCGTTTATCCTAACCGACATTGCGGTGTCTAGGTTAGTGGTTTTTAATTAGGCCCACTGTAGTGGTGGTTCCTTCCCACTTACCTGGCCGTATTTGTCCGTGAAGAGGCGGTTTGAGGTCTATTTCTAGCCCTAGTTAGGAGCTGTCTAGTAGACCTAGGCAACCCTAGATCTAGGTCTGATTGTGCATGTGTGGTTGATTCAGTTGTGTCACGAGTCCATTTTCTAAAACCTTATTGCAAAACTCTCCAATAAAAAAATTTAACGAAAAATCTTTTAAAAACTTGCAAAAATTTTGTCGCTAAGAAATCCTTGCACTCTTCTATCATGGGTACCCCACATCATAAATCTCTTGCCGAGTCTTGGTATTCCGAACCTAACTTTGCGTCGTTCGTCAATTGTTTCGGTCAATTTAAAAAAGATCCCTCCATGCCTAAAAAATCTTTGAAAGATCACATAGAGGAGTCTAGGAGAAACAGATTGACTTTTCAACCCACTTTGTGTCAACCAAGTCAACCTTCACCACTTCCATATGTTGATACCACTTCTTCAAGTCCTTCTGTCACTCCTAGGCCGATGTCCATTGCTGAGCATATTGCTCAATCTCGCAGTCGATCTTTCACCCCTCTCCACTCATCTAGTTTTAGGGATCCACACGATTATTCACCTTCTTATCCATATGTTGACCCTACTCCTGTCTTACCACCCACTTCCTACCAGTCATACCCGACTTTCCCACCTTCACTAGACACTGTTTCGACACAGCCATTAGGGAGTTTCACATATCCAACCAATTTTGAATCTTTTACTGAAACCCCCTCACCACCTAAGTCTAGTTTGGAAGAGTCGTTGGAAGCATATATTGCTGCAACAAATAAAATGATGAGGACAGTGGAAGCATCCATGGCCGCCCTTACACAACCTAGTGAACCGGTAGCTAGTGTCCCGCTAGCTCCGAATTTTTCAATGTGTAAGGCGGCAGTTGGACAGAGTGAGAATGAGAGAGGATTTTCAAATCAAACCTACCCTTACCCAATTGAAACCCACAACTCCGGTTTTCCATCTATTGTTCTAAATGATTCACCAGTTGAAAATAAAAATGAGTTGTGCGATTTTGTAGTGTTTGATTTGCCAAATTGTGAGGAACCCCTTTCGAGTGAAACCGCACCTAATCCTTTCGATCTTTACACCTCCACTCTAGAACCTACATTGATAAATATCCATGCTGTGGATGAAGTGTCTAAAGAAACTGATTTTCACTTGATTGAGGATATAGACGCCGGGAATATTTCGGATGATGAACCTGTCGATTTAATAGAAATTTTATGTTCAAATCATCATCCTGAGTTATTAAATGTTTTCCCCGAATCTCATATGCGTCTAGATTTTGATGATAATGGCATGGCTGAATTACATATTGAGGATAGTACTGAGGAGAGTCTTGAGGATAATATCGAGGTTGAACCATTTTTATTGAATGTGTCGGATTTTCCAATTCAGCCTCCTGAACCTTTGACTGTTATATCACCCTCCCTCCTTCCTATTGTTCCGACCGAACAAATGACCGTTACGCTTTCATCTCCGATACCAAGTTCGGCGTACCCATGTTTTCTTGCGAATCTTGAGGGATTTGACCCCATTGCACGACGAGTTGGTAGGTTAGCGCAATCGCTTTTAACACATCGGTCATCACAAATTGCGCTAATTTATTCACTCAATTTACACCCTCAAGATCGCACTCCACATCTTTCTTCTTTCCGTCCTTCTTCTCCCCCACCGAGACCATATTCTACCATTCTTCTTTGCATACGGTCTCGCGTGATTTTCATCTCTTTTCTTTCCATCCCATTCTTGCACCAACTCTACCATTACCATGATAAGATTTTTGAATGGTTGGTGCTAACATTTGGCTTGTGTAAGGCCAAGCTTAAGTTTGGGGGGAATCTTGTTGTATATATGTATATATCTTTTTGTTTTCTTTTTCTAAAAAAAAAAAAAAAAAAAAAATTTCAAAACATTAAAAAATTATAAATAAATAAACAGGGAAGTGACGGTATTTTGACCCTCTTGGTTTAGCATGACAGTGAGGACACTGCCAAGTTCAAGTTTGGGGGTATGCTCGGTACGTCTTCTTCCTTCGCATTCATGTGTACATATTTTTGCATTTGCATACTTATTTGAAAACCCATAAAAATTTGAAAAATTTCAAAAATTATAAAAATAAATGTATTCAATTTTGGCTAATTGACTTGAGTTTGACAAATAGGTCAACTAGCTAGGAACAACTAGATCTTAGACTTAGTAAGTTAAAAACCCTAAAAATAACATTTCTTAAAGTTTAACGGTAGAAAGTATATGCCTTGTAGTTTATTTAGAAATAGGCAAATTTTGGGTTCACTTCTTGGGCTAAGTCGAAACAAGGGAAAAGTATTGATGTTCTAATTAAAGTATAAGTTTAAAAAATAGTTCCTAGCTTAAGTATAGATTCTGAAAATGTATACCCTACAAAATTGCACAATCACACACTTTGAAACATGGAATAGTAGAAGAGACCTTGAAATGCTCTTGTCTAAAGTCCTTAGTACGAAGAAAATAAAAAAATAATGTGAATAAAGAAAAGAAAAAATGGACACTGGTTTTTGTGATTACTTAAGGCTGTAAAAATAGAAAAATATTTAGCGAGGGTGCCTTATCACCTAGTGCCTTAGACCAACTGGTTTGGGAGTCACTGCTAAAGCCTTGAGTGTTGCAAAGACTAGGAAGTACGCTTTAAAGTGCAAACGCATTTTGTAATCGGTCGTTGGTACCTCAAGAAGTATTAACGGTCGCATGAAGGATGTGTAAGCAAATTTCATTTAAATTCACCAACTAATTAGTATTTTGGACAACGGACAAAGAGTACGATTGCTTGATTTGAATTTCCAAGTGTAGGGGTGATCTATACACACACGTAGGGGATATGTGATTGGAGTTTAGATGAGAGAAAGGGATGAAGAATAGAACTTGTATCTTTAGTAAGGGTTGATAGAAATTCCTAAGTGGAGATGGAACTTTAGAAGGAAAACTTAGGAAATGCCGAAAGCTCAGTAGGTCTACATAACATATATAATCTTAAGTTAAATAATGAGGAAGCGTGAAGAATATGGGTGGATAATTTGCGAGTCAAAAGGTAATAGAATTCCTTGTTAGAAAACTTAATTGGAGAACAAAAGTCAAATGGGCCAAGTTGATAGGATTTTGTGGGTGTAATCCGCTGAAAACCCTCAGGAGACAACACTCCTCCTACTAGGGACACCTAGAGGTTTAACGGCTTGTTGCACGTGCTCAGTGCAATCGCGTTTCCCTGCGAAAGTGCGGTTAGGATTTTAGAGAATAAATAATAAGTTTGCTCGAGGACGAGCAAAAGGTAAGTTTTGGGGTATTTGTTCAGACCATAATATTGCATTTATCATTCCCCTATTCTTATCCTTTTTATAAATAAACAGGTACTCTTGATGCACGTTTGTTGCATATTACAGGTTACAGGTTTCTAGAGCAAATACAGTGAAAAAGACACAAAACAACAGAAAAAGGGACTTTTGACCAACAAGCAGACCTATCCTAGTCAAGCCTAGTCGAAGAACAGTGCAAGGTCCAAAATGTCAAGTAAACGGTTAAAAATCCCAATACAAGTGTTCACTGAAACATCTGGAGGAAAACCAGAAGCTCAAAAGAGAAAATAAGTGAAGAAACAGAAGCCCACAGAGCCACTGAACCAAGCCCAAACTTTTGGCAGCCCAAGACCACCAAAGGGCCGCGGATCCGCGGCCCAAGCCATCAAATGCCGTGGATCCGCGGCCTTACAGAGAGCTTGTCGGTGGAAATTTGATGCGTCGGCGCGTCGGTGCAGATGTTAGGATTTTACGTGGGCAAATCTGTAATTTTGCATGTGCGAGAGTCTGTAGCCCTAGGTTTCCTATTTTCCTATAAATTGTAATTTTAGATCTAAAAATTGTATGCCTCTTTTCAATAAATAAAATTCAGAAATTCTGGAAGTGACATTCAGATCTGTTCTTTATCGCTTGGAGGGAGCCATCACCATTAGTAAGTGTTTTTCTTTTATTCTTTTAATGTTATTTCATCCCCTAATGAGCGAGTAGTCTCCTCGCTTGTTAGGGTTAGCCTTAGGGAAAGGGTTGAGAGATGAGATCTCTCACCCCTTTCAATGCCATATTAAACTAACCCATTAAGAACTCCATGCATGCGCGCACAACCGCTCCCTGCGGCACCCTACCCCTCGAGGTAACGGTGAACCGCAGTATAAAGGGCCGGTTGCGCGCGTTTTCCATGGGGGTTAGGGTAATTAACGATAAAGGAAGGATACGAATCTAGAGGAAGAAAACATCTTCCCAAAAGAGTCGTATCCACTTTATCGATAATTACTATAACACCTAATGGATCTAAAATACGGCAATGAAAGCGGTGAGGAAACATCAATCTCCAAAACTTCCTCTAAGCCTAACCCTAGCAAGAATTTAAATTAGATTAATTAAGTTTTAGATCTAGATTTTTATAAAACCAAAACGACAAATAGAATCAACTCGTTAAGACACAATAAAGGAATTTACCCGTCTCTGTGGATCGACCCGCACTCACCGGCTAGCTGCGAAGCGACGCCGTTTCTTGATTGCGGTAAATAGATAGTTTTTGACACTACCAATCACCAGGCCAGTGTCGGTACTTTGAGGGAGGTCCCCCGTGCTTTCGCACGAACCTATTTAATGTAAACCTCGTTTTCCCAGAGGCGTAACCCCGTTGACACCTTTCTAGACACCTACTTGATCGGCTAATTGTAATGTATAAAACTCTCCCAGGAGTAACACTTACTCGCAGCGGGTATCGGGATCCAACTATCTCATAGAAGGTATGCAATCTCATTGCAAATTTCAACACTTGAAATTCCCGATAATATTTTGCCCCATGCGATCTATGACCTTGACTGAGTCAACAAACCATAGACCGCAAGTAAAGTTCAATCCGTCATTTCTCGATTGAATTAAACCCACCCGCACGACCCTTGACTGAGTCAACAAGGCCGCACGACTACCCTAATCCAATCGCATCATATGCTTTGCAGGTAAGCAATAATCAGCTACCGCACACTACGCCTTGACTGAGTCAACAAACGCAGCACGAATACTAACTATTACCTATCTGAAATGACGGAGGGCTACGACAGGTTTTTAAGAAAACCTTTTGCGTAATGAACTTTATATCGTTGTAGAATCAAATGATTTTAAAAATGGAATGCTTTTGAGGCTTTTCTAGTTTTGCTAAAGGAGTCACTCCCGGTGAAGGGATCATCGGTCCTTTCCTCGTCGAATGAGGTGCGGGATATATCATATATATCACTGTGCAAAGCAAAAACTCTTAAAAGCAATCAAAAGACAAACCGAGTGTGTAGCATCTGCCAGTTATTGCTAAAGGAGTCACTCCCGGTGAAGGGATCTCGGTCCTTTCCTTATCGAATAAGGTGCAGGATATATCACATATACCGCTGTGCAAAGCAAGAACTGTAGCTACCTGTTTTATTTTGAAATTCGATTCTACAACATCTTATGTTTCTTTTATTTCATTAATCTCATTAATGAAGTCCCATCATTTAAGTACCTAAACATCACAGATAAATACGACGTACACTTATGCCATCCGCATTCGCCTCGATGTCCCCTCGTGCACCGTTAGGTTAGGTAACTAACGACAGAGCGGGGCAGAGCTAGCGCGGGTGTAAAACATAAGTAACGCCTATATAATATATCATATATACTATATACTGTATCTATCACAGAACATCACATGATCACATCACAGATATCGCAGCAGAAGAAACATATGAAATATTGGATATACTAGGACGTCCGTGTTTTCAATACGAGCCAGTATAAAACACGGATTCCACGGTCGTGATGAATAGCCAAACCCACACCCCTAGACCCCTATGAGAGTGGCAAGCAACCCTACCAATTCTGGAGTTAGGAGACCCGGACTCGACTCCTCGAGTTGGTCTCCCACTGGGCCCCAGAACCCGGTTACTTGTGCTCCCCTCCTTGGGTCTATCCTAGTGCGGAAAAGTAAATAATATACAAACGGTGACAACTTCCGCAACCTGGAAGCGCCCCAATAAAAGAATATTACATACAAGTTTTTACATGAATGAAAATGAAAAACACTCATCTCACATAAAAACCCCCGGCTATTCAAACACGACGATCCAATATAACATATCCAGCAACACATAACATCACATGTCATCAACGTAAGTAAATATGTCCATCCCAATTGTCGTTGACATATAGCAACGAAACCGGCGATATCACATATTACACTTACGGTCACAGAAAAGAAAGTATAAAACTACAACAGTTGGAATCCGCAACCACCTCAGACATCGCATGCCTGACCAAATGAATTACTTAGACATCGCATGCCTAACAATTATAAACCCCGCATTTTAGTCTCATTATCGAAAACTCTTTTCAATATCAAGTCGGGCAATTCAACAAGATTCCCGATATCCTGATCGAATGCTCGTCGCAAACTTCAGTAGACGGCCGCACCCCCGTTACCGTCGACGAAGTGCACCAAGGCGGAACACCGCTACCGCGAGCACCCGAACGGATGCTTTCGGCGACGGGGTTCTCCTACAGTCACTTGGTCGGGGCTATGGAGTGAGGCTGTCTATTAAGTTTACCCGGCGAGTATCCGCGTACGCTACGTGATTGCGACGCACTTTTGATCGCATCAAAATTCCGTGGCAACCGATCAAGTGAGACTAAACTGCTATGTTTATAACATTCATTCAGTTATCTCATAACAATTTGCGAATTCCAAGTATTGTATCACATTCCGGATAAATAGAAAATGTCAAACTTTCCGATCGAACAATCGAACACCCAAGTTTTCCCGATACAGATCAACACATGAAATAAGTCTAACAACATTCAGTTCGTGCCTCAGTACCGACGGTCCAGCCGTAGAAGGGTCAAGCCAACGCCTCACATGTAGCACGCCGTACTGCCCCAAACCCGAAGGTTCAAAGGGCAGTTCAAGACGGTCACATAATCGAGTTAAGGTTTGTTGTCTTCTAGAGGGTCCATCGCGTTACTTGCACTACTTAGAACGTCGTTAAACTTCGGAAAAATCCAACACTTGGAAATTTCCCGACAGGGGAAAAATTGGGTATTTATATCCGGTCGAACTTTTTAACATAATCAAAAAAATATCCGGAAAGCCAAATAGACAAAATTTGATACCCCGATCGAAACACCGAATCCCCAAAACAACTCCAGAAAATTCAACTCTAGAATAAATTTTAAAAATACCCAGAAAATCCAGCATAAAATAATAGGAGTTACTGTGCAAACAGTGTACGATGACGTCATCATTCCGCCGCTGAACCGCCGCAGAAGGCAGGCTTCTGCCGCGGTTCCGCCGCGGTTTGTACTGTTCATCGAAAAAATTTTGCATCATAATTCTTATTTTTCCCTGCTGAATTTTTTAGCAATTTTTAATTTGAAAAAATCCACGTTTTCAGAAAACGTCCAGAGAGCATTTTCCGGTTGGGGTTTCGGGTCGTTCGGACTTCAAAATCCGTTTGGACTTCGCCTAAGGCTCTAGCTAGGCTCTGATACCACTGTAGGGTTCCTAGGCACTCTCAAGAGGTCTCACAAGGCATCAACCATGCCAATTTCAAAAATATGGTGCCGAGAAACCCTAGTGTACGGATCGTTGGCTAGATTTCTAGGCGAAAAGTAAACTAGTTAACACTTAACTAAGAGATACGGAAATACAACCTTTGTAGATCCGGTTCTCCACCTCCATAGCTCCGCAATGAAGTCTCCTCGCTGTCCATAACAAGTCCCGGGCTCTAGCGTCGGCTTCATCGGAGAATGGACGGGCTAGGTCATCGATGTCCATGCCGAAGATGATCTACGTCGAGGCATCGCTAAATCAAGCTCCGACTTCACCAGGTGATGAAACTTGTGAAGAAAACACACTCTACTACTTGGCAAGAGGTAGAGGATGAAGAAATAGGAAGTGGGTAGACTTTAGAATTGGATTTCTCACTCTAATTCATCAATCACCATTGATGAGGTAAGCTTTCTTCTTCAAGTGAAGAAGAAGAGAAGATGAAAGTTATGATAAGTTATTTTCTAAAAAGAAAATAATAAGAATACTTATCATCTCCTAACCCTAGTTAATTGTAGAGAGTAGACCATGGTTTGATTAAATGGTTAGGGTTAAGCATGAAGACAAAGTGGTTACAAAGTCAAACCTTCATGAAGATTCAACTACAAAACAAATCAAGCCACCATTTTATATTCATGCCATTTATTTTCCAAAAAGAATAAACAAATTAATAAATGAATAAATAAGTAATGGATAAATAAAACCCTAATCATTAGTTTAACCATGGTTTATTCTTTACACTTAACCAAGTAAACATGCATCATCAAACATGATACAATCATGTGCACAAAACTATATCAAATATACAATGTGCACATCCGAGCGAGAAAATCCATCTTAAGTGAACCGATACTAGTTAATGCAAAGTAATATATCAAATATATAATTATGCATTAAATCATTAAATCAACACTTGATTTAACGATCCGGTCATATCGCATATAACCGGCTAGTATCCAATGTCTCGGCTTATCGAATCAATGCTTGAATCGATAACTAGGTTATATCGCATACAACCAATCGATACATTTATCGCGAGAATGAAATACGGTATCACATACATGCATTATTCTCGGTCCAGCACATATCTCATATGCGCTCCTATTTCGTTTCGCTTGAGCCAGGAAACCTCTGTGTAGGACTCTAAAGACTCGTCAATACGCCGGCAGCGGATGATGATCATATCAAACATCCACAAGCTGCAAGCGGTCTGCTAAACGTAACGGCCACCCGGGTATTGAGCGATCTGAAGATCGACGAGCAAGCCCGCTCATACTCCAGTGAATCCAACCAGTAACACTACCGTACAGTCCGGTCTGATCGTCTGATATGTCGCATATCTCGCCTAGGGGTGGTAAACCTCAGACCCCAATAACTCGATAAGTCGTATCGATATGAGGTCTATAACAATTCGAGAAACTACTGGTAACACTTACCAGTAAATCTCAGCAACCCTGGCCAGGGATTTCCTGTTATAGCCAATCGAACACAGCGCAACATCAACCCCCTATACCGGGAGAGACGAATCCCCTCCTATCGCTCATTGCCTCCATGTGACTCGGGACTGTACCCAAAAACCACCGTTTTGCACGCCCTCTTGGACGTGGTAAGATGGAAATCAAAGCACAGTGGGAACCACACAAGACTCTATGACGATCTCGGGTCAACAGACTACTCTGTACCAGTGTCACCTGAGAACTGCCATCTGACGTGAGGTATAATACCATCTGGGAGTTCTCGGCGAGTCCGTCCAGTGTACCCAGTCTCTACTGAGCACCCGTATATCATCTCTGATGTCAAACACCAATGGATATGGGATCATCCATCGCCCATCTGTATGGGTCGAGAAGGTACACGCTAGTCTACTCTGGTATATCGATGCCCCGTCTCGATACACCCACGACTAGGGACTTTGAAGGATGTACTTATGGACTACCATGTCCCCACTAGTATGATCCGCATCATAGTCCAGGTAGTCAAGTACACATCCTAAGGGCTTTACCAACATGTAATAGAGAGACAATCTGTGTACACGTTAAGGTAAAGAGCAACCAGATAGCATACTATCATGTCGAGCAAGAAAGTCCTCCCTATATATGTCCCAGCATCCACTACAATATACATCCAATGTACAGTAATGGCCTCTAGGGCATACATATAACTAACACCAGTACCATTCCTCGCGCTGACACTCCTTCTGAAGAGGCCCCTGTCGCCCTATCTACTGCTTATAGGCGAGCAGCGCGCGCGGCCCGAAGTGCAAATGATAAATCTTCTTCAGGTAGTATTTCTTTCAAAGCTTTGTTGTAAGAATTATAAAGCCATTGGCTCATATGCGTTTCATCTTGCAGGGCCTAGTCCGACTGAGGGGGAGGCGGAGACCGTTGGACCCCAGGAAACGGCGGAAGCGGCGCCTGCCGAACCTGAGCCGACGGTGAGGCGCGTCATTGGGGCCACGGGACCTGAAACAGAGGTTGAGGAATCCGCCGCCGAGAGGGTCATTGATACCGCTCCTGACGTGGCGGTAGATGAGATGATTGTCGAGCCGAAGGCGGTAGAAGTCGAGGCGCTTGAGGCTGGAAACGTCACGGTGCCGATGGACGAGACAACCGTGACCGCAGAGACCGAGGGAGTATCGGGTGAGGCGGCCACGATTCCTGAGGAGGAGCGAACCGCTCTTTCCTAGGAATCTGGTAATACTCCGATCATAGCCCTCCCCGCGTATGGTTCCTTACCGTCTCCCGGGCTCGCGAGCACAACAACGGTTCCCATCGAGTCGGGTGATGAGGCTACTGGTGGTGGTCTCATGTCGATGGATGAGGGGATTGCTTCAGTTTCTGCTGGTAGCTCGTCGGGTAAATTTTTGAGTCACCAGCGTTCCCCCCCTTTTCTATATATCTTGCGATCTCTTCTAACAAGCTTGTCTTTGCAGGTGCGGCCAGTGCCGATGCTCCATTGCTCGAGGGGGCACCGTCGACTACTGCTTTGGCGGTGGTCACCTCCCCGCCTTCCCTTGTACCATCACGGATGTTGGAAGGTATGGATTCACGACTCATGCATTAATTTTTCAAAAATGTAGCTTTGTACTAACGTTATACCATTGTGCCTTTGCAGGAGTGCTCTTCGATCATTTATATCAAGTGTTGCTCCCACACTTCTCTTTCCCATCCGAACTCGCTTCTCCCTCTGATGGCGCCGGTGAGTATACTTTCACTATAATATCTTTATTTACCCCCTTTTTTCTAGCAATGGGATAATTTCTGACTTTTCCTTTTCTTTATTGCAGTGCCACAAATCGAAGGAGGGGATGCAAGACCAGCCGCGCTACCGGCCCTTCCGGCTTTGCCGTCCGTTGCAGCTGGTATAGTAAATTTCCTTTTTTGGTAACCCTTCAACATCTTCTGAGCCATCATTTAACCATGTTTTGTTTTGCAGCTATTGTTCCGGCTCCGGTCCCTCTTGAGTCCCGCGTCCTTTCGCCGGCAGGCCCTTTCTTGAAACGTCCATCTTCAAAGGGTGCTGTGATGAGCTTGGGCATGCTGAGCGGGTACATCGAAGAGCTTAACATGGACGCTCTTCCTTCCGCCGTAGATTTCGCTGTGGAGGTTAACCCGATGTTGGCGGCGCTCGTAAACTTTCACAATGAAGGCGCCGTCGAATCTTGGGTTAACCACTGCAGAGAGATTGAGGCTTGCTTGCATCGGTTGGAGACGACGCGCCCTTCTCCCGAAGTTTTGACCATGAGCACCGAACGGACGGCCTGGCTTGAGCGAAGCGCTTCTTATCTTCGCCATTTGGAGCAGGAAGCAGCTTTACGGTTGAAGGAGCATCGGGAATCCTCAAGCGCAACCGCTCGCCTGCGCGCTGAAGTTATGACGAATGCTGCTGAAGTGAAAGCCGTCTTTGAAGGCCTCCTGGAGCGTATCTCTAACGGGCTAGCACTGAGGCGGAAGCTTGATGCCGCCGAGAGTGATGCTCGAGGTCGTGAAGCAGCTCAGCAGGCTGTTGGGGAACAGCTTGCATCCTTCAAGCAGCAGCGGGCTCAAGCGGAGGCCGAACTGGCGATAGCAGCCGATCAAGAGAAGGCGTGGAAGGAAGTATGCGAGCAATTGCTAAATCTATGCAAGACGCTTCCTTCTCAGTGACTCTCCTTGTATCATTTGTACTTATAAAATATATGTATATACATTTTTTTTCTTTAGCACAATGTATCCTGTACTCGATCAATATTTATGAATAAAAGATGCACATTTTTGTAATGTCTTGTGTCATTTCTCCGTCTTTTCTTTCTTTTATTATCAGTATGCCACCTTAGTAACCATGATTGACGGATGATTAGGACGAGTATCCCGACCTTCTTAAGAAATAGCGATGGCGTAGGCCGCAGGTTCAGATCTGCTGCCTAAGACTTTTCAACTCTATAAGCCGTGAGGGTCTCATAGAGACTTTTCTCCCTACGGATCGAGAGGATCTCGTAGGTGGATTTTCTCCTTAGGAATCGTGAGGATTCCTAAGTGTGGTTTTCTCTCATAGGTCGTAAGGATCCTATAAGAGAATTTTTCCCTCTTACGAGTCGAGAGGACCCGTAAGTGGTTGTTTCCCTCTTTATCGAATCTCGACTTTGGAGAGTGAGACCCGTGTATAGTATACAAGAGACCATTTTAGATCGACTTATAGGGTCTCATCTTTCAGGAAGCAAGTTTTCCCACCTCTGCTGCCTGAGGCTTCATCTTGCAAATTGAGAAACAAATTCGATTTATTAGAGAAATCCCTTTTCTGAATGATCCGGGGGAATTTCCCCTCACCGTCGGATCTTTAATCCAAGGGCTTCTGTTTCACAGAAGCAAATCTTTTCATTTTAAAAAGAGTAGGAATGATTTCTCCAGAATTTTTAATTTTGTTTAGCGCAAATGCTTCGGGGTATGACACGTGTCGCACAGCGCACAGTGCAACGCAACTGTGTTAGCGCCTCTGTGCTGTGTCGTGTAGCGCACGGCGCAGCGCAGCTGAAGCGTTGCTTCCTTTAATTTTGAAAAGGAGCCTCGCTCTGATTGGGTGCGCTGCTTTGGGCGTTGCGCTGATGCGTCTGCGTCCGCCACGTGGTCCGTTACGCAGCGCAAACAATCTGAAGCGTTGCTTCATTAAATTAATTTTCAAGACAGAGCTTTGCTCTGACTGGGGGAAGACGAAGCTTTGCTTCGTCTCCCGCCTCGGGATTTGAACAGAAGTTCGCTCCGATTAGGGTGAACCGCCGTGATGACTTTTGGAAGTCGAAGAGGCGTTTGATGCCTATAAATAGGACCTTTGATCCCCCACAGATACTTATCATCTTTCAGATTTTTATTTTCAAAAAACTTCAGAGCTTCGTTCTTGCCTTCAAGAACTCTGGTGCCTCGTTCCCCCCTTTTTTTAAAGTTTTTAGAAAAAAGAACTTCTTTAGGTAGAATCGATTAACCAGCAGAGCTTTCGTTTGGGGGATTTCATCCTTGAACATAGTCTTGCTCCTCAGGAATTTAGTCCTCTATGTATGTTATCGCTTTTCTATTGCTGATCTTCCTGTAATATTTCTTCCAGGTATAATGGTAGCGGTGCATCTATACAGTTTGCACGAGTTCATAACTTATGACGATATCCGTGCTCAGGATCGTCAACAAAACCAGGAGTTTACAGATGCCGAATGTGCAGAAGTCATGGGTCGTCTGAACGCAAGCGGTGGCTGGCTGTTGCCTCGTCGTTCGGCCCTTTTGAAAATAGTGTTGGGAGCCATATGGAGAGCGCTTCCGGGTCTTCACGAGGCCCTACCACTCAATGCGCTGGATGATGCCGAGGACAAGGTGCATTCAGTGCACCTGACAGGGCTGATCTCGAAGAAACGACGGAACGACCTCGTTGACATCTTGCATCAAGTGTTTCAGCAGACGACGATCGTTGCTGCTTATCAAAGGCCGGAAGGGCTTGCCGATGATATCGACACCGAGGAGCGCGAAAGACTGCGCATAAGAATAATTAGAAAGGCCAGAAGAGCTCTGGATGGCCTTACTTTTGATTTCCTCAATCCGTGCCCCGGATCCGAGGTTATACCGTTGTAATAATTTGAACAATGTTTCTTATTCATTATTCTTATGCTTGTAAAAACTTTTAGCGGTATGAATGAAAACCCTTCCCTTTTCTATTTCGGCTTGTCTTATTTCTCGTCCTGAGTCTTCTGCCCATGCATAAATGAGTGCGTCACGCACGCCAGATCAAATGTAGACCGGATATTCTTTCTGTCATCTTCTTTTTTTTTTAATTGTCAGCAGGCTGTCTTAATAACCATGGTTGATGGATATCCAAAACGAGTATTCTGACTTCCTTAAGAAATAGCGATGACTTAGGCCGCAGGTTCAGGTCTACTGCCTAAGACTTTTCAACTCTATGAGCCGTGAGGGTCCCATAGAGGCTTTTCTCCCTACGGGTCGAGAGGATCCCATAGGTGGATTTTCTCCTTAGGAATCGTGAGGATTCCTAAGTGTGGTTTTCTCCTATAAGTCGTAAGGATCCTATAAGAGAATTTTTCCCTCATACGAGTCGAGCGGATTCGTAAGCGGTTGTTTCCCTCCTCGTCGAAACTCGACTTTGGAGAGTGAGACCCGTGGATAGTATGCAAGAGACCATTTTGGATTGACTTGCAGGGACCCATTGTTTAGGAATCAAGTTTTTTAATCCTTGTTGCCCGAGACTTTATCTTGCAAGGTGGAACGAAACGGGAATTCTCTCCCGGAGACTGTGGTGGCTCTGTGAGTTGACGCGGGTTGAAGGCTCTCGTCAAGGAGTGTTTGTATCCGTGAGTCGAGGAATTTTGCTAGGGATTATTTGTTTCCCAAGCGCCAAGGATTATTTGTTTCCTTGGGGTTTGAAACGAGTCGAGGATTCCTACGGAGGCACTGGTGGCTCTGCGGGTCGACGCGGATCAGAAGGCTATCGTCAAGGAGTGTTTGTATCCGTGAGTCGAGGAATTTTGCTAGGGATTATTTGTTTCCCAAGAACCAAGGATTATTTGTTTCCTTGGGGTTTGAAACGAGTCGAGGATTCCTACGGAGGCACTGGTGGCTCTGCGGGTCGACGCGGATCAGAAGGCTCTCGTCAAGGAGTGTTTGTATCCGTGAGTCGAGGAATTTTGCTAGGGATTATTTGTTTCCCAAGCACCAAGGATTATTTGTTTCCTTGGGGTTTGAAACGAGTCGAGGATTCCTATGGAGGCACTGGTGGCTCTGCGGGTCGACGCGGATCAGAAGGCTCTCGTCAAGGAGTGTTTGTATCCGTGAGTCGAGGAATTTTGCTAGGGATTATTTGTTTCCCAAGCGCCAAGGATTATTTGTTTCCTTGGGGTTTGAAACGAGTCGAGGATTCCTGCGGAGGCACTGGTGGCTCTGCGGGTCGACGCGGATCAGAAGGCTCTCGTCAAGGAGTGTTTGTATCCGTGAGTCGAGGAATTTTGCTAGGGATTATTTGTTTCCCAAGCGCCAAGGATTATTTGTTTCCTTGGGGTTTGAAACGAGTCGAGGATTCCTGCGGAGGCACTGGTGGCTCTGCGGGTCGACGCGGATCAGAAGGCTCTCATCAAGGAGTGTTTGTATCCGTGAGTCGAGGAATTTTGCTAGGGATTATTTGTTTCCCAAGCACCAAGGATTATTTGTTTCCTTGGGGTTTGAAACGAGTCGAGGATTCCTACGGAGGCACTGGTGGCTCTGCGGGTCGACGCGGATCAGAAGGCTCTCGTCAAGGAGTGTTTGTATCCGTGAGTCGAGCAATTTTGCTAGGGATTATTTGTTTCCCAAGCGCCAAGGATTATTTGTTTCCTTGGGGTTTGAAACGAATCGAGGATTCCTGCGGAGGCACTGGTGGCTCTGCGGGTCGACGCGGATCAGAAGGCTCTCGTCAAGGAGTGTTTGTATCCGTGAGTCGAGGAATTTTGCTAGGGATTATTTGTTTCCCAAGCGCCAAGGATTATTTGTTTCCTTGGGGTTTGAAACGAGTCGAGGATTCCTGCGGAGGCACTGGTGGCTCTGCGGGTTGACGCGGATTAGAAGGCTCTCGTCAAGGAGTGTTTGTATCCGTGAGTCGAGAAATTTTGCTAGGGATTATTTGTTTCCCAAGCGCCAAGGATTATTTGTTTCCTTGGGGTTTGAAACGAGTCGAGGATTCCTGCGGAGGCACTGGCGGCTCTGCGGGTCGACGCGGATCAGAAGGCTCTCGTCAAGGAGTGTTTGTATCCGTGAGTCGAGGAATTTTGCTGAAGTCACTGGCTTCTTCGGTTGAAATGAACCGTTGGGGTTTGGGGTTCGTCGTCTGACGGAATCCGCTGGGAAAGTATGGTTCATTCTTTGTTTACGCCCTTGGATGGTATACAGGGATCGATGTGATCTTAACTGTAGGGCCAAAGTTTTATAATTTCTTCTTTTTATTTTATTTTATTTCCGCGATGCTCTATCATTTCAGCCTTTATATCGCGAAGGTCGCGATTGCCCAATCATTTCGGCTATTTTTCGCGGTGCCCAATCATTTCGTCTATTTATTCTATTTTTACTCGTTGCTTTTTATTACGAGTTGCCCAATCATTTCGGCTATTTTGCATGCATACATTTTACTTGCTGCTTTTTATCGCAAGTTGCCCCATCATTTTGGCTATTTCGTACGCATGAGCGGCCTTAGGGCTTTTCGCCGTAAACCTGAAATTAGACACCGACTTCGGCATCAGCACCGCTACAACTGGGATATTGCCAGGAGCGAATCATCATTTGCCTCTGTCGTTGTCGAACAAAGGAGGCTTAGCGACCAGGGTTAGGGTTCCATCGACTAAGGCTTTTGACTTCATGAGTCGTAAGGGTCTCACAAAGGTATTTCTCCCTACAAGTCATGAGGATCTTGTGGGTGTATTTTCTCCTTACGAACCGTGAGGGTTCCTAAGTGTTTTGTTCCTCTGTAAGTCGTAAGGATCCTACAGGAGGGTTTTCTCCTCATAAATCGAGGGGATTTATAAGGGTTGTTTACCATGCGAACGTATTCCCAGTTACGGATGAGATTTGGTTAGGGAGATGTTTATTCGCGCCCGTGGATTGTATACAAGGGTCAGTATTGAGCCACTTGTAGGGCAATATCGGAAATTGTGGGGATTGCTTAAGCACAGCTTTAGGTCTCTGTAACTTAAGACTTTCAAATCCCATGAGCCGTGAGGGTCCCATAAGAGAGTTCTCCTTACGAGTCGTGAGGATCTCGCAAGTGTATTTTCTCCCTAGGAATCGTGAGGATCCCTAAGTGTGTTGCTCCTTTGTGAGTCGTAAGGATCTCACGCGGGTGGTTTCTCCCTACAAGGTCGAGGGGACCTTGTAAGTGTCCTTTAACGAGGTTGCGCCCTTTCGGGTTTTCACAAACACTCGCCGGTAGTCCTGCTGTTTTTACTCACGGAGCCCCTTCGGGTTTTCATCCGTTCCCTTTTAGCTTATGGACATACCGTTTTATTTTATTTTATTTTCTTTTTCTCCTTTTTTCTTTTTTTTTTACGAGGTCGCGCCCTTTCGGGTTTTCACGAATACTCGCCGGTAGCCCTGCTGTTTTTACTCACGGAGCCCTTTCGGGTTTTCATCCGTGCCCTTTTTTCTTATGGACATACCGTTTTTTTTTATTTTCTTTTCTTTTTCTCCTTTTTTCTTTTTTTTTTACGAGGTCGCGCCCTTTCGGGTTTTCACGAATACTCGCCGGTAGCCCTGCTGTTTTTACTCACGGAGCCCTTTCGGGTTTTCATCCGCGCCCTTTTTGCTTATGGACATACCGTTTTTTTTTATTTCATTTTATTTTTATTATATTTTTTTTTGTTCATCTCGTTAGCCTAAGGATGCTTCGGTAGTAGCTTAAAGACGTTTTTGTCTGCTATTAGTTTTAGGACATTTCGGTCCGTTGTTGAGAAGGTTGGCTATTCTTTATGAAGCTTGAGCTTAGGAAGATAGCGAGCGGACATAGTCGTCGTCATCCATCATAGACTTAGGCTGTGGCTCATTAAGCGTAATATTTCTTTAGGAAGCGACCGTTTATTGGTCTGAAAGGCCTTTCGCCGTGCATGTCGATGAGTAGATAGGCTCCACCTTGGTAGACTTTATCTATGATGTAAGGGCCTTCATAATTGGGCTCAAATTTTCCCCGCTTGGCGCGATTGGGGATCATAGGCCTTTTGACCACTAGCACGAGTTCGCCTTGACGGAATGTCCTCGGTCGGGTCAATCTTTCGTATGAGCGCGTCATCTTTGCTTTATAAGCTTCCAGATTTTGCTGTGCTATGAGCCGGATTTCATCAAGGGCGTCAAGCTCCTCAAGCCGAAGGTGAGCATTTTCTTCGTCTGTCAGCTCGTAGTGGACTACCACTCGTAGAGAGGGTAATTCTATCTCGAGAGGGAGTACTGCTTCCGTCCCAAATACCAACGCGTACGGCGTTGTGTTTGTGGCCGTCTTAAATGTAGTTCGATACGCCCAAAGAGCCTCTTGCAGTCTTTCGTGCCAGTCTTTCTTATTTCGTGACACTGTTTTCTTCATGATCTTCGTCAAGGTCTTGTTGAAGGCCTCAGCCAGACCGTTAGCTCGCGGATTATAAACTGAGGAATATCTCCAGTCTATATTATGCTGCTGTGCAAAGCGACTGATCTTGTGGCTTCTGTAGGCTGGCCCGTTATCGGAGATGATCCGTCGCGGAGTTCCAAACCGATATATGACGTGCGTTTTGAAGAAGTGGAGGATATTTTCCGTCTTCACTTCTCTTAACGGTATCGCTTCTGCCCACTTAGAGAAGTAGTCAGTCGTCGCTAGGATGAAACGATGTCCCTTAGACGATGCTGGTTCGATGGGGCCAACTATATCAGTCCCCCACATTTCGAATGGCCAGCTAGCCACTATTGGGTGTAGCGGATTTGGATGTTGATGGATGAAGTCCCCATGAATTTGGCATGAGTGGCATTGCTTCGCATATTCGATGCAGTCCTGAATCATCGTGGGCCAGTAGTAGCCCATCCGTTTTATTTTCAACTTCATCTTAGGGCCTGCTTGATGAGAACCGCAGAGTCCGTCGTGAACTTCCTGGACGACTCTTTTCGCTTCGTCAGGTCCTAAGCATCTCAGCCACAAAGAATCAAATGACCTCTTGTACAGGGTATCGTTGACAAAGTCGAAAGATAGGGCTCGTTTCGCGAGCTGATGTCTTGTGGACGCTTCTTCAGGCACTTGGTGGGTCTTAAAGTAGTCTATGAAGACTTCCCTCCAGTCCTCGGCCTTCTCATGGTCTTTTATTTGTAGGGTCGTCTGCTCAGTCGCTCCCTTTTCTTTATATGATTCTGGAGGTATTTCTTCCGGGGCGAGCACTCGACGGCTTTGTACCACGATTCTAACGTCATCGAGGTTCTCGTCAGCCAATTCTTTAGCAAGTTTGGCCAGCGCGTCCGCTTTGCTGTTTTCCGCGCGCGGTATGCTTTCCAAAATATAGGAGGGAATTTGGGTTAGCAGTTGTTGTACCTTTTCACCGTATTTTATCAATTCCGGTTTGCATGTTTGGTAATCGCCGTTCACTTGACTGACGACTAGCTGGGAGTCCCCATATATGAGGAGGTTTTCAATTCCCATGTCAATGGCAATCTCCAAGCCTGCTATCAAAGCTTCGTATTCAGCTTCATTATTCGTTCTCGGCTCTGTCAAGGAGAAGGCGAAGCGCATTATTCCTCCTTGTGGGGTTACGAAGATAAGGCCTACTCCCGATTTGATCATTGACGTATTTTGTTTGTGCTTTTTCATGGAAGACGCCCCATCGAAATAAAGCTCCCAACGGGTATCACCACCGTCGATTGCGTCAAACGTATGTTTGTCTGGCAAATCGCAATTCAGAGGAGAATCGGCAGGTATCGGGTGCTCAGCAAGGAAGTCGGCTATGGCCTGACCCTTCACTGCCTTGAGGGGTCGATATGTTATCGAGAACTCCATTAAGAGCAGAGCCCATTTAGCGAGTCGTCCCGTCAAGATGGCCTTTGACATTAAATATTTGAGAGGGTCCACCTTTGAAATGAGATGGACTTCATGCGCTAATGCATAATGTCTAAGCTTTGTTATTGCGAAGATCAACGCCAGGCAGTGTTTTTCAATGGGGGAGTAATTGCTTTCTGCCCCCAGCAGAACCCGACTTAAGTAGTAGAGTGCTCTTTCTTTCCCCTGGTCATTCTCTTGTGCCCATAATGCGCCTAAAGAGCCTTCAAGGGCGGTCGTGTAAAGAATGAGAGGCTTTCCCTTAACTGGAGCAGCCAACACCGGAGGGTTTTGCAGATACTGCTTGATCTCATCCAATGCGCCTTGGCATTTGTGATCCCAAACGAATGGGGTTCCCTTCTTCATCAGGTGACTGTAAGGACGGCACTTTCCTGAAAGATTAGCGATAAACCGTCGAATGTATGCAAGCTTTCCTTGGAGAGATCGCAACTGTTTAAGAGTTCTTGGCGGAGGCATTTCCATGATCGCCTTAATCTTAGACGGATCTATTTCAATACCTCGGTGTCGAACGATAAATCCTAGGAATTTGCCCGAGGAAACCCCGAACGCACATTTTAAAGGATTCATCTTCAAATTGTATCGCCGAAGGCGTTGAAATACGGTCTTCAAATGCTCGAGATGCTCTTCGTATGACTTGCTTTTAACCACGAGATCGTCGATATAGCATTCGACGATTTCGTGTATAAGGTCGTCGAAGATCTTTGTCATGGCCCTCTGATAAGTAGCACCGGCGTTCTTCAAACCGAAGGGCATTACTTTATAACAAAATATACCAAGAGGAGTCCTGAAGGCTGTGTGCTTCTGGTCTTCGGGATGCATTTTTATCTGGTTATACCCCGATGAGCCGTCCATGAAGGAGAAAACCTCATGAGTGGATGTATTGTCTATCATCAGTTCAGTGACTGGCACTGGGAAATCATCCTTCGGGCAAGCTTCATTAAGATCCCGGAAGTCTACGCATATACGCACCGTCCCATTTTTCTTCATCACTGGGACGATATTGGCGATCCATTCAGGGTACTGAACTTCCTGGATGAAGCCGGAGTCGATTAACTTTTTGACTTCAGTATTTATGCTCATCTCAAGCTCGAGTCGCATTCTTCTCGGCGCCTGTTTGACTGGTTTGACGTTTGGGGATACTGCTAGTCTATGTACAGCGACCCCTGGATCTAGTCCTGGCATCTCGGAATAGTTCCATGCGAAGCAATCTTTATGCTGCACAAGGACGTCTTTTAACGCAGCCACCCTCTCTTCAGACAGCAGCTCGCTGACGAATGTCGGCCGCGGATCATTTACCGTCCCCAACTCGATTTTCTTGAGGTTATCTGCAGTAGTATGTATTCCATCCTCCAGTTCTTTCGGAGCTGGGGGAAATTCTGAGATTACCTCATCGCTGCTGTTTTCGAAGCACCAAGGGAGCTCACTTACGTCCTTGGGCTCTTCTTTTAATATTGTGATCATATGACAGGTGCGAATTCGCTTCCAGTCCCAATGTGGAACTTTTTTTTCTTTCGTGGCCTTGGGCTCGTGCTTTTGTGGTGGCGTTACCCTCCAGTTGTCAGACAGAGCAAACTTGCCGAGCTGGTACTGATCTTCGACCCAATTCTTAAAGGTGAAGCAATCTTCAAGAGGATGCCCTATCACTCGGTGGTAAGAGCAATAGTTTGGATCAGAGACTTCACCTGCTTGTTCTGGGTGCTTGGACTCCGGCAATGTAAGCATTTGATATTTCAGAGCAAGCTCAAGTATCTTTTTCGTCTTGTCTCGAGGAAACGAGTATGCTCGACCCATTTTCTTCATGAGGGATTGGTCAATAACGCTTGATTCTCGCTTGCGTGGCTTCTTAGCCCTGCTTTGTTGCTGTTGAGCGCCTCTTCGGCCTTTCGACTCGTTTCTGCCTCCGCGTCGAGCCCTTTTTGTATCAGGTTGACATGGGGCGGCATCTTCATTCTTTACTGCCTGTTGAAGGAGGCGCTGTGTCTTGGCTTTCTCATAGATTGCCATTTCACGATTGTGATCATCTCGGGCTTTTTGACCCGCATCCCTTATAAGTTTGCCCATCTGGTCTTCAAATGATGGACTGGGCGGTTTTGTATCAGGAACTTTTGCTGGCTCAGGATTAGCGTTTTCCTTTTGAGCATTTGCTTCTTCATCAGAATTGTGCATGACGTAACAATCGCGGAGCAGCTCTCGTTTCCTGGAGCGAATGTATCCGAGCCCGATCGTCTCCAGCCTCCCATTAGGTAGCTTGTGCTGAGTTCCGGTGGCGTTCCAAACCCTGTCATAGAATTTGTCCTTTCTAACGGTTTGTTCGAAAGGTATTCCCTGGCGCTTCAGCAGTCTCCTCAAGCCTTCCGTATAGTATCGGGGTAGACGGATGGGCTGGAGTCTGTCCAGCGTTGGATCCGCACCGTGCCAAAGTTCTTTCTCCCGTTTGTTTTCTTCGGAACGGTAGAATAGGATTGCTCTATCGCCTTTTCGTCTGGGAGGGATATAAAATGTCCACAATTCTTCCACACTATCGTTGGCGAGTGCATCTAGTTCTTTATAATGCTCAAGCGGCACCATGGCTATCTGTAGACTTCGCTCTTCATCAGCAGAAGCTCGTATTGAAAGCCGAACAGGGAATACAGCATGGACTTCGTCCTCCGAATCACTACCAAAGATCAGTGAAGGGATGGATGGTCCCGGCTCGGTGTATTGGGGCGGACCCGAATAAATTATATCCTCTTCTTCCTCGGTATCACTGCCGAAGACAGGGATGGTTGCGTTAGTTTTGTTCTCCGGCTTGTGACACCTTTCCGTGTCTTCGAAACTCGGCAAGAAGTATTTGGCATCTTCATACTTGCGAACTTCATTCACGGAAAACGGATTCAATTCTCCGGCCACGGTGTACTCGAGGCCATCCCTACAATACTTCATGCACTGATGCTGTGTAGAAGGGATGATATTGTACTCGTGTAGCCATGGTCGGCCGAGCAGAGCATTGTAGCACGTCTTGGCGTCTATAACATGGAATTTGATGTCTGTGACGAGCAACCCGAAGCGTAGCGTCAATATCACAGATCCAAGAGTTTTTGATGATTGAGAGTCGAATCCGGAGATGGTGATTTTGTCTCGGGCGAGGTGTTGGACGCTCATGCAAATTTCCTTTAACACTCGCACATTGAGTAAATTAACAGACGATCCGTTATCGACCAGGATTTTACCTATCTTTATGTCATGGCAGTATCCTGAGACATAAAGGGGACGATTGTGGTCGCATGTCCCGAGGAGAAGGTCTTCATCACCAAAAGCAACGTCGGCTGTGTGCACTTCTTCTAATTCGTCTTTCATCTTTTCTTCGGCTAAGAAGGCTTGGAACTGGTCCGGATCTTGTAGCGCCTTAATCAAAGAGTCTCTCGCCTCCCTTGATAGTAACAAGGCATCAAGGACGCTGAGCTGAGAGGGCAGTTTCCTCAGATGCGCCAGAATGTTGTAATCCACCTTATTTCTCTTCGGCGGGTTTTCGGCGTTGAACTCTTCCGCGACTCGGTCATCCAAGGAGATATCTTCGGAGATTTTCTCTTTCCCTTTGTCTTTCTTGTTTAGAGGTCCGAGATTCTTCTCAGGTAGCGTCCGATTCCGCAGCCGGATATTTTCGCAGACCGTTGGCTCTTCTTCTTTTCCCGAAGTTGACTCTTTAAAGAGAGGGGCAAGTTCTAGCTCCACATCAGAGTCGCTCCCAAATGTAGGCACTTGTGATCCGGCAGTGTTAACCATGTGACAATTGCCAGCAGTTCTTTCAAGTTCTTCGGTCGTATTTCTTTGCTCCCGGCGAATTTTACGTTTTTCCCGTTTAAAGCGTTGTCGATTAGCGACGTATCCTTGCCACCATCCATTGAAAGCTTTGCAATCTTGGGTAGGATGCGAGACCTTCTGATGATATAAGCAATAAGAGGGGTGCATTTCTACCACACCAGTAATTTTTCCTTCAGAGGATGGTAGCTTCATGCCCATTGATATGGCCTTAGCAAACCTCTTCTTTATCTTGAATTGGTTTTTGTCGATAGTGGAGGCGTTTTGCTCCAGCGGGATCATCTCAGCTCTTTCCTTAAGTCGCTGGCGCTTGGCCCTTTCGAATATAGCAGTCTCGCGTTCTCGATCAGCTTTACTTTTCAATCGAGCTTCATTAAGAAACGCGCCAATCATTTCAACTGATAACCCTGGAGCTCTTGATTCGGCATTTGCCCCCAGCGTTTTAGTGCCAGAAGTCTCTTCATCGTTCGTGATCGAATGGGAGATCATATGACAGCTCGCCACATATTCCTCGGATTCATCCGATGAACTTTCTCCCTCATCTTCTTTTTGAAAGACGTGATCAAGGAAATCTTGAAGCGTAATGGGAGTCCGCGCCTTTTGGTTGTATTCATCCAGCGCGTCGATTTGCTTTTGTAAGTCCGTGCGCTTGTCGCCAGGCTTCACGGGCTTCTTAGATTTCTTCTTCTTCTTTTTCGAAGATTTTGACGGCTGACTATGAACGCTTGAACTGCCACCATCGGTCCTCGGAGTCGGACGTGGTTTCAACATCCCCTCAATAACCTGCGGTTCCAAGGGGTTCTTCCACTTGACCGCTGGACAGGTCTGAAAATCGTTTAGCATCCTCTTCGTCTTGGCTGATAATACAACCTCCCAAGGAGCTTCCTCAATGACGGAGCATATTGCCCCCGGCGTATTCGTCCCTTTAGAGGTGTGGGGCTGCGGGGGATTCACCTTCCATTTGTCGGATAGCTTAAATTTTCCCTGGCGGTACTGGTTCTCAAGCCAATTCTTGAAAACGTAGCAATCCTCGATGGGATGGCCTAGTACTCGATGGTAAGGGCAGTAATTGGGCTCGTTGGCGTCGTTCGGTTGCAACGGACGTTTTGGATCTGGCAGATTTATGAGTCTGTTGCGCAATGCCAGCTCGAATAGCCTCCTCGTTTTATCGCGGGGGAAGGAGTAAGGACGTCCCATCCTGTCCTCAAGGGGTACGTATGGGCGTGTATTGTTTGGACGAGCAACCGGCTTTGAGTCGCTCGGTTGTTGTTGGGCATTAGCGACAATGATCGCTTTTTCCTTTCCTTTGTCGTTTCGGGAGTCTGGCTTCGGGAGAGGGGGTTTATGGCCCATTTGGTCCATCTGCGCTAGTTTGTCGATCAAAGCCTGGAAGGTAGTCGGCTTGAAGAACATCATGAACTGCGAGATGGTTGCCTGTGGATCAAGGGTTCCAACAAACATTCCCACCGCTGGAGCTTCTTCTATGCGCTGTTCGCATTTTGACCATAGATTACGCCACCGTATAGCGTATTGAACCCATGTCTCACCGGGTTTTATCCTGGCATTAATCAGTGCCGTCATCGGGGTACGCTCACTGGCACTTGCAAAACGTTGGGTGAAGAGCAGCTCCGTCTCCGCAAAGGTTTTAATAGAGTCGTTGGGAAGCTCAGAATACCATTCGAATGCCGTATCCGATAAGCTTCCAACAAACTGGCGAAGCAACAACTTGTCGTCGCCGCCGGTGTTACCGCAAAGCGCCCTGAACTGGGCAATATGTTGATGGGGATTGCCGGTCCCTTTGTAGACATGAAACTTGGGAATTGTGTAACCCGGCGGGTACTTGATTTGGTCATACCAGCCTGGATACGGCCGCCCCGTTTTTACGATGTGGCCGGCTGCTTCGGCCGCGTAATGAACCTTTATTTGCTGGGCTATGTATTCGTCCAGATCAGTCTTAGAAATTGTATCCTCTTTAGCTGTTAATAGAGCGGGCTGCGGATTTAATGTCTCTCCCTTATCATCTCCAAGGACGATTAGGGGTTCTTCAGCGGGAGGCTTTTGTTGTATCATCATCCCTATCATATCCTGGAAGAGGAGGCCCATCCGCTGTATGTTGGCCGCTTGTTCAGCAGCCTCTTTGTCCCTCTTTTCCAGTACTCGGCGAAGGAACTCGGCGTCGGTCTCTTCCTCCTGGCGCTCATCTAAGGACGTCTCAGGGTTCTCTTTTGGCTCCGTGAGTGCAGCCATTGTACTCATCATCTCCTGGAGCTTTTGTTGTTGCTCCTGGGCCTTGGTCACTGATCGGTGACCCGTAGAAGTGCAGCTTTCTTCCTTTCCAGAAGCCATATAAACCGTATGAACAATTATGCCCCCTGACTTGGGGCGTTTAGGTTCACCGCTTTTAAACTTTGCCGCTGACGCGGGAGCTTTCTCTGGCCTCCTTCTTTTGTGGGCCATCGAGGTTAAAGGAGCCGTTGGAGTGGGCATCCTAGCAACTGTCACCCCCTGCGGTTTAATGGGGCAGTTTTTGTTATTTTCCACCTTCACCTTTTTCTGGTGACGCAAGTGGTCTGGATCGATCACGGAGTCTTGAACCCTCCGCCATACTTTATAAACTTTTGAGGATAGCCGTTGAGGGGGCTGTTCTTGTTTTGTTTCTGGAACTCTCTCTGCAGGTGGAGGAGATCTTTTCAAGGTAGCGGTTGGAGAGTTCTTACGCACTCTCCTCAGTAGTTCAAAGCTGTTCCCAGTTGGAACAGCAGCGTTGACTTCCACCATTGGAGCGGGTGGAGTTATCCCTGAGGGGGAGTTGCCCCCTGCTTTCCTCACTCGTCGCCAATGGCGACGTTGCGCACGACGAGCCGTTGGGACTGGCTCGGAAATCGAGATGGTTTCTTGTTGCCTCCTGTTTGAGTGTGGGGTAACTGCCGATGTCAGCCTATCGAAGACTGATGCCTTTTGACCAGCTATGGGAGGAGTGGGAACCGTCAATCTTGTGAAGACCGACTCTCTGATGGGAGAAGCCGCTTTAACGACTTCTGAAGCAGCGGCCGTTGCCCTCTTTGGGACGGCCACTTTATAGTTCTGACCTAGCCTGGTGAAAACGGAGGCTGTCGGTTTAGTAGCGGGCGACCCGTTGACAGGGGCTGTCGAAACAGTGAGCCGGTTGAAGACCGACTTTTTACCCACTTCCGGTGCAGGTATTGGTGCAGAAAAGCTTGCAGGTGGGATCATAGTCCCGAAGAACAAGCCGGTGGTGGCTTGGGTCACCTGGTCTACCGGCAGAGTAAGGAAGGAAGACGCTTGGGGCCCATATGCTACACCTCCTGGTGAGGTGGAGCGTCTGTTGCAGTGGCATTTCGAGCAGTTGGTGCAGTTAGAGGCCATTGAATCTTGAATTCTTCTGTGCCAGACAGAGGACCAAAACTTAGTAACTTGAAATCCGAAGGCAACCATTTAACAAACCGCGATTGGTTCGCGAGGACGACACACGAAGTGTGGAGTGGAAAGAGGAAAAGGTCCCACCGGGCGTGCCAGAATCTGTTCCCCTCCGAATGGCGGCCGAGACATTAGGACGTCGGTGCCTGAGGTTCGGGGCAGATGCTATTTGGTTTTATCCGTTTATCTCTCCGAAGATGCCAAGTTGATTTATGGCACCGTGTATCGGAGGTTTTAGACGGATGCGGCCGATGTAGCAGAATACGTCAGATTCCCCCTCAGGGTGAGGGGTTTTTGATTGTGGGGACGCTCTTCCCTGCAGGCGCAAGCCCCTGCAGTTAATTATGCTACCGCATCGCGGTAACAATTTTCTCCTTCTCCAGAATTTCACTTCGTGTCGTGTGTGTTTGTTTTGTTTGTGGTTGCCCGTGGATTGTATACGGAGACTGAGTAATGCCGTCGCCCGTAGGACGTGGATTAGTCCAAATCCGTATTTACTTAGATTTGGGTTTGGTGTTTTTAGTTTAAGGATGCATTAGTCGCGTTGCGGCTAAGATCAACTTAAACGTTCGTTAAGAATACATTAGTCCTGTTTTAGACTAAGATCAACTTAACGTAGTGATTAATTTAATTATATGGCCATCAGGACTCGTCACCTCTCTGACGTCGTTGAAGGATTACAACGACATGTATCAGAGGAGCTCGGAGATGTACCCTCGTACCAGAGTTGATTGGGAGTTTTATAATCCATTTGAATGTTTAAGGATACGTTAGCCGTGTTTGGGGCTAAGATCATCTTAGACGGGACCGTTTAGATCCGGCAAAAGAGCGTTTGGAGGCTCTATTGTTTCAGTTTGGGGACGTAGTGATCCGTTTTCCAGTTCAGGGACGTGGTGGTCCATCGCCAGTTTAGGGACGTGGTGGTCCATCGCCAGTTTAGGGACGTGGTGGTCCATCGCCAGTTTAAGGACGTGGTGGTCCGATATTAGTTTAGGGACATTTCGGTCCATCGCCAGTTTAGGGACGTAGTGGTCCATCGCCAGTTTAAGGACGTGGTGGTCCGCATTCCAGTTTTGGGGACGTGGTGGTCCGTATTCTAGTTTTAGGGACGTGGTGGTCCATCGCCAGTTTAGGGACGTGGCGGTCCAATGTTAGTTTAGGGACGTTCCGGTCCAATATTAGTTTAGGGACGTCTCGGTCCGATGTTAGTTTAAGGACGTCTCAGTCCGATGTTAGTTTAAGGACGTCTCGGTCCACGAGTTTAAGGATCCCGCAGTCCATATGGGTGTGTGGTCGTTGGGACCCGTCACCTCTTTGACGTCGTTGAGGAATTACAACGATGGATGTCAAAGGAGTTCGGAGATGTACCCTCGAACCGGATGTAGATTGATTTAGGAGAGCCATTTTGCTCAGTCAATTTAATTTAAGGACTTATGGCCACGATTGGGCTAAGTCCAGAAAGGATGCAGAGCATCAATTTTATTTGGGCCCAGCCCTTTTATTGCTTTGCAATTTATTTTGGCCTGCTAGGTCTTTTTGATTTGGGCCTAGCCCTTCAAGTAATGCATTGCATTTGTGCAAAGCACCAAGAATCTTTTAGATTCAGGAAAAGAAGTGCAGAGCACTTTTTAATTTCTTGATCTAAATTTAGATCAAAGAAAAGAAAGAAATCTTTTCTTTCTTTCTGTCTCAGAGAACCAGAGGTTCATAGCAAGTGCAAGGCACTATTTTTATTATTTTTATTTATTTATTTATTTATTGAAGATCACTGATCTTGTTTTTTAGATCAATGATCTATTCTTTAAGAGAATTTTCTCTTATCTCAAAGGTTTTTACCTTCTTTTTTTTGTATTCTCAAGGAGTTCTCAAGAGTTCTCTTCTCTCTTCTTCTTTTTTTTTAAAACCAGATGATCCCTTTGAAATGAGGTTTGGGGTCCTTTTTATAGTGCTCAAAAATTAGTTAAATTTGTTAAAAAGATCTTTTTCTGAGTGATTTGGGGAATTTTCCCCACCGTTGGATTTTTGATCCAAGGGCCCCTGTTTTACAGAAGAAATCTTCTTGTTTTAACAAGAACAGAAAAAATTTCCTCAAATCTTCATTCTGTTGTTGCGCAACTCACCAGCGCGTGACACGTGTCGCGCAGTAAGGAGTTTGCGCAGCTGTGCTTGCGCAACTGCGCAGACACGTGTCGCTCAGCGGTGCACTTGCACAACTGTGTTTGCGCATTCTCTCTTCTTCTTTTTTTTTAAAACCAGATGATCCCTTTGAAATGAGGTTTGGGGTCCTTTTTATAGTGCTCAAAAATTAGTTAAATTTGTTAAAAAGATCTTTTTCTGAGTGATTTGGGGAATTTTCCCCACCGTTGGATCTTTGATCCAAGGGCCCCTGTTTTACAGAAGAAATCTTCTTGTTTTAACAAGAACAGAAAAAATTTCCTCAAATCTTCATTCTGTTGTTGCGCAACTCACCAGCGCGTGACACGTGTCGCGCAGAAAGGCGTTTGCGCAGCTGTGCTTGCGCAACTGCGCAGACACGTGTCGCTCAGCGGTGCACTTGCGCAACTGTGCTTGCGCAACTGTGCAGACACGTGTCGCGCTGCGGTGCGCTTGCGCAGTTGTGCTTGCGCAACTGCGCAGACACGTGGCACGCTGTGGTGCGCTTGCGCAACAGCGTTTGCGCAACTGCACAGATACGTGTCGCGCAGCGGTGCGCTTGCGCAGTTGTGTGCGCGCAACTGCGCAGACACGTGTCACGCAGCGCAGCGCTTGCGCAATTGAGCATTGCTTTTGCTTTTTAAAGAGCCTTGCTCTGATTGGACGCACTGCCTTGGGCGTTGTGCTGCCGAGTCAACTTCTGACACGTGGCAAATTGCGCGCAGCGCACGGGATCTGAAGCGTTGCTTCAAAATTTTGAATTTTTGAAATTCAAACAGAGCCTTGCTCTGATTGGGGGAACACGCCCTAAAGGGGAAGGAAAAACAAGTCGCTAATGAAGAAGATGGCAGAGAACCGACTGATGAAAACATAAGTCCTTCCTCGGTGGACTATAATGTCTTGGCACATCTCCGGAAGCTTCCGTCTCTCCTGAGCGTCTACGATGCCTTGGTCCTATCTAAGGAGCTTAGAGATGTTCTCATTCACGCTCTACAAAACCCCGAGCGGTATCAGGCTCACTTTGCGGAAATTAATATGAAAGAAGCCCAGCATACTTTGAATGCCGCCGCAGTCACATTTAAGGATGAAGACTTGCTACTGGGAACGGCTGAGCATAATCGGCCGCTTTACGTGACCGGGTACAGCGACGGAGATCGAATTAATCGCATATTGATTGATCCGGGGTCCTCAGTGAATATCATGAACTTGCGAACTCTGAAGAGTTTGTCAATGGACGTCCGACACCTGTCAAGGGAAAGGATTGTCATTCAAGGCTTCAACCAAAATTGCCAGCAAGTTCTGGGGTCCATAGCTCTGCCAATCAAATTCGGGGATCTGCAAACTGAAGCTAAGATATACGTGATCGACGCCGACACGTCTTATAAGATTCTCTTGGGGCGGCCCTGGCTCCATGATTACGGAATCATTCCGTCAACTCTCCATCAATGCATGAAGTATACTAAAAATGGCGAAGAAAGACGCATTGACGGAGACATCCAGCCGTTCGGTGTGCATGAAGTCCAATATGAAGATTCTCGGTACTTTATGAACCACTAAAATGCTAAGCCACAACTGACTGAGGATAGACCGGCCCCAAGACTCAAAAGCAAATCTGCGCCGGCTATCACTTTCAAAAGCAAAAATACCCAAGTGCGCCCGCATTTCGGCAGCGACACTGATGAGTCCGACGCTGGAATCCCGTCCTTCCGCAAAACTCGCCCTCATTTCGGCAGCGATACGGACGAATCTGTTACTGAAGGCCCATCTAGCAGCAAAGCCCGCCCTCATCTTGGCAGTGACACTGAAGAGTCAGAAGAAGAGGACCTGCCGTGCAACAACTGTGCAGATTGGCCCCCCATGCAGCAAGCGAAACTACGAGAGACCTTCGAAGTTGCAGAAGGGTCCCTAGCCGTCACAAGGGTGCCAGACCAGATGTGCAAAGAGCTCGATGCGTTGTCAGTCTCCACCGTGGACCAGCTGAAAACTTTCTACGTCCCCGGGAGGAAAAATGGACAGAAGGGCATCCTGTTTTACGGGTCAACCCCCGTTGTGCACCCGGACGATCTTTCTGTCGCGTGCCTTCCCTATGAGAGAGGCATAAGAGCCGTCCTCAATCCCAGATACTATGCGCCCGAGATGCGGGAATACTTTAAGAAGTGCGGATGCCGGTTATATCAAACGGAGTCCGAAGCAAAGTTTTACGAAGGGCTATGGTATCCGCCCCAGGTCCGAGCACTCATCGATGGACGAATTCCAGATAGACAGGGCATAGGCTACATTCAACCTGATTCCAAAGCGTGCTACATGATCCATGTTAGTGAGGCCAGCGAAAGATCAAATGATGATGACGAGATAGCCGAGCCAGAAGAAGCTCCTCAAGAGCTCGAAGATGGTGGATAAGCAACCTTTGACGAGCTAACCAAGATTGACTTAGGAACACCCGATGATCCAAGGCCGACCTACATCAGCTCGCTCTTGTCAGAGGAAATGAAAGCGCAGATAATTGCCCTGCTGCATGAGTTCGTCGACTGCTTCGCGTGGACATACAAAGAAATGCCAGGCCTTTCCCCTGAAGTGGCTGTGCATAAGCTGGCTATATCTCCTGATGCTAAGCCAGTCAAACAAGCTCCTCGAAGAATGAGAAGGGAACTAGAAGAAAAAGTCATCGAGGAAACCAAGAAGCTCATCGACGCCGGCTTCATCAGGGAAGAGAAATATGCGGACTGGATCGCATGCATAGTCCCAGTGAAGAAGAAAAATGGGCAGATCCGAGTTTGTGTCGATTTCAGGGACCTCAACAAGGCATGTCCTAAAGACGAATTCTCGCTACCGGTCATGGAAATGATGGTCGATGACACCTCAAATTACGAGCTGTTCACCTTTATGGATGGCTCGTCTGGATACAATCAGATCAAGATGTCGCCTGAGGATGAGAAGCACACAGCATTTCGAACCCCGATCGGAATATACTGCTACAAAGTGATGCCGTTCGGACTAAAGAACGCAGGCGCTACATATCAAAGGGCAATGACTAATATCTTTGATGACCTAATCCATAAAGTCGTCGAATGCTATGTTGATGATCTGGTCGTCAAAACTGAAGCCAAGGCCGACCACATCCAAGATCTTAGGACCGTTCTCACCAGACTGAGGGAATACGATCTGAAGATGAATCCTCTGAAGTGTGCTTTTGGCGTGTCATCGGGAAAATTCCTGGGCTTTATTGTCCGGCATCGAGGGATCGAAATTGACCCATCAAAGATAAAGGCCATCATGGAGATGCCCCCTCCAAAGAGTCTGACGCAGCTGAGATCTTTCCAAGGCAAGCTTGCTTATATACGGAGGTTTATCTCAAATTTGTCGGGGAGATGTAGGCCCTTCTCGAAGCTCATGAAGAAAGGAGCTCCTTTTATCTGGGATGCTGAATGTCAAGCAGCGTTCGAAAGCATCAAACAGTACTTGTTGCACCCTCCAGTGCTGGCCGCTCCCATTCCAAATAAACCGCTGATCCTCTACACTGCCGCGCTGGATGAGTCACTCGGTGCGCTCCTTGCCCAGAATAACGAGGAGGGAAAAGAAAATGCCCTTTACTACCTCAGTCGAACTCTAGTCGGGGCGGAACACAACTATTCCCCAATCGAAAAGCAATGTCTGGCTCTGATATTTGCTGTGAAGAAGCTGAGGCACTATCTGCTTGCTCATCGGGTTATGCTGATCTCCAAGGTCGACCCGCTCAAACACTTGATGACCAGAGCAAGCCTAGCCGGCAGAATGACAAGATGGGCTGTCATGCTACTTGAGTTTGACATAGTTTATACTCCTCAGAAAGCAGTAAAAGGGCAAGCTCTTGCATACTTTCTCGCTGCTCATCCCATACCAGAAGGGTCACCACTCAATTGCGAGTTACCCGACGAACAAGTGCTGCACCTCGAGGAAGATGGGCCATGTTGGGAGCTCTACTTCGATGGACCCTCATCAATAAGGACCTCCAGTAAATCAAGCGTCCCAGAGGTAAAAGCGGGGATAGGATTGGTGTTCATCACGCCATCAATGGGAACCCTACGGCGTTCTTTCGCTCTCACCGAGCCTCGGACAAACAATGAAGCTGAGTATGAAGCTCTGATAGCTGGTTTGGAGCTCGCCGTAGAAATGGAAATCCGTCGGCTACGAGTCTACGGTGACTCCCAGCTTGTCGTCAACCAAGTAAGCGGCGACTATAAGATATACAAACCCGAGTTAGCTCAGTACAGAGGTCGAGTGGTGGAACTCATGAAATGGTTCACTCATATTGAACTAACGAGAGTCTCTAGAGCGTTGAACGGAAAGGCTGATGTACTGGCTCGCTTGGCCAAGGAGCTGGCTGATCCTGACATGGACGAAATTCTGATCACAGTCAGGAGCCGGCAAATTCTACCCCCAGTCTCTCTACGAGAAGAGGAAAGCGCGGAACAGAAGAGCAGTCCTGCGGAAGAAGCTTCGATCATCCAAGACGAGCCCGATTGGAGAGAACCCTTCATAGAGTACCTCCGATACGACAAGCTGCCTGAAGAAAAATCTGCGAGGATTCAGCTGAAGAAGAGAGCTCTCTGATACGTGTTTGTAAATGACACGCTATACCGCAGGTCATATGACCAACTCTGGCTCAGGTGCCTGTCATCGGCCGAAGCCCAAAAAGTCATGAAAGAAGTTCACTCAGGCGTTTGCGGTGCTCACCAATCTGGCCCCAAGATGCGACTTCAAATCAAACGGCTTGGGTATTACTGGCCCACCATGATACGGGATTGCGGAGAGCATGCAATGAAATGTCAGATCTGCCAAATCCATGGTGATTTCATTCACAAGCATCCCAATCCGTTGCATCCTACGGTGGCGTCGTGGCCCTTCGAAGTCTGGGGCACCGACATTGTTGGCCCAATTGATCCTCCATCATCCAAAGGCCACCGGTTCATATTGGCCGCGACAGACTACTTCTCCAGATGGGCTGAAGCTGTCCCGCTAAAAGAAGTTAAGACAAAAGATATTCTGACATTCTTCCAGCATAATATTCTATACCGCTTCAGTACACCAAGAAGAATCATTTCTGACAACGGGCCTTCTTTCAAGAGCTTCAATGTCTCAAGATTCGCTACTCAGCACAAGATAGACTGGAGATATTCCTCCATCTATAATCCAAGAGCCAATGGGCTAGCCGAAGCCTTCAATAAGACTCTATGCAAGCTCCTGAGGAAAAATGCTTCAGCCAACAAGAGAGACTGGAATCTCAAACTTCACGAGGCATTGTGGGCATATCGTACCACGCACCGTACTCCAACTCAGTCCACTCCATACTCATTGCTCTTCGGAGTGGAGGCGGTCCTCCCCCTCGAAGTCGAAGTTCCAAGCTTAAGAATGGTCGTTCAGCATGAGTTGACGGAGGAGGAAAACGTGCTCCTTCGACTTGAAGAACTCGATGCCCTCGAAGAAAAGAGGCTCGCGGTGCAGCAAAGTCTGGAGCTATACCGAGCCCAAATGTCACGGGCCTATGACAAGATAACCCGTCTCCGCGCTTTCAAGAAAGGTGAATTGGTGTTGGTCCTCAAAAGACCGATTATTCCCAATCGACATGCCAAGGGAAAATTCGAGCCGAACTGGGAAGGACCATACGTCATCGAGAAAGTGTTTGACGGAGGATCCTACCAACTAATAAGTGCCGAGGGAGAAAGGCCCATGCCACCCATCAATGGCCGATATCTCAAGAAATACTACACGTAAATGCTCCAAGTCGCAGGCGAATTGAGCACATCAGCCCTACGGTCTGGATCATGCATCCTGCAAAACCGTATACAATCCAAGGGCTTGAATGACCCCTATCTCTTCCAAATCCTGCCGGTGAGACTACTTTTAAAGTCCCACCAGCGGTAAAAAAAAAGAGAAAAAGAAAAAAATATATATATAAAAGAAAAAAAAAATAAACGGTACGTCCACAAGCAAAACGGGCACGGATGAAAACCCGAAAGGGCTCCGTGAGTAAAAACAGCAGGACTACCAGCGAGTCTGCGAAAACCCGAAAGGGCGCAAACTCGTGAAAAGAGATGAAATACACCCGCAAAGTCCTCTCGACCTTGTGAGGAGAAAACCCCTGCGTGAGATCCTTACGACTCACAAAGGAGCAACACACTTAGGAATCCTTACGATTCCTAAGGAGAAAATACACCTGCGGGATCCTTACGACTCGTAGGGAGAAAATGCTTTTATGGGACCCTCACGGCCCATAAAATTGAAAAGCCTTAGGTGATAGGGACCCAAACCTGTCTCCTAAGCCATCGTCCCCCAACGGGCAACGGCAAATGATGAGTCGCTCCTGGCATTTCGCTTCAGTGTTAGCGGTGCTGATGCCGACCAAAAACCCAAATCCCAAGTCCTCCCAAGGCAAATGATGAGTTGCTCCTGGCATTATTCCAGTGCAGCAATGCTGAGGCCAAACAAGATCCAAATTCCAAGTCCCCAAACGGCAAATGATGAGTCTCTCCTGGTACCACATTCCAGTGCAGCGATGCAGACGCCAACCAAAATCCGATTTCTCAAAATTCTCCTGGCCCTACGGTAGGTCCCCAAATTGACCATCGTATACAATCCACGGGCTCAAATGATTCTCATCATACCCATGCCCCACCGTAATCACCAGTTACGCGGCCGGTCTCCGCTTTGGGAATGATGCTCCATTGATAAGACCCACTCATGTGTCCTCACGATATATGAGGAGAACAAACCTTTGTGGGATCCTTACGACTCATAAAGGAAAAACACACTTAGGAGTCCTCATGACTCCTAAGGAGAAAATACACCTGCGGGATCCTTACGACTCGTAGGGAGAAAAATGCTTTTATGGGACCCTCACGGCCCATAAAATTGAAAAGTCTTAGGCGATAGGGATCTAAACCTGTCTCCTAAGCCATCGCTCCCCAATCCCCAAATGGCGAATGATGAGTCGCTCCTGGTACCATATTCCAGTGCAGCGATGCAGACGCCAACCAAATTCCAAATCTCATACCCCAACGGCGAATGACGAGTCGCTCCTGGTACCATATTCCAGTGCAGCGATGCAGACGCCGACAAAATCCCGAAATTTTTCCGGCCCTACGGTCTGGATCATACATCCTGCAAAACCGTATACAATCCACGGGCGTAAAACAATCCCAAAATCCTCTCAATGACAGATGATGATTCGCTCCTGGTACCATATTCCAGTATAGAGATGCTGATGTCAACCCAAATCAAAATCAACAAGTCAATTTCCACTCCGACACCGCAGAAAGCGGAGCAAGTCAGAATCCAATCTCGACACCGCAAGAAGCGGAGCAAGTCAAGTCTACCCTTGACACTGCAAGAAGCAGAGCAAGTCAAATCAAGCACCGACCGTCCAAGTCGCTAAAAGGGCAGCATCGACCGTCTAAGTCGCAAAAAGGGCAGCATCGACCGTCCACGTCGCAAAAAGGGCAAAACCGACCGTCCACGTCGCTAAAAGGGCAGCACCGACCGTCCAAGTCGCTAAAAGGGCAGTACCGACTGTCCAAGTCGCTAAAAGGGCAGAACCGACCGTCCAAGTCGCCAAAAGGGCAGCATCGACCGTCCATGTCGCAAAAAGGGCAAAACCGACCGTCCACGTCGCTAAAAGGGCAGCACCGACCGTCCAAGTTGCTAAAAGGGCAGTACCGACCGTCCAAGTCCCTAAAAGGGCAGAACCGACCGTCCACGTCGCTAAAAGGGCAGCACCGACCGTCCAAGTTGCTAAAAGGGCAGCACCGACCGTCCAAGTCGCTAAAAGGGCAGTACCGACTGTCCAAGTCGCTAAAAGGGCAGAACCGACCTTCCAAGTCGCTAAAAGGGCAGCATCGACCGTCCAAGTCGCAAAAAGGGCAGCATCGACCGTCCACGTCGCAAAAAGGGCAAAACCGACCGTCCACGTCGCTAAAAGGGCAGCACCGACCGTCCAAGTCGCTAAAAGGGCAGTACCGACCGTCCAAGTTGCTAAAAGGGCAGAACCGACCGTCCACGTCACTAAAACGGCAGCACCGACCGTCCAAGTCGCAAAAAGGGCAGAATCGACCGTCCATGTCGTAAAAAGGGCAGTGCCAACATCCCAAAAGGTGGGAACCGAATCAAGTTGCCTCCACGTAAAAGAAGATCCATCAATTTCATGCACACGACCCACATATGTGGTGTACATTTATTGATGGGGGGCAATTTGTTGGGGTAAAAATTTACACCCCGGTTGACCAAGTCAAAATCAAAGTCAACCCCAAGCCAAGTGGGCCCAAGCCCAGACCCAGTGGGCCTACGCCCGGGTCGAGCCCGAACATGAAGCGGCCGGCCTCCCACCACGTCAAGATAAAAATTTTGTAATAAACAATTTTGTTGCATTTCTTTTATTTTATTTTATGGATAAATGTAAGAAAAATAGGCATAAAGCCAAATTTTTGTAAAGCCCATGGCTTATGTGCAAAAAGAAATGGCACATGAGCCATGGGATAGGCAAAATGCCATTTTGTGAAGCCCAAGGGGCTATGTGTAAAGTGTATGGCCTATAAAGGCAAAGATAATGAAATATCTAAACAACTTTTCTCTCTCCAAAAAAGTTTCAGATCTGAGATCTCTTCTTCTTCTTCAAGGTTCCAAAACCTTCTTCTTTCTCTTGAATTAAATCAAGAGTTTTACTCTTCTTTTTATAAAACAAATTAGTTTTTCACCACAAAACCCACAAATGGGAACTTGGATCTATCATTAGATCTCAAAAAGAAGAGATTTTTAGATCTCACATCTCTTGAGCCAGCCAACAGAGGAGGAAGAAGAAGAACCCATTTCCCCAACCAAAACATTTTCCTTTTTTTTCAGGAGTTTAACTCCACTAATTTCTCTTTCGAGAGTTTCTGGGGCTAAAAGCCCTCCTTTTCTCGCCGGCGCGCTAGCGCTCGAGCGCAAAGCACCTACGTGCCGACACGTGGCGCGTTTGCGCTCCTGCGCACTACGCGCGAGCGCAAAGCGCCCACGTGCCGACACGTTGCGCTCCTGCGCGCTTGCGCTCCTGCGCGCTTGCGCTCCAGCGCGCAGCGCTCATGCGCAAAGCGCCCACGTGCCGACACGTGGCGCGCGCGCTTGCGCTCCAGCACGGAGCGCATGCCTCCAGCGCGCAGCGCTCATGTGCAAAGCGCCCACGTGCTGACACGTGGCGCGCGCGCTTGCGCTCCAGCGCGCAGCGCTCATGCGCAAAGCGCTCATGCGCAAAGCGCCCACGTGCCGACACGTGGCGCGCGCGCTTGCGCCCCAGCGCGCAGCGCTAATGCGCAAAGCGCCCACGTGCCGACACGTGGCGCGCGCGCTTGCGCTCCTGCGCGCAGCGCTCATGCGCAAAGCGCCCACGTGCCGACACGTGGCGCGCTTGCGCCTGAGCGCACAGCACCTAAGCGCACAGCGCTCAAGGCGCTGGCCCGCGCATCCCTTGGATGCATTTTCCCCCTCTTTTTGTGTACATACATACATATATACATATGTATACAAATTTGTACACATACACATACTCCACGACACTGTCCCTGTTAGAAAAAAATTTCTAACGGGGCGCTGCCCCGCACCCCGCAAGGGGTCTGCTAGCCCCCTTGACCCCCAGCCCGCTATCTGGCTAGCGGGACCCCCGTAAAAAAACTCTGCGTGGCTCCCGATATATTCAAACCCCCCCTCCAAAACAACAACACACGTACACTGCACATTGAGTTCGCATGACCAGTTTAACCCGTCAATCGGAGGTTCCCTCGCTCCAAAAGCGAGGGGTAATTAACGGCAGCTTAGTCCGCGGCTGCCGGAGATTCGGATCCCCACAATCATTAAACCCCAGCCTACCTTAGGCAGGGGGAATCTGTAGTATACGCCTGACAAGCGCGCGCGTATTCCCATCTCAATGGGGTAACGAAAAACACCCTACAGTGGTGATCCTCGTAGAGTACGTGGATGACATACTCTTGATAGGGAAGGAGTTTCCTATGCTTCGCCCGGTCAATCTCCGCTTATCACAAGGATTCTCCATATAGGATCAAAACGATACCTCCTAAATCCTGGGTTTTGGATCTATGAGATAGGTCTAATTGGATGTTAGCATACTCACTAGTTGTAGTGAGATGGTATCAATCGATCCTGGGGAGAATCACTGGAAATGTTCCAGCGTGATAAGGACGACTGAATGTCAGTCGCAGGCATTGTCTATACCCTCAGTGGAGGGATGGTATGTTGGAAGAGTTCCAAGCTAGATACCGTGACTTACTAGACGATTAAAGGCAAGATACATCGTTACCAAGGATGCTACCAAAGAGGCAGTCTGGATATATATATAAGTTCATGAGATGATCTTCGTTCCTACCATTGTGTGACAATGGAGTTGTGGCTTATGCCAAGGAACCCCCGTCCCATCTGACATCTAGATATAATTCTTAGGAAGTATCACCTGATCATGGAGATGGTTGATCTCTAGGGAGATCGAGGTTAGGAGAGTAGGCACAGAGGACAACAACGCGAATCCACTCACAAAGGCCTTTTTCCCAGTAGAGACTTTTATGGGATGGTTGAGTATGAGATACTTCAACCACAGCTAATTGTTGTGTATGCGATACCACAACAGATGGCCCTAGTGCAAGTGGAAGATTGTTAGTTATATGTATGCCCTAGAGGCCATTACTGTACATATAATGTATATTGTTGTGGATGCTTGGACATATATAGGGAGGACTTTCTTGCTCGACATGATAGTATGCTATCTGGTTGCTCTTTATCTTAACATATACTCTGATTGTCTCTATGTTACATGTTGATAAAGCCCTTAGGATATGTACTCGACTACTGGGATTATGATGAGATCATACTAGTAGGGCCACGGTGGTTGACGAGTACATCCTATAACTGTTCCTAATCGAGGGTGTATCGAGACAGGGCATCGATACACCAGAGTAGACTAGCGTATACGCATCTTGACCCATATGATGGGCGATGGATGATCCCATATCCATTGGTGTTTGACATCAAGGATGGTGTATGAGTGCTCAGTAGAGACTGGGTACACTGGACGGAGTCGCCGAGAACTCCAAGATGGTATTATACCTCACGTCAGATGGCAGTTCTCCGGTGACACTGGTACAGGTTAGTCTGTTGACCCGAGATCGTCATAGAGTCTTATGTGATTCCCACTGTGCTTTGATTTCCATCATACCACGTCCAAGAGGGCGTGCAAAAAGGTGGCTTTTAGGTACAGTCCCAAATCACATGGAGGCAATGAGCGATAGGAGGGGATTCATCTCTCCCGGTATAGGGAGTTGATGTTGTGCTGTGTTCGATTGGCTATAACTGGAAATCCCTGGCCAGGGTTGCTGAGATATACTGGTAAGTATTATCAGTAGTTTCTTGAACTGTTATAGAACTCATATCGACACGACTTATCAAGCTACTTGGGTCTGATGTTTACCACCCCTAGGCGAGATATGCGATATATCAGACGAAGAGACCGGACTGTACAGGAGTGTTACTGATTGGATTCGCTGGAGAATGTACAGGCTTGCTTGTTGATCTTCTGATCGCTCAATACCTGGGTGGCTGTTACGTTTAGCTGACCGCTTACAGCTTGTGGGTGTTTGATATGATCATCACCTACTGCCGGCGTATTGACGATTCTTTAGAGTCCTACATAGAGGTTTCTTGGCTCAGGCAAAATGGAGTAGGAGCACATATATGATATGTGCGGGAACGAGAACAATACGTGTATGTGATACCGTATTAGATTCTCACGATATGAGATATCGGCCGGGTATATGTGATATAGCCGGGTCATCGGATCAAGTGTTGATTCGATAAACTGATTATATTAGTCGGTTATTTGTGAAATAGCCGGATTATTGGATCAAGTGTTGATTCGATAATTTAATTTATAATTATATATTTGATATATTAAATTACATTAACTAATATAAGCTCACTAAAAGATTCTTTTTCTCACTCGGGTAATACATTGATATATATGCGATATATGTTGATTGTATTATTTTATTTTGTTACAATAAATATTGTATATGTGATATATAATATTGTAACATGTTATGGTTATAAATGCAACATGTTTTGTGGAGTTTAATTGAGGTTAGGGTTTGGATTAGGGTTAAGTCTTCATGAAGCTTTCAAGAAGCTTCTTGAAGCTTTGACTTTGACTTGGATATTTTACATAGATATTTCCTTAACCCAACCCAACCCTTTACCCTAGTTAAATCTCTACATGGGTTAAGTCTTCATACTTAACCCATGGTTGCAATTCTAACCATAGACTTGAGTTTCATTATTCATCACAAAAGAATTCTTCTTCTTCTTCCTTGAGTTCTTGATGGAAAAGCTTACTAGCTTTTTCATTAGTGATGATTTTGAGTGAGATTATGAAAACAAATGAGAGCTAAAATCCCACTTCATCATCCTAATCTATCATAGCCATTTAGATTAGGGTGTTCACTTCATTTCGTGAGTGAGAGCTTGTGTTAAAGAAACTTCAAGGTAGATCATCTTAGTTATCGAAGATCGGAAGCAAGCTTGCATCTTTCTCTTCGTGGAGCCTCTCTAGAGTCCGGGAACATGATGATCGCAGCGAAGGGACCTCAACACGGAGCTTTAGAAGTGAAGGACCGGACTACAAAGGTTGTAATCCCAAACTCTTAGTGTTAAAGTGTTTAACATACTTTGTTTCGCCTAATCTCTAGTTTAAAGATCTTGGTTAGGGTTGTTCGGCACGTCTAAATCTTAAATCGGAAATGGTTGATGCCTTGTAGACCCTTGTGAGAGTGCCTAGTAACCCTACAAGGTCTTGGCTGTGAACTCTCAGCGGGCTGCATGGGTTGAGCAGTGTACTCCCTCGTCATCTTGAACAGGAGACGGCTTTAAAACGTAAGGAGTGCGAGGAGACTTCAAGCGAATCTGCCCGGCTGCACGCTCAGGTTGATGCAAATGCTGCATAGTTGAAAGCTATCTTTGAAGGCCTTCTGCGATGCATCTCTGACGGGCTAACACTGAGGCAAAAGCTCGACATCGTCGAGCGGGATGCATAGAATCGTGGGGCAGCTCAACGGGCCGTCGAAGAGCAACTTTCGTCCTACTTGCAGCAACGAGCCTGAGTCGAAGCAGAGTTGGTCGCGGCAGCTGACCAAGAAAAGGGGCTAAGGGAAGTGTGCGAGCGGCTGATTGGAATATTGAAAGCGCTTCCCTCTCAATAATTGTTTTTGTACCACTTGTAATTTTGAATAAAATGTATCCATTTTTTTATTCTTTCATATGATGTATTTTGTACCCAATTGAATTTATGAATAAAAGATACATTTCTTTCGCAATGTCTTATGTCATCTCTTTGCTTTCTTCTTTTCTTTGTTATCAGCATGTCACTTTAGTAATCATAGCCTGCCGATGATAGTGTGGGCATTCTGTTTTGAATTCTTCGAGAGGTAGTGATGGCTTAGAAAGCAGGTTCAGATCTGCTGCCTAAGACTTTTCAACTTCATGAGCCGTGAGGGTCTCATAAAGACTTTTCTCCCTACGAGTCGAGAGGATCTTGTAGGTGTATTTTCTCTTTAGGAATCGTGAGGATACCTAAGCGCGTTTTCTCTTGTAAGTTGTAAGGATCTTACAAGAGAGTTTTCTTCCTTACGGATCGAGAGGACCCGTAAGTGATTGATGGTGTTGCGATTACCCGTATTTCACGGAGTCGGGAGTTGCTCTGGGCGTTTTCCACGGGGTCAGGATTGACTTTAACCGTGTTCCATGTGACCAAGAATTTTGCTCTGGATGCTTCCCATGGGGTTAAGCCGTGTTCTGCGAGGACCAGGCGCCGCTCTGGATGCTTCCCACGGGGTCATAGCCGCGTTTTGCGAGGACCAGGATCCGCTTTGGACGTTTCCCACGGGGTCAGGATTGACATAAGCCGCGTTCTATGTGACCAGGAATTTGCTCTGGATGCTTCCCACGGGGTCATAGCCGTGTTCTGCGAGGACCAGGCTCCGCTCTGGATGCTTTCTACGGGGTCATAGCCGTGTTCTGCGAGGACCGGGATCCGCTCTGGACGTTTCCCACAGGATCAGGATTGACATAAGCCGCGTTCCACGTAGCCAGAAATTTGCTCTGGATGCTTCCAGCGAAGTCATAGCCGTGTTCTGCGGGGACCAGGCTCCGCTCTGAATGCTTCCCACGGGGTCATAGCCGTGTTCTGCGAGGACCAGGATCCACTCTGGACGTTTCCCACGGGGCCAGGATTGACATAAGCCGCGTTCCACGTAACCAGGAATTTGATCTGGATGCTTCCCACGGGGTTATAGCCATGTTCTGCGAGGACCAGGCTCCGCTCTGGATGCTTCCCACGGGGTCATAACCACGTTCTGCGAGGACCAGGATCCGCTCTGGACGTTTCCCACGGGATCAGGATTGACATAAGCTGCGTTCCACGTGACCAGGAATTTGCTCTGGATGCTTCCCACGGGGTCATAGCCGTGTTCTGCGAGGACCAGGATCCGCTCTGGACGTTTCCCACGGGGTCAGGATTGACATAAGCCATGTTCCACGTAGCGAGGAATTTACTCTGGATGCTTCCCGCGGGGTCATAGCCGTGTTCTGCGAGGACCAGGCTCCGCTCCGGATGTTTCCCATGGGGTCAGGATTGATATAAGCCGCATTCCACGTAACCAGGAATTTGCTCTGGATGCTTCCCATGGGGTCATAGCCGTGTTCTGGGAGGACCAGGCTCCGCTCTGGATGCTTCCCACGGGGTCATAGCCGTATTCTGCGGGGACCAGGATCCGCTCTGGATGTTTCCCACGGGGTCAGGATTGACATAAGCCGTGTTCTACGTGACCAGGAATTTGCTCTGGATGCTTCCCACGGGGTCATAGCCGTGTTCTGCGAGGACCAGGCTCCGCTCTGGACGTTTCCCACGGGATCAGGATTGACATAAGCCGTGTTCTACGTAGCCAGGAATTTACTCTAGATGCTTCCCACGGGGTCATAGCCATGTTCTGCGAGGACAAGGCTCTGCTCTGGACGTTTCCCATGAGGTCAGGATTGACATAAGCCGCGTTCCACGTGACCAGGAATTTGCTCTGGATGCTTCCCACAGGGTCATAGCCGTGTTCTACGAGGACCAGGATCCGCTCTGGACGTTTCCCACGGGGTCAGGATTGACATAAGCTGCGTTCCACGTAGCCAGGAATTTGCTCTGGATGCTTCCCACGGGGTCATAGTGTAAGTCTATGGTAGCGCCCCGGCCGTCTTTCAGACGCCAAATGCAGAACAAAACTTTTATAACTGGCGCTATCGCATACTATAACCCAGATCTGCCATTATCGCTAAACTAACAAACTACAAAGTGGGTAGAAAGGCTATACCGAATGATCCGAGTCCTTCGTTCTTTAGCCATCATCCCATGCTCCGTTGCGGCTGCTCCGATCTCCTGGCTCGTCGTCGAGGTGGCACCACATCTACGGATCTTTAAACGGGCTCCTGCCTCTGACCCGAGGCGACTCGGTCATCAAGTTTGCTAAAAGAGATGACCAAGATTGATGTAGAGAATGAGTAGAACACTTTATCTCACTTTGTCCAAAGCTATGGACGAACGGTTAATGAAGTTGCCATTTAGAATCGGATAAATGAAAAATGAGCATATGAAATTTCATGAAGCAAATTATCATAATCTTTTTTTCCAAAAATGAATCAATCTCTCTTCTATCAAAGAGGGGCCGGCCAATATAAGGTGGGGGGTGAGTGTAGGAGGGGAGTGGTGACCATTAGAAGAAAGCTTATCACTTCACATTATGAATGAATGAATCACTAAAATCATTAAATGCAAAATGGTGATTCATAATAACACATCACCATTTCATTTAATGCTAAGAAAGATACATGAATCTAGTCACCATTTCTAGAACCTTCTAGAACCATGACTCACCCAATAAAAAGATAAATCCGTATTAAACCGAATGTTTAATACGGGTGATAGAAAACTGGAAACTGGCAACTTCCAAAAGCGATCCCGAAACGAATTTCAGGATAACCCCGTAACAGTATAAACATACCCGCATTTGTATTACGACCGAATACAAATGCAATTGAAAAAAAGATATTATATCTACACAGTATAATACTCGGATCCGGCTTAAACCAAAGCCCACCAGTATTATCTGCCCGAAATATGACACGTGCGTAAACGCACGTGCATTTTCCGAACCCTGCCATAAAACCATACGGCCTCTACAACGTTTCGCCCGAAATTGGGAAACTATCTATGGAGGACTCTAATGACTCGTCAGTACCCTGGCAGTGGGTTTAACCACAAGCTGTCAGCGGCACTAGCTATGCGTAACGGCTACCCATGTACTGACCTCAAGAGAGGCCGATGAGCGAACTCATCCGGAAATCCTACTGAGCCTAACAGTGACAATGTATATACAGTCCAGTCCGTTCGTCTATGAGTATCGCATATCGGGCCTAGGGGGCTGGTAACGTCAAACCCCCAATAGCGGTATAAGTCGTGTCGGAGACAAGCCCTGAACACCCTGAGAAACTACCGGAGTACCTACCAGTAATTCTCACCTGCCTTGGCCAAGGACTTGGTGTAATGGCTTTCCTAGACACAGCGCGATCTCCACCCCTAATACCGGGAGAGACGAATCCCCTGTCGATCCGCTCACTTGCCTCCATGTGGCTCGGGACTGTACCCAAAAACTACCTGTTTGTACGACTCCTTTGAGCCATGGTAGGGTAGAAATCAAAGCACAGTGGAAACTCACACGAGACAAATGACGACCTGAGGTCGATGAACTAACCTGTACACATGTCACCAGGGAACTGCTATCTGACGATAGGTATAATACCAACTAGCAGGTTCCCGGCGAGTCCTGTCCGGTGTACTCATAACCCAATGAGCATCTGTATACATCTTAGGTGATCCAACTGACACCAGTGGCTTGTGAGACCGGCCACCGCCCCTCGTCGGGGTCTCGACTGTATACACTAGTCTACTCCGGAGTATCGATGCCCTGTCTCAAAACTCCCACGACTAGGGACAACTTTTAAGGATGTGCTTATGGACTACCCAACTCTCACGTATATGATCTCCATCATACTGTTGGTAGTCAAGCAAAATCCTAAGGGCTCTATCAACGTGTAACATGTGATCAGTCACCTGAACCTGTACACGACTGATAAAGGCAAACCAGATAGCATACTATCATCTCGAGTAAGACTGTCCTACCGGTATAGGTCCTCCGCAATCATTGCAATCACGTGCCTGCGATCCAATAATTGACTTTGAGGGCACTATATCCAACACATAGCCGTATTCTGTGAGGACCAGACTCCGCTCTGGACGTTTCCCATGGGGTCAGGATTGACATAAGCCGTGTTCCACGTAACCAGGAATTTGCTCTGGATGCTTCCCACGGGGTCATAGCCGTGTTCTGCGAGGACCAGGATCCGCTCTGGACGTTTCCCACGGGGTCAGGATTGACATAAGCCGCATTCCACGTAACCAGGAATTTGCTCTGGATGCTTCCAACGGGGTTGTAGCCGTGTTCTGCAAGGACCAGGCTCCGCTCTGGATACTTCCTACGGGGTCATAGCCGTATTCTGCGAGGACCAGGCTCCGCTCTGGATACTTCTCACGGGGTCATAGCCGTGTTCTGCGAGGACCAGGATCCGCTCTGGACGTTTCCCACGGAGTCAGGATTGACATAAGCCGCGTTCCACATAGCCAGGAATTTGCTTTGGATGCTTCCCACGGGGTCATAGCCGTGTTCTGCGAGGACCAGGGTCAGCTCTGGACGTTTCCCACGGGGTCAGGATTGACATAAGCCGCGTTCCACGTAGCCAGGAATTTTTTTGACTTTATCCGTATTTCACAGAGTCGGGGTTTGACTCTTGGTCATCTGCGCACGGCCGAGTCATGGAACTGGGAATTGCCACGGTTCCTACTTGCTTGATGTTGCGTCTGTTGTGATGAGACAAATGTTGAGATGATGTCCAGGCTGCTTTGTGAACCGTTGAGATTTGGCTTCTTATTCTGATGGAGCCTGGGGAGGGTAGGTGTGATTCCTTCTTTGTTTTCGCCCCTGGATTGTATGCAGGGATTGATATGACATCACCTGTAGGGCAATTTTTTTTATTATTATCTTTTTTTTAATTTCTTTCCGCGATACTCTATCATTTCAGTTTTTATATCACGAAGGTCGCGATTGCCCAATCATTTCGGCTATTTTTCGCGGTGCCCAATTATTTCGGCTATTTGTTTTATTTTTTACGCGCTGCTTTTTATTGCGAGTTGCCCAATCATTTCGGCTATTTTGCATGCATATATTTTTACTTGCTACTTTTTATTTGCAATTTTCCCCATCATTTCGGCTATTTCATATGCATGTGTGGCTTGCTGGCTTTTCGCTGCAAGCTTAGAATTAGACACCGATTTCGGCATCAGCATTGCTGTAACTGGGATATTGCCAGGAGCGAATCATCATTTTCCTCTGTCGATGTCGAACAAAGGTGGCTTAGCGAGCAGGGTTAAGATCCTGTCGACTAAGGCTTTTGACTTCATGAGCCGTAAGGGTCTCATGAAGGTATTTCTCCCTGCGAGTCGTGAGGATCTCGTAGGTGTGTTTTCTCCTTAGGAATCGTGAGGATTCCTAAGTGTACGGTCTCTTGTAAGTCGTAAGGATCTTACAAGAGTGCTTTCTCCTTATAAGTCGAATGGACTTACAAGGGCTGTTCACCGTGTAGACATATCCCTAGTCACGGATGGGACTTTGTTAGGGAAATGTTTATTCGCGCCCATGGATTGTATACAAGGGTCAGCATTGAGCCGCTTGTAGGGCAGCATTGGAGGTTGTGGTGGCCGCTTAAGAACAGGTTCAGATCCCTGTAGCTTAAGACTTTTGAATCTTATGAGCCGTGAGGGTCTCATAAGAGGGTTCTCCTTACGAGTCGTGAGGATCTCGTAAGTGTAATTTCTCCTTACGAATCGTGGGGATCCCTGAGTGTGTTGCTCCCTTGTGAGTCGTAAGGATCTCATGCGGGTGGTTTCTCCTCACAAGGTCGAGAGGACCTTGCAAGTGTCTTTTAACGAGATTGCGCCCTTTCGGGTTTTCACAAAAACTCGCCGGTAGCCCTGCTGTTTTTACTCACGGAGCCCTTTCGGGTTTTCATCCCTGCCTATTTTGCTTATGGACATACCGTTTTATTTTTCTTTCTATTTTTTTTATTCTTTTTTTTGTGTCATCCTTGGGATGCTGCAATCTACAGTAGTTTATCGACGTCTCGGTCAACAGCTAGTTTTAGGACATAGTGGTCCATCGTTAGTTTAAGGACGTTTCGGTCCGACGCCAGTTTTAGGACATAGTGGTCCATTGTTAGTTTTAGGACATTTCGGTCCGTCTTTAGTTTAAGGACGTTTTGGTCCGGAAACCAGCTACTACTTAAAGAGTTTTGGGCTTAGAAAGATAGCGAGCGGACATAGGCGTCGTCATCTATCGTTGACCTAGGCCGTGACTCGTTAGGCGTAGTATTTCTTTAGGAAGCGTTCATTTATTGGCCTGAAAGGTCTTTCACCATGCATGTCCATGAGTAGATAGGCACCACCCTAGTAGACTTTGTCTATGATATACGAGCCTTCATAATTCGGCTCGAATTTCCCCTGCTTGGCGCGATTGGGGATCATAGGTCTTTTAACTACTAGCACGAGTTCACCTTGGCGGAACGTTCTTGGCCTAGTCAATTTTTCATATGAGCGCGTCATCATTGCTTTATAAGCCTCTAGGTTTTGCTGCGCCATAAGACGGGTTTCATCAAGGGCATCGAGCCCCTCAAGCCGAAGGTGACCATTCTCTTCGTCCGTTAGCTCGTAATGAACCGCCACTCGTAGAGAGGGCAACTCTATCTCAAGAGGGAGTACCGCTTCTGTGCCGAATACCAATGCGTACGGCGTTGTGTTTATGGCTGTTTTGAACGTAGTTCGATATGTCCAGAGAGCTTCATGCAGTCTCTCATGCCAGTTCTTCTTATTTCGAGACATTGTCTTTTTCACGATTTTCGTCAAGGTCTTGTTGAAAGCCTCGGCTAGACCGTTAGCTCGGGGATTATAGACTGAAGAGTATCTCCAGTCTATGTTATGCTGTTATGCGAAGCGGCTGATCTTGTGGCTTCTGTAGGCCGGCCCGTTATCGGAGATGATCCATCGCGGAGTGCCGAACCGATAAATGACGTGCGTCTTGAAGAAATGGAGGATATTCTCCGTCTTCACTTCCCTTAGCGGTACTGCTTCTGCCCATTTGGAGAAGTAATCAGTTGTCGCCAAAATGAATCGGTGGCCTCTGGACGATGCTGGTTTGATGGGGCCGATTATGTCAGTCCCCCGCATTTCGAACGGCCAGCTAGCCGCTGTCGGATGTAGTGGATTTGGATGCTGGTGGATAAAGTCTCCGTGAATCTGGCATGAGTGGCATTGCTTCGCGTATTCGAGGCAGTCCTGGATCATCGTGGGCCAATAGTAACCCATCCTTTTGATCTTCAGCTTCATCTTCGGGCCGGCTTGGTGAGAACCGCAGAGTCTGTCGTGAGTTTCTTGGATGACTCTCTTTGCCTCTTCGGGTCCCAGGCATCATAGCCATAAACAGTCAAATGATCTCTTATACAGGGTATCATTGACGAAAGCAAAAGACAGAGCTCGCTTCATAAGCTGATGTCTTGAGGACGCATCTTCAGGTGTTCGAAGGGATTTGAAGTAGTCTATAAAGACTTCTCTCCAATCCGTAACGTTTTCCTGGTCTTTTATTTGCAGAGCCATTTGCTCGGTCGCTCCCTTTTCTTCGAACGACTCCGGAGACATTTCTTCCGGTGCAAGAACCCGACGGCTTTGCACAATGATCTTTACATCATCGAGGCTCTCGTCAGCCAGTTCTTTAGCGAGCTTGGCTAGTGCATCCGCTTTGCTATTTTCCGCGCGCGGTATACTTTCCAAGGCGTAGGAAGGAATTTGAGTCAGCATTTGCTGCACACTCTTGCCGTATTTCACTAGCTCTGGTTTGCACGTCTGATAGTCGCCGTTTACTTGACTAACGACCAGTTGGGAGTCTCCGTATATGAGAAGATTTTCTATTCCCATGTCGATAGCGATCTCGAGACCTGCTATCAAAGCTTCATATTCGGCTTCATTGTTTATCCTTGGCTCTGTTAAGGAGAAGGAAAAGCGCATTATCCCTCCTTGTGGAGTCACGAAGATGAGTCCTACCCCTGATTTGATTATGGGGGTGCTTTGTTTGCGCTTTTTCATGGAAGATGCTCCATCGAAGTAGAGTTCCCATTGGGTATCATTCTTTTTTCTCTCCTCGTCGATCGTGTCAAACGCGTGTTCGTCTGGCAACTCACAGTTCAAGGGAGATTTGGTAGGTATCGGATGCTCAGCGAGGAAGTCGGCGATGTCTTGGCCTTTCACTGCCTTGAGGGGTCGATAAGTTATCGAGAACTCCATCAAGAGCAGGGCCCATTTAGCGAGCCATCCTGTTAATATGGCCTTTGACATCAAATATTTGAGGGGATCCACCTTTGATATGAGATGGACCTCATATGCCAACGCATAGTGTCTGAGCTTCGTTATCGCGAAGATCAATGCCAGGCAGTGTTTTTCAATGGGGGGGTAATTGTTTTCTTCCCCCAGGAGAACTCGACTTAAATAGTAGAGGGCTCTCTTCTTTTCCTGATCGTTCTCCTGTGCCCACAGCGCGCCTAACGAACCTTCGAGGGCTGTTGTGTACAGAATGAGAGGCTTTCCTTTGATGGGAGCGGTCAGTACTGGCGGGTTCTGCAGGTATTGCTTGATTTCGTCCAGTGCGCCTTGGCATTTGCGATCCCAGACGAACGGAGTTCCCTTCTTCATCAAGTGACTGTAGGGGCGGCACTTGACAGAGAGGTTGGTTATAAATCGCCGGATATATGCAAGCTTTCCTTAAAGAGAACGCAACTGCTTGAGAGTCTTTGGCGGAGGCATTTCCATAATTGCCTTGATCTTTGACGGATCTATCTCAATTCCTCGGTGTCGAACGATGAATCCCAGGAACTTACCTGAGGAAACTCCGAATGCGCATTTGAGAGGGTTTATCTTCAAGTTGTATTTCCGAAGGCGTTGAAACATGATCTTCAGATGCTCTAGATGTTCCTCTTATGATTTTCTTTTAACTACGAGGTTGTCGATATAGCATTCGACGATTTCATGTATGAGGTCGTCGAAAATCTTCTTCATGGCCCTCTGATAGGTGGCACCAGCGTTCTTTAGACCGAATGGCATCACCTTGTATCAGAATATGCACAAAGGGGTCCGGAAAGCGGTATGCTTCTGGTCTTCAGGATGCATCTTTATCTGATTATATCCTGATGAGCCATCCATGAAGGAGAAAACTTCGTGAGTGGACGTGTTATCTATCATCAGCAAAGTGACTGGGACTGGGAAGTCTTCCTTCGGGCAAGCTTTGTTGAGATCCCGAAAGTCCACACATATGCGCACCGTCCCATTCTTCTTCATTACTGGAACAATGTTGGCGATCCAGTCAGGATACTGAACCTCTTGGATGAAGCCGGAGTCGATTAGCTTCTTGACCTCAGTGTTGATGCTCATCTCAAGCTTGAGCCGCATTCTTCTCGGTACTTGTTTGATCGGCTTGACATCTGGGGATATTGCCAATTTGTGTACAGCAATCTCTGGATCTAGTCCTGGCATCTCGGAATAGTTCCATGCGAAGCAATCTTTATGCTGCATGAGCACGTCTTTTAGCGTAGCCACCCTTTCTTCAGACAACAGCTCCCTGACGAACGTCGGACGCGGGTCACTGGCCGTCCCCAAATCAATTTTCTTGAGGTTATCTGCAGTAGTATGTATTCCATCTTCCAACTCTTTTGGCGCCGGTGGAAACTCTGAGATTACCTCGTCATCATCGTTTTCGAAGCACCAGGGGAGGTCATCCGTATTCTCAGGCTCTTCTTCTGACAGCGTTATCACGTGACAGGTACGAGATCGCTTCTAAGACCGATGTCGATCCGGTTCTACTCTCGTGGCTTTGGGTTCATGCTTCTGCTGCGGAGTTACCCTCCAGCTGCTGGATAGAGCGAACCTGCCTTGTTGATATTGGTCTTCGACCCAGTTCTTGAAGGTGAAGCAGTCTTCGAGAGGATGTCTTATTGCTCGGTGATAGGAGCAATAGTCTGGGTGAGAGACCTCGTTTGCTTGCTCGGGGTGCTTGGACTCCGGGAGTGTTATCATCTGATGTTTTATGACAAGATCGAATATCTTCCTTGTCTTGTCTTGGGGAAAAGAATATGCTCGACCCATCTTTTTTATAAGAGACGAATCCGGACTGCTCGATTCCTGATCGCGTGGCTTCTTGGACCCGCTTTGTCACTGTCGAACGCTTTTCCTGTTCTTTTGTTTGTTTATGCCTCTGCGTCGGGCCTTTTGTACAACGGGTTGACAAGGAGGAGCATTTTCATTTTTCACAACCTGTTGAAGGAGGCGTTACGTCCTGGCTTTCTCGTGGATGGCCATTTCGCGATTATGGTCGTCTCGAACCTTATGACCTGCTTCCCTTATAAGCTTGTCCATTTGTTCTTCGAACGACGGACTGGGCATTTTCACGGCGGAAGCTCTTTCTGGTTCAGGGTTAGCATCTTCCCACAGAGCATCTCCTTCTTCATCGAAGTCATGTATGACGCAGCAGTCGCGGAATAGCTCCCGTTTCTTAGATCGAACATATCCAATCCCGATCGTTTCCATTCTCCCGTTGGGCAACTTTCGTTGAGTTCCGGGAACATTTCAGATCCTGTTATAGAACCGTGCTTGTCGAGCAGTTTGCTTAAGGGGTACACCTTGGCGTCTCAAGAGACTCTTTAGTCCGTCCGTGTAATATCTGGGAAAACGGATGGGCTGGAGCCTGTCAAGTGTAGAATCCGCGCCATGCCAGATTTCTTTCTCCACTTTGATTTCCCCGGATCGGTAGAATAGGATCGCCTTTTCACCTTTTCGCCTGGGAGGGACGTAGAATGTCTGCAGTTCTTCCACACTGTAGGTATCAAGCGCGTCTAGCTCTTTATGATGCTTTGGCGGAACAATGGCAACTTGCAAATTTTGATCTTCATTAGAGAAGATTTGTATCGATGGCCGAGCAGAGAATACGGCATTGACCTCATCTTCCGAGTCGCTGCCGAAGATCAACATAGGAGTGGACGGTCCCGGCTTGTTGCGCTGGGGCGGACCTGAATAAACTATTTCTTCTTCCTCCTCAGTATCACTCCCGAAGACTGGAATAGTGGTAATAGCTTTGACCTTATCCTCCGGTTTGCGACATCTTTTTGTGTCCTCAAAATTTGGCAGGAAGTATTTTGCATCTTCGTACTTTCGGACTTCGTTCACGGAGAATGGGTTTAGTTCCCCTGTCACAGTGTACTCGAGACCATCCTTGAAATACTTCATACACTGATGTTGTGTAGAAGGGATGATGTTGTACTCGTGTAACCAGGGCCGACCGAGCAAAGCATTGTAGCTTGTCTTGGCGTCAATGACGTGAAATTTAATGTCTGTGACGAGCAACCCAAAGCGTAGTGTTAATATTACAGATCCGAGCATCCATGATGACTGGGAGTCAAACCTGGAGATAGTAATCTTATCTCGAGCGAGGTGTTGAACGCTCATGCATATTTCCTTCAACACCCTTACATTGAGGAGATTGACGGAGGATCCATTGTCAACCAGGATTTTACCTATCTTGATATCATGACAGTATCCAGAGACATAAAGGGGACGGTTATGCTCACACGTCCCGATGAGGAGATCTTCATCGCCGAAGGTGATATTGGCTGTGTGCACTTCTTCCAGCTCGTCCTTCATCTTTTCTTCGGCGAGGAAAGCTTGGAATGGCTCTGGCTCTTGTAGTGCCTTGATCAATGAATCTCTCGCCTCTTTGGATAGTAGAAGGGCGTCGAGAATGCTTAACCGTGAAGGTAGCTTTCTCAAGTGTGCCAGAACGTTGTAGTCCACCTTACTTTTCTTTGGTAGGTGACTGGCTGTCAGCTTTTCGACGGCTTGGTCATCAAGGATGATATCCTCATGGACCTTTTCTTTCCCCTTATCTCTTCTATTTGACCCACTGTTCGAGGGCCCAAGATTCTTTTCAGGCAGCGTACTGTAGGGTTGCTAGGCACGCGCACAAGGGTCTACGAGGCATCAACCATGCCCGATTAAAATTTTAGCCGTGCCGAACAACTCTAATACGGATCTTTAAACTAGGGTTTAGGCGAAAACTTGCATGTAAACAACTTTAACACTAAGTGAAAGAGATTACAACTTTTGTAGATCCGGTCCTTCACTTCAATAGCTCCGTGTAGATGTCCCCTTCGCTGCGATCGTGAACTTTGGACTCTAGAGAAGCTCCACAAGAAGAACGAACGTGCTTGCTTCGTTGACTTCGAGGCCGAAGATGATCTACGTCGGGGAGACACTAACTCAAGCTATTCCTTCACTAGGTCATGAACTTTGTGAAGAGAACACACTCTACTATATGGCAAGTGGTAAAGGATGAAGAAGTAGGAAGTGGGCTCATTTTAGAATTGATTTTCTCACTCTTTTTCTCATGGCACCATTGGAGCTAGTAAGCTTTTGGATGGAGCTTGATGAAGAAGAAGAAGAAAGAATAAAATCCATCCAAATGAAAACTTATCCAAAAGAATTATTGCACCATGGTTGAGTTAAGCCCTCATGCTTAACTCATGTAGAGAATTAACCAAAGCATTAGGTTAAAGGTTAGGTTAAGGAACATCTAAAGAAATGACAAAAGAGTGGACTTTGTCAAAGCTTCTCCAAGCTTGATTACTTTGACTAAGTTAAACCCTTTTGTTAAATCTTAAGATAAAACAATAACCCTAATCTTTACCCTAATTTTGGTATGAGTCTCATACACCCATCTTGTGTGTATCATCAAGCATGATACAAACATGTACACTTGCATATATCACATATAAACAATGTGCACAATCTAGTGAGAAAATAAATCATAAGTGAGCTAATACTAGTTAATGCAATGTAATATATCAAATATATAATTATGCATTAAATTATTAAATCAACTCTTGATTTAATAGCCCGGCTATAACCGACTAATATCATAAGTAACAACTTATCGAATCAACACTTGATCCGATAACCCGGCTATATCGCATACAACCGATCAATGTCACAAATCGCGAGAATAGAATACGGTATCTCATATCGTATCAATCTCGGTCCCGCACATATCTCATATGCGCTCCTACTCCGTTTCGCTTGAGCCAGGAAACCCCTGTGTAGGACTCTAAAGACTCGTCAATACGCCGGCAGTAGGTGATGATTATATCAAACACCCACAAGCCGCAAGCGGTGTGCTAAACGTAACGGCCACCCGGGTATTGAGCGATCAGAAGATCAACAAGCAAGCCTGCTAGTACTCCTGTGAATCCAATCAGTAACACTCCCGTACAGTCCGGTCTCGTCGTCTGATATGTCGCATATCTCGCCTAGAGGTGGTAAACGTCAGACCCTAGTAGCTCGATAAGTCATGTCGATATGAGGTCTATAACAGTTCGAGAAACAACTGGTAACACTTACCAGTAAATCTCAGCAACCCTGGCCAGGGATTTCCGGTTATAGCCAATCTAACACTACACAACATCAACTGCCTATACCGGGAGAGACGAATCCCCTCCTATCGCTCATTGCCTCCATGTGATTCGGGAATGTACCCAAAAACCACCGTTTTGCACGCCCACTGTTGGAGATAGTGCCCTCAGAGTCAATTATTGGATCACAGGCACGTGATTGCAATGATTGAGGGAGGACCTATCCCGGGACGACAGTCTTACTCGAGATGATAGTTTGCTATCTGGTTTACCTTTATCATCGTGTACTGCTTCAGGTGACCTTACAGGTCGCTATTACACGTTGATAGAGCCCCTAGGATTCTTGCTTGACGACCAGCAGTATGAGGGCGATCATATACGTGAGAGTTGGGGTCTACAAGCACATCCTTAAATGGTCCCTAGTCGTGGGAGTTTCGAGACAGGGCATCGATTCTCCAGAGTAGACTAGTGTATACAGTCGAGACCCCGACGAGGGGCGGTGGCCGGTCTCACAAGCCACTGGTGTCAGTTGGATCACCTAAGATGTATACAGGTGCTCATTGGGTTATGAGTACACCGGACAGGACTCGCCGGGAACATGCTAGTTGGTCTTATACCTGACGTCAGATAGCAGTTCCCAGGTGACATGTGTACAGGTTAGTTCATCGACCTGGGGATCGTCATTTGTCTCGTATGAGTTCCCACTGTGCTTTGATTACTACCCTACCACGGCTCAAAGGAGTCATGCAAACAGGTTTTAGTTGGGTACAGTCCCGAGCCACATGGAGGCAGTGAGCGGATCTTCAGGGGTTCGTCTCTCCCGGTATTGGGGGTGAGGTCGTGCTGTGTCTAGGAGAGCCATTACACGAAGTCCTTGGCCAAGGCAGGAGATTTACTGGTAGGTATTCCAGTAGTATCTCAGGGTGTTCTGGGCTACACTCCGACACGACTTGTACCGCTTTTGGGGGTCTGACTTTTACCAACCCTTAGGCCCGCCATGCGATGCTCATAGACGAACGGACCGGACTGTACGGATATTGTCACTGACAGGCTCAGTAGGGTGTCAGGATGAGCTCGCTCATCGACGTCCCTTTTGGTCAATAGCTGGTGGCCCGTTACGTATTGGCTTATACCTCTGACGTGCTAGTGGTTAAATCCACAGCCATAGTATTGACGAGTCTTTAGAGTCTACCACACATTCAGTTACTCAGCTTTCGGGCGAAACGCTGTAGAGGCCGTATGGAGATATGGCAGGGTCCGATCAGATACGTGCGGTATTGCACGGATCAGGATCGGACGGTTTGTACTAGTGGCCGTATGGATATATGGCAGGGTTCGATCTGATACGTGCGGTATTGCACGGATCAGGATCGGACGAACATTACTAGCCGGCTTTGGTTTAAGCCGGATACTAGTTTAGTACAGTGTAGATTTTGTCTCTTTGCATTTGTATCCGGACGGAATACAGATGCGGGTGTGTATGCACAGTATGGGAGTTTTCCTGTAATTTATTACGGGACCAGTTTTCTGGAGTTGCCAGTTTGCTTTCCGTTCCGGCCGGTTTTCCTTTGTTCTTTCCCGGCCGGACTTTTCCGATGGAGGGGGTTATTTGCAATTTTGCAAATAACATTTGTGGAGGGGTTTTCTTGCATATGGATTAATTATGATACCATTCTTTTCTTTCTTCCATCACTTGCATTAATTAAGTTAAGGGAGGGTATGGTTTTGATGTGCTTGAAGTATGGTTGATGTTTGTTTAGGGTCACCACTTCTTTTCTCCTACCATCACCTCCCTCTTGTATTTGGTTTTGCACTCCACCACCATTCCTCTTTGAGATAGGCCGGCCACAAATTTAGAGGAGGAGAGAAAATGAGAGGTTTCATTTTTTGGTGAAAGAAATTAATCATCCATCTCATTTTCATTGCTACAAAAATCCCCAAGTTCATATCTTGTTGATTCCTCCATCAAGGCAACATAACCCCAAAGAGACAAGCATCATCTACACTACATTCTACAGCACTTCTTGGGCATGTCGACTTGCCAGCTTCATGCCCGAGTTGCCTCGGTATAGAGGCGGGAGCCCGTAAAAGATGCAGGCGTTGTGGTGCCCTTCCGGCGAGGAGGCGATGACCGGAGTTTCCGCAGGAGATCGGGACGATGACGAGAAGACCGGAGGACTCGGATCATTCGGTATATCTCTAACCCGTCTTGTTGTTAGCTAGATCTAGTTTAATGGCCCGATCCGGGATTTAGTGCGCGGTGGTGCCGGTTTGCTAAGTCCGCAAAATTAAAGTTTATCACCGCTTCCGCATTTGGCCGTCGGTTTGACGGCCGGGGCGCCGCCGTGCACTTACAGTGGTATCAGAGCCTCACCATTAACTTCGTCTAGCTTCGTTTGATGTGTTTTACATTTCCGATCGACCAAAATTCCAAAACTTGCATTTTTGTTCACATCAGTTTTCTGTTGAAATTTTTTGGTCTCTAAAAATTTTTCAGGTTGTCTCAGAATGATGTGCAGGGAGTTCTAAGAACACTGGAAAAATTCGACAACACGATCCCTCCGTACGACCGCGGATCCGCGGCCATTACCACTCTGGAGGCCGCGGATCCGCCGCATGGTTGAGGGATCATGTCATCATTTTTTTGCAGTGGGCTTGTGGGCTAAAAATAGGGGTTTTGGAATATTAAAATTGGGCCCAGATTTTCTGTGAGTGCTACAGTATTGCTTGGGGGCCCACTTGTTAATTTTTGATCGATCGGATATTTTAAACACATTATTTCACAGTTTTTACATTATATCTGCGACCGTGAATGTCACTCGATCGGTAAATCCGGTCTAACTGCTATAGCCCGGTTAGACGGATTTGCGAACGTGACTTTCACGTTGATGTTCTGTGTTTTGCTGTGATGTTGCGGATCGGTCGTGGAGGATAGCCTCGATGCAATGCTAGTACAGTTTTGTTGTATTATGTACATTTGATATTGCGGGGCGAGCGTCCGACATGTGGACTGCCGTCACTGCCTGTTTGTATTATTCTTTTGGGGCACGACCTGGTTGCGGTCGATGTACCCGTTGTATGTATATTTTACTTTCTGTACTAGGTTTACCCCGCGGTGGGGTGCACGGATAGCCGGGTTCTGGAGGGCAACAAGCCCGCATCTCATGGCATTGAGACGGAGGGGGCTTCAGTCTGGAATTGGCGGGCTATTCGCCGCACTCGTAGGGGGTACAGGTTGACCCAGGAGGGGTGCCCAAGTTACCGGATTCCGTGAAGTGCTGGGTGGTCCATTCACGGTGCTGAAGGGGGCTGCCTCGCTTCAGGTTTTGGCGGGTGACTTGCCGCGCCCGTAGGGGTCTAGGATTTCATTGCACAGGCTATCCACACGACCAGGGGAACGTCGGGTTTCAGTAGTGGCTCTGTGAAACCCGGGGATCCCAAATTTCTGTATTGTTCTGTGATGCTGTACATTTCTGTGATGTTGCATTTTATTCACGCCTTGAGCGAAATATAATATATTGGTATATATATTAGTAGATGTTGTATATGTTTTTCATCCGCGCTAGTCCAGTCCCCGCTCTGCCGTTAGTTAGCTAACCTAACGGGTGATGACGGGACCCAGTGGCGAATGCGGATGGCATATACGTACGTCAGTATATTTTCGTTCTTTGTGGTGTGATCAATTGATGGGACTGCGTTGATTCGGATCAATGCAAGTTAAACAAACCTATTCTGATGTTGTTCGAACACTTTTCAAAAAGCTGTTATTGCAAGGACGTTCACTTTTGTTTTGCATCGTGGTATTCATTTGGAATATCCTGCTCCTCAGTCGACGAGGCAAGGGCCGAGATCCCTTCACCGGGAGTGACCCCTTGGACAGAAGTTTGCGTCAGGGCATTAACTTCACTATAGCCGATTACTTTTGCTTTGCATCGCGGTATTCATTTGGAATATCCTGCACCCCATTCTACGGGGAAAGAGCCGAGATCCCTTCACCGGGAGTGACCTCTTTAGTAAAGTTTTTCGTCACTATATTTTCTAAAAAGCTATCCGTTCCTTCAACGATATCAAGTTCATTACGTTAAAGGTTTTCGCCAAAAACCATTCGTAGCCCTCCATCATTTCAGTTAAATATTCGGTAGTATTCAAGCTATGTATTTTGACCTCACGCCAAGGCATAGTGTTTGGTAGTTACCGGGTATTTATCTGTTGCATAGATAGATGCGTTGGTTTGGGACAGTCGTACTACTATTTTGGCCTACGTCAAGGGTATGTACGGGTGGGTTCAAATTAACCTGGACAATGATGGGTAGAACTTGACATGTGACTTATGATATTTTGACCTCACGCCAAGGTCATAAGAGCATGGGGTAAAAATCACATCGGGAGTTTCAAAAGAACTGAAACTTGCCAGATATGCGCATACCTTCTGGAGTGTGATACCGTGAGCGGATTCCGTCACGTTATCATGCGATGAGAGTTGGATCCCGATTCCCACTGATGAGTTAGTTTACTCCTCGGGTCACCCCGACTAATTCTTCTTTCAGGTTTGGAGGAGAATTTGAGGTACAGTGGGAGGTTTCCTGATTAGATAAATTGGTAACCATTCTGATCTAGGTTAGAGTGCACGCTGAGTGTTTCTTTTCTCTCTCTCTTTGGCAGCGACCATTGACCCGACCCTAGACTTTGACTCAGTGACCAAGTTGACCGAACTTTCTTAACACTGGCTTTTGGATTGTCTGAGTTGCAGACCTCATTGCCACTCCTACTTTTACCCTTTTCTCCAGGACACCCCGTATTACTACGAACGTCCACTTCCATTGGACAAAACCATCGTATGGTTAGATACGAACTCGAAGGGATTCGAGGATGGTTTCCGGTTCTGGAGAAAACGGATAGGATTATTCAGTTGTCTTTTCCCTTTTACCTTTTCTCAAGTTGTGAGTACTCCTTGGTTTAGGAGATAGTACACCTATTACGCAAATTGGATAGTCTTCTTCCAAACCTTAGGCTGGTGCCGACCGGTAGGGAATGAAGAAAACCAATTAGCCTAAACGGTGTGCAGAAGGTATTAAGATTAAGACAAAGCAAGGGATTAGTAAGAGGGCAAAGTAAATTGCGACTGATATTCACGACCAAACCAAATATTTCTTCGCCAATCCTAAATCACCTTTGTATTTCTCCAGGACACTCCGTATCACTACGAAGATCCACAGTTTATTGGATACTCCATCGTATGGTTATATACGAACTCGAAAGGAACTTGTTCCAGTTCGGGGATGGATTTTGGTCCAGGAGAAATAGGAATAAGGTTTATTCGGTTGTCTTTTATCTTCACCTTCTCTCGCATTGCGAGTGCTCCTAGGACTAGGACAGTACACCCATTATGCTTATTGGATAGTCTTCTTCCAAACCATAGGCTGGTGCCGAACGGTAGGGAAGGAAGAAAACCGTTTGGCCTAAGGGGTGTGCAGAAGGTAACGACTAAAGACATAATAAAGGGATTTGGAGAGGTGGCAAAGAATTATACGGTTATAGTTGTGAATCTGGATAATGGTAGAGGCATTACTAGGAATACCAGGATACCCCATCGAAACATTTCAATGTTTCAGTTCAACTGTGTACTGTTAAAAGAAAACTGATTTCCCGATTAGACACTTGCTCCAGGGTATGTATTTACCAGGTATGATTCTCACATCTGTATGGTTTTACAGATGATGAGTGGGAGTAAATTATTGGGGATTAGGTGACCATCCTCATTATATCGGGATTCTTTGCAATTGGTGATATTTGAGGAAACCACCTGGGTTGTTTGCCGGTCGGCAAATATTTGGTTTTGAATATCCGCTGTTGTGCACCAATTTCAAATTGATATATATCTGTACGTCTATTTTCATAGAGTGAGATATACCTTTTGATATTATGTCGATGACATTTACCTATATCAGTGGATGGTTAGGTAAGGAGCATCAAACAGCGGTGTAATTCTTCTTAACCATAAGTACAGTTTTCTACCTACGACACACAGTGAAAGAGTTGTTAGACTCGGCGGACTTATACAGAGTATTGTATGTTGTCCAGTGTCCATTAGGACAGAGGGGTTGGTCCTCATACTATATTCTGTTTACTTTTAACTTCTCTAGTTCTTAGACATGTGTTTCGTAGAAACACATGGTCTAAGTTTTGAGGAGTTATAGGTATTTGAATAGAGTAGAGAACCAGGTGTAGCAAGTATCGGGATTCTTCAAAGTGATCGAAGATGTAGATACTTGTGTATGGTATTCAGTTGATAGTAATGATAAAGAGAAATTGCTTCTCTTTCAGGTTACTCATAATTGGAAGCATTCCTAAGTTGAGTAACGCTGATCGGCCTCCTTCCATTTAGTTGACATGCACTGGAGATAGCTGCATGATTTGAATCTGGCTCAATTAAATCAGTGCCTCTGGTTCTATATTGGATATAGTACAGTTCATATCTTAACATTGTTAAGGTACGGGGAGTTGTCCGGCTTATGATTAAAACCAGACTCTGGACAACTCAAGGCACGTTTCTGTAATGGCTGTTTGTGGGTTGACCCAGGCTATGACGAGGGTTGACTTTCTACCATCTTGGAGATCAATAGTAATATTGTTCTAGACTCGCCACAGTTTTAATAAAAATAGATTTTTCAGAAAACAGTAGTGGGAGTATGGTAGAACTGGAAGTGATTCCAGAACCGCAAACGATTACTGAAGATTTGATAAGGAACCTAAAGATTCAATCTGGTTTGACATTCCATTGACCACTCCACAGATAAGGTGGGTAACTTCAGGCACCCGAGAGGTACTCCGGTAGCCTCAAGGACGGTGACAGGGAAGTTCTTGTTTACCCACACTTGCCATTGTTGTTGTTCCAGACTGCAAGACCCGGCAGGAGGATGAGTATAGCGTCGTTCTAAAGTAGCTTTAGAAGTGCACGTCTATATGACTCTGCCAGAGGGTTGTCGTAGTCAATGGGAGCAGCGGAAGCATTGGCGGACATCAGGCTTATGTCTATTTATGGACTAAAGCAGTTATAGCGGAGATAGATCATCTATTTCTGATGTGACGGTCATAGGTTTGACTTCATCAGAATAGGGGATGGATCTGTTGAGAAGGTAGTAGGGTGTGATATCCTGGTATTTGGATGACATACACAAAATAGGAAGTGATATTCCTATACTACGATCGGTTATACTTTGGTCGTCACACAGTGGTTTCTCCACATGGGACTTGGACATTATATCAGATATACTGGTTACTAGATCTATGGTTTTAGATCTAGATTTGGGTGGTTTCCCAATCAGGGTACTTTGACAGCATTCTAAGAGTATTTAGAATGGACGACTCCTGGCATGGAAGTGTACCTGCAGCTAATGGAGTCACCCTCTCTAAAGGTGTCTTATAGACTAAAGTAGAGAGGGATGTGCATGATTGGCAGATCACTTGCTTAGGCAATTGAGTCAATCATGAGATGTCAAGTACCACACCAGATGTTGTTCTTGCACTAGATGCAATAAGTTGATATTGATCCAATCCTGGAGAAACAGTCGGAAGCAGTTTTAGAACATAAGTGGATGTTCTAGGGATATAATAACGACAGCCTCATTTAGGAGACAGTTATCATTCCAGGCTTCCAAGGTGACATGGACGACAAGGAGGTTGTCAGAGTTATAGTTTTCCTTCTGATGAGGGGCAGTATTTTGGACAGGTGGTCCAAGGAAATACTGAGGGTGGCATGGCGCAGGATACTGATTAAGCTCAGTTGACGATACAGTCTAAGAAGTTTGGATTTGGAGTTCATTTATGAGCTCGGTCCCATCAGACATCCAGACACTCTAAGACAGGTATTGCTCATTTCGGGAGATGGCATTCTCCGCGAACTTGAGATAGAGAGAGACATAGAAAGAAACTTCATGGCGGATCCACTCACTGAGGCTATTCCTCGATCGCAAGAGTTTCGCAAACAGGCTTTGTGAGACTGACTAGTAGAGGAGTTGGGTGTTCGGTATCACACGGGCTGTGAGTATACGACATCGCAATAATTAGCCTTGAGTGCAAGTGGGAAATTGTTGGAGATAGTGCCCTCAGAGTCAATTATTGGATCACAGGCACGTGATTGCAATGATTGAGGGAGGACCTATCCCGGGACGACAGTCTTACTCGAGATGATAGTTTGCTATCTGGTTTACCTTTATCATCGTGTACTGCTTCAGGTGACCTTACAGGTCGCTATTACACGTTGATAGAGCCCCTAGGATTCTTGCTTGACGACCAGCAGTATGAGGGCGATCATATACGTGAGAGCTGGGGTCTACAAGCACATCCTTAAATGGTCCCTAGTCGTGGGAGTTTCGAGACAGGGCATCGATTTTCCAGAGTAGACTAGTGTATACAGTCGAGACCCCGACGAGGGGCGGTGGCCGGTCTCACAAGCCACTGGTGTCAGTTGGATCACCTAAGATGTATACAGGTGCTCATTGGGTTATGAGTACACCGGACAGGACTCGCCGGGAACATGCTAGTTGGTCTTATACCTGACGTCAGATAGCAGTTCCCAGGTGACATGTGTACAGGTTAGTTCATCGACCTGGGGATCGTCATTTGTCTCGTGTGAGTTCCCACTGTGCTTTGATTACTACCCTACCACGGCTCAAAGGAGTCGTGCAAACAGGTTTTAGTTGGGTACAGTCCCGAGCCACATGGAGGCAGTGAGCGGATCTTCAGGGGTTCGTCTCTCCCGGTATTGGGGGTGAGGTCGCGCTGTGTCTAGGAGAGCCATTACACGAAGTCCTTGGCCAAGGCAGGAGATTTACTGGTAGGTATTCCAGTAGTATCTCAGGATGTTCTGGGCTACACTCCGACACGACTTGTACCGCTTTTGGGGGTCTGACTTTTACCAACCCCCTAGGCCCGCCATGCGATGCTCATAGACGAACGGACCGGACTGTACGGATATTGTCACTGACAGGCTCAGTAGGGTGTCAGGATGAGCTCGCTCATCGACGTCCCTTTTGGTCAATAGCTGGTGGCCCGTTACGTATTGGCTTATACCTCTGACGTGCTAGTGGTTAAATCCACAGCCATAGTATTGACGAGTCTTTAGAGTCTACCACACATTCAGTTACTTAGCTTTCGGGCGAAACGCTGTAGAGGCCGTATGGAGATATGGCAGGGTCCGATCAGATACGTGCGGTATTGCACGGATCAGGATCGGACGGTTTGTACTAGTGGCCGTATGGATATATGGCAGGGTTCGATCTGATACGTGCGGTATTGCACGGATCAGGATCGGACGAACATTACTAGCCGGCTTTGGTTTAAGCCGGATACTAGTTTAGTACAGTGTAGATTTTGTCTCTTTGCATTTGTATCCGGACGGAATACAGATGCGGGTGTGTATGCACAGTATGGGGGTTTTCCTGTAATTTATTACGGGACCAGTTTTCTGGAGTTGCCAGTTTGCTTTCCGTTCCGGCCGGTTTTCCTTTGTTCTTTCCCGGCCGGACTTTTCCGATGGAGGGGGTTATTTGCAATTTTGCAAATAACATTTGTGGAGGGGTTTTCTTGCATATGGATTAATTATGATACCATTCTTTTCTTTCTTCCATCACTTGCATTAATTAAGTTAAGGGAGGGTATGGTTTTGATGTGCTTGAAGTATGGTTGATGTTTGTTTAGGGTCACCACTTCTTTTCTCCTACCATCACCTCCCTCTTGTATTTGGTTTTGCACTCCACCACCATTCCTCTTTGAGATAGGCCGGCCACAAATTTAGAGGAGGAGAGAAAATGAGAGGTTTCATTTTTTGGTGAAAGAAATTAATCATCCATCTCATTTTCATTGCTACAAAAATCCCCAAGTTCATATCTTGTTGATTCCTCCATCAAGGCAACATAACCCCAAAGAGACAAGCATCATCTACACTACATTCTACAGCACTTCTTGGGCATGTCGACTTGCCAGCTTCATGCCCGAGTTGCCTCGGTATAGAGGCGGGAGCCCGTAAAAGATGCAGGCGTTGTGGTGCCCTTCCGGCGAGGAGGCGACGACCGGAGTTTCCGCAGGAGATCAGGACGATGACGAGAAGACCGGAGGACTCGGATCATTCGGTGTATCTCTAACCCATCTTGTTGTTAGCTAGATCTAGTTTAATGGCCCGATCCGGGGTTTAGTGCGCGGTGGTGCCGGTTTGCTAAGTCCGCAAAATTAAAGTTTATCACCGCTTCCGCATTTGGCCGTCGGTTTGACGGCCGGGGCGCCGCCGTGCACTTACACCCACTTGGACGTGGTAAGGTGGAAATCAAAACACATTGGGAATCACACAAGACTCTATGACGATCTCGGGTCTACAGACTAACCTGTACCAGTGTCACCAGAGAACTGCCATCTGACGTAAAGTATAATACCATCTGGGAGTTCTCGGCGAGTCCGTCCAGTGTACCCAGTCTCCACTGAGCACCCGTACACCATCCTTGATGTCAAACACCGATGGATATGGGATCATCCATCGCCCATCATATGGGTCAAGATGCGTATACGCTAGTCTACTCTGGTGCATCGATGTCCTGTCTCGATACACCCTCGACTAGGAACAGTTATAGGATGTACTCGTCGACTACCGTGGCCACACTAGTATGATCTCATCATAGTCCCAGTAGTCGAGTACATATCCTAAGGGCTTTATCAACATGTAATAGAGACAATCAGAGTACATGTTAAGATAAAGTACAACCAGATAGCATACTATCATGTCGAGCAAGAAAGTCCTCCCTATATATGTCCCAGCATCCACTACAATATACATCGTATGTACAGTAATGGCCTCTAGGGCATACATATAACTAACAATCTCGCACTTGCACTAGGGCCATCTGTTGTGGTATCACATACCCAACAATTAGCTGTGGTTGAAGTATCTCATACTCAACCATCCCATAAAAGTTTCTACTGGGGAAAAGGCCTTTGTGAGTGGATCCGCGCTGTTGTCCTCTACGTCTGCTCTCCTAACCTCGATCTCCCTGGAGATCAACCATCTCCATGATCAGGTGATACTGCCTAAGAATTATATCTGGATTTCTGATGGGACGGTAGTTCCTTGGCTAAAGCTACAACTCCATTGTCACACAATGGTAGGAACGATGTTCATCTCATGAACATAATATCTATCCAGACTGCCTCTTTGGTAGCATCCTTGGTAACGATGTATCTTGCCTTTAATCGTCTAGTAAGTCACGGTATCTAGCTTGGAACTCTTCCAACATATCGTCCCTCTACTGAGGGTAAAGACAATACCTGCGACTGACATTTAGTCGTCCTTATCACCCTGGAACTATTCTAGTGATTCTCCCCAGGATCGTTTGATACCATCTCACTACAACTAGTGAGAATCCTAACATCCAAATAGATCTATCTCATAGATCCATAACCCAGGATTTAGGAGGTATCACTTTGATCCTATATGGAGAATCCTTGTAATAAGCGGAGATAGACCGAGCGTAGCATAGGAAACTCCTTCCCTAACAAGAGTATGTCATCCACGTACTCTACGAGGATCACCACCATACTCCCTACTACCTTTTTGTATATACAAGGTTCATCTACCATTTTGATGAAGTCAATCTCTTTGACTACCACATCAAAACAGATGTTCCAACTCCGCGATGCCTGTTTTATCACATAAAACATCTTGCATACGTTTCCGCTGCTCCCACTGTCTATGAAGCCCTCTAGCTGTGTACTTATAGACGCTCTCTTCCAAATTATCATTTAGAAAAGCAGTCATGACACTCAACCGCCAGATATCGCAGTCATGGTATGTAGCCGTGGCAAGTTGGATCTGGATAGACTTAAGCATAGGCCCCAGAAAAAGGTTTCATCATTAGCCACAATTTGTCTATGATGCAAACCTTTAACAAGTCTAGTTTTGAAAGTCTCAACTTTTCGATGTACACCAAGTAATCTTCTCAAGATATATTTGCTCCTAATGGGGATTTAACCCTTCAGATAAAACAACCAAAGTCCATACTTTGTTGGTGTATAAGGATTCCATCTCAGATCGCTAAGCATCCAGCCATTCTTACAGAGTCCCACTCCTGATGGCCAGCTCGAAACTAGTTGGGTCATCATCTCATGATGCAATCCTCGCTCCCACTGTCATAGAGAAACCGAAGTATCTCTCAGGTGGGTGAGGAACCCTACTAGATCGGCGGAGAGGCTGAGGTTCGTTGGAATCTACTGAATCCTTTGGTTCTACCAAATCATCTGCTATAGTTTGTATAGCTGGAACTCTTTCCAGTTCTACCTCATGACCACTAATTTCTTCACAAGAAATTCCCTTTCACAAAGGTGGCATGTTGAGAAACAAAACATTTTTGTTCCTTGGTTTGGTAGAAGATATTCCCTTGCTGATGCTTGGGATATCCAACAAACTTCCACAGATCTGACTTTGCCTCGAACTTGTCCGGATTTTGCTTTTTAGACATAGGCTGGACAACCCCAAATCTTAACAAACTTAAGATATGGGCTCTTCCCTTTCCATATCACATATGAAGTGGTAGGCAACTAATTTGATTTGAACCCTATTCAATAGGTATGCAGCTTCTCAAGTGCATAACTCCCTAAAGGAAATAGGAAACTCAGTAGTACTCATCATAGAGCACACCATATCACATAGGGTGCTATTGCTCCGCCCCGATATACCATCGTGCTATGGTGTATTCGGAGGAGTAATGCCGAGAGAGAATCTCATTCTCCTTTAGAATAGTCCAGGAATTCCGTGCTCAAGTATTCTCCTCCCTGATCACATCAAAGGACATAATACTTATACCTGTTTTTGGTTCTCTACTTCTAGCTTATATTCCGTGAATATCTCAAAAGGTTCGGACCTGTGTTTCAACAGGAACATATGTCTGAATCTTGAGAGATCACTAGAGAATGTAATGAAGTACAAAGAACCGGTCTTGGCATTTATAGACAGGGGACTTTCATACATCAGCATGTAACAATCCCAAGACTTCACTAACTCTTTCTCTGTTTCCAATAAACAGAGCTATGGTCATCTTATCTTTGTGACATGACTGGCAAGTTTCATAAGATGTAAATTCAAACAGATTTAAATATGCATCTAAATGTAACTTAGCTAGTCGAGTCGCATTGATATGACCTAGTCTACAATGCCTCAAGAAGGATCCGTTCATTTCTGAACTATTCCTCTTGTGTGTGTTCTGTATACTAACAACTGTAGTTTGATTTAGAACGTCAATGCTTTTAGATAACGTGCCTGAACCGATCAACTCTTGATATAGGAAATGTTCAAAACATTATCCAACAATACAAAATTATATCCTTCTTTACTAATAAAGAGATTGATATGATGTTGTATATCAGGTTCGGTATCTAATAACATTTGTTCAGAATCAATGTATTCTGGTAATACAGGGTGACAGTGACCAACAGACTTGGCTGCAACACTTGCACCATTTTCTGTCTCATGAAACTTATCACCCGTTCTCAGTTCTCTAGCTTTCTGTAGCCCATGTAACAGATTACATATGCGGGATCCTGATCCGGTATCTCATACCCAGGACGTAAAGGATACTGAGAAACAGTTCTCTGTAATGAACACACCCGAAGATGATGCATCAGTATGCACTTTCTTCGTTTGGGCGGCACGGGAATTCTGGTAATCCCCAATTTCCTGCTCTGTCTTATAACAATTATAAGTTGGAGCGGGACCAACGTTCCCCAGCTCAGTATAACAAGCGGGTTCGGTCAATATATCCGTATTATTATCTTGATTAAGGCGTGATATGGTCGCTACCAGGAGAGAGAGAGAAGAAAACACTCAGCGTATGCTCTTGCAAGATCAGATTGGTTATTATTTTATCTAATCAGGATGGCTCCCACTGTTTTTATCAAATCTTCCTTTAAACCCTAAAAGGAAAGACTTGCCGGGATTAATTACACCTTACAACTTCGCCAATCTTTCAGCCAGGCCAGTGTCGGTACTTTGAGGGAGGTTCCCCGTGCTTTCGCACGGACCTAATTAAAGTAAACCTCATTTTCTCAGAGGCGTAACCCCATTAACACCTTTCTAGACACCTACTTGATCGGCTAATTGTAATGTGTAAAACTCTCCCAGGAGTAACTCTTACTCGCAGCGGGTATCGGGATCCAACTATCTCATAGAAGGTATGGAATCTCATTGCAAATTTCAACACTTGAAATTCCCGATAATTTTGCCCCTAACGTGCTATGACCTTGACGAAAGCCAACAAACCATAGCCCGCTAGTCAAGTTCAACCCGTACATTTCTTGACTGAATTAAATCCACCCGCACGACCCTTGACGAAAGCCAACAAAGCCGTACGACTACCCTAATCCAATCGCATCGTATGCAGCAGATAAGCAGCATATAGCTACCGCATACTACACCTTGACGAAAGCCAACAAATGTAGCACGAATACTATATACAACTTATCTGAAATAACGGAGGGCTACGACAGGTTTTTCAAAAAACCTATTGTGTAATGAACTTGATATAGTTGTAGAATCAAATGATTTTAAAATGGAGTGTTTTTGAGGCTTTTCTAGTTTTGCTAAAGGGGTCACTCCCGGTGAAGGGATCGTCGGCCCTTTCCTCGTCGAATGAGGTGCAGGATATATCATATATATCACTGTGCAAAGTAAGAACTATAGAAGCAATCAAAAGACAAACCGAGGGGTGTAGCATCTGCCAGTCATTGCTAAAGGGGTTACTCCCGGTGAAGGGATCTGGGCCCTTTCCTTATCGAATAAGGTGCTGGATGTTCTACAAGGAACACCACGATGCAAAGCAAGAACCGTAGCTACCTGTTTTTGAAAATTCGATTCCACAACATCTTTTAGGTTTCTTTTATTTCGTTAATCACATTAATGAAGTCCCATCATATGAGTCACCTAAACATCACAGATAAATACGACGTACACTTATGCTATCCGCATTCGCCTCGATGTCTCCTCGTGCACCATTAGGTTAGGTAACTAACGGCAGAGCGGGGCAGGGCTAGCGCGGGTGTAAAACATAAGTAACATCTATATAATATATCATATATACTATATACAGTATTTATCACAGAACATCAAATGATCACATCACAGCTATCGCAGCAGAAGAAACATATATGAAATATTGGATATACTAGGACATCCGTGTTTTCAATACGAGCCTGTATAAAACACGGATTCCATGGTCGCGATGAATAGCCAAACCCACATCCCTAGACCCCTACGAGAGCGGCAAGCAACACTGCCAATTCTAGGGTTAGGAGACCCGGTCTCGACTCCTCGAGATGGTCTCCCACTGGACCCTAGAACCCGGTTACTTGTACTCCCCGCCTTGGGTCTACCTAATACGGAAAAGTAAATAATATACAAGTGGTGACATCAACCTCATCCTGGAAGTGCCCCAAAAAGAATATTACATACATTTAATTTTACATGAATGAAAATGAAAAACTTTCATCTCACATAAAACCCCCGGCTATTCAGACGCGACGATCCAATACAACATATCACAGCAACACATAATATCTCATATCATCAACGTAAGCAAGTATGCGTATCCCGATTGTCGTTGATGTATAGCAACAAAGCCGGCGATACACCACATACTACGCTTACGGTGACAGAAAAGAAAGTGTAAAACTACAACAGTTGAAATCCGCAACCTGCTTAGACATCACATGCCTAACAATTATAAACCCCGCATTTTAGTCTCTATATCGAAAACACTTTTCAATATCTAGTCGGGCAATTCAACAAGATTCCCGATAAGTGATCGAATGCTCGTCGCAAACTTTAGTAGACGGCCGCACCCCCCGATGCCGTCGACGAAGTGCACTAAGGTGGAACACCGTTGCCGCAAGCACCCGAACTTTTTTGGCGGCGGGGTTCTCCTACAGTCACTTGGTCGGGGCTATAGGGCATGGCTGTCTATTAAGTTTACCCGGCGAGTATCCGCATACGCTACGTGATTGCGACGAACTTTTGATCGCATCAAAATTCCGTGGCAACCGATCATTTGAGACTAAACTTCCATGTTTATAACATTCAAATTAGTTATCTCAGAACTAGATATGGATTCCAATTATTGTATCACATTCCAGATAAATAGACAATGTTAAACTTTCCGATCGAATAATCAAACACCCAAGTTTTCCCAATAGCTCAACACTTGAGAGGAGTTTAAAAACATCCATTTCATGCCACAGTACCAACGGTCCAGCCGTAGAAGGGTCAAGCCAACGCCTCACATGTGGCACGCCGTACTGCCCCAAACCCTAAGGTTCAAAGGGCAGTTCAAGACGGTCACATAATCGAGTTAAGGTTTGTTGTCTTCTAGAGGGTCCATCGCGTTACTTGCAATACTTTGAACGTTCTTAAACTACGGAAAAATCCAACACTTGGAAATTTTCCGGGTCGGGAAAAAATGAGATATTGATACCCGGTCGAACATTTTAACACGTTCTAAATTACCCGGAAAAATAAAATAAACAAAGTTAAATAATCCGATCGAATCATCGAGTCCCCAATACAACCCAGAAAACTCAACACTGGAGTATACATTAAAAATTCCCAGAAGATTCAAGAAACTGATAAGGAGGTTACTGTGCAAAAATCAAATATCAATGTGACTGTACGGCCGCGGAACCGCTGCACGAGTATGCTCTTGCCGCGGTTCCGCGGCGCAATGAGTGAGTTAGGCGCACGTGCTGCACAGTAATCCTTAGAAAAGCCTGCTAATTTTTATGAGTATTTTTAATTAGGAAAAATGCACAGTTTTGAAAAATGTACAGAGAAGGGTTTTGATTAGGGTTTTGGGGTTCGATCGGGTTTCTAACTTCGTCTACACTTCGTCTAAAGCTCTAGCTAGGCTCTGATACCACTGTAGGGTTGCTAGACATGCGCACAAGGGTCTACGAGGCATCAACCATGCCCGATTAAAATTTTAGCCATGCCGAACAACTCTAATACGGATCTTTAAACTAGGGTTTAGGCGAAAACTTGCATGTTAACAACTTTAACACTAAGTGAAAGAGATTACAACCTTTGTAGACCCGGTCCTTCACTTCAATAGCTCCGTGTAGATGTCCCCTTCGCTGCGATCGTGAACTTCGGACTGTAGAGAAGCTCCACAAGAAGAACGAACGTGCTTGCTTCGTTGACTTCGAGGCCGAAGATGATCTACGTCGGGGAGACACTAACTCAAGCTATTCCTTCACTAGGTCATGAAATTTGTGAAGAGAACACACTCTACTACATGGCAAGTGGTAGAGGATGAAGAAGTAGGAAGTGGGCTCCCTTTAGAATTGATTTTCTCACTCTTTTTCTCATGGCACCATTGGAGCTAGTAAGCTTTTGGATGGAGCTTGATGAAGAAGAAGAAGAAAGAACAAAATCCATCCAAATGAAAACTTATCCAAAAGAATCATTGCACCATGTTTGAGTTAAGCCCTCATGCTTAACTCATGTAGAGAATTAACCAAAGCATTAGGTTAAAGGTTAGGTTAAGGAACATCTAAAGAAATGACAAAAGAGTGGACTTTGTCAAAGCTTCTCCAAGCTTCTTCAAGCTTGATTACTTTGACTAAGTTAAACCCTTTTGTTAAATCTTAAGACAAAATAATAACCCTAATCTTAGTATGAGTCTCATACACCCATCTTGTGTGTATCATCAAGCATGATACAAACATGTACACTTGCATATATCACATATAAACAATGTGCACAATCTAGTGAGAAAATAAATCATAAGTGAGCTAATACTAGTTAATGCAATGTAATATATCAAATATATAATTATGCATTAAATTATTAAATCAACTCTTGATTTAATAGCCCGGCTATAACCAACTAATATCATAAGTAACAACTTATCGAATCAACACTTGATCCGATAACCCGGCTATATCGCATACAACCGATCAATGTCACAAATCGCGAGAATAGAATACGGTATCTCATATCGTATCAATCTCGGTCCCGCACATATCTCATATGCGCTCCTACTCCGTTTCGCTTGAGCCAGGAAACCCCTGTGTAGGACTCTAAAGACTCGTCAATACGCCGGCAGTAGGTGATGATCATATCAAACACCCACAAGCCGCAAGCGGTGTGCTAAACGTAACGGCCACCCGGGTATTGAGCGATCAGAAGATCAACAAGCAAGCCTGCTAGTACTCCTGTGAATCCAATCAGTAACACTCCCGTACAGTCCAGTCTCGTCGTCTGATATGTCGCATATCTCGCCTAGGGGTGGTAAACGTCAGACCCTAGTAGCTCGATAAGTCGAGTCGATATGAGGTCTATAACAGTTCGAGAAACTACTGATAATACTTACCAGTAAATCTCAGCAACCCTGGCCAGGGATTTCCGGTTATAGCCAATCGAACACTGCACAACATCAACTCCCTATACCGGGAGAGACGAATCCCCTCCTATCGCTCATTGCCTCTATGTGATTCGGGACTGTACCCAAAAACCACCGTTTTACACGCCCTCTTAGATGTGGTAAGGTGGAAATCAAAGCACAGTAAGAAGCACACCAGACTCTATGACGATCTCGGGTCTACAGACTAACCTGTACCAGTGTCACCAGAGAACTGCCATCTGACGTAAGGTATAATACCATCTGGGAGTTCTCGGTGAGTCCGTCCAGTGTACCCAGTCTCCACTGAGCACTCGTACACCATCCTTGATGTCAAACACCGATGGATATGGTTTCATCCATCGCCCATCATATGGGTCAAGATGCGTATACGCTAGTCTACTCTGGTGCATCGATGCCCTGTCTCGATACACCCTCGACTAGGAACAGTTATAGGATGTACTCATCGACTACCGTTGCCCCACTAGTATGATCTCATCATAGTCCCAGTAGTCGAGTACATAACCTAAGGGCTTTATCAACATGTAATAGAGACAATCAGAGTACATGTTAAGATAAAGTACAACCATATAGCATACTATCATGTTGAGCAAGAAAGTCCTCCCTATATATGTCCCAGCATCCACTACAATATGCATCGTATGTACAGTAATGGCCTCTAGGGCATACATATAACTAACACGTACGATTGCGCAGCTGAATATTTTCACAGGCCTTCGGTTCTTCCGCTTTTTTCGAGGTGGACTCTTTAAAGAGAGGGCCAAGAGTCATTTCTTCGTCAGAGTCGCTCCCGAAGGTGAGGACTTGCGATCCCCAAGCGTCGATCACGTGACAGTTGCCGGTAGTTCTTTTACGCTCCTCGGTCATATTTATTTGCTCTCGACGAGTTTTGCGCTTCATCCGCTTGAAATGTTGCAGGTGAGCAACATATCCCTGCCACCATCTTTTAAAAGCACTGCACTCTTCAGTGGGGTGCGCAATCTTTCGATGATATAAGCAATTGCTAGGATGTATTTCCGCTTCATCAAGAGTGTTTCCTTCGGAGGATGGCAGCTCCATTCCTATCGATATGGCTTTGGCGAACCTCTTCCTCGTCTTGAACCTGCTTTAATTTGAGGCGGATGTACTTTGATCTGGCGGGAGTGTTTCAACCCTTTCGTCCAGTCGCCAGCGTCTGGCTTTCTCAAATATGGCCATCTCACGCTCTCGAGAAGCTTTGCTTTTGAGAAGAGCTTCGTTCAGAAATGCATCAATCATTTCGTCTGATGGCCCTAGAAGTCTGGCTCAGGACCTGCCCCCAGTTTCTCTGTGTAAGGAGCTTCTTCATTGTTTATCGACGAGTGAGAGATCACATAGCAACTAGCTACGTAATCTTCAGATTCATCCGGTGATTCTTCTTCATCATCTCCGTCCTCAAGGACGTGACTGAGAAATTCTTGGAGTGTGACTGGAGTCCGCGCCTTCTGGTTATACTCTTCCAGCGCATCAATCTGTTTTTGCAGGTCCGTGCGCTTGTCACCAGTCTTCACGGGCTTTTGGTCTTCTTCTTCTTCTTCGAAGAATTTGACGGCTGGGTGTGAGTGCTTTGGCTATCACCGCCAATTTTTGGAGTTGGGCGCGGCTTCAGCATCCCCTCGATGATCTCGGGATCCAGTGGATTTTTCCACCTGATCGCCAGGCATATTTGGAGATCCTTCAGCATTCTTTTTGTTTTGGTTGAAAGAGCGATCTCCCATGGAGCTTCTTCTATGAAAGAGCATGATGCCCCCGGTGTGTCCGTCTTCTTGGGAGCGTGTGGCTGTGGCGGGTTCACCTTCCAATTTTCGGACAGGGCAAATTTTCCCTGTTGGTATTGATCCTTAATCCATCCTTTAAAGACGAAGCAATTTTTAATTGGATGGCTTACCATTTGATGGTAAGGGCAATAATTGGGACTATTAGCCTCGCCGGGTTGTAACGATCGTTTTGGATTCGGCAGATTGATGAGCCTGTTGCGCACCGCCAGTTCGAACAGTCTCTTCGTTTTGTCCCGGGGGAACGAATAAGGACGCTTCATTTTTTCATTATAGTATCGCCGTCTCTCTTCTAGTTGATCCGTTAGTTTTGGGGCACTGGGCTGCTGTTGAATATTCACAACGAATGTCGCCTTCCCTTTACCCTTTTCGTTCCGCGGCTCCGGCTTTGGAGAAGACGGTCTATGACCCATCTGGTCCATTTGGGCCAGTTTATCGATCAAGGCCTGGAACGTGGTCATCTTGAAGAACATCATGAATTGGGAAATAATTGCCTGAGGGTCTAGAGTGCACACGAACATGCCCACCGCCGGTGCTTTTTCGATGCGCTGCTCACATTTTGACTATAAATTTCACCACCGTATTGCGTATTGGACCCACGTTTCACCTGGCTTCACCCTGGCGTTGATCAATGCGTTATTGGGGTGCGTTCACTAGCACTCGCAAAACGCTGGGTGAATAGTAGTTCCATCTCCGCAAAAATATTGACGGAGTCGTTTGGAAGTTCAGAATACCACTCGAATGCCGTTTCCGACGAGCTGCCGACGAACTGACGAAGCAGCAATTTATCATCACCTCCGGTGTTGCCACATAGAGCCCTGAACTGGGCGACATGCTGGTGGTGATTGGCCGTCCCTTTATATACATGGAATTTAGGGATCGTATATCCCGGCGGGTACCTTATTTGGTCATACCAGCCAGGATATGGTCGCCCGGTTTTAACAATTTGGCCGGCCACTTCATTCGCCTGGTGAGGTCGTATTTGCTGAGTGATGTAATCATCCAGGGCAGCTTTAGAGTTGGTCTCCTCTTTGGCTGCTGAAAGAGCCGGAGAAGGGTTCGATGTTGCCCCTCTGTCGTCTTCAATGATGATAGGAGGGTCTTCAGCTGGAGGTTCCGGCTGTAACATCAACCCAGCCATGTCTTGGAATAGGAGAGCCATTCATTTTATATTGGCTTCCTGTTCCGTAGCCTCTTTTTCTTTCCTCTCGAGCATTCTTCAGAGGAATTCGGTGTCAGTTTCTTGTTCCTGACGCTGCTCCGAGGTCTCTGAATTTTCTTTTGGCCCAATGAGTGCGGCCATTGCAGTCATTATCTCCTGAAGCTTCTGCTGCTGTTGTTCTTGAGCCTTCGTTATTGACTGGGTAAGCGGTCGATGTCCCGTAGAAGCACGGCTTTTCTCTTTTCCGGAAGCCATATAAACAGTATACACCATCATGCCCCAGACTTGAGGCGTTTAGATTCAGCGCTTTTGCGGCTCACCGCGGTCACAGGGGCTTTCTCCGGCCTCTTTCTCTTTTGAGCGGTTGACGTTGAGGGAGCCGTTGCAGTGGGCACCCAGAAGGATGACATCTTCTGTGGTACCTCGAGATGGCTCTTTTCTTGCTGAGCTTTGAGTTTCTTTGGTCGGCGAGAGTAGTCCTGGTTAATCACCGATTCCTGGACCTGTCGCCAGACTTTATAAATTTTGGAAGAAAGCCGCCAAGGGGGTTGTTTTGGCTTCGCCTTCGGTGCATTCTCCACGGGTGGTAGAGATCTCTTCAGCATTGCAGTAGGAGAGTTCCTGTGCACCTTGTTAAGCAGTTCAAAGCTGTTCCCGGTGGGAACAGCAGCATCGATCTCCACCGTTGGAGCTGGTGGAGTAAATCCAGACGGAGAGCTGCCCCCAGCCTTCCTTACTCGGCGCCAGTGACGACGGCAAGCATGTCACGCAAATGGTGTCCGTTCAGCTATGAGGATGGCTTTGTCATGCCCCCTGTTCTGGTGAGACGCTGCTGGTACCGGCCTCTTGAAGACCGACGTCCGTTGAGCAGCGGTATCCAATATGTCAAAGACAGACCTTTGAGCAGGAACGGGGGCCGAAGTGGCCAGCCTCGTAAAGACTGATCCTTTGACGGGAGAAGCTTCTTTAGCGACCTCGAGAGCAGGAATGGCTATCCGTTTTAGGATGGCCGCTTCAGGTATCGTGGGCTTCTTGACGGGCCCATTGGAGTTCAGGCTCAGCCTATCGAAGACTGATGTTGTTGGCTTGGCATTGGATGACCCGTTGAGAGGGGCCGTGGTGGTAGTGAGCCGATCAAAGACCGACTTCTTCTGCGCTTCTTATGGCAGCGGGATGTTAACGCTCACTGGTGGGAGCATGGTCCCAAAAAACAACCCGGTGGTAGCCTGTGTTACCTGCTCAGCCGGCATTGTCAAAAAGGAGGCCGCCTGGGGCCCGTAAGTTTCACCTCTAGATGAGGCGGAACAGGAGTTGCAGTTGCAGCTGGAACATTTTGTGCAGTTGGAACCCATTGATCTGCACGGGAGGAAGACACCAAATCTTAGTACCTAGAATCCAGGGGCAACCATAGCAAACCGCGATTCGTTCGTGAAACACGACACACGAAGTGTGGAGTGGAAAGAGGAAAAGGTCCCACCGGGCGTACCAGAATCTGTTCCCCGCCGAAAACACGGAGACGCGATAAATGTCTCGCCTGAATTTTGGGGCAGATGCTAATTGGTCCTATCCTTCCACCTCTCCGAACTTTCCAAGTTGATTTATGGCGCCATGTATCGAAGGTTTAAACGGATGCGGCCGATGTAGCAGACTTCGTTAGATTCCCCCTCGTTGAGGGGTTTTTTGATTGTGGGGACGCTCTTCCCTGCAGGCACAAGCTCCTGCAGTTGATTACGCTACCGCATCGCGGTAACAACTTTCCCCTTCTCCAGATGGTCACTTCGTATCGTGGGTGTTTGTTTTGTTTGTGGTTGCCCGTGGATTGTATACGGAGACTAATTTATGTTGTCACCCATAGGGCGTGGATTAGTTCAAATCTGTATCTTCTTAGATTTAGGTTTGGGGGTTGGGTTTAAGGATACATTAGTCTCATTTGGGACTAAGATCAACTTAAACGTATGTTAAGGATACGTTAGTCTAATTTTAGACTAAGATCAACTTAACGGGATCGTTTAGATCGAACAAAAGAGCATTTGGACTCTATTGTTTAGTTTAGGGACATTGCGGTCGATTAGTTTAAGGACATCACGATCCAATGTTAGTTTAAGGACATCTCGGTCCAATGTTAGTTTAAAGACATCGCGGTCAAGGTTAAGGACATCATAGTCCGTGAGTTTAAAGACTTCACAGTCAAGGTTAAGGACATTATAGTCCATGAGTTTAAAGATCTCACAGTCAAGGTTAAGGACGTCATAGTCCGTGAGTTTAAAGACCTCACAGTCAAAGTTAAGGACATCATAGTCCGTGAGTTTAAAGACCTCACAGTCAAGGTTAAGGACATCATAGTCCGTGAGTTTAAAGACCTCACAGTCAAGGTTAAGGACATCATAGTCCATGGGCTTAAGGACCCCACAGTCCGTAGAGTGTTTGGTTGTCGGGACCTGTCACCTCTCTGAAGACGTTGAAGGGTTACAACGACAAATATCAGAGGAGTAAAGAGGTGTACCCTCGAACCGGTGTGAGTTTGTTGAAAGATCTGTAGTCCAATTTGGGACTAAGATCTGTTAAAATATTTATGAGCAGATGGGGTCAATTAATATGGGTTGAGGACTTATAGCCAATCTTGGGCCAAGTCCAATAAATGTTTAACATTTTTATTCTGGGCTGTTGAGCCTTTATTTGGGCTTGGCCCTTTTAACAATGCTGAGCATTATATCTTGACAATTTTTTTGTCTTGTATTGAATGTTGACCATTCATCAGAGCTCTGGTTTATTAAAGAACAATTTATGTTCTGTCAGCGCAACACGTGGCGCGCCAGGCGCTTTGCGCCAATCAAAAAGCGCAGTGCGCTACTGCCCAGTAGCGTACATGTAAGGGACACGTGTCACACTCAGCACTAGGCGCCAGATGATGAGCGCATGATGCCAGTTTATGAGCGCTGAGCACTAATCCATGAGCGCATTGCGCTTTCATTTTAGTGGCGCACACGTGAGTGACACGTGGTGCGCTTGGCGCTGAGCGCCAGCCCATGAGCGCAGTGTGCTATTTCAGAAGCGCAAAACGCAAGTGTTGTCAATTGGCGCATACCTGATTGACACGTGGAGCATTTGGCGCTGAGCGCCGGTCCAGAGAGCGCAGAAGCGCAGTTCAAGAGCGCAAGGAGCATTTCAAAAGCGCAAAGCGCATCTGATAAATTTTATGATCTGGGAATAAATTTATGTTCTTTTTAAAGAGACTTTGTCTCAAGATCTAAGAACAACAGTTCTTATTTTTGCAAGAGATATTTCCAATCTCTTATGTTGATGAAAGGCTTTGCCTTTTTAGATCCATGATCTGTGAGAAGAATTATGTTCTACTTTTATTTTATGATGAGATTTTTTGATCTCTTTTATGAAAGACGTTTTGTCTTGTAGATCTATGATCTTTTTGAAGAAAAGAATTCTTCTTTCTTAATCATGAGATGATTTCATCTCTGTGTTCATCATCCTTCATTCTTATCTTGAAGAAATATCTTATTGCAAGAGCTTGCACTTTTTCTTTGAGTTTTTTTCAAAGTTTAGGGGGGGTTCTCTATATCAGACTTGAAGTCTTGGGGCCTTTATATAGGGCAAGCTAATTTGTTGAATCAATTAAAGAGATTTTTCTCTGGTTGATTTGGGGATGCTTCCCCACCATTGGATCTTTGATTCTAGGGCTTCTGTTTTACAGAAGGCAATCTTCTTGTTTTTAACAAGATTGAAAAATCTTTCCATAACAGAATTTAATTCTGATTAATTAATGATTTATCATTATTATTAGATCTTTTGATCTAACGGTGGGGAGATTTTTAACTCCAGCGCTAGCGCACCCGTGCTTTGCACGTGGTGCGCTGCTTAGAGCGCAGCGCTCTTAGCGCTAGCGCACCTGTGTCTTACACGTGATGCGTTGCTCGGAGCGCAGCGCATCCTGCGCTAGCGCACCCGTGTTCGACACGTGGCGCGCTGCATAGAGCGCAGCACGCATAGCGCTGGCGCACACATGGTGCGCTGCCTAGGGCACAGCGCACTTGGCGCTGCATCTGAAGTGTTGCTTCAATTTTTTTGAAATTTGAATTTCAAACAGAGCTTTGCTCTGATTGGGGGAAACAGGGTTCCTCATATTTTATATCAATTAATTAATAGTTCATTATTATTTGATATGGCTTGCACACATACGTGCATGTTAATGTGAGGGTATATATTAGTGTTAACCTTGTTTAGCAACCATAACATCTTAAGCTAAACCTTGCCCAAGTTAACCTTTGCCTTAACCTTTCCTAGATCTTTTGGGTATGAGAAATATCTAGTTTGGATTTGAGAGAGGTGTCTAGTGAGTCATGGGGCATTAATGGTGACATTAATTGAGGTGAGGGAGAGAGTGAGAATAAGGGAATTATTGACCCTACACTCACCCTCTCAACCTTTAACTCTCTCACTCTCTCAATCTCTATCACTCTTAATCATTTCTCATTATCCTCAACCCCAAACTGAAACCTCACTCCCACTTCACAAATCTTTGCAAAAACTTCACAAAATCCCATTTAAACACTTCAAATGTATTGATTTAGCCACTTGGTTGCCTTGGAGCTTGGAAAGCTAGGATTTTTGAGCAAGAGTGGCTAGGTTGTTAGTGTATATGCCCTAGAGGCCATTACTGTATCATACTAGTTTGTATATTACTTGATGGAAGCTTGGGATATTCACAGTTGTATAGACAATCTTGCTCAAAATGGTAGTATGCTACTTGGTTTGTTTCTACTTTAATATGTGCATGTGTTTCTTTTAGCATATTGCTTATACATATTAGTAGAGCCTTTAGGATCTTTGCTTGATTACCAGCGTTGTGATGGCAGTCACACTTGTGGGGGCTGGCTAATCTATAAGCACATCCTTATACAGGTCCCTAGTCGTAGGACTATCGAGACAGGGCATCGATACTCCGGAGTAGACTAGCGTATGTGCTTCTCATCCCAGCAGGGGAGACGGTCTGTTCTACAGCCGTCAGTACGTCGTACTTGAAATAGTATGCGGGTTCTCGTTAGGTTACGAGTACACTGGACATGACTCGTCGGGAACTGTTGGTTGGTATTATACCTATCGTCAGTTATCAGTTCCCAGGTGACATGAGTACAGCTTAGTCCGCTGACTTGACACCGTCACTTCGCCTCGAGTGTGTTCCCACTGTACTTTGATTACTACCCTACCACGACTCAAAGGAGTCGTGCAAACAGGTAGTAGTTGGGTGCAGTCTCGAAGCACTTGGAGGCAGTGACGGTTAGACAGGATTCGTCTCTCCCGGTGTTGGGAGTTGATATCGCGCTGTGTCATGGAGAGCCATTACACATAGTCGTCCCTGGCCAGGGCAAGCGAGATATACTGGTAGGTTTCCAGTGTTATCTTAAGGTGTTCTGGGCTACACTCCGACACGACTAGTACCGTTATTAGGGGACTGACGTTTACCGCCCCCTAGGCCCGCCATGCGATATTCTCAGACGAACAGACCGGACTGTACGGAGATTGTCACATTCAGGCTCAGTAGGAGTCGGATGGGTTTCACCTCATCAGTCTTCTTATCGGCATCTACCTGGGGGCCGTTACACACAGCTAGTGCCGCTTGCGGTCTGTGGTTAAACCCACTGCCAGCGTAGTGTCGAGTCTTTAGAGTCCCACACAGAGAGCTATTCGCCTTTGGGCAAAAAGAGTAGAGGTCGCATGGTTTTGCGACAGGGTTCGGTCACATCCACGCACTTGTGCACGTTTGGTGTCCTGGCAGTTATTACTAGAGGGCTTTGGTTTAAGCCAGATCCTAGTATACGTTTTAGGATTGGTTTTATCTCGTTTGTATCCGTGTTCCTCGGAACACGGATGCGGGTGTGCATGCACAGTTGACAGAGACAGAGGTAGAGGATTCTTATTAGGGTTGTTGACTGTTGACTTTTTCTAAACCCTAATGAGAATAGGAAATATGATTAATAATAATATTAATTAAATATTAGTGTGCCATGGTTGGGTTGAAAGTTTGATTTTGTTGACTTGTTGACTTTGTTGACCGGTTCACTAGCTTGGACTTGTTGACCATCATCATTACAATGGTTATTATTTCATGGCTAAGACTTTTGCTTGCTTGTTATTCTTTACAAAATGAGTGCATGAAATGATAATGCCATTGACATGAACCATCACATAATACTCAATTACTATTATTATTATGATTATTTTGTGTTATGAGAGGATGGTTGTAAAAGTTTTGCTCATTCTATCATATTGTTTCTCTCATCCTCAAGCTCTCCCTCTTCCTCTTGCTCTCTCTCTAGCTCATGGTTCTATTGTCTCATTAGTTGAGAAACAAGAACCATAGAGATAAAACCCAAAACACTTCTCTACTCATCCTAGAATACAAGGTCTAGCAAGCCAAGTATTTTAGTTTCCTCTAGATTGAGGTTGGAGCCAAAGGTAGAAGCTTTCGGGTGGATCTATCTTCGGCACAAGGAGACGACGAAGGGAGGCCGATTCGACCACCACAAGGAGTCGAAGAGAAGGAGTTCAAGATTAGGTATAACCCCTAACATAGTAGCTAAATTCTTAGCAAGGTTGTTAGATAGTTTGTTAAGCAAAGATCCGGTTTTTGAGTCCATGTTACCTCCACCGAAAAAATTGTTTTTCACCATTTCCGCAACCCCAAAGAATCAGGGACGGGTAACGTGGACTTACATAGGTAATGATCTCTAAACTGATATTTAGGAGTTATAATGTTGTATAGCTTGTTCGTTGCTGTTTTAATCACTTAAGGTATCGTTTCGTGCAAAAACCGTATTTTTAGTGTCATCTTTGAGTCTTTGAGATCTGCTATAGAACCAGGTATTTTCTGGAAAAGTTCCCTTCACAGTGACATAGTGTTGAGGTATAGAACCCACCATAAAAACCTGAGACCACCCCTCTAAATAATGGCCGCATATTTATTAGTTCTGGCCCCAAATTACGGCCAGAGTGGGGGCTGGGGTGTTGGGGTTTTGGCGTAGGGTCTCTGTGGTTGTTTGTGGTCTCGTGGTACTTGCAACTTTTACCAATTATTTGTGTATCAAAATCTGGGACCACTTTGCTATATTCTTATGTTTAGGTACGCGTGTTACGTGATCCGACACGGTTCGTGATCGCATTTAGCTGTTGCGCGTGGGCTGTTTTTGGTGTGTCGCTACACACGTTAGCTGTTAGACGAACACTTATGGGTCGGATTAGAGTTGATGCGTTGGTCAAACGTCTTGTGTACGTAGTATTGATTGCTTTCTGAGTGGTTATGTTTTGTGTTAATAGGATCGCAGGCGGGGACTTCGGACGCTGCGAAGAAAGGGAAGCAGGTGATTGGATTTACCTAGCCCGCGATTGTCGATGAGTAGATTTAACATCTACGGGGAATTTGCCCGCATGGAGTTATGCGTCAGGGCTAGATATGATATGATATTAGCCGCATTTTTATATTGTACATATAGAGATTGTGCATAAAACTCCATTGCATATTATTACTTGTTGTGCTTAGACTTGTATCCTTGGACACTGCACTATTATTGACGGTTCATGTTGCACGAGCACTGATTGTATGCCACTCACACCGTCAATAATTGCCATGCCATGCACAACACCTATTCATACGTGATATGGTATGGTTAGGGACATTGAGACATTGATTCATATTTCTTTATGCATATGGTACATAGCATACTTGTATACCTACATGCTTACACATATGCCTTACCATGACTACATGCTAGCACACATATACCTGGAGGGTATTGTATTATTATTGACATGTAGATACACATACTTAGATCGATATAGCTACACATATACCTGGAGGGTATTACATCATTATTGATAGTAGATACACATATCTTGCTATACCGACATGGTTACGCATACCTGACTAAAGCTACATGTTCACCATTATATGATGTTGCGTTTGGGTTCGGAGAATTGGAACCCCACGATATATTCAATAACTTGTTGCAGTTAAATAGCGGATTTCCTTTATATGCTCATATTACTGTTTCATGTTGCATGTATTTCATTTCATGGATTTCGCATTGATAAATGATGTTTCTGGATGTTACTCTTGTGTATATATATAAGTGGTATGGGACGCTTATATATATACCTGTGTGTGTGTGTTTATATATATATATATATATATATATATCTGTGGTATAGGATGCTGTTATATATGTACATCTCTAATATATATATATATATAAGTGGTATGGGACGCTTATATATATATCATCAAAATGATCGGTGCATGTATTCTTATTCATTTCGATATGAGGGGCTGATATGCCCGATATGAGGGGCCGATCTGCCCGATATGAGGGCCGATATGGGGCCGATTTTGAGGGAATTTGGGGATTTAGATTGTCTTGATGGACACTGGTCTGCCATGATGAGGATTCCGTGAGGATGACATGTTTTACCCTGTACTCCGCATTTATTCTATATGCATTACTTCATGTATTAGTAGTACCTGATAGAGTACCTTTCATGACTGTTGCATATACATATTGTCATACTTATGCTATCAGATTTCCTGTGATAGATTATCGCTGTTAGTTCATACTTGCGATTACTGTGTGATATTATTTACTATTCACGAGTTGGCAACTCACCCCCGTTGTGCCGCTGGGTTTTTCAGGTCTGATCATCAGAGTGGTCACGACAGGGTGCATTGTTATCTCTACTTTTGCGGATACCGCTACGGTTGGCTGTGAGGCCGTTTGCTTTAGGTGGGTTGTGGTTATTCGATGTTGTACATTGTATATCTCTTGTATCTAGTACTCTCCATCTACCACCTTCATGTATTGACTTAGAGACGAGTTGTGAGGATCGATATTGTATATTCTTATGACTCTGGTTGTCGTGCTCCTGTGAGCCGGCCTTTTTTTATATATGTGGTTTATGTTTTCTTCGCTACGGCGTCGTATATCTGTTGTGGTGGTTGTTCCGCCGTTGGGCGAGATTTGCTCCCGTTTGGAGATGCTTTACTTTTATCTTATGTTTGTACCCGTTTCGGGGCTAGTTTTTACAAAGGAGGTGCTGCCGAAATTTTTATGAAAAACAAACTTAAGTTTAAAAGTTTTTGCATCGAGATTTTTTTAAAGTGGTATATCTTTCTTTCTTGTAATCATTTAGATTGCTGGGTTTTCGGCTTACTTAATTGCGTTACGCCTGTTGACGTTTCGTAGTTTAAGTGCCGGTCATGTGCCCAATTTTTGGGTCGTGACAACAACCATTGGTGTTTGACATCAAAGATTGTACATAGGTGCTCATTAGAGAATGGGTACACCGAACAGGACTCGCCGAGAACTCCTAGATGGTATATATACCTATTGTCAGATAGCAGTTCTCTGGTGACACTTGTATAGGTTAGTCTGTAGACCCGAGATCGTCATAGTGTCTTGTGTGATTCCCATTGTGCTTTGATTTCCTCCCTACCACGGCTCTACTGAGGCGTGCAAACAGGTGGATTTTAGGTACATTCCCGAATCGCATGGAGGCAGTGAGCGATAGGAGGGGTTTCTTCTCTTCCGGTATAGGGAGTTGATGTCGCGCTATGCTTGATCGGCCATAACAGCAAATCCTTGACCAGGGTTCTCGAGATTTACTGATAAGAGTTATCAGTAGTTTCTCGAGCCGTTATGGGCCGTAAATCAACATGACTTATAAAGTTACTAGGGTCTGACATTTACCACCTCTAGACTTCATATGCGACGTATCAGATGAAAAGACCGGACTGTACAGTAAGTGTTGCTTACAGGCTCGCTAGGGTTGTGATGAGTTCGCTCGTCGACCACCTTTTCGTCATGTACCTGGGTAGCCGTTACGCACAGCTAGTGCCGCTGACGTGCTTATGGTTAAACCCACTGCTAGCGTACTGTCGAGTCTTTAGAGTCCCACATAGAGGGTTCCCTGGTTCAGGCAAAAGATGTAGAGGCCGTAAGTTGTTACGGCAGGGTTTCGATCATGTTCGTGTAATGGTTACAGGAATAATGATCGGAAGGTTAATACTGGTAGGCTTTGGTTTAAGCCGCCTACCGATATTATATTATTGGATTATTTGTATTGGTATTTTTCGGAATTCGGATACGGGTATACTTGTACGGTATACAGTGAGGGGTATTCTTGTAATTGTTATAAGAATACATTCTAGAAGGAGACATCTCATAAATGGGGTTTTATTTTGTGAAAATAAAACAATGAGGCGAAATTTGGAGAAAGTCTAAGCATGGGTGATGGCATGGCTAAATTCATTTTATATTCATTTGGAGTTACTATTGAAGTATGGTGCATTATTTCGGAGAAAAATAATACATGCTTCAATTATTTTCTTTTAGCCATATCATTATTTTTCCATGCTTGATTTTTCATTCAACACATTCACCTTCTCTCTCCTCATTATCTCCTCCCTCTACCTCTTGACCTAAATCACTCACATGAGTTGTGAATCATAGGTCAAGAGACATAGTAATCCAATACTTGATCTCTATATCATCTAAGTGATCACTTCTAGCGCACTTGATCTCTTAGTTAAACTCTTGTGAAGAGTTTGTAGCTTGTTCGATAGCTCTCGAGTGGATCATCTTGGATCTTGATATGGCCGGAGATCGAGTTCTTTGCGACCACAAGGAGCCTAGGAGTCACATCCAAACAAAGACCCGAAGGACCGGTTCCTTAGGCATAACACAATCATAGTAAATAAGATCTCTAGATAGGTTTGCTAGTTAAGGTTTAAGCACAAGATCTAGGGTTATGTGGGTGTTGCATGCAAGAAAATTTTTGTTTATCACTTCCGCCTCCTCACAAGTGTTATGAGAGTGTGCAACATCAACTAACATGATCATCGTAGTGATACGAAGTGTTCTGAAGAAATGCAAAGGGTAAAGTATGAGTAGCAGGGACATGCGTGACTTTGTCGTGAATCATGACAATCTAAAGCCCAAGTGTGTAAGAAGGTTCGGTTAGCTTGGTTCATGAGTTTTTAAGGTAAGTCATGGGTCGCTGTACCAGAGAGAGAGAAAAGAAACACTCAGCATACACTCTATCAAGTTTAGATTGGTTTTCATTTTATCTAATCAAGATGGCTCCCACTATTTCCTCATATTCTCTTTCAAACCCTAAAAGGAGAACTAGTCGGGATCATTTACACTTTATAAGTTCGCTAACCATTCAGCTAGACCAGTGTTGGTACTCCGAGGGAGGTTCCCCATGCTTTCGCACGGACCAAATTAATAACCTCATTTCCGCAGAGGTATAACCTTGTTAACACTTTCTAGACACCTAATAGGTTAGCTAATTATGAAGTGAAAAATCTCGCGACGAATAATATATACTCATTAGTGGGAATTGATACCCAACTATCATCATGTGACAACCTAACGGAATTCACTCAAGTCACCACACTGCAGAAGGTATGCGCATGCCTGGCAAGTTTCCCGTATGTTTGAAACTCCCAATATAGTTTTTGCCCCTAACGACTTATGACCTTGAATAGGTTAACATATCATAAGTCATAAGTCAAGTTCAACCTGTCATTATCCTGGATTAATTATACCCACCCGTACGAGCCCTTGACTAGGTCAACATGACCGTACGACTGTTCTAACCAATCGCATCACCATGCAGCAGAAAAATACTACACAGTTACCAAACACTACGCCTTGACTAGGTCAACATACGCAGCACGAATACCAAGAAATACTAATCTGAAATGACGGAGGGCTACGGCTGGTTTTTGGTGAAAAACCTTTAACGTAATGAACTTGATATCGTTGAAGGAACTCAAGTGGCTTTGAAATGGAGTGGTTTAAGCTCCGCTTTTTAAAAATAGTAACATAAACCTTTGCTTAAGAGCGAACACCCAGTGATAGGATCAAGGCTCTTCCGTCATAGAATGAGGTGCAGGATATTCCTAACTGAATACCTCTTTGCAAAGCAAAAGAATACGACTATGAGTTTTGAAGAAAACCGAGTAGTTTTAAAATTGGTTTCGACAAAATCATTTAGATTTATTTTCCTTGCATTACTCAGATAACGCGTTCCCATCATTTTAAGTTTCCAAACCATAAAAGAAACAACTAAAATAACATGCTATTTATATGCTATCTGCATGCCACGGGACCCCGTCATGCACCGTTAGGTTACTTAACCAACGCCAGAGTGGGGGCAGGACTAGGGCGGATGCAAAACATATAGAAGCATCTACTAAATATTTAATATAAATATATATATATATATATATATATATATATAAACATCGTAGGCAGATAATAGTCATCACAGGCAGATAAAAATCATCACAAGCATGCGAAAGACAATATGGAATACCGGATAATTTAGGAGCCCCACGTTTTATTTGAGCCATAGATGAGACGCGACGTTCCCCGGTTGTATGGATAGCTAGTGCAATGAAGAACCTAGACCCCTACGAGTGCGGCAAGTTACCCGCCAATCCTCGAAGTGAGGAAACCCCAACCAACAAAGTGAATGGGCCACCCAGCACTTCACGGAATCCGGTAACTCGAGCACCTCTCCGTGGGTCAATCTATACCCCCTATGAGTGCGGCGAATAGCCCGCCAATTCTAGAGTAAGGCCCCCCGGTCTCAACGCCATAAGATACAGGCCCGTTGCTCTCTAGAACCCGACTATTCGAGCACTCCTCCGCGAGGTAATCTTAGTACAGAAAAGAAAATATATATACAACGGTGACATCGACCTCAACCCAGTTGTGCCCTAATAAAAGAATATACAAAATGGCAGAAACGGCAGTCCACATGTCGGATGCTACCCCCGCAATAATGAATATATAAATGAATCTAAACTGTACATCTAACATTGCACACAAGGCCATCCATCACGACAATCCATCCATAACATCAGTGCAACACAGAACATCAACGTGAATATCATGTTTGTAAACCCGTCTGATTGTAAATATAGCAACAAGCCGGATTGTACCGCGCTATGATACTCACGGTCGCAGAAACTAACAAAGGCACTAAAAACCACGAATTCAAAATTTCGACCGATTAAAACTTTCCGCATTGGCCCCAAGCATAAACTAGTACTCAAACAAATCTGGTCCAAAACCAAATATCCCAAAAATCACATTTCCATAACCTAGAGCACCAGAAGAAATTTGGAACACAACGGCTTAAAGTTGATCATGGAACTGCGGCCAAACGCCAAATTAGGCGGCAGTTCCGCGGCCAAATTTTGGGTTCATGTGCTCCAATTTCTTTATGGCCTCTAGTATTGCCTGCACATAATTTTAAGGTAATCTAAACAATTTTTTGAACAACTTTAAAATTTGAACAGCAAGCAGTGAATTTGGAAATGCGATTAGGAAAAATCTGTCGATCGAAATTCTTAATAAGTTCAAACTAGCTAGTTAAGCTTTATGGAGTGTCTCTGATACCATGTTAGGTTTCGGTGCCTGTGTCGCGGAAGCCACGGCCGAGGCAGAAGCGAAAACAAAAATTTATGCGAGCACCAAATACCCATAAAACCTAAGATACGATCCAAAAACCTAAACTAGCTAACTAGAAATACAAGGGTTGAGAAACTACAACTTTTGTCGCGTGTCCACCCAATTGTGGAAGACCATTCCAAGCTTGTAACCGCCGGGACCGCGCTTGAAAATCGACCACCCTCACCGAAAACGATCCACCCGAGGCAAGCCGGAGGAGGCTCTAACTGATGATCCATGCTTTCTAAGTGTGGATGGTTGGTGATATAAGAATAATTCACTAAAAATTTCTCTGTGAACCCTTGCTCAAGAGAGAGCAAGAAGAAGAAGGAGAAGTGGAGAAGATGGCTGCTAATACTTGCAACCATGAAGCATGCTCAAGTGTGGAATGGAAAAGCACATCAAGTGTAGAAAATGAGAATGGCTTCCTTTTCTTACAACCATGGTTCAACAGTGAACACAAATGATTTTACCAATATAAAATCCCCAAGCCATACCTCTCTACATACAAAGAACCATGCTTCATTACTCCTCACTTTACACCCCATTTCCTTTTATTTTTGTAAATAGAAAAATAAATATGAGGTGTCCTTCTTCTAGAAGCTTTCCCGTATAAATATGGAATACTTCACCTGGTATATGTATCGCTACATATACGCGTATCCGTATAAAAATACGGATAGCATCAATGAGAGAAAATGAATAGTGAACAATAATACTAAAATATATGTATAAAAAATACGTAAATAAATTATTAAATCAAAACCTGATTTAATAATCCGGTTTAATCCTAACTTGGCTAGTATTATCAACCGTCCAATTAAACTCTGTGTATCTCGTACACGTATTTAATCGGACCCCTGGACGTACCAACGTACGGCTCCTACATCTATCGCCTGAACCGGAAAAACCTTCTGTGTGGGACTCTAAAGACTTGACAATACGCTGGTAGTGGGTTTAACCACAAGCATGTCAGCAGTACTAGCTGTACATAACGGCAACCCAAATACTTGCCGAAAGGGGGGGTCGACAATCAAGTATGTCCTTACCCTACTAAGCCTGAATGTGACAATCTCCGTACAGTCCGGTCTCTTCGTCAAAGTGTATCGCATATAGGTTCTAGGGGTGGATAACGTCAGACCCCTACTAACCCGACTAAAACTTGTTTGCACGACTCATTTGAGCCGTGGTAGGATAGTAATCAAAGTACAGTGGGAACTCACACAAGAAAAATGATGACTTCAAGTCAAAGGACTAATCTATACTCATGCCACCTGAGAACTTCCATCTGACGATAGATATAATACCATTTAGAAGTTCTCGGCGAGTCCGTCCGATGTACTCACCTACAGTGAGCACATGTATACTATCATAGGCCCCCCGGTCTCAACGCCATAAGATACAGGCCCGTTGCTCTCTAGAACCCGACTATTCGAGCACTCCTCCGCGAGGTAATCTTAGTACAGAAAAGAAAATATATATACAACGGTGACATCGACCTCAACCCAGTTGTGCCCTAATAAAAGAATATACAAAATGGCAGAAACGGCAGTCCACATGTCGGATGCTACCCCCGCAATAATGAATATATAAATGAATCTAAACTGTACATCTAACATTGCACACAAGGCCATCCATCACGACAATCCATCCATAACATCAGTGCAACACAGAACATCAACGTGAATATCATGTTTGTAAACCCGTCTGATTGTAAATATAGCAACAAGCCGGATTGTACCGCGCTATGATACTCACGGTCGCAGAAACTAACAAAGGCACTAAAAACCACGAATTCAAAATTTCGACCGATTAAAACTTTCCGCATTGGCCCCAAGCATAAACTAGTACTCAAACAAATCTGGTCCAAAACCAAATATCCCAAAAATCACATTTCCATAACCTAGAGCACCAGAAGAAATTTGGAACACAACGGCTTAAAGTTGATCATGGAACTGCGGCCAAACGCCAAATTAGGCGGCAGTTCCGCGGCCAAATTTTGGGTTCATGTGCTCCAATTTCTTTATGGCCTCTAGTATTGCCTGCACATAATTTTAAGGTAATCTAAACAATTTTTTGAACAACTTTAAAATTTGAACAGCAAGCAGTGAATTTGGAAATGCGATTAGGAAAAATCTGTCGATCGAAATTCTTAATAAGTTCAAACTAGCTAGTTAAGCTTTATGGAGTGTCTCTGATACCATGTTAGGTTTCGGTGCCTGTGTCGCGGAAGCCACGGCCGAGGCAGAAGCGAAAACAAAAATTTATGCGAGCACCAAATACCCATAAAACCTAAGATACGATCCAAAAACCTAAACTAGCTAACTAGAAATACAAGGGTTGAGAAACTACAACTTTTGTCGCGTGTCCACCCAATTGTGGAAGACCATTCCAAGCTTGTAACCGCCGGGACCGCGCTTGAAAATCGACCACCCTCACCGAAAACGATCCACCCGAGGCAAGCCGGAGGAGGCTCTAACTGATGATCCATGCTTTCTAAGTGTGGATGGTTGGTGATATAAGAATAATTCACTAAAAATTTCTCTGTGAACCCTTGCTCAAGAGAGAGCAAGAAGAAGAAGGAGAAGTGGAGAAGATGGCTGCTAATACTTGCAACCATGAAGCATGCTCAAGTGTGGAATGGAAAAGCACATCAAGTGTAGAAAATGAGAATGGCTTCCTTTTCTTACAACCATGGTTCAACAGTGAACACAAATGATTTTACCAATATAAAATCCCCAAGCCATACCTCTCTACATACAAAGAACCATGCTTCATTACTCCTCACTTTACACCCCATTTCCTTTTATTTTTGTAAATAGAAAAATAAATATGAGGTGTCCTTCTTCTAGAAGCTTTCCCGTATAAATATGGAATACTTCACCTGGTATATGTATCGCTACATATACGCGTATCCGTATAAAAATACGGATAGCATCAATGAGAGAAAATGAATAGTGAACAATAATACTAAAATATATGTATAAAAAATACGTAAATAAATTATTAAATCAAAACCTGATTTAATAATCCGGTTTAATCCTAACTTGGCTAGTATTATCAACCGTCCAATTAAACTCTGTGTATCTCGTACACGTATTTAATCGGACCCCTGGACGTACCAACGTACGGCTCCTACATCTATCGCCTGAACCGGAAAAACCTTCTGTGTGGGACTCTAAAGACTTGACAATACGCTGGTAGTGGGTTTAACCACAAGCATGTCAGCAGTACTAGCTGTACATAACGGCAACCCAAATACTTGCCGAAAGGGGGGGTCGACAATCAAGTATGTCCTTACCCTACTAAGCCTGAATGTGACAATCTCCGTACAGTCCGGTCTCTTCGTCAAAGTGTATCGCATATAGGTTCTAGGGGTGGATAACGTCAGACCCCTACTAACCCGACTAAAACTTGTTTGCACGACTCATTTGAGCCGTGGTAGGATAGTAATCAAAGTACAGTGGGAACTCACACAAGAAAAATGATGACTTCAAGTCAAAGGACTAATCTATACTCATGCCACCTGAGAACTTCCATCTGACGATAGATATAATACCATTTAGAAGTTCTCGGCGAGTCCGTCCGATGTACTCACCTACAGTGAGCACATGTATACTATCATAGGTGACACAACACCAATGGCTTATGAGACCGGCCACCGTCCCTCGTCGGGGTCTAAAAACATATACACTAGTCTACTCCGGAATATCGATTCACAGTCTCGATACTCTTATGACTAAGAACATTTAAGGATGTTCTTATGGACAACCCAGCTCCCACATATATGATCACCATCATAATACTGGTTGTCAAGTAACAATCCTACAGGCTTCATCAAAGATGAAGACAAACGAGATAGCATACTATCATCTCGAGTAAGACTGTTATACCTGTATAGGTCCCCTCTCAATTATCATAATCTTCTACTTGCAATTATAATAATTGCCTTAGGGGCACTATATCCAACACCTGATGGGTTTTTCCCTTTCAGGAACATCCAAAAAATTCCATAATTTGTTAGAGTGCGTGGATTCCAACATGGATATAAATCATTCATCCATCAGTCAGAAGTCACCACTTCCCATGGCCTGCTGATAACTATTAGGTCCATCATCACTATGATGTAAACCTCCCTATCATCGTCTATGAAGAAACTGAAGTATCTCTCGGGTGGTTGAGGTCACCTATTAAATCTGCGGAGTAGCTATGATTTGTCGAGGACAATTGAATTCTTAGGTTCTACCAAATTTTTAGTAACCTTTTGTGTTTCTAGAATCGCTTCCAGTTCTATCATACTTCATGTAATATTTCAGAAAATATAAAATATTATTTTGGAAATTTAATATTAAAATAATATATTTCGCGAAAACTATTCGATTTGCGAATTTGGGGTTTTCGTAAAAAGGTATAAATATATACCAATATTTGGGAAATAATTGGAGATTTAAAATGAATTATTCATTTAAAAATATATTTATTGGATTTTGGCATTTTTATAATTAATTATAAGCAAGTTTAAATTAAACTTGATTAGTGCACTACTAATCGCCAAATCCGTATTTTTACACATTTTTCATGGCTAATGCACCATGTCATGTTGCAATTTGGATACATGTTGTATTAGTGTGTTTGTTGATATTTGGTTTTAGAAGAGAAAAGAAAAAGAAAAGAGAGGACATGAGAGTGAAATATTGAGGAGAGAGAGAGAAGGGACCACATGATGGCATGGGAGCATGCCATGAGAGAGAGTGAGAGTGAGAAAGAGAGAGAGAGAGAGCCCTTGACCAATTCTTCATTCCTTTCTTCTTCATTTTTATTTCCTCAACTCCTCCTTCATCTTCTTCATCTCTTCCTCCGCCTCCTCTATCTCCATGGATCACCTCAAAAACCTTGCTAAAACCAATTACTCCCTTCATTAAAAAGATGTACAACTTCACCCTCAACCCATTGGACCTTTCAAAGTTGGATTTTGAAGACTTTGAGCAACTCAAGAAAATTCTTGAGTTGCCAAATGAGGTATACTTCCTATCTTTAGTTAAGTAATTATGTTTAATATATCCTAGATGAAGTTTAGAGTTAAACAAGTGTGGATTGTGATCTTAGAAATTTCCTAGATAAGGTTTAGGGTATGAGTTATGTTGTGGTGATGTGTTGTGGCTGTTTACAAGACTTTAGTGTTGATTTTCCTGACCTGGGCCATAGAATCGAACCCAATACACGAACTTAGAAACTACCCGTGTCAGTTTTGTGACATTTTATTGGCCTACAGGGAATCTGGAGCAACCTGAGATGTTTACGAGGAAAACTAGTAATATCACTGACCTAGATTAACCACTAGAAACCCACCACCAAAATACGAACCCAAATTTCCTCAGTACGACCGGCGAGCTCGGATTTGGGGGCATTGTCGCCGGATTTCTAGTGTGTTCTGGTGTTGAGTTTTTGCTTATACCTTATTTACCCTGTAACCTATCCCCTGTACTTTCTTATTTAGTCCCAATTGACCTGAGCCAAAATCTGGGAGCATATTGAGTTGGTTTTGGTTAAGTTTTCCCGATATTGGAATTCTTGGTTTTGATATTTGATATTGTATTTGGTCATTGGTGTTAGTTGTATGTATACCCTAGAGGCCATTATTGTACATATGATATATATTATAGTGGATGCTTGGACATATATAGAGAGGACTTTCTTGCTCAACATGATAGTATTCTATCTGGTTGCTCTTTATCTTAACATGTATACTTGTCTCTTAATACTGTCTCATAGTTACATGTTGGTAAAGCCCTTAGGATGTATACTTGACTACCAGGATTATAATGCAGATCATACTAGTGGTGCCATGGTAGTCCATAAGTTCATCCTTTAATGTTCCTAGTCGTGGGTGTATCGAGACAGGGCATCGATATACCAAAGTAGACTAGCGTATATGCTTCTCAACCCATGAGATGGGCGATGGACGATCCCATATCCATTGGTGTTTGAGATCATAGATGGTATACGGGTGCTCAATGGAGACTGGGTACACTAGACGGACTCGCCGAGAACTCCCAGATGGTATTATACCTGATGTCAGATAGCAGTTCTCTGGTAACACTGGTATAGGTTAGTCTGTAGACCCGAGATCGTTATAGAGTCTTATGTGATTCCTACCGTGCTTTGATTTCCACCTTACCACGTTCAAGAGGACGTGCAAAACGGTGGTTCTTGGGTACAGTCCCGAGTCACATGGAGGCAATGAGCGATCGGAGGGGATTTCGTTTCTCCCGGTATTGGGGGTAGATGTCGTATTGTGCTCGATTGGCTATAACTGGAAGTCCCTGGACAGGGCTGATTTAGAGATTTACTGGTAAGTGTTATCAGTAGTTTCTAGACCCGTTATGAGCCTCGTATCGGCATGACTTATCGAGTTATTGGGGTCTGACGTTTACCACCTTAGACTGGATATGAGACATCTTAGACGAAGAGACCGGACTGTACGGTAGTGTTACTGACAGGCTTTACAGGAGCTAGAGCGCGCTTGCTTGTTGATCTTCTGATCGCTTAATACCCAGGTAGCCGTTACGTCCAGCTAGTACCGCTGACGGCTTATGGGTGCTTAATGTGATCATCACCTAATGTCGGCATATTGACGAGTCTTTAGAGTCCTACACAGATGTTTCACTGGATCAAGAAAAACAAAGTAGGTGCACATATGTGATATGTGCGGGACCGAGAATAAAACGAGTATGTGATACCGTATTCTATTCTCGTGATTTATTCGTATCGGTCGGTTATATGTGATATAGCCGGATTATCGAATCAAGTGTTGATTCGATAAGTTGATACAAATTATATTAGTCGGTTGTATGAGATATAGCTGGATTATTAAATCAAGTGTTGATTTGATAATTTAATGTATAATTGTATATGTGATATACTAGATTACATTAACTAATATTAGCCTACTTAAACATTTCTTTTTCTAACTTGTGTGCATGTAATATATATGTGATATATATTAATGTACATTTTTAGTGTCATGCTTGATGATACACACTACACGGATGTATGAGACTTACACCATACTAATTACAATGTAGGGTTTAAATATTTAAAGTAAATCCAAATTAGTTGGAAATTAGTCATATGCATGAAGCTTGTAGAAGCTTGTGGATGCATTGACTTAGTCCACTAATTTTGTTTTACTTGAGATATTTATTAACCTAACCATTATAATTTAGACATGGTTATATCTCTACATGAGTTAGTATATGATACAAACTCACCCATGGTTTCCATTCACTCTCACAATATTATCTTTCTTCATCTTCTTCTTCAAGCTCAAGAGCTCTCTGGCTTTTGGGCAAGTGAGAAATAATAGTGAGAAAATCAATTCTAAAGTGAGCAAAAATCCTACTTCATCATCCTATACTAGATTAGCACTTTAGTATATGGTGTTAGTTTCACTAATCTCACATTAGTGAAGAAGTAGCTTGGGTTAGTGTCTCCTCGACGTAGATCATCTTTAGCCTCGAAGACTTCAAGCAAGTTCGTCTTTTCGCTTGTGAAGCCATGCAAGAGTCCGGAAGATCACTACTTGGAGTGATGGTGCTACTATACGGAGCTATTGAAGTGAATGACCGGTCTACAAAGGCTGTATTCCTAGTTCACTTAGTTGTAAAGCAGTTTATATTTCGTTTCGTATGATTCTCTAGTTAAACATCCTAGGTTAGAGTTCTTTAGCATGACAAAAATTTGAAAATGGCATGGACGATGCCTCCCGAAACCTTGCTGTCGTGCATAAGAACCATACGGTTGGATGTTTGTACGTCAACGACGAGAGTTGTTTGGTTGTTTTTGCATGCGTAGGCTATAGGTTCTAACCTATAGGCAATTCATGCGCCGTTTTGGATTTTGGAAATTGATTTTAATAAGTATTGCGATTGTGTATTGATTGTAGTGTAGGTCTACGGTAGCGCCCCGGGCGTCAATCCGAGGCCAAACGCTGAACAAAAACTTTTCTGAACTGGTGCTAACGCAGAATTTCACCCGGATCAAACTATTAACCTATACTAGCAAACTACAAAGAAGTTTAGAACGGCTATACCGATCGATCCGTGTCCTTCGGTCTTTAGCCATCATCCTAAGCTCCTCGCGGCATCTCCGATCTCTCTCGATCTCCGGTCTCCTCGTCGAAGTGGCACCACATCTAGAAATCTTTTTACGGGCTCCCGGTTCAAACCGAAGCAACTCGAACATGAAATTTGCTAGCCAAACTGTCCAAGGTGATGTAGAAAATGTGTGTGATAACTTTGTGTCATACACTCAATGATTCTCAACACATGAGATGGAATGAGTGGAGGTTAAAGAAGAAGCCATTGGAGAGGAACTTGTGAGCTCAAGAGAAGAAAGAAGAAGAAGAGCTTTTGTTTTCTTGTTGTGTGAGATGAAAATGAGAGAGCACTAGCATAATAATCTCAAGAGCTCACCCCACTACTTAGTGGCTGCCCTCTCTCTCTCTCCATCTCAATCTCACCCAATAAAAACAATAATTAAATCGAAATTGCATAAAAAATGATACCATGAGTCACCAAATTGCACATGCCTCATTTAATGCCATTAATCATGACTTGAGCTCATAATTTCCACCAAAAACATTAATCCAAATGTTTATAACAATAAGTAGAATGACATCTTCTTCAAGTAAACTCGTGACGGATCACAAGGATACCCCTCATCTGTATATACATACCTGCATCCGCATTCCGACTGAATGCGAATACAACGAGATGAAAGTAATCCAACACTTCTAATACTAGGATCCGGCATAAACCACAGCCCACTAGTATGATCCGTCCGATCATGATCCGTGCTCAAGTGCACATATATGATCGAACCCTGCCATAAAACTATACGGCCTCTACAACGTTTCGCCCGAACTTGGGAAACTTTCTGTGGGGAGCTCTAAGGACTCGTCAATACGCTGACAGTGAGTTTAACCACAAGCATGTTAGTGGTAATAGCTGTACGTAACGGCTAGCAAGGTATTGAGCAAAGGGAGGCCGACGAGTGAACTCATCCAGAAACCCTACTGAGCCTGTCAGTGACAATATCCGTACAGTCCGGTACGTTCGTCTATGAGTATCGCATATCGGGCCTAGGGGGATGGTAAATGTCAGACCCCCAATAGTGGTATAAGTCGTGTCAGAGTGTAGCCCAGAACACCCTGAGATACTATTGGAATACTTACCAGTAAATCTCACTTGCCTTGGACAAGGACTTCGTGTAATGGCTCTCCTAGAAACGGCGCGATCTCACCCCCAATACCGGGAGAGACAAATCCCATGCCGATCTGCTCACTGCCTCCATGTGGCTCGGGACTGTAGCCAACTAAAACATGTTTGCACGACTCTTTTGAGCCGTGGTAGGGTAGTAATCAAAGCACAGTGGGAGCTCACATGAGACAAATGACAATCTCAGGTCGATAGACAAACCTGTACACATGTCACTAGGAAACTGCTATCTGACGTCAGGTATAATACTAACTAGCATGTTACTCGCGAGTCCTGTCCGGTGTACTCATAACCCAATGATCACCTGTATATATCTTAGGTGATCCAACTGACACCAATGGCTTGTGAGACCGGCCATCGCCCCTCGTCGGAGTCTCGATCGTATACACTAGTCCACTCATGGAGTATCGATGCCCGGTCTCGAAACTCCCATGACTAGGGACACTTTAAGGATGTGCTTATAGACTACCCTACTCTCACGTATATGATCGCCATCATACTGCTGGTAGTCAAGCAAGAATCCTAAGGGCTCTATCAACGTGTAATAGTGATCTGTAATTTCACCTAAAGCATGTACACGATGATAAAGACAAACCAGATAGCATACTATCATCTCGAGTAAGACTGTCCTACCGGCATAGGTCCTCCCTCAATCATTGCAATCACGTGCCTGCGATCTAATAATTGACTTTGAGGGCACTATATCCAACAATCTCCCACTTGCACTTAAGGCTAATTATTGTGATGTCGCATACTCATAGCCTGTGTGATACCGAACACCCAACTCCTTTACTAATCAGTTTCACAAAGCTCGTTTACGAAACTATTGCCTTCGAGAAATAGCTTCAGTGATTGGATCCGCCATGATGTTTCTTTCTATGTCACTCTTAATCTCAAGTTCGCGGAGAAAGCCATCTCCCGAAATGAGCAATACCTATCTTAGAATATGTATGGATATCTGATGGGATCTAGTTCACAAAAGAACTCAAAATCCAAACTTCTTAGACTGTATCAACAACTGAACTAAATCAGTATCCTGCGCCATGCCTCTCTCAGTATCCGCTTGGACCACCTTTCCAAACTACTGCCCCTCGTCAGAGGGAAAACTATAACTCTGACAGTCGCTCTGTCATCCAGGTCACTTTGGAAGCCTGGAATGATAACTGTCTCCCGAAGGAGGCTGTCGTTATCATATCCATAGAATATCCACTTATGTTCTAAAACTGCTTCCGAACGTTTCTCCAGGATTGGATTAATATCAACTTATTGCATCTAGTGCAAAAACAACATCTGGTGTGGTACTTGACATCTCATTATTGACTCAATTGCCTAAGCAAGTGATATGCCAATCATGCACATCCCTCTCCGCTTTAGTCTGAAAGACACCTTTAAAGAGGGTGACTCCATCACGTGCAGGTACACCACCATGCCAGGAGTCGTCCATTCTAAAACACCTTTAGAATGCTGTCTAAGTACCCAGATTGGGACACTTCCCAAATCTAGATCTAAAACCATAGATCTAGTGACCAGAATGCCTGACATAATATCCATATCCTGTGTGGAGAAACCACTGTGTGACAACCACAGTATAACCGATCCTAGTATAGGAATATCACTTCCTACTCTATGTATGTCATCCCAATACCAAGACATCACTCCCATTACCTTTTTAACAGATCCATCCCCTATTCTGATGAAGTCAAAACCTATGACTGTCACATCAAAAATAGATGATCTATCTCCGCTATATCTACTTTGGTCTATAAATAGACACAAGCTACTTGTCCACTATGCTTTCGCTGCTCCCACTGACTATGACAACCCTCTGGCAGATTCATATACACGTACACTTCTAAAGCTAGTTTAGAACGATGCTATACTCATCCTCCTTCTGGGTCTCATAGTCTGGAACAGCAGCAATGGAAAGTCTGGGTAAACAAGAACCTCCCTGTTACCGTCCTTGAGGATACAGGAGTACCTCTCGGGCGCCTGAGGTTACCCACCATATCTGCGAAGTGGCTAATGGAATGTCAATCCTGATTGAATCTTTAGGTCCTATTAATTTTTAGTAATCGTTTGCAGTTCTGGAATCACTTCCAGTTCTACCATACTCCCACTACTGTTTTCTGAAAAAGTCCATTTTACTAAAACTGTGGCGAGTCAAGAACAATATCACTATTGATCTTCCAGATGGTAGAAAGTCAACCCTCGTCATAGCCCGGGTTAACCCACAAACTGTCATCACAGAAACGTGCCTTGAGTTATCCAGTGTCTGGTTTCAAGCATAAGCCGGACAACTCGATATACCTTAACATTGTTAAGATAATAACTGTTCTATATCCAATATAGAAACAGAGGCACTGATTTAATTGGAACCAGATTCAAATCATGCAGCTGTCTCCAGTGCATGTCAACTAAATGGAGAGAGGCCGATCAGCATTACTCAACTTAGGAGTGCGTCCAATTATGAGTAACCTGAAAGAGAAACAAGTTTCTCAAAACCATTACTATCAACTGAATACCTCATACAAGTATCTACATCTTCAATCACCTTGAAGAATCCCGATACTTGCATCGCGTGGTTCTCTACTTTATTCTTCTACCTATAACTTCTCAAAACTTGGACCTTGTATTTCTACGAAACACTTTTCTAAAACTTGAGAAGTCATAAGTAAACAGAATATAGTACGAGAACCAACCTCTCTGTCCTTATGGACATTGGACAACATACAATACTCTGTATAAGTCCCCTAAGTTGAATAACTCAAACCCTGTGCGTCGTAGGTTGAAAACTGTACTATGGTTATTGTTCATCTCATAAAACTGCATTTTATTACCTCTCATTCGTTATCTGTTTTGCTATATATCGGTACTTTTAATCAGTGTCTGCTCAGTTATTACAGTTTACAGGTATTCGTGATACAATACCGAAAAACACATTCAAAATCACAGATATCACGTTTGGGAGCCGACACTGCAAACAGAACAGGAAACCGACCGATGTCCCAGGAGCTCTTTGTAGAAATAATACATGTGCACACATTTTTTGTATAAAAATGGTCCAACCCTTACATGTGTGCACATAGCCATGGATCTAGGTGAGGGGCTGCCATAGACCATGATGAGTTGCCTTGGCATCATGAAGAAAACAAGTGGGCACACAAAGTAGGTGTGAATGCATTTATTGCATAAAGTTTGGATGTGATGTAAAGACCAAGTTTTCCTCCATTTCTCTGCATACAAACCAGGTTACAATTGATAAAGCAAACAGAACCAGAGTGTTATTGGAGTACACACTAACACACCCTGCAAGCACGAGCCCCCCTCCTCGGATTTGGGCCGGCGAGACCCAATAATTCCGGCGAGCTCGGCCCCACTTCCCCCTCTTGACCCCACATTTTCTCTGGTTGTTTATTTGTGCCACATCATCACTTGTATATTTTTTGTTTATTCTGTTTTGTGGCCTATAAATACCAGAACTGATCTAAAGAAAGGGGCCATGCCATACCACTTCTCATTCATAATTTTTGATAGTTTGTTTATTTTTGGTTCAGCTTGAGGGTGAGTGATCTTCACTTGGTTTCTTCTTCTTATTCCCTCTTGAAGCTCTCTTTGGAGAGCTTCATTAAGAAGGTTGAACAAGATACCAAATTCTTGTATCTCAATTCTTCAAGCGTTTAATATATTGTTGCTTTCTTTTATTTACTTGCTTTCTTTACTTTCTTGCTTTCTTTTAATCATGCTTAACTAATCTTTCATTTTGGTTGTGGTGTGGGTGAGGAAGTGAGATGAAAGGCTTTACCTCCTCCGCCTCTTGATTATGTTTAAAATGCTTAACTTATGATTCTAACTTAAATATTGCTAATGTATTGATATGATACGGTATTTTGACACATGGTTACTTGTAACCTCCTCATATACCGTATTCATTCCCTTTCTCCATTTTCAATGTTTAAGTTAAAAATCTATTTCGTGTTAAGGTTGCTAAGCTTGGATATCGTATCTTGTGATTAAGGACTTGAAAAATCTCTTAATTTCATATACGATATACCATCACAAATTCTTAGCAAACTCAACACTAATATCATTTGCTCTCACTAACCACTTTGTGTTTTTGTTGTTGTGGTATGCTTGCTAACCCTCGTGTTTAGTATTGACACCCCAAGCGCGGACATACGAACGATAAGTGATCAAACAGACATCTTATGACCAAGGGAGTGTAGAGGTAAAGGTAGCGATTCAAAGCTTCCGAGCCAAGCCACAACCATTCTTTCCTTAACTCATTTTCTTGCTTTTTCCTTGTTTCTATTCTTTATTATATTTTTTTGACAAAACCAATTCATTATTTTGTTAACCTTAAACAACAATATGTAATACCAATTCCCTGCGGATCGACCCGTGTTTGCCGGCTCGCTACAATGCGCCGTGCACTTGCGGTTATAAATTGTAAAACAAGAACGATCTCGCGTGCGCATTCCGTTTCCTCCATTTCATATCCGTTTCCATAACATACGCGTTTGCGCGTGCGGGTGAATTCCCAACAAGTTTTTGGCGCTGTGCCGGGGATTTGTAGTCATTAGGTATTGTTTTTTCTGGTTCTACTAACAAAACTAACTTTCTAACTCAAATTTTTTCAAAACTAACTCTAACTAGATTTTTTCATTTTTTTCTCTGTTGTTTATACCTGCTATCACCCTGAGCCTCAATTAAAAAATCAAATAAGACCATAAGAATACTTATCTAGCCTAGAGATCATACCAAAAATTTCAGCACCTAACCACTATAAAAAACCGGCGACAGCCATGGTAATTCTGGCGAGCTCGGCCTTCTTGTAGGGGTTTTGATTTGTTCTTTTTTGGTGATCTCCAGTGAAGTGTTGGTACTCTTTTGGTATTGTTTGATTTTTCTAATTTGGAGTATGCAGGAATTTTGGCACTAGTATCTCTTTTGACACTAAATATCGTATTTTTCCGACATTTCAGTTTTTTGCGGAATTACGACCAGCGATCGTGTGGAGCGAGGTTCAAATTCAATTTCAAGACGTTAGGAAAGAATAGTGCCAAAGATCCGGGTAGTTTGACACGCGCAAGAGAACATTCAACGATTCGGATCACTTTCAAAGTGGTTTTCTTAAACCACATCATATCGGTACGTATTTCCTAACACCTTCGCTCGAATCCGACGCAATCCAATTTTCTATCTTTTGCAGGATTCTTCGCACAATTTTGCCGCCAATAGAACTAGAGAACTAACCGTATTTCTTGCAGCGCATAATACTTAACTGAAAATGAATTGCTTTAAGTGATTGATTTCTTGAATTCTTTTAATTGATTGCGCATTGCATTTTAAATACGAAATTAAGGGCACAAAGACCAAAACAAGATACGGTAAAGGATTTCATCACCTTTTCTCCGTAGCTCAAAAATCACCAAACCGTATTTTCTCATACCCCCTGAAGGGTTCCTAGGCACACTAATGAAGTCTTACAACAGATCAAACATGCCCAATTCATATTTTTCATGTGCCTACAAACCCTAATACGGATCGTTAACTAGAAGATAAGGCGATGCAAGCAAGTAAATAACTTTATTGCTAAAGGAAAGTGACTACAACCTTTGTAGATCCGGTCCTCCACTTCCTAGGCTCCGTGATGACGTCCCTCCGTTGTACCTATCGGAATTCGGACTCTTGCGGTGGTTTCATCGGAGAAAAGATCGGGCTAGGTCGTCGACTTCGATGCCGAAGATGATCTACGTCGAGGCAACTCAAGATCAAGCTCCACCTTCACCAAGTCATGAAACTTGTAAAGAAAACACCCTATACTACATGGCAAGTGGTAGAGGATGAAGAAATAGGAAGTGGGTTCACTTTAGAATTGGATTTCTCACTCTTTTTCTCATTTCACCATTGAAGCTAGCAAGCTTTTTGAAGCTTGATGAAGGAGAAGAAGAAGAAAAGAATATGATAAGTCTATTTAAAATAGAAAATAAAATGATACTTATCATATTAGCAACCATGGTTTAGTGTAGAGAATTAACTAGGGTTTAGTTGAATGGTTAGGGTTAGGAGATGAAGACAAGAATGGTCACTTAGTCAAAGATGCTTGAAGCATCAAGAAAGTTCCAAAAGCAACCATTTTGTTTTCCTTTTCTTTTAACCAAAATAAATAGATAAATAAATGAGTGAAAAGAAACCCTAACCATTCACTAAACATGGTTTAAGTCTTACACAAACCCAAGTTTGCATGTATCATCAAACATGATACAAACAAGTGCACAAAAGTTTATCACATATACAACTTGTGCACATCAAGTGAGAAAATCCATTTTAAGTGAACAAATACTAGTTAATGTAAAGTAATATATCAAATATATAATTATACATTAAATCATTAAATCAACACTTGATTTAACGATCCGGTCATATCGCATATGACCGACTAATATCCAATGTATCGGCTTATCGAATCAATCCTCGATTCGATAACTAGGTTATATCGCATACAACCAATCGATACATCCATCGCGAGAATAGAATACGGTATCACATACACGCATTATTCTCGGTCCCGCACATATCTCATATGCGCTCCTATTTCGTTTCGCTTGAGCCAGGAAACCTCTGTGTAGGACTCTAAAGACCCGTCAATACGCCGGCAGCAGGTGATGATCATATCAAACACCCACAAGCCGCAAGCGGTCTGCTAAACGTAACGGCCACCCGGGTATTGAGCGATCAGAAGATCGACGAGCAAGCCCGCTCACACTCCTGTGAATCCAACCAGTAACACTTACCATACAGTCCGGTCTGTTCGTCTGATATGTCGCATATCTCGCCTAGGGGTGGTAAACGTCAGACCCCAATAGCTTGATAAGTCATGCTGACGTGAGGTCCATAACATGTGTGAAACTACTGATAACACTTACCAGTAGATCACTGCAACCCTAGCCAGGGATTTCCAGTTATGGCCAGTCGAGCATAGCGAACATCAACCCCCAATACCGGGAGAGCCGAATCCACTCCTATCGCTCATTGCCTCCATATGAATCGGGACTGTACCCAAAAACCACCTGTTTGCACGGCTCGGTAGAGCCGTGGTAGGGTGGAAATCAAAGCACAGTGGGAGACACACAAGACTCTATGACGATCTCGGGTCAACAGACTAAGCTGTACCAGTGTCACCAGAGAACTGCCATCTAACGTGAGGTATAATACCATCTGGGAGTTCTCGGCGAGTCCGTTCAGTATACCCAGTCTCCACTGAGCACCCGCATACCATCTTTGATGTCAAACACCAATGGATATGGGATCATCCATCGCCCATCACATGGGTCGAGAAGATATACGCTAGTCTACTCTGGAATATCGATGCCCCGTCTCGATATTCCCACGACTAGGAACATTGAAGGATGTACTCATGGACTACCCAGGCCCCACTAGTATGATCTGCATCATAGTCCTGGAAGTCGAGTACATATCCTAAGGGCTTTATCAACATGTAACAGAGAGACAGAAAGTATGTAAGTGCACGGCGGCGCCCCGGCCGTCAATCCGACGGCCAAATGCGGAAGCGGTGATAAACTTTAATTTTTCATGAACTGGCAAACCGCCGCGCACTAATACCCGGATCGAACCATTAATTAGTCCTAGCTAACTACAAAATGGGGAAGTGAGATATACCGACTGATCCAAGTCCTCCGGTCTTCTCGTCGTCGTCCCGATCTCCCGCGGAAACTCCGGTCGTCGCCTCCTAGCCGGAAGGGCACCACATCGCCTACTTCTTTTACGGGCTCCCACCTCAATGCCGAGGCAACTCGGGCACGAAGCTGGCTAGTCGACGTGCCCAAGACTTACTGTAGAATGTAGTGTAGAGACTTGTGTCTCATTTGGGGTTCATGGAGGTGCCATTTTGGTGGAGGGATAATACAAGAATTATGTGGAGGAACTAGGGGATTTTTGGAGCATGAAATGAGCAAAATTCCACCACCCAAAAATTTGGACAGCCTCCTCATGACTAGGCCGGCCATGGCTTGTGGAAAGGGGAGAATGAGAGAGGAGGACTATCAAAAAATGAAGGGAGCCACACAATAATACAAGTGAGAGAGAGGAATCAAATGTGATCATGAAAGAACATGATTACCAAGAAATACCAACACTCAACAACCATATCATCTCCCATCATCAACAATCATGTCCACAAAAGTCATGCCATGATGAACCATCATGAAGTCAAGAAGTCAAGTGATCATGACATGACAATATGCAAAGAACACCCTCCACAAAAGCTTATTTGCACAATGCAAATAAGCCCTCCTCCACCAATCTTCGGCCAATGAACGATACAAAGGAAATTGGCCGAAACGGAAAGCAAACTGGCAACTCCAGAAAACTGGTCCCGTAATAAATTACAGGAAAACCCCGCTACTGTGCATACACACCCGCATTTGTATTCCGACCGAAATACAAATGCAATGAGACAAAATCTACACTGTACTATACTAGGATCCGGCTTAAACCAAAGCCGGCTAGTAATATCCGTTCGATCCTGATCCGTGCAATACCGCACGTATCTGATCGAACCCTGCCATATATCCATACGGCCTGTAGTACAAACTGTCTGATCCTGATCCGTGCAATACCGCACGTATCTGATCGGACCTTTCCATATCTCCATACGGCCTCTACAACCTTTCGCCCGAAAGCTGAGTAACTGAATGTGGGGGACTCTAAAGACTCGTCAACACCTTGGTTGTGGATTTAACCACTAGCACGTCAGAGGTATAAGCCAGTACGTAACGGGCTACCAGGTATTGACTAAAAGGGACGTCTGTGAGCGAACTCAGCCCGACAACCCTACTTAGCCTGTCAGTGACAATATCCGTACAGTCCGGTCCGTTCGTCTATGAGCATCGCATGGCGGGCCTAGGGGGTTGGTAAAAGTCAGACCCCCAAAAGCGGTACAAGTCTTGTCGGAGTGTAGCCCAGAACACCCTGAGATACTACTGGAATACCTACCAGTAAATCTCCTTGCCTTGGCCGAGGGCTTCGTGTAATGGCTCTCCTAGACACAGCGCGACCTCACCCCCAATACCGGGAGAGACGAACCCCTGAAGATGCGCTCACTGCCTCCATGTGGCTCGGGACTGTACCCAACTAAAACCTGTTTGCACGACTCTTTTGAGCCGTGGTAGGGTAGTAATCAAAGTACAGTGGGAACTCACACAAGACAAATGACGATCCCCAGGTCGATGAACTAACCTGTACACATGTCACCAGGGAACTGTCATCTGACGTCTGGTATATGACCAACTAGCATGTTCCCGGCGAGTCCTGTCCGGTGTACTCATAACCCAATGAGCACCTGTATACATCTTATGTGATCCAACTGACACCAGTGGCTTGTGAGACCGGCCACCGCCCCTCGTCGGGGTCTCGACTGTATACACTAGTCTACTCTGGAGAATCGATGCCCTGTCTCGAAACTCTCACGACTAGGGACCATTTAAGGATGTGCTTATAGACCCCCAGCTCCCACTTATATGATCGCCCTCATACTGCTGGTGGTCAAGCAAGAATCCTAGGGGCTCTATCAACGTGTAATGGCGACCTGTAAGGTCACCTAAAGCAGTACACGATGATAAAGGTAAACCAGATAGCATACAATCATCTCGAGTAAGACTGTCCTACCGGGATAGGTCCTCCATCAATTATTGCAATCACGTACCTGTGACCTAATAATTGACTCTGAGGGCACTATCTCCAACAATCTCCCACTTGTACTCAAGGCTATTTATTGCGATGTCGCATACTCACAGCCTGTGTGATACCGAACACCCAACTCCTCTACTTGTCAGTCTCACAAAGCTCGTTTGCGAAACTATTGCGTTCGAGGAATAGCCTCAGTGAGTGGATCCGCTTTGATGTTTCTTTCTATGTCTCTCTATATCTCAAGTTCGCGGTGAAACCCATCTCCCAAAATGAGCAATACCTGTCTTAGAATGTGTCTGGATGTCTGATGGGACCTAGCTCATAAATGAACTCCAAATCCAAACTTCTTAGACTGTATCGTCAATTGAACTTAATCAGTATCCTGCGCCATGCCTCCCTCAGTATTGCCTTGGACCACCTGTCCAAAATACTGCCCCTCGTCAGAAGGAAAAACTATAACTCTGACAACCTCCTTGTCGCCCAGGTCACCTAGGAAGCCTGGAATGATAACCGTCTCCCGAATGAGGCTGTCGTTATCATATCCCTAGAACATCCACTTATGCTCTAAAGCTGCTTCCGACTGTTTCTCTAGGATAGGATCATTGTCAACTTATTGCATCTAGTGCAAGAACAACATCTGGTGTGGTACTTGATATCTCATGATTGACTCAATTGCCTGAGCAAGTGATCTGCCAATCATGCACATCCCTCTCCCTTTTAGTCTGTAAGACACCTTTAGAGAGGGTGACTCCATCACCTGCAGGTACACTACCGTGCCAGGAGTCGTCCATTCTAAATACTCTTAGAATGTTGTCTAAGTACCCAGATTGGGAAACTACCCAAATCTAGATCTAAAACCATAGATCTAGTAACCAGTATGTCAGATATAAAATCCATTTCCTTTGTGGAGAAACCACTGTGTGATGACCAAAGTATAACCGATTGTAGTATAGGAGTTTCTTTTCCTATTCTGTGTATGTCATCCAAATACTATGACATCACACCCTACTACCTTCTTAACAGATCCATCCCCTATTCTGATGAAGTCAAACCTATGACTGTCACGTCAGAAATAGATGATCTATCTTCGCTATATCTGCTTTAGTCTATAAATAGACATGAGTTACCTGTCCACCAATGCTTCCGCTGCTCCCACTGACTATGACAACCCTCTGGCAGAGTCATATACACGTACACTTCTGAAACCAGTTCAGAATGACGCTATACTCATCCTCCTGCCGGGTCTCGCAGCCTGGAACAACAGCAATGGCAAGTCTGGGTAAACAAGAACTTCCCTGTCACCGTCCTTGAGGCTACCGTAGTACCTCTCGGATGCCTGAAGTTACCCACCGTATCTGCGGAGTGGCCAATGGAATGTCAAACCAGATTGAATCTTTAGGTTCCTATCAAATCTTCAGTAATCGTTTGTGGTTCTGGAATGGCTTCCAGTTCTACCATACTCCCACTACTGCTTTTCTGAAAAAATCCATTTTTTTTTAATAAAACTGTGACGAGTCTAGAACAATATCGCTATTGTTCATCCAGATGGTAGAAAGTCAACCCTCGTCATAGCCTGGGTCAACCCACAAACAGCCATTACAGAAACGTGCCTTGAGTTATCCAGAGTCTGGTTTTAATCATAAACCGGACAACTCCCCGTACCTTAACATCGTTAAGATATGAACTGTTCTATATCCAATATAGAAACAGAGGCACTGATTTAATTGAACCAGATCCAAATCATGCAACTGTCTCCAGTGCATGTCAACTAAATGGAAGGAGGCCGATCAGCGTTACTCAACCTAGGAATGCTTCCAATCATGAGTAACCTGAAAGAGAAGCAAGATCTCTTTATCATTACTATCAACTGAATACCATACACAAGTGTCTACATCTTCGATCGCTTTGAAGAATCCCGATACTTGCTACACCTGGTTCTCTACTCTATTCAAATACCTATAACTTCTCAAAATTCGGACCCTGTGTTTCCACGAAACACCTGTCTAAAATCTAGAGAAGTCATAAGTAAACCGAATATAGTACGAGGACCAACCCCTCAGTCCTGATGGACCCTGTACAACATACAATACTCTGTATAAGTCCCTTGAGTCTGATAACTCAATCACTGTGTGTCGTAGGTTGAAAACTGTACTTATGGTTAAGAAGAATTACACCGATGTTTAATGCTCCTTACCTAACCATCCACTGATATAGGTAAATGTCGTAGACATAATTTCAGAAAGGTATATCTCACTCTATGAAAATAGACATACAGATATATCAATTTGAAATTGGTGCATAAAAGCGGATATTCAAAACCAAATATTTGCCGACCGGCAAACAGCCCAGGTGATTTCCTCAAATATCACCGATTACAACGAATCCCGATATAATGAGGATGATCACCCAATTCCCAATAACCTACTCCCACTCATCATCTGTAAAACCATACAGATGTGAGAATCATACCTGGTAAATACATACCCTGGAGTAAGTATCTAATCGGGAAATCAGTTTTCCTTTAACAGGACACAGTGAGACTGAAACATTGAAATGTTTCGATGGGGTATCCCGGTATTCCTAGTAATGCCTCTTCCATTATCCAGATTCACAACTGTAACCGTATAATTCTTTGCCACCTCTCCAAATCCCTTCATATGTCTTTAGTCATTACCTTCTGCACACCCCTTTAGGCCAAATGGTTTTCTTCCTTCCCTACCGTTCGGCACCAGCCTATGGTTTGGAAGAAGACTATCCATTAAGCATAATGGGTGTACTGTCCTAATCCTAGGAGCACTCGCAATGCGAGAGAAGGTGAAGATAAAAGACACCTAAATAAACCTTATTCCTATTTCTCCTGAACCAGAATCCATCCCCGAACTGGAACAAGTTCCTTTCGAGTTCGTATATAACCATACGATGGAGTATCAAATAAACTGTGGATCTTCGTAGTGATACGGAGTGTCCTGGAGAAATACAAAGGTGACTTTAGGATTGGCGAAGAAATACTTGGTTTGGTCGTGAATATCAGTCGCAATTTACTTTGCCCTCTTACTAATCGCTTGCTTTGTCTAAACTTAATACCTTCTGTACACCATCGTTAGGCTAATTGGTTTTTTTCATTCCCTACCGGTCGACACCAGCCTAAGGTTTGGAAGAAGACTATCCAATTTGCGTAATAGGTGCACTATCTCCTAAACCAAGGAGTACCCGCAACCTGAGAGAAGGTAAAAGGAAAAGACAACTGAATAGTCATATCCGTTTTCTCCAGAACCTGAAACCATCCTCGAATAAATTCTTTCGAGTTCGTATCTAACCATACGATGGTTTTGTCCAATGGAAGTGGACGTTCGTAGTAATACGGGGTGTCCTGGAGAAAAGGGTAAAAGTAGGAGTGGCAATGAGGTTCACAACTCTGACAATCAAAAAGCCAGTGTTAAAGAAGGTTCGGTCAATTTGGTCACTGAGTTATAGTCTTAGGGTCGGGTCAATGGTCGCTGCCAAAGAGAGAGAGAAAAGAAACACTCAGCGTGCACTCTAACCTAGATCAGAATGGTTACCAATTTATCTAATCTGGAAACCTCCCACTGTACCTCAAATTCTCCTCCAAACCAAAAAGAAGAATTAGTCGGGATCACCCGAGGAGTAAACTAACTCATCAGTGGGAATCGGGATCCAACTATCATCGCACGATAACGTGACGGAATCCGCTCACATCATCACACTCCAGATGGTATGCGCATATCTGGCAAGTTTCAGTTCTTTTGAAACTCCCGATGTGATTTTTGCCCCATGCTCTTATGACCTTGGCGTGAGGTCAAAATATCATAAGTCTCATGTCAAGTTCTGCCCATCATTATCCAGGTTAATTTGAACCCACCCGTACATACCCTTGACGTAGGCCAAAATAGTAGTACGACTGTCCCAAACCAACGCATCTATCTATGCTACAGATAAATACCCGGCAGCTACCAATCACTATGCCTTGGCGTGAGGTCAAAATACATAGCTTGAATACTACCGAATATTTAACTGAAATGATGGAGGGCTACGAATGGTTTCTGGCGAAAACCTTTAACGTAATGAACTTGATATCGTTGAAGGAACTGATAGCTTTTAAAAATATAGTGACGAAAACCTTTGCTAAAGAGGTCACTCCCGGTGAAGGGATCTCGGCTCTTTCCCCGTAGAATGAGGTGCAGGATATTCCAACTGAATACCACGGTGCAAAGCAAAAGTACTCGGCTATAGTGAAGTTAATGCCCTGATGCAAACTTTTTGTCCAAGGGGTCACTCCCGGTGAAGGGATCTCGGCCCTTGCCTCGTCGACTGAGGTGCTGGATATTCATAACCGAATATCACTGTGCAAAACAAAAGTGAACGTCCTTGCAATAACAGCTTTTTGAAAAGTGTTCCAACAACATCAGATTAGGTTTGTTTTTAACTTGCATTGATCCGAATCAACGCAGTCCCATTAATTGATCACACCACAAAGAACGAAAATATACTGATGTACGTATATGCCATCCGCATTCGCCACTGGGTCCCGTCATTACCCGTTAGGTTAGCTAACTAACGACAGAGCGGGGACTGGACTAGCGCGGATGCAAAACATATACAACATCTACTAATATATATACCAATATATTATATTCGCTCAAGGCATGATAAAAAATGCAACATCACAGAAAATGTACAGCATCACAGAAACAATACAGATATCTGGGATCCCCGGGTTTCACAGAGCCACTACTGAAAACCCGACGTTCCCCTGGTCGTGTGGATAGCCTGTGCAATGAAATCCTAGACCCCTACGGGCGCGGCAAGTCACCCGCCAAAACCTGAAGCGAGGCAGCCCCCTTCAGCACCGTGAATGGACCACCCAGCACTTCACGGAATCCGGTAACTTAGGCACCCCTCCTGGGTCAACCTGTACCCCCTACGAGTGCGGCGAATAGCCCGCCAATCCTAGAGTGAAGCCCCCTCCGTCTCAATGCCATGAGATGCGGGCTTGTTGCCCTCTAGAACCCGGCTATCCGGCACCCCTCCACGGGGTAACCCTAGTACAGAAAGTAAAATATACATACAACGGGTACATCGACCGCAACCTAGCCGTGCCCCAAAATAATAATACAAACAGGCAGTGACGGCAGTCCACATGTCGGACGCTCGCCCCGCAATATCAAATGTACATAATACAACAAAACTGTACTAGCATTGCATCCAGGCTATCCCCCACGACCGATCCGCAACATCACAGCAAAATCACAGAACATCAACGTGAAAGTCACGTTCGCAAATCCGTCTAACCGGGCTATAGCAGTTAGACAGGATTTACCGATCGAGTGACATTCACGGTCGCAGATATAATGTAAATACTGTGAAATAATGTGTTTTAAATATCCGATCGATCAAATTTTACCAAGTAGGCCCCAAGCATTATTGTAGCAGATCAAGAAATTCTGGGCCCAATGTTATTATTCCAAAAACCCAATTTTCAACCCAGAAAGATACTGTAGAAATTTGGTGCAGGGAACCCAAAATAGTGCGGCGGAACCGCGGCCCAAAAGGGTGTTTGGCCGCGGTTCCGCGCTCCTACAGTGGAGTTATTGCATCGAATTTTCACAGAATTCTTATTTTTTCTAGTAGATCACTTTTCTGTAACCTGAAAAAATTTTCGACTCCAAAAAAATTTCAACAGAAAACTGATGCTATTGAAAATGCGGATTTTGGAATTTTTGCTCGATCGGAAATGCAAACACATTAAACAAAGCTAGACTAAATTAATGGCGAGGCTCTGATACCACTGTAAGTGCACGGCGGCGCCCCGGCCGTCAATCCGACGGCCAAATGCGGAAGCGGTGATAAACTTTAATTTTTCATGAACTGGCAAACCGCCGCGCACTAATACCCGGATCGAACCATTAATTAGTCCTAGCTAACTACAAGATGGGGAAGAGAGATATACCGACTGATCCAAGTCCTCCGGTCTTCTCGTCGTCGTCCCGATCTCCCGCGGAAACTCCGGTCGTCGCCTCCTTGCCGGAAAGGCACCACATCGCCTACTTCTTTTACGGGCTCCCACCTCAATGCCGAGGCAACTCGGGCACGAAGCTGGCTAGTCGACGTGCCCAAGACTTACTGTAGAATGTAGTGTCGAGACTTGTGTCTCATTTGGGGTTCATGGAGGTGCCATTTTGGTGGAGGGATGATACAAGAATTATGTGGAGGAACTAGGGGATTTTTGGAGCATGAAATGAGCAAAATTCCACCACCCAAAAATTTGGACAGCCCCCTCATGACTAGGCCGGCCATGGCTTGTGGAATGGGGAGAATGAGAGAGGAGGACTATCAAAAAATGAAGGGAGCCACACAATAATACAAGTGAGAGAGAGGAATCAAATGTGCTCATGAAAGAACATGATTACCAAGAAATACCAACACTCAACAACCATATCATCTCCCATCATCAACAATCATGTCCACAAAAGTCATGCCATGATGAACCATCATGAAGTCAAGAAGTCAAGTGATCATGACATGGCAATATGCAAAGAACACCCTCCACAAAAGCTTATTTGCACAATGCAAATAAGCCCTCCTCCACCAATCTTCGGCCAATGAACGATACAAAGGAAATTGGCCGAAACGGAAAGCAAACTGGCAACTCCAGAAAACTGGTTCCGTAATAAATTACCGGAAAACCCCGCTACTGTGCATACACACCCGCATTTGTATTCCGACCGAAATACAAATGCAATGAGACAAAATCTACACTGTACTATACTAGGATCCGGCTTAAACCAAAGCCGGCTAGTAATATCCGTTCGATCCTGATCCGTGCAATACCGCACGTATCTGATCGAACCCTGCCATATATCCATACGGCCTGTAGTACAAACTGTCCGATCCTGATCCGTGCAATACCGCACGTATCTGATCGGACCTTGCCATATCTCCATACGGCCTCTACAACCTTTCGCCCGAAAGCTGAGTAACTGAATGTGGGGGACTCTAAAGACTCGTCAACACCTTGGTTGTGGATTTAACCACTAGCACGTCAGAGGTATAAGCCAGTACGTAACGGGCTACCAGGTATTGACTAAAAGGGACGTCTGTGAGCGAACTCAGCCCGACAACCCTACTGAGCCTGTCAGTGACAATATCCGTACAGTCCGGTCCGTTCGTCTATGAGCATCGCATGGCGGGCCTAGGGGGTTGGTAAAAATCAGAACCCCAAAAGCGGTACAAGTCGTGTCGGAGTGTAGCCCAGAACACCCTGAGATACTACTGGAATACCTACCAGTAAATCTCCTTGCCTCGGCCGAGGGCTTCGTGTAATGGCTCTCCTAGACACAGCGCGACCTCACCCCCAATACCGGGAGAGACGAACCCCTGAAGATGCGCTCACTGCCTCCATGTGGCTCGGGACTGTACCCAACTAAAACCTGTTTGCACGACTCCTTTGAGCCGTGGTAGGGTAGTAATCAAAGTACAGTGGGAACTCACACAAGACAAATGACGATCCCCAGGTCGATGAACTAACCTGTACACATGTCACCAGGGAACTGCCATCTGACGTCTGGTATATGACCAACTAGCATGTTCCCGGCGAGTCCTGTCCGGTGTACTCATAACCCAATGAGCACCTGTATACATCTTAGGTGATCCAACTGACACCAGTGGCTTGTGAGACCGGCCACCGCCCCTCGTCGGGGTCTCGACTGTATACACTAGTCTACTCTGGAGAATCGATGCCCTGTCTCGAAACTCTCACGACTAGGGACCATTTAAGGATGTGCTTATAGACCCCCAGCTCCCACTTATATGATCGCCCTCATACTGCTGGTGGTCAAGCAAGAATCCTAGGGGCTCTATCAACGTGTAATGGGGACCTGTAAGGTCACCTAAAGCAGTACACGATGATAAAGGTAAACCAGATAGCATACAATCATCTCGAGTAAGACTGTCCTACCGGGATAGGTCCTCCATCAATCATTGCAATCACGTACCTGTGACCTAATAATTGACTCTGAGGGCACTATCTCCAACAAAGTATACATGTTAAGATAAAGAGCAACCAGATAGCGTACTATCATGTCGAGCAAGAAAGTCCTACCTATATATGTCCCAGCATCCACTACAATATACATCCAATGTACAGTAATGGCCTCTAGGGCATACATATAACTAACAATCTCCCACTTGCACTAGGGCCATCTGTAGTAGTGGTTGCAGTATCACATACTCAACCATCCCATAAAAGTCTCTCTCTGGGAAAAAGCCTTTGTGAGTGGATCCGCTGTGTTGTCCTCTGAGTCTACTCTCCTTACCTCGATCACCCTGGAGATCAACTATCTCCATGATCAGGTGATGCTGCCTCAGAATATGTCTGGGTCACTGATGGGATCATGGTTCCTTGGCTAAAGCCACACTTCCATTGTCACACAATGGTGGGAACCTAGTTCATCTCTTGAACCAATATACACCCAAACTTCCTCTTTGGTAGTATCTTTAATAGCGATGTTACCAGCCTTTATCGTCTAGTTTGCCACGGTATCTAGCTTGGAACTCTTCCAACATACCGTCCCTCTACTGAGGGTAAAGACAATGCCTGTGACTGACATTCAGTCGTCCTTATCACCCTGGAACCTTTCCAGTGATTCTCCCCAGGATCAACTGATATTATCTTACTACAACCAGTAAGAATCCTAACATCCATTTAGATCTATCTCATAGACCCAAATCTCAGGATTTAGGAGGTATCAACTTTATCCTATATGGAGAATCCATGTGATAAGCGGAGATTGACCGTGCGTAGCATAGAAAACTCTTTTCTTATCAAGAGTATGTTGTCCACGTACAATACGAGGATGACCATCTTACTCTCTACTACCCTTTTTGTATATACAAGGTTCATCTACCATTTTGATGAAGTCAAACTCTTTGACTACCACATCAAAACAGATGTTCCAACTCCGCAATGCCTGCTTTATTCTGTAAAGCAACTTGCACACGTTTCCGCTGCTCCCACTGTTTACGAAGCCCCCTGGCTGTGTTCTTATAAACGTTCTCTTCTAAATCATTATTTAGAAAAGTAGTCATGGCACCCAACCACCAGATATCGCAGTCATGGAATATAGCCGTGGTAAGTAGGATCTGGATGGACTTAAGCATAGCCACTGGAAAAAGGTTTCATCATTATCCACGCCTGGTTGATGACGAAAACTTTTAACAAGTCTAGCTTTGAAAGTCTCAACTTTTCCATCTACACCAAGTAATCTTCTCAAGATACTTGCTCCTGATGGGGATTTAACCCTTCAGATATAGCAGCTAAAGTCCATACTTTGCTGGTGTACATGGATTCCATCTCAGATCGCTAAGTATCCAGCCATTCTTACAGAGTCCTTACTCTCGATGGCCTGCTCGAAACTAGGTGGGTCATCATCTCATGATGCATTCCTCTCTCCCACTGTCATCGAGAAATCGATGTATCTCTCAGGCGGATGAGAAACCCTACCAGATCGGCGAAGAGGCTGAGGTTCGTCGGAGACTATTGAATCCTTTGGTTCTGTCAAATCATCAGCAGTTTTGTATAGCTGGAACCTTTCCAGTTCTACAGAACTGACCTTGCCTCGATCTTGTCCGGATTTTGCTTTTGACATAGGCCGGACAATCCCAAATCTTAATTTACTCAAGAGATAGGCTCTTCCCATTCCTTATCACATATGAAGTGGTAGGCAACTGATTTGATTTGAACCCTATTCAATAGGTATGCAGCTTCTCAAGCGCATAACTCCCAAAAGGAAATAGGAAACTTAGTAGTACTCATCATAGAGCACACCATATCATATAGGGTGCAATTGCTCCGCCCTGATACTGTAAGTCCATATTGCGACCCCCGGTTCTTACGGGGAGGCGGAAACGGTATAAAAAACGAATTTTTATCGCAAGAGGCAACATGGACTAACTAATGGTCGGGATCGTTACCTAAACTAAAACTAGCAAACTAAGCTAAAGATATTTAGCTACTCGGATGAAGATGGTTATACCTAAACTTGAACTCCTTCTCTTCAAGCTCCGGTGGTGGTCCGATGGCTCCTTCTCGTCGTCTCCGTACGCCGAAGATAGATCCACTTGAAAGCTCCAACCTTTAGCTCCTTCTTCGGTCTTTGAAGAAACTAGTTCACTTGGTTTGCTAAACCTAGTGAACTAGAATGAGTAGAGAGGAAAATAGAATGGGATTTTATCTATGGTTCTTGATTCTCAACTCATGAGACAAGAGAACCATAGATCAAGAGAGGGAGCAAGAGGTTGAGGGTGAGAGCAAGGGGAGAGCTCAAGAACAAGAGAGAGAATGAGCAAGAAAGAATGAGGCTCTCTTTTCTCTCTCACCCTCTCATAATCCAAAGTGATCATAACTCATCATATCAAAAAAGTCTTTTGGTGATGGTTAGAAGCAACCATAAGGTTATCATATCATGCACTCATTTTACTCAAAAAGCAAGCAAGAAAAAAGTCTTTGGCATGAAATGATAACCATGGTTATCATGATGGTCAACTAGTCAAGCCTAGTCAACCGGTCAACAAGTCAACAAAAGTCAACAAGTCACCAAAGTCAACAAGTCAACAAAAGTCAACAAGTCAACAACCATATCACCATAATACTTAATTAATATAATAGTTAATCACATATCATATTCTCATTAGGGTTGAGCAAAAAGTCAAAAGTCAACGGTCAACTGTCAACAACCCTAATGAGAATCCACTGCCTCTGCCTCCCTGTCAACTGTGCATACACACCCGCATCCGCGTTCCGAGGAACACGAATGCAAACTGGATAAATCCAATCCCATAAGGTACACTAGGATCTGGCTTAAACCAAAGCCCGCTAGTGTAAACTGTCCGGACACTGTACGTGCACAAGTGCACGGATGTGACCGAACCCTGTCGCAAAACCATGCGACCTGTCGCAATACCATGCGACCTCTACTCTTTTGCCTAAAGGCGAAAAGCTTTCTGTGTGGGACTCTAAAGACTCGACACTACGCTGGCAGTGGGTTTAACCACAGACCGCAAGCGGCACTAGCTGTGCGTAACGGTCCCCAGGTAATGCCGACAAGAAGACCGACGAGGCGAAACCCATCTGAACTCCTACTGAGCCTGAGCGTGACATTCTCCGTACAGTCCGGTCTGTTCGTCTGATACATCGCATGGCGGGCCTAGGGGGCGGTAAACGTCAGTCCCCCAATAGCGGTACAAGTCGTGCCGGAGTGAAGCCCAATACACCCTGAGATAACACTGGAAACCTACCAGTATATCTCGTTTGCCCTGGCCAGGGACTACTCGTGTAATGGCTCTCCTAGACACAGCGCGATGTCAACCCCCAATACCGGGAGAGACGAATCCTGTCTAACCGTCACTGCCTCCAAGTGCTTCGGGACTGCACCCAACCACCACCTGTTTGCACGACTCCTTTGAGCCGTGGTAGGGTAGTGATCAAAGTACAGTGGGAACACACTCGAGGCGGAGTGACAGTGTCAAGTCAGCGGACTAAGCTGTACTCATGTCACCTGGGAACTGATAACTGACGATAGGTATAATACCAACTAGTCAGTTCCCGACGAGTCCTGTCCAGTGTACCCGTAACCTAACGAGCACCCGCATACTATCTCAAGTACGACGTACTGACGGCTGTGGGACAGACCGTCTCCCACACTGGGATGAGAAGCGCATGCGCTGGTCTACTCCGGAGTATCGATGCCCTGTCTTGATAGTCCTGCGACCAGGGACCTGAATAAGGATGTGCTTATAGATTACCCAGCCCCCACTAGTGTGACTGCCATCACAACGCTGGTAATCAAGCAAAGATCCTAAGGGCTCCACTAATGCGTATAAGTGATATACTGAAATAAACACAAGTACACATTGAAGTAGAAACAAACCAAGTAGCATACTACTATTTTGAGCAAGATTGTATATACAAGGTGAATATCCCAAGCATCCATTAAGTAATATACAAACTAGTATGATACAGTAATGGCCTCTAGGGCATATACACTAACAATCTCCCACTTGCACTAAGGCCATGTACTGGCGTATCGAAGACCTATCATCTCGATCAGCCGCTCGAACTGAGTCTGGGGCAGGGCCTTGGTGAATGGATCAGCAGTGTTATCTTCTGAGGCGACTCTCCGAACCTCGATCTCCTGGCGATCTACGATCTCCCTGATCAGGTGATACCGCCTTAAGATGTGCCTGGATTTCTGATGGGACCTGGGTTCCTTCGCTAAAGCTATAGCCCCGTTGTTGTCGCAATACAGAGGTATTGGATCAACAATGGACGGAACCACCTGAAGTTCTTTCAAGAACTTCCTCATCCAGACAGCTTCTTTTGCGGCATCAGATGCAGCGATGTATTCCGCTTCCATCGTCGAGTCTGCAACGGTTTCTTGTTTGGAACTCTTCCAACACACCGCCCCTCCATTGAGGGTAAAGACAAAACCCGACATGGACTTGGAATCATCCTTGTCACTCTGGAAGCTGGAGTCAGCAAAGGCCTCAATCTGGAGGTCTTTTCCGCCATACACCAAAAACATCTCCTTAGTCCTCCTCAGGTACTTGAGAATGTTCTTTACCGCTATCCAATGTTTCTCCCCAGGGTTTGACTGATACCGGCTTACTACACTCAGTGCATAAGCTACATCCGGTCTGGTACACAACATCGCATACATTATAGAGCCTACCGCAGAAGCGTAGGGTATAATAGACATGCGATCCCTCTCCAAATCAGTCTTGGGAGACATCTCTTTAGAGAGGGTGATCCCGTGACAAGCCGGTAGGTTACCGCGCTTGGAATCTTCCATACTGAATCTTTTCAGTACGGTGTCGATGTACCTGGACTGAGAAAGTCCCAATATCCTCTTGGATCTATCACGATGGATCCGGATCCCCAGGATGTATGAGGCATCACCCAGGTCTTTCATGGAGAACCTTTGTGACAAGAACCCCTTGACAGATTGTAGCATAGGAATATCATTTCCTATTAAGAGAATGTCATCCACGTATAAAACGAGGAATACTACAGTTCTCGCTACAAATCTACTATAGATGCATGGTTCATCTGGATTTTTGATAAAGCCAAATTCTTTGACCGTCTCATCAAAGCAGATGTTCCAACTCCGCGATGCCTGCTTTAGTCCATAGATGGACTTAAGCAACTTGCACACCTTTCCGCTGCTCCCACTCTGAATGAAACCCTCTGGCTGGTCCATATAGACACACTCCTCTAAATTTCCATTTAGAAAAGCTGTCTTTACGTCCATTTGCCAGATCTCATAATCGTGGAAGGCAGCAATGGCAAGAAGGATCCGAATGGATTTCAGCATGGCTACTGGAGAAAAGGTTTCGTCGTAGTCCAAGCCAGGTCTTTGACGAAAACCCTTTGCTACCAGCCTAGCTTTATAGGTCTCAACCTGTCCATCTACACCAATCTTCCTTTTGAAGATCCACTTGCATCCTACGGGTTTTACCCCGTCTGGAGCAATGTCCAACGTCCATACCTTGTTGGTGTACATGGACTCCATTTCGGTCCGCATTGCATCCAGCCATTTCACTGAGTCAACGCTCTGAACGGCCTGCTGGAAGCTAGTAGGCTCATCATAATCTATGATGCAATCCTCTCTATCCCCGTCTATGAGAAAACCGTAGTATCTCTCAGGCGGATGAGACTGCCTACTACTTCTGCGGAGCGGCGTAGGAATGTCCTGTTCTTCCGAACCTTCTGGTTCCACTAAACTTTCAGTAACAGTCCGTGGTTCTGGAATTTCTTCCAGTTCTACTGTGCTCCCACTTATCTGGTTTTCCAAAAACTCAGTTTCCAAGAAGTAGGCATGACGAGAAACAAGAACTTTTTGTTCCTCTTCACAGTAGAAGAAATATCCTTTTGAGTTCTTTGGATACCCCACAAACTTGCACTGTACTGAGCGTGCCTCGAGCTTGTCCGCATGCTGCTTTTTGACAAAAGCCGGACATCCCCATGTCTTAATGTGCTTAAGATAGGGTCTCTTCCCACACCACATTTCATATGGTGTGGAAGGCACAGTCTTAGTCGGAACTCGGTTCAAAAGGTACGCTGCTGATTCTAGCGCATACCCCCAGAATGATCGCGGTAACTCAGCATTACCCATCATGGACCGCACCATATCCAATAGGGTGCGGTTCCGTCTCTCCGATACACCGTTATGTTGCGGGGTGTATGGAGGAGTAAGCTGAGAGAGAATTCCGTTCTCTTTTAAATAGTCCAGGAACTCGGCACTTAAGTATTCTCCACCTCGATCCGATCTTAGAATCTTAATACTTTTGCCGGTCTGTTTCTCTACTTCATTCTTATACTCCTGGAATTTTCCAAAGGCCTCGGACTTATGTTTCATCAAGAAGACATAACCGTACCTTGAGAAGTCATCCGTAAAAGTAATGAAGTAAGAATGTCCGCTTCGGGCATGTGTAGACATTGGACCGCACACGTCACTGTGTACGAGTCCCAAGAGCTCGCTCGCTCTTACTCCATGTCCAGTAAACGGAGTCTTTGTCATCTTTCCTTTGAGACAAGATTGACAAGTGGCATACGATTGATATTCGAAAGCATTCAAATATCCTTCTGTATGTAACTTAGTCAACCTTCTCTCATTGATGTGACCCAATCTACAATGCCATAAGAAAGTCTGATTTATTTCCGGAGACTTTCTTTTGTGTGTATTCTGGACGTTGAAAATTTGTGGTTGGTTTAACACGTATATACCATTACTCAATGTACCTGACCCAATCAAAACTTGATTAAGGTGAATGTTTACAACATTACTTACAAACGCAAATTCATAACCTTCTTTAGAAACTAAAGATACAGAAATGATATTACAAGTTGCGTTGGGTACAAAAAAGCAATTACGCAAAACCAAAACATGTCCATCTGACATTCCCAGGTGATAGTCCCCCACGGCTTTAGCATCCATGCTAGCTCCGTTCGCAACTTTGAGGGTCATGTCACCTGCCTTCAAAACCCTACGGTTTCTCAACGCCTGCAAAGAATTACAGATATGAGATCCTGATCCGGTATCCAATACCCAGGAAGTAGAGTTTATTGAAAGACAATTTTCAATAACATACACACCTGAAGCTGAAGCTGCAACCTGCTTCAATTCCTGTGTTCTGGCCTTCCAGGCCCTGCAATCATTCTTCCAGTGTCCTTTCTTATGACAATAGAAGCATTCTTCCTTATCCACAAGCTTCCCCGCTATCTTTGTTGCTTTGCCTTTTCCCTTCGTATCCACTTTACCAACACCGCCCCTTGGTTTGGCGGGGGCCTTCTTCTTCTTTCCCTTGGCTTTCGCCTTGGACCTAGAAGAAGATGATCCTCCTACAAACAAAGTGGATGTTTCCCTACCTTTCTGTAGGGTGCCCTCTGCGCTCCTCAGCATGTTGAGGAGCTCTGATAGTTCAACCTCTTTTTCTTGTAGGTTGAAGTTCAGTATAAACTGGGCGTAAGTGGAAGGAAGGGACTGGAGAACTATATCCGTATATAGCTCACTCTCCAATGTGATCCCTAGGTCAGCGAGCTCCTCAATGAAGCCGATCATCTTTAGCACATGCTCGGCTACTGATGATCCGACGGCCATTCTTGTCGAAAATAACTTTTTCGACGCTTCGTATCTTGCGATACGTGATTGCTCTCCATACAGTTCTTTTGTATGGAGCAATATGGACTCCATGTCCATATTCTCATGCCTCCTCTGATGTTCGTTGTCCATCGAGGCAAGCAGGAGGCACTTGGCCTTCGCGCTATCAATCTCCCAAGTCTTGCGGATTTCCTTATCCGCGACGCTGGAAGTTGGACCAGGGACAGGGGGAGCTTTGGTGGTAAGAAGATACCCCAGCTTGTCATAAGTGATTGCTATCTTGACATTCCTGAGCCAATCTTTGTAGTTTGGCCCTGTCAGTTTGTTTTTATCTAGGAGTAACTTAAGTCCAGTCATGTTGATTGGTCGCTGCAATTAGGAGAGAGAAGAAGAAACACTCAGCATGATGCTCTTGCAAGTTTAGAGTGGTTTTTAGTTTGTCTAAACAGGATGGCTCCCACTGTTTCTCGAATCCCTCCTCAAACCATAAAGGAAGAATTAGCCGGGATCAATCCCACCGTACAATACTTGCTTAACCGTTCAGCCAGGCCGGTGTCGGTACTTCGAGGGAGGTTTTCCAACGCTTTCGCGAAGTTCCTTAATTAGAGAACCTCTTTTCCCTGGGGGCGTAGCCCCGCTAACACCTTTCTAGGCACCTACTAGGTTTATAGCATTGATCGTTAAGTGAGAAATTTCCCGAGGAGTAGCATATACTCACAGTAGGATCGGGATCCAAATATCATCGCGTGACGAAACTGAAGGAATCCTACCAGAATCATCACACTCCAAATGGTATGCAAATCTAGCAAGTTTCAGTACTTATGAAACTCCCGATGTGGATTTTTGCCCCATGCTCTTATGACCTTGACTTTGGCCAACAAATCATAAGTCACATGTCAAGTTCTGCCCGTCGTTCTCCAGGTTAATTTGAATCCACCCGCACCTACCCTTGACTTTGGCCAACAAGGCAGTATGACTGTTCCAAACCAACGCATCTATCTATGCTGCACATGAATACCCAATAGCTACCAATCACTGTGCCTTGACTTTGGCCAACAAACACAGCTTGAATACTATTGACTATTCATGTGAAACGACGGAGGGCTACGGATGGTTTTGGCGAAACCGTGAACGTAGTGAACTTGATTTAATCGATGGAACGAGATAGCTTTTAGAAGGAGTGGCTCAAGCTCCGCATTTAAAAGTTATTTTGAAAAGAACCGAGTGGTTTTTCGAAAGTGTTCCAACGACTTTAACTTGGTTTATTATCTTGCATTAGTTCTTTTAATGCGTGATATTCTTGCATTAGTACTTTTAATGCGTCCCATCATTTAACCCTACCATTGCAGAAAACAACCAAAATATGACGTACGCTTATGCCATTCGCATTCGCCACTGGGCCCCGTCATTACCCGTTAGGTTACTTAACTAACGACAGAGCGGGGGCTGGGCTAGCGCGTCTGTAAAACATAAGCAACGCCTAAATAGTAAGCAATGATAGACATTACAGATCACAGATGAATGCATTGGATATACTAGCAATCCGCAATCCTTTCGAGCCTGAAACGAAAAGCGGATAACACGGTCGCGGTGAATAGCCAAATACCCCACCCAAGACCCCTACGGGTGCGGCAAACTACCCGCCAAGTACTCGGTAGTTTGCGCACCCCTCCATGGGTCTATCCTAGGAGCAAAAACAGTAAAAAGAATTATACAATGACGGCTACAACCCCGACCCGGTTGTGCGGCCAAACAAATAATATTATTACATCAATTTACATTTACAATGAATGAAAGAAAAACAAAAGCTCATCTCACATCCACCCCGGCCATTCACCCGCGACAGTCCAACACATTCATATACACATTCCAGCACATTACAGATCATGTATAACCCCGACTAATCGACTTATAGCGATTAGCCGACGTTCAATACATGCAAGCATCACAGATATAACCATCATAGTCAAAGTGCAGTGAAGTTCGGAAAAAATACGGAATTATAGGACCCCAAAAGGAAATTTCTTTTCTGGAAAATCTGGGCACATATAATATATTTTAAAAATCCCAAAACCAACAGACAAACACACTGCACGAAAAACGATGCAGAGAAGAAACCAAGTCGCGGCGGTTCCGCGGCGTCCAAGAAGGATCACGCGGCGGAAGCGCGGCACTTTAGGCGAATCACTGTATCGTTTTTCTTGGGTGTTCACACAAAACCCTGAGCCGAATTTAGGAGTATAAAGTTTTTCATTTTGACCAGGAAAAATTTCAACAGAAACTCAGATTTTGTAAAGTTTGATTTTTGGATTTTTCCGGTTCCGAACTTCGTTACACTTCACTACCAAGCTAGTTTAAGTTTAGTTAGGCTCTGATACCACTGTAAGTCCATATTGCGACCCCCGGTTCTTACGGGGAGGCGGAAACGGTATAAAAAACGAATTTTTATCGCAAGAGGCAACATGGACTAACTAATGGTCGGGATCGTTACCTAAACTAAAACTAGCAAACTAAGCTAAAGATATTTAGCTACTCGGATGAAGATGGTTATACCTAAACTTGAACTCCTTCTCTTCAAGCTCCGGTGGTGGTCCGATGGCTCCTTCTCGTCGTCTCCGTACGCCGAAGATAGATCCACTTGAAAGCTCCAACCTTTAGCTCCTTCTTCGGTCTTTGAAGAAACTAGTTCACTTGGTTTGCTAAACCTAGTGAACTAGAATGAGTAGAGAGGAAAATAGAATGGGATTTTATCTATGGTTCTTGATTCTCAACTCATGAGACAAGAGAACCATAGATCAAGAGAGGGAGCAAGAGGTTGAGGGTGAGAGCAAGGGGAGAGCTCAAGAACAAGAGAGAGAATGAGCAAGAAAGAATGAGGCTCTCTTTTCTCTCTCACCCTCTCATAATCCAAAGTGATCATAACTCATCATATCAAAAAAGTCTTTTGGTGATGGTTAGAAGCAACCATAAGGTTATCATATCATGCACTCATTTTACTCAAAAAGCAAGCAAGAAAAAAGTCTTTGGCATGAAATGATAACCATGGTTATCATGATGGTCAACTAGTCAAGCCTAGTCAACCGGTCAACAAGTCAACAAAAGTCAACAAGTCACCAAAGTCAACAAGTCAACAAAAGTCAACAAGTCAACAACCATATCACCATAATACTTAATTAATATAATAGTTAATCACATATCATATTCTCATTAGGGTTGAGCAAAAAGTCAAAAGTCAACGGTCAACTGTCAACAACCCTAATGAGAATCCACTGCCTCTGCCTCCCTGTCAACTGTGCATACACACCCGCATCCGCGTTCCGAGGAACACGAATGCAAACTGGATAAATCCAATCCCATAAGGTACACTAGGATCTGGCTTAAACCAAAGCCCGCTAGTGTAAACTGTCCGGACACTGTACGTGCACAAGTGCACGGATGTGACCGAACCCTGTCGCAAAACCATGCGACCTGTCGCAATACCATGCGACCTCTACTCTTTTGCCTAAAGGCGAAAAGCTTTCTGTGTGGGACTCTAAAGACTCGACACTACGCTGGCAGTGGGTTTAACCACAGACCGCAAGCGGCACTAGCTGTGCGTAACGGTCCCCAGGTAATGCCGACAAGAAGACCGACGAGGCGAAACCCATCTGAACTCCTACTGAGCCTGAGCGTGACATTCTCCGTACAGTCCGGTCTGTTCGTCTGATACATCGCATGGCGGGCCTAGGGGGCGGTAAACGTCAGTCCCCCAATAGCGGTACAAGTCGTGCCGGAGTGAAGCCCAATACACCCTGAGATAACACTGGAAACCTACCAGTATATCTCGTTTGCCCTGGCCAGGGACTGCTCGTGTAATGGCTCTCCTAGACACAGCGCGATGTCAACCCCCAATACCGGGAGAGACGAATCCTGTCTAACCGTCACTGCCTCCAAGTGCTTCGGGACTGCACCCAACCACCACCTGTTTGCACGACTCCTTTGAGCCGTGGTAGGGTAGTGATCAAAGTACAGTGGGAACACACTCGAGGCGGAGTGACAGTGTCAAGTCAGCGGACTAAGCTGTACTCATGTCACCTGGGAACTGATAACTGACGATAGGTATAATACCAACTAGTCAGTTCCCGACGAGTCCTGTCCAGTGTACCCGTAACCTAACGAGCACCCGCATACTATCTCAAGTACGACGTACTGACGGCTGTGGGACAGACCGTCTCCCACACTGGGATGAGAAGCGCATGCGCTGGTCTACTCCGGAGTATCGATGCCCTGTCTTGATAGTCCTGCGACCAGGGACCTGAATAAGGATGTGCTTATAGATTACCCAGCCCCCACTAGTGTGACTGCCATCACAACGCTGGTAATCAAGCAAAGATCCTAAGGGCTCCACTAATGCGTATAAGTGATATACTGAAATAAACACAAGTACACATTGAAGTAGAAACAAACCAAGTAGCATACTACTATTTTGAGCAAGATTGTATATACAAGGTGAATATCCCAAGCATCCATTAAGTAATATACAAACTAGTATGATACAGTAATGGCCTCTAGGGCATATACACTAACAGATACACCATTGTGCTGTGGTGTATACAGAGGAGTAACACCGAGAGAGAATCTCATTCTGCTTTAGAATAGTCCAAGAATTCCATGCACAAGTATTCTCCTCCCTGATCTTATCATAGGACATAATACTTATACCCGGTTTTTGGTTCTCTACTTCTACCTTATATTCTGTGAATATCTCAAAAGGTTCGGACTTGTGTTTCAACAAGAACATATGTTTGAATCTTGAGAGATCATCAGAGAACGTAATGAAGTATAAAGAACCGGTCCTGGCATGTGTAGACAGGAGACCTTACATACATCATCATGTATCAGTCCCAAGAGTTCACTAACTCTTTGTCTGTTTCCAATAAACAGAGCTATGGTCATCTTATCTTTGTGGCATGACTGGCAAGTTTCATAAGATGTAAATTCAAACTGATTTAAATATGCATCTAAAATGTAACTTCAGCCAGTCGGGTCGCATTGATATGACGTAGTCTACAATGCCTCAAGAAGGATTCGTTCATTTCTGAACTCTTCCTCTTGTGTGTGTTCTGTATACTAAGAACTGTAATTTGATTTAGAACATCAATGCTTTTAGATAACGTGCCTGAACTGATCAACTTTTGATATAGGAAATGTTCAAAACATTATCCAACAATACAAAATTATATCCTTTCTTTATTAATAAAGAGACTGATATGATTTTGTATATCAGGTTCGGTATCTAATAGCATTTGTTCAGAATCAATGTATTTGTAATACAGGGTGACAGTGACCAACAGACCTGGCTGCAACACTTGCACCGTTTTCTGTCTCATGAAACTTATTACCCGTTCTCAGTTCTCTACCTTTCTATAGCCCTATATAACAGATTACATATCTGGGATCCTGATCCGGTATCAAATACCCAGGATGCAGAGGATACTGAGAAACAGTTCTTTGTAATGAACACACCCGAAGGAGATGCATCATATGCACTTTCTTCGTTTGGGCGGCATAGGAATTCTGGTATTCTCCTATTTCCTGCTCTGTCTTATAACAATTATAAGTTGGAGCGGGACCAACGTTCCCTAACTCAGTATAACAAGCGGGTTCGGTCAATATTCCGTATTATTATCTTGATTAAAGCGTGATATGGTCGCTACCTGGAGAGAGAGAGAAGAAAACACTCTGCGTGCGCTCTTGCAAGATCAGATTGGTTATATATTTTATCTAATCAGGATGGCTCCCACTGTTTTTATCAAATCTTCCTTCAAACCCTAAAAGGAAAGACTGCCGGGATTAATCACACTCTACAATTTCGCCAATCTTTCAGCCAGGCCAGTGTCGGTACTTTGAGGGAGGTTCCCCGTGCTTTCGCACGGACCTAATTAAAGTAAACCTCGTTTTCCCAGAGGCGTAACCTCGTTGACACCTTTCTAGACACCTACTTGATCGGCTAATTGCAAAGTGCAAAACTCTCCCAGGAGTAACAATTACTCGCAGTGGGTATCGGGATCCAACTATCATATAGAAGGTATGCAATCTCATTGCAAATTTCAACACTTGAAACTCCCGATAAAGGTTTTTACCCCTAGCACTTATGACCTTAACTATGGTCAACAAATCATAAGCACTAGTCAAGTTCTACCTGTCATTTCGTGATTAATTAGACCCACCCACATGACCCTTAACTAAGGTCAACAAAGTCACGCGACTGTCTTAACTAATCGCATCATGTGCGGTGTAGGAAGACATCACTTAGCTACCGTACACTGTGCCTTAACTAAGGTCAACAAACACATCACGAATACTAAGTACTCTACTTTCTAAAATGACGGAGGGTTGCGAATGGTTTTTAATAAAACCTTTAACGCTTTGAACTTGATCTCGTTGTGGAATCAAATGGTTTTTAAATGGAATGTTTTTTAGGCTTTTCTAGTTTTGCTAAAGGGGTCACTCCCGGTGAAGGGATCGTCGGCCCTTTCCTCGTCGAATGAGGTGCGGGATATATCATATATATCACTGTGCAAAGCAGAAACTATAGAAGCAATCAAAAGACAAACCGAGGGTTGTAGCATCTGCCAGTTATTGCTAAAGGAGTCACTCCCTGTGAAGGGATCTCGATCCTTTCCTCATCGAATAAGGTGCAGGATGTTCTACAAGGAACACCGCGATGCAAAGCAAGAACTGTAGCTACCTGTTTTTATTTTGAAATTCGATTCCACAACATCAATTAGGTTTATTTTCTTTCATTAATCTCATTAATGAATATCCATCATTTAAGTCCACCTAAACATCACAGATAAATATAACGTACGCTTATGCCATCCGCATTCGCCTCGATGTCCCGTCTGCACCGTTAGGTTAGGTAACTAACACCAGAACGAGGCAGGGATAGCGCGGGTGTAAAACATAAGCAACGTCTATATAATATATCATATATATACTATATATAATATCTATCTGAACAAATCACATGATCACATCACAGATAACGCAGCAGAAAATTATCATATGAAATATTGGATATACTAGGACGTCCGTGTTTTTAATACGAGCCAGTATAAAACACGGATTCCACGGTCGTGATGAATAGCCAATCCCACACCCCTAGACCCCTACGAGAGCGGCAAGCAACCCTACCAATTCTAGGGTTAGGAGACCCGAACTCGACTCCTCGAGATGGTCTCCCACTGGACCCTAGAACCCGGTTACTTGTGCTCCCCTCCTTGGGTCTATCCTAATACAGAAAAGTAAATAATATACAAATGGTGACATCATCCGCAACCTGGAAGTGCCCCAATAAAAGAATATTACATACAAGTTTTTTACATGAATGAAAATGAAAAACACTCATCTCACATAAAAAAAAACCCGGCTATTCAAATACGACGATCCAATATAACATATCCAGCAACACATAACATCACATGTCATCAACGTAAGTAAACATGCGTATCCCAATTATCGTTGACATATAGTAACGAAACCGGCGATATCACATATTACACTTACGGTCACAGAAAAGAAAGTGTAAAACTACAACAGTTGGAATCCGCAACCTCCTTAGACATCGCATGCCTAAACCAATGAATTCCTTAGACATCGCATGCCTAACAATTATAAACCCCGCATTTTAGTCTCATTATCGAAAACTCTTTTCAATATCAAGTCGGGCAATTCAACAGGATTCCCGACATTCTGATCGAATGCTCGTCACAAACTTTAGTAGGCAGCTGCACCCCCGACGCCATCGACGAAGTGCACCAAGGCGGAACACCGCTGCCGCGAGCACCCGAACGGATGCTTTCGACGACGGGGTTCTCCTACAGTCACTTGGTCGGGGCTATGGGGCGAGGCTGTCTATTAAGTTTACCCGGCGAGTATCCGCGTACGCTACATGATTGCGACGGACTTTTGATCATATCAAAATTCCGTGGCAACCGATCAAGTGAGACTAAACTACTATGTTTATAATATTCATTCAGTTATCTCATAACTGCTTGTGAATTCCAAATATTGTATCACATTCCGGGTAAATAGAAAATGTTAAACTTTACGATCGAACAATCGAACACCCAAGTTTTCCCGAAACAGCTCAACACATGAAATAAGTTTAAAAACATTCACTTCGTGCCTCAGTACCAACGGTCTAGCCGTAGAAGGGTCAAGCCAACGCCTCACATGTGGAACGCCGTACTGCCCCAAACCCTAAGGTTCAAAGGGCAGTTCAAGACGGTCACCTAATCGAGTTAAGGTTTGTTGTCTTCTAGAGAGACCATCGCGTTACTTGCACTACTTAGAACGTCGTTAAACTACGGAAAAATCCAACAATTGGAAATTTCCCGGCAGGGGAAAAAGTGGGTATTTATATCCGGTCGAACTTTTTAACATGCTCTAAAAATACCCGGAAAAAACACAGACAAAATTAGACAGTCCGATCGAATCTCCGAACTCCCAATACAACCCAGAAAACTCAACTCTTGAGTTCAGATTAAAAATTCCCAGGAAAACCAGCACTACAATATAGGAATTATTGTGCAAACTTCAATGCAAGAGGAGACCGTACGGCCGCGGAACTGCTGCACATGCCAGGCTCATGCCGCGGTTCCGCGGCGGTTTAATTGAATTAGGCCCTCGTTTTTCACAGTAATTCATATAAGACCCTGCTTATTTTTCTGCATATTTTTAATTCAAAAAAATCCCCGATTTCAAAAAATGTACAGAGAGCAATTTGAGATTAGGGTATCGGTTCGATCGGACTTCTAACTCCGTCTACGCATCGCCTAAGGCTCTAGCTAGGCTCTGATACCACTGAAGGGTTCCTAGGTACACTAATGAAGTCTTACAACAGATCAAACATGCCCAATTCATATTTTTCATGTTCCTACAGACCCTAATACGGATCGTTAACTAGAAGATAAGGCGATGCAAGCAAGTAAATAACTTTATTGCTAAAGGAAAGTGACTACAACCTTTGTAGATCCGGTCCTCCACTTCCTAGGCTCCGTGATGACGTCCCTCCGCTGTACCTATCGGAATCCGGACTCTTGCGGTGGTTTCATCGGAGAAAAGATCGGGCTAGGTCGTCGACTTCGATGCCGAAGATGATCTACGTCGAGGCAACTCAAGATCAAGCTCCACCTTCACCAAGTCATGAAACTTGTGAAGAAAACACCCTATAATACATGGCAAGTGGTAGAGGATGAAGAAATAGGAAGTGGGTTCACTTTAGAATTGGATTTCTCACTCTTTTTCTCATTTCACCATTGAAGCTAGCAAGCTTTTTGAAGCTTGATGAAGGAGAAGAAGAAGAAAAGAATATGATAAGTCTATTTAAAATAGAAAATAAAATGATACTTATCATATTAGCAACCATGGTTTAGTGTAGAGAATTAACTAGGGTTTAGTTGAATGGTTAGGGTTAGGAGATGAAGACAAGAATGGTCACTTAGTCAAAGATGCTTGAAGCATCAAGAAAGTTCCAAAAGCAACCATTTTGTTTTCCTTTTCTTTTAACCAAAATAAATAGATAAATAAATGAGTGAAAAGAAACCCTAACCATTCACTAAACATGGTTTAAGTCTTACACAAACCCAAGTTTGCATGTATCATCAAACATGATACAAACAAGTGAACAAAAGTATATCACATATACAACTTGTGCACATCAAGTGAGAAAATCCATTTTAAGTGAACAAATACTAGTTAATGTAAAGTAATATATCAAATATATAATTATAGATTAAATCATTAAATCAACACTTGATTTAAAGATCCGGTCATATCGCATATGACCGACTAATATCCAATGTATCGGCTTATCGAATCAATCCTCGATTCGATAACTAGGTTATATCGCATACAACCAATCGATACATTCATCGCGAGAATAGAATACGGTATCACATACACGCATTATTCTCAGTCCCGCACATATCTCATATGCGCTCCTATTTCGTTTCGCTTGAGCCAGGAAACCTCTGTGTAGGACTCTAAAGACCCGTCAATACGCCGGCAGCAGGTGATGATCATATCAAACACCCATAAGCCGCAAGCGGTCTGCTAAACGTAACGGCCACCCGGGTTTTGAGCGATCAGAAGATCGACGAGCAAGCCCGCTCACACTCCTGTGAATCAAATCAGTAACACTTACCGTACAGTCCGGTCTGTTCGTCTGATATGTCGCATATCTCGCCTAGGGGTGGTAAACGTCAGACCCCAATAGCTTGATAAGTCATGCTGACGTGAGGTCCATAACATGTGTAAAACTACTGATAACACTTACCAGTAGATCACTGCAACCCTGGCCAGAGATTTCCAGTTATGTCCAGTCGAGCATAGCGCAACATCAACCCCCAATATCGGGAGAGCCGAATCCCCTCCTATCGCTCATTGCCTCCATGTGAATCGGGACTGTACCCAAAAACCACCTGTTTGCATGACTCAGTAGAGCCGTGGTAGGGTGGAAATCAAAACACAGTGGGAGACACACAAGACTCTATGACGATCTCGGGTCAACAGACTAAGCTGTACCAGTGTCACCAGAGAACTGCCATCTGACGTGAGGTATAATACCATCTGGGAGTTCTCGGCGAGTCCGTTCAGTATACCCAGTCTCCACTGAGCACCCGCATACCATCTCTGATGTCAAACACCAATGGATATGGGATCATCCATCGCCCATCATATGGGTCGAGAAGATATACACTAGTCTACTCTGGAATATCGATGCCCCGTCTCGATATTCCCACGACTAGGAACATTGAAGGATGTACTCATGGACTACCCAGGCCCCACTAGTATGATCTGCATCATAGTCCTAGAAGTCGAGTACACATCCTAAAGGCTTTATCAACATGTAACAGAGAGACAGAAAGTATACATGTTAAGATAAAGAGCAACCAGATAGCGTACTATCATGTCGAGCAAGAAAGTCCTACCTATATATGTCCCAGCATCCACTACAATATACATCCAATGTACAATAATGGCCTCTAGGGCATACATATAACTAACACCCCCAGTAATTGAAAATCAATTAGAACTTTGACTCTAAGGACTTCACGCTCATTAGGAGAAGTTAACTGCATTTAGAACTTTTCTTAACGGTATATCGTTCACAGGGTGTCTAGACAAGTGTTCAAGAGAAAAGGTTATTTAATTAAGGAAGTTCAAGAAAGCGTAGGAAAACCCCCTTCTCTCTTGCACTTATCTGGCCTCGTGATCAGTGTATCTTAAGCCTATTTCTCGATACAGTTTTACTTCGTCAATCAGGTTCTTGAGCAGGTCAAGGTGACTTAGAATAACATAGACTTCTAGGGATGTGATATTCTTTATTTTTGTGATATTTGTGAATTCTTGTTATTATGGGTGATACACAATACAATTCTATGTTTCACGACTCTTATTCTTTTGTTTATACTCAATCCCAGTTGATTTGTACAAGTTGCCAAAATCCTTCCCACATTCATGATATTTGTCTTTTTCTAGGGGGTGACCAACTGTCCTAAGTTGTTGATAACGGTCACCCACCTAATACTCCTGAACCCAGTCACACTTTAACCATAGATCAAATGATTGAAGATTTAGAGAGAGAGGTCGACAGAATGACTGCTCTAGCATCACCACCATAACAACCCCTCCAACCCGAAACAACTGAACCATCATTAGGGAGTGACGGTGAGATAGATGCTAGGTGACCACTTTTGAAAAGGGTATTGAAGTAATGACTGCGGTCGAGAACCAATCAGCTGCGACACTAGCCCTGTTTTACAGCAATCTGAGCAATTATTTGTTGCTCAAGCTCAATCTTTGTCTAGAATCGAGGAACAAACAAAACATTTAGCTGAGAGGATTCAAGGGAGTGAACACAGTCAATCGGAACCCCATAGTGTCAACATCTGTCAGCAAAGGAATCACCCGAGTGAAATAAATGATCATATCAATTTGGATGATTTTTTAGATGACGATACCACTGTATTGACTAGGTGTTCCCAGGACACACAAGCAAACCCTCTAAGTCAGTCCACCATTAGCCTTCAGGTATCCACTGAGCCTCTTGTCACTTTTGATTTAGAGATTGATTTAACTGAAGAAGATATTCTTGAACCGACTGATTTTTGCTTTCCAACTTTAGAGGAGGAGCCTTATGAATTTGACGGGTATGGTTGGGATAAATTATTAGAAAAGATCAATGATCAGGAACCCACAATTTTTGTATCACCTTATGATATTGTTTCGGAAGAAACATTAGGGTGGGAATCTACTTTTTTAGATGATATGAACCAACCCATTTGTGAATGTGATGAGGAAGAAATCATTTTATGAGAAAGTGTGAATAATGAGAGTAGGATTGTGAAAAATAACAGGGAAGAAGACAGAACTGAACACTATTCTTTCTTGTCGAGTTTTGACGAAATTTTTGCTGATGAACTTGATATTCTTGGTGAGTTTGAGTCGGGATCATTTTGGGATCATCCTTTGAACCTTTCTTTTTATGAATTTTTTGCGGATGAACTCCAGTTTTTAAACGAACCTGACTTTGAAACTTCACATGTAATTCTGGAAAATTCATTTCATTCGAACAATAATTCTTTTCCATCGTCAAAACTTCGTCTTCACCTTCAGCGTCTTCTAACCCATTCCATCACGCACCCATGCCCTTTACTAACATCTAACCATTCTTTGTACATTTTCTTTTTCTTTTTAATTTACCTATTCTTTTGCCAGCCATGGCACTATATTGATAAAAATTTCTTATGGTTGGTATTAACTTCTGCATTAACCATGTCGTTTAGATTGTGAATATTATGATTTTTTGTTTTCTTTGTTTTTTTCCTAGGCTTTTAATAAAATCTCACCCATCAGGGGATGAGTGCTGTGTTTCTTTTAGCGGGACGAGACGGTTTCCAATTGTTGTTTGAGAAGAAGTGTAATTAGGTTGGGATTTCATTGTGGGGGGTGCTTTTTGCAAAATTCCTTTATATATATAGAGCCCACTGCCCAACCCCGTGCCCTCACTTCCCATTCTCGCAAAAAAATCTAGTTTTCTTCTTTCCTCTTTCCGCAGCCTCTCACCAAACCCTAGCCTTCCCCATCGGATTCCAGCTGACGAGACCCCCAACAATTCCGGCGAGCTCGGCCTGCACTCCTCCAAATGCCGATCTGCTTCTTTCTGGCTGTAAGAAACTCCTTTTCCCCCTCTCCTACACTGTTTATTTTCTGCAAATTCAACAGACCTTTGAGAAATGGCCCCATTTGAATTGGAACGCAATTTCGTTGCCATTTTCTCGCACGATGTGTTCGGGCATTATTTTTGTGATGCCATCCGACAATTAGGTTGGGAATTTCTGCTCTATGGGGAAGAGGGGTTGTGTGCATGTGAGAGTTTAGTCGATGAGTTCTATGATGCATTAAAAAATGGTGAAATATTTCAAGATAGGGTTAAAATTCAATTTTGGGGTAGACGTAGGATATTTTCCGATGAAACCATATCCAATGTCATCGGCATCCCGATGTGTTCTGGCTCTCAAAAACCCTTAGAACTGGCGCAGTATAGGACAGTTCTGGGAAATCACTGCGAACTACGAGATGCTGGGCTGAATGCGCAGCAGATTTACAGGAACGCCTATACGGCATGCCGCTAGGTGTATCGCAACGTTAGGGGGATCGCGCGCGTATCGTCTTTTCCAGCGATTGTAAGGGACGTGGTCTATTGTTTAATGACTAGAGACTACCAGTTCTGCATGGTGAGCATGCTCTTCGCCACAATCAAGGAAAGTATAGCTGCGCGGAAATCTCTGCTTCCCGTCCTCATTACTCAAATTTGCCGATCTTATATGACGGGCGAGGATTTCACGGCCTGTCTCACGATGTTCGATACTGTACCGGTTGAAATAGAGAAGATGTCACCAGGGTACACGGATCCCAGGAGTGAGCAGCAGATTTGGACCCCTACCGACCCCAGTGAACACGCGGCCCCGCAGACTTCATCCGAGATATACTTGGGAGATGACGTTCCAACGGATCCCGACGAGCTTCACAGAATGCAAGTCCGCGGCCTCAAGACTATCATCCGGCAGAACAGGGAGATCAAAGAGCAGCTTAGCCAGCTCTTGGCTAAACAGGACGATGATAGCGGAAGCAGCCGAGGCAAAGGAAAAAGCAAAGCAAAACGACGATGAGGACATCGTCTGGATCGGTTTAGGGGTGGAGTTTGGTGATGGCATTTTGTATCTGCATATAGTTGCATTTGCATATTTCCTGCATTTTAGCATTTACTTATTGTATTTTTCTTTTCTTTTGCATGTAGTTGCATTTCATATCTGCTTTTGTACAGCATTGTATATTGAAAAATTTGAAAAATTTATAAAAATTGAAAATTTTCTTGAAAAATTATAAAAACTTTGTCATGTTGGTTTGCAGGGGAATTGCGATTCAAAATCTGATGGTTCGGTTGATAAGTTGAAATAACTAAATTCTTGCTATGAGATTGACGACCTGAAAAATAACCCTCCTGTGTGTTTAACTTTAGCTGATACGCGTCTTTTATATCACTTACACGTGTCGTATGCTTTTAAGAGTTAGATAAAAGTCTGACATGTCTGTAACTTTTTAAATTGATAAAAATCTTTAGGATCAAACAGGTTTGTCTGAGTTATGCAAAATATCAGGAATAGTTCATACAATGAAGTGGATATGAAGAATTGTATAGAAATTTTAACAGAAGCTATAAGTCTAAAAGATAACCCATCTAGAACCTTGTTGGAGTAATTACACGCCTTATCATATGTAATGTCTTCTGATTTAAAAGAAAAAGCTAGCTATATCTCCGTTTTCACTAAAGTGCTAAATAATTTAAAACAAAACGAGTCTTTTATTTTGTGGCCTTGGTAACTTGGGTAATTAAGTCCTTGGGGTGTCTCCACACCTAATACCCTAAAACCATCTGGTTTGGGAGTCATTGACCCAACACTCGCTAAGTTTCCAATCGCCAGATAAAACAAGCTAAGCAAGTGTTCTCTCCGAGTTAAAATTCCTAACGGTTCTTTGTGGGAGAATAATCTTGACGGAGACAAATTTTCTAGTAAAACAGTTTTTTTTGCGGAGATATGAAAGTTTGTATTTATTAAGACGTTTTGCACGATAATGAAAGATGTGTATGAACAAAAACAGGTGAAAGGTAAGAGTGAAAAATAAGACTTAGGTTCTCTTTTAAAATTAATATATATTCTGACTTGAAACCTAACTGGAGAATAAAACTTGAGAAAATCTTAACTCCTTCCAAACTTGTGTGATCCTTCAGAAGTTTATCCTGGTGCGTAATTTTTTGACATGATGACCCTAATCTAGTTCTTAAAAACCTGTCGACACTACCGCACAATCACGAAAAGACACGTATTAGCTTATGTTAAACAAATTGCGAGGAGTGAAAAATAGAGTTTAATGTTTCTAACTTCGGTGATAGGACTTCTAACTTTGATATCCAACCGTAAGATTCGAATCAACAGTTCCTCCGTTTTACTAACTTGACTAGATTTTGTGGGTGTAATCCGCTGAAAACCCTTAAGAGACAACACTCCTCCTACTAGGGACACCTAGAGGTTTAACGGCTTGTTGCACGTGCTCAGTGCAATCGCGTTCCTTGCAAAAGTGAGGCTAGGATTTTTTGTTTTACTCGGGACGAGCAAAAGAAAAGTTTGGGGGTATTTGCTCATTTCATAAAACTGCATTTTATTACCTCTCATTCGTTATCTGTTTTGCTATATATCGGTACTTTTAATCAGTGTCTGCTCAGTTGTTGCAGTTTACAGGTATTCGTGATACAATACTGGAAAACACATTCAAAATCACAGATATCATGTTTGGGAGCCGACACTGCAAACAGAATATGAAACCGACCGATGTCCCAGGAGCTCTTTTTAGAAATAATACATGTGCACACATTCTTTGTATAAAAATGGTCCAATCCTTACATGTGTGCACATAGCCTTGGATCTAGGTGAGGGGCTGCCATAGACCATGATGGGTTGCCTTGGTATCATGAAGAAAACAAGTGGGCACACAAAGTGGTTTGAATGCATTTATTGCATAAAGTTTGGATGTGATGTAAAGACCAAGTTTCCCTCCATTTCTCTGCATACAAACCAGGTTACAATTGATAAAGCAAACATAACCAGAGTGTTATTGGAGTACACACTAACACACCCTGCAAGCACGAGCCCCCCTCCTCGGATTTGGGCCTGCGAGACCCCCTGCAATTCCGGCGAGCTCGGCCCCACTTCCCCCTCTTGACCCCACATTTTCTCTGGTTGTTTATTAGTGCCATATCATCACTAGTATATTATTTTTTTATTCTGTTTTGTGGCCTATAAATACCAGAACTGATCTAAAGAAAGGGGCCATGCCATACCACTTCTCATTCATAGTTTTTGATAGTTTGTTTATTTTTGGTTTAGCTTGAAAGTGAGTGATCTTCACTTGGTTTCTTCTTCTTCTTCTCTCTTGAAGCTCTCTTTGGAGAGCTTCATTAAGAAGGTTGAATAAGATACCAAATTTTTGTATCTCAATTCTTCAAGTGTTTAATATATTGTTGCTTTCTTTTATTTACTTGCTTTCTTTACTTTCTTACATTCTATTAATCATGCTTAACTAATCATTCATTTTGGTTGTGGTACGGGTGAGGAAGTGAGATGAAAGGCTTTGCCTCCTCCACCTCTTGATTATGTTTAAAATACTTAACTTATGATTCTAACTTAAATATTGCTAATGTATTGATATGATACGGTATTTTGATACAGGGTTACTTGTGACCTCCTCATATACCGTATTCATTCCCTTTCCCCATTTTCAATATTTAAGTTAAAAATCTATTTGGTGTTAAGGTTGCTAACCTTGGATATCGTATCTTGTGATTAAGGACTTGACAAATCTTTTAATTTCATATACGATATACCATCACAACTTCTTAGCAAACTCAACACTAATATCATTTGCTCTCACTAACCACTTTGTGTTTTGTTGTTGTGGTATGCTTGCTAACCCTCGTGTTTAGTATTGACACCCCAAGCGCGGACATATGAATGGTAAGTGATCAAACGGACATCTCATGACCATGGGAGTGTAGAGGTAAACATCGCGATTCAAAGCTTCCGAGCCAAGACACAACCATTCTTTCCTTAACTCCTTTTCTTGCTTTTTCCTTGTTTCTATTCTTTATTATATTTTTGTGACAAAACCAATTCATTATTTTGTTAACCTTAAGCAACAATACGTAATACCAATTCCCTGCGGATTGACTCGTGCTTGCCGGCTAGCTACAACGCACCGTGCACTTACGGTTATAAATTGTAAAACGAGAACGATCTCGCGTGCGCATTCCGTTTCCTCCATTTCATATCCGTTTCCATAACATACGTGTTTGCGCGCGCGGGTGAATTCCCAACAGTTATGAAGAATTACACCGTTATTTAATTCTCCTTACCTAACCATCAACTGACATAGGTAAATGTCATAGACATAATTTTAAAAAGTTATATCTCACTTTATAAAATAAACCTACAGATATATCAGTTTGAAATTGGTTCATAACAACGGATATTCAAAACCAAATATTTGCCGTCCAACAAAAACCCAGGCGATTTCCTCAAATATCACTAATTACAACGAATTCCGATATAATGAGGATGATCACCTAATTCCCAATAACCTACTCCCACTCATCATCTGTAAATCCAGACAGATGTGAGAATCATACTTGGTAAATACATACCCTGGAGTAAGGTTCCATTGGGAAATCAGTTTTCTATTAACAATGCATAGTGAAACTGAAATATGAATATGTTTCAAAGGGGTATCCGGGTATTCTTAGTAATGCCTCTTCCATTATCTGATTCATGACTGTAACCGTATATTTCTTTGCCATCTCTCAAAATCCCTTTATTTGTCTTTACTCATTACCTTCTGTACACCTCCTTAGGCTAAATGTTTTTCTTCCTTCCCTACCGTTCGGCACCAGCCTATGGTTTGGAAGAAGACTATCCAATAAGCGTAATAGGGGTACTCTCCTAATCCTAAGAGTACTCGTAATATGATAGAAGGTAAAGATAAAGGACAACTGAATAAACCTTATTCTATTTCTCCTGAACCAGAATCCATTTCCGAACTGGAACAAGTTCCTTCGAGTTTGTATATAACCATATGATGGATTTATCCAATTGAATTGGATGTTCGTAGTGATACGGGGTATTTTGGAGAAATACAAAGGTGAAATAGGAGTGGCGATGAAATACTTGGTTTGGTCGTGAATGATAGCAGTCGCATTTTACTTTGCCCTCTTTTTAATCCCTTTATTTGTCTTTACTTATTACCTTTTGTACACCATACTTAGGCTAACTGGTTTTCTTCATTCCCTACCTTTCGGCACCTGCCTATGGTTTGGAAGAAGACTATCCAATAAGCGTAATAAGTGTACTGTCTCCTAATCCTAGGAGGCCTCATAACCTGAGAGAAGGTAAAAGGAAAAGACAACTGAATAGTCCTATTCATTTTCTCCAGAACCATAATCCATCCTCGAATCTAGAACAAGTTCCTTCGAGTTCGTATATAACCATACGATGGATTTATCCAATGGAAGTGGATGTTCGTAATGAAACGGAGTGTTCTGAGAAATGTGAAGTGTAAAAGAAGGAGTGGCAATGATGTATGCAACTCAGATAATCCAAAAGCCAGTGTTTTAAGAAAGTTCGGTTAACTTGGTCACTGAGTCATAGTCCAGGGTCGGGCCATGGTCGCTGCCAAAGAGAGAGAGAAAAGAAACACTCTGCATGCACTCTAACCTAGATCAGAATGGTTATCAATTTATCTAATCAGGATGTCTCCCACTGTAACCTCAAATTCTCCTCCAAACCTGAAAGAAGAATTAGTCGGGATCACCCAAGGAGTAAACCAACTCATCAGTGGGAATCGGGATCCAACTATCATCGCATGATAACGTGATGGAATCCACTCACGTTATCACACTCCAGAAGGTATGCGCATGCCTGGAAAGTTTCATTTTTTTAGAAACTCCCGATGTGATTTTTACCCCATGCTCTTATGACCTTGATGAAGACCAACATATCATAAGTCACATGTCAAGTTCTACCCATCATTGTCCAGGTTAATTTGAACCCACCCGTACATAGCCTTGACGAATGCCAACATAGTTGTAAGACTGTCTCAAACCAATGCATCTATCTATGCAACAGAAAAGAAACAAATATCTACCATACACTATGCCATGACGAAGGCCAACAAACATAGCATGAATACTAAGTGCTACCCGTCTGAAATGACGGAGGGCTACGAATGGTTTTTGGCGAAAAACCTTTAACGTAATGAACTTGATATCGTTAAAGGAACCGGATAGCTTTTTACAAAAATAGTGGCGAAAACCTTTGCTAAAGAGGTCACTCCCGGTGAAGGGATCTCGGCTCTTTCTCCGTAGAATGAGGTGCAGGATATTCCAACTGAATACCTCGATGCAAAGCAAAAAGCAATCGACTATAGTGAAGTTATTACCCTGATGCAAACTTCTGCCCAAGGGGTCACTCCTGATAAAGGGATCTCGGCCCTTGCCTCATAGAATGATGTGCTGGATATTCCAAACTGAATACCGCGATGCAAAACAAAAGAGAACATCCTTGCAATAACACGTTTTTGAAAATTGTTCCAACAACATCGAATAGGTTTGTTTTCCTTGCATTGATCAGAATCAGAGCAGTCCCATCAATTAATCACACTAGAAAAGAACGAAAATAAAATGTACGTATATGCCATCCGCATTCGCCACTGGGTCCCGTCATCACCCGTTAGGTTACTTAACTAACGACAGAGCAGGGACTGGACTAGCGCAGGTGTAAAACATATACAACATCTACTAGTATATATATATATATCAATATACAATAATCGCTCCAGGCGTGATAAATGCAACATCACATAAATGTAATAAGTATCATAGAACAATACAGATATCTGGGAGCCCCGGGTTTTCTTTGAGCCGTAAGTGAAATCCGACGTTCCCCTGGTCGTGTGGATATCCTGTGCAATGAAACCTAGACCCGTACGAGTGCGGCAAGTTACCCGCCAAAACCTGAAGCGAGGCAGCCCCCTTCAGCAAAGTGAATGGACCACCCAGCACTTCACGGAATCCGGTAACTTGAGCACCCCTCCTTGGGTCAACCTGTACCCCCTACGAGTGCAGCGAATAGCCCGCCAATTCTAAAGTAAAGCCCCCTCCATCTCAAAGCTATGAGATGCGGGCCCATTGCCCTCTAGAACCCGGCTATCCGTGCACTCCACCGTGGGGTAATTCTAGTACAGAAAAGAAAATATATACAACGGGTACATCGACGTCAACCCGGTCATGCCCCAAAAGAATAATATACAAATAGGCAGTGACGGCTGTCCACATGTCGGACGCTCGCCCTGCGATATCAAATGTACAAATATATCCAAACTGCACTAACATTGCACCAAGCTATCCACCACGACAAATCCACAACATTACAGCACAATACAGAACATCAACGTGAATGTCACGTTCGCAAACCCGTCTAAAAGAGCTATAGCAATTAGACAAGATTTACCGCTCGAATGACTTTCACGGTCGCAGATAGTAATGTAAGTACTGTGAACTAACATATTTAAAATTCCGATCGACAAAACATCCCAAAGTGGCCCCAAGTGCAAATCCAGCACTCAAATAAATCTGGGCCTAAACAAAATATTCCAGAAACCACAATTCCATATAAAAGACATCCAGAAGAAAAATGAAGCTCTGAGCCTACATTTCCACCGCGGATCCGCGGCAAACATGCCAGTTCTGCCGCGGTCCCGTGGCATAATGATGGGATCGTGCTTTCAATTTCTTCAGGGGTCTTAGAAAAGCCTGCACGATTTTCTGACATACTGAAAATAATTTTTCGACCACCAAAAAATTTCGACAGAAACTTTGTGAATGGAATTGTGGTTTTGGAAATTTCGTTCGATCGATATTTTAAACATGTTAGAACAAGCTAGTTAGGGTAAATGGCGTGGCTCTGATACCATGTAGGTCTACGGTAGCGCCTCGGCCGTCAATCCGTGGCCAAACGCGGAACAAAAACTTTTCTGAACTGGCGCTAACTCAGACTTTCACCCGGATCGAACCATTAACCTATACTAGCAAACTACAACGAAGTTTAGAATGCCTATACCGATCGATCCGTGTCCTTCGGCCTTTCGCCATCATCCTAAGCTCCTCGCGGCATCTCCGATCTCTCTCGATCTCCGGTCTCCTCGTCGAAGTAGCACCACATCTAGAAATCTTTTTACGGGCTCCCGCTTCAAACCGAAGCAACTCGGACATGAAGTTTGCTAGCCGACATGTCCAAGGTGATGTAGAAAATGTGTGTGATAACTTTGTCTCATACACTCAATGATTCTCAACACATGAGATGGAATGAGTGGAGGTTAAAGAAGAAGCCATTGGAGAGGAACTTGTGAGCTCAAGAGAAGAAAGAAGAAGAAGAGATTTTGTTTGCTTATTATGTGAGATGAAAATGAGAGAGCACTAGCATAATAATCTCAAGAGCTCACCCCACTACTTAGTGTCTGCCCTCTCTCTCTCTCTCTCTCTCTCTCTCCATCTCAATCTCACCCAATAAAAACAATAATTAAATGGACATTGCACAAAAAATGATACCATGAGTCACCAAATTGCACATGCCTCATTTAATGCCCTTAATCATGACTTGGGCTCATAATTTCCACCAATAAACATTAATCCAAATGTTTATAACACTAAGTAGAATGTCATCTTCTTAAAGAAAACTCGTGACGGATCATAAGGATACCCCTCATCTGTATATACATACCTGGATATGCATTCCAACTGAATGCGAATATAACGAGACGAAAGTAATCCAACAATTCTAATACTAAGATCCGGCTTAATCTAAAGCCCACTAGTATGATCCGTCCAATCATGATCCGTGCACAAGTGTACGTATATGATCGAACCCTGCCATAAAACCATACGGTCTCTACAACGTTTTGCCCGAACTTGGGAAACATTCTGTGGGGAACTCTAAAGACTCGTCAATACATTGGCAGTAAGTTTAACCACAAGCACGTTAGTGGTACTAGCTGTACGTAACGGCTACCAAGGTATTTAGCAAAGGGAGGCCGGCGAGCGAACTCATCCTAAAACCCTACTGAGCCTGTCAGTGACAATATCCGTAAAGTCCGGTCCGTTCGTCTATGAGTATCACATATCGGGCCTAGGGGCTGGTAAACGTCAGGCCCCCAATAGCGGTATAAGTCATGTCGGAGTGTAGCCCAGAACACCCTGAGATACTACTGGAATACCTACCAGTAAATCTCACTTCCCTTAGCCAAGGACTTCATGTAATGGCAGTCCTAGACACAGCGCGATCTCACCCCCAATACCGGGAGAGACGAATCCCCTGCCGATCTGCTCACTGCCTCCAAGTGGCGAGGGACTGTACCCAACTAAAACCTGTTTGCACGACTCCTTTGAGCCGTGGTAGGGTAGTAATCAAAGCACAGTGGGAACTCACATGAGACAAATGACGATCTCAGGTCGATAGACAAACCTGTACACATATCACCAGGGAACTGCTATCTGACGTCAGGTATAATACCAACTAGCATGTTCCCGGCGAGTCCTGTCCGGTGTACTCATAACCCAATGAGCACCTGTATACGTCTTAGGTGATCCAACTGACACCAATGTCTTGTGAGACTGGCCATCGCCTCTCGTCGGGGTCTCGATCGTATACACTAGTCTACTCATGGAGTATCGATGCCCAGTCTCGAAACTTCCACGACTAGGGACACTTTAAGGATGTACTTATAGACTACCCAACTCTCACGTATATGATCGCCATCTTACTGCTGGTAGTCAAGCAAGAATCCTAAAGGCTCTATCAACGTGTAATAGTGATCTGTAATATCACCTAAAGCATATACACGATGATAAAGACAAACTAGATAGCATACTATCATCTCGGGTAAGACTGTCCTACTGGCATAGGTCCTCCCTCAATCATTAGAATCACGTGCCTGCGATCCAATAATTGACTTTGAGGGCACTATATCCAACATGTAAGTACCTTCGCGTGGATTCCTAGACGACGAAGCACATCGACTACGGCTGGACAAGGAGTTCCGCAGGTGAGTAGATTTATATCTACGGGAGAAGTCTGGTGGACGGCGTATAGCACCCCCGCAAACATTGATATGTGATTTATAGTTTTGAGACAAGATATGCCACGACTTAAGGCTATTGTTAAAGGTTTTAGTGTGAAATGATATGATTGATAATGATGTCTCGAATTGATATATGAGGATATGAAACATGAATGTAAATCACAATATATATAGATATGTAGTTTCAAGAGAATAAGTATGAGATTATAGTGGCATGTTATGAGGTCGATAAATACGACATGAGATTAATTAAATGACTTGATGTGAGATATTGATGTGATGAAAAGAGTATACGATGAGATATGATGACTTGGTTGATATGTCGTTATACGGATGCGAGTCGATATGAGATAATTGATACCTTGACCTTTCTTTGAATTCACATAACAATATACAATTCAAAGAAAATCATGTATTGTTTTAAAAACCCGGTTTCTCTTGATATGATATTTCGAGACGTCCACCATGTTTTTTTTCGGTTCTGAGATTGGTATGTGAAACCCGATTCGAGGAGCGGTAGGCACCGTCTGCGGGTACATGGTGGACCCGGTAAGGGACCCTGGGCAAGAAATGATTGTCGTGGAGTAGCCGATGAGCCTGGCAGAGAGAACACTACCTACCGGTGATAGTATTTGGGCTCGGCGGTTATCTGGAGGATACCGACTCGAGTCGTGAGATGATATGGGCCGATCCGGACTGACGGAGCCCGTGGGCCGACCGAACTGACAGAGCCCGAGATATGTGGATTTACGTGTCAATATTGGACACGGGTTTCATGATGTTTCGAGTGTCGATGTTGGACACTCATTTTGATGTGTCGTTGATGGACACACGTTGGTTGATATCCTCATATTTACATGCATATGCTTTCATGATATTTACATGCATATGCTTTCATGATATTTACATGCATGATGTTGATGTGTCATTGATGAACACGTAGATGTTATCCACATGTAGACAGCATTGATTATATTGTTAGCACATATACAGATACGGTCACCCTAGATATCATAGTATTACATTTATGATATAGTTGACCTAGGAATAGTTGTTTTATTCGATTTCTACCTGATGATGTTTTCTACTCACGAGTTGGCAACTTACCCCATTGTGCCGCAGTTTTTGCAGGTTGACCGCATGGATCAGTAACGGCATCGCTGGCACACAGCTTGCATTCGGGTGATTTGCTTTGGTAGGTGAAACATATTGGATCGTGCCACTCTTGTATTTATTATTCCTATTGTATCTAGTCAACTCCATCAATCAGAAACTAGTATTTGTATATTTAGTAAGACTTAGAAAGACTTGAGTCTGCGAGACTTAGAGCGATGGGGTATGTTCGCTATTGGTGGTTTTGATGTCTTGCTTTATCATTTTCCTTTGTGTTGATCTTCGCCGTTGGGCGTCGTATACTTACATTTATGACTTGCGTGGTTGTGATTCCGCCGATTGGTGAAGGGCTAGATCCCGCTTGGGGATGCCTTTTATATTATTATGTATATGTGGTTTTGGATCAAAATATACAAGGGAGGTGCTGCCCAAATTTTTAAAAGACGAAACATGTTTTTTTCAACTAGTAAAATCCACTTGCATTTTTCATGTTCCATTAACTATGCATTTAAGAAAACGTTTGATTTCATCATACCTTTATTTCAAAACTTCATCTCTTTTATTTTCTTTAAAAAGGTTTATATTTCTGGGCTTCGGCTTACTTGAGTTACGTTACGCCTTTAGACGTTGCGTGATTTAAGTGCCGGTCACGAACTAAATTTCGGGTCATGACAAAGTTGGTATCAGAGCAAGGTTTAACCTTAGTTCAAGTCCATGTTTGACTATGCGGAGTTTAGGGCGTGTATATATTTCGGAACCTAGGCTTGACCTTACGGAACTTAGACTTGAAAGGGGGGGTATTAAACCCGAACTTTCGTTACATAGACTGACCCTGATTGATGGAGTAGGTAACTCAAGTTGAATAACGTACCGTGTGTATGTTCTGCGGCATACTTACGACACGATACTCCGCTTAAGTGACCTTAGAATATACATATCTTGAGACTTGTGGTTTTATTCGTTCCAATGATCATACTCTCATTGATTCTGTTCCTCCTTATGATCATGTATCCATTATGGATCTGTTGATTCCTTTCATTCCTTTGATCAATCTACATCGATACATGCTCGAGATTCCTGTCACCATGTTTGAGCACAGATTGAGCTGCTGCTAGTGATGCGGTCAGGGGGAGCTCGTCATGGACGAGGACTGACCATCGTGTTTTCCGGTGACATGGGAACGCATCGATTTAGTGTTTGTGTTGTGACCTCTCGTTTGAGGCGAGTGTTCGGTTTTGCACCAGATGATCGAGCCACTGATAGAGGCTGCCTGTTGTGAGAGGACTGTTGATGTACATCCTACCTTAAAGATCGTGATGTTGTCTACTGTGTAGACAGATGACCGAGTTGTTGCTGAGATTGATGGGATGCCGCCTCCAGACTTTATGAGCTGAGATCACTGGAGCTTTCAGGCACAGATGCGACAGAAGATAGCTAGTCTATCTTGAGTTGAGTTGAGCGACTGAGATGATTCGTCTGATTTGATGCGCCGACGCAGGCTCAGTTAAGTTGAAGATTTCCAATGTGGAGAATCTTATTCTGATCTAGAGTAGATCGATCCAGAGATGACGTTGTTCCTTAGATGATCCGATAGGAGATCAGTAAGTTGACCAGCTTCAGATAGAGGACCTCATCCAGATGCGTTGTGAGTTGATCGAGAGCGGACGAATATAGAGTATTCCTCCGATGGTTGGGACGAGTTCCCGAGGACGTGTTCGGTTAGATATCTTCCACAGAGTGATGAAGATACCGAGTTCGTAATTTCAAGTTCGTGTGAGGGACTCCGGAATGACTGTAGCCGAGAACCTTTGCAGTACGCAGATAGCATGACGTGACGTCGAAGTGGACGATAATAAAGACGAGTGGAAAAAGAGGTTCGTGTGAGATGTTAACGAGCTGTTGTTACTCCCCGTTGAGATTAGAGATCTGATATGTATACAGAGGCATTGGGATACGGCCAGTTCTCGAGGAAATGCTGTGCTGAGAACGCAGATGCCCAGAAAATGAGAAAAGATTATGTAAGAGTACCAGCCTCCGTATAGTTTGGCATAGGCGAGATTGGATGAGACCTTGAGCAGGTTCCTTCCAGGACACTGCTGCGATAAGATTTGCACTCAGGATCAGTTGTGTCACGTGTATTCAGAGGGCCAGAGGCCAACGCCAGTGTGGTGCTGCTTTACGAGTGGTCATGCTGATTGGCCGAGAGATGACCAGAAGAGTGCCAGAGTGGAATCGTTTCCGTTAGCACACCTGACCGGGCCGATGAGCCAATGGATTGCGAGATTTGTAATCCATAAAGAAAACGAGAACCCAGAAACAGAGGACGCCAGACCGTGAGCAGAAGGCAAGCGGATGTTCTTGCTCTGCCAGTTTTGGGCGCACCGGCATTTTTTGACATTGTAGGAGGTGTACCTCAATGTCATTTGTTGCAATTTGCGTTTGTGATCCGAGTATCACGCTTATATCGCTTGTATTTGAGTTTTGATGATTGAGTTTCATGATATGGTTTTCGTGCACCATGGCTGCACCTACTGGGTATTTATATTTTGTGCATAGTTATTGCACTTGATTTATGTTTTATACACCATTGTGTTGGTTGATGACTTATGCATATCTATTGCACGTGATATCGATTTGTGCCTTGGCTGCATGTACTTATGATTTTGGATTTCGATACTATCGATTTGATTTTGTGCATGTGGTACGCACTCAATTTGATTTTTGTACTTGGTATAGCTCACATGTGCTTGCAGTGCATTGATACTGTTTTGTGCATGCAGTTGCCCACGTTTATGATTTTATATACCTTGGTACACTCGGTGTTGCTTTTTATACGCATTTGAGTTATTGATGAGTTTTCGTGCATTGGTTGCACCGGATTTGTATTCCGTGCACCTGTTGCACCAGATTTGTATTTTGTGCATTTGTTGCACTAGATTTATATTTTGTGCATTGGTTGCACCAGATTTGTATTCCGTGCATTGGTTGCACTAGATTTATACTCCGTACATTGGTTGCACCCGATTTATGTCTTTGAGCATTTGTTTCACCAGATTTATGTTTTTGTGCGCGTTTGCACTTGACATTCATTTTCGTGCGCTTTACTGCACCAGGCATTTTTACGGACTAGACGCGCTGGGGTTGGATTTTTGCGCACATTAGGCGCTTGGTATTGGATTTTGCGCGCATCGGTTGCACTTGAGTTAGATTTTATTCGTGCATATCGGATGCACTTGACCGAGATTTTATTCGTGCATATTAGATGCATTTGATTTAGATTTCATTCGTGCATAACGGATGCACTTGATTTGGATTTTCGCGCAAGTTGGGCGCATGATATGAGATGTGATTTTATGCACACCGGATGCACTCGATTGGGATTTTCATTCGTGCAGGTTAGTTGCACTGGATTGAGATTTTCATGCACTATAGATGCACTAGATGTTGTTGTCGTGCACATCCGTTGTACTGGACAGATGCTTTCGTGCACACCCATTGCACTTAGTTTTGATTTTGTGCATATCGTGGCACTTTTATTGGATTTGATTTCCGTGCGCACCATACTCACGTGATTGTTGGATACGCTTTTTGAGGCTGATTTTGCTCTTGAGCACTTTGTTTTTATGATGGGCACTATATTATGTAGTAGCCGAAGAAGACTGATCTGAAGACAGTATCTGAGTATTTTGCATTCATAAAAAGTTTACCAAGATTCTTTCAAAAAGGAGCTATAGTCTCGCTATTTCCTACATGTCCGCGAGCGACACGAACGTTACAAAGGAAAACCTTTTGGGATATTTCAAAACGGCGGAGCGTATATTTGAGCAAAACATATATGAACGTATATTTAATACTTTACAAATGAGCGTCCGTCACTTGTGCCATGATTTACTCATCACGCGGCAATTCAGAAAAGATTTTGCATGTGTTTTATTTTGTTTTAGGAGATTTTTCCAAGGATGTGTACTATACACGTATTATAGTATTTGACTAGTGCATATTGGATTTCAGTAGTGCATTTCGAGATCTGTATCTCTTTTGTAACTCCGATGATTTGCGTGACGCATGACGGAGTTCGATTTTGAGTTTCATACTCGTTTTCAGGCGCACACGATGCGCTGTGATATTTCTGTATCTTCCGTGATTTCGGAGCCCCGTGATTTGAGCTGATTATTGAAATGTTTTAGTATTTGGGGGTTTAAATTTAAATTCAGAGACCGAATTTATTTAAGGGGGAAGATTGTAATATTTCAGAAAATATAAAATATTATTTTGGGAATTTAATATTAAAATAATATATTTCATGAAAACTATTCGATTTGTGAATTTGGGGTTTTCGTAAAAAGGTATAAATATATACCAATATTTGGGAAATAATTGGAGATTTAAAATGAATTATTCATTTAAAAATATATTTATCGGATTTTGGCATTTTTATAATTAATTATATGCAGGTTTAAATTAAACTTGATTAGTACACTACTAATCGTGATTAGGCTAAATCCGTATTTTTATACATTTTCCATGGTTAGTGCACCATGTCATGTTGCAATTTGGATACATGTTGTATTAGTGTGCTTGTTGATATTTGGTTTTAGAAGAGAGAAGAAAAAGAAAAGAGATGACATGCGAGTGCATTATTGAGGAAAGAGAGAGGGGGAACCATATAATGGCATGTGAGCATACCATGAGAGAGAGTGAGAGTGAGAAAGAGAGAGAGCCCTTGACCAATTCTTCATTACGTTCTTCTTCATTTTTATTTCCTCAACTCCTCCTTCATCTTCTTCATCTCTTCCTCTACCTCCTCTACCTCCATGGATCACCTCAAAAACCTTGCTAAAACCCTATACTCACTTCATTAAAAAGGTGCATAACTTCACCCTCAACCCATTGGACCTTTCAAAGTTGGATTTTGAAGACTTTGAGCAACATAAGAAAATTCTTGAGTTGCCAAATGAGGTATACTTCCTATCTTTAGTTAAGTAATTGTCACGACCCGAAAAGTACGGAACATGACAGGGACTTAAATTACGAAACGTCTCGAGGCGTACGTAATCTATGTAAGCCAAAACCCAGAAATCAAAACCAAAGAAGCAGTAGAGTGAAGGAAAAACCAATTTAAAGCAAGTAGTTTTAACAACATAGGCCGAAGTATGTATTTTTAAAATCTAAAGTATTTTCTGAAAATTTCGGCAGAGTCTCCTTTGTAAATACTGGCCCCCAAACGGGATACAACATGAATAGTATACGAAATAAATAAAAAGGCATCCCCAAGCGGGAGCTAGCTCTTGGTCTATCGACGGTCACAACCACGCAAGCAATATAATATACAACGCCGAAGGACGAGGATCAAAACTCAAAAGAAAATCCAAAATCAGCATGAAAACCATAATAATACAACGCGCGACTCTAAGGTCGAAATAATAACAAGTCTGGTCTTTTATCTCTATCAAATATACAATCTGGCTGATGGAGTTTTACTAGATACAACTGAAATAACAAATATACAATGGTGGTCCTGATTCAAAGAACCCACCTGTCAAAGCAATCACCCGGAAGGAACAGTGTGCCAGCAAAACCGTAATGAACCTGTACGGCAAAACCTGCAAGGAGCTGTGGCACAACGGGGGTGAGTTGCCAACTCGTGAGTAGAAAACATCTACGAGTAGAAATCCCATGCATGACGCTATCCTAGGTCAACACGATCAATATATATAACCTCAAAATGATAAGTCTGAAGCATGAAAAGGTGGCAAGGGTAAACATCTATACATAAGTGTAATCCCATATGCTCGTGTCGGTGCCTCAGGTAGAAATGTATCATATGTATGAGGTACAAATGTAATGTAATGAAAACAGAATACATGTAAATGAATAAACTGTTTTCTTTCTTTAGTGAGATTTTCTGTAATTTAAAATGAGGTATTATCAATAAATCAATATAAATCAGTGCCTAGCATCGACACAAAACATAAATCTCAATATCCAATATCCTCCATGTCTCAAATCTCAAAATATCAGTGTCTCAAATCTCAATATCTAGGGCTCTATCAATCCGGACCGGCCCATATCATCAATCTCACGACCACGAACTGTATCCTCCGGATATCCGACGCGCCAAGTAAAATCACCGGTAGGCAGTCTGCCCCTGCCGGGCTCATCATCCACCATGAAATCACTCTTGCCCCGGGGTACCATACCGGGTCCACCATGTACCCGAGACGGTTCATACGTCTCCTCGAATCGGGTCTCGAAATCCATCTCATAACCGAGAAAACATCATGGTGGACGACTCATACATCACGAGAAAACCGCACTTTTCATTTTAAAAAGAGAGAGAGAGAAGTTTATATATATTCTTGCGGTTTTCCCGCAAATCCAGGAATCTCATGAAAATCCGAAATCCAATCATCAATAGCAAGTAAACAGTGAATATCGGCATAAAACTCCGTAATACTGCATAGCAGTGAATAATAATTTGCATGAAATAGCAAGTAATAACTGCAATGTCTAAACTAGCATATAAAGGCGAGTACGCTAATACCATGTTGAACTATCAGTTACAAGCTATGTCAATGAGTAATATTCTCTAAAGTGTACGTGACATGGCAATTACCGATGATGATGTGTGTGAGCCGGCAAGTAAGTGTGCGTGGAACATACGCATCATCGGTAATGGTGTTGGTGTCCTGATAGCATGATCTCAATAATGGAACATGAAAAACACAATATAAGCATGAGATGCGATGCGAACTGCAATAATATGTGGGAGATGAATAATAAACATAATGATAACTAATCTGCATTTATATAAATATGAGTCATACAGTTTTGCCATTTGAAATAATACGAATCATGGTGTTTTGAAAATAAGGGCTACGGTGTTTTTAAGAGAAGATTCATCCTTTGAAATATCCGTAGAATCCCTTGTCCCGTCTTTGAAATACACACAATTCGTTAGTTTTTGAAATAGGTATGAGTCGAATCTAATCTTTCATTTACAAGTACACTACAGGACCAAACTAAACAGGCTGATCGAAAGGTAAGGAAACCGCCTAACATCTGAGTCGATACATACATATACATATAAAAGTCGGTGATCCCGCCTCAATAGTATCCCAAACGATACCCTAATATAATATGACATCCTCGAGTCAAGAGTAGGGATCTATCATCAATATATAGCTCGTACGGTAAATCCGTCGTACGGCCTCCCAAATCTGGGTACGGATCAAATGTCACAACTATCACATTATTCATCCGGTATCCTCTTTATCAAATATCATGATCCGGGGTATTGATCTACGTCTAGTACAATACTGATACCATCTATGTAAATGCATGCGTGTATATGAAAACACCATGTCGAAAGGACCCGCTAAAACATCATGTCGTATCTCGAATACGAACCCTGTCATATCACCGATCTCACGGCCTCAAGCCCAATCTCATCGACTCATCTCCAATCCCAAGTACTATCCTCATAATCCATGTATACGTATACGTATATATATATATAGTCCCATACCCATGTGTGTGTGTGTGTATACATATCCCCATATACGCACATGTAAATAGATGTATGCAAATGCGTGTGTGCGTGTGGGTGTGAACCTATTCTAGGGCTCGCGACTAAGAAGCTATGCTAGTTTACTTCTAATTAACATAAACTAAACCATGAACACAATAATCATCTCTTGATAAACATCCACGTATCATGAATCACATATATAACATATATATATATATATATATATCATAACTATACTACGAACTGCGGGGGCGCTATACGCCATCCACAGGACTTCCCCCGTAGATATATATCTACTCACCTGAGCTTCGCTCGCCGGTGCCGACGTCGCCACGCGCTTTCTTGTCGTCTCAAAGTCCACATCAGGGTACCTACATGTCACAAGGTATCGTATCGCATAAAAACCCAATTCGAAATCAAAACGGCATACGAAAACCAAATCGGCACGCGTATCACGCATAGGTCAAAACCTATCGCCTACATATGCAAGAATAGCCAAACCAACCCTCGGTGTCGATGTACAAACGTCAAACCATCGATAAAAACCCAAACACCCCAATCGTGTTTTCACAATCACTAATTTTAATATTAAGTAAATTGCAACTCATCAAAACCCCAAAATAAATCAAATCGATTTATTTCCGAAAACCTAAAAAGCACTTAATTATCGTTTTAATTCGAAACTTGATATTTTAACAAAACTAATGGCCATAATATCCACTAAATATCATAACTAAGTCATATAAACAATTTCTATAATTTAATCTCATCAATTTTTATAAAACCCAAAATTCTAGTTTGCAATTTTATCCAACTTTAACAATTTCAAGTAAAAATGCACAAAACAACAACTAAGCTTGGGTTTGCATGAACTAAGGTATTAAACTACAATTTAAAATGTTAATAATGTCATGAATACCCTAATTAGATTTTTATCTTAATTATTTTCATAGTTTATAACAAACCTAGTTTGCTAAAAAAGCTTAATTTGGACATTTTACAAGTAACAATTTATGATTAGCAACTAAATTAGTTTTAACAAGTCTTAAGATGCTAGCCTACATTATACAACCCTAATCAAAATACTCAAAACCCTAACTTGATCCAAACTCTTTTCTAGAATTTCCAAATCTTGAAATTAAAACCTAATTAAGCATCTCATTAGCTAAAATTGAAGTAATAACAAACAATTTAACAAAAGTGTCAAGATTTATACCTCACAACCCATTGATCAAATTTGAAATCTAGCCTCTCAAATTACCATCTTGTTCCCTAGATCCATACTAGAATAGCCAAGTAAAAATGGGTAGGGATTAGATTTTGATTTTGTGGGATTTTTGGTGGATTTTTGATGCATTTTGTGAGGGTTTTTGATGAGGAAATGAGATGGGGGAAATGAGGGGCTGCTGTTGAGGGGAAAAGGGGAGGGCTCGGCCAGAAATTAGGAGGTGAGGAGAGAGAGTGAGGGTTGAATGAGTCATACACTACCCAAGTCAACAAGTCCAAGCTTTATTCTTTATCATTTCCTTTTTTTCATTTCTTGTTTTACTTTTCTTTTAACTTGAAGTGGGGAAACTTGGGGAATGGGACAGCCCATACTTCGGCCAGCACATGGGGAGGGGGATGAGAGGGTGTGGGTGAGGAAAGAAAATGATAAATATTATACCCCAATTTCTATTTACACTAATTTCACTATTTAAGCCTTTTTCTTCGATATTTTCTAACACCGTTTGACAATTTCATTTCATTTCAAAAATAATATTTTACATGTTAGTGTAGTGTGTTATGATGCACAAAATTTGTATTAACCCATTCCAATTTGTAATTTTCCCTAATTAAATGTATTAGTGACGGCTTAAAATAATATTAAATAATTAATTTCGGAAAAAAATTCAGTAAATTAGAAATTTTACAAGTGGCTCAATAAACACCAAATACTAGCAATTACATAGCTAGAATATATATATTTAATTTTATATTAAAAGATATTTATATCTTGATTTTTACGGAAAACACCAGTTAATTTACCGATTATTCGAAATTTCACCTAAACGATTTTCAAAACGTTACAGTAATTATATTTAGTATATCCTAAATGTAGTTTAGAGTTAAACAAGTGTGGATTGTGATCTTAGAAATTTCCTAGATGAGGTTTAGGGTTTGAGTTGTGTTGTGGTGATGTGTTGTGGCTGTTTACAAGACTTTAGTGTTGATTTTCCTGACCTGGGCCATAGAATCAAACCCAATACACGAACTTAGAAACTACCCGTGTCAGTTTTGTGACATTTTATTGGCCTACAGGGAATCTGGAGCAACCTAAGATGTTTATGAGGAAAACTAGCAACATCACTGACCTAGATTAACCACTAAAATGCACCACCAAAATACGAACCCAAATTTCCTCTGTACGGCCGGCGAGCTCGGATTTGTGGGCATTATCGCCGGATTTCTAGTGTGTTCTGGTGTTGAGTTTTTTTCCTGTACATCACTTACCCTGTAAGCTATCCCTGTACTTGCTTGTTTAGTCCCAATTGACCTGAGCCAAAATCTGGGAGCATATTGGGTTGGTTTTGGTTAAGTTTTCCCGATATTGGAATTATTGGTTTTGATATTTGATATTGTATTTGGTCGTTGGATATTTGTACGTCAACGATGAGAGTTGTTTGGTTGTTTTTGCATGCGTAGGTTATAGGTTCTAACCTATAGGCAATTTGTGCGCCGTATTGGATTTCGGAAATTGATTTTAATAAGCATTGCGATTGTGTATTAATTGTAGGTACCTTCGCGTGGATTCCAAGACGACGAAGCACATCGACTACTGCTGAACAAGGAGTTTCGCAGGTGAGTAGATTTATATCTACAGGGGAAGTCGGGTGGATGGCGTATAGCACCCCCGCAAATATTGATATGTGATTTATAGTTTGGAGACAAGATATGCCACGACTTAAGGTTATAGTTAAAGGTTTTAGTGTGAAATGATATGATTGATAATGATATCTCGAATTGATATATGAGGATTTGAAACGTGAATGTAAATCACGATATATATAGATATGTAGTTGCAAGAGAATAAGTATGAGATTATAATGGCATGTTATGAAGTCGATAAATACGACATGAGATTAATTAAAAGACTTGATGTGAGATATTGATGTGATGAAAAGAGTATACGGTGAGATATGATGACTTGGTTGATATGTCGTTATACGGATGCGAGTCGATATGAGATAATTGACACCTTTGTCGGTCTCATGATATGAGATTGATATGGATGTGACCTGAGAGATATGTATATATGTATATAATGATGTGAATAATGAGTGATATGCCGTACGAGAGGTTAGGTCCGTACCCTCATTGTCATATAGGTTGATAGAATCCCTAATTGTTTAATACCGCCGTACGATGAATTACCGTACGTGATGAGTTTTATCTGATGATTTATCCATAACCTTGACTAGAGGATGCCGTACAATGGATTATACCGTACGTGATATTGTGAGGCTGGATGCCGATTGATAGATTCACCGACTCGGATATGTTATAGCGTATACCTTATAGCATTTCTCTTACGATGTACTTTATGCTACGTTCATGATATTCTCATTGCATTACATATATACCTGTGCCAGTACACCTACACCATTATCGATGATGCGTATGTTACACTTACACAGATTGCCGGCTCACACACTTTCATCATCCATAACTGCTATGTCACTTATACAGTAGAATTGCCACATCATTATGCTATGTTGCATGATATACTTGCTATGCTCACATCACTATACCATGTCGCACGATATACTTAATATGCTCACATTTCTGTTCTATGTTTGCATATATCATGCTTTATGATTTTACGCATTGAGATACTGTTTTCATGAGATTTTGGGTTTGAGAACCGTGGTTGTATTTCAAAGGAAATCATGTATTGTTTTAAAAACCCGGTTTCTCTTGATATGTTATTTCGAGACGTCCACCATGTGTTTTCTCGGTTCTGAGATTGGTATATGAAACCCGATTCGAGGAGCGGTAGGTACCGTCTGCGGGTACATGGTGGACTCGGTAAGGTATCCCAGGGCAAGAAATGATTGTCTTGGAGTAGCCGATGAGCCTGGCAAAGGGAACACTACCTACCGGTGATAGTATTTGGTCTCGGCGGTTATCCGGAGGATACCGACCGGAGTCGTGGGATGATATAGGCCGATCCGGACTGACGGAGCCCGAGATATAAGGATTTACGTGTCGATGTTGGACACGGGTTTCGTGATGTTTCAAGTGTCGATGTTGGACACTCAGGTTCCATGATTTTTATTTGTAGTTGATGGACACACGTTGGTTGATATCCTCATATTTACATGCATATGCTTTCATGATATTTACATGCATGATGTTGTTGTGTCATTGATAGACACGTAGATGTTATCCACAAGAAGATAGGCATTGATTATATTATTGGCACATATGCATATACGGACACCCTAGATATCATAGTATTACCTTTATGATATAGTTGACCTAGGAATCGTTGTTTTATTCGATTTTTACCTGATGATGTTTTCTACTCACGAGCTGGCAACTCACCCCCGTTGTGCCATAGTTCTTGCAGGTTAACCACATGGATCAGTAGCGGCATCGCTGGCACACAGCTTGCATTCGGGTGATTTGCTTTGGTAGGTGGGATATATTGGATCTTGCCACTCTTGTATTTATTATTCCTGTTGTATCTAGTCAACTCCATGAATCAGAAACTACTATTTGTATATTTAGTAAGACTTAGAAAGACATGAGTCTGCGAGACTTAGAGCGATGGGGTATGTTCGCTATTGGTGGTTTCGATGTCTTGCTTTATCATTTTCCTTTGTGTTGATCTTCGCCGTTGGGCGTCGTATACTTATATCTGACTTGCGTGGTTGTGATTCCGCCGATTGGCGAAGAGCTAGCTCCTGCTTGGGGATGCCTTTTATACTATCATGTATATGTGGTTTTGGATCAAAATATACAAGGGAGGTGCTGCCCAAATTTTTAAAAGACGAAACATGTTTTTTTTTCCAACTATTAAAATCCACTTGCATTTTTCATGTTCCATTAACTATGCATTTAAGAAAACGTTTGATTTCATCATACCTTTATTTCAAAACTTCACCTCTTTTATTTTCTTTTAAAAGGTTTAGATTTCTGGGCTTCAGTTTACTTGAGTTACGTTACGCCTTTAGACGTTGCATGATTTAAGTGCCGGTCATGAACTAAATATCGGGTCGTGATACTTCACTAATTTCTTTTGCAAGAAATTCCTTTTCTAAAAAGATGGCGAGTCAGGAACAAAACAACTTTTGATCCTGAAAATGGTAGAAGTTAAACCCTTACAAAATCTTAGGAATAACCCAAAAACTGCACATTATCGAAACATGCCTCAAGTTTGTCCAGATTCTGTTTTTAAACATAAACCGGATAACTCCATATCTTAACAACCTCAAGATATGTTCTCATTCTATATCACATATAGAATCACAGGCAAAAATTTAGATGGAACCATATTCAATTGGTATGCAGCGTTTCCAGTGCATATCCCCTAAATGAAAAGGCATCTCAGCAATACTCATCATAGGACACACCATATCCAATAGGGTACGAGTCAACCTCTTCGATAATCTATAATACTATGGTATATACGGAGGAGTAATCTGAGTGAGAATCAAATTCTCAATTTAGACAACTTCAGAATGCCGAGCATAAGTATCTACATTTTCGATCACTTCGAAGAATTTTGATACTTCCAATGTCTGGTTCTCTACTTTATTGTTATTCTCTATGAACTTCTCAAAATATTTGGACTTTACATTTCAACAAGAATGCGTCTAAAACCAGAGAACTCATAGTTAAACGGAATGAAGTATGAGTACCAACCCCTTATCCGTGTGAACATCGGACAACATACATCACTATATATAAGTCCTATGAGTTCACTAACTCATACTCCATGTGTTGTAAGTTGAAAACTATATTTTGGTTAAGAATGTCTATACCGTTATCTTTATGCACCTTACCCAATAAACAATTGATAAAGGTAAATGTTCAGAACATATTTTTTTAAAATTTATATCCCTAATAGAAACAATTGCTATTAGGGAATAAAGAGACGAATATATCAGTTTTCAAAAAAATGTGCATAACAACGGTTATTCAAAACCAGATATTTGCCGCTAGGCAAAACTAGGTGATTTTCCCTAATAGCAACAATTGCTCCGGTTTCCAACCTTGAGGATCAAATCACCCTTTCTCAATATTCTACTCCTTTTCAGCATTTGTAACGCCTTACAGATGTGGTATTTCTAATTTGGTATCCATATACCCAGAAGTCAGAATTAATTGAGAAACAGTTTTCAATTACAACCATACAGGAAAAATGAAACATAAAAATGTTTCATGGGGATGGCCGGGTATTCCAAGTAATGCCTTTTCCACTACCCAGGCTCATGACTGTAGTTGCATTTTCCTTTACTTTCACTTCAACCCCTTTATATGTCTCTCTATCTTACCTTCTGTATACCGATCTTAGGCTAGTTGGTTTTCTTCTTACACTTCCTGTCAGCTCCAGTATCAGGATTGAAAGAAGACTATCCAACAAGCGTAACTGGTATATTCTCCTTATTTAAGGAGCTCTCAAACATTAGATAAGGAGGAAAGGAGAGATAAATGAATACAATTCACTTTCTCCAGAACCAGTAGCCATCCTCGGACTAAAAAAATTTCTTCGAGTTCGTATCTAACTATATAAGATAGCTTTTACAAGCAATATGGATCCCTGTATATGATACATAGGGTTATAGGAAAACAAAGTGGAAGTAGAAGGGGAAAGGATATATGCGACTTCGCCGCGAATTAGTGCAATCATGACATTCCAAAGCCAGTGATTGTCAAAAGATTCGGTTAACTTAGTTTATGAGTTTTAGTTTAAGGTTAGTTATGATCGCTGCCAGAGAGAGAGAGAAAAGAAACACTCTGTATGTGCTCTTTCAAGGTTAGATTGGTTTATTAATTTATTTAATCAGGATGGCTCCCACTGTTTCATTGAATTCTCCTTCAAACCCTAAAAGGAGAACTATCCGGGATCATGTACATCCACAAGTACACTAACCGGTCAGCCAGGCCAGTGCATGTACATTAAAAGAGGTCCCTGGTGCTTTCGCATGGACCCAATTAAATAACCCTGTTTCCTAAGAGATGTAAACTCATAAACACCTTTCTAGACACCTAATGGGTTAGCTAATTGTGAAGTGAAAATCTCCCGAGAGTAACTATTACTCATAGTAGGAATTGATTGTTATGAGATTCTGCGTGTTCAAGTTTAGTTAATTACCGCAATCAAAACGGTTTCGCTTGTAGCTAGCCGGTTGAGTACGGGTCGTCTGCAGGGAGATAGGAATCTTTTTCTATGTACTTTAACGAGTTAAGTCCAAAAGTCCAGATTTGTTTGTGATTAACTAAGTGTTAAAATGATATGTAAAGAGAGCTTGTTAGGGTTAGGATTAGGTTAATTTGAGTTAGGAGTCGCTCACTTCTTTCGTTGCCACTCTTAATATCGGTGTTACGGTAATCGGCAACAACGGGGATTAGCACGACTAGGAAGGAACTTGCGAGTATAAGCTAGGCTTTCCAACGCTTAAGTTCTTCCTTTTGGTGCTTGTCCGTCCGTTCTTGGCTCTTAGCCATAACCTTCGGTTAATTCAACCACAACCGGTCTCACTACGGAATCACCGCTATCATGTAGGATAGGGTGCCGAAGGGAGCGGATTGTGGTTCAATTAACGGGAGTCGATTTAAGATGTTGGGCAAGGAAAGAGTGAGAGAGATTTCCTTCTCTCAAACTTCCCTTATCCTACCCTAACAAGTATGGAAACTACTCACACATCATAACGAAAAGAAAATAAAACAAAAGAGGAAGATAGAAAGAAGGAGATTAAAAGATAACAACTAGCTATTTGCGACCTCACCTCGGCAAGGATCAAGCGTAAGCATCATGGTTGTTTTAAGATAAAGGAAAAGAGAAAAGAAAGAAACAAACACAAATAACAACAAATAAGTTAACAAGTGAAAATTACAAGCAATAATAATTTAACTAAAGAACAAGACAAGCATGATAAGTAAAATAACTCCTTTATTCATTCTTCACTCACAAAAGCTCACTACAAGTTTTTCAATGGAGAAGAGATGAGAGGAGGAAGAAGAACAACAACTAAAACCTAAAATCTAAATACAAGATTAAGCACCCTTTCCTTCACAATGTTCTGGGCTATTTATAGGCTGGAAAATGAAAACCTAGGGCAACATTCAGAACTAAAATGAAATGACCAGTCTGCCCCTAAAAATTGGTCAACTGCCGCCACCATATGGCCGCGGTTCCGCGGCCTATACCCCCTATTGGCCGTGGAACCGCGGCCGTTTAGAGAGATCGTGACTTCAGTTTTTGTGGTGCTCCCTGGTTTGTTGTGCCCTTTATTCTGGTATATGTTTATTCTCAGAATATCTTCACGATTTTTCCAGAATTTCTGTTGAGCCAAAGGTGATTTGATGTGGATCTTTTTGTCATGATTTCCTCGAGCTCCGTGTAGATCTCTTGGATCTTGTGTTGCCATTGAGCCTTGTGCATGAAAATGACATTGATTTGCCATTTTGTCTCTTAAACTGGTGTGTGGCAACAGACGGATAAAGAGCGGAGACCCGTGTTTTATCTGTGGTTGGCAGGAACCCGGATTTTGTCGTGCTTTTCTATGAATTTCATCGTTTAGAGCCGAGAACCTGTAACCTGCAATTGACTAGCAAACACGGCTCAAGAGTACCCACCGATAAGCAATATGATAAAAATTGGGCGATATAAAAATGCAAAAATCTGATATGAACAATTACCCCCAAACTTATCATTTGCTCGTCCCGAGCAAACCCAATTTATTCACAAAAAATTTCCTAACCTCACTTTCGCAGGGAACGCGATTGCACTGAGCATGTGCAACAAGCCGTTAAACCTCTAGGTGTCCCTAGTAGGAGGAGTGTTGTCTCCTGAGGGTTTTCAGCGGATACTACCCAAAAAATCCGGTCAAGCTAGTTTTGCAAAATAACTATGATTCAAACCCCTAAAGTTTTGTTTCAGAAAATAACAATTCTATGATCCTAAGTCTAGATTATCGAACCTTTATTTTTCACACCTCGCTTCTTATTTAACTACAGATTTTATATGTCTTTACGTGCAGTGCAAATAGTGTCGTTAAGTTTCAGAAGGATTGAATAAAGTCATCATATCACACAATAAGTCCAGATAAAATTTTTTAAAAGGATCACATAAGTTTTATAAAGAGTTAAGCATTTTTCAAGTTTCGTTTTCCAGTAAAGTTTCAACTTCAGAATTTCTATCTTCCCTAATAGGAAACTAGGTCTTATTTTTCACTCCATCTTCTTCTTGTTTTTCATTTCATACACACCTCTGTGAACGTGCAATAGTCTTTATCATAGAATAAAACCTTCATATCTCCGCTAAATTTTTTATAAAAGCCTGTCTTTTATCAAGATTATTCTCACACAAAGAACCGTTAGGAATTTTAACTTGGAGAGAACACTTGCTTGACTTTGTTTTAATCTGGACTTTCTAGGCTTCTTAGCGAGCTTTGGGCCAATGCACCCAAACCAGTTGGTTTTAGGGCATTAGGTGTAGAAACACCCCAGCGGACTTAATTACTCAAGTACCTAGGTCCAAAAACAAAAGACAGTTTGGCGTGAAAATCATGATGATCCGGCAGTTCAATTATTTTTTTTTGGATAAAAGACGTGTTTAGTGGGTTCGGTGTGTAATCATTCCAATCAAGTTCCAGATGGGTTATTTTTCAGACTTAGTTTCAATTAAGGTATCAATAACATTCCTTCATATTCACTCACTTCATAAACTATTCTTGATATTACTTATTTCAGAACAAACCTATTTGATCCTCAGAAAATCATTTATCCATTTAAAAGTTTTTAGATATAAAAGACTTGTCATCTAATTTCCAAAACTCACGACACGTGTAGTGTGATGTAAAGACGTATATCAGCTATAGTTAACTTCAAAGGAGAGTTATCTTTCAGGTTTTCAAAATCTAAACATAAGATTTAGTTATTCTTATCTTATCGAACAAAACCGTCGAAATGTTGAATCATAGTCTTCCCACTAGCTAACTTGACAGAAAAGTTTTTATGTTTTTAGAAAATTTTCAGATTTTTATGGATTTTATGGATTTTAATATGCAGATGCAAAATATACATATGAATGCGAAGGTAAGAAATGCGTACCGAGCGTACCCCCAAACTTAAACTGGACAGTGTCCTCACTGTCATTGCATGAAGAAATCATTTGAAGGGTCAAAATTGTCGGTTAGATACACATTTTTTTTTTAAAGAAAAGAAAAAGAGCAAAAAAGGAAAAGAATATCCACAAATATATACAAAATGGTATATACATACCCCCAAACTTATTTGGAACAGTGTCCACTGTTCTTGGCTGGATAACCGAAGTTTGGTGGTAGGCAGAGAAAGATTATGCCGGGTAAACCGGCTCCTGTAAGAGCAGGAGCTCCTCTGTTGGTTCGGCGCTAAGGTATGGTTTTAGTCGGTGTCCGTTCACTTTGAAAAATGAACCGTCCTTTGGATTCTCCAAATCCACAGCTCCATGCGGATACACATTCCGCACAAAATACGGCCCTTTTCCAGCGAGATCTGAGCTTTCCTGGATAGAAGTGTAGTCTGGTGTCGTAAAGCAGTACCTGTTGACCAGGTACGAAAGTTTTGCGCAAAAGGTGTTTATCGTGAAACACCTTCGTTCGATTCTTAACGACAACCGCGTTATCGTAAGCCTCATCCCTCAGCTCACTCAATTCGTTCAACTGCAGCTTCCGATGGCTGCCCGCATCTTCGAGAGACAGATTCAGTTCTTTTATCGCCCAAAATGTGCGATGCTCTATTTCGACAGGTAGGTGGCAAGCCTTTCCGTACACAAGCCGATAGGGAGACATTCCAAGATCGGTCTTATAAGCGGTTCGAAATGCCCAAAGGGCATCAGTGAGTTTCAGCGACCAATCCTTACGGTTCTTGGAAACCGTCTTCTCCAGTATCTGCTTGATTTGCCGATTTGAAACTTCGGCCTGCCCGCAGGTTTGGGGGTGGTAGGGCATAGAGAGCTTATGATTAATGGAATATTTCCGCATCAAGGCCTCGAAAGTCTTATTGCAGAAATGAGTTCCATTGTCGCTAATGATCGCTCGGGGGTGCCCAAAACGGGAGAAAATGTTTTATTTAAGAAACCTAACGACAACCTTGTTGTCGTTAGTCCGGCTGGGCACAGCCTCGACCCACTTAGAGACGTAATCAACAGCAAGAAGGATGTACAAGTTCCCGAAAGAGCTGGGAAACGGCCCCATGAAATCTATCCCCCAAACGTCAAAAATCTCCACAACCAAGATTGGTTGGAGCGGCATCTCGTTCCTCCGGGATATCCGGCCCATGTGTTGGCACCGGGAGCAAGTCTTGCAATAGTCATGAGCGTCTTTGAAGAGTTGCGGCCAGTAGAAACCACATTGCAAGATCTTCTCAGCTGTCTTTCTGGGGCCAAAATGCCCGCCACACGCTTGATTGTGGCAAAACGACAGCACACTCTTGAATTCATCGTCAGGGACACACCGACGAATAATCTGGTCAGGACAGTACTTGAACAGATAGGGTTCGTCCCAGTAAAAGTGTTTTACTTGGGATAAGAAGCGAAGTCTGTCCTGACTTGACCATTCAGTCGGTAGTAATCCTGTGGCCAAATAGTTCATAATATCTGCGAACCAGGGTCGCAAAATACTGTCAAGAGCTGTTCATCCGGGAAAACGTCGTTGATCGGAATTGGAAGCGAAGGCGAAGAAGGAAGTCGTGAGAGATGGTCGGCAACTACGTTTTCACATTCTCGTTTGTCCTTAATGACAAGGTCAAACTCTTGAAGCAAGAGGATCCAACGTATTAGCCGAGATTTTGCATCTTTCTTCGCAAAAAGATGGCGCAGAGCAGAATGGTCTGTGTAGACAATGACTGGAGAGCCGATGAGGTAGGGCCTGAGCTTTTCTAAAGCAAATACAACAGCCAAGAATTCCTTCTCGGTTGTTGTATAATTGAGTTGGGCGTCGTTCAGGGTTCAGCTCGCATAATAGATTACGTGCGGCATTTTGTTGATGTGTTGTCCAAGGACAACACCAATGGCAAAGTCGGATTCATCGCACATAATCTCAAATGGGTGCGTCCAGTCAGGTGAAGAAAGAACGGAAGCAGAAGTGAGTGAGCTTTTCAATGACTCGAACGCAGTCACACAGCTCGAGTTGAAGTCGAATGGCGTGTCCTTGGCCAGCAGAAGAGTCAAGGGCCTAGCAATCTTGCTAAAGTCCTTGATGAACCGTCTATAGAAACCGGCATGGCCAAGGAAGGCTCGGATGTCTCGGACGCATCTGGGAGGAGGTAGATTGGAAATGACCTCAATCTTTGCTTTGTCAACCTCTATGCCATTTTGCGAGATGATTTGTCCTAAGACAATACTTTCGCGCACCATGAAGTGGCACTTCTCCCAATTCAAAGTGAGATTCTTGTCCTTACATCGGGTAAGGACAGCGTCAAGATACAGCAAACACTCGTTGAAGGAATCGCCGAAGATGGAGAAATCGTCCATGAAGATCTCCAGAAATTTTTCCACCATGTCTGAGAAGATTCCCATCATACACCGCTGGAAGGTAGCGGGCGCATTGCATAACCCAAAGGGCATGCGACGATATGCAAACGTGTCGAAAGGACAAGTGAAAGTGGTCTTGTTCTGGTCTTTTTCGGCGATGGGAATTTGATTATAGCCGGAGTAGCCATCAAGAAAGCAGTAGTACTCGTGTCCGGCCAATCGTTCAAGCATTTGGTCAATGAAAGGTAGCGGAAAGTGGTCTTTCCGCGTTGCGGCGTTGATTTTTCTGTAATCGATGCATACTCGCCACCCAGTTTGGGTGCGAGTAGGGATTAACTCGTTCGCCTCGTTAGTGATGACCGTTATACCTGATTTCTTGGGGACAACGTGAATGGGGCTAACCCACTGGCTATCAGAGATAGGGTAAATGATACCACTATCCAGACATTTGACGATCTCCTTCTTCACAGCCTCTTTCATGACTGGGTTGAGACGTCTTTGTGGATCCCTGGCTAGTTTGGCATCATCCATCAGATGAATGTGATGTTCAACGATCAGGGGACTAATCCCCTTGATGTCCGCCATGGACCAGCCAAAAGCTTGCCTATTGCTGTGCAAGACCGCAAGAAGGGCTTTCTCTTGCTCGGGAGCTAGAGAAGCCGAGATGATAACCGGGAGGGTCTCGTTCTCACCCAAGTAAGCGTACTTAAGGTGAGACGGCAAAGGCTTGAGTTCGAGCGTTGGAGGTGAGACGGCAAAGGCTTGAGTTCGAGCGTTGGAGGCAAGATTGGTGCAAGGTCTCGAACTCAAAGGACTCCAGCAAAGGTTCAAAACAAGTGTAAGCGACCGAGTTGGATGGTTCAGGTAACTCATCCAGAAATTCGAAGGATTCAAACTCGGGTGGTGAGTGGCTAAGATCGTTCGTGAAAGTGAAACACTCGTAGTCATTGTCAGGCGCAGAAACAGCAGCAGGTTCGAGGAGGAACGCACTAGTGGCGTTAAGGTTATCGTGGTCGAACAGAAACTCCTCGAATTCACACTCTTCTGGGGTGATCTCCTGGATTGAGCAAACGTCCAGTATATGAGCATTTGGTTCGGAGGGCTGATTCCCCAACCTAAAAATGTTGAGTTCAATTGTCATGTTTCCAAAAGAGAGGTTCATCGAACCATTGCGATAATTGATCACAGCATTTGAGGTTGCAAGGAATGGGCGACCGAGTATCACCGGAATTTGATTCCGGGGGTTACCTACAGGCTGTGTGTCTAATACAATGAAGTCAACGGGGAATATGAAGTCCCCGACTTTGATTAACATATCCTCTAGCTCACCCCTAGGATGGGTGATCGATCGGTCGGCCATTTGGAGAGTACAGTGTGTGAGTTTCAGCTCTCCTACACCTAATTGCTCGTATACTGAGTACGGAAGCAGGTTAACACTGGCACCAAGATCTAATAGTGCGCGGTTGATGTTCTTATCCCCAATGGTAATAGAAATCGTAGGACAGCCAGGGTCCTTCCGTTTTTGTGGTAAAGATTGGGTAAGAGCATCACTCACAGCACTAGCCAAGAAAACTTTCTTTGGTACCTGAGACTTCCTCTTTTTCGTGCACAAGTCCTTTAAGATTTTCGCGTAGGACGGGACTTGTTGGACAGCATCTAAAAGGGGAATGTTAATGTTAACCTGCTTAAACAACTCCAGAATCTTCTCCATTTGGGGATTTTGTTTATTAGACCTCAACCGGTTTGGAAATGGGACGTTTTTAAAATTGGTTGAGTCTAATACTTGTGGATGAGATTGTGGAGTTGGAACGGATCCCAGAGCTGGTGTTTTCGTGGAGTGAGAAGTGGGTCCGTTCAGAGCAGAAGAAGAAGAAGAAGAAGTGCCTTTTGACGAATGGAGAATAGGCTCAGAAGACGAAGAAGAAGAAGAGGAAGAAGAAGAAGAAGAAGCAGCGGCCGGGGTGTCATCGTTGATTCGTGTGCCAATGTTGTTTTGCAGCATCCTTCCCGATCTCAATGTGGTCACGGCACTCACATTATGATTCTGTTGTTCAAGAGCAACATGTACATTATGTGGGTGACCGGGATTAGGGAGTGGCTGGGACGGGAGCTTCCCCTTCTCTCGCTCGCTTAAGGCCGCATTCAGCTGTGCAATCTGGGCCTCGATGGTCTTGATGCTTTGCCCGTGTGCGGCAGTGTTTTGCACTAAGGACTGAATGGAAGACTGGATGTTGGCAGTAGATTGTGTCGATTGTTTGAAGAACGCCTCCAGACTTCGTTCGAGCGAGGAAACCTTATCGTTGTTTGACGGAACAAAGTTGTTTTGGGGAAAAGAATTGTTGGGTGCAAAGTTGTTCGTCAGATTTTGAAAAGGTTGGGGTTGGAAGGGCTGCTGAAACTGATGTTGAGTTTGTTGTTGCGCTTGTTGTTGCGGCGGAGGGGGCCTTTGGAAATTGTTGTCTTGGAATTGATGCTGATTCTGATTCCAGACGAAATTGGGGTTGTTCCTCCAACCGGGATTGTAGGTGGAAAAGTATGGATCATTCCTCGGTCTTTGCTGAAATGCAGCATTAACCTGATCCTGTCCTTGCGATGGTGGATTGTAAGGATACTCTTCGGTTAAGTGAGAAGGATCGGAACAACAAGCGCAAATGGTACGAAGGGGAAGAACAGGGGCAGGAGCAGGAGAAGAAAATTTGCTCTCTATCGCTTCAAGCTTTCTCGTTATTGCAGCCATTTCAGCTTTCATCGCAATAGAGACATCAAGTTGGTGAATTCCTACCCTAGACTGACCGGTAGAAGTGGAGGTAGAGGAAGAAGAAGTCGATCTGGTGCTCTCCCATTGTAGCGTCTGTTCCGCAAGGTCGTCAAAGAATTGCCACGCTTCCTCGTCAGATTTCGATAGGAAGTGGCCCTGACAGATGGTTTCCAACAACTGTTTGGTTGCTGGGTTCAGACCCTCGTATAAGGTTTGGAAAAGTTGCCATTTCTCTATACCGTGGTGAGGACACTGAACAAGAAGGTCTTTGTACCGGTCAAAGCACTTCCAGAAGGGTTCAGAAGGAAGCTGAGAGAATTGGTTGATTTCGTTACGAATCCTTGCGGTTTTATGATTCGGATAGAATTTTTTTAGAAACGCTTTAACAAACTCGTCCCAACTGTTATGGAGTGGGAAGCGGTGCTATACAGCCATTTTTCAGCAAGATCGCATAAAGTGAACGGAATGACCCGTAGACGTATAGCATCGTCCGACAGCTGGGTGGTTTTCATCATGGCACAAACGTTTTGAAATTTATTGATGAAGATATAGGCATCTTCATATTCAAGCCCATGAAATCGCGGAAGCATGTTGATGAAGTGGGGCTTAATTTCAAAATTATCCACATTGGCCGGTGGAAGAGAAAGGCAGGTGGGAAGTGCAGAACGGGTGGGATAGAAACGATCCTGGAGCGCGATTCGCTGTGGCGCTACAACAGGCGGTGGTGGTGGGTTGTTTGCCTCCATAAGAGGTGGAGTCAAACCTGGGGTAGTCAAAGAGATGTTTGGATTAAATCCTGACATCGCGGAAGAAGAGGTTGGTGATGGTGAAGGTGAAGATGTATGAACAGAATTCCGGTCAACGTCGGTGTTGGCCGGCAAAGGTAAGGGTGAAAGAGGCGTGGACGGAGTTTCGACGTCTGAGTCGATCGCATAGTCGGTAGCGACTAACGTAACGCGGACTAAACGAGCGCTAGTGTCCCGAGTCCAAGCGGAAATACACTAAACGAGTTAAGTATAGTCAAAGTGGAGAAGGTGAGGGTAAGAAAACGTCAATGGAGGGGTGCGATGGGTGGTGGGTGAAAAGTGGATTTTGGCGACAAAGAGCAAGTTTTTATAAAAGTTTTTGATTTTTTTTCTTTTTCTTTTTCTTTTTTAGAAAGAGATTTACAGAAATATGTACGGACTTACGGCTTTAAGCAATCACAAACAAGATATGCACAATCACACCTAGATCTAGGGTCACCGAGGTCAGCTAGACAGCTCCTAACTGTTCCAAAGGGCTAGAAACAGGACCTCAAACCGCCTCTTCTCCGTCAATTGCGGCCAGGTAAGTGGGAGGCTCCCTACTACGTAAGTAGTGGTCCTAATTAAGTAACCACTTGCCTTCGACACACTTGCCTAGGCACCGCAAAAGTCAGATAGGATAAACGGCCGATGCCTGTAACTAGTCCTCTGTCCTATTGAGCGCGAAGTCCTTAGGGCTGAGTCTAGTATTTTTTAATTAACAATGGTCAATGCATATGCTTTTTGTGATTTTTGGGGTCCTGGGAAGGGTGATGAAATCCCCACCCAATCTGGATTGGTTTCAAGCCCCTTAAAGTCCGTATTAATGAATGCAAAGCGGTAACAAATCAACTGCAAACAATTTTTTTTTATTATTTTAGCGCGGCGCAAAGAATCCTGCACAGGAACAGTTTATTGGAAGGGGGAAGAGACTTTGCGCAAAGAATGCTGCAGAAAACACAGTTTATTGGAGTCCAGAGGAGTGAGGGGAAGAAGAGAAAGACTCACAGAAAAAATGGCAGCCTGAAGGCTCCAAATGGCCACGGTTCCGCAGCCAAACATCTGCTTAGGCCGCGGTTCCGCGGCTTTGTAGAGGGATCAGACTTCCAAAATTTTTGGGTGTGTTGTTCTGGGAGTCCTCTGCTTGTCTGGATTTGCTGAATCTTGATTTGCTCACTGTATCTGCTCCAGATTTTTACAGTAGACCGTTTGCTTCGTTTTGATCCGTCGCGGTGTAGCCACGAGATGTGGGTCTATCTTCCCACGTCTTTGGCACTGAACTTGAACTTCGAATATCCCACGTCTTTGGCACTGAACTCGAACTCCGTATTATCCTGCACACTTGCACAAAAACTAATCAAAAATAACAAAATGGTTTTTTACAGTGTATTTTTTTTGTTTTTCGGTTAGATTTATATTCACAAATTAACCCGAAATTACACAAAGAAATAAACTACCGTCTCCCCGGCAACGGCGCCATTTGATTGTTATGAAATTCTGCGTGTTCAAGTTTAGTTAATTACCGCAATCAAAACGGTTTCGCTTGTAGCTCACCGGTTGAGTACGGGTCGTCCGCAGGGAGATGGGAATCTTTTTCTATGTGCTTTAACGAGTTAAGTCCAAAAGTCCAGATTTGTTTGTGATTAACTAAGTGTTAAAATGATATATAAAGAGAGCTTGTTAGGGTTAGGATTAGGTTAGTTTGAGTTAGGAGTCGCTCACTTCTTTCGTTGCCACTCATAATATCAGTGTTACGGTAATCGGCAACAACGGGGATTAGCACGACTAGGAAGGAACTTGCGAGTATAAGCTAGGCTTTCCAACGCTTAAGTTCTTCCTTTTGGTGCTTGTCCGTCCGTTCTTGGCTCTTAGCCATAACCTCCGGTTAATTCAACCACAACCGGTCTCACTACGGAATCGCCGCTATCATGTAGGATAGGGTGCCGAAGGGAGCGGATTGTGGTTCAATTAACGGGAGTCGATTTAAGATGTTGGGTAAGGAAAGAGTGAGAGAGATTTCCTTCTCTCAAACTTCCCTTATCCTACCCTAACAAGTATGGAAACTACTCACACATCATAACGAAAAGAAAATAAAACAAAAGAGGAAGATAGAAAGAAGGAGATTAGAAGATAACAACTAGCTATTTGCGACCTCACCTCGGCAAGGATCAAGCGTAAGCATCATGGTTGTTTTAAGGATAAAGGAAAAGAGAAAAGAAACAAACAAACACAAATAACAACAACTAAGTTAACAAATGAAAATTACAAGCAATAATAATTTAACTAAAGAACAAGACAAGCGTGATAAGTAAAATAACTCCTTTATTCATTCTTCACTCACAAAAGCTCACTACAAGTTTTTCAATGGAGAAGAGATGAGAGGAGGAAGAAGAACAACAACTAAAACCTAAAATCTAAATAAAAGATTAAGCACCCTTTCCTTCACAAGGTTCTGGGCTATTTATAGGCTGGAAAATGAAAACCTAGGGCAACATTCAGAACTAAAATGAAATGACCAGTCTGCCCTTAAAAATTGGTCAACTGCCGCCACCATATGGCCGCGGTTCCGCGGCCTATACCCCCTATTGTCCGCGGAACCGCGGCCGTTTAGAGAGATCGTGACTTCAGTTTTTGTGGTGCTCCCTGGTTTGCTGTGCCCTTTATTCTGGTATATGTTTTTTCTCAGAATATCTTCACGATTTTTCCAGAATTTCTGTTGAGCCAAAAGTGATTTGATGTGGATCTTTTTGTCATGATTTCCTCGAGCTCCGTGTAGATCTCTTGGATCTTGTGTTGCCATTGAGCCTTGTGCATGAAAATGACATTGATTTGCCATTTTGTCTCTTAAACTGGTGTGTGGCAACAGACGGATAAAGAGCGGAGACCCGTGTTTTATCTGTGGTTGGCAGGAACCCGGATTTTGTCGTGCTTTTCCATGAATTTCATCGTTTAGAGCCGAGAACCTGTAACCTGCAATTGACTAGCAAACACGGCTCAAGAGTACCTACCGATAAGCAATATGATAAAAATTGGGCGGTATAAAAATGCAAAAATCTGATATGAACAGGAATCAAGATCCAAATTATCATGGCGTGGTAATCTTGATGAATAATCAACAAATTATCCCACTCCATAGAAGTTATGCAATCACATTGCAAGTTTCAACACTTGAAACTCCCGATATGGTTTTTTCCTCTAGGACCTTGACGAATGATCAATAAATCAAAGGGTCCTATCAAGTTCAATCCGTCATTTTGTGATTAATTTAGACCCAACCGTATAGGCCCTTAACGAACGATCAAGAAAGCCATACGACTGTCCTAACTAATCGCATTACATGCAAGCAGGAAGACATCACTTAGCTACCATACAATATGTCTTGACGAATGATCAACAAACGTAGCACGAATACTAAGCACTCTATTTCTTGAAATGACAGAGGGTTACGACTGGTTTTGAAGAAAACCTTTAGCATAATGAGCTTGATATCATTGAAGGAATCGAGTGGTTTTGAAAGTTTATAGTAACATAAACTTTTTCTCAAGAGCGCATTCCCTGTGAAGGGATCAAGACTTTTTTCTCATCGAATGAGTTGCATGATATTTCTAACCGAATACCTCTATGCAAAGCAAAAGAATACGGCTATAGTTTCTTTCGAAAAAAATGGTTCCCATAATGTAGTTTAGGTTTTTTTTTTTTGTATTAATCCAATTAACGCAATCCCATCATTTAGATAATAACACATATTATTTAGTATCTTCTCATACCAGAAAAACATGATATGAAAAGAAAATAGAATGCATTTATATGTCATCCGTATTCGCCACGGGGCATCAGGTCTTACCGTAATGTTACTTAACTTATGGAAGGGCGGACGCAGGGCCAGCACAGATGCTAAACATATAGAAGCATTTATTTATATATCATATATATCATCATATGTAGATAATCACATTACAGGTATGCGGTAAACATCACAGAAATGGAATAGTCGGATTTCCTAGGAATCCCACATTTCATTTGAGTCACAAACGAAACGTGATATCCCCAGTCGTGTGAATAGCCCGTACATAGCCAAATTAAGACCCCTACGAGCCTGGCGAGCCACCCGCCAATTCTAGAAATGAGGCAATCTAGACTCAATGCTATTAGGAGGCTACCCGACACTTTCTAGAATCTGGTGAGTCGAGCACTCCTTTGCGGGTCCATCTTATCCTCCTACATGAAAGTTCCTAGCGCCCTTCCCGCGGCAACCATGGCCGATGCGGAATCGAAAAATGAAAATTTTCAGGAGTGCACTAGAAACTAATCCCTAGCGATCATTCCAAACACTAAACTAGAATACAAGCATGCAAGGTTTAGAGATTACAACTTTTGATGCGTGTCCACCTAATCGTGGAAGAACCCTCCAAGCTCCTCGTAGGCTATCGGGAACAAGCTTGAGAGGCAACCGCCTTTGCCGAAGATGATCCACCTAAGGGAACCAATCCAAGCTCCAGTTTCACCTAATGAAGCAACCGACGCTCCAAACTTGCTAGGAATGGAGAGTGCGGATGAAGGAATTTTCCAGTATCATTTTCACTCTCAAAACCCAAGCTCAAGAGAGTGATAAAGAAGGAGGACGAGGAGGAGGAAGAGGTAGCCATAACAAATGAACTAAGTGTTGGTTGAAAAAGAGAATGGCTTCATAGTATTTTACAACCATGAAAAAAATCTCACCATTTTCATAATAAACAAATGAAGCCATCCCTCTCTACATGTCTCAATCATACTCAAAGCCACCTTATTACCATGAATATTAATAAATGAATATTCACAAATGAGGTGTCCTCCTTCTAGTACATATTCTGTATAAATACGGAATACAAACCGGTATATGTATCGAAATACATATACACGTATCCATATAAATATACGAATAACTAAGAGAGAGAAAATGAATAGTGAACAATAATACTAGAATAAATATATATATATATAATATAAATTATTAAATCAAAATTTGATATAATAATCCGGCTTAATCTTAAGCCGGCTAGTATTATCAACCGTCCGATTAAAATCCATGTAGTTTGTACACATATTTAATCAGACACCTGTATATACCAACATACGTCATCTACATCATATCGCCTGAACCGGGAAAACGCTTTGTGTGGGACTCTGGCACAACCCGAAATTCGGACGTGACCGGCACTTAGATTGTATGATATCTAGAGATGCCGACACAATCTGAATAAGCCAGAAACCAAGTTCAAAACCCTTTTTGCGGAATTTAAGGAAATTTTAGTTTTAAGTAGAAGAATGAGGTAGCATGTCGAATGATTTTTTAAGAAATGAAATCTAAACAACTGATTCTTTTACATTTACAATGTTCGACAGCACCTCCTTTTTAATCGTTAATAAAAGCAGTTACACAATGTTTTAAATAAGCTGCGTCCCTAGTTGGGAGTAAAATAACGCCAAACAGCGGAAATCAATACGCAACAACAATACGACGCTCAAGCGAAGAATATCATGCATAAGTAAAGGAAACATAACTTAACACAACTAAACAATCTCACTCGATCAAAACAAAACATATACAAACATATTTCATTCTAAGTCACATATACAGGATCTGATGGAGAATTTCTAGATCCAATATACATATACCAAAATAGGAGGTTACTATGTAGATAACCCACCTAGCAAAATAAGCGATAAAAGCTGATAAGTGGATCCGCACTGCTGTTATGCGTCCACGTGTCTCCTGCAAGGAACTAAGGCACAACGAGGGTGAGTTGCCAACTCAGTGAGTAAAACTAACATCTAACAGTGATATTGTAAGCATGTCGGAATGACGGTAAAAGTGATAAGATAAGCATGATATAGTATCACATGGAAGAATGAATATGTACTAAACAAATGAATAACAAAATACTGAAATCTCATCAATTATCTCTGAATATCGGTCATTTCCAAGTTAAGATTCATTTTCCGTGTCCAACATCGACACAAATCTTCTGTTTTAGCAGACATCGTTCCCCGAACGATCCTGTCAATCCGTAACATCGGTCGGTATCCATCAGATATCCGCCGTGTTTTATAACTATCTCCGGTATCGAGTATCCTCGCTAGGCTCCCCGCCTCACATGCGGCTATCCTGCCCTTCGGTCTCGACCGGGTCTACCATGAATCTGACTGTATAACTCCCCCACTCAGTCCGAATAGTGTAAAAATCTACAAACGTATAGCTCCCCCACTCGGTCCGAAATAAAACCAAATCATAAAAACAACATCTCATGGTGGGCATATCTCATCAATCATGAAGAACTAATTGATATAACTTAATAGTGTATAAAACTCAAATCCAGAAATTCTCAAATCCAATACATCTTGTGCTACAATTTATAACAATTTGAAAGTAAGACATAATAGGTATCAATTAATAATAATGATGCAAACAACCACTAATAATGATGCTTATGGTATGAAGAGAATCATATAAGACATGGCAAGTTCTAAGTGATACGTGACATATCAATTACCGATGAGGTGTAGTGTAATATGTAGGTATGTGCACGTGCAACATGACTCATAGATAATTAGTGCAGTGTCCTAGCAAGTGTTAGACAATGGAATTTTATAGATATGAATGCATACGATGAAGTTTCTTAGTTTTAAACATGTACACAATGCAAAGGAAATTATTAACCAAACTTCTAATTATGGGCGTATTACGCCATCCATACAAAATCCCCCGGTAGATGTTTAATTTACTCACCGGAATACGTCAAAGTCACTCGGATGTCATTAATCATTTTCCCTTCCTTGAGGTCTCCGAAGTCCCTGCGGTCGAACCTAACATCGAAATTAACTTTCGTATAAGTGGCTAAAATCCGATACGGCGAAAACGTGAAAACTGATAGACTTACATACGAAACGTTCTATGTGAGGATATCGTGAGTTAACTGAACTTAGGTTAATCTGAGCTAACCATATTCTTGTCGTAACAGGCAAAAACAGAAATCGTAACACGATATATCAGTATCGTATTTAGAATTTTACCCCAAAACAGATATTTGCTTCCAGATTTTATATACAAAATATGTTTTTATATACCAGACACCCTAAAATACATACAGAGAGCTACCCTAGAAAAACTAACACCTAACTCTATAGAAAAACCGGCGAGCTCGGATTTTGGGCAGATGTCGCCGGTCAAATATTTTAGGAATGGGGCTGTGTTTCTGGTATGTATTCTAGGTCCAATTTACAAGATTAAGGTATTGTTTGATCTTGTTAAATATTATCTAGACTATAGCAGATTTAAAATAGAGCCTAAATTTATCCAAATACAATATATTCCGATATCATACATCTATACTAAAACAGAATTAAACAAGATCTGAGATATGAGATTATACCAACTGAAGGATCCACTGAGTTAATTCATCAAGGAAAGCACAAAAACAAGGTAGCCTAACTAGAGAGTTGAGATAAGGAATCACTTAGTACTTAGCTTCTCTTCTTCTCTTTTTTTCTTTGATGTGTTCTAAGATTTTCTTTATTTTCTAATTTGGCCAATTTGTTTCTAATTGATATATCAACTGAGCTAAAATGAAAAGATAAGAATAATGAATGATGAGATTTAGGAGGAGGTGTCACCAAGAAGAAGAGTAGTGTATTCATGCAAGTAGGATGTGTCGCCATGAAGTATTCATGCAAGTAGGATGTGTCACCATGAAACATTCATGCAAGTAGGATGTGTCACCTAGGTTATGATATTCTTTAAGTATAATTTAACCTTAACCATGACCTAACCCTTTTTACAAAAAAACCCTCACACAATATTAATTAACACAAGGAAGCTAACATTTTCACAAAAACCCCTCATGACACATATTATTATATAAACAAACTATTTTCTTTACTAAAATATTCTACTACATATTAAAAGGCCCTTTTTACTACAATAAAATTAAAATAACATTTTTAATTAAATAAATAAAATAATTAATTATCTAAAATATTTCAAAATGTTACAGACTCTAAAGATTCGACAATACGCAGGCAGTGATTACTGGATAAATCCATAATCACAAGCACGTCAGTGGCACCAGCTGTACGTAACGGCTACCCAGGCATATGCCGAAAGGGAGGTCAACAATTAAGTCCGTCCGTACCCTACTGAGCCTGAATGTGACAATCTCCATACAGTTCGGTCTCTTCGTCTAAAAGTATCGCATACCGGGTCTAGAGGGTGGATAACGTCAGACCCCTAATAACCCGATAAGTCATGACGGAGTCAAGCTCATCACCAACCGAGAAAGTACTGAACTCCTATTAGTCAATCTCATCCACCATGGCCACGGATTTAGGGTGATGGACAACCGAACACAGTGCGACATCGACTCCTAATACCGGGATAGACGAATCCCTGACAATCGCTCACTGCCTCCATGTGGCTCGGGACTGTACCCAACTAAAACTTGTTTGCACGACTTATTTGAGCCGTGGTAGGGCAGTAATTTAAGTACAGTAGAAACTCACACGAGACAGATGACAATATCAGGTCAAAAGATCAATCTGTACTTATGCCACTAAAGAACTTCCATCTGACGATAGATATAATACCATCAAGAAATTCTCGGCGAGCCCGTCCAGTGTACTCACATCCAGTGAGCACCTTTATACTATCTTAGGTGACACAACACCAATGGTTTGTGAGACCCGCCACCGTCCCTCGTCAGGGTCTAGAAACATATACACTAGTCTACTCCGGAATATCGATGCCCAGTCTCGATACTCCCTCGACTAGGGATATTTAAGGATTTGCTTATGGACTACCCAGCTCTCACGTATATGATCGCCATCATAATACTGGTAGTCAAGCAAGAATCCTACGGGCTTCATCATTATGTATTAGAGACACGTAATAACAAGTAAAACATATACACATCAATGATGAAGACAAACCAGATATCATACTATCATTTCGAGTAAGACTGTTATACCCGTATAGGTACTTCCTCAATTATCATAATCGTCTACTTGCAATTACAATAATTTCCTTGAGGGCACTATATCCAACAATCCCCCACATGCACTTAAGGAAAATTATTGTGGTATCACATACCCATATCCTGTGTGCTACCAAATACCCAATTTCTCTACTAATTAGTTTCGCAAAACTCGTTTGAGAAACATCCATGTTCGAGAAATGGCCTCAGTGAGTGGATCCGCTACAATATTCCAACTTCCTCTCTCTATGTCTTAACATTGTAGAGATCAACAATCTCCTGAACTAAGCAATACCCCGCCTTAAGAATTTGTTTGGATACATGATGGGACCAAGTTCATAAATGAACAACTTTATCCAACAAATTTCTTAGGTTGTATCCTCTGTTGAGTCAGAACCAGTAACATGCACCATGTCTACCTCAGTATCTCTATTAGAACCCTATCCAATATACTGCTCCTCAGAAGAGGATAAACTCAAAACTCTGACAACATCTCTATCATCCATGTCACCTTGGAAGCCAGAATCGATAACCGCCTCTTGGAGGAGGCCGTCGTTACCATATATCAAGAACATCCTCTTATGTTCTTAGTTGCTTCCCTTTATTTCTCCAGGATTGGATTAATATTTGCTTACTACAGCAAGTGCAGAAGCAATATCTGGTTTGGTACAAGACATTGCATGATTTACTCAATTTCCTAAGCAAATGATTTGTCATTCATACTAGTCCTTCTCCTCATCAGTCTAGAAGATATCTCTTTAGTGAGGGTGGCTCCATTACCTGGGGGTACACCACCATGCTATGAGTTGTCCATTATAAAACACTTTTAGAATGGTGTCTAAGTATCCGAATTGGGACACTTCCCAAATCTAGAACTAAAACCACAGATCTAGTTAATAGAATTCTTGATATCTTATTCATTTTCTGTGTGGAGAAACAACTGTGGCAACCATAGTTTGACCAATTGTAGTATAGGAATATCACTTCCTATTAGGAGTATATCATCAAAATCCCAGGACATTACTCCCTACACCCTTCTTACTAGGTTCATATATTGTTTTGATGAAGTCAATCACCTTGATTGTCACATCAAAACAGATGATCCGTCTCTGCTATGCATACTTTAGTCTATGAATAGACATAAGCAACTTGCACACCTTCCGCTGCCCCCACTGACTATGATAACCCTTTTACAGAGTCATATACATGTGCACTTCTAAATTCCCATTTAGAAAGACGTTATAGTAATCCTCTTACCAGATATCATAGTCTTGAATAGCTGCAGTGGCAAGTCTTATTTATATGGATTTCAGCGTAGACACTGAAATAAAAGTCTCATCACAATCCACAACGGGTATTTGATGAGAATCTTTACAACAAGTATAGCCTTATTAGGTTAATACCTTTCCACCTGCACAGATTTTGAAAGATCTACTTATTCCTAATGGGTTTTGCCCCTTCAGAAGCACCCAACAAAGTCTAAAATCCATAATTTGCTGGAGTGTGTGGAGTCCATCTTGGATATAAAGCATCCATCCATCATCCAGAAGTCACCACTTCCCAATGGTCTGGTAATAACTAGTAGGGCCATCATAACCATGGTGCTGACCTCCCTGTCACCGTGTATAAGGAAACCAAAGTAGCTCTCGGGTGGCTGAGGTCACCTACTAAAATCTACAGAGTGGCTAATGGTTTATCAAGTCCAATTGAATTCTTAGGTTCTACTAAATTTTTAGTAACCATTTGTAGTTCTAGAATCACTTCCAGTTCTACCATACTCCCACTAGTTTCTTTTACAAAAATATTCCTTTTATAAAAAGGTGGTGAGTCAAGAACAATGTAACTATTGATCTTGAAAATGGTAGAAGCAAAACCCTAGCAAATGCTTGGGATAATCCACAAACTGCCATTACCGAAGAGTGCCTTGAGTTTATCTAGATTCTATGTTTAAACAGAAACCAGATAACTCCATATCTTAACAACCTCAAGATATGCAACCAATCTATGTCCATATAGAATCAAAGGCACTAATTTAGATAGAACCAGATTCAAATGCCATGCAACTGTTTCCAATGCATATCACTTAAATGGAAAAATTCTAATACAACATTACTTATCAAGGAGCACACCCACGGATGAGTAACCTGAGAGAGAATCAAGTTCTCAATATTACTACGATGGATTACCTAGCATAAGTATCTATATCTTTGATCACTTCGAAGAATCCTGATACTTCCATCGTATGGTTCTTTAATTTATTCTTATACCTATAAACTTCTCAAAATCTTTGGACCTTACATTTCAACGAATGGGTGTCTAAAAACAGAGAACTCATAAGTAAATCTGAATGAAGTAAGAGTACCAACCCCTTGTCCTTAAAGATATCGGACAACATACATTTCCATGTATAAGTCCTAAGATTATACTAACTCAAATTCCGTGTGTTGTAAGTTGAAAACTGTATACTGGTTAAGAATGTCAATACCGTTATTCATTGTATCTTACCTTATTCTCAACTGATAAAGGTAAATATTTATAACATAATTTTCAAAATTTATATCTTACTTTATAAAATAAAGATACAGATATATCATTTTAAAAATTTGTGCATAACAATGATTATTCAAAACCAAATATTTGCCATAAGACAATCCCATATGATTTAATCCAATATCGCCAATTGCTACGAATTCCGATATTGAGGATCAAATCGTCCATTTCCTAATATTCTACTCTTACTCGGCATCAGTAACATCCTACAGATGTGAGGTCCAAATCCGGTACACACATACCCTGAAGTCAGAATTAATTAGGAAAACAGTTTTCAGCAACAACTACACAGAAAAACCGAAACATGAAATTGTTTCTAGGATGGCCGGGTATTCCTAGGAATACCTCTTCCATTATTCAGATTCATGACAGTAGTTGCGATTTCCTTTACCCTCACTTCAATCTCTTTATATGTTTCAACTTCTTACCTTCTATACACCGCACTTAGGCTAATTGATTTTCTTCCTTCCCTACCTTTCGACACCAGCCTATAGTTTGGAAGAAGACATCAAATAAGCGTAATAGGTGTACTCTCCTAATTTAAGGAGCTCTTGTAGGGTTCCTAGGCACTCCAATGGAGTCTCACAAGTGATCAAACATGCACAAATCAAATTTTACAAGTGCCTATAAACCCTAATACGGATCGTTAACTAGATAAATAGGCGAAGCAAGCAAGTAAACGGAAATATAGCTAAAGGAAAGGGGCTACAACCTTTGTAGATCCGGTCCACCACTTCCTAAGCTCCACGATGATCTCCCTCCGCTGTCCAAATCGAACCCTTGACTCTAGCATTGGCATCATCGAAGAATGGGCGGGCTTGATCATCGGTTCGATGCCGAAGATGATCTACGTCGAGGCATCACAAGAACAAGCTCCAACTTCACCAAGCCTTGAAAACTTGTGAAGGAAACACCCTATACTACTTGGCAAGAGGTAGAGGATGAAGAAATAGGAATTGGGTAGACTTTAGTTTTGGATTTCCCACACTTTTTCATCAATCACCATTGATGTAGCAAGCTTTTTTTCATGTAAGAAGAAGATGAAGATGAAGAAAAAGAATATGATAAGTATTAAGTAAATGATAAATAAATCAATACTTATCATTTACTAACCCTTGGTTAGTTGTAGAGAATGGACCATGGTTAACTAGAATGGTTAGGGTTAAGTATAAGACAAGGATGGTGGACTAATTCAAAGCTTCAAGAATGTTCAACTAGCAAACAAAAAAAGCAACCATTCTTTTCTCATCTTTTTCCAAAAAAATAAATAAATAAATAAGAAAAAAGAAAACCCTAATCATAATCTTAACCATGGTCTAATTCTTTACACTAACCCTAGCTTGCATGTATCATCAAACATGATACAATCATGTGCACAAAATATATCACATATGCAATGTGCACAAACCAAGTGAGTAAATCCATTTAAAGTGAACCATGTAGGGTTCCTAGGCACGCTAGTGAGGTCTCCTAAGCCATCAACCATGGCAATTTCAAAAATTATGGTGCCTACAAACCCTAAACTACGGATCGATAACTAGATGTCTAGGCGAACATTGAACTAGTTAACACTTAACTAATGAGAAAACGGAAATACAACCTTTGTAGATCCGGTGCTCCACCTCCATAGCTCCGCAACGAAGTCCTCTCCGCTGTCCAAGTCAAATCCGGGCTCTAGGATCGGCTTCGTCGGAGAATGGGCAAGCTAGGTCGTCGATGTCCATGCCGAAGATGATCTACGTCGAGGCATCGCTAAATCAAGCTCCGACTTCACCAAGTCAAGAAACTTGTGAAGTAAACACACTCTACTACTTGGCAAGAGGTAGAGGATGAAGAAATAGGAAGTGGGTTAACTTTAGAATTGGATTTCTCACTCAAAAACATCAATCACCATTGATGAGGTAAGCTTTTCTTCACTTGAAGCAAGGAAGAAGAAGAAGAAAGAAATATATGATAAGTTAAATAAAAAGAAAAGAATATCCAAACTTATCATAATGCAAACCATGGTCAAGTGTAGAGATTAAACTAGGGTTAAATCAAAATGGTTAGGTTAAGCATGAGATAAGAATGGTGGACAAAGTCAAAGCTTCATGAATCTTCAACTTAAAACAAAAATAGCCACCATTCTTTTCTCTTGCCTTTTATTTTCCAAAAATCAATAAATAAATAAATAAGTAAATAAAACAAAACCCTAACCATAATCATGTAACCATGGTTTGATCTTTACACAAAAACCCTAGCATAACATGTATCATCAAACATGATACAATCAAGTGCACAAAAATATATCGCATATACAATGCGCCCATCCGAGTGAGAAAATCCATCTTAAGTAAACCGATACTAGTTGATGCAAAGTAATATATCAAATATATAAATATGCATTAAATCATTAAATCAACACTTGATTCAATGACCCGGTTATGTCGCACACAACCGACTAGTATACAATATATCGGCTTATCGAATCAACGCTTGAATCGATAACTAGGTTATATCGCATACAACCATTCGATATATTTATCACGAGAATAGAATACGGTATCACATACACGCATTATTCTCGGTCCCGCACATATCTCATATGCGCTCCTATTTCGTTTCGCTTGAGCCAGGAAACCTCTGTGTAGGACTCTAAAGACTCGTCAATACGCCGGCAGCAGATGATGATCATATCAAGCATCCACAAGCCGCAAGCGGTCTGCTAAACGTAACGGCCACCCGGGTATTGAGCGATCTGAAGATCGACGAGCAAGCCCGCTCACACTCCAGTGAATCCGACCAGTAACACTACCGTACAGTCCGGTCTGATCGTCTGATATGTCGCATATCCCGCCTAGGGGTGGTAAACGTCAGACCCCAATAGCTCGATAAGTCGTGTCGATATGAGGTCTATAACTGTTCGAAAAACTACTGGTAACACTTACCAGTAAATCTCAGCAACCCTGGCCAGGGATTTCCTGTTATAGCCAATCGAACACAGCGCAACATCAACCCCCTATATACCGGGAGAGACGAATCCCCTCCTATCGCTCATTGCCTCCATGTGACTCGGGACTGTACCCAAAAACCACCGTTTTGCACGCCCTCTTGGACGTGGTAAGATGGAAATCAAAGCACAGTGGGAACCACACAAGACTCTATGACGATCTCGGGTCAACAGACTACTCTGTACCAGTGTCACCAGAGAACTGCCATCTGACGTGAGGTATAATACCATCTGGGAGTTCTCGGCGAGTCCGTCCAGTGTACCCAGTCTTTACTGAGCACCCGTATATCATCTCTGATATCAAACACCGATGGATATGGGATCATCCATCGCCCATCTGTATGGGTCGAGAAGGTATACGCTAGTCTACTCTGGTATATCGATGCCCCGTCTCGATACACCCTCGACTAGGGACTTTGAAGGATGTACTTATGGACTACCATGTCCCCACTAGTATGATCCGCATCATAGTCCAGGTAGTCAAGTACAGATCCTAAGGGCTTTACCAACATGTAACAGAGAGACAATCAGCATACACGTTAAGGTAAAGTGTAACCAGATAGCATACTATCATGTCGAGCAAGAAAGTCCTCCCTATATATGTCCCAGCATCCACTACAATATACATCCTATGTACAGTAATGGCCTCTAGGGCATACATATAACTAACAATCTCCCACTTGCACTAGGGCCATCTGTAGCAGTGGTTGTAGTATCTCATACGCAACCATCCCATAAAAGTCTCTCTCTCTGGGAACAGGCCTTTGTGAGTGGATCCGCTGTGTTGTCCTCTGAGTCTACTCTCCTAACCTCGATCTCCCTGGAGATCAACCATCTCCATGATCAAGTGATACTGCCTTAGAATATGTCTGGATCACTGATGGGACGGGTGTTCCTTGGCAAAAGCCACAACTCCATTGTCACACAATGGGAGGAACATAGTTCATCTCATGAACCAATATACACCCAAACAGCCTCTTTGGTAGCATCTTAAGTAGCGATGTGTCCAGCCTTTATCGTCTAGTATGTCACGGTATCTAGCTTGGAACTCTTCCAACATACCGTCCCTTTACTGAGGGTAAAGACAAAGCCTGTGACTGACATTCAGTCGTCCTTATCACCCTGGAACCCTTCCAGTGATTCTCCCCAGGATCGATTGATACCATCTCACTACAGCTAGTGAGTATCCTAACATCCATTTAGATCTATCTCATAGATCCAAAATCCAGGATTTAGGAGGTATCACTTTGATCCTATATGGAGAATTATGGTGATAAGCGGAGATTGATCGAGCGTAGCATAGGAAACTCCTTCCCTATCAAGAGTATGTCATCCACGTTCTCTACGAGGATCGTCACCATACTCCCTACTACCTTTTTGTATATACGAGGTTCATCTACCATTTTGATGATGTCAAACTTCTTTGACTAATTCATCAAAACAGATGTTCCAACTCCGCGATGCCTGCTTTATCATATAAAACATCTTGCACACGTTTCCGCTGCTCCCACTGTCTACGAAGCCCTCTGGCTGTGTACTTATAGACGCACTCTTCTAAAACATCATTTAGAAAAGCAGTCATGACACCCAACCACCAGATATCGTAGTCATGGTATGCAGCCGTGGCAAGTAGGATCTGGATGGACTTAAGCATAGCTACTTGAAAAGGTTTCATCATTATCCATGCTTGGTCGATGACGAAAACCTTTATCAAGTCTAGCTTTGAAAGTCTCAACTTTTCCATCTACACCAAGTAATCTTCTCAAGATATACTTGCTCCTGATGGGGATTTAACCCTTCAGATATAGCAACCAAAGTCCATACTTTGTTGGTGTATATGGATTCCATCTCAGATCGCTAAGCATCCCGCCATTCTTACAGAGTCCCACTCCTGATGGCCAGCTCGAAACTAGTTGGGTCATCATCTCATGATGCAATCCTCACTCCCACTGTCATAGAGAAACCGAAGTGTCTCTCAGGTGGGTGAGGAACCCTACTAGATCGGCGGAGAGGCTGAGGTTCGTTGGAATCTACTGAATCCTTTGGTTCTATCAAATCATCAGCTGCAGTTTGTATAGCTGGAACATTTCCAGTTCTACATAACAGTCCTTGCCTCGAGCTTGTCCGGATTTTGCTTTTAGACATAGGCCGGACAACCCCAAATCTTAACTAGCTTAAGATATGGGCTCTTCCCTTTCCATATCAAATATGAAGTGGTAGGCAACTGATTTGATTCGAACCTTATTCAATAGGTATGCAGCTTCTCAAGTGCATAACACCCAAAAGGAAATAGGTAACTCAGTAGTACTCATCATAGAGCACACCATATCAAATAGGGTGTATCTTCTCCGCCCCGATATACCATCGTGCTATGGTGTATTCGGAGGAGTAATGCTGAGAGAGAATCTCATTCTCCTTTAGAATAATCCAGGATTTTCGTGCTCAAGTATTCTCCTCCTAGATCACATCATAGGACATAATACTTATACCCGTATTTTGGTTCTCTACTTCTAACTTATATTCTGTGAATATCTCAAAAGGTTCGGACTTGTGTTTCAACAAGAACATATGTCTGAATCTAAAGAGATCATCAGAGAACGTAATGAAGTATAAAGAACCAGTCCTGGCATGTATAGACAGGGGACCTTACATACATCAACATGTATCATCCCAAGAGTTTACTAACTCTTTCTCTGTTTCCAGTAAACGGAGCTATGGTCATCTTATCTTTGTGACATGACTGGCGAGTTTCACAAGATGTAAATTCAAACTGATTTAAATATGCATCTATATGTAACTCTAGCTAGTCGGGTCACATTGATATGACCTAGTCTACAATGCCTCAAGAAGGATTCGTTCATTTCTGAACTCTTCCTCTTGTGTGTGTTCCGTATATTAAGAACTGTAGTTTGATTTAGAACATTAATGCTTTTAGATAACGTGCCTGAACCGATCAACTTTTGATATAGGAAATGTTCAAAACATTATCCAACAATACAAAATTATATCCTTTCTTTACTAATAAAGAGACTGATATGATTTTGTATATCAGGTTCGGTATCTAATAACATTCGTTCAGAATCAATGTATTGTAATACAGGGTGACAGTGACCGACAGACTTGGCTGCAACACTTGCCCCGTTTTCTGTCTCATGAAACTTATCACCCGTTCTCAGTTCTCTACCTTTCTGTAGCCCTATGTAACAGATTACATATCTGGGATCCTGATCTGGTATCACATACCCAGGATGTAAAGAATACTGAGAAACAGTTCTGTATAATGAACACACCCGAAGATGATGCATCAGTATGCACTCTCTTCGTTTGGGCGGCACGGGAATTCTGGTAATCCCCAATTTCCTGCTCTGTCTTATAACAATTATAAGGTGGAGTGGGACCAACGTTCCCCAGCTCAGTATAACAAGCGGGTTCGGTCAATAATCCGTATTATTATCTTGATTAAGGCGTGATATGGTCGCTACCTGGAGAGAGAGAAGAAAACACTCAGCGTGCGCTCTGTCAAGAAAAGATTGGTTATTATTTTATCTAATCAGGATGGCTCCCACTGCTTTTTATCAAATCTTCCTTCAAACCCTAAAAGGAAAGACTAGCCGGGATTAATTACACACTACAAGTTCGCCAATCTTTCAGCCAGGCCAGTGTCGGTACTTTGAGGGAGGTGCCCCGTGCTTTCGCACGGACCTAATTAATGTAAACCTCGTTTTCCCAGAGGCGTAACCTCGTTAACACCTTTCTAGACACCTACTTGATCGGCTAATTGTAATGTATAAAACTCTCCCAGGAGTAACACTTACTCGCAGTGGGTATCAGGATCCAACTATCTCATAGAAGGTATGCAATCTCATTGCAAATCTCAACACTTGAAATTCCCGATAATATTTTGCCCCTAGCTCGCTATGACCTTGACGAATGCCAAACAACCCATAGTCCACTAGTCAAGTTCAACCCGTACATTACTTGATCGAATTAAACCCACCCGCACGACCCTTGACGAATGCCAAACAACGCCGTACGAATACCCTAATCCAATCTGCATCATATGCATAAGCAGATAAATACTAGTTAGCTACCGCACACTACGCCTTGACGAATGCCAAACTACCGTAGCACGAATACTAACTAGTACTTATCTGTAATGACGGAGGGCTACGACAGGTTTTTATGAAAACCTATTGCGTAATGAACTTGATATCGTTGTAGGATCGAATGAATTTTGAAATGGAGTGCTTTTGAGGCTTTTCTAGTTTTGCTAAAGGAGTCACTCCCGGTGAAGGGATCGTCGGTCCTTTCCTCGTCGAATGAGGTGCGGGATATATCATATATATCGCTATGCAAAGCAAAAACTCTTAAAAGCAATCAAAAGACAAACCGAGTGTGTAGCATCTGCCAGTTATTGCTAAAGGAGTCACTCCCGGTGAAGGGATCTCGGTCCTTTCCTTATCGAATAAGGTGCAGGATATATCACATATACCGCTATGCAAAGCAAGAACTGTAGCTACCTGTTTTAATTTTGAAATTCGATTCTACAACATCTTAGGTTTCTTTTATTTCATTAATCACATTAATGAAGTCCCATCATTTAAGTACCTAAACATCACAGATAAATACGACGTACACTTATGCCATCCGCATTCGCCTCGATGTCCCCTCGTGCACCGTTAGGTTAGGTAACTAACGGCAGAGCAGGGCAGGGCTAGCGCGGGTGTAAAACATAAGTAACATCTATATAATATATCATATATACTATATGCTGTATCTATCACAGAACATCACATGATCACATCACAGATATCGCAGCAGAAGAAACATATGAAATATTGGATATACTAGGACGTCCGTGTTTTCAATACAAGCCAGTATAAAACACGGATTCCACGGTCGTGATGAATAGCCAAACCCACACCCCTAGACCCCTACGAGAGCGGCAAGCAACCCTACCAATTCTAGAGTTAGGAGACCCGGACTCGACTCCTCGAGTTGGTCTCCCACTGGACTCCAGAACCCGGTTACTTGTGCCCTCCTCCTTGGGTCTATCCTAGTGCGGAAAAGTAAATAATATACAACAGGTGACAACTCCCGCAACCTGGAAGCACCCCAATAAAATAATATTACATACAAGTTTTTACATGAATGAAAATGAAAAACACTCATCTCACATAAAAAACCCCGGCTATTCAAACACGACGATCCAATATAGCATATCCAGCAACACATAACATCACATGTCATCAACGTAAGTAAATATGTCCATCCCAATTGTCGTTGACATATAGCAACGAAACCGGCGATATCACATATTACACTTACGGTCACAGAAAAGAAAGTGTAAAACTACAACAGTTGGAATCCGCAACCACCTCAGACATCGCATGCCTGACCAAATGAATCACTTAGACATCGCATGCCTAACAATTATAAACCCCGCATTTTAGTCTCATTATCGAAAACACTTTTCAATATCAAGTCGGGCAATTCAACAAGATTCCCGACATCCTGATCGAATGCTCGTCGCAAACTTCAGTAGACGGCTGCACCCCCGATACCGTCGACGAAGTGCACCAAGGCGGAACACCGCTACCGCGAGCACCCGAACGGATGCTTTCGGCGACGGGGTTCTCCTACAGTCACTTGGTCGGGGCTATGGAGTGAGGCTGTCTATTAAGTTTACCCGGCGAGTATCCGCGTACGCTATGTGATTGCGACGGACTTTTGATCACATCAAAATTCCGTGGCAACCGATCAAGTGAGACTAAAGTGCTACGTTTATAACATTCATTTAGTTATCTCATAACTTCTTGTGAATTCCAATTATTGTATCACATTCCAGATAAATAGAAAATGTTAAACTTTCCGATCGAACATTCTAACACCCAAGTTTTCCCGATACAGATCAACACATGAAACTAGTCTAACAACATTCAGTTCGTACCTCAGTACCAACGGTCCAGCCGTAGAAGGGTCAAGCCAACGCCTCACATGTGGCACGCCGTACTGCCCCAAACCCGAAGGTTCAAAGGGCAGTTCAAGACGGTCACATAATCGAGTTAAGGTTTGTGTCTTCTAGAGGGACCATCGCGTTACTTGCACTACTTAGAACGTCGTTAAACTACGGAAAAATCCAACACTTGGAAATTTCCCGACAGGGGAAAAGTTGGGTATTTATATCCGGTCGAACTTTTTAACATATTCTAAAATTTATCCGGAAAGCCACACAGACAAAATTTGATACCCCGATCGAAACACCGAATCCCCAAAATAATCCCAGAAAATACAACTCCGGAATTAATTTTAAAAATACCCAGAAAATCCAACATCAGACAAAATGAATTACTATACAAAAAGTAGATGATGACGTCACATTATTGCCGCTCATCCGCCGCATAGACCAATCTTTTGCCGCGGATCCGCGCAACTATGTACTGTTCATCAGAAAATTTTTGTGCCAAAATTCTTATATTTCTCTGCTGGTTTTTCTACATATTTTTAATATGAAAAAATCCACGTTTTCTGCAATCGTCCAGAGAGCATATTTTGGGGTCGTGTTTTGGTTCGATCGGACTTCAAAATCCGTCTAGACTTCGCCTAAGGCTCTAGCTAGGCTCTGATACCACTGTAGGGTTCCTAGGCACGCTAGTGAGGTCTCCTAAGCCATCAACCATGGCAATTTCAAAAATTATGGTGCCTACAAACCCTAAACTACGGATCGATAACTAGATGTCTAGGCGAACATTGAACTAGTTAACACTTAACTAATGAGAAAACGGAAATACAACCTTTGTAGATCCGGTGCTCCACCTCCATAGCTCCGCAACGAAGTCCTCTCCGCTGTCCAAGTCAAATCCGGGCTCTAGGATCGGCTTCGTCGGAGAATGGGCAAGCTAGGTCGTCGATGTCCATGCCGAAGATGATCTACGTCGAGGCATCGCTAAATCAAGCTCCGACTTCACCAAGTCAAGAAACTTGTGAAGTAAACACACTCTACTACTTGGCAAGAGGTAGAGGATGAAGAAATAGGAAGTGGGTTAACTTTAGAATTGGATTTCTCACTCAAAAACATCAATCACCATTGATGAGGTAAGCTTTTCTTCACTTGAAGCAAGGAAGAAGAAGAAGAAAGAAATATATGATAAGTTAAATAAAAAGAAAAGAATATCCAAACTTATCATAATGCAAACCATGGTCAAGTGTAGAGATTAAACTAGGGTTAAATCAAAATGGTTAGGTTAAGCATGAGATAAGAATGGTGGACAAAGTCAAAGCTTCATGAATCTTCAACTTAAAACAAAAATAACCACCATTCTTTTCTCTTGCCTTTTATTTTCCAAAAATCAATAAATAAATAAATAAGTAAATAAAACAAAACCCTAACCATAATCATGTAACCATGGTTTGATCTTTACACAAAAACCCTAGCATAACATGTATCATCAAACATGATACAATCAAGTGCACAAAAAAATATCGCATATACAATGCGCCCATCCGAGTGAGAAAATCCATCTTAAGTAAACCGATACTAGTTGATGCAAAGTAATATATCAAATATATAAATATGCATTAAATCATTAAATCAACACTTGATTCAATGACCCGGTTATGTCGCACACAACCGACTAGTATACAATATATCGGCTTATCGAATCAACGCTTGAATCGATAACTAGGTTATATCGCATACAACCATTCGATATATTTATCACGAGAATAGAATACGGTATCACATACACGCATTATTCTCGGTCCCGCACATATCTCATATGCGCTCCTATTTCGTTTCGCTTGAGCCAGGAAACCTCTGTGTAGGACTCTAAAGACTCGTCAATACGCCGGCAGCAGATGATGATCATATCAAGCATCCACAAGCCGCAAGCGGTCTGCTAAACGTAACGGCCACCCGGGTATTGAGCGATCTGAAGATCGACGAGCAAGCCCGCTCACACTCCAGTGAATCCGACCAGTAACACTACCGTACAGTCCGGTCTGATCGTCTGATATGTCGCATATCCCGCCTAGGGGTGGTAAACGTCAGACCCCAATAGCTCGATAAGTCGTGTCGATATGAGGTCTATAACTGTTCGAAAAACTACTGGTAACACTTACCAGTAAATCTCAGCAACCCTGGCCAGGGATTTCCTGTTATAGCCAATCGAACACAGCGCAACATCAACCCCCTATATACCGGGAGAGACGAATCCCCTCCTATCGCTCATTGCCTCCATGTGACTCGGGACTGTACCCAAAAACCACCGTTTTGCACGCCCTCTTGGACGTGGTAAGATGGAAATCAAAGCACAGTGGGAACCACACAAGACTCTATGACGATCTCGGGTCAACAGACTACTCTGTACCAGTGTCACCAGAGAACTGCCATCTGACGTGAGGTATAATACCATCTGGGAGTTCTCGGCGAGTCCGTCCAGTGTACCCAGTCTTTACTGAGCACTCGTATATCATCTCTGATATCAAACACCGATGGATATGGGATCATCCATCGCCCATCTGTATGGGTCGAGAAGGTATACGCTAGTCTACTCTGGTATATCGATGCCCCGTCTCGATACACCCTCGACTAGGGACTTTGAAGGATGTACTTATGGACTACCATGTCCCCACTAGTATGATCCGCATCATAGTCCAGGTAGTCAAGTACAGATCCTAAGGGCTTTACCAACATGTAACAGAGAGACAATCAGCATACACGTTAAGGTAAAGTGTAACCAGATAGCATACTATCATGTTGAGCAAGAAAGTCCTCCCTATATATGTCCCAGCATCCACTACAATATACATCCTATGTACAGTAATGGCCTCTAGGGCATACATATAACTAACAAACCAATACTAGTTAATGCAAAGTAATATATCAAATATATAATTATACATTAAATCATTAAATCAACACTTGATTCAATGATCCGGTCATGTCGCATATAACCGGCTAGTATCCAATGTATCGGCTTATCGAATCAATCCTTGATTCGATGACTAGGTTATATCGCATACAACCATTCGACACATTCATCGCGAGAATGAAATACGGTATCACATACACGCATTATTCTCGGTCCCGCACATATCTCATATGCGCTCCTATTTCGTTTCGCTTGAGCCAGGAAACCTCTGTGTAGGACTCTAAAGACTCGTCAATACGCCGGTAGCGGATGATGATCATATCAAGCACCCACAAGCCGCAAGCGGTTTGCTAAACGTAACGGCCACCCGGGTATTGAGCGATCAGAAGATCGACGAGCAAGCCCACTCACACTCCTGTGAATCCAACCAGTAACACTTACCGTACAGTCCGGTCTGTTCGTCTGATATGTCGCATATCTCGCCTAGGGGTGGTAAACGTCAGACCCCAATAGCTCGATAAGTCATGCCGACTTGAGGTCCATAACATTCATGAAACTACTGATAACTCTTACCAGTATATCACTGCAACCCTGGCCAGGGATTTCCTGTTATGGCCAGTCGTGCATTGCGCAACATCAACCCCCAATACCGGGAGAGACGAATCCCCTCCTATCGCTCATTGCCTCCATGTGAATCGGGACTGTACCCAAAAACTACCTGTTTGCACGACTCAGTAGAGCCGTGGTAGGGTGGAAATCAAAGCACAGTGGGAGACATACAAGACTCTATGACGATCTTGGGTCAACAGACTAAGCTGTACCAGTGTCACCAGAGAACTGCCATCTGACGTGAGGTATAATACCATCTAGGAGTTCTCGGCGAGTCCGTTCAGTGTACCCAGTCTCCACTGAGCACTCGCATACCATCTTCGATGTCAAACACCAATGGATATGGGATCATCCATCGCCCATCGCATGGGTCGAGAAGATATACGCTAGTCTACTCTGGAATATCGATGCCCCGTCTCGATATTCCCTCGACTAGGAACAATGAAGGATGTACTCATTGACTACCCAGGCCCCACTAGTATGATCTTCATCATAGTCCTGGAAGTCGAGTACACATCCTATAGGGCTTTATCAACGTGTAATCAGAGAGACAGAAAGTATACACGTTAAGATAAAGAGCAACCAGATAGCGTACTATCATGTCGAGCAAGAAAGTCCTACCTATATATGTCCCAGCATCCACTACAATATACATCCAATGTACAGTAATGGCCTCTAGGGCATACATATAACTAACAATCTCCCACTTGCACTAGGGCCATTTGTAGCAGTGGTTGCAGTATCTAATACTCAACCATCCCTAAAAGTCTCTCTTTGGGAAAAGGCCTTCGTGAGTGGATCCGCCGTGTTCTCCTCTGAGTCTACTCTCCTAACCTCGATCACCCTGGAGATCAACTATCTCCATGATCAGGTGATGCTGCCTCAGAATATGTCTGGGTCACTGATGGGACCAGGGTTCCAGGGCCGAAGCCACACTTCCATTGTCATACAATGGCAGGAACCTAGTTCATCTTATGAACCAATATACACCCAAACTTCCTCTTTGGTAGTATCTTTAATAGCGATGTTATCAGCCTTTATCGTCTAGTTTGTCACGGTATCTAGCTTGGAAATTTTCCAACATACCGTCCCTTTACCGAGGGTAAAGACAATGCCTGCGACTGACATTCAGTCGTCCTTATCACTCTGGAACCCTTCCAGTGATTCTCCCCAGGATCGATTGATACCATCTCACTACAACTAGTGAGTATCCTAACATCCAATTAAATCTGTCTCATAGATCCAAAGCTTAGGATTTAGTAGGTATCACTTTGATCCTATATGGAAAATCATTGTGATAAGCGGAGATTGATCGAGCGCAGCATAGGAAACTCCTTCCCTAACAAGAGTATGTCATCCACGTGTTCTACGAGGATCGTCACCATACTCCCTACTACCTTTTTGTTTATACAAGGTTCATCTACCATTTTGATGATGTCAACTTCTTTGACTAATCTATCAAAACAGATGTTCCAACTCCGTGATGCCTGCTTTATCCTATAAAGTATCTTGCACACGTTTTCGCTGCTCCCACTGTCTACGAGGCCCTCTGGCTGTGTTCTTATAGACGTTCTCTTCTAAATCAATATTTAGAAAATTAGTCATGGCACCCAACCACCAGATATCGTAGTCATGGTATGTAGCCGTGGCAAGTAGGATCTGGATGGACTCAAGCATAGTCCCTAGAAAAGGTTTCATCATTATCCACACCTGGTTGATGACTAAAACCTTTAACAAGTCTAGCTTTGAAAGTCTCAACTTTTCCATCTACACCAAGTAATCTTCTCAAGATATACTTGCTCCTGATGGGGATTTAACCCTTCAGATATAGCAACCAAAGTCCATACTTTGTTGGTGTATAAGGATTCCATCTCAGATCACTAAGCATCCAGCCATTCTTACAGAGTCTCTACTCTCGATGGCCTGCTCGAAACTGGTTGGGTCATCATCTCATGATGCAATCCTCGCTCCCACTGTCATCGAGAAACCGAGGTATCTCTCAGGCAGGCGAGGAACCCTACCAGATCGGCGGAGAGGCTGAGGTTCGTTGGGGACTATAAAATCCTTTGGTTCTGTCAAATCTTCAGCTGTAGTTTCGAATAGCTGGAACCTTTCCAGTTCTACAGAACTGACCTTGCCTCGATATTGTCCGGATTTTGGTTTTGACATAGGCCGGACAATCATAAATCTTAACTTACTTAAGAGATAGGATCTTCCCACACCATATCTTATATGGAGTGGTAGGCACTGATTTGATTCGAACCTAATTCAATAGGTATGCAGCTTCTCAAGCGCATAACTCCCAAAAGGAAATAGGTAACTCAATAATACTCATCATAGAGCACACGATATCTAATATTGTGTGATTGCTCCGCCCCGATACACCGTTGTGCTGTGGTGTATTCAGAGGAGTAATACTGAGAGAGAATCTCATTTTCCTTTAGAATAGTCCAAGGATTCCATGCACAAGTATTCTCCTCCCTGATCTCATCATAGGACATAATACTTATACCCGTATATTTGTTCTCTACTTCCTAGTTATATTCTGTGAATACCTCAAAAGGTTCGGACTTATATTTCAACAGGAATATATGACTGAATCTTGAGAGATTATCAGAGAATATAATGAAGTATAAACAACCAGTCCTCGCATGTGTAGACAGGAGACCTTACATACATCACTATGTATCAGTCCCAAGAGTTTACTAACTCTTTTTATGTTTCCACTAAACAGAGCTAGTGTCATTATATCTTTGTGACATGACTGGCAAGTTTCACAAGATGTAAATTCAAACTGATTTAAATATGCATCTAAATGTAACTTCAGCTAGTCGGGTCGCATTGATATGACCTAGTCTACAATACCTCAAGAAGAATTCGTTCATTTCTGAACTCTTCCTCTTGTGTGTGTTCTGTATACGAGGAACTGTAGTTTGATTTAGAACGTCAATGCTTTTAGATAACGTGCCTGAATCGATCAACTTTTGATATAGGAAATGTTCAAAACATTATCCATCAATACAAAATTATATCCTTTCTTTACTAATAAAGAGATTGATATGATTTTGTATATCAGGTTCGGTATCTAATAGCATTTGTTCAAAATCAATGTATTCGTAATACAGGGTGACAGTGAGCAACAGACTTGGCTGCAACACTTGCCCCGTTTTCTGCCTCATGAAACTTATCACCCGTTCTCAGTTTTTCTACCTTTTTGTAGCCCTATGTAACAGATTACATATCTGGGATTCTGATCCGGTATCATATACCCAGGATGCAGAGGATACTGAGAAACAGTTCTTTGTAATGAACACACCCGAAGGAGATGCATCATATGCACTTTCTTCGTTTGGACGGCATAGGAATTCTGGTACTCCCCAATTTCCTGCTCTGTCTTATAACAATTATAAGTTGGAGCGGGACCAACGTTCCCCAGCTCAGTATAACAAGCGGGTTCGGTCAATACATCTATTTTATTATCTTGATTAAGGCATGATATGGTCGCTACCAGGAGAGAGAGAAGAAAACACTCTGCGTGCGCTCTTGCAAGATCAGATTGGTTATATATTTTATCTAATCAGGATGGCTCCCACTGTTTTTATCAAATCTTCCTTCAAACCCTAAAAGGAAAGACTAGCCGGGATTAATTACACTCTACAAGTTCGCTAATCTTTCAGCCAGGCCAGTGTCGGTACTTTGAGGGAGGTTCCCCGTGCTTTCGCACGGACCTAATTACAGTAAACCTCGTTTTCCCAAAGGCGTAACCCCGTTGACACCTTTCTAGACACCTACTTGATCGGCTAATTGCAAAGTGCAAAACTCTCCCAGGAGTAACAATTACTCGCAGTGGGTATCGGGATCCAACTATCACATAGAAGGTATGCAATCTCATTGCAAATTTCAACACTTGAAACTCCCGATAAAGGTTTTTACCCCTAGCACTTATGACCTTAACTATGGTCAACAAATCATAAGCACTAGTCAAGTTCTACCCGTCATTTCGTGATTAATTAGACCCACCCACATGACCCTTAACTAAGGTCAACAAAGTCACGCGACTGTCCTAACTAATCGCATCATATGCGGTGTAGGAAGACATCACTTAGCTACCGTACACTGTGCCTTGACTATGGTCAACAAACACAGCATGAATACTAAGTACTCTACTTCCTAAAATGACGGAGGGTTGCGAATGGTTTTTGTGAAAACCTTTAACGCTTTGAACTTGATCTCGTTGCGGAATCAAATGGTTTTTAAATGGAATGTTTTTGAAGCTTTTCTAGTTTTACTAAAGGGGTCACTCCCGGTGAAGGGATCGTCGGCCCTTTCCTCGTCGAATGAGGTGCGGGATATATCATATATATCACTGTGCAAAGCAGAAACTATAGAAGCAATCAAAAGACAAACCGAGTGATGTAGCATCTGCCAGTTATTGCTAAAGGAGTCACTCCCGGTGAAGGGATCTCGGTCCTTTCCTCATCGAATAAGGTGCAGGATGTTCTATAATGAACACCGCGATGCAAAGCAAGAACTGTAGCTACCTGTTTTTATTTTGAAATTCGATTCCACAACATCAATTAGGTTTATTTTCTTTCATTAATCTCATTAATGAATATCCCATCATTTAAGTCCACCTAACCATCACAGATAAATATAACGTACGCTTATGCCATCCGCATTCGCCTCGATGTCCCGTCTGCACCGTTAGGTTAGGTAACTAACGCCAGAGCGAGGCAGGGCTAGCGCGGGTGTAAAACATAAGCAACGTCTATATAATATATCATATATACTATATATAATACCTGTCACAGAACATCATATGATCACATCACAGATAAATCACAGCAGAAGAAACATATGAAATATTGGATATACTAGGACGTCCGTGTTTTCAATACGAGCCAGTATAAAACACGGATTCCACGGTCGTGATGAATAGACAATCCCACACCCCAAGACCCCTACGAGAGCGGCAAGCAACCCTACCAATTCTAGGGTTAGGAAACCCGGACTCGACTCCTCGAGATGGTCTCCCACTGGACCCCAGAACCCGGTTACTTGTGCTCCCCTCCTTGGGTCTATCCTAGTGCAGAAAAGTCAATAATATACAAATGGTGACAACATCCGCAACCTGGAAGTGCCCCAATAAAAGAATATTACATACAAGTTTTTACATGAATGAAAATGAAAAACACTCATCTCACATAAAAACCCCCCGGCTATTCAAACACGACGATCCAATATAACATATCCAGCAACACATAACATCACATGTCATCAACGTAAGCAAACATGCGTATCCCAATTGTCGTTGACATATAGCAACGAAACCGGCGATATCACATATTACACTTACGGTCACAGAAAAGAAAGTGTAAAACTACAACAGTTGGAATCCGCAACCACCTCAGACATCACATGCCTGACCAAATGAATTCTTTAGACATCGCATGCCTAACAATTATAAACCCCGCATTTTAGTCTCATTATCGAAAACTCTTTTCAATATCAAGTCGGGCAATTCAACAGGATTCCCGACATTCAGATCGAATGCTCGTCGCAAACTTCAGTAGACGGCCGCACCCCCGATGCCGTCGACGAAGTGCACCAAGGTGGAACACCGCTACCGCTAGCATCCGAACGGATGCTTTCGGCGATGGGGTTCTCCTACAGTCACTTGGTCGGGGCTATGGGGCGAGGCTGTCTATTAAGTTTACCCGGCGAGTATCCGCGTACGCTACGTGATTGCGACGGACTTTTGATCACATCAAAATTCCGTGGCAACCGATCAAGTGAGACTAAACTGCTACGTTTATAATATTCATTCCGTTATCTCATAACAATTTGTGAATTCCAATTATTGTATCACATTCCGGATAAATAGAAAATGCTAAACTTTTCGATCGAACAATCGAACACCCAAGTTTTCCCGATACAGCTCAACACATGAAATAAGTCTAACAACATTCAGTTCGTGCCTCAGTACCAACGGTCCAGCCGTAGAAGGGTCAAGCCAACGCCTCACATGTGGCACGCCGTACTCCCCCAAACCCGAAGGTTCAAAGGGCAGTTCAAGACGGTCACATAATCGAGTTAAGGTTTGTTGTCTTCTAGAGGGACCATCGCGTTACTTGCACTACTTAGAACATCGTTAAACTACGGAAAAATCCAACAATTGGAAATTTCCCGGCAGGGGAAAAAGTGGGTATTTATATCCGATCGAACTTTTTAACATATTCTAAAATACCCGGAAAAACACACTGACAAAATTAGACAATCCGATCGATACACTGAGTTCCCAATACAACCCAGAAAATAAAACTCTGGAATGCAAATTAAAAATTCCCAGAAAACTCAGGAATATTAATATAAAATTACTGTGCAAATTAAATTGGCAGAACAGGCCGTACGGCCGCGGAAGCGCCGCACAAGCCAGCTTGTGCCGCTCTTCCGCGGCTATTTAATCGATTTAGGCCTTCCGTTTTGTACAGTAATTCTTACAATATTCTTCTTAATTTTCTGCATATTTTTAATTCACAAAAATCCATCAATTTCAAAAAAGTCCAGAGAGCATATTAAAATCGAGGTTTCGGGTCGATCGGACTTCTAATTCCGTCGGGACTTCGCCTAAGGCTCTAGCTAGGCTCTGATACCACTGTAGGGTTCCTAGGCACTCTAATGGAGTCTCACAAGTGATCAAACATGCACAAATCAAATTTTACAAGTGCCTATAAACCCTAATACGGATCGTTAACTAGATAAATAGGCGAAGCAAGCAAGTAAACGGAAATATAGCTAAAGGAAAGGGGCTACAACCTTTGTAGATCCGGTCCACCACTTCCTAAGCTCCACGATGATCTCCCTCCGCTGTCCAAATCGAACCCTTGACTCTAGCATTGGCATCATCGAAGAATGGGCGGGCTTGATCGTCGGTTCGATGCCGAAGATGATCTACGTCGAGGCATCACAAGAACAAGCTCCAACTTCACCAAGCCTTGAAAACTTATGAAGGAAACACCCTATACTACTTGGCAAGAGGTAGAGGATGAAGAAATAGGAATTGGGTAGACTTTAGTTTTGTATTTCCCATACTTTTTCATCAATCACCATTGATGTAGCAAGCTTTTTTTCATGTAAGAAGAAGATGAAGATGAAAAAAAAGAATATGATAAGTATTAAGTAAATGATAAATAAATCAATACTTATCATTTACTAACCCTTGGTTAGTTGTAGAGAATGGACCATGGTTAACTAGAATGGTTAGGGTTAAGTATAAGACAAGGATGGTGGACTAATTCAAAGCTTCAAGAATGTTCAACTAGCAAACAAAAAAAGCAACCATTCTTTTCTCATCTTTTTCCAAAAAAATAAATAAATAAATAAGAAAAAAGAAAACCCTAATCATAATCTTAACCATGGTCTAATTCTTTACACTAACCCTAGCTTGCATGTATCATCAAACATGATACAATCATGTGCACAAAATATATCACATATGCAATGTGCACAAACCAAGTGAGTAAATCCATTTAAAGTGAACCAATACTAGTTAATGCAAAGTAATATATCAAATATATAATTATACATTAAATCATTAAATCAACACTTGATTCAATGATCCGGTCATGTCGCATATAACCGGATAGTATCCAATGTATCGGCTTATCGAATCAATCCTTGATTCGATAACTAGGTTATATCGCATACAACCATTCGACACATTCATCGCGAGAATGAAATACGGTATCACATACACGCATTATTCTCGGTCCCGCACATATCTCATATGCGCTCCTATTTCGTTTCGCTTGAGCCAGGAAACCTCTGTGTAGGACTCTAAAGACTCGTCAATACGCCGGTAGCGGATGATGATCATATCAAGCACCCACAAGCCGCAAGCGGTCTGCTAAACGTAACGGCCACCCGGGTATTGAGCGATCAGAAGATCGACGAGCAAGCCCGCTCACACTCCTGTGAATCCAACCAGTAACACTTACCGTACAGTCCGGTCTGTTCGTCTGATATGTCGCATATCTCGCCTAGGGGTGGTAAACGTCAGACCCCAATAGCTCGATAAGTCATGCCGAATTGAGGTCCATAACATTCGTGAAACTACTGATAACTCTTACCAGTATATCACTGCAACCCTGGCCAGGGATTTCCTGTTATGGCCAGTCGTGCATTGCGCAACATCAACCCCCAATACCGGGAGAGACGAATCCCCTCCTATCGCTCATTGCCTCCATGTGAATCGGGACTGTACCCAAAAACCACCTGTTTGCACGACTCAGTAGAGCCGTGGTAGGGTGGAAATCAAAGCACAGTGGGAGACACACAAGACTCTATGATGATCTCGGGTCAACAGACTAAGCTGTACCAGTGTCACCAGAGAACTGCCATCTGACGTGAGGTATAATACCATCTGGGAGTTCTCGGCGAGTCCGTTCAGTGTACCCAGTCTCCACTGAGCACCCGCATACCATCTTCGATGTCAAACACCAATGGATATGGGATCATCCATCGCCCATCGCATGGGTCGAGAAGATATACGCTAGTCTACTCTGGAATATCGATGCCCCGTCTCGATATTCCCTCGACTAGGAACAATGAAGGATGTACTCATTGACTACCCAGGCCCCACTAGTATGATCTTCATCATAGTCCTGGAAGTCGAGTACACATCCTATAGGGCTTTATCAACGTGTAATCAGAGAGACAGAAAGTATACACGTTAAGATAAAGAGCAACCAGATAGCGTACTATCATGTCGAGCAAGAAAGTCCTATCTATATATGTCCCAGCATCCACTACAATATACATCCAATGTACAGTAATGGCCTCTAGGGCATACATATAACTAACAGCTCTTGCAACCTGAGAGAAGGTAAAGGGAAGAGACAACTGAATAATCCTATTCAATTTTTTCAGAACCAGTGGCCATCCTTAACTGAAGTAACTTCTTCGAGTTCGTATGTAACAATACGATGGCCATTCCAAGCAAAATGGATCATCGTAGTGATATAGAGTATTTCAGAGAAATGCAAAGTGAAAGTAGGAGTTGTAGGGAAATATGCGACTTTTCGTGAATCATAACAATCCAAAACCAAAGTTTATAAGAAGGTTTAGTTAATTTGGTTAATGAGTTTAAGGTATGTCATGGGTCGCTGTAACTAGAGAGAGAAAAGAAACACTCAGCGTACACTCTATCAAGATTAGATTGGTTAATCACTTTATCTAATCGGGATGGCTCCTACCGTTTCCTCGAATTCTCCTTCAAACCCTTAAAGGAGAACTAGTCGGAATTATTTACACCTTACAAGTTCGCTAACCCCTTAGCCAGGCCAGTGCTGGTGCTCCGAAGGAGGTCCCCCGTGTTTTCGCATGGACCTAATTACATAACCCCATTTCTACAGAGACGTAATCTCATTAACACTTTTTTGACACCTAATAGATTAGCTAGCTGTGAAGTGAAAATCTCCCGAGAAGTAATACCTACTCATCAGTGAGAATCGGGATCCATCTGTCATAGTGTGATAAATTTGATGGAAGCCGACCAAAATTATCACACTCCAGAAGGTATGCGCAAACTTGGCAAGTTTCCTTTATATTTGAAACTCCCGATATTGTTTTATGACCTTAACTAGGTCAACATATCATAAACCGCTAGTCAAGTTCAACCCGTCATTATCCTGGATTAATTTAGACCCACCCGCATAAGCCCTTGACTAGGTCAACATGATTATGCGACTGTCCTAAATAATCACATTACCATACTACAAACAAACACCACTTATCTACCATGCACTACGCCTTGACTAAGTTAACATACACAGCACAAATACTAAGTACTACTCATCTGAAATGACGGAGGGCCACTGCTGATTTTTAGCGAAAAACCTTTAACATAATGAACTTAATATTGTTGAAAGAACTCGAGTGGCTTTTGAAAAGGAGTGGTTTAGGCTCCGTTTTTAAAACTATTAACATAAAATTTTACTTAAGAGCGAACTCCATGTGAAGGGATCAAGGAACTTTCCTCATAGAATGAGGTGCAGGATATTCCTAACCGAATACCTCTATGCAAAGCAAAAGAATAGTTTTGAAGAAAACCGAGTACTTTTAAAAATTGGTTCCGACAACATCATTTAGATTTATTTTTCTTTGCGTTAAACATATAACGCAGTCCCATCATAACAAGTTCTAAGCCACATCAGAAACAACTAAAATAGCATTCTTTTATATGTCATCCTCATTCGCCACGGGGTCTCGGGTCTTCACAGTAAGGTCGGCATGGCGGGGATAGGGCTAGCGCGGACTTAAAACATATAGAAGCATCTACTATATATATATATATATATATATATATATATATATATATATATATCTCATCATCATAGGCATGTAATAGTATCACAGGAAGATAATAACCATCACAGGCATGCAGACAACAATATGGAATTGAAGATAGACTAGGAGCCCCGTGTTTCATTTGAACCGCAAAAAAAATACGACGTTCCCCGGTCGTGTGGATAGCCTGTACAATATCGATCCTAACCCCCTATGAGTGCGGTGAGCCACACGCCAATCCTAGAAATAAGTAGCATGATCTCAACTCCATGAGATAGCTACCCTCTGAATTCTGGAATCCAGTGACTCATGTGCTCCTCCGCGGGGTAATCCTATAATTTTGTCTTAGCACCTCCACTAGGGTTTTAAAAAAAACATGTAAACAATTTTAAAAAATTCTAGAGAGCGAAGTATACTAAACATGAATCGAACTAGAGATTAGGGTTTCAAAACAAAGCAAAATGGATTAACATTAAGTGAATGGAAACTATAACCTTTGTAGATCTGTCCCTCACTTCAATTGCTCCGTGTAGTAGTCCTAGAACTCTTCTACGACTCCACTTGAAAGATGGAATGAGCTTGTTCGAAGTCTTAGTTATCAAAGAAAGATCCACCTCGAAGCTTCTCACTCTCAAACTCACACTTCACTAATCTATGAATTAGTAAAGATAACAACCTATACTAATTTGCTATTGTAGTGTAGGTTGATGAAGTGGGGATTTTTCTCATTAAAATGCTTTTCTTTTATTTTCTTTTCCAACCTAGAAAAAATATCTAGGGAAGAAAATGAAGAGAGTGAACTTGGAAATATTCGAATAGACCTTGGAGATGAGATAAGATTGAGATAGAGATAAGTATGGATGAATATAACAATTAAAAAGAATGAGTCATGGTTCTTAGGGCCTTTGAGAACATTATAGAAGCCATGACTCATCTCTTCATTTGTTTTTATTCATATATATTTATCAATATCTTTATTCTTTTCTCCAATGTGATTCTTATATTGCCATGTTCTTTATATCATCAACCATGATACATTTGTATATATATCAAATATATATATATATATATATATATATATGAATAAAGAAAAGAATTCAAATGAGTAATATATTAGTTAATTATTAAATTAACAATTGATTCAATAATCCGGTTATATCATATATAACCCGGCTAATATAAAAAATGCTAGATTAGAATACAGTATCATATACTCGTATGTAATCAAGCTCCTGCACATATCTCCATATGTTCCCTACTTCATTTTGCTTGAGCTTGGAAACCTATATGTGGGACTCTTAAGACTCGCCGATACGCGAGCAGTAGGTAATGATCACATCAGATACCCACAAGCCGTTAGCGGTACTAGCTGGACGTAACGGCTACCCAAGTATTGAATGAATAGAAGATCAACAAGCAAACTTATTCCAACTCCCGTAGAGCCTATAGCCAACACTTACCGTACAGTACGGTCTCTTCGTCCGATATGTCGCATATCGAGTCTGGGGGGTGGAATCGTCAGACCCCAATAACTCGATATATCATGCCGATGTGTGGCCTATAACCAATCAAGAAACTATTGATAACACTTATCAGTAAATTTCATCAGCCCTGGCTAGGGACTTGCGGTTATAGCCAATCACGCATAGCACAGCATCAACTAAAGAGCAACCAGATAGCCTACTATCATGTTAAGCAAGAAAGTCCTCTATATATTTGTCCAAGCATCCACTATAATATACAATAGTGGCCTCTACAACATACATATTCCTAACAATCTCCCACTTGTACAAAGGCCAATTATTGGCGTATCTCATACCCAACATCTTAAAAAGTCGCTCAAATTGCGCCAGTGGAAGGGCCTTGGTGAGTGGATTCGTAGTGTTGTTCTTCATGTCTACTCTCCGAACTTCAATCTCGTGGCGATCAACTATCTCCCGGATCAGGTGATATCACATCAGGATATGTCTGGAACGCTGATAGGACCTAGGTTCCTTGGCTAATGCCATAGCCCCATTATTATCACAATACAAGGGTATCGGATCAATAATGGTTGGAACCACTCCAAGCTCTGAGATGAACTTCCGCATCCAGACAGCTTCCTTGGCAGCAATGTACTCAGCTTCCATCGTTGAGTTTGCAACGGTGTCATGTTTGGAACTTTTCCAACAGACCACCCCTCCATTGAGGGTAAATACAAACCCAAGATAGACTTGCTGTCATCCTTATCACTCTGGAAGCTGGAATCAGTAAAGGCCTCCATTTGGAGATTCCCGTTACCATACACCAAAAACATTTCTTTAGTTCTTTGCAAGTACTTAAGAATGTTCTTCACAGCTGTCCAGTGTTTCTTCCCTGGATTGGATTGATACCTGCTTACTACACTCAATGCGTAAGCTACATCTGGGCGAGTACATAACATTGCATACATGATAGACCCTACTGCAGAAGCGTAGGTGTTCAGTTGATAAAACTGCACATTTGTATTACATTTTTCCTACCATTTTCATATTAAAAAAGGACTTTATTTTAATATATTATACATATGAGGGTTTATGTATAAAAACACCATTTTCCATGTGTTAATATATTTTAATTATCATTTGGTAGGAAAATGTATGCAAATAAATTCATTGACCTAATCCTAGTAGAACTAGGTCTACTAAATATTATTTGAGTTGTTATGCAGATTTTTTCCAAGTGTGCAGAATTTTTCAAAGACTAGAATCAAGCAAATCAAGTTGTTGAAGAAGACTTGCCAAATTAAGAATCAAAACTTGGAGACCAAATCTGGCAACAACCACGAGAAGATTTCAAATATCTAAAGCTTCCAGAAATTGCCAAATGTCACAAGGATCTACCGACAAAAATATGATGAAGAGATCTCCACTATTGGCCGCGGAACTGCGGCCAAACCCCCCTGTTGGCCACGGATCTGCGGCAGTTAAGTTGAGTTAGAGGGAGATATTTTGGGGCATAGATCTATGCTACATTTTACCAACTTTGGAAGCAAAAGATTCTGGTTTTAGACTATAAAAGGGCACCGAGAGCCTCTTGGAAAATTCATCAAGCCGAAGAGATCACGAAGTCCAAGACGGCTCACGCATCCAGGCTGATCATCAACTGTTCGACTACCTCCTTAGGAAAGATCGAGAAGCAACTAGTTTGTAATCATTTTCTACGGAATAAAAGTGTAGATTGTTCAAGTTGATTAATAAAGGTAGTCATTTTATTTAATTCTTTTTGCATTTTACATTATGTTCCCCTCTATGTCTTTTCATCTTCTTCTCCCAACATGCGCGAGTAATTCTCCGCTTGTTAGGGTTCGTAGGATTAGGGTAGGCTAATGGATGATGAAAATAGCTAAACCCTTTTTAAGTCCTATAAAGTTTAGGAACTTTATCAAAAGAATCATTAACATCCTAATCGGGCGCGCTAGCAATTCTTTGCTAGTCCCGACCGCGATTAGAGATTAGATTAATGATTGTTTTGGTAAAGGCTAGATATGAACGGAGTTCCGTGTCGAGATAAGGGTTAAGAGTGGGATTCCTTTTCCCTCCAGAAACCCTAATCTACACGCATCACCGTCGTTCTAGTTCTAAATCTATTAATGGATAAAAAAGGTAACTTTTAATTAATCGTCCATAACTACTAAATCCTAACGAACCCTACAAGCCCTCTTATTATATTAATTACATCTTTAAAATAATCTAGATCTATATTTTACATTCTTGTTTAACGTAGATCTAGAAACCATTCTATAAAATTCTTTATCCCTCCTCTGTTTCTCAACACATCTAAAGTAAAAGTAAAAGGTTCAACGTTTCCCTGAGGACGACCCGTACTCACCTCGGTCTAACTACACGGGACACCGTTCTGATTGCGGTTAACTACAAACAAAAACACACTTTCTCGAACAAATCAGTAGGATATAACACTCATGCGAGCCCTCTCTTCATCAGACTTTGGACAGAAGTCTTTGGAGAGGGTGATTCCATAACAAGCGGGTAAATTACCTTGCTCGGAATCTTCCATACTAAACCTTTTTAGTATGGTGTCTATGCATCTAAATTGGGACAATCCCAACATTCTCTTAAATCTATCTCTATAGATCTTAATGCCTAGAATGCATAAGGCATCACCTAAGTCCTTCATGGAGAACCTTTGTGATAGCAATAGTTTGACCGATTGTAGCATAGGAACATCATTTCCTATCAAGAGAATGTCATTCACATACAATACGAGAATTGTGACTGTACTCCCTACAATCTTCTTATAAATGCAAGGTTCATCTATGTTTTTGATAAAATCAAACTCTTTGATCGTATCATCAAAGCAGATGTTCCAACTCTGTGATGTCTGCTTTAATCCATAGATAGATTTAAGCAATCTGCATGCATTTTCGCTGCTCCTACTGTCAATGAAGCCTTCCGGCTGATCCATAAAAACGCATTCTTCTAAAATACCATTTAGAAATGCAGTTTTAACGTCCATCTACCAGATTTCATAGTCGTACTAAGCAGCAATAGCAAGTAGGATTCGAATGAATTTATGTATAACTACTGGAGAAAAAGTCTTATCATAGTCCAATTCTGGTCTTTGACGAAATCCTTTCGCTACAAGTCTAGCTTTTTAGGTCTCCACCTGTCCATCCACACCAATCTTTTTCATAAAGATCCATTTGCACCCTACAGGTTTTACTCCAGAAGGTGAAACTTCCAAAGTCCATACTTTGTTTGTGTGCATGGATTTCATTTCGGATCGCATAGCATCCGGCCATTTCACTGAGTCACTACTCGTGATAGCCTGCTGAAAACTAGTAGGGTCATCATCTTCCATGATACAATCTTCTCTATGACCATCAATGAGGAAACCATAGTATCTTTCTGGAGGGCGAGAAGACGCACTAGATTTACGAAGTGATTGAGGTTCGTTCGGTTCTATCGAAACTTCAGGTTCAACCAAATCGTCAGTAGTTGTTTGTGGCTTTAGAATTTCTTCCAGTTCTACAGTATTGCCAATAGTATTATTTGTAAAAAAATCATTTTCTAAAAATATGGCATATTGAGAAACAAACACTCTTTGTACTTCCTTGTGGTAAAATAGATATCCATATGAAGGTTTAGGATATCCCACAAACTTACACAAAACCGATCGTGTCTCGAGTTTGTCTGGATTCTATTTTTTAACAAAAGCAGGACAACCCCATATTCTAACTTGTTTAAGAGATGGTCTCTTCCCGCACCATATCTCATATGGAGTGGTAGGCACGGATTTGGTCGAAACCCTGTTTAATAGATATACTGCAGTCTCTAATGCTGACCCAAAAAGAAAGTGGTAACTTAGTATCACTCATCATGGAGCGTACCATATCTAATAAGGTATGATTCCTCCGCTCTGACACACCGTTGTGTTGTGGTGTGTACGGAGAAGTGAGCTGAGAGAGAATCCCATTCTCTTTTAGGAAATTCAGGAACTCTGTACTTAAGTACTATCCTCTTCAATCTGATCGAAGTTTCTTGATACTCAATCCAGTTTGTTTTTCTACTTCAACTTTATACTCTTTGAATTTTTCAAAAGTTTCTGACTTATGTTTCAATAAGAATACGTGTCCAAACCTCGAGAAATCATCAGTAAAGGTTATGAAGTATGAATAACCGCTTCTTGCATATGTAGACAATGGTCCACATAAATCACTATGTATGAGGCCTAAATATTCAGTAGCTCTCTCTCCGTGTCCATTAAATGGAGTTTTGGTCATTTTACCCTTGATGCAAGACTGACAAGTCGCATAAGATTTATATTCAAACGGATTAAAATATCCATCTTTATGTAGCTTGGTTAGTCTTGTTTCGTTAATATGAACAAGTCTACAATACCATATGAATACTTCATTTATTTCTGAAGTCTTTCTTTTGTTTATGTGCTGGATGTTGAAAACTGTGTGTTGATTCAGGACGTAGATTCCGTTATTTAGTGTACCATACCCAATCAACTGTTGATTTAGGTTAATGTTCATAGCATTACTTTGCAATACAAAATGATATCCTTCATTGTCTAACAAAGATATAGATATTATATTACATAACATAGTCAGTACAAAATAACAGGGATTCAAAATCAATATACACCCTGAAGGCAACCCTAGGTGATACTCTCCCACTGATGCAGCATCAACACTTGAACCATTCCTAACGTGGAGAGTATGCTCACCTTTCTTCAAAAATTTGCTATTTCACAATCGCTGCACACAATTACATATGTGAGAACCTGAACTGGTATCTAATACCCAAGATGCAAAGTTTATTGAAAAACAGTTTTCGGTGACAAACACACATGAAGCGGAAGCAACAACATGCTTCTTCTTCTTGAGATCGGCGAGGTACTCAGAGCAATTTATTTTCCAATACCCCATCTTGTGGAAATAGAAGAATTCATCCTTCCCTGATCCCGTTGCCCCAGATTTGTCTTTCCCCTTCGCCTTTTTAACTCCACCTCTCGGTTTGGTGGGTTTCTTCTTCTTCTTTCCCTTAGTTTTAACTTTAGGGACGGAGGAGGAAGATTGCCCAACAAATAGAGCGGGAGTTTTCACCATCTTGAGTGTTCTCTCTGCAGTCTTCAACATATTGAGAAGTTCAGGAAGTGATTTCTCTAAGTTGTGCATGTTGAAGTTCACTATAAATTGAGCATAGGCAGGGGGAGAGACTGTAGAATGATATTGTTCATTCTCCATGGTCCATCTCAGGTCCTCAAGCTCTTCAATAAGGCCTATCATCTTTAGGACATGATCTCCTACAGATGTACCGGCAGTCATCCTCATTTGAAACAGTTTTCATGAGGCCTCGTAACGAAGAGCACGAGATTGCTCCCCATACAACTCTTTTGTATGGAAAAAGATGGATTGCACATCCATCTTCTCATATTGCTTTTGATGTTCATTGTTCATCGAAGCTAACATGAGCAATTTTGCTATGGCGCAGTCGATATCCCATGTCTTGCGGATCTCCTTATCTGCAACAGAGGAATCAGGGCCTGGGAGGGGAGGGGCTTTGGTAGTGAGGACGTATGCAACCTTATCATAGGTAAGGGCAATGTTCACGTTTCTCAGCCAGTCTTTATAATTTGATCCCATCAGTTTGTTTTTCTCTGGTAGAAGCTTAAGTCCCATCATTGGTATCTGCCATTAGGAGAGAGAAAAGAAAATACTCAGCGAAAGCTCTTACATGATTAGATTGGTTACTATCTTATCTAATCGATTTCTCCTACTGTTTTTATCAACTTCAAACCCTAAAAAGAAAATTAGCCAGGATTAGTTACATTCTACAAGTTTGCTAACCGGTCAGCCAGGCCAGTGTCGGTACTTCGAGGGAGGTTCCCCGTGCTGTCGCATGGACCTAATTAAAATAAATCTTGTTTCCCTAGAGGCATAACCCTGTTGATACCTTTCTAGACACCTACTAGATTAGCTAATTGTAAAGTGTAAAATTCTTCCGGGAGTAGCTCTTACTCAAAGTGGAATCGAGATCCAACTATCAAATAGAAGGTATGCAATCTCATTGCAAATTTCAACACTTGAAATTCCTGATATAGTTTTTACCCCTGGTGACTTACGCCCTTAAGTATGGTCAAAAAATCATAAGCGCTAGTCAAGTTCTACCCGTCATTTCATGATTGATTTAGACCCATTCGTATGACTCTTAACTATAGTCAATAAATGTTGGATATAGTTCCCTCAAGTCAATTATTGTAATCGCAGGCACACGATTATGATGACTGAGGGAGGACCTATACGGGTTGAACAGTCTTACTCAAAATGACAGTATGCTATCTGGTTTGTCTCTATCATCATGTACATCTATTATGTGGTATTATAGATCACTATTACATGTTGATAAAGCCCATAGGATTCTTGCTTGACTACCAGCATTATGATGGCGATCATATATGTGAGAGTTGGGTGGTCTATAAGCACATCCTTAAATGTCCCCAATCGAGGGAGTATCGAGACTGGGCATCGATACTCTGGAGTAGACTAGTGTATACTTATCAAGACCCCGACGAGGGGCGGTGGCCGGTCTCACAAGCCATTGGTGTCAGTTAGTCACCTAAGATAGTATACAGGTGCTCATTGGGTTATGAGTTACACTGGACGGACTTGCCGGGAACATGCTAGATGGTATTGCACCAATTGTCAGATAGCAGTTCCTAGGTAACATGAGTACAGGTCAGTATGTCAACCTGAGATCGTCATTTGTCTCGTGTGAGTTCCCACTGTGCTTTGATTACTACACTATAACGGCTCAAAGGAGTCGTGCAAACAGGTTTTAGTTGGGTACAGTCCCGAGCCACATGGAGGCAGTGAGCGGATCGTCGGGGATTCGTCTTTCCCGGTATTAGGGGTTGATGTCATGCTGTGTACGGGTGGCCATCACCAGAAATCGTTGGCCAAGGTAGACGTGAATTACTGATTTGGATCAGTAGTTTCTCAGTAGGTGATGGGCTTCACACCGACACGAAATATCGCGTTATTAGGGGTCTGACTTTATCCACCTCTCTAGATTCGATATGTGATACTCTTAGACGAACATACCGGACTGTATGGAGAATGTCACTGACAGGCTCAGTAGGGTTTCGGATGAGTTTCTCATCGGCCTTCCTTTCGCCCAATACCTGGGTAGCCATTACGTACAGCTAGTGCTGCTGACGTGCTTGTGGTTAAACCCACTGTCAGCGTATTGACGAGTCTTTAAAGTCCCACACGGAGGGTTTCCCTGGTTCAGGCAAAAGATGTAGTAGCCGTATTTTGATACGTGCAGGGCTCCGATTGAATGATTGTATTAGTTACCCGGACTTTCGATCGGACGGTTGATAATACTAGCCAGCTTGGGTTTGAACCGGATTATTAAATAATATATTTATTTAATAATTTACGTATATGTATTTCGATATGTATATTCTAGTATTATGTTCTTTATGTTATTTTATCTCTTTGGGTATTCGTATTTTGGTACGAATATGGGTATGTATATACAGTTGAGTGTAATATGTATTTATACGGAAAACATTCTAGAAGGTGGACACCTCATTTTGGTTTATCTATTTATTAAATTAAATGGAAATGAGGTGTAAAGATGATGAAGAGAGAATGGTGAGAACCATGCTTGAATAGTATTGACAAATGAATTGTTAATTCATTTGTGCAAACTATTCAAGTATGGTTGCAATATGTTTATTGAAAAAATGGTTTTACAAAACCTTGCTTCATATTTTCTCTCACTTGATGGATGGTCATTTTGAGGGAAAACATTCTCACAATTTTGGTTATCTCTCTTCACTACCTTTCTTGAGTTCCTCCACCTTCTTCTTGAACCTCCTCTCTACAATCTCATGTGTTGAGAATCAAGAAAGGAGGTGAGATAGATACCACACTTAAAATTATTCACTACATCCTAGACACTTTAGATTAGAAATCTATAGTCTCTAGTTGCTCCACTAGATTCTTAGTGTGGAGATAGAGCTATAAGCTATATCCTTAGGGTGGATCATCTTCGATGGAGGAAGACCGGCGGCCAAGCTCGATCGAGGAGACCTCAAGGAGCCAAAGAAGAGGGTAGAAGACTAAAGGAAACGAATCATTCGGTATAACACTTCTATCTCAGTAGATCTCTTTTTGTAGTTAGTTCAGGCTTATGGTTCGATTCTAGGACAAGTTTTTAGCGCCAAGTTTTTTAAACACCATTTTAGTTTTGCATCGGCCACGGTAGATGGCCAAGGCGCTAGCAAACCCCAACATGGTATCAGAGCCACCCCATAAACCTTTACTAGCTATTTTGCACAAGTTTAAAGTTTCGATCGACGGAATTTTCCGAATCGTATTTCCAAAACTGTTGCTTGCTGTTCGAATTTCAAAGTTGTTCAAAAATTTTTTATAGTTGTATTAAAATTATGTGTAGGCAAAACTAGAGCTAAAAAAAAATTTGGGCACCTAATCCCAAAAAACGACCGCAGAACAGAAACAAAATGGCACATTTTATGGCTGAACCGCTGCCCTTTTTGGGCTACAGTGCCCCAAAAATTTTATGGGGCTCTAGTTCATGGAAATATGATTTTTGGGATATTTGGTTTTGCCCAAGATTTGTTTGAGTACTGGTTTGCATTTGGGGACAATGTGGAAAAGCTTTAGTCGATCGAAGTTTTGAATACGTGTTTATCAGTGCATGTGTTAATATCTACGACCGTGAATATCATTGAGCGGTATAACCCGACTAGTTGTTATATGTTCAATTAGACGGGTTTGTGAACATGATATTCACATTGATGTTCTATGTTGTGCTGATATTTTGGATGGATTGTTGTGGTGGATAGCCTATAGTGCAATGGTAGTAGTACAGTTCAGATTCATTTGTATATTCATTATTGCGGGGCGAGCGTCTGACATGTGAACTACCGTTTCTGGCAGATTGTTATCATTTTATTAGGGCACGACCAGGTTGAGGTTGATGTCACCTTTGTGTATATGTTTTTCTTTTCTGTACTAAGATTACCCCGCGGTGGAGTGCTCGAGTAGCCAGGTTCTAAAGGGCAACGGGCCCACATCTCATGGTGTTGAGACGGAGGGGGCCTTACTCTAGAATTGGCGGGCAATTTGCCGCACTCGTAGAGGGTATAGGATGACCCACGGTGGAGTGCTCAAGTTACCGGATTCCGTGATGTGCTGGGTGGCCTATTCACTTTGTTGATTGGGGTGCCTCACTTCTAGGATTGGTGAGTAACTTGCCGCACTCGTAGGGGTCTTGGTTATACATTGCACATGTTATCCACATGACCGGGGAATGTCGGGTCTTATTTGCGGCTCAAATGAAACCCGGGGCTCCTAGATTATCCGTTATTCTGTGTTGGTTATCACTTTTCTGTGATGTTTCTTATATCATGCTTGGGACGAATGTTATATATATATTTATATATACTAGTAGATGTTGTATATTTTTTGCATCCGGGCTAGTCCAGCTCTTGCTCTGCCGTTAGTTAAGTAACCTAATGGTACATGACAGGGCCTCGTGGTGAATGCGGATGGCATATACGTATATTGTATTTTCGTTCTTTTCTGGTGTGACAGGGGAATTTAATTATCTTTTCAGAGCTTAGATCTCTGCCCCAAAGAAACTCTTAGAGTTGAACTATGTCAAAAAGCTTGGTAAGAATCATGACCAAATTTCAACCCATAAAAATCTTTCTTTTTGTTTTGGAATTTTACCTATTAACAGAGCTTTGCTATTTTCTTGGAAAGATCTCTTAGAGATCTTTAAAAAAAAACTTTATTTGGGTAGACCATGGGTCTTAGAGATCTTAGGGTTTTACCCTGTTAGTGACTTTAATCTCTGAAGGTTTCTCTGGAATGTAATTCCAAAATATTTCCCATGGGGATTTCTAGGATTTAATCCCACTATCAGAGGAATTCAATTCCGGTTTGTTCTACAGATCTTAGTTCTGAGAAAAATTCTTTTAGGAATTTTATTCCCTTTTCTTATTTTCTTTTTAGAGTTCTTCTTGCAGATTTGAATCTGTTGTAGAAGACGTTCTTCGAGTCTATTGGGAGTCTTGAACTTTACTAGTGAAATTTTTCATTAAATGAGAATCCTTTTGGATTCTTACAATGAGCGCCTGCCTCATCATTGATGGGGTATTACCTTGATTTCGTGGGGCCCATTGTCATGATTTTGGTATTTTGATTGCTAATCCTTTATTGGTTTTTCTTTTCAGATACTATGGCTTCTCATCTGTATGATCTTGAAGAGATTATCTCTTATAAGGAGTTTCGCATCCAAGGTCGCTGTCAAGGCCAAGAGTTTACTGACGCCCAATGCGCTGAGGTGATTCGTCGCTTCGACGATTACGATGGTCGATTGCTCCCCCGTCGTCTGCTCTTTTGAAGATTGTAGTTGGGTCGATTTGGGAAGCACTTCCTGAGCTTGATGAGGCTATGCCATTCGAGGCACTTGATGATGCTGAAGACAAGGTGCATTCAGTATATCTGATGGGCATAATCTCAAAGAAGAAGAGAGATGATCTTGTCGCTGTTTTGCATCACGTCTTCCAACAGAAGGAGATAATATCTGCGTACCATTGGATGGACGACATCAGCGGGGATCCCGACACTTGCATTCGTGAGAAAATGCATAAGAAGATGGTCAACGAAGCTAGAAACACTTTACTCAAACTTGCCTCTAAGTTCATGAATCCGTGTCCGGAATTCAGCGTCTTGCCATTGTAAATGTTTTGATGATATTTGTTTCCCTTTTTTTATCACCAATGTGTAAATTTCTTCGAAGTATGAATGACACAGCTCCCCCATTTTCTCTACACCAATGTTCATATGTTCCTCCGTGAGGTGTTGTTATATATATATAGAAAAAACTAGCGTCGGTGCTTATGTGTCATGCACGTGAGGTACTGGTTCGAATCCTGAAAAGAATTTACACCGGCGATTCATGTGTCATGCACGTGGGGTGCTGGTTCGAATCCTGAAAAGAATCAACGCTGGCGCTTCGCGTGTCATGCACGTGGGGCGCTGCTGATGGATTTAATCCTAAAAGAATCAGAGTCGGCACTTCGCATGAGGCGCTGCTGAAGGAATCACTTCACCTTCTGGCTTTGATTTTCATGAGTCGACTCTTTCTTTTCCCATGCCCTTTTTGTCAGGCCTTGGAAATAGTTTTGCCATGCACAACATTTTTTGTACCTAAATTTAAATGTTTCTCTTTATATTCTGAAGTAATGATCTTCTTTGTCTTCGCAAGGAGAGAACCATTTTTTTAACAGACCAAGAGTCATGGCTTGCAATCGTCCTCATGCTCTTCGGCAACCATGGGAGGCACCCATCGAGGGAATTTTTCCTCATTTTGCTGCGTGATTAGTGGATCCCGTTCTCTCAGATGACCAATGTGATACGGTGATGTTTGAGCTCCTGGCTCATAGGGGCGGTCCTCTTCCTATCGGCTCCATTTGGCTTCAGATGATCTTCTTGTCTATGCTTACTGACATCCCCCCTCATCTAGCGGAGATGACTCCGGCGATGCTCGATGCGGAGGAGGACAAGATCCAATGCTTTCACGAGGCTCATAGGGATCGTTCTGTTCAGGTGCTAAGCAAGATACGGGCTCAACGGGCCATCATGTCTACCTTCGCTGATGGGCACAGCGCTGGCCGATGGGAAGCAACTCCTCGTGAAGATCGCCGCTTCGACATGGTGGGCAGAAAGGGCTTTAGAAAATTTTATTCTTAGTTTTGTAAACCCTTGTACTTTTGATCCCGTATTCGGTGATCTGTTTCCTGCAGAATAAAGTACTTATTTAAATGTGCTTCGTTATTGTTAACTTCTGAATGTTTTATCCCCAGTACATATCCATGTGGGCATCTTGTCTCTGCACATATACTTTGCATTTTAATCTTAGAAGTTTCTGATGCATGCACCTAGCTATAGGTGAACATTGGAATGATGTGAACACATACTTCCCCCTACCATGTTGCTCACGGTGGTATCCCCGTGAGTGAAGTAATGCATAGCATATGGCCGGTTTCGGGCTAGCATATCATACACACTTCTTATTAGAATTTTGATCTGAGAAGATAGCGAGTGGACACAACCGTCGTCATCTATCGTTAACTCAGATCTCGATCCTTAAGAAATGTAGTTCTGAACTCCGATGCCTATGAGTCGTAACTTTTTATTTCCTGATGTCTTATTTTAGCGCCAACTAGTTTATTCACTCGTTTCGAAGTTCGTAGTTTATTCACTCGTTTCAGAGTCTCTAGTTTATGTACTCATTTCGGAGTTTGTAGTTTCTTCACTCGTTTCGGAGTTTCTAGTTTATTCACTGATTTCGGAGTTTCTAGTTTATTCACTCATTTCAGTGTTTCTAGTTTATTCACTCATTTCGGAGCTTCAAGTTATGTACTCATTTCGGAGTTTCTAGTTTAAGTACTCATTTCGGATTGTTTTTAGTTTACCTCCCTTGGGTTTACAGGCAAACTTGTCCTAATGTTATATGAAGATAACCCCCATTCTTTACGATAGAGGTCCGTTAGGTTTGTGGTACAAGGGCTTTAGTCCGTGGACTGTCACGTTGGCTGATGTATTCCTCGATATGCAATCTTCAAGCTGTTGTTCGAGTAGCCCCACGACTGTCGTGTCTCTGATCCCTTCGGGGGCTGGACAGGACGTCTTCAAGTAATCTCTTTAGGTCATATTACCGTCGGAAGAGCAAACGTTAGGAATTTTCCATGACGCTTTATACTTGAGGTTAGGCTCAATTTGGAGCCCCGATGAGTCATAACTACTCCGCTCTGGTATGGGATGATCTCCGATGGTCTCTTAGGCTTTATATAAGTTTCCGTTGCGACCCGAAGCTGGGAATATGCCGTCACTTCATTTTTGCTTTAACGATGCCGTGTCGTTCCTTTGCTGAAGTAGGGTATACATCTGTAGGACTTCTATGCTCTATGTATTGCAATTGAAGTCCGGAGCTAGGAATATGCCATTCTCCAATTTCATTTGATATTCGCGTCCGCATCCTGCTGAGATGAGAGTGAACGCTGTGATAGTCTCTAGGTTGTATATGTACCGTTGAGACTTAGAGTTAGGATTTTGCCGTTACTCCATTTTTGTTCGACCCATAGGTCTTTGTTGACGTTGTGTCTGCACTGAGAAGGAACATTGAGCAGGAGCTTGGAATATGCCATTGCTCCACTTTTGTTCGACCCTTGGGTCTTTGTTGATGTTACGTCTGTGCCGAGAACGAATGTCGATCTTGTTGGCTATAGCGCCCTCAAGTCAATTATTGTAATCGCATGCACGCGATTGTGATGATTGAGGGAGGACCTATACGGGCAGAAAAGTCTTACTCAAGATGACAGTATTCTATCCGGTTTGTCTCTATCATCATGTATATGTATTATATGGTATTACAGATCACTATCACATGTTGATAGAGCCCATAGGATTCTTTCTTGACTACCAACATTATGATGGTGATCATATATGTGGGAGCTGGGTGGTCTATAAGCACATCCTTAAATGTCCCTAGTCGAGGGAGTATCGAGACTGGGCATCGATACTTCGGAGTAGACTAGTGTATACTTTTCGAGACCCCGACGAGGGGCGGTGGCCAGTCTCACAAGCAATTGGTGTCAGTTAGTCACCTAAGATAGTATACAAGTGCTCATTGGGTTATGAGTACACTGTACGAACTCACCGGGAATATGTTAGATGGTATTATACCTATTGTCAGATAGCAGTTCCCAGGTGACATGAGTACTGGTTAGTCTGCCGACCTGAGATTGTCATTTATCTCGTATGGGTTCCCACTGTGATTTGATTACTACCCTACCACGGCTCAAAGGAGTCGTGCAAACAGGTTTTAGTTACATATAGTCTCGAGCCACATGGAGGCAGTGAGTGGATCGTCAGGGATTCGTCTCTCCCGGTATTGGGGGTTGATGTCACGCGGTGCACGGATGGCCATCACCAGAAATCCTTGGCCAAGGTAGACGAAAATTACTGATTTGGATCATTAGTTTTCAGTTGGTGATGGGCTTCATACCAGCACGATATATAGCGTTATTAGGGGTCTGACTTTATCCATCTCCCTAGACCCGATATGCGATACTATTAGACGAAAAGACCAGACTGTACGGAGATTATCACGGATAGACTTAGTAGGGGTTCGGATGAGTTTGCTCGTCGGCCTTCCTTTCGCTCAATACCTTGGTAGTCGTTACATACAGCTAGTGCCGCTGACGTGCTTATGGTTAAACCCACTGCTAGCGTATTGATGAGTACTTAGAGTCCCACACAGAGGGTTTCCCTACTTCGGGCGAAACGATGTAGAGGCCGTATGGTTTTACGGTAGGGTTCGATCATATACGTGTACAAGCTACACGGATTATGATTCGGATGGATAATACTAATGGGTTTTGGTGTAAGCCGGATCCTAGTATTAGATTATTGGTTTATTTTCGTCTCTTTGTATTCGTATTTTTTGGAATACGGATACGGGTATGTATATACAGTGAAGGGTATTCTTGTAATTTGTGCAAGGATGCTTCTAGACGAAGACACCTCATTTGTGTTGTATAACCATTTTGATTAAATGGTTAATGAGGTGGAGGTATGAGGTGTTCTTTGCATTTAATGAAGCATGGCTACTTGGTGACTCATGGGGTGACTCATTGGATGACTCAGGTTTTAGTGACTATTGAGACATGCTTGATTCATTGTGAATTATTGGGATGCTTCATAATTTACAACATTTAGCCATTCTTGATACAACGCTCATGACTACACTCTCATCTCCTCTAGCTTCCTTCTTCTTCCTCAACCATAAATGTCTCATGTGTTGAGAAATCTAAGGTATTTTGAGACAAATCAATACATCATCACTCTCTACTTCCTTTAGGAGATCTAGTTTAGCGAACTAGGTACCCTAGTTACCTCGGTATTGAGGTTGAAGCTCGAACTATATACTCTCGGCTGGATCATCTTCGATGGAGGGAGACCGGCAATCAAGCTTGATCCAGAAGACCCCTAGGAGCTAATGAAGATGGTAAAAGACCGAAGGACACGGATCATTCGGTATAACACTTCTATCACTTTAGTTTAGCCCTTTATAGTTTGCTAGTTTAGGGTTTAGGGTTCGATCTAGACGGATTCGTTAGTGTCAAGTTTTTAAACGTCATTTTTGTTCCGCATCGGCCATAGTAGATGGCCAGGGAGCTGATGCAACCCAACATGGTATCTGAGCCAGCCCATAAACCCCTAACTAGCAATATAAATGATGTTTAAAGTAATGAAACCGAAACAACTCCAAAACAACCGAAACAATATTCAAGTTTCTGTCGATTTTTTATAGTCTTCTAAAAAATTTTAAACAATTGCAGAAGGCTATTCATGTGATAACTTGAACACCACAAAAAATCGAGGCCCAAATTCCAAAATATAGCCGGCGAGAATGCCCATAAAACCGGCCTAGCCAATCCTGTTTAGGTCTTGGGTCTTGAAATTGTTTTGGTGTTCTAGGCTCTTGAATATTGGTTTTTAGGTATTGTTTGATTTTTCCCAGATTACATATTCTGTTATCTTTGGTTTAGGTCAATACGGAGTGTTTAGAAGTCGCTATGTTAACACCGTTTATAAGTTTCGGTACATACATTACTATCTGCGACCATGAATGTCATTGGAGTGGTATAACCCGTCTAACTGCTATATGTTCTATTAGACGGGTTTGCGAACATGGCATTCACGTTGATGTTCTGTGTTGTGCTGATATTGTGGTTGGATTGTCGTGGTGGATAGCTTGCGGTGCAATGGTAGTAGTACAGTTCAGTTTCATTTGTATATTCGTTATTGCGGGGTGAGCGTCCGATATGTGGACTGCCGTCTCTGCCAGATTGTATATTCTTTTATTGGGGCACGACCGGGTTGAGGTCGATGCCGCCATTGTATATATATATTTCTTTTCTGAACTAGGATTACCCCGCAGTGGAGTGCTCGAATAGCCAGATTCTAGAGGGAAACGGGCCCGCATCTTATGGAGTTGAGACGGAGGGGGACTTACTCTAGAATTGGAGGGATATTCGTCGCATTCATAGTGGGTATATGATGACCCACGGAGGGGTGCTCAAGTTACCGGATGGCGTGAAGTGCTGGGTGGCCCATTCACTTTGTTGATTGCGGTTGCCTCACTTCTGGAATTGGCGGGTAACTTGCCGCACTCGTAGGGGTCTTAGTTGATTGTGATGCTGCTTATATCATGCCTGGGATGAATGTTATATATATATATATATATATATATATATATGTGTGTGTGTGTGTATATATATATATACTAGTAGATATTGTATATGTTTTGCATCCGCGCTAGTCCATCCCGCGCTCTGCCATTAGTTAAGTAACCTGACGGTGCATGACGGGGCCCCATGGCGAATGCGGATGGCATATACATACATTGTATTTTCGTTCTTTTCTAGTGTGATATAGATTAATTGATGGGACTGCGTTAATTTTGATTAATGCAAGGAAAAATAAACCTAAATGATGTTGTTGGAACCAATTTTTGAAAACTGTTATTACAGACGTTTCTTTTTGCTTTGCACAGCGGTATTCGGTTCTGAATATCCAGCACTTCATTAGACGAGGCAAGAGCCGAGATCCCTTCATAGGGAGTGACCTCTTGGGCAAAAGTTTTCATTTTTGTAATAACTTCACAATAGTCGATTATTTTTCTTTGCATCGTGGTATTCAGTCAGGAATATCCTGCACCTCATTTGATGAGGAAAGAGCCGAGATCCCTTCATAATGAGTAACCTCTTTAGCAAAAGTTTACTTCACTATATATTTGAAAAACCACTCGGGTTCCTTCAACGATATCAAGTTCATTACGTTAAAGGTTTTTCGCCAAAACCAGCCGTAGCCTTCCGTCATTTCATACGAGTAGTGCTTAGTATTCGTGCTGCATTTGTTGACTCCGTCAAGGCGTAGTGTACGGTAGCTAAGTGGTGCTTGTTTGTAGTATACGATGCAATTGGTTAGGACAGTCGTGCGGCCTTGTTGACTCCGTCACGGGCTCGTGCGGGTTAGTTTAATGCAATCAAGATAATGACGTGTTGAACTTGACTAGGACTCTTTGATTTGTTGACACCGTCAAGGTCACTACGGCCCTAGGGGTAAAAACCACATCGGGAGTTTCAAACATAAAGGAAACTTTCCGGGCATGCCCATACCTTCTGGAGTGTGGTGACTTGAGTGGCTTCATTTAAGTTATCATGCGATGATAGTTGGGTCCCGATTCCTACTGATGAGTAGGTGTTACTCCTCGGGTGATTTTCATATGATCCCGATTAATTCTCCTTTTAGGGTTTGAAGGAGAGTTCGAGAAAATAGTGGGAGCCATCCTAATTAGATAAAGTGATTAACCAATCTAATCTAGGTTAGATTGCACGCTGAGTATTTCTTTTCTCTCTCTTTTTGGCATCGACCATGACCCGACCCTAAACTAAAACTCATGAACCAAGTTAACTGAACCTTCTTAAAACAATTTGGCTTTTAGATTGTCATTAAGTCGCATATATCCCTACCGCTTCTATTTTCCCTTTGCATTTCTCCAGAACACTCCATATCGCTACGAAGATCCATATTGCTTGGATATTCCATCGTATAGTTACATACGAACTCGAAAAAACTTGTTTCGGTTCAAGGATGGATTCCGGTTCTGGAGAAATTAAATAGGATTATTCAGATGTCTTTTCTCTTTACCTTCTCTCAGGTTGCGAGGGCTCCTAGTGTTAGGAGAGTACACCTATTACGCTTATTGGATAGTCTTCTTCCAAACCATAGGCAGGTGCCGAAAAGTTGGGAAGGAAGAAAACCAATTAGCCTAAGTATGGTGTACAGAAGGTAATAAATAAAGAAATATAAAGGGATTAGAGCGAGAGAAAAGGAAATTGTGACTGCTATCATTCACGACGAAGCCGTGTATATCATTGCCACTCCGACTTCCCCTTTGCATTTCTCCAGAACACTCCGTATCACTACGAAGATCCATATTGCTTGGATATGCCATTGTATAGTTACATACGAACTCGAAGGAACTTGTTTCAGTTCGAGAATGGTTTCCGGTCCGGGTGAAATTGAATAAGATTATTCGGTTGTCTCTTCTCTTTACCTTCTCTTAGGTTGCGAGAGCTCCTAGTATTATTTACCAGATTTGATTCTCACATCTGTATGGCGCTATAGATGCTGAGTGGGAGTAGAATATTGGGAATTGGGTGATTAGATCCTCATGATATCAGAATTCTTTGTAGTTGTTGATATTTGAGGAAATCACCTAGGTTTTGCCTAACGGAAAATATTTGGTTTTGAATATCCATTGTTATGTACCAATTTCAAACTGATATATCTGTACATTTATTTATAAAGTGAGATATAACTTTTTGAAATTATGTTTATGACATTTACCTATATCAATTGATGGTTAGGTAAGCTGCATTTAACAACGGTGTAATTCTTCTTAACCATAACACAGTTTTCAATATACGACGCACAGGGTTTGAGTTATTAAACTCAGAGGACTTATACAAAGTATTGTATGTTGTCCGATGTCCGTTAGGACAAAGGGGTTGGTACTCGTACTATATTCCTTTTACTCATGACTTCTCTGGTTTTAGACAAGTATTTCGTTGAAATATAAAGTCCAAATTTTGAGAAGTTATAGGTATAAGAATAAAGTAGAGAACCATATATTGTAAGTATCAGGATTCTTTGAGGTGATCGAAGTTGTAGATACTTATGCTAGGTATTCCCTTGTAAGTAATATATTTGAGAACTTGCTTCTCTCTCAAGTTACTCAAACGTGAGTACGCTCCTTGATGAGTAATGCTGCTTGGCCTTCTTCCATTTAGTTGATATGCACTGGAAATGGCTGCATATATTTTGAATCTGATTCTAATTAAATTAGTGCCTTTGTTTCAATATTGGATATAGAATGGATTCATATCTTAACGATGTTAAGGTATATGGAGTTGTCCGGCTTATGCTTAAAACCAGAATCCGGATAAATTCTAGGCACGTTTCAGTAATGGCAGTTGGTGGGTTTTCCCAGGCTTTGACGAGGGTTAACATTCTACCATTTAGAACATCAATAATTATATTGTTCTTGACTTGCCACATTTTTAGTAAAATGAATTCTTTTCAGAAAACATTAGTGGGAGTATGGTAGAACTGGAAGTGATTCCAGAACCATAAACGATTACTAAAAATTTAGTAGAACCTAAAGATTCAATTAGGTTTCGACGATCCGTTAACCACTGCGCGGATTTGGTGGGTAACCTCAGCCAACCGAGTGGTACTTCGGTCTCCTCAAAGACGGTGACATGGAGATTTTTGATTACCCAAACTTGACACTGCCGCTGTTCTAGACTATGAGATCTGACAGGAGGATAAGTATAACGTGGTTCTAAATTAGCTTTAGAAGTGTACGTGTATATGAATCTGCCAGATGGTTGTTGTAGTCAGTGGGAGCAGCGGAAGCATAGTGGATAAGTAGTTTATGTCTATTTATAGACTAAAACATGTATAGCAGAGATAGATCATTTAGTTCAGATGTGACAGTTATAGAGTTTGACTTCATAAGAACAACAGATGGACCTGGTAAGAAGGTAGTAGGGAGAGATGTCCTGGTATTTGGATGACATGCTCTTGATAGGAAGTGGTCTTCCTATACTACGATCGGTTATACTGTGGTTGTTATAAGGATTTTCTCCCCATAGGATCTGGATAAAAAATCAGGGATTCTGGTGACTAATCTATGGTTTTAGATCTAGATTTGGGAAGTGTCCCAACTTGGGTGCTTTGACACTATTCTAAAGTGTTTTAGAATGGACGACTCCTGGCGTGGTGGTGTACCCGCAGGTGATGGAGTCACCCTCTCTAAAGAGATGACTTCTAGACTGATGAGGAGAGGGATTTGCATGATTGACATATCACTTGCTTAGGCAATTGAGTCAATCATTGGATGTCAAGTACCACACCAGATATTGCTTTTGCACTAGATGCAATAAGCATATATTAATCCAATCCTGGAGAAACATTGGGAAGCAGTTATGAACATAAGTAGATGTTCTTGGTATATGGTAACGGCAGCCTTCTTTAGGAGGCGGTTATCTTTTCAGGCTTCCAAGGTGACCTGGATGATAGAGTGGCTGTCAGAGTTATAGTTTTCTCGCTTTTTGAGGGGCAGTATGTTGGACAGGTGGTCCAAGCGGATACTGAGGAAGGTATGGCGCAGGATACTGATTAAATTCAGTAGAAGATACGGTCTAAGAATTTTATTAGATTTGGAGTTCATTTGTGAACTGGGTCCCAGCAGATATCCAGACAAATTCTAAGACAGGCATCGCTTATTTTCGGGAGATAGTCCTTCTCCGCGAAGTTGAGATATAGAGAGATAAAGATAGGAACATTGGAGAGGATCCACTCACTGAGGCTATTCTTCGAACGCAATAGTTTCACAAACGGGCATTGCGAGACTGGTTAGTAGAGAAGCTGGGTGTTCGGTATTGTTTCCTGATTTAAAATCAGGAAGCTTCTGTGAAAAGCTTCAGAAGAGGGTCACGTGCTTACACGTGACTAGCGGTCACGTGTTCGCACGTGACACCTGAACGCATCATTCAAGCAAGTTCAGTCTCCTGACTAAGTCGAAGAAAAGGGGGCTTCAGGAAGGGTCACGTGCTCCCACGTGATCAAGGTCACGTGTCGGCACGTGACATTTAAATTCAAGCAGCAAAGGCGCACATTGGTTCCCTGATCAAAGTCAAGGAAAAGAGCTTCAGAAAAGGTCACGTGCTCTCACGTGACCAGAGTCATGTGTTGACACGTAACGTTCAAGACAGCAGACCCGTTCTCCCGTTGAACCAAAGAAAGAGAGTTCAAACAAGGGTCACGTGCTTACACGTGACCAGGGGGTCACGTGGTAGCACGTGATGTTTAAGCAGCAATCAGAAGACGCAGCGCAGAAGGCTCATTCCAAAGGGGTCACGTGTCTACACGTGACCATGGATCACGTGGTCACACGTGACCGGCTTTCAAAGCCCATATTTTTTTTAACGACAGAATTAAATTCTGAAGGAAATTCGAATCTTTCCAAAGGAAAGTAATTATTTGGGACCAATCAAATTAAAGATTCAGAGATGATTAAATATCATCTATCTATGGAAAATCCCGGGTTTGGAAAGATTTCCCCTTTAAATCTAACCAAAATAGCAAGGGAGAATCTCTGGATTTAAAATCCAATGGTGAATAAAATTCACCTAATCATCCAACGGCCCAAAATGAATGATGAATGCAAATCAAATATCAATGAAGATTCGTCAAAAACTGATTGATTCGGCTGCTTCTCCTATAAATAGGAGCCAAAAGACACAGAGAAAGATATACATACGGAGAGAAGAAAAGAGAAAAGGAGAAGAGCTTTGATACTTGAAAAAGACTCAGATCTTCTGCAAAAAAAACCCTAGGTAAGAAAGGGAAAGCCTTTTGGAAAGAAAAAGAATTTAATTCTCAACAGAGTTTAACTCTGAGGCATAAAACGAGAGAGCATATCTCCTCCCTCTTTGATAGAGGATCTGCAAAGTGCACATCTCCCCTTAAGGTTGAGAATTTAATTCTCAATGGGTCGAGATCCTGCCATGCAGATCCAAAACATAGAGAAGGAATGCAAGTATGAGAATTTAATTCTCACAGAACTATAGGAATTTAATTCCTCCAAAATAAAGTTAGGGTTCGACCCTGTATTATGGGAATTTAATTCCTTCAAAACAAAAAGAAACAGGGTTGAACCCTAATCAAGAACATAGTTTTGTCGAAACAGTGGGAATTTAATTCCTTTAATCATAATCCTCAGAAAAGGGGAGTTTAATTCCTTAAAAGCTTTTAGGGTTTAACCCTATTCGGTTCTTCGCATAAACAAGGAATTTAATTCCCACAGAAAACTCAGATTTAAACTCTGTTCCAGAATATAAGCCTTCAAAAGGAAATAGGAATTTAATTCCTCTGAAATTAAAAGTTCGAGGAATTTAATTCCTGAAAGAGGAGCAACAGATCCTCCAAAAACAGCATTGAGGCAGGGTCACGTGTCACCACGTGACCCCCCCCAAAAGCCCTACAGAAAGCCCCTTTGAGGCAGCACCCCACGTGACACACGTGACTTTCAGCAGGAGCCTTAACACATAGGCATTTGAATGCCCGTCACGTGCTAACACGTGACGCTATCAAAGACACAGTAATTTCGGCAGAATCATTGAAGGGAAGGCACTCTCACGTGGGGCCACGTGACCGTTCTTGCTGTAGTGTTTGACACTAAGTTAAAACTCTCGAATCCAGTATTGAAGTGCTATCGGACCTTAGTGTTCAACACTAATTAAAGAATTTTGTTCGTAGTGTTCAATATTAATTGTTTTAATATTCGGCACTAATTTAAGATCCCCATTGCCAGTGTTTAACGCTGAGCTGTTTTAGTGCTTATGATCATTTCAAGGCCTTGTTGCTGGTATTTAACACCAATTATTCTTCTAGTGTTAAACACTAACCTGTCAAACTCATTCCCAGTGTTCAACACTGATTGCTTTGAAGTGTTTAACACTAGTCTATAGCCCAATTGGCTAAAGGGATGGAGGCAAAGCTTCTCCCTCGATGGACTCACAAGGAATCAATATTCCAGACATGATGGGACTTAGCCCAAGCTGGCCATAAGTCCTCAATTCGTGACTAATTGGGCCAATGGGCTCATAACATGATTAATCAGTCCTGACCTCAAATTGGGCCAGGGGCTGTTCAAGCCACTCCGGTTCTAGGGTACATCTCTTCACTCCTTTGATACTTGGCATTGTAATCCCTCAATGTCTTCAAAGAGGTGACGGGTCCCGACGACCACCCATGATATGGACTGTGGGGTCCTTAAACTCATACAAATTCCTGGTCACGTGGAATACGGATAATGTCACTCTTTGACCCCGTGGGAAACGTCCAGAGCGGATCCTGGTCCTCGCAGAGCACGGCAGTGAACCCGTGTGAAGCATCCAGAGCGGAGCCTGGTCCTCGCTAAGCACGGCAGTGAACCCGTGTGAAGCATCCAGAGCACATACCGGACTGTGGGGTCCTTAAACCCATGGACTACGACGTCCTTAACCTTGACCGAGATGTCTTAAAACTAACAACGGACCGCAATGTCCTTAAACTACCCACGGACCGCAATGTCCTTAAACTACCCACGGACCGCAATGTCCTTAAACTACCCACGGACCGCAATGTCCCTAAAACTAGAACAATAGAGCCCTTTCTTATGCTCTTTTGTTGGACCTAAACGGCCCCGTCTAAGTTGATCTTAGCCTTGGAGATGGTTAACGCGTCCTTAGACCCTCAAACATACTGGACTATAAATCCCCCCAATTAACTCTGGCTCGAGGGTACATCCCTGAACTCCTCTGACATCCGTCGTTGTAATCCTTCAACGTCGTCAGAGAGGTGATGGGTCCCGACGGCCATACATTCATGGACCACTATGTCCCTAAACTGGAACATTAGAGTCCAAACGCTCTTTTGTCGGATCTAAACGATCCCGTTAAGTTGATCTTAGTCACAAAGTTAGACTAACGTATCCTTAACAAACGTTTGAGTTGATCTTAGCCTCAAGTATGGCTGACGTATCCTCAAACCAAACCCCCCCAAACCCAAATCTAAGATAATACGGATTTGGACTAGTCCACGCCCTACGGGCGACGACATAACTCAGTCTCCGTAAACAATCCACGGGCAACAAAATACAAAACAGACACCCACGACACGAAGTGACCATCTGGAGAAGGAGAAAGTTGTTACCGCAATGCGGTAGCGTAATTAACTGCAGGGGCTTGCGCCTGCAGGGAAGAGCGTCCCCACAATCAAAAACCCCTCAAACGAGGGGGAATCTGACGAAGTCTGCTACATCGGACGCATCCGTTTAAACCTTCGATACATGGTGCCATAAATCAACTTGGCATCTTCGGAGAGGTGGACGGATAGCACCTATTAGCATCTGCCCCGAACCTCAGGCGAGACAGCCCATGTCTCGGCCGTCTTTCGGAGGGGAACAGATTCTGGCACGCCCGGTGGGACATTTTCCTCTTTCCACTCCACACTTCGTGTGTCGTGATTCGCGAACCAAACGCGGTTCGCTAATAGTTGCCCTCGGGTTTCAAGGTACTGAGAATTGGCATCTCGCTTATTGCAGAAAACAAAGGATCGATGGCTTCCACCCCTGCGAAATCCTCCAACTGCTCAGACGGCAATTGCAGCCGACGCTCTACCTCGCCAGGAGGTATAGCCTATGGACCCCAAGCTGCTTCGCTATTCACAATGCCAGTGGAACAGGTCACTCGCGCCACCACAGGATTGTTCTTTGGGACTATGATCCCGCCGACAAACTTTACCGCTCCAGTGCTGACAAAGGAAACTCTCGGGAAGTCAGTCTTTGATCGTCTTACCCCTGCCGCGGCTCCTCTCAACGAGTCGCCCAACGTCGATGCCTCGGTCTTCTCTAGACTGGGCCAGGAATCCTGCGAGCTCATCACGGGGCCTACAATCTCAGAGAAGGCTGCTTTTAAGAAGATGGCCGTTCCCGTTCCCGAAATCGCCAAGGCAACCTCTCCAGCCAAAAAGTCAGTCTTTACAAGATTGACGGCTCCGGCCTTTGCTCCCGCTTCCCAAAGGACATCGGTCTTCGATAGGCTAACGCCAACAACAACCCCCCATCCACACAGGGGGCAAGAAGGAACCATTCTTACTGCTGACCCAACGCCACCCGCTCGACGCGCTCGACGTCGCCATTGGCGCCGAGTAAGGAAGGCTGGGGGCAACTCTCCCTCCGGGCTGACTCCAGCGGCCCCGGTGGCAGAGGTCGATGCTGCTGTTTCAACTCGGAACAGCTTTGAAATGCTAAATAAGGTGCGAAGGAATTCCCCCACGGCAGTACTGAAGAGGTCTCCTCCCTCATTGAAAAAGGTTGAGGAAACAAAACCCGAACAGCCCCGATCTCCTCAACGGCTGTCTTCCAAAATCTATAAGGCTTGGCGGCAGGCCCGAGACTCGATCATCGATCCAAACTTCTCCCGCCAGCACAAGAAGCTGAAAATCCAACCTGAAGCCAGTCACCAAGCTAAGCCCCAAAAAGCCGGTGATCAACTGACTCACAAAAGGAGGAGGCCAAAGAGGACCTCACAGCAAGTAGCGACGACTGAAAGCACTAAACCCAGACGCCCTGAGTCTGGGGGCATGGTGGTGCACACTGTCTACATGGCCTTTGGGAAAGAGGAAAGCCGCACTTCCACGGGCCACCGACCCCTAACCCGATCCGTGACGAAAGCCCAGGAGCAGCAACAAAAGCTTCAAGAAATGATGAATGCTATGGCCGCGCTCACCGGACCAAAAGAAAACCCAGAAACGTCCTCAGACGCACGCCGGGAGGAAGAAACAGACGCTGAATTCCTTCGCCGGACACTGGAGAGAAGGGACAAAGAGGCTGCTGAACAAGCATCCAACATACAACGGATGGGCCTTCTCTTTCAAGACGTGGTAGGAATGATGATCCAGCAGGACTCACCCGCCGAAGATCCCCCGATCGTTCTTGAAGACGACCGAGGAGAAACGTCAAATCCACCACCAGCCCTTTCAATGGCCAAGGAGGAGGCAATCTCTAAGGCTGACTTAGCTGACTACATAGCCCAGCAAATCCGAGTTCATCATGCGACTGAGGCAGCTGGTCAAGTCGTGAAAACGGGGCGGCCGTATCCGAGCTGGTACGATCAAATCAAATACCCGCAAGGCTATACGATACCGAAATTCCATGTGTATAAAGGGACCGGCAATCCCCATCAACATGTTGCCCAGTTCCGGGCCCTCTGCGGTAACACCGGCGGTGACGATAAATTGTTGCTTCGCCAGTTCGTGGGCAGCTTATCAGAAACAGCGTTCGAATGGTATTCAGAACTCCCGAACGATTCCATTAAAACGTTCGCTGAAATGGAGTTGTTGTTCACTCAGCGATTTGCAAGTGCCAGCGAACGCACTCCAATAACCGCACTTATTAACGCCAGGGTAAAGCCGGGCGAAACCTGGGTCCAGTACGCTATACGCTGGCGGAACTTGTGGTCGAGATGTGAGCAACGCATCGAGGAAGCACCTGCGGTGGGCATGTTCGTGGGAACCCTAGACCCCCACGCAACTATCTCCCAGTTCATGATGTTCTTTAAGCCAACCACATTCCAGGCTTTAATCGACAAGTTGGCTCAGATGGACCAGATGGGTCATAGACCATCTCCCCCGAAATCGGAACCGCGGAATGACAAGGGTAAAGGAAGGGCAACCTTCGTCGCGAACGCCCAACAGCAACCTAACGTCCCGAAATCGGCGGATCAACTGGAGGAAAGACGCCGGTACTATAATGGGAAAATGAAGCGTCCCTACTCGTTCCCGCGAGACAAGACGAAGCGGTTATTCGAGCTGGCGATACGCAACAGGCTTATAAACCTACCAAATCCAAGGCGACCGCCGCAACCCACCGAGGTGAATGACTCCAACTACTGCCCTTACCATCAAACGGTAGGCCATCCGATTGAAGATTGCTTCATCTTCAAAGGATGGATTGAAGACCAATACCTCCAGGGGAAGTTTGTACTGTCCGAAAAGTGGAAGGTGAACCCACCACAGCCGCATGCTCCTAGGAAAGCGGATACACCGGGGGCAACATGTTCTTTTATTGAAGAAGCTCCATGGGAGGTCGTGCTATCAACTAAAACCAAAAGAATGCTGAAAGACCTTCATGCGTGCCCTGCGATCGAATGGAAGGACCCTCTTGAACCTCAAATTATCAAAGGAATGTTGAAGCCCCGCCCAATTATAAAGACTAACGATAAGAGCCCAAATACTCACGTCCAACCGTCAAAATCTTCGAAGAAAAAGAAGAAGAAATCCAAGAAGTCCGTGAAGCTTGGAAACGAGCACACGAACTTACAGAAGCAAATCGACGCGCTGGAAGAATACAATCAAAAGGCGCGAACTCCTGTCACACTGCAAGAGTTCCTCAACCATATCTTTCAAGAGGAAGATGAGGGAGAGAGCTCGTCGGATGAATCCGAAGGATATGTGGCGAGTTGTAACGTAATCTCCCACTCGTTTACCGATGATGGGAAAACTCCCGGCACTAAGAAGATGGAGGCAGAGCCTGTACCAGAGCGTCCATGGCCAACAGACGAAATGATCGACGCTTTTCTAGACGAGATTCGTCTAAAATGTAAAGCGGACCAGGAGCGTGAAATGACCACGTCGGAAAGAGCCAAATGCGGGCGACTGAACGGAAGAGTTGAACTACCTCCGCCAGAGCGAAAAGTATCCGAGGTAGACAAGAAGATATTCAAGACGAAAAAAAGGTTTTCCAAAGCCATGTCAATGGGGATGAAGCTACCGCCCTCGGAAGGAAACACACACGATGGGGTAGAGACGCACCCTGACTATTGCACATATCATCGGAAAATCTCACATCCCACGGAGGAGTGCGACGCCTTTAAGATATGGTGGCAAGGATATGTTGTTCGTCAGCAACATTTTAAGCGCATGAAACGCAAGATCCGTCGGGAGCGAAGAAGCACCGTCAATGGGCACAACATAACGACTGGCAACTGTTGCATGATTAACGCCAGGGAGTCACAAGTTCTCACCTTTGGGAGCGACTCTGATGAAGAAATGGCTCTGGGCCCTCTCTTTAAAGAATCTTTCTCGGGGAAGGAGGAGGAATCGGAGATCTGCGAGAACATCCAGCTGCGCAATCGCACGCTCCCAGAAAAGAATCTCGGGCCCGTCGGCCGAAAAGATAAGGGAAAGGAAAAGGTCATTGAAGATATCACTCTAGATGACCAGGTCATAAAAGAGCTAACTACCAAAAACCCTCCCAAAAAGGGTAAGGTAGACTATAACATCCTCGCGCACCTAAGGAAGCTACCTTCTCAGCTTAGCATTCTTGATGCCCTCCTATTATCGAAAGAAGCGCGAGACTCACTAATTAAGGCGTTACAAGAACCCGAGCAATTCCAAGCCTTCCTCGCCACTGAAAGGATGAAGGATGAACTGGAGGAAGTGCATACGGCCGATGTCACTTTCGGTGATGAAGACCTCCTTCTCGGGACGTGCGACCACAACCGCCCCCTATATGTCTCTGGATACTGCCATGACATCAAGATAGGCAAGATCCTGGTGGATAATGGATCCTCCGTTAACCTCCTTAATGTTCGGGTGTTGAAGGAAATCTGCATGAGTGTGCAACACCTCGCTCGTGACAAAATTACTATCTCCGGTTTCGACTCTCAATCGTCACGGACTCTCGGATCTGTAATACTGACGTTACGCTTCGGACTTCTCGTCACAGACATCAAATTCCATGTCATTGACGCCAAGACCTGCTACAACGCCTTGCTCGGTCGTCCTTGGCTACACGAGTACAACATCATCCCTTCTACGCAACATCAGTGTATGAAGTACTTCAAGGATGGTTTCGAGTACACCGTAACAGGCGAGTTGAACCCGTTTTCTGTAAACGAAGTTCGCAAATACGAAGACGCGAAATACTTTTTGCCAGATTTCGAAGATACAGAAAGGTGTCGCGACCCAGAGGACAAAGCCGCCGCCACCATTCCCGTTTTTGGGAGCGATACTGAAGAAGAGGAAGAAATAGTGTATACAGGGCCATCCCAACGCAACAACCTGGGGGCGCCCACCCCCATACCGGTCTTCGGGAGTGATTCGGAGGACGAGGTTAACGCCGTATTCTCCAGTCGGCTGTCAATACAGGCACCCCTTTGCGAGGACCATAGTCTGCAAATCACCATGGTACCGCAAGAACACTATAAGGATCTCGACGCGCTTCAAGCTCACAGCGTGCAAGACCTGCAAACATTTTACGTCCCTCCCAGGCGAAGGGGTGAGAAGGTGATCCTATTCTACCAATCCTCAGAGTCGAAGGTGGAGAAAGAGATCTGGCACGGCGCGGATGTTATACTTGACAGGCTCCAACCCATCCGTCTGCCTAGATACTATACAAATGGATTGAAGAAGTTATTGAAGCGCCAAGGAGTACCTTTAAGACAGACGGTGCGGCAGGCTCGGTTCTATAACAGGATTTGGGATGTCCCCGGGACTCAGCGCAAATTGCCCAATGGGAAAATGGAAACACTTGGGCTTGGGTACGCGAGAACCGGAAAACGAGGGCGAACCCACAGCAGCTACGCTATATTTACCTTTGATGAAGAAGAGGACGCCCTGTCAGGAGAGGCCGACCCCTCATCAAAACTAGACCCCGCGATCGAAGCGCCAAGTCCGCCGTTTGAAGAGCGAATGGGCAAGCCTATCAGGAAGGTGGGTCAGAAAGCTCGGGAAGACCACGACCGCGAAATGGCCATCTACGAGAAGGCCAGGACGCAACGTCTATCTCAACGTGCTACAAAAGACAAACACGCTTATCCTCGTCAATCCGTTGTACGAAAGGCCCGACGCAGAGACGGAAATAAATCAAGAAGCGGCTCGGGCTTGTCCCTCATGAAGAAGATGAGTCGAGCGTACTCCTTCCCCCGAGACAAGACGGAGAGGCTGCTCAACCTCGCTATAAAACATCAAATGATCACGCTTCCAGAGTCTAGACATCCTGAGCAAGCTAGCAAGGTCTCTTATCCGAGTTATTGCTCTTATCACCGAGCCATAGGACATCCTACCGAAGACTGCTTCACCTTTAAGAACTGGGTCGAGGACCAGTACCGACGGGGCAGATTCGCTTTATCCGACGGTTGGAAAGTGACGCCGCCGCAAAAGCACGAGCCCAAAACCACAAGAGCAGAACCGGATCCGCCTCAGTCTTGGGAGCGAGTTCGCACCTGTTATATGATTACGATATTAAAAGAAGAGCCCGAGAACGAAGATGACCTTCCCCGGTGCTTCGAGAACAGCGATGATGAGTTGATCTCAGAATTCCCGCCCGCTCCGAAAGAACTGGAAGACGGTATACATACTACCGCAGATAACCTCAAGAAGATCGAGCTGGGATCGGCAGACGACCCGCGGCCGACATTTGTCAGCGAGCTGTTATCCGAGGAAAAGGTGGCCGCGTTAAAGAACGTGCTCCTACGGCATAAAGACTGCTTCGCGTGGAACTACTCCGAGATGCCAGGATTGGATCCGGAGATTGCGGTGCATAGATTAGCAATATCCCCGGATATCAAGCCAGTCAAGCAGGCGCCAAGGAGGATGCGACTTGAACTGGAGATGAGCATCAACGCCGAAGTCAAGAAGTTGATCGATTCCGGATTTATCCAAGAAGTCCAATACCCCGACTGGATCGCCAATATCGTCCCGGTAATGAAGAAGAATGGAACGGTGCGCATATGCGTGGATTTCAGGGATCTCAATAAAGCATGCCCAAAGGACGATTTCCCGGTGCCGGTAACCGAGCTAATGATAGATAACACATCCACTCACGAGGTCTTCTCCTTTATGGATGGTTCATCAGGATACAATCAGATAAAGATGCATCCCGAAGACCAGAAGCACACCGCTTTCCGGACTCCTTTGGGCATATTCTGCTACAAGGTTATGCCCTTTGGCCTAAAGAACGCCGGCGCTACCTATCAAAGGGCCATGACAAAAATCTTCGACGATCTCATACACGACATCGTCGAATGCTATATCGATGACCTCGTAGTGAAGAGCATGTCATACGAAGAGCATTTAAAGCATCTCGAAACCGTATTTCAACGCCTTCGGCAATATAATTTAAAAATGAATCCCCTCAAATGCGCGTTTGGAGTCTCCTCGGGCAAATTTCTGGGATTCATCGTTCGACACAGAGGTATTGAAATAGATCCGTCAAAGATTAAAGCGATCATGGAAATGCCTCCGCCAAAAACCCTCAAGCAGTTGCGGTCTCTCCAAGGGAAGCTCGCATACATCCGGCGGTTTATCGCTAATCTTTCGGGCAAATGCCGTCCTTACAGCCACCTGATGAAAAAGGGAACCCCGTTCGTTTGGAATCACAAATGTCAAGGTGCACTAGACGAGATCAAACAATACTTGCAAAATCCGCCGGTGTTGGCTGCCCCAGTGAAAGGAAAGCCTCTCATTCTTTACACGGCCGCCCTTGAAGGTTCTTTGGGCGCATTATGGGCACAGGAGAATGATCAGGGGAAAGAAAGAGCACTTTACTACTTAAGTCGAGTGCTGCTGGGGGCAGAAAGCAATTACTCGCCCATCGAAAAACATTGCTTGGCATTAATCTTTGCAATAACGAAGCTCAGGCACTATGCGTTGGCACATGAAGTCCGCCTCATTTCGAAGGTGGACCCCCTTAAATACCTGATGTCAAAGGCTATATTGACGGGACGACTCGCTAAATGGGCCTTGCTCTTGATGGAGTTCTCGATAACATATCAACCCCTCAAGGCAGTGAAAGGCCAGGCCATTGCCGACTTCCTCGCCAAGCACCCGATACCGACCAACTCTCCTCTGAACTGTGATTTGCCGGATGAGCATGCATTTGATGCAATTGGCGGTGGAAGCACACGATGGGAACTCTATTTTGATGGAGCGTCCTCCATAAAGAAACAGAAACAGGGTAGCCCGATCATCAAATCGGGGATAGGCCTTATCTTTGCAACTCCACAAGGAGGAATAATGCGCTTCGCCTTCTCCTTAACGGAGTCAAGGACAAACAATGAAGCCGAATACGAAGCTCTGATAGCAGGCCTCGAAATCGCCATCAACATGGGAATTGAAGACCTCCTCATATACGGAGATTCTCAGCTGGTCATTAGCCAAGTAAATGGTGACTACCAAACGTGCAAACCAGAATTGGTGAAGTACGGCGAAAAGGTGCAACAACTGTTGGCCCAGATCCCCTTCTATATTCTAGAGAACATACCGCGCGCAGAGAACAGCAAAGCAGACGCATTGGCCAAACTCGCTAAAGAACTGGCCGACGAGAACCTCGATGACGTCAGAATCATAGTACAAAGCCGTCGAGTGCTCGCCCCGGCAGAAATACCTCCGGAATTATATAAAGAAAAGGGAGCGATTGAGCAAGCGACCCTACAAATAAAAGACCGTAAGAAGGCTGAGGACTGGAGGGAAGTCTTCATAGACTACTTTAAGTCCCACCGAATGCCCGAAGAAGCGTCCTCAAGACATCGGCTCATGAAACGAGCCCTATCTTTCGCTTTCGTCAACGATATTCTATACAAGAGATCGTTCGATTCTCTATGGCTGAGATGCTTGGGACCTGACGAAGCAGAAAGAGTCGTTCAGGAAGTTCATAACGGACTTTGCGGTTCTCACCAAGCAGGCCCAAAGATGAAGTTAAAAATTAAACGGATGGGTTATTACTGGCCCACGATGATCCAGGACTGCCTCGAGTATGCGAAGCAATGCCACTCATGCCAGATCCATGGAGACTTCATCCACCAACATCCGAATCCACTGCACCCGACGTTGGCTAGTTGGCCATTCGAAATGTGGGGGACTGACATAGTCGGCCCCATTGAGCCAGCATCATCCCGGGGACACCGTTTTATCCTGGCGACCACTGATTACTTCTCCAAATGGGCAGAAGCAGTACCGCTGAAGGAAGTGAAGACGGAGAATATTCTCCACTTCTTCAAGACGCACGTCATCTATCGGTTTGGAACTCCACGGCGGATTATCTCCGATAATGGGCCGGCCTACCGAAGCCATAAGATTAGCCGCTTCGCACAGCAGCACAATATAGACTGGAGATATTCTTCAGTTTACAACCCACGAGCTAACGGTCTAGCCGAAGCTTTCAATAAGACCTTGACGAAGATCATAAAAAAGACCGTCTCCAGGAATAAGAGGGACTGGCACGAAAGGCTGCAAGAAGCCCTTTGGGCTTATCGAACTACATTCAAGACGGCCACGAACACAACACCGTACGCATTGGTATTTGGGACGGAAGCAGTTCTCCCCCTCGAGATAGAGTTACCCTCTCTACGAGTAGCAGTCCACCACGAGCTGACGAACGAAGAAAATGCTCACCTTCGGCTTGAGGAGCTTGACGCCCTCGATGAAACCCGGCTCATAGCGCAACAACATCTAGAAGCCTACAAAGCAAAGATGACGCGCTCTTACGAAAGATTGACCAGGCCGAGGACATTCCGCCCAGGCGAACTCGTACTAGTGGTCAAAAGACCTATGATCCCCAATCGCGCCAAGCGGGGAAAATTTGAGCCAAACTATGAAGGCCCGTACATCATAGACAAGGTCTACCAGGGTGGAGCCTACCTACTCATGGACATGCACGGTGAAAGGCCTTTCAGGCCAGTAAACGGCCGCTTCTTGAAGAAATACCATGCTTAATAAGCTGCAGCCTAGGTCAATAATGGATGACGACGACTATGTCCGCTCGCTATCTTCCTAAGCTCAGACTTTACAAGCAGCAGCCGGCCTTCCTATATCGACGGACCGAAACGTCCTTAAACTATCGTCGGACCGAAACGTCCTTAAACTATCGACGGACCGAAACGTCCTTAAACTATCGTCGGACCGAAACGTCCTTAAACTATCGATGGACCGAAACGTCCTTAAACTATCGTCGGACCGAAACGTCCTTAAACTATCGTCGGACCGAAACGTCCTTAAACTATCAACGGACCGAAACATCCTTAAACTAACAACGGACCGGAACGTCCTTAAACTAACAACGGACCGAAACGTCCCTAAACTACTGCCGCAACGTCCTTAGGTTGACGAGATGAAAAAATAAAAAAAAAAAACAAAAAAAAACGGTATGTCCATAAGCAAAGTGGGCACGGATGAAAACCCGAAAGGGCTCCGTGAGTAAAAACAGCAGGGCTGCCGGCAAGTGTTCGTGAAAACCTGAGAGGGCGCGACCTTGTAAAAAAAAAGTGAAAAAGAATTAAAAAAAAACGGTATGTCTATAAGCAAAACGGGCACGGATGAAAACCCGAAAGGGCTCCGTGAGTAAAAACAGCAGGACTACCGGCGAGTGTTTGTGAAAACCCGAAAGGGCGCAACCTCGTTAAAGGACACTTACAGAGTCCTCTCGACCCTGTAAGGAGAAACCACCTGCGTGAGATCCTTACGACTCACAAAGGAGCAGCACACTTAGGGATCCTCACGATTCCTGAGGAGAAAATACACTTACGAGATCCTCACGACTCGTAAGGAGAATTCTCTTATGGGACCCTCACGGCTCATGAGATTTGAAAGTCTTAAGTTACAGAAACCTGAACCTGTTCTTAAGCAAATCCTCCACAACCTCCGATATTGCCCTACAAGAGGCTCAATACTGACCCTTGTATACAATCCACGGGCGCGAATAAACATTTCCCCAGCAAAGTCCAACCCTTGTAGGTCCCCTCGACCCATAAGGAGAAAACCCTCCTGTAGGATCCTTACGACTTACAGAGGAACATACACTTAGGAATCCTCACGATCCCTAAGGAGAAAATACACCTGCAAGATCCTCACGACTTGTAGGGAGAAATACCTTTGTGAGACCCTTACGGCTCATGAAGTCAAAAGCCTTAGTCGACAGGACCTTAACCCTGTTTGCTAAGCCGCCTTTGTTCAACATCGACAAAGGCAAATGATGATTCGCTCCTGGCAACATCCCAGTTGCAGCGATGCTGATGCCGAAATCGGTGTCCAAAATCCGAGCTTGCGGCGAAAAAGCTAGCAGGCCACACATGCCTACGAAATAGCCGAAATGATGGGGCAACTTGCAATAAAAAGCAGCAAGTAAAAATGTATGCATGAAAAATAGCCGAAATGATGGGGCAACTCGCAATAAAAAAAAAGCAGCGAGTAAAAATAAAACAAATAGCCGAAATGATTGGGCACCGCGAAAAATAGCCGAAATGATTGGGCAATCGCGACCTTCGCGATATAAAAAGCTGAAATGATAGAGCATCGCGGAAAGAATAAAAGAAATGATGGAAAAATAAAACCTTTTTGCCCTACAGGTGATACTACAACAATCCCTGTATACAATCCAGGGGCGCAAACAAAGAAGGGATCATACTCCTCCCCCCAGGTTTCATCATGAGAGGAAGCCAAATCTCGACGGTTCACAAATAACCTGGAGATCGTCTCGTAACAACGGACATGACTTCAAACAAAACAGAGCAGCGGCAGCTCCCAGTTCCATGGCTCGGTGGTATACATATCGCCAACAGTCAAACCTCCATTCCGTGAAATGCGGATACAATCGACAAACTTCCTGGTTACGTGGAACGCGGATAACGTCACTCTTTGACCCCGTGGAAAACGTCCAGAGCGGATCCTGGTCCTCGCAGAGCATGGCAGTGAACCCGTGCGAAGCATCCAGAGCGGAGCCTAGTCCTCGCCTAACGCGGCAGTGAACCCGTGTGAAGCATCTAGTGCAAACTTCCTGGTTACGTGGAACGCGGATAACGTCACTCTTTGACCCCGTGGAAAACGTCCAGAGCGGATCCTGGTCCTCGCAGAGCATGGCAGTGAACCCGTGCGAAGCATCCAGAGCGGAGCCTAGTCCTCGCCTAACGCGGCAGTGAACCCGTGTGAAGCATCTAGTGCAAACTTCCTGGTTACGTGGAACGCGGATAACGTCACTCTTTGACCCCGTGGAAAACGTCCAGAGCGGATCCTGGTCCTCGCAGAGCATGGCAGTGAACCCGTGCGAAGCATCCAGAGCGGAGCCTAGTCCTCGCCTAACGCGGCAGTGAACCCGTGTGAAGCATCTAGTGCAAACTTCCTGGTTACGTGGAACGCGGATAACGTCACTCTTTGACCCCGTGGAAAACGTCCAGAGCGGATCCTGGTCCTCGCAGAGCATGGCAGTGAACCCGTGCGAAGCATCCAGAGCGGAGCCTAGTCCTCGCCTAACGCGGCAGTGAACCCGTGTGAAGCATCTAGTGCAAACTTCCTGGTTACGTGGAACGCGGATAACGTCACTCTTTGACCCCGTGGAAAACGTCCAGAGCGGATCCTGGTCCTCGCAGAGCATGGCAGTGAACCCGTGCGAAGCATCCAGAGCGGAGCCTAGTCCTCGCCTAACGCGGCAGTGAACCCGTGTGAAGCATCTAGTGCAAACTTCCTGGTTACGTGGAACGCGGATAACGTCACTCTTTGATCCCGTGGAAAACGTCCAGAGCGGATCCTGGTCCTCGCAGAGCATGGCAGTGAACCCGTGCGAAGCATCCAGAGCGGAGCCTAGTCCTCGCCTAACGCGGCAGTGAACCCGTGTGAAGCATCTAGTGCAAACTTCCTGGTTACGTGGAACGCGGATAACGTCACTCTTTGACCCCGTGGAAAACGTCCAGAGCGGATCCTGGTCCTCGCAGAGCATGGCAGTGAACCCATGCGAAGCATCCAGAGCGGAGCCTAGTCCTCGCCTAACGCGGCAGTGAACCCGTGTGAAGCATCTAGTGCAAAAATTCCTGGTCACGTGGAACGCGGATAATGTCACTCTTTGACCCCGTGGAAAGCGTCCAGAGCGGATCCTGGTCCTCGCAGAGCATGGCAGTGAACCCGTGCGAAGCATCCAGAGCGGAGCCTAGTCCTTGCCTAACGCGGCAGTGAACCCGTGTGAAGCATCTAGTGCAAACTTCCTGGTCACGTGGAACGCGGATAACGTCACTCTTTGACCCCGTGGAAAACGTCCAGAGCGGATCCTGGTCCTCGCAGAGCATGGCAGTGAACCCGTGCGAAGCATCCAGAGCGGAGCCTAGTCCTCGCCTAACGCGGCAGTGAACCCGTGTGAAGCATCTAGTGCAAACTTCCTGGTTACGTGGAACGCGGATAACGTCACTCTTTGACCCCGTGGAAAACGTCCAGAGCGGAGCCTGGTCCTCGCCAAGCACGGCAGTGAACCCGTGTGAAGCATCCAGAGCAAACACCGGACTGTGGAGTCCTTAAAATCCACGGACTATGACGTCCTTAACCTCGACCGTGATGTCTTAAAACTAACGATCAACCCCCCCGATTCCCTACGGATTTCGCCTTGGTTTAAGGGTACATCTCTTCACTCCTTTGATACCTGGCGTTGTAATTCCTCAACGTCTTCAAAGAGGTGGCGGGTCCCTGCAACCAAACACCGGACTGTGGAGTCCCTAAATCCACGGACTATGAGGTCCTTAACCTTGACCGTGATGTCTTAAAACTAACATCGGACTGTGGAGTCCTTAAATCCACGGACTATGAGGTCCTTAACCTTGACCGCGACGTCTTTAAACTACGATACCTTGAGAGATCCCTAACCCCGTGAAACACGGAAAGAGGTGATCACACCCGGCACTTGCAGGCCCTCACGACCTGTAAGGAAGAAAAACTCTCTTGTGAGATCCTTACGACTCTCAAGGGAAAACCCGCTTAAGGATCCTCACGATCTTTAAGAAGAACTCACACCTATGGGATCCTCTCGACCTGTAGGGAGAAAAACTCTTTACGAAACCCTCATGGCTCGTAAAAAGCAAAAGTCTCAGGAAGCAGATCCTAACCCTGAATCCTAAGCCACGGCTGTGCAAGGAGATCAATGAGATCATCCCGTCTTCTCTTTGAGATCAAGCCCATAAGGTACACCGAATGCACCTTATCCTCGGCAATGTCCAAGTCCCCGAGCGGTATGCCGGCGCAAAAGAGAGGAAGTGCCTCCCGGATCGCCAGCACGATTAGCCTCAGAAGAGAAGAGCGACGGGGGAGGAGCCTATGGTTGTACTCGTCGAAACGGCTCATGATTTCGGCACACTGAGCGTCGGTGAACTCCTGGTTCTGACCGCGGCCCAGCGCACGAATGTTCCCGTAGGAGATGATCTCGTCAAGTCTATACAGATGGGCATCCATGGTACCTAAGATAAAAGTCAAGAGATTCATTACAAAGCCACCATTTCACTAATTGCAGAAGAACAGCCTTGGGCCAAGAGACCCCAGAGATTCTCTGTGTGAAGAAATCGAGTTCTTCGTTGGAATTAGATTCCTTGTTAAGAAAAGGGAATTAAATTCCCAAAAACATTTTAATGGAATTAAAGTCCATGGAGTTGAAACGCTGTCATCATCTCCCCGAAGATCACCTAAACCCTTAAAAGATCTACAGTTCGAAAGTTAGGTGGTTTCCTGTTCTTATGGAAAAACTTGAGGAAAAATGGGTTCTTTATGAAACCCTTAATACGGATTTAAAATCCAAAGAGTTCTTTTAAAGACGAAGGAGCTTTGGCCGTTCAACATTATTACCTGAGGAAAAGGGATCCGTCAACAGAGTTAAACTCTGGGAAATGTCTGAGACAGAGAACTAAGCTCTGAAAGCGAGAATTAAATTCTCAACGAAAAAGCTCTCAGAAGAAGAAGATGAACAAAGTGAAGGCTCCTATGAAGAGACAGCGGTATTTATAGAAGACAATGAAAACGCTTCGTCTCCCCAGATCCCTAGAGGAATCCAACGGTCACAAGAGGTGACAGCGTTGCACTCACGTGCAGACACGTGAGAACAACGCTGTGGGGGCATTTGTTTCCTGATTTAAAATCAGGAAGCTTCTGTGAAAAGCTTCAGAAGAGGGTCACATGCTTACACGTGACTAGCGGTCACGTGTTCGCACGTGACACCTGAACGCATCATTCAAGCAAGTTCAGTCTCCTGACTAAGTCGAAGAAAAGGGGGCTTCAGGAAGGGTCACGTGCTCCCACGTGATCAAGGTCACGTGTCGGCACGTGACATTTAAATTCAAGCAGCAAAGGCGCACATTGGTTCCCTGATCAAAGTCAAGGAAAAGAGCTTCAGAAAAGGTCACGTGCTCTCACGTGACCAGAGTCATGTGTTGACACGTAACGTTCAAGACAGCAGACCCGTTCTCCCGTTGAACCAAAGAAAGAGAGTTCAAACAAGGGTCACGTGCTCACACGTGACCAGGGGGTCACGTGGTAGCACGTGATGTTTAAGCAGCAATCAGAAGACGCAGCGCAGAAGGCTCATTCCAAAGGGGGTCACGTGTCTACACGTGACCATGGATCACGTGGTCACACGTGACCGGCTTTCAAAGCCCATATTTTTTTTAACGACAGAATTAAATTCTGAAGGAAATTCGAATCTTTCCAAAGGAAAGTAATTATTTGGGACCAATCAAATTAAAGATTCAGAGATGATTAAATATCATCTATCTATGGAAAATCCCGGGTTTGGAAAGATTTCCCCTTTAAATCTAACCAAAATAGCAAGGGAGAATCTCTGGATTTAAAATCCAATGGTGAATAAAATTCACCTAATCATCCAACGGCCCAAAATGAATGATGAATGCAAATCAAATATCAATGAAGATTCGTCAAAAACTGATTGATTCGGCTGCTTCTCCTATAAATAGGAGCCAAAAGACACAGAGAAAGATATACATACGGAGAGAAGAAAAGAGAAAAGGAGAAGAGCTTTGATACTTGAAAAAGACTCAGATCTTCTGCAAAAAAAACCCTAGGTAAGAAAGGGAAAGCCTTTTGGAAAGAAAAAGAATTTAATTCTCAACAGAGTTTAACTCTGAGGCATAAAACGAGAGAGCATATCTCCTCCCTCTTTGATAGAGGATCTGCAAAGTGCACATCTCCCCTTAAGGTTGAGAATTTAATTCTCAATGGGTCGAGATCCTGCCATGCAGATCCAAAACATAGAGAAGGAATGCAAGTATGAGAATTTAATTCTCACAGAACTATAGGAATTTAATTCCTCCAAAATAAAGTTAGGGTTCGACCCTGTATTATGGGAATTTAATTCCTTCAAAACAAAAAGAAACAGGGTTGAACCCTAATCAAGAACATAGTTTTGTCGAAACAGTGGGAATTTAATTCCTTTAATCATAATCCTCAGAAAAGGGGAGTTTAATTCCTTAAAAGCTTTTAGGGTTTAACCCTATTCGGTTCTTCGCATAAACAAGGAATTTAATTCCCACAGAAAACTCAGATTTAAACTCTGTTCCAGAATATAAGCCTTCAAAAGGAAATAGGAATTTAATTCCTCTGAAATTAAAAGTTCGAGGAATTTAATTCCTGAAAGAGGAGCAACAGATCCTCCAAAAACAGCATTGAGGCAGGGTCACGTGTCACCACGTGACCCCCCCCCAAAAGCCCTACAGAAAGCCCCTTTGAGGCAGCACCCCACGTGACACACGTGACTTTCAGCAGGAGCCTTAACACATAGGCATTTGAATGCCCGTCACGTGCTAACACGTGACGCTATCAAAGACACAGTAATTTCGGCAGAATCATTGAAGGGAAGGCACTCTCACGTGGGGCCACGTGACCGTTCTTGCTGTAGTGTTTGACACTAAGTTAAAACTCTCGAATCCAGTATTGAAGTGCTATCGGACCTTAGTGTTCAACACTAATTAAAGAATTTTGTTCGTAGTGTTCAATATTAATTGTTTTAATATTCGGCACTAATTTAAGATCCCCATTGCCAGTGTTTAACACTGAGCTGTTTTAGTGCTTATGATCATTTCAAGGCCTTGTTGCTGGTATTTAACACCAATTATTCTTCTAGTGTTAAACACTAACCTGTCAAACTCATTCCCAGTGTTCAACACTGATTGCTTTGAAGTGTTTAACACTAGTCTATAGCCCAATTGGCTAAAGGGATGGAGGCAAAGCTTCTCCCTCGATGGACTCACAAGGAATCAATATTCCAGACATGATGGGACTTAGCCCAAGCTGGCCATAAGTCCTCAATTCGTGACTAATTGGGCCAATGGGCTCATAACATGATTAATCAGTCCTGACCTCAAATTGGGCCAGGGGCTGTTCAAGCCACTCCGGTTCTAGGGTACATCTCTTCACTCCTTTGATACTTGGCATTGTAATCCCTCAATGTCTTCAAAGAGGTGACGGGTCCCGACGACCACCCATGATATGGACTGTGGGGTCCTTAAACTCATACAAATTCCTGGTCACGTGGAATACGGATAATGTCACTCTTTGACCCCGTGGGAAACGTCCAGAGCGGATCCTGGTCCTCGCAGAGCACGGCAGTGAACCCGTGTGAAGCATCCAGAGCGGAGCCTGGTCCTCGCTAAGCACGGCAGTGAACCCGTGTGAAGCATCCAGAGCACATACCGGACTGTGGGGTCCTTAAACCCATGGACTACGACGTCCTTAACCTTGACCGAGATGTCTTAAAACTAACAACGGACCGCAATGTCCTTAAACTACCCACGGACCGCAATGTCCTTAAACTACCCACGGACCGCAATGTCCCTAAAACTAGAACAATAGAGCCCTTTCTTATGCTCTTTTGTTGGACCTAAACGGCCCCGTCTAAGTTGATCTTAGCCTTGGAGATGGTTAACGCGTCCTTAGACCCTCAAACATACTGGACTATAAATCCCCCCAATTAACTCTGGCTCGAGGGTACATCCCTGAACTCCTCTGACATCCGTCGTTGTAATCCTTCAACGTCGTCAGAGAGGTGATGGGTCCCGACGGCCATACATTCATGGACCACTATGTCCCTAAACTGGAACATTAGAGTCCAAACGCTCTTTTGTCGGATCTAAACGATCCCGTTAAGTTGATCTTAGTCACAAAGTTAGACTAACGTATCCTTAACAAACGTTTGAGTTGATCTTAGCCTCAAGTATGGCTGACGTATCCTCAAACCAAACCCCCCCAAACCCAAATCTAAGATAATACGGATTTGGACTAGTCCACGCCCCACGGGCGACGACATAACTCAGTCTCCGTAAACAATCCACGGGCAACAAAATACAAAACAGACACCCACGACACGAAGTGACCATCTGGAGAAGGAGAAAGTTGTTACCGCAATGCGGTAGCGTAATTAACTGCAGGGGCTTGCGCCTGCAGGGAAGAGCGTCCCCACAATCAAAAACCCCTCAAACGAGGGGGAATCTGACGAAGTCTGCTACATCGGACGCATCCGTTTAAACCTTCGATACATGGTGCCATAAATCAACTTGGCATCTTCGGAGAGGTGGACGGATAGCACCTATTAGCATCTGCCCCGAACCTCAGGCGAGACAGCCCATGTCTCGGCCGTCTTTCGGAGGGGAACAGGTATCACACGAGCCGTGAGTATGCGACACCGCAATAATTAGCCTTAAGTGCAAGTAGGAGATTGTTGGCTCTGGTGCCCTCAAGTCAATTATTGTAATCGCAGGCACGTGATAGTGATGATTGAGGGAGGACCTATACGGGTAGAACAGTCTTACTCGAGATGATAGTATGCTATCTGGTTTGTCTCTATCAACATGTACATGCATTATGTGGTATTACAGATCACTATTACATGTTGATAGAGCCCATAGTATTCTTGCTTGACTACCAGCATTATGATGGCGATCATATACGTAGGAGCTGGGTAGTCTATAAGCACATCCTTAAATGTCCCTAGTCGAGGGAGTATCGAGACTGGGCATTGATACTCCGGAGTAGACTAGTGTATTTTCGAAACCCCGACGAGGGGCAGTGGCCAGTCTCACAATCCATTGGTGTAAGTTAGTCACCTAAGATAGTATACAAGTGCTCATTGGGTTATGAGTACACTGGACGGACTCGCCGGGAACATGCTAGATGGTATTATACCTATTGTCAGATAGCAGTTCCCAGGTGACATGAGTACATGTTAATCTGTCGACCTGAGATCATCATTTTTCTCATATGAGTTCCCACTGTGCTTTGATTACTACCCTACCACGGCTCAATGGAGTCGTGCAAACAAGTTTTAGTTAGGTACAATCCTGAGCCACATAGAGGCAGTGAGCAAATCATCAGGGATTCGTTTCTCCCGGTATTGGGGGTTGATGTCGCGCGGTGCACGGGTGGCCATCACCAGAAATCCTTGGCCAAGGTACACGAGAATTACTGATTTGGATAAGTAGTTTCTCAGTTGATGATGAGCTTCATACCGACACGATATATTGCGTTATGAGGGGTCTGACTTTATCCACCCCCCCAAACCCGATATGTGATACTCTTAGACGAATAGACCGGACTGTATGGAGATTGTCACGGACAGGCTCAGTAGGGGTTCGCATGAGTTTGCTCGTCGGCCTTCCATTCTCTCAATACCTGGGTAGCCGTTACGTATAGCTAGTGCCGCTGACATGCTTGTGGTTAAACCTACTGCCAGCATATTGACGAGTCTTTAGAGTCCCACACAGAGGGTTTCCCTGCTTCGGGCGAAACGATGTAGAGGCCGTATGGTTTTACGACAGGGTTCGATCATATACGTGTACTAGCTACACGGATTATGATTCGGACAGATAATACTAGTGGGCTTTGGTTTAAGCCGGATCCTAGTATTAGATTATTGGTTTATTTTCGTCTCTTTGTATTCGTATTTTTTCGGAATACGGATACGGGTATGTATATACGGTGAGGGGTATTCTTGTAATTTGTGCAAGGATGCTTCTAGAAAAAGACACCTCATTTGTGTTGTATAACATTTTGATTAAATGGTTAATGAGGTGGAGGTATGAGGTGTTCTTTGCATTTAATGAAGCATGGCTACTTGGTGACTCATGGGGTGACTCATGTTTTGGTGACTATTGAGGCATGCTTGATTCATTGTAAATTATTGGGATGCTTCATAATTCACAACATTTAGCCATTCTTGATACAATGCTCATGACTACACTCTCATCTCCTCTAGCTTTCTTCTTCTTCCTCAACCCTAAATATCTTATGTGTTGAGAAACCTAGGGTATTTTGAGACAAATCAATACATCATCACTCTCTACATCCTCTAGGCTATCTAGTTTAGCAAACTAGGTAACCTAGTTACCTCGATATTGAGCTTAGAGCTCGAACTATATAATCTCGGGTGGATCATCTTCGATGGAGGGAGACCGACAATCAAGCTCGATCTAGGAGACCCGTAGGAGCTACTGAAGATGGTAGAAGACCGAAGGACACGAATCATTCCATTTAACACTTCTATCACTTTAGTTTAGCCTTTTATAGTTTGCTAGTTTAGGGTTTATGGTTCGATCTAGACTGATTCACTAGCGCCAAGTTTTTAAACGTCATTTTTTTTCCGCATCGGCTACGTTAGATGGCCAGGGCGTTGATGTAACCCAACAGAGATGACCTCTAGGCTGTAGATATTGCCATCGAGATCTGGAGCTAGGAATATGACGTTACTCCAGTTTTATTTTGGTGGTGTCATACTGATTCTTTGCTGAAGTTGGGTAGACATCCAAATAACCTTTATGCAGTTTGTATCGCCATTGAGGTCCGGAGTTAGGAATATGCTATTACTCCAATTTCATTTGATAGCTGCGCCTGCACCCTGATGGAATGAGGAAAACGTCGAGCTGGAGCTAGGATTTTTGCCATCACTCCACTTTTGTTTGTTGACATTGCATTTGCACCGAGAGGGAACGTCGAGGTTGAGATGGGATTTTGCCATTACTCCTTTTTGATTTGGCTCCTTGGAGATTTGTTGACGTCACGTCTGCACCCTATTGGAATGAGAAGAACGTCGAGCTGATCTCTAGGTTGTAGATATCGCCATTGAGAGCTGGAGCAAGGATTTTATCATGGCTCCACTTTTATTTGACCCCTTGGGTCCTTGTTGACGTTGCATCTGCACCGAGAAGGAACGTCGAGCTGATCTCTAGGCTGTAGATGTTGCTATCAAGATCTGGAGCTAGGAATATGCCATTGCTCCAATTTCATTTGACAGTTACGTCCGCACCCTGCTAAAATGAGGAGCACGTCGAGATGGAGCTAGGATTTTTTCCATCACTCCACTTTTGTTTGTTGACATTGCCTCTGCACCGAGAAGGAACGTCGAGTTGGTGCTGGGATTTTGCCATTACTCTTTTCTGATTTGGCTCCTTGGAGCTTTGTTGACGTCACGTCTGCACCCTGTTGGAATGAGAAGAGCATCGAACTGATCTCTAGGATGTATATGAACCTTCGAGTTCTGGCTCTTCCTTTAACGGAGCCTGGTGGGAAAATATGGTTCCATTTCTTTCATTTGTGCCCATGGATCGTATACAATAGCCAATATGGACCTACTTGCAGGGAAGAGGAAGATTCATTTTATATTTTTTATATCCGCGATACTTTATCTTTTCAGCTTTTCATATCGTGAAAGTCGCGATTGCCCAATCATTTCGGCTATTAATTGCGGTGCCCAATCATTTCGTCTTTTTTTCATTTACTCGCTGCTTTTTATTGCGAGTGGCCCAAACATTTTTTCTTTTTTATGCATATTTTTTTGCTCGCAGATTTTTACTATGAGTCAGGGACTTGGGATCCGATACCAATCTTGGCATCAGTATCGCTGCAACTGGAATATTGCTGGGAGCGAATTATCATTTGCCATGAGAGGACTTGAAATTTGATACCTATTTAGGCGTCAGCATCGCTTCAACTGGGATATTGCCAGGAGCGAATCATCATTTTTCTTTGTCGATTTAAACAAAGATGGTTTAGCAAACAGGGTTAGGATCCTGTCGACTAAGGCTTTTTGACTTCATGAGCCATAAGGATCTCATAAAGGTATTTCTCCCTACAAGTCGTGAGGATCTCGTAGGTGTATTTTCTCCTTAGGAATCGTGGGGATTCCTAAGTGATGTTTTCTCTTGTAAGTCGTAGGATCTTCAAAGAGTGTTTTCTCCTTATAAGTCGAGAGGACTTACAAGTGTCGTTCACCATACGAGGACAATTCTCGTCGTTGGTGGAACTTGGTGGGGGATATATTTATTTATGCCTTTGGATTGTATACAAGGGTCGACATTGGACAGCTTGTAGGGCAACTTGGGGGATATGACGGCTTAAGAACAGGTTTAGATCCCTGTAACTTAAGGTTTTTGAATCCTACGAGCCGTGAGGGTCTCACAAGGGGAATTCTCCTTACGAGTTGTTTGAATCTCGCAAGTGTAATTACTCCATAGGAATCGTAGGGATTCCTAAGTGTATTGCCTCTTTGTGAGTCATAAGGATCTTCCACATAGGTATTTTCTCCTCACAAGGTCGAGAGGACCTTGCAAGTGCTTATGCATTTTTTTATGAGATTGCGCCCTTCCGGGTTTTCACAAGCACGCCGGTAGTCCTGCTGTTTTTACTCACGGTGCCCTTTCGGGTTTTCATCCGTGCCCATTTCGCTTGTGAACATACCGTATTTTTACTCTCAGAGTTCTGAATCAAGAAGATAGCGAGCGGACACGAACGTCGTCATCTATCATTGACCTAAGTCGTGACTCGTCAAGCGTAGTATTTTTTGAGGAATCGACCGTTTATTGGCCGGAAGGGTCTTTTGCCATGCATATCCATGAGCAAGTAGGCTCCACCTTGATAGACCTTGTCTATGATATACGAGCCTTCATAGTTTGGCTCGAACTTTCTCTGTTTTGCACGATTGGGAATCATTGGTCTTTTGACGACTAGCACAAGTTCACCTTGGCGGAATGTTCTCGGCCTGGTCAGTTTTTCGTATGACCGCGTCATCCATGCCTTATAAGCTTCTAGATTTTGCTGTGCTATAAGACGAGTTTCGTCGAGGGCGTCGAGCTCCTCTAGCCGAAGATAAGCATTTTCTTCGTCTGTCAGCTCATATCGAACCGCTACTCGTAGAAAGGGGAGTTCTATTTCCAGGGGAAGCACTGCTTCTGGGCCGAATACCAACACATATGGTGTTGTATTCGTAGCCGTTTTGAACGTTGTTCGGTACACCCAGAGAGCTTCATGCAGCCTTTCATGCTAGTCTTTTTTGTTTCTGAACACTGTTTTTTTATAATCTTTGTCAAGGTCTTGTTGAAAGTTTTAGCTAGACCATTGGCACGAGGATTATAGACTGAACAGTATCCCCTCTCTATCTTATGCTATTTTGCGAAGCGGCTGATTTTATGGCTTCTGTAAGCTAGCCCATTATCCGAGATAATTCATCGTGGAGTGTCGAACCAATAGATGACATGTGTCTTGAAGAAATGGAGGATATTCTTCATCTTTACCTCCCTCAGTGGTACTGTTTCTGCCTACTTAGAAAAGTAGTTGGCCGTTGCCAGTATGAACCGATATCCTTTGGATGATGGCGGTTCAATGGGGCCAATTATATCGGTTCCCCATATTTCGAATGGCCAGCTAGCCATTGTTGGGTGTAGCAGATTTGGACGTTGGTGGATGAAGTCCCAATGAATTTGGCACGAATGACACTGCTTCGCATATTCGAGGCAGTCCCGAATCATTATGGGCTAATAGTAACCCATTCTTTTGATCTTCAGCTTCATCTTTGGTCCAACTTGATGAGAACCGCAGAGTCCATCATGAGTTTCTTGGATGACTCTCTTCGCTTCTTGTGGTCCCAAGCATCTTAGCCACAGACAGTCGAACGATTTTTTATACAGAGTATTATTGACGAAGGCGAAGGACAAAGCTCGTTTCATGAGCTGATGTCTAGACGAAGCATTTTTGGGCGTTTGTCGGGATTTGAAGTAATCTATGAAGACTTCCCTCCAGTCCTTGACCTTTTCTTCGTCCTCTATTTGAATGGCTACTTGTTCAGTCGCTTATTTTCCTTCGGATAATTCTATTAGGTCTTCCGAAGATATATCTGTTGGTGCGCGAACCGTGCGGCTTTGCACAATGATCCTTACGTCATCATGGTCTTCATCGGCTAGTTCCTTAGCCAATTTGGCCAATGCATCTGCCTTGATGTTTTTTGCACGCGGTATACTCTACAGGGTGTAGGAAGGGATTTGTGTCAGCAGTTGCTGCACTCTTTCTCCATACTTTATCAGCTCTGGCTTGCATGTCTAATAGTCTCCATATACTTGGCTATTAATCAGCTGGGAGTCTCCATATATGAGAAGGTCTTTGATTCCTATGTGGATAGCGATCTCTAGACCTTCTATCAAAGCTTCGTATTTATCTTCGTTATTTGTTCTTGGCTCCGTTAAGGAAAGGACGTAACGCATTATCCCTCCTTGCAGGGTCATGAAGATAAGGCCCACCCCAGCTTTGACGATAGGGGTGTTTTGCTTTCGCCGCTTCACGGAAGATGCTCCATAAAAGTAAAGTTCCCATTGAGAATCATTTTCTTCCTTCTCTTCTTCGATTGTGTTGAACGCATGTTCATCTGGCAACTCACAATTTAAGGGAGAGTCGGCTGGTATTGGATGCTCTACAAAAAAGTCGTCAATGGACTGAACTTTCAATGCTTTGAGGGGTCGATATGTTATCGAGAACTCCATCAGGAGGAGGGCCCATTTAGCAAGCCTTCCTGTTAGTATGGCCCTTGACATCAGATATTTGAGAAAATCCACCTTTGATATGAGATGGACCTCATGTGCTAAGGCGCAATGTCTGAGCTTTGTTATTGCGAAGATCGGATCCATGCAATGTTTTTCGATAGGAGTGTAGTTGTTTTCTGCCCGCAGGAGAACTCGACTCAAATAGTACAAAGCTCTCTCCTTTCCTCGACCATTCTCTTGTGCCCATAACGCGCCTAGAGAACCCTCAAGGGCCGTTGTATATAGGATAAGGGTTTTTCCCTTAACCGGCACGGTCAATACCGGCGGATTTTGCAGGTATTGCTTGGTTTCATATAGTGCATTTTGGCACCTTTGATCCCAGACGAACGAGGTCTCCTTCTTCATCAGATGACTGTAGGGACAGCATTTTCCGGAGAAGTTAGATATGAACCGCCGGATATATGCGAGCTTTCCTTGGAGAGACTGCAGTTGTTTGAAGGTTCTTGGCATGGGCATTTCAATAATCTCCTTGATCTTTGAAGGATCAATTTCGATACCCCGGTGATGTATGATGAATCCTAGGAATTTTCTTGAGGAGACTCCAAATGCGCATTTTAGAGGATTCATCTTTAGATTATACTTTCGAAGACGTCGGAACACGGTCTTTAGATGTTCCAAATGTTCCTCTTGAGATTTGCTCTTCACCACAAGGTCATCGATATAGCATTCAACAATCTCGTGTATGAGTCATCGAAAATCTTTTTCATGGCCCTCTGGTAGGTAGCACCAGCGTTCTTCAAACCGAAGGGCATCACTTTATAGGAGAATATGCCCAGGGGAGTCCGGAAGGCGGTATGTTTTTAGTCTTCAGGATGCATTTTTATTTGATTGTATCCTGAAGATCCATCCATGAAAGAGAAGACCTCATAGGTAGACGTGTTATCAATCATCAGCTCAGTAACAGGTACTGGGAAGTCATCCTTCAGGAAAGTTTTGTTGGGGTCCCGAAATTCTACGCAGATGCGCACCGTCCCATTCTTCTTCATCACTGGAACGATGTTAGCAATCCAGTCAGGAAATTGAAATTCTTGGATGAAACCGGAGTCGATTAGTTTCTTGACTTCAGCGTTGATTCTCATCTCAAGTTTGAGCCGCATTCTTCTTGGCGCCTGTTTGACTGGCTTTATGTCCGGCGATATGGCCAATTTATGTACCGCCACTTTTGGATCTAGACCTGACATCTCTGAACAGTTCCATGCGAAGCAGTCTTTATATTGCATGACCACGTCCTTTAACGTGGCTACTTATTTTTCAGATAGTAGCTCACTGACGAACGTTGGCTTCGGCTCATTCTCCGTCCCTAAGTCAATTTTTCTTAGGTTGTTCGTCGTGGTGTGTATCCCATCTTCCAACTCCTTTGGTGCTGGTGGAAACTCGGAGATCACCTCATCCTCATCTTCATTTGCAAAGCACAAATGAAGGTCATCCATAGTCTCATGCCCTCCCTCTTTTGAGAGTGTTATCATATGGCAGGTACGAGTTCGCTTCCATTCTTGATGTTGAGCTGGTCATATCCTCACAGTATAGGTCCTCTTTGGCTCGTGCTTTTGCAGCGGGGTTACCCTCTAGCTGTCGGATAAAGCGAATCTTCCTTATTGATATTGTTCTTCTACCCAGTCTTTGAAGGTGAAGCAATCTTCAAGTGGATGACCTATTACTCAGTGATAGGAGCAATAATCCGGATGATGGACCTCGTTCATTTTTTCGGGGTGCCGAGACTCCGGAAGTGTCATCATTTGATGCTTTGTGACAAGGTTGAATATTTTCCTCGTCTTGTCTTGGGGAAAAGAGTATTCTCGACTCCTTTTTTTTATAAAGGACGGGTTCCAATCAACTTTTTCTCGATGGCACGGCTTCTTGGACCCGCTTTGTTATTTTCGAACGTTGTTTGCGTTCTTTGCTCTGTTTTTGCCTCTATTTCGGGATTTTCCCCTTTCGCGAGAACATACAGCGGGCCGAGGATGAAGAGCATTATCATCTTCCTTTTCTGCAGACTGCTGATTGAGGGCGTTGCGTCCTGGATTTTTCATAGATAGCCATTTCGCGACTGTGATTGTCTCGTCTCCATTGACAAGCTTCTTTTATTAGCTTGTCTAGTTGTTCTTCGAGTGATGAACTTAACATTCTTAGAGGGGATTTCGCTCTGTTTCAGCGTCACGACCATTCAGAAGAGCGTTTCCCCCTTCGCTGGAGCTGTTTATAACACGACAGCTGTGGAACTGCTCCCGTTTCCTGGACCGGATGTATCCAAGCCTAGTTGTCTCCATCTTCCCGTTGGGCATTTTTCGTTGAGTTCCGGGAATATCCCAAATCTTTTTGTAGAATTGGGTTTGCCGAACACTTTGTTTGAGGGGTACACCTTAGCATCTTAACAACCTTTTCAATCCTTCCGTATAGTATCTTGGCAGACGGATTGGTTGAAGCCTGTCGATTGCAAAATCGGTACCATGCTAGACTTCTTTTTCTACTCTGGTCTTCATAGATTGGTAGAAAAGGATCGCCTTTTCACCCTTTCGCCTGGGAGGGACGTAGAAAGTCTGTAGTTCTTGTATGTTGTATGTATCGAGCGCATCAAGTTCCTTATAATGCCAAGGCGGAGCCATTGTGATTTGCAGACTCTGATCTGCTCTAGCGAGGGTTTGCGCTAACAGGAAGATGGAGAACACTGCGTTGGCTTCGTCCTCAGAGTCGCTACCAAAGACCAGAATAGGAATAGATGGTCTGGGCTTATTGTTTTCTTTCTGGGGTTGCCCCGAGTAGACTATTTCTTCATCTTCCTCGGTATCGCACCCAAAGATCGGGATAGTGGCGACGGACTTCTGTCTATCCTCTGGCTTATGACACCTTTCTGTATCTTCGAAGTTTTGCAGGAAGTACTTTGCGTCTTCATATTTCCGGATATCCTTTACGGAGAACGGATTTAGCTCCCCTGTGACGGTGCATTCCAAGACGTCCTTGAAATACTTCATACACTGATGTTGTGTAGAAGGGATGACATTGTACTCATGTAACCAGGGCCTGCCGAGCAAAGCATTATAGTAAGTCTTAGAGTCAATGACATAAAATTTGATGTCAGTGACGAGCAACCCGAAGCGTAGCGTCAGTATTATGGACCGAGCGTCCGTAACGACTGTGAGTCGAATCCGGAGATGGTAATTTTGTCTCGGGCCAGATGCTGAACGTTTATGCAATTCTCCTTCAACACTCTCACATTGGGAAGGTTGACGGAGGATCCGTTGTCAATGAGGATTTTCTCTATCTTGATGTCGTGGTAGTACCCGGTGATGTATAACGGGCGATTATGTTCGCACGTACCGAGGAGGAGATCTTCATCGCTGAATGTAATGTCAGCCATATGGACCTCTGCTAGTTCATCTTTCATCTTCCTTTCCACGAGGAAACCTTGGAACTGATCGGGCCCTTGTAATGCCTTGATCAAAGAATCTCTTGCCTCTTTGGACATGAGGAGAGCATCCGATATGCTCAGTTGTGAGGGTATTTTCCTCAAATATGCTAAGACATTGTAATCCACCTTGTTTTTCCTAGGCAAATCCCTTGCTGCGAGCTCTTTGACAACTCCACCGTCGAGGGCAATTTCCTTAGGGATTTTTTCCTTCTGTTTGTCCTTTTTGCTCGAACCTTTGTTTGTAGGTCCGAGATTCTTTTTGGGCAGCATGCGGTTACACAGCTGAATATTCTTGCAGTTCTTCTCCTCCTCTTCCTTTTCAGAGGTGGAGTCTTTGAAGAGAGGGATGAGGGGTATTTCATCCTCAAAATCGCTCCCGAAAGTAAGAACTTGGGGGTTTTCCCCTTCCGAACTGATATCAACCATATGATAGTTGCCAGTCATTTTTTCATGCGCATCTGTCGCACTGTTTTGCCGTCGATGAGCTTCGCGATTCATCCTCTTGAAGTGTTTTTGATAGGCAACATAGTGTTTTTGATGGGCAACATATCCTTGCCACCACTTCTTGAAGGCACTGCATTCTTCGATGGGGTGGATAGCCCTCCGATGGTATAGGCAGTAGTTTGGATGTGAATCCTCTCCATCGAGACATATGACCCCGGGAGCGTTTCCTACGAGAGGTGGAAGCTTCATTCCCATTGATAGAGTTTTGGCGAACCGCTTCTCTACCTTGATCCTGCTCCTATTTGTCATAGGTATGCTTTGGTTTGGTTGTAGTACTTTACGACTCCTCCTTGCCATAGCTTCTTCATCTTGACGCTGACGCTTAGCCTTTTCGTATATGGTTGTTTCATGTTTTCGGTCAGCTTTGCTTTTTCAAAAGGCACCGTTTAACAGCCTATCGATCGGGTCTTCTGGCAGTTCCGGGGATTTTAGCGTCGATCCTGCCCCCAGTCCCTCCGCGTTGTTTTCTGACGCCGAGGGAGTTTCTAAATCATTTAACAACGAATGGGAGATCATGTAGCAAGTTTCTACACGGTCCCCGGTATCTCCTGATGGGTCATTTTCCTCATCGTAGTCACTATCTTCGTTCTCAAGAATATGCTTGAGGAACTCTTCGATGGTGACCGGTGTTCGTGCCTTCTGGTTGTACTCCTCCAGCGCGTCAATGTATTTTTGCATATCCGTGCTCTTGTCGTCATACGTGGAAGGCTGCACAGGCTTCTTGGTCTTCTTCTTTTTCCTTGAAGGCTTTGAAAGCTTGACTTGGGGGTTTTCCCCTCGTCGACAATCTTCGGTGCGGGACGTGGTTTCAACATCCCTTTGATGATTTCGGGTTCAAGTGGGCTTTTCCACATGATTGCTGGACATGCCAGTAGATCCTTCAACATTCTTTTAGTTTTTGCTGAAAAAACGACTTCCTATGGAGTTTCTTCCACGAGTAAGCATGATGCCCCCGGTGCATCCACCTTTTTGGGAGTGTGCTTCTGTGGTGGGTTTATCCTCCAGTTGTCAGACAACGCGAATTTCCCCTGTTGATACTTGTCCTCGACCCAGTTCTTGAAAATGTAGCAATCCTCAATTGGGTACCTCACCATTCTGTCATAGGAGCAGTAGTTAGAGTTGTTGACATCGCCGGGTTGCTGTGGATGCCATGGGTCTGGCAATATAATGAGTTTATTACGCATTTCTAGTTCGAACAGTCTCCTCGTCTTGGCATGGGGAAACGAATAAGCACGTCCTAATATTTCCTCCAAAGATGGACGCGGACGCGCGTTGTTTTAACGAGCAACCGGTTTTGGGTCGCTCGATTGTTGTTGTGTGTTGGAAATGAAGGTCGCTTTCCCTTTACCCTTGCTATTTTAAGGGTCCTTATTTGAGGAGGAAGGCCCGTGGCCCATCTGGTCCATTTGTGCCAGTTTATTGATTAGAGCCTGGAAGGTTATTGGTTTGAAGAACGTTATGAACTGGGACACATTCGTTTGAGGATCAAGGGTCCCGATGAACATGCCCACAGCGGGAGATTCTTCGATACACTGTTCGCACTTTAACTATTGGTTCCGCCACCGGATCGCATATTAGACCCAGGTTTCTCCTGACTTTACCCTGGCATTGATTAATGCCGTGATTGGAGTGCGCTCGCTTGCGCTTGCGAACCGCTGTGTGAACAGCAGCTCCATCTCTGTGAATGTCTTTACGGAGTCATTTGGGAGCTTCGAGTACCATTCAAAGGCCGTTTCTGACAGACTGCCAATGAAATGGCGAATCAACAGTTTGTCGTTGCCTCCAGTGTTGCTGCACAGAGATCTGAACTGCGCGACGTGCTGATAGGGGTTGCCTGTCCCTTTGTATACATGGAACTTGGGGATCGTATATCCTGGCGGGTATTTGATTTGATCATACCAGCCTGGATAGGGTCTCCCAGTTTTGATGATTTGGCCAGCCGCTTCATTTTCTTGATGAGCTCTTATATGTTGAGCTATATAATCATCAAGAGCAGCTTTAGAGATTGTTTCCTCCTTGGCTGCCAATAAGGCCGGAAGAGGATTTGATGTTTCCCCTCTGTCTTCCTCGATGATTATCGGCGCATCCTCGGCTGAGGGTTCTGGTTGGATCATCATTCCAACCATATCCTGAAACAAGAGCGCCATCTGCTCCATGTTAGTAGCTTGTTCAGCAGCTTCTTTGACTTTTCTTTCAAGCACCCGTCGCAGGAACTCTGTATCGGTCTCCTGCTCCTAGCGCTGTTTGGCTGTTGTGTCCGGGCTATCATTCTGCCCGGTAAGTGCTGCTATTTTGATCAGCATTTCCTGGAGCTTCTGTTGTTTCTCCTAAGATTTAGTCAATGACCGAGTTTGCGGTAGGTGACTTGTTGAAGCACGGCTTTCTTCTTTCCCAGAAGCCATGTGGACCGTATGCACGACCATGCCCCCATACTTGAGGCGTTTGGGTCCATCGCCTTTAGAATCTGCCGCCGGCGGTGGGATTTTCTCCGACCTCATCCTTGTGTGGGAGGTCGAAGTTGAAGGAGCCGTTATAACAGGCATCTATGTAGAAGAAGTCTCTCGCTGTATGATGGAGGGATGGTCTTTTTCTTGCCGAGCCTTCAATTTGTTTGGTCGACGAGGGTTGTCTTTGTTGATCACAGAGTCCTGGACTTTCCACCAGACCCTGTGAATTTGGGAGGAGAGCCGCTGATGGGGCTGCTACGTCTTTGCCTGCACTGTGGCTTCTGCAGGCAGGGGCGATTTCTTTAACACCGCGGGTGGAGAGTTCTTGCGCACCCTCCTGAGCAAATCAAAGCTGTTCCCGGTTGGAACAGCAGCGTCAACTTCTACCATTGGAGCTGGTGGGGTGAGTCCAAAGGGGGAGTTTCTCCCAGCTTTCCTCACTCGGCACCAGTGACGACGTCGAGCATGTCTTGCAAAAGGGACCGCCTCGGTTTTGGAAGCGGCTTCGTTGTGCCCCCGGCTTTGGTGAGGGGCTGCTGTTGGTGTCAGCCTGTTAAAGACTGACGTCCTGACTGGAGTTTGGGGAAGGCCGGCCAATCTTTTGAAGACCGAACTTCTGATGGGGGAAGCGCTTTTGATGGCTTCACCTTTAGGAGTAGGTAGGGTTATCCATTTTGAGGCAGCCTCTTCAGGTATCACGAGCCTCTTTGCGGGCCCGTTGGAGCTTCGGCTCAGTCTGTTGAAAACTAAGATACCAGATTTGGATGACCCGTTAAGAGGGACCGTTGTGGTTGCCAGTCGATCGAAGACCGACCTTTTATGAGCTTCTTCTTGTGGCGTTGAGGCATCGAAACTCACAGGTAGGAGCTTGGTCCCAAAGAATAGTCCCGTAGTGGCTTGCGTTACTTGCCCCACTGGCATTGAAAAGATAGAGGTCGCGTTGGGCCCGTAAGTCACTCCTCCAACTGGGGTGGAGCGAGAGTTGCTGTTGCAAGAGGTGCAATGGGAATCCACCGATTTTCTGCACAAGAGCAAGATACCAAGTTTTAGTACCTCGAATCTAAGGGCAACCATAGCGAACTACGATTTTGTTCGCAAACCATAACACACGAAGAGTGGAGTGGAAAGAGAAAAAGGTCCCACCGGGAGTGCCAAAATCTGTTTGTGAAACACGACACACGAAGTGTGGAGTGTAAGTGCACGGCGGCGCCCCGGCCGTCAATCCGACGCCGGAATGCGGAAGCGGTGATAAACTTAAATTTTTGCGGACTTTGCAAACCGGCACCACCGCGCACTAAACTCCGGATCGTAACCATTAAACTAGTCTAGCTAACTACAAGTAAGGGAATAGAGATATACCGACGATCCAAGTCCTCCGGTCTTCTCATCATCGTCCGGATCTCCTGCGGAAAAGTCCCGTCTCCTCCTCGTCGCCGGAAGTGCACCACATCGCCTTCGTCTTTTACGGGCTCCCGCCTCAATACCGAGGCAACTCGAGCATGAAGCCGGCAACTCGACATGCTCAAGATATGCTGTAGAATGTAGTGTAGAAGATGCTTGTCTTTTTGGGGTTATGTTGTTGCCAATGAAGATGATGGAGGAAACAAGGATTAGAAAAATGGTGCTTGCATTTTTCTAGCATGAAAACTAGATCAAGAAAGAAAACTCTCATGAATGAAGCTCTCTCTTCTTCTTCTCACAACCATGAAAGACTTATCATCAAGTGAGAAGAATGGTGGAGGAAAAACAATATATGAAGCAAGAAGGGAGGTGAGTGTAGGAGATGAGAAGAGGTGACCACATCCAAGGGACAAAGAAACATACACCATGCTTCTCACTATTAAAACCATACCCTCTCAAATCTCATAAAGCAAAAGCATGGTTGAAAAGAAATGAAAGCTATCATAACAAACCCTTTTGCAAGAAAACCCCTCCACAAATGTAATTTGCAAAACTGCAAATCACCCCCTCCATCAGAAAAGTCCGGCCGGGAAAGAACAAAGGAAAACCGGCCGGAACGGAATGCAAACTGGCAACTCCAGAAAACTGGTCCCGTAATAAATTACAGGAAAACCCCGATACTGTGCATACACACCCGCATCTGTATTCCGTCCGGATACAAATGCAAAGAGACAAAATCTACACTGTACTAAACTAGGACCGGCTTAAACCAAAGCCGGCTAGTAATATCCGTTCGATCCTGATCCGTGCAATACCGCACGTATCTGATCGAACCCTGCCATATACCTATACGGCTACTAGTACAAACCGTCCGATCCTGATCCGTGCAATACCGCACGTATCTGATCGGACCCTTCCATATCTCCATACGGCCTCTACAGCGTTTCGCCCGAAAGCTGAGTAACTGAAAGTGTGGTAGACTCTAAAGACTCGTCAATACTATGGCTGTGGATTTAACCACTGGCCCGTCAGAGGTATAAGCCAATACGTAACGGGCCACCAGCTATTGACTAAAAGGGACGTCGATGAGCGAACTCATCCTGACACCCTACTGAGCCTGTCAGTGACAATATCCGTGCAGTCCGGTCCGTTCGTCTATGAGCATCGCATGGCGGGCCTAGGGGGTTGGTAAAAGTCAGACCCCCAAAAGCGGTACAAGTCGTGTCGGAGTGTAGCCCAGAACACCCTGAGATACTACTGGAATACCTACCAGTAAATCTCCTTGCCTTGGCCAAGGACTTTGTGTAATGGCTCTCCTAGACACAGCACGACCTCACCCCCAATACCGGGAGAGACGAACCCCTGAAGATACGCTCACTGCCTCCATGTGGCTCGGGACTGTACCCAACTAAAACCTGTTTGCACGACTCCTTTGAGCCGTGGTAGGGTAGTAATCAAAGTACAGTGGGAACTCACACGAGACAAATGACGATCCCCAGGTCGATGAACTAACCTGCACACATGTCACCAGGGAACTGCCATCTGACGTCTGGTATATGACCAACTAGCATGTTCCCGGCGAGTCCTGTCCGGTGTACTCATAACCCAATGAGCACCTGTATACATCTTAGGTGATCCAACTGACACCAGTGGCTTGTGAGACCGGCCACCGCCCCTCGTCGGGGTCTCGACTGTATACACTAGTCTACTAATGGAGTATCGATGCCCAGTCTCGAAACTCCCACGACTAGGGACCTTTTAAGGATATGCTTGTAGACCCCCAGCTCCCACTTATATGATCGCCCTCATACTGCTGGTGGTCAAGCAAGAATCCTAGGGGCTCTATCAACGTGTAATAGCGACGTGTCAGGTCACCTAAAGCAGTACACGATGATAAAGGTAAACCAGATAGCATACTATCATCTCGAGTAAGACTGTCCTACCGGGATAGGTCCTCCCTCAATCATTACAATCACGTACCTGTGACCTAATAATTGACTCTGAGGGCACTATCTCCAACAATCTCCCACTTGCACTCAAGGCTATATTATTGCGATGTCGCATACTCACAGCCCGTGTGATACCGAACACCCAACTCCTCTACTAGTCAGTCTCACAAAGCTCGTTTGCGAAACTCTTGCGTTCGAGGAATAGCCTCAGTGAGTGGATCCGCTTAGTTGTTTCTTTCTATGTCTCTCTATATCTCAAGTTCGCGGAGAAACCCATCTCCCGAAATGAGCAATACCTGTCTTAGAATGTGTCTGGATGTCTGATGGGACATAGCTCATAAATGAACTCCAAATCCAAACTTCTTAGACTGTATCGTCAACTGAATTTAATCAGTATCCTGCGCGCCATGCCTCCCTCAGTATTGCCTTGGACCACCTGTCCAAAATACTGCCTCTCATCAGAAGGAAAACTATAACTCTGACAACCTCCTTGTCGTCCATGTCACCTTGGAAGCCTGGAATGATAACTGTCTCCTGAATGAGGCTGTCGTTATCATCTCCCTAGAACATCCACTTATGTTCTAGAACTGCTTCCGACTGTTTCTTCAGGATTGGATTAATGTCAACTTATTGCATCTAGTGCAAGAACAACATCTGGTGTGGTACTTGACATCTCACGATTGACTCAATTGCCTGAGCAAGTGATCTGCCAATCATGCCCGTCCCTCTCCCCTTTAGTCTGTAAGACACCTTTGGAGAGGGTGACTCCATTACCTGCAGGTACACTACCGTGCCAGGAGTCGTCCACCCTAAATACTCTTAGAATGCTGTCAAGTACCCTGATTGGGAAACCACCCAAATCTAGATCTAAAACCATAGATCTAGTAACCAGTATGTCTGATATAATACCCAATTCCTATGTGGAGAAACAACTGTGTGACGACCAAAGTACAACCGATTGTAGTATAGGAGTTTCTTTTCCTATTCTGTGTATGTCATCCAGATACCAGGACATCACACCCTACTACCTTCTCAACAGATCCATCCCCTATTCTGATGAAGTCAAACCCATGACTGTCACGTCAGAAATAGATGATCTATCTCCGCTACATCTGCTTTAGTCTATAAATAGACATAAGCTTCCTGTCCACCAATGCTTCCGCTGCTCCCACTGACTACGACAACCCTCTGGCAGAGTCATATAGACGTACACTTCTAAAACTAGTTTAGAACGACGCTATACTCATCCTCCCGCCGGGTCTCGTAACCTGGAACAACAGCAATGGCAATTGTGGGTAAACAAGAACTTCCCTGTCACCGTCCTTGAGGCTACCGTAGTGCCTCTCGGGTGCCTGAAGTTACCCACCTTATCTGCGGAGTGGCCAATGGAATGTCAAACCAGATTGAATCTTTAGGTTCCTTATCAAATCTTCAGTAATCGTTTGTGGTTCTGGAATCACTTCCAGTTCTACCATACTCCCACTACTGCTTTCTGAAAAAATCCATTTTTTAATAAAACTGTGGCGAGTCTAGAACAATATCGCTATTGTTCATCCAGATGGTAGAAAGTCAACCCTCGTCATAGCCTGGGTCAACCCACAAACAGCCATTACAGAAACGTGCCTTGAGTTGTCCAGTGTCTGGTTTTAATCATAAACCGGACAACTCCCCGTACCTTAACATCGTTAAGATATGAACTGTTCTATATCCAATATAGAACCAGAGGCACTGATTTAATTGAACTAGATTCAAATCATGCAGCTGTCTCCAGTGCATGTCAACTAAATGGAAGGAGGCGGATCAGCGTTACTCAACTTAGGAACACTTCCAATTATGAGTAACCTGAAAGAGAAGCAAGTTCTCTTAATCATTACTTTCAACTGAATACCACAAGTATCTACATCTTCGATCTCTTTGAAGAATCCCGATACTCGCCATACCTGGTTCTCTACTCTATTCAAATACATAAAACTTCTCCAAATTCGGACCCTGTGTTTCCACGAAACACCTGTCTAAAAAATAGAGGAGTCATAAGTAAACCGAATATAGTACGAGGACCATCCCCTCTGTCCTGATGGACCCTGGACAACATACAATACTCTGTAAAAGTCCCTTGAGTCTGATTACTCATTCACTGTGTGTCGTAGGTTGAAAACTGTACTTATGGTTAAGAAGAATTACACCGCTGTTTAATGCTCCTTACCTAACCATCCACTGATATAGGTAAATGTCGTAGACATAATTTCAGAAAGGTATATCTCACTCTATGAAAATAGACGTACAGATATATCAATTTGAAATTGGTGCATAACAGCGGATATTCAAAACCAAATATTTGCCGACCGGCAAACAACCCAGGTGATTTCCTCAAATATCACCGATTACAACGAATCCCGATATAATGAGGATGATCACCCAATTCCCAATAACTTACTCCCACTCATCATCTGTAAAACTATACAGATGTGAGAATCGTACCTGGTAAATACATACCCTGGAGTAAGTATCTAATCGGGAAATCAGTTTTCCTTTAACATTACACAGTGAAACTGAAACATTGAAATGTTTCGATGGGGTATCCTGGTATTCCTAGTAATGCCTCTTCCATCATCACGTCTGTAACCTTGTAATTCTTTGCCACCTCTCCAAATCCCTTCATATGTCTTTAGTCTTTACCTTCTGCACACCCCTTTAGGCCAAATGGTTTTCTTCCTTCCCTACCGTTCGGCACCAGCCTATGGTTTGGAAGAAGACTATCCAATAAGCATAATGGGTGTACTGTCCCAATCCTAGGAACACTCGCAATGCGAGAGAAGGTGAAGATAAAAGACACCTGAATGTACTTTATTCCTATTTCTCCTGGACCAGAATCCATCCCCGAACTGGAACAAGTTCCTTTCGAGTTCGTATATAACCATACGATGGATTATCCAATAAAATGGGATCTTCGTAGTGATACGGAGTGTCCTGGAGAAATACAAAAGTGATTTAGGATTGGCGAAGAAATACTTGGTTCGGTCGTGAATAGCAGTCGCAATTTACTTTGCCCTCTTACTAATCCCTTGCTTTGTCTGAACTTAATACCTTCTGCACACCATCGTTATGCTAATTGGTTTTCTTCATTCCCTACCGGTCGGCACCAGCCTAAGGTTTGGAAGAAGACAATCCAATTTGTGTAATAGGTGTACTACCCCTAAACCAAGGAGTACTCGCAACCTGAGAGAGGGTGAAAAGAAAAGACAACTGAATAATCCTATCCGTTTTCTCCAGAACCGGAAACCATCCTCGAATCCCTTCGAGTTCGTATCTAACCATACGATGGTTTTGTCCAATGGAAGTGGACGTTCGCAGTAATACGGGGTGTCCTGGAGAAAAGGGTAAAAGTAGGAGTGGCAATGAGGTCTGCAACTCTGACAATCCAAAAGGTTGTGTTAAGAAAGTTCGGTCAACTTGGTCACTGAGTCAAAGTCTTAGGGTCGGGTCAATGGTCGCTGCCAAAGAGAGAGAGAAAAGAAACACTCAGCGTGCACTCTAACCTAGATCAGAATGGTTACCAATTTATCTAATCTGGAAACCTCCCACTGTACCTCAAATTCTCCTCCAAACCTGAAAGAAGAATTAGTCGGGGTCACCCGAGGAGTAAACCAACTCATCAGTGGGAATCGGGATCCAACTCTCATCGCATGACAACGTGACGGAATCTGCTCACGGTATCACACTCCAGAAGGTATGCGCATATATGGCAAGTTTCAGTACTTTTGAAACTCCCGATGTGATTTCTGCCCCATGCTCTTATGACCTTGACTTTGGCCAACAAATCATAAGTCACATGTCAAGTTCTGCCCGTCATTCTCCAGGTTAATTTGAATCCACCCGTACATACCCTTGACTTTGGCCAACAAGGCAGAACGACTGTTCCAAACCAACGCATCTATCTATGCTGCATATGAATAACCAACAGCTACCAAACACTGTGCCTTGACTTTGGCCAACAAACACAGCTTGAATACTATTGACTACCCATATGAAACGACGGAGGGCTACGAATGGTTTCTGGCGAAAACCTTTAACGTAATGAACTTGATATCGTTGAAGGAACGGATAGCTTTTTAGAAATATAGTGACGACAACTTCCGCTAAAGAGGTCACTCCCGGTGAAGGGATCTCGGCTCTTTCCCCGTAGAATGGGGTGCAGGATATTCCAACTGAATACCACGGTGCAAAGCAAAAGTAATCGGCTATAGTGAAGTTAATGCCCTGACGCAAACTTATTGTCCAAGGGGTCACTCCCGGTGAAGGGATCTCGGCCCTTGCCTCGTCGACTGAGGAGCAGGATATTCTAAATGAATACCGCGATGCAAAACAAAAGTGAACGTCCTTGCAATAACAGCTTTTTGAAAAGTGTTCCAACAACATCAGATTAGGTTTGTTTAACTTGCATTGATCCGAATCAATGCAGTCCCATCAATTGATCACACCACAAAGAACTAAAATATACTGACGTACGTATATGCCATCCGCATTCGCCACTGGGTCCCGTCATCACCCGTTAGGTTAGCTAACTAACGGCAGAGCGGGGACTGGACTAGCGCGGATGAAAAACATATACAACATCTACTAATATATATACCAATATATAGTATTTCGCTCAAGGCGTGAATAAAATGCAACATCACAGAAATGTACAGCATCACAGAACAATACAGATATCTGGGATCCCCGGGTTTCACAGAGCCACTACTGAAACCCGACGTTCCCCTGGTCGTGTGGATAGCCTGTGCAATGAAATCCTAGACCCCTACGGGCGCGGCAAGTCACCCGCCAAAACCTGAAGCGAGGCAGTCCCCTTCAGCACCGTGAATGGACCACCCAGCACTTCACGGAATCCGGTCACTTGGGCACCCCTCCTGGGTCAACCTGTACCCCCTACGAGTGCGGCGAATAGTCCGCCAATCCTGGAGTGAAGCCCCTTCCGTCCCAATGCCATGAGATGCGGGCTTGTTGCCCTCCAGAACCCGGCTATCCGTGCACCCCTCCGCGGGGCAATCCTAGTACAGAAAGTAAAATATACATACACCGGGTACATCGACCGCAACCAGGTCGTGCCCCAAAAGAATAATACAAACAGGCAGTGACGGCAGTCCACATGTCGGACGCTCGCCCCGCAATATCAAATGTACATGATACAACAGCACAGTACTAGCATTGCATCCAGGCTATCCCCCACGACCGATCCGCAACATCACAGCAAATACATAGAACATCAACGTGAAAGTCACGTTCGCAAATCCGTCTAACCGGGCTATAGCAGTTAGACCGGATTTACCGATCGAGTGACATTCACGGTCGCAGATATAATGTAAATACTGTGAAAAATGTGTTTAAAAAATTTCCGATTGATCAAACAATTAACAAGTGGGCCCCAAAGAAAACTGTAGCACTCACAGAAACAATTGGCCCAACTTTAATATTCCAAAGCCCATATTTTAAGCCCAGAAGGCCTCTGTAAAAAAATGGTGAAGTGATGTGAATAGTGCGCGGCGGAAGGGCCGCACAAAGGTGGTTTTCGCGGCGGTTCCGCGCTCCAACTGTGGAGTTACTTCGTCAAATTTTTACAGAACTCTTAGATTTTCCAGTACATCAATATTTTACAACCTGAAAAATTTTTCGAGACTGAAAAATTTCAACAGAAACTGTCGTGGGTAAAATGCAGTTTTGGAACTTTTTGATCGATCGGAAATGCAAACACATTACACAAAGCTAGACTAAGTTAATGGTGAGGCTCTGATACCACTGTAAGTGCACGGCGGCGCCCCGGCCGTCAATCCGACGCCGGAATGCGGAAGCGGTGATAAACTTAAATTTTTGCGGACTTTGCAAACCGGCACCACCGCGCACTAAACTCCGGATCGTAACCATTAAACTAGTCTAGCTAACTACAAGTAAGGGAATAGAGATATACCGACGATCCAAGTCCTCCGGTCTTCTCATCATCGTCCGGATCTCCTGCGGAAAAGTCCCGTCTCCTCCTCGTCGCCGGAAGTGCACCACATCGCCTTCGTCTTTTACGGGCTCCCGCCTCAATACCGAGGCAACTCGAGCATGAAGCCGGCAACTCGACATGCTCAAGATATGCTGTAGAATGTAGTGTAGAAGATGCTTGTCTCTTTGGGGTTATGTTGTTGCCAATGAAGATGATGGAGGAAACAAGGATTAGAAAAATGGTGCTTGCATTTTTCTAGCATGAAAACTAGATCAAGAAAGAAAACTCTCATGAATGAAGCTCTCTCTTCTTCTTCTCACAACCATGAAAGACTTATCATCAAGTGAGAAGAATGGTGGAGGAAAAACAATATATGAAGCAAGAAGGGAGGTGAGTGTAGGAGATGAGAAGAGGTGACCACATCCAAGGGACAAAGAAACATACACCATGCTTCTCACTATTAAAACCATACCCTCTCAAATCTCATAAAGCAAAAGCATGGTTGAAAAGAAATGAAAGCTATCATAACAAACCCTTTTGCAAGAAAACCCCTCCACAAATGTAATTTGCAAAACTGCAAATCACCCCCTCCATCAGAAAAGTCCGGCCGGGAAAGAACAAAGGAAAACCGGCCGGAACGGAATGCAAACTGGCAACTCCAGAAAACTGGTCCCGTAATAAATTATAGGAAAACCCCGATACTGTGCATACACACCCGCATCTGTATTCCGTCCGGATACAAATGCAAAGAGACAAAATCTACACTGTACTAAACTAGGACCGGCTTAAACCAAAGCCGGCTAGTAATATCCGTTCGATCCTGATCCGTGCAATACCGCACGTATCTGATCGAACCCTGCCATATACCTATACGGCTACTAGTACAAACCGTCCGATCCTGATCCGTGCAATACCGCACGTATCTGATCGGACCCTTCCATATCTCCATACGGCCTCTACAGCGTTTCGCCCGAAAGCTGAGTAACTGAAAGTGTGGTAGACTCTAAAGACTCGTCAATACTATGGCTGTGGATTTAACCACTAGCCCGTCAGAGGTATAAGCCAATACGTAACGGGCCACCAGCTATTGACTAAAAGGGACGTCGATGAGCGAACTCATCCTGACACCCTACTGAGCCTGTCAGTGACAATATCCGTGCAGTCCGGTCCGTTCGTCTATGAGCATCGCATGGCGGGCCTAGGGGGTTGGTAAAAGTCAGACCCCCAAAAGCGGTACAAGTCGTGTCGGAGTGTAGCCCAGAACACCCTGAGATACTACTGGAATACCTACCAGTAAATCTCCTTGCCTTGGCCAAGGACTTTGTGTAATGGCTCTCCTAGACACAGCACGACCTCACCCCCAATACCGGGAGAGACGAACCCCTGAAGATACGCTCACTGCCTCCATGTGGCTCGGGACTGTACCCAACTAAAACCTGTTTGCACGACTCCTTTGAGCCGTGGTAGGGTAGTAATCAAAGTACAGTGGGAACTCACACGAGACAAATGACGATCCCCAGGTCGATGAACTAACCTGCACACATGTCACCAGGGAACTGCCATCTGACGTCTGGTATATGACCAACTAGCATGTTCCCGGCGAGTCCTGTCCGGTGTACTCATAACCCAATGAGCACCTGTATACATCTTAGGTGATCCAACTGACACCAGTGGCTTGTGAGACCGGCCACCGCCCCTCGTCGGGGTCTCGACTGTATACACTAGTCTACTAATGGAGTATCGATGCCCAGTCTCGAAACTCCCACGACTAGGGACCTTTTAAGGATATGCTTGTAGACCCCCAGCTCCCACTTATATGATCGCCCTCATACTGCTGGTGGTCAAGCAAGAATCCTAGGGGCTCTATCAACGTGTAATAGCGACGTGTCAGGTCACCTAAAGCAGTACACGATGATAAAGGTAAACCAGATAGCATACTATCATCTCGAGTAAGACTGTCCTACCGGGATAGGTCCTCCCTCAATCATTACAATCACGTACCTGTGACCTAATAATTGACTCTGAGGGCACTATCTCCAACATGGAGTGGAAAGAGGAAAAGGTCCCACCGGGCATGCCAGAATCTGTTCACCGCCGGAATACAAGGACGAACCGGGATGGATCGTCTTGGCTAAATCTGGGGGCAGATGTTATTTGGATTTATCCGTCCACCTCTCCGAAAATACCAAGTTGATTTATGGCATAATATATAAGAGGTTTGGACAGACGCGACTGTTGTAGCAGACTTTATCAGATTCCCCCACATTTTATGAGGGGTTTTGATTGTGTGGACGCTCTTTCCTGCAGACGCAAGCCCCTAAAGTTAATTACGTTACCGTATTGCGATAACCACTTTCTCCTGCTCCGGCAGTTCACTTCGTGTCGTGTGTGTTTTTGTTTTCTTAGGTTGCCCGTGGATTGTATACGGAGACTAATTTATGTCGTCGCCCGTAGGGCGCGGATCAGTCCAAATCCATATATTTTATATTTGGGTTTGGGTCAAGGATTTGCTTAACGGGGTTTTAAACTTAGGTAGTATATTCGTATAGTTCAGAAATATTTTGTTTGGTTTAAGGACCGTTAGTCTAGTTCGAGATTAAGATCAAGTTAAACATATGAGCATTTGGGCCTAATTTATTTTTAACTAAGGATACATTAGTCTTATTTGAGACTAAGATCAACTTAACAATATTTTAAGAATCCTTAAATTTTATTAAGATCCAGGGGCATTTGGTCTCAGTTGCAAGAGACTTAGCCAATTTGGGTTTAGTCTACTCAGTCTTTGTTCAAAAGTGCTAAACACTTATTTGGGCTTTGTTTGTTCAGCCCCTTTTTTTGATGCAAAAATGCTAAGCACTCATTTGACACTCTGACATTCACATGGATATCATGTAAAGCATTCAATTACGGGCGCTGCCCAATCAATGCTGAGTACTCAATTATATATATAGTGCTAAGCACTGATCTTTTTTGCCGTCCACGTGAGGAGCATGTACGGCGCTGGGCGCTGCCCGATCGGTGCTAAGCACTCAGCCGTTTTGGCGGTATATGGAGTGCTAAGCACATTTTTGCATGACGCCCACATGAGGAGCATGTGAGGCGCAAGGCACTGCCCAATTAGTGCTAAGCGCTCAACTGTTTTCAGCTGTGTATGGAATGTTGAGAACTTTATTCAGCGCCCAAGTGTGTTTCACATGGAGCACTGGCCTTCTATTTTGGGTGCCCGCGTGTTTTTCACGTGAGGCTCTAGGCGCTGTTAAAAGGGCGCGCACGTGGGAACCACGCGAGGCGCTGGTCTTTTTTTTTATATGGAGATTTAATCTCTATTAATGTCTCTGGAGAGGTTAAACCTCTGTCAATGGTATTTTGACCATTAACGCTCATCCAAATCACTATTTTTGAGGATTTTAGGTTGAGTTTTTAAAGAACTAAGTTCTTGATTTGAAGGAACTGAGTTCCTAAGTATCATAGACTCTGTTTTCTTTCTTCTTCTTTTTAAATTTTTTTCTTCCCTGGATCTTTGATTCTCAAGAACAAGATCTTCCCGGTGAGAATTAAATTCTCAACTTATAGGAGATTTGCCTTGTGGATTTCAGATCTAGAGAAAGAACCAAGTTATTTTAAAAGGGTTAAAACTTTAAATGTGGTAGAGATATTTTGATCCCTTTTTTTAGCTAGGGTTTTGAGGAGGAAAGTCTTCTTATTTCTTGAGAATTGAATTCTATGTTGTTTTGGAAACTTTCAGTATTTTTCAGAAGCTTATAGGGGATTCCTCTGTATCTCTCTGTATCTCTCTCTCTGAGACTTGAAATCTTGGGTCCTTTATATAGTATAGGCAGATTGTTAAGTAGTTTTGAGAAAATCTCTCATTGAGAGATTCCAATTAATTTAATTGGTCTCAAAATTGATTTAGAGAATTTTACCCACCATTGGATCTTTGATCCAAGGACTTCTGTTTTACAGAATATGATTTTTTTTTAACGAGATTGGGGAAATATTTCCCCTATACAGAATTGATTCTGAAAAATGGTGATTTTTAATTACCATTAGATTTTTTAATCCAATGGTTCTCTATTTTACAGAGAGCAATCTTTTTTGTTTAGAAAGATTGAGGGAATATATTCTAAAATAGAATTTTATTCTATAATTGGATCTTTGATCCAACCGAGAGTATCTTTCTTATTTAGAAAGATTTAGGAGCAATTTTCTCCTAATAGAATTTAATTCTATATTTTGATGATTTATCGTCTCCATTGGATCTTTGATCCAACGACTCTGTTTAACAGAGAATATCCCAATTTTTGTTAGGGAAATGTAGAATTTAATTCTACTGATATGAACTTGGGCGCTAGCGCTTACATGTTATGCACGTGGGCGTCACTTAAGAATTTAATTCTTATAATAGGTACTTTTGTGCTTTGCACATCGGCGCCCGCATGTGGAGCACATGCGGCGCCATCTAAGAGTTTAACTCTTATGTAATGATTTTTCTGTGCTTTGCACATTGACGCCCGTGTGAGGAGTGTTGGCTATAGTGCCCTCAAGTCAATTATTGGATCGCAGACACGTGATTGCAATGATTGAGGGAGGATCTACACCGGTAGAACAGTCTTACTCGAGATGATAGTATGCTATTTGGTTTTTCTTTATTATCGTGTATATGCTTTAGGTGATATTACAGATCACTATTACATGTTGATAGAGCCCATAGGATTCTTGCTTGACTACCAGCAGTATGATGATGACCATATACGTGAGATCTGGGTGGTCTATAAGCACATCCTTAAAATGTCCCTAGTCATGGGAGTTTCGAGACTGGGCATCGATACTCCAAGAGTAGACTAGTGTATACTGATCGAGACCCCCGACGAGGGGCGGTAGCCGGTCTCACAAGCCATTGGTGTTAGTTGGTTCACCTAAGATGTATACAGGTGCTCATTGGGTTATGAGTACACCGGACGGACTCGCCGGGAACATGCTAGTTGGTATTATACCTATTGTCAGATAGCAGTTCCCTTATGACATGTGTATAGGTTAGTCTATCGACCTGAGATCGTCATTTGTCTCGTGTGAGTTCCCACTGTGCTTTGATTACTACCTTACCACGGCTCAAAGGAGTCGTGCAAACAGGTTTTAGTTGGGTACAGCCCCAAGCCACATGGAGGAAGTGAGCAGGTCATCAGGGGATTCGTCTCTCCCGGTATTGGGGTTGATATCGCGGTGTGCACGGGTGGCCATCACCAGAAATCCTTGGCCAAGGTAGTCGAGAATTACTGATCTAGGATCGGTAATTTCTCAGGTGGTGATAGGTTTCATACCGACACTGAATGTCAAGTTATTAAGGGTCTGACTTTATCCATCCCCCTAGACTCGATATGCGAAACTCATAGACGCATGGACCGGACTATACGGATATTGTCATTGTCAGGATCAGTAGGGGTTTCAGGATGAGTTTGCTCGCCGGCCTCCCTTTCGCTCAATACATGTGTAGCCGTTACGTACAGCTAGTGCCACTGACATGCTTGTGGTTAAACCTACTGCCAGCGTATTGACGAGTCTTTAGAGTCCCACACAGAGGGTTTCCCTGCTTTGGGAGAAACGTTGTAGAGGCCGTTTGGTTTTATGGCAGGGTTCGAACATATACGTGCACTTGTGCACGGATCATGTTTCAGACGGATAATACTAGTGGGCTTTGGTTTATGCTGGATCATAGTATTATATTGTTGGATTATTTTCGTCTCGTTGTATTCGTATTCAGTCTGAATATGGATGCGGGTATGTATATACGGATGAGGGGTATTCTTGTAATTCCGTTACAAGATTACTTTAGTAGATGTCATTTCTTTTATTGTATTAAACATTTAGGGTTTTAAATGTTTAATATTATGGTGAGTGTGAGTCATGGTTGTGAGTCATGGTTTGCATTAACTCATGCATGTGCACTTGGTGACTCATGGTGTTGAGTCATGAGTGATTCATGGTGACATGGGTGGGTTTTTGTTTTGTGTAAGATATTGTTGTAGTGAGCAAGTCGGCAAAGGCAGATCTTTTTTCTTTGTTGCTTTTCTTTAGTTGATATATATTGCTCACAACAAAAACATCTTAAGATAACTTAGCCATTTCTTTACTTGGATTTTTCCATGCTTCACACTCTTCACCCATGGCATCTTCTTCTACCTCCACCCTACATGTCTCATGAGTTGAGAAACCTAGGATGTATTGAGACAAAGTAATCCTACACACTCTCTATGTCATCTTGGCTATCTAGGTTAGCAAACTAGATACTCGAGTTGTTTCGGATTTGAGGTCAGAGCCCGTATTACAAACTCTCGTCGTGGATCGTCTTCGATGGAGAAGACCGGAGAACAAACATGATCGAGGAAGCCACGAGGAGCTTCGGAAAGAGATTGAAGACCGAAGGACACGGATCATTCGGTATAACCTCTCTAAACTCCTTTACTTACACCTAGTGTAGGGTTAATGGTACGGTCCGGGGAATTAGGGTTCCGTTAGCATCGGTTTTTAAAGTTTTTGTTCCACATTTGGCCATGGATTGATGGCCGGGGCGCTGGCGTAACCCAACAAGGAGAACGTGAGGTGCCACCATAGGATTTAATCCTATAAGATTGGCTCTAGCGCTGGCGCCCTCGTGGAGAGCACGTGAGGCGCTACCTCATTAAATCCAACAGAGCTTTGCTCTTTTATTAGGTTTAAATATTGGGGAAACAGATAATTTGCTGAAGTACGTAGAGTCCATCTTGGATATGAAGTATCTGGTCACCTGGAAGTTACCACTTCCTATAACCTTCTGATAACTAGTAGGACCATCATTACCATGATGCTGACCTCCATGTCACCGTCTACGAGAAAACCGAAGTTTCTCTCGGGTGTCTGAGGTCACCTATTAAAATCTGTGGAGTGGGTAACGGTTTGTCGAGTCTAATTGAATTCTTAGGTTCTATTAAATTTTCAGTAATCGTTTGTGGTTTTGGAATCACTTCCAATTCTTCCATACTTCCACTAGTTTCTTTTGCAAAAATTTTCCTTTTTAAAAAAAAGTGGCGAATCAAGAACAATGTAACTATTGATCTTGAAAATGGTAGAAACAAAATCCTAGCAAATACTTGGGATAATCCACAAATCGCCATTACCGAAGCGTGTCTCGAGTTTGTACGGATTCTGTTTTTAAACAGAAACCAGATAACTCCATATCTTAACAACCTCAAGATATGTAACCATTCTATGTTCTTATAGAATCAAGGCACTAATTTAGATAGAACCAGATTCAAATATCATGCAGCTGTTTCCAGTGCATTTTACCTAATGGAAAAAAGGCCAATACAACATTACTTATCATGGAGCGGGTCCATGGATGAGTAACCTGTAAGAGAATCAAGTTCTCGATATTACTATGATGGAATACCTAGCATAAGTATCTACATCTTCGATCGCCTAGAAGAATCCTGATACTTCCAACGTATGGTTCTCTACTTTATTCTTATACCTATAAACCTCTTAAGATCTTTTGATCTTGCATTACAACGAATGCGTGTCTAAAACCAGAGAACTCATAAGTAATCCTGAATGAAATAAGAGTACCAACCCCTTGTCCCGAAAGGCACTGGACAACATACATTTTCATGTATAAGTCCCAAGAGTATACCAACTTAAATTCTATGTATTTTAAGTTGAAAAATGTATTTTGGTCGAAAATGTCTTACACCGTTATTCAATGCACCTTATCTCATCCTCAAGTAATAAAGGTAAATGTTTACAACATAATTTTCAAAATGTATATCTCACTTTATAAAAATAAAGGTACAGATATTTCATTTTAAAATTTGGTGCATAACAACGGTTATTCGAAACCAAATATTTCCTGTCAACAAAATCCAGGCGATTTAATCCAATATCATCAATTACAACGAATTCCGATATTGAGGATCAAATTTCCTATTTCCCAATGCTCTACTCCTTCTCAATATCTGTAACATCGTATAGATGTGAGATCCAGATCTGGTAAATACATACCCTGGAGTCAGAATTAATTGGGAAAACAGTTCTCTTTTACATGTACACAGAAAAACTGAAACATGAAAATGTTTCATAGGGGGTGATCAGGTATTCTTAGTAATTCCTTTTCCATTATCCAGATTCATAACAGTAGTCGCAATTTCCTTTGCCCTCACTTCAATCCCTTTATATGTCTCTACATCTTACCTTCTATACACAGTCCTTAGGCTAATTGGTTTTCTTCCTTCCCTACCTTTCGGCACCAGCCTGAGGTTTGGAAGAAGATTATCCAATAAGCGTAATAGGTGTACTCTCCTAATACAAAGAGCTCTCGCAACCTGAGAGAAGGTAAAAGGAAGAGACAACCGAATAATCCTATTCAATTTCTCCAGGACCTGTGGCCATCCTCGACTGAAGTAACTTCTTCGAGTTTGTATGTAACTATACGATGGCCGTTCCAAGCGATATAGATCATCGTAGTAATACGATGTGTTCTGAAGAAATGCAAAAGGTAAAGAAGTAGTGGTAGGGATATGTGCGACTTTCATGAAAATCCAAAGTCAAAGGGTATAAGAAGGTTTGGTCGACTTAGTTCATGAGTTTTTAAGGTAAGTCATGGGTCACTGTACCAGAGAGAGAGAGAAAAGAAACACTCAGCGTGTACTCTATCAAGATTAGATTGGTTTTCACTTTATCTAATCGGGATGGCTCCCACTGTTTCGTCGAATTCTCTTTCAAACCCTAAAAAGAGAACCAGTCGGGATCATTTACACTTTACAAGTTCGCTAACCGTTCAGCCAGGTCAGTGTTGGTACTCCGAGGGAGCTCCCCCTTGCTTTCGCACGAACCCAATTAATAATCTCGTTTCCGCAGAGGCGTAACCCCATTAACACTTTCTAGACATCTAATAGGTTAGCTAAATGTGAAGTGAAAAATCTCCCGATGAGTAATATATACTCATCAGTGGGAATCGGGACCCAACTATCATCATGTGATAATCTAACGGAATCCACTCAAGTTACCACACTTCAGAAGGTATGCGCATGCCCGGAAAGTTTCCCGTATGTTTGAAACTCCTGATATGGTTTTTGCCCCTAAGACCTAAGTGACATTGACTAAAGATCAAAAGGCCAAAGGGACCTAGTCAAGTTCTACCCGTCATTATCTTGATTGCATTAGACGCACCCGCACGACGCCGGACTAAAGATCAAAACTATCGTACGATTGTCCTAACCAATTGGATTACCATGCAATAGAAAAGCATTACATAGCTATCGAACACTACGCCTCGACTAATGATCGAAATACGTAGCACGAATACTAAGAAATACTAATCTGAAATGACGGAGGGCTACGGCTGGTTTTTGGCGAAAAACCTTTAACGTAATGAACTTGATATCATTGAAGGAACTTGAGTGGCTTTGAACTAGAGTGGTTTAAGCTCCGATTTTTAAAACTAGTAACATAAACTTTTTCTTATGAGCAAACTCCCAATGAAGGGATCAAGGTTCTTCCCTCATAGAATGAGATGCGGGATATTCCTAACCGAATATCTCTATGCAAAGAAAAAGAATACGTCTATGAGTTCTGAAGAAAACCGAGTAGTTTTAAAATTGGTTCCAACAACATCATTTAGGTTTATTTTTCCTTGCATTATTCAGATGATAAAACAACCAAAATAACTTGCTATTTATATGCCATCCGCATTAGCCACGGGGCCCTGTCATGCACCGTTAGGTTACTTAACTAACGGCATAGCGTGGGCAGGACTAGTGCGGATGCAAAATATATAGAAGCATCTACTAAATATATATATATATATATATATATATATATATATAATATATATATATATATATATATCAACATCACAGGCAGATAACAGTCATCACAGGCAGATAAAAATCATCATAAGCATGTGAACAATAATATGAAATAGCGGATAATCTAGGAACCCCGCATTTCATTTGAGCCATAAATGAGATGCGACGTTCCCCAGTCGTATGGATAGCCAGTGCAATGAAGATCCTAGACCCCTACGAGTGCGGCAAGTTACCCGCCAATTCCCGAAGTGAGGACCCCAATCAACAAAGTGAATGGACCACCCAGCACTTCACGGAATCCGGTAACTTGAGCACTCCTCCATGGGTCAACCTAATACCCCCTACGAATGCGGCGAATAGCCCGCCAATTCTAGAATAAGCCCCCCCGATCTCAACGCCATGAGATGCGGGCATGTTACCCTCTAGAACCCGGCTATTCAAGCACTCCTCCATGGGGTAATCCTAGTACAGAAAAGAAAAATAAATACAATGGTGACATCGACATCAACCCGGTCGTACCCCAATAAAAAAATATACATAACTGACAGTGACGGCAGTCCACATGTCAGACGCTCGCCCCGCAATAAACAATATACAAATGAATCTGAATTGTATATCTAACATTATACATAAGGCTATCCATCATGACAATCCATCCATAATATCAGTGCAACACAAAACATCAACGTGAAGATCATGTTCGTAAACCCGTCTGATTATAGATATAGCAACCAGGTGGATTGTACAACGCTATGATATTCACGGTCGCAGAAACTAACAAATGCACTGAAAGACACGAATTCAAAATTTCGATCAATTAAACCTTTCCACATTGACCCCAAGCATAAACCAGTACTCAAACAAATCTGGGCCAAAACCAAATATACCAAAAATCACATTTCTATATACTAGAGCACCTGAAGAAATTGGGGCACAACGGTCCCAAGTTGACCGCAGAACTGCGGCCAAATGCTATGTTAGGCGACGGTTCCGCGGCCAAACTTTGGGAACTTGTGTTCTAATTTCTTCGCGGCCTCTAGTATTACCTGCACATAATTTTAAGGCAACCAGAATAATTTTTTGAACAACTTAAAAATTCGAACAGCGAGCATGCTTTCAGAAATGCTATTCGGAAAAATCCTTTGATCGAAATTCTAAATAAGTGTAACTAGATAGTTAAGATTTTTGGAGTGTCTCTGATACCATGTTGGGTTTTGGTGCCCGCGCCGCGGAAACCGCAGCTGAGGTGGAAGCGAAAACAAAATTTTACGTGAGCACCGAACGCCCGTAAAACCCAGGATTTTATCCATAGACCTAAACTAGAAGTGCAAGTGTTGAGGAACTACAACATTTGTCGCGTGTCCACCCAATTGTGGAAGACCCCTCTAAGCTCGTAGCAGCCGGGATCGTGCTTGAAAATCGACCACCCTCGCCGAAGATGATCCACCCGAGGAAAACCGGAGGAGGCTCTAACCAATGATCTAAGTGTTGAGGTAAAAAATTACACCCCGGTTGACCAAGTCAAAATCAAAGTCAACCCCAAGCCAGGTGGGCCCAAACCCATGTTAAGTGGGCCTTGCCCAAGTCGAGCCCCGCGGCCAGCCTCCCACATGCCAAAATGAAAATTATGTAATAAATAATTTTGATGTAAATTTTCATGCATGAATGTAAAATAAATGGGCATAAAACAAAATTTTTGTAAAGCCCATGGCTCATGTGCAAAAGAAATGAGCACATGGGGCATGAGATGGGTAAAATGCCATTTTGTAAACCCCAAGGGGTTATGTGTAAATTTGTAAGCCTATATAAGGAAACATGATAATGAAATGAAAGAAAAATTCATTCTCCCCAAAAAATTCTAGGGTTTCTGTTGCTCCTTCTCCTTCCTCAAGATTCTAAATCTTCTTCTTTTTTATGAATTAAATCAAGAGTTTAACTCTCTTTTTTTCCCAAAATGAAACAGTTTTTCACCATAAACCCCTTGAAGGGGAACTCAGATCTTTCATCGAATCTCCAAAATGGGAGATTTTTAAATCTCACCCCCTTTTCTCCAAGATCCAGTCAACAGAGAGAGGAAGAAGGAGACCCATCTCCAAAAATTCCACTTTGGGAAAATCTAAAGCTAAAGAGAAAACCCAGGGCTCATGGGAGAAGAAAGGGGTCCCCTCTGACCATCTTCAAACATTTCCAGGAGTTTAACTCCATTCAAGATCTGTTGGAGTTTAACTCCATAAACAAAACCCTTTTGAGGAGTTTAACTCCATATCTATACGTAATCCCTGTTAGGAGTTCAACTCTAAAACCCCTTGGGAGTTCAACTCCCAGCCCAGGGGCTAAGCCCCTTTTTCGCTGGCGTTTCCAGCAGTTGCGTGTTGCGCACGTGACCCACGGGCGCCCAGCGGTTGCGTGCCATGCACGTGACCCGCACGTGACCAACGGGCGCCAAGCGGTTGCGTGCCGTGCACGTGACCCGCAGGCACCCAACGGTTGCGTGCAAAGCACGTGACCTACGGGCACTCAGCGCCCACGTGCGCCTCACGGGATCTGCAGGCGCTCTGCGCTCAGCGATTGCGTGCAGGGTACGTGACCTGCGGACACCCAGCACCCAGAGGTCGTGTGCCGCGCACGTGACCCGCTGGCGCCCAGCGGTCGCGTGCAAAGCACGTGACCTACGGGCGCCTAGCGGTCGTGTAAAGGGCATGTGACTCGTGGGTACCCAGCGCTCACGTGCCTGGCATGTGACCCGAGTGTGCTCAGTGGTCCCATGCAAGGCACATGACCCGCGGGCGCCAAGCGCCTATGCGCCTGGCATGTGACCCGCGGGCGCCAAGCGCCCATGCGCCGGGCACGTGACCCACGGGCGTCTACCGCCTACGTGTCATGCATGCGTCTTTAAGACGCTCCTCACCCCTCATTTCCTATGGACCCCCGTAAACTCTGCGAGGCCCCCGATATACACAAAACCCTTCAAAACACAACACACGTACACTGTACATTGAGTTCGCATGACCAGTTTGATCCGTCAATCGGTGGTTCCTTCGCTCCAAAGGCGAGTGGTAATTAATGGCAGTTTAGTCCGCGGCTGCCGGAGATTCGGATCCCCCAAAATCAATAAACCCCAGCCTACCCTAGGCATGGGGAATATGTAATGTGCCTGACAAGCGACGCGTATTCCCATCTCAATGGGGTGACGAAAAACACCCTACATATTCCGGCACGCCCGGTTGGACCTTTTCTCTCCTCCCATATTTTGGGTTAAACATTCATGCGAACTCATTTACCATATATACCGATGTTTGTACTGAAGTAATGTTCCTTTCGTGCAGCAATCAACTTTCAATGACGATGTCTCCTAAGATAAATTCAGCTGCCGACGCGACCCTAATCTCTACGTGGTCAAAATCAATGCTCGTGTGGTTCTCCCTATCAGTCTTAGCCGGCAATGGGAGGATCCACCCCATCAATTTGGTTCGGTCATCATCTACCCTGTTGGAAACGCTCATCCGGCGGAGGTCCCAACAAACCAAGCGGCCAAACTGACCTCAAAGGGTAGGAGGCCGAACGTCGTGGTCGCAGAGCATCCCACCCCAAATGTAAATCCGTAATCTAATGGCTCTCCACTGTTCCAACTAGGGGTAAGGACGTCAACACCAATGGGGCCACAAAGCAGCTCCAGCAAGCTCAAACATTGCCCTTGACGATCGAGCGAGCAGGCATATTCTCTGGACTATCTGTCAGTTAATCTACGACATCGTTCTGAAGGGCTGAAGCCTGCCAAGTGCTCAAAACAGAAAGGTTAAGACAGAAGCGGCTCAGGTATCGACTCAACAAAAGGGCCAGGACTTCGGCTAAGTGGAATCTTGTGAGGTTCCAAGAGCAGGGTCACCCCGCGACGACAGCTGAGTCGGCCGTAAAAGTCAGCAATTCCTTCGAACTCCTGAAGTGTGTTCAGAAAAACGCCATGACCGCCAGAATCAAGGAGACAGCAGTCCGAACGATGCTGCAAAGAGACGTGTCCCGGCCCCAACAGAGAAAGCATGACACCGTCTCTTCAAAAGTCTATCAGGCGCTCTATGCTGCGCGAAAGCAGTGGGGCGAATACAGAAAAGAAGCATCGGCACTACTCAAGAATCCGGTCAGGCCAGCCATCTTTAATCAATTATCCGTTACCAAAACAGAAGAGCCACGACAGTGGTCCACCAAATTCGCTGCCAATAATGAAAAGACGACCGGATATGTTATCCATGCGGTCCATATGGCAAGCGTGCGTCCAAGCGACAACCTGCGTACCAAAAACAAGGATGGGGCCACCACATCCCAAGCCCAATCTGGCTTGAATGTGGTTACCATTTTCCAAGATCAGCCGCTTCCGCTGGACGATGAAAACCCTCTCGATGAGGCCGATAGGCAGAAGGACCCCTCAGGTTATGTGGAGTCAAGCTCGGACAGCGAGGAAGAGCTGACTTTCTGTCCCAGGACCGCAGAGCAAGAGCTGCTCCAAGAGCTTTGAAAACAGCTCATGAGCAAAGATAAAGAGATGGCCAGGCTCTGTTCAAAAATTGACGACCAAACGAACGTTGTGATGCAGCTCACGGTTCAAATTTCTCGGACGCCTCCCAATTAAGCACAAGTCTCTACTCATGAGCCGGGTGATGACAACCCAAATCAATCGATGCCTATCCCCTTGGGTCCAAGATTGGGCGAGCCGTATGAAAGTTGACCACATTCCACTTCTGGGGACGTCTTGGCCCCAGATAGCACCATCCCGCTAACACAAGATCGGATAATGGATTTGGTCACTAGCAAGGTTAAAACATTGGTGGCCAAAGCTCAGAAAGAAATCGGCAGTAATAGGCGGCCATATCCCGCACAGTACGATCTGATTGAGTTCCCGAGCGGCTACGTCATTCCTAAGTTTGGAAGATTTGACGGGACGGGAAACGAAAATCAGCACGTCGCCCACTTTAAAGCGTCATATGGAAATACAGAGGGCAATGATGCACTCATTCTTCGTCAGTTTGTCAACAGCCTGACCGGTGTCGCTTTCGACTAGTACGCAAGTATACCAGACGGGTCCATCTCTACTTTCGCCCAAATGGAGTCTCCGTTTCGGCAAAGATTCATGAGTGTCAGTGACAAAATCTCTATCGCTGACCTCGTGAGAACCAAGCCGGGGAAAAACGAAAGCAACACGGACTTTATTGCCCGATGACGCAACCTCACTGTCAAGTGCGAACCGCCGCTAGAGCAGGACCAGTCCGTCAGCCACCTTATTGGGAACTCAGCAATTGGATGGTCCCATTCTTGTGTACAGCAGGCCTCAAGACGTTTCAGGAGCTGACCAAGAAAGTCCAAATGCTGGAACGCTCGAAGCAAGAGTCTACCACAGACTCTCAAAGAGACAAGACTTGGAAGAGAAAGAGGGACGACAACCGTAGAAGCGGGAATTCCAGCAATACCAATGTCCTCAATGCGTCCGATAATGAAGACAAGCGAAAGGCAGGCGAATCCAAAACCAACCGGTCTCAAAAGCCAGTGCTAGGAGGAGAAGGGCCTTCCCTAGATGAGAAAAAGAACAAGGTTTACTCTTTCAGAAGGGAAAAAGTCCATAAGATATTCAAGGATTGTAACATTTCAGAAAATATAAAATATTATTTTTGGAATTTAATATTAAAATAATACATTTCGCGAAAACTAGTCGATTTGTGAAATGGGGATTTTCATAAAATGGTATAATTATATACCAATATTTGGAAAATAATGGAAGATTAAAATTATTTATTCATTTAAAAATATATTTATTGGATTTGGCATTTTTATAATTAATTATATGCAGTTTAAAATTTAATTTGATTAGTGCACTACTAATCACGATTAAGCCAAACCCGTCTTTTTATATTTACCATGGCTAGTGCACCATGTTATGTTGCATTCTTGTTGCATGTTATTTCATTTTGCTTGTTCTTTTGCATTTAGTTTTATATGAGTGAGGGATAAAGAGGAAAGAAAAAGAAAAGGAAGCCATGGGAGGATAATTGAAGAGAGAGAGAGAGAGAGGGGACAACATGATGATGTCATGGCATGCCACATGTGAGAGAGAGTGGGGGTGAGAAAGAGAGAGAGACCCTTGACCAATTCTTACCCATTCATTTTACTTCCTCATTTTCATTATTTCCTTCATCGTCTCCTTCATCTTCATCTTCATGTCTCCTCCAACTCCTCTACCTCATGGCAACCACCCTAAATCTTCACTAAAACCCTATACTCCCTTCATTAAAAATGATCCTCACCTCTTCCTACACCTTATGGACCTTCCAAACTTGGATTTTGAAGACTTTGAGCAACTCAAGAATTTTCTTGAGTTGCCAAACAAAGTAATTCCTACACTTCTAGTTTAGATTTTTAGTTTCCTAGCACCCTATAGTAGTTTAGAGTTAGATCGATTTAGATTAGCGGTGTTTGGAAATTTCAAGAGAGGGTTTGGGTGATTGTGTGGACTTGTGATCTGTAGTGGGTGTTTACTTAACCCTTAGTGAGGTTTTACTGGCCAAGACCCAAGATTAGAACCAAAATACAAACTTAGAAACTTTCCTTATCGGTTTTGTGACATTTTTGGAGGTCTACAGGGAATCTGGAGCAACCCGGGACCTTTATAAAAAAATCAAACATATACATTAACCTAGTTAGACCAATAGGAGACCACCACGATAAGACGAGACCCAAACTCCAAGGTATGGCCGGCGGGGGTGGTTACTGTAGCAAATAGGCCGGCCAAAATTTGGGCATTGGTGGTGGGGTTTTGCCTGTAGCTCACATACCTTATAACATAGCTACTGTATTTTTAGTTTTGTTCCAGATTACATGAGCCAAAATCTGGGAGCATATAGGGGTGGTTTTGGTTTTGTTTTCCGATATTGGAATTCTTGGTTTTGGTATTTGATATTGTATTGGGTCGTTGGATGTTTGTACGTCAACGACGAGAGTTGTTTGGTTGTTTTTGCATGCGTAGGATATAGGTTCAAACCTATGAGCGCACCGTGTGCCGTATCGGTTTTCCGGATTTGGTTTTCCTAACGTGGCGATATGTGTTGATTTGTAGGTACCTTTGCGTGGATTCCGAGACGACGAAGCACATCGACTACGGCTGAACAAAGAGTTCCGCAGGTGAGTAGATTTATATCTACGGGGGAAGTCGGGTGGATGGCGTATAGCACCCTCGCAATTATAAAATGGAAACCGATATATAGGATATAGTCGGAGAAACCTATACTGGGAACCTACGGATGTGATTAAAGGTTTTAGTATAAAATGATATGATTGATAAGGATGTCTCGAATTGATATATGAGGATATGAAATGTGAATGTGAATTACGACAGATATATATGTAGTTGCAAGAGAATAAGTATAAGATTTATAGTAGTATGTTATGAGATCGATAAATACAACATGAGATTAATAAGATAAAGGTATATAAGATTACTTGATGTAAGATATTGAGGTGATGAAAAGAGAACGTGACGAAATAAGATGACTTGGCTTGATATGTTGATATACGGATGCGAGGTGATATGAGAGTATATATACTGTTGCCAAGACATGATATGAGATTGATGCTAATGTGACGTGATATATATATATATATATATATATATATATATATATATATATTGATAAGAGTAATGAGTGATATGCCGTACGAGACTTAGATCCGTACCCTCATTGTCATATAGGTTGATAGAATCCCTAATTGCTTAATGTCGCCGTACGATGAATTATACCGTACGTGATATTTTGAGGCTGGATGACGATTGATAGATTCACCAACTCGGATATGTTATAGATATGTATACCTTATAGCATTTCGCTGACAATGTACTTTATGCTACATTCATGATATTCTCATTGCATTACATATACATGTGCTAGTACACCTACACAATTATCGATGATGTGTATGTTACACTTACACAGATTTGCCGGCTCACACACTTTCACTATCGATAATTGCTATGTCACTTACACAGTAGTATTGCCACATCATTATGCTATGTTGCATGATATACTTTCTATGCTCACATCATTATGATATGTCACATGATATACTTGATATGATCACATTTCTGTTCTAAGTTTGCATACATCATGCTTTACGATTATATGCATTGAGATGCTATTTTCATGAAATTATGGATTTGAGAACCGTGGTTATATTTCAAAAGAAAATATGTAATGTTTTAAAAACCCGGTTTCTCTTGATATGATATTTCGAGACGTCCACCATGAGTTTTCTTGGTTCTGAGATTGGTATATGAAACCCGATTCGAGGAGCGGTAGGCACCGTCTGCAGGTACATGGTGAACCCGGTGAGGTACCCGGGGCAAGAAGACTCGTATAGTTAGGCGGTGAGACTGGCAGAGGAGCACTACCTACTGGTGATAGTATTTGGATTCGGCGGTTATCCGGAGGATACCAACCGGAGTCGTGAGATGATATGGGCCGATCCGGACTGCCGGAGCCTGAGATATGAGGATTTACGTGTCTATGTTGGACACGGATTTCATGATATTTTGAGTGTCTATGTTGGACACTCAGGTTCCATGATTTTGATGTGTCGTTGATGGACACACGTTGATTGATTTCCTCGTATTTACATGTTTATGTTTTCATGATGTTTCGAGTGTCGATATTGGACACTCAGATTCCATGATGTTGTTGTGTCATTGATGGACACGTAGATGATATCCACATGCATACATGCATTGTTTATATTATTGGCATATATGCAGATACAGTCACCCTAGATATCATAGTATTACCTTTATGATATAGTTGACTTAGGAATCGTTGTTTTATTCGATTTCTACATGTTGATGTTTTCTACTCACGAGTTGGCAACTCACCCCCGTTGTGCCACAGTTCTTGCAGTTTTGACCGCATGGATCAGTAGCGGTATCGCTGGAACACAGCTTGCATTCGGGTGATTTTTTGGTAGGTGTGACATATTGGATCGTGCCACTCTTGTATTTATTATTCATGTTGTATCTAGTCAACTCCATCAATCAGAAACTAGTATTTGTATAAGTAGTAAGACTTAGAAAGACTTGTGTTTGCGAGACTTAGAGCGACGGTTTATATGTTCGCTATTGGGGGATTTGATGTCTTGCTTTATTCATTATTCTTTTGTGTTGATCTTCACCGTTGGGCGTCGTATACATATATTTCTAACTTACGTGGTTGTGATTCCGCCGATTGGCGAAGAGCTAGCTCCCGCTTGGGGATGCCTTTTATATTATCATGTACATGTGGTTTTGGATCAAAATATACAAGGGAGGTGCTGCCCAAATTTTTAAAAGACGAAACATGTTTTTCAACTAGTAAAATCCACTTGCATTTTCATGTTCCATTATCTATGCATTTAAGAAAACATTGAGTTCATCATACCTTTATTTCAAAACTTCACCTCTTTTATTTTCTTTAAAAGGTTTAGATTTTTGGGCTTTGGCTTACTTAATTTACGTTACGCTTTTAGACGTTGCGTGATTTAAGTGCCGGTCATGAACTAAATTTCGGGTCGTGACAAGAATGCCCTGAGAAATGGTCTACGATTGCCAGAATCAAAGAGACCACAAGAAGCGAATATGACTGAAAATTCTCTAAATTGCCCGTACCACCGAGTAGTGAGCCATGTGATCGAGAATTGCAATATTTTCAAAGACTAGGTCGAGAAGCGGTACAAGACGGGGGGATCGAGTTGTCCAAGAGGTGTGTTGGTGAACAATCAAGCTACAACCACCAACTTCATACAGACACAAGCTGAAACCTTCTGGGAGCAGACAGCTGAACCCGCTACCCTGAAGAATGAAACTGACTTGCTGCAGCCTCCATGGAGCATGCACATGTTTGAAAAGATGAAGAAGATGCTAAAGCTACTTAAGAAAAAGCCCAAAACGGAATGAGAAGGGCAGAAGGAGCCCATCGTTTCAGCTACCAATCTGGCTCAATCAAGCTCAAAATCTGAAAGGCTCAAGAAGAAGAAAAGTGCAGCTCGACGCGAAAAAGTGTCTACAGGAAGATAGACCATTAAAAAATATATCGATTCTCTCGAAGAATATGAACAAAAGGAAAGAACTCTAATTCAATTGAAGGAGTTCTTCCACGTAGTAGCGGCTGAGATTCAGGAGGAGCTAGAAGAAGACTCTGATAACGAGATCCCTGTAGTGGCCTGCTACATCATCCACCTTGGTAGCGACTCTGAGGAAGAACTCTGTTTTCCCAGGGAGGACGGAGAGCTCGCCACGAATGCCAACCAAGTCCAGCTCAGAAGCGGCAAGGCTCTACCGCCAAATCAAGCCAACGCCTCAAAAGGGAAGGAAAAACAAGTCGCTAATGAAGAAGATGGCGGAGAGCTGGCTGATGAAAATTCGAGTCCTTCCTCGGTGGACTACAATGTCTTCGCTCATCTCCAAAATCTTTCGTCTCTCCTGAGCATCTACGATGCCTTGGTCCTATCTAAGGAGCTTAGAGATGTTCTTATTCACGCTCTACAAAACCCGAGCGGTACTAGGCTCATTTTGCGGAAATTTATATGAAAGAATCCCAGTACACTCTGTATATAGTCGTGGTCACATTTAAAGATGAAGACCTGTTACTAGGAACGGCTGAGCACAACCGACCGCTTTACGTGACAGAGTACAGCGATGGAGACCGGATTAATCGCATATTGATTGATCCAGGGTCCTCAGTGAACATCATGAACTTGTGGACTCTGAAGAGTTTGTCAATAGACGTCTGACACCTATCAAGGGAAAAGATTGTCATTCAAGGCTTCAATCAAAATTGCCACTAAGTTCTGGGATCCATAGCTCTACCAATCAAGTTCAGGGACCTACAAACCGAAGCCAAGATATACGTGATCGATGCCGATAGGTCTTATAAAATTCTCTTGATGCGGCCGTGGCTCCACGATTACGGTATTGTTCCATCAACTCTCCATCAATGCATGAAGTATACTAAAAATGGCGAAGAAAGACGCATTGACGGAGACATCCGGACGTTCGGTGTGCATGAAGTCCGATATGAAGATTCCAAGTACTTTGTGAACCCCCAGAATGCTAAGCCACAACTGACCAAAAATAGAGCGGCCCCGAAACTTAAAAGCAAATCTGAGCCGGCTGTCACTTTCAAAAGCAAAAACCCCCAAGTGTGTCCGCGTTTCGACATTGACACTGATGAATCCGACGCTGGAATTTCACCCTTCCATAAAACTAACCCTCATTTCGGTGGCGATACAAATGAGTCTGATGCTGAAAGGCAATCCTGCAGCAAAATTCGCCCTCATTTCAGCAGCGACACTGAAGAGACAGAGGGAGAGGACGCGCCTTGCAATAGCTATGCAGATTGGGCCGTCATGCAAAAAGAGAAGCTAAGAGAAACTTTCAAGATTACAGAAGGTTCCCTAGCTATCACAAAGGTATCGGAGCAGATGTACAAAGAGCTCGATGTATTATCAGTCTCCACCATAGACCAGCTGAAGACCTTCTACGTTCTCGAAAGAAAGAGTGGACAGAGGGGCATCATGTTTTATGGGTCAAATCCTGTCGTGCACCCGGACGATTTGTCTGTCACATACCTTCCCTATGAAAGAGGCATAAGAGCCGTCCTAAACCCCAGATATTATGCGCCCGAGATACGGGAATACTTTAAAAAGTGTGGATGTCGGTTATATCAAATGGACTCCGAAGTGAAGTTTTATGAGGGGCTATAGCACCCGCCTCAGGTCCGAGCACTCATCGATGGACGAATCCCAGATAGACGAGGCATAGGTTTCATTCAACCTAACATCAGGGCATGTTACATGATTCATATTGGTGAAGCCAGCGAAGAGTCAAATGATGAAGATGAGCTAGTCGAGCCAGAAGAGGCCCCTCAAGAGTTCGAAAATGGCGGACAAGCAACCTTCGACGAGCTAACCGAGATTGATTTGGGAACGCCTGATAATCCAAGACCGACCTACATCAGCTCACTCTTGTCAGAGGAAATGAAAGAGCAGATAGTCACCCTGCTGCATGAGTTCACCGACTGCTTCGTGTAGACGTACAAAGAAATGCCTGGCCTTTCCCCCAAAGTGGTCGTGCATAAGCTAGCTATATCTCCTGATGCTAAGCCAGCCAAACAAGCTTCTCGAAGAATGAGAAGGGAACTGGAAGAAAAGGTCATCGAGGAAACCAAGAAACTCATCGATGCAGACTTCATTAGGGAAGAGAAATACGCGGACTGGATCGCGTGCATCGTCCCGGTGAAAAAGAAGAACGGGCAGATACGAGTTTGCGTCGATTTCAGGGATCTTAATAAGGCATGCCCTAAAGACGATTTCCCACTTCCGGTTATGAAAATGATGGTTGATGATACATCAAATTACGAGCTATTTACTTTCATGTATGGCTCGTCTGGATATAATCAAACCAAGATGTAGCCCGAGGATGAAAAACACGCAGCATTTCGAATCCCGATCGGGATATACTGCTACAAGGTGATGCCATTCGGATTAAAGAACGCGGGTGCTACATATCAAAGGGCAATGACCAATATCTTTGATGACCTAATCCATAAAGTCATCGAATTTTATGTTGATGATTTGGTCGTCAAGACTAAAGCCAAGACCGATCACATCCAGGATCTTAAGACCGTTCTCACTAGACTGAGGGAAAACGATCTGAAGATGAATCCTCTGAAGTGCGCTTTTGGCATGTCATCGGGAAAATTCCTGGGCTTCATAGTCCGACATCGAGGGATCGAAGTTGACCCATCCAAGATAAAGGCCATCATGGAGATGCCCCCTCCGAAGAATCTGACGCAGCTAAGATCTTTTCAAGGCAAGCTTGCTTATATATGAAGGTTTATCTCAAACTTATCGGGGAGATGTAGTCCCTTCTCAAAGATCATGAAGAAAGGAGCTCCTTTTGTCTGGGATGCCGAATGTCAAGAAGCGTTCGAAAGCATCAAACAGTACCTGTTGCACCCTCCAGTGCTTGCTGCTCCTATTCTAAATGAACTGTTGATTCTCTATACTGCCGCGCTAGATGAGTCACTCGGTGCACTCCTTGTCCAGAACAACGAGGAGGGAAAAGATAATGTCCTCTACTACCTCAGTCGAACTTTAGTCGGGGCGGAACACAACTATTCCCCGATCGAAAAGCAATGCCTGGTTCTGATATTGGCTGTGAAGAAGCTGAGGCACTATCTGCTCGCTCATCGGGTTATACTGATCTCCAAGGTCGACCCGCTCAAACACTTAATGACCAAAGCAAGCCTATCCGGTAGAATGGCGAGATGGGTTGTCATGCTGCTTGAGTTTGACATAGTTTATACTCCTCAGAAAGCAATAAAAGGGCAAGCCCTTGCCGATTTCCTCGCTGCTCATCCCATACCAGAAGGGTCGCTGCTAAATTGTGAATTACCCGATGAACAAGTGCTTCACCTCGAGGATAGAGAGCCATGTTGGGAGCTCTACATCGATGGAGCCTCATCAATAAGGACCTCCAGTAAATCAAGCGTCCCGAAGATAAAAGCGGGGATAGAATTGGTGTTCGTCATGCCATCGAGGGAACCCTACGACGTTCTTTCGCTCTCACTGAGCCTCGCACAAACAACAAGGCTGAGTACGAAGCTTTGATAGCTGGTCTGGAGCTCGCCATAGAAATGAGAATCCTTCGGCTACGGGTTTATGGTGACTCCCAGCTTGTCGTCAACCAAGTGAGCGGCGACTACAAGACATATAAGCCCGAGTTAGCTCGGTACAAAAGCCGGGTGGTGGAACTCATGAAATAGTTCACCCACATTGAACTGGTGAGAGTTCCTAGGGCGTTGAATGGAAAAGCTGACATACTCGCTCGCTTAGCCAAGGAGCTGGCTGATCCCAATGTGGATGAAATTCTGATAACATTCAGAAGCTGGAAAATTCTACCTCCGGTATCTTTGCGTGAAGAGGGAAGCGTAGAACAAGATAGCAATCCTGCCGAAGAAGCTTTAATAATCTAAGATGAGCCCGATTGGAGAGAACCCTTCATAGTGTACCTCCAATACGACAAGCGGCCTGAAGGAAAATATGCGAGGATTCAACTGAAGAAGAGAGCTCTTCGATACATGTTTGTAAATAATACGCTATACCGAAGATCATATGACCAATTCTGGCTCAGATGTCTGTCATCGGCCGAAGCCCAAAAAGTAATGAAAGAAGTTCACTCAAGCGTCTGCGAAGATCACCAATCCGGCCCTAAAATGCGGCTTCAAATCAAACGACTTGGATATTACTGTCCTACCATGATAAAGGATTGTGAAGAGCATGCAAAGAAGCGTCATCTCTTCCAAATTCAAGGTGACTTCATTCATAAGCATCCCAATCCGCTGCATCCTACGGTGGCGTCATGGCCCTTAAAAGTTTGGGGCACCGACATAGTTGGTCCAATTGATCCTCTATCATCTAAGGGCCACCAGTTCATATTGGCCGCAACTGAATACTTCTCCACGTGGGCTGAAGCTGTCCTGCTAAAAGAAGTCAAGACAGAAGATATTCTGACGTTCTTCCGGCATAATATTCTATACCGCTTCGGTACACTAAGAAGAATCATTTCTGACAATGGGCATTCTTTCAAGAGCTTCAAAGTCTCAAGGTTCGCTACTCGGCACAAGATAGACTGGAGATATTCCTCCATTTATAATCCAAGAGCCAATGGGCTAGCCGAAGCCTTCAATAAAACTCTATGCAAGCTCTTAAGGAAAAATGCTTCAGCCAACAGGAGAGACTGGAATCTCAAGCTCCACGAGACGTTGTAGGCGTATCGTACTACGCACCGTACTCCAACTCAGTCCACTCCATACTTATTACTCTTTGAAGTGGAAGTAATCCTCCCGCTCGAAGTCAAAGTTCCAAGCTTAAGAATGTCCATTCAGCACGAGTTGACGGAGGAGGAAAACGTTCTCCTTCGGCTCGAAGAGCTCGACGCCCTCGAAGAAAAGAGGCTCGCAGTACAGCAAAATCTGGAGCTATACCGAGCCTAAATATCACGGGCCTATGATAAGATGACCCATCTCCGCGCTTTCAAGAAAGGCGAATTGGTGTTGGTCCTCAAAAGACATATCATCCCCAATCGACATGCCAAGGGAAAATTCGAACCAAACTGGGAAGGACCATACGTTATCGAGAAAGTGTTTGATGGAGGATCCTATCAGCTGATAAATGCCGAGGGAGAAAGGCCCATGCCACCCATCAATGGCCGATATCTCAAGAAATACTACGCATGAATGCTCCAAGTCGCAGGCGAATTGAGCACACCGGCCCTACGGTCTGGATCATACATCCTATAAAAATGTATACATTCCACGAGCGTAAACGACTCCTATCTCTCCTAAAGTCCTACCGGCAAGACTACATTTAAAGTCCCATCAGTGATGAAGCTTAAAAAAAATAAGAAGAAAAAAGGTATGTCCACAAGCAAAACAGGCACGGATGAAAACCCGAAAGGGCTCTGTGAGTAAAAACAGCGGGACTGCCGGTGAGTTTGTGAAAACCCGAATGGGCACAAACTCGTGAAAAGAGATAAAATACACTCGCAAAGTCCTCTCGACCTTGTGAGGAGAAAATCCCTACGTGAGATCCTTACGACTCACAAAGGAGCGACATACTTAGGAATCCCTACGATTCCTATGGAGAAAATACACTTGTGAGATCCTCTTGACTCGTAGCAAGAAAATACTTTTATGAGACCCTTACGGCTCATGAAATTGAAAAGCCTTAGGTGATAGGGATCTAAACCAGTCTCCTGAGCCATCGCTCCCTAACGGGCAACGGCAAATGATGAGTCGCTCCTGGCATTGCTTCAATGTTAGCAGTGTTGATGCCGACCAAAAACCCAAATCCCAAGTCTTCCCACGGCAAATGATGAGTCTCTCCTGGCATTGCTTCAGTGTTAGCAGTGTTGATGCCGACCAAAAACCAAAATCCTAAGTCTTCCCAGGGCAAATGATGAGTCGCTCCTGGCATTGCTTCAGTGTTAGCAGTGCTGATGCCGACCCAAAAACCAAATCCCAAGTCTTCTCGGGGCAAATGATGAGTCGCTACTAGCATTGCTTCAGTGTTAGCGGTGTTGATGCCGACCCAAAAACCAAATCCCAAGTCCTCCCGGGGCAAATGATGAGTTGCTCCTGGCATTATTCTAGTGTAGCGATGCTGATTCCAAACCAAAACCAAAATCCCTAAATTCTCTCATGGCAAATGATGATTCGCTCCTGGTACCACATTCTAGTGTAGCGATGCTGATGTTAAACAAAAATCCAAATTCCAAATCTCACGCTGCATTGCCTCAAATTCAAGGGTCCCGCCAAACAAGGCACGAATCGGACAAATCAAACTAAAGTCGCATCCGGAAGCGCTTCCAAGCTCAAAAGCCCCACCGGACAGATTGGAGCCTCTCCAAAACAAATAAGGCCAACCAATTCTAACAATGGCCTCTACATCAAAACCAGCGACACTCCGTGCAGGGGAAACGTCGACCAGCGACACTTCGCCTTGGGGATACATCGACTAGGGACACTCTATGCCGGGGAAACGTCGACCACAGACACTCTGTCTTGGGGACACATCAACCAGCAACACTCTATGCCGGGGAAACGTCAAACAGACACTCCGTGCCGGGAAACGTCAAACAGACACTCCATGCCGGGAACAATTCAACCAGCGACACTCCGTGCAGGGGACAAGTCAACCAGTGACACTCTGTGCCGAAGAAACGTCAACCAGTGATACTCCGTTCTAGGGAAACGTCAAACAGACACTCCGCCTGGGGGATAAGTTGACCAGCGACACTCCGTACCGGGGAAACGTTGACCATAGACACTCCGTGCTAAGGAAACGTCAACTACAGACACTCCATGCCAGGGACAAGTCAACCAGCGAAACTCTGTGCCAGGGAAACGTCATCCAGCAACACTCCGTGCCAGGAAAACGTCAACCAGTGACACTCCGTGCCAGGGAAATGTCAAACATACACTCCGCCTCGGAGATAAGTTGACCAGCGGCACTCCATGTCGGGGACACTTCTACCAGCGACACTCCGTGCCGGGAAAACATCAAACAGACACTCCGTGTCGGGGATACGTCATACACAGACACTCCGTCTCAGAGACATGTCAAGCATCGACCGTCCATTTCGTAAAAAGGGCAGTGCCAGCTTTCCAAAAGCGGGAACCAAATCAAGTCACACTACGCGAATGAGATCCATCAATTTCATGCACACAACACATACACGCGGTGTGCATTTATTGATGGGGGGCACTTTGTTGGGGTCAAAAATTACACCCCGGTTGACCAAGTCAAAGTCAAAGTCAACCCCAAGCCAGGTAGGCTCAAGCTCAGGTCAAGTGGGCACATGCCCAAGTTGAGCCCTGCGGCCAGCCTCCCCCATGCCAAAATGAAAATTATGTAATAAATAATTTTTATGTAAATTTTCATGCATGAAAGTAAAATAAATGGGCATAAAACCATTTTTTTATAAAGCCTATGGCTCATGTGCAAAAGAAAAGAGCACATGGGGTATGGGATGGGTAAAATGCCATTTTTTAAAGCCCAAGAGGATATGTGTAAATTTGTAATCTTATATAAGGAAACATGATAATGAAATGAAAGAAGAATTCATTCTCCCCCAAAAATTCTAGGGTTTCTGTGCCTCCTTCTCCTTCGACAAGGTTCTAAACCTTCTTCTCTTTTCTGAATTAAATCAAGAGTTTAACTCTTCTTTTTCCAAAAAGAAAAAGTTTTTCACCATAAAACCCTTGAAGGGGAACTCGGATCTAACATCAAATCTCCAAAATCGGAGATTTTTAAATCTCACCCCCTTTTCTTCAAGATCCAGACAACAGAGAGAGGAAGAAGGAGACATATCTCCAAAAATTCACTTTAGGAAAATCTAAGGCTCAAAAGAAAACCCAGGGCTCAGGAGAGAAGAAAGGGGTCCCCTCTGACCATCTTCAAAGATTTCCAGGAGTTTAATTCCATTCAAGATCTGTTGGAGTTTAACTCCATAAACAAAACCTTTTTTTAGGATTTTAACTCCAAATATATACTTAATCCACGTTAGGAGTTCAACTCCCAACCCAGGGGCTAAGCCCCTTTTTCGCTGGTGTTTCCAGCGGTTGCGTGCCGTGCACATGACATGCGGGCACCCAATGGTCGCGTGCAGGGCACGTGACCCGCGGGCACTTAGCGTTCACGTGCGCCTCACGGGATCCACGGGCACTCAGCGCTCAGCGGTCGCATGCAGGGCACGTGACCCGCAAGCGCCCAGCACCCAGCGGTCACGTACACGGCACGTGACCCATGGGCGCCCAGCGGTTGCGTGAAGGGCATGTGACCCGCGGGCGCCCAGCGCCCACGTGCCTGGCATGTGACCCGCAGGCGCTCAGCGCTCAGCGGTGGCATGCAGGGCATGTGTCTCGCGGGAGTGGTTGTTAGAGTTTTTGCGTGCTTATTTAATTACCGCAATCAAGACGGTTTCACTTAGTAGCTAGCCGGTTGAGTACGGGTCGTCCGAAGGGAGATGGGAATCTTTTTCTATGTGCTTTAACGAGTTAAGTCCAAATGTCCAGATTTGTTTGAGATTAACTATGTGCTAAAATATACATAAAGAGAGCTTGTTAGGGTTAGAATTAGGTTAGTTTGAGATAGGAGTCGCTCACTTCTTTCGTTACCACTCTTAATATCGGTGTTACGGTAATCGGCAACAACGGGGATTAGCACGACTAGGAAGTAACTTGCGAGTATAAGCTAGGCTTTCCAACGCTTAGTTTCTTCCTTTTGGTCCTTGTCCGTCCGTTCTTGGCTCTTAGCCTTAACCTCCGGTTAATTCAACCACAACCGGTCTCGCTAAGGAATCACCGCTATCATGTAGGATAGGGTGCCGTAGGGAGCGGATTGTGGTTCAATTAACGGGAGTCCGAATTAAGATGTTGGGAAAGAAAAGAGTGAGAGAGATTTCCTTCTCTCAAACTTTCCTTATCCTACCCTAACAAGTGAGAAACTACTCACCCATTACAAATAAAAGGAAAATACAACAAAAGGAGGAAGATAGAAAGAAAGAGATTAGAAGATTACAACTAGCTATTTGAGACCTCACTTTGGCAAGGATCAAGCATAAGCATCATTGTTGTTAAGGATAAAGAAAACTAGAAGAAGAAAGAAAGAAACAACAAATAACAACAACTAGATTAGCAAATGAAAAATTACACGCAAATATAATTAACAAAGTAACAAGATAAGCATGATAAAGAAAAGAACTCTTTTATTCATCACTTCACTCATAAAAGCTCACTACAAGGTTTTAATGGAGAAAGATGAAAAGAGAAAGAAGAACTACAAAATCTCTCCTAAATTCTAACACAAAAATAAGCACACCTTCACTTGGCATTATTCTGGGCTATTTATAGGCAGGAAACTGAAACCCTAGGGCAACATTCTGGCCCCAAATGAAATGACAAAACTACCCCCAAAATCCGAGTTGACACTGAGTCAACTCGGCCGCGGATCGGCCATATTGGCCGCGGATCCGCGGCCGTTTTGTTGATTTGATGGCTCACTTTTCCTGGGGTTCTCCATGTTTCTGTTCTCTTCAGTTTGGTATACTTCGTTTCTCAGAAGCTCTTCATATTTCTTCCAGATTTTCAGCAGATCAAAAGGTTATTTGATGTGGATCTTTTGCCATGATTTTCTTGAGCTCCGCATAGAAGTCTTGGATCTTGTGTTGCCCTTGTGCTTTGTGCATGAAAATGACCATTGATTTGCCATTTTGTCCTTTAAACTGGTGTGCGGCAACATACGGATAGAGAGCGGAGACCCGTATTTTATCTGTGGTTGGCAGTAGTCCAGAATTTGTCGCGCTTTTCCATAAATTTCACTGCTTAGAGCTGAGAACCTGTAACCTGCAATTATGTTGCAAACACGGATCAAGAGTACCTACCTATAAGCAATGTGATCAAAAATGGGCAGTATAAAAATGCAAAAATCTGATATGAATAAATACCCCCAAACTTATCATTTGCTCGTCCCGAGCAAACCCAAATTATTCACAAAAATTCCTAACCTCACTTTCGCAGGGAACACGATTGCACTGAGCATGTGCAATAAGCCGTTAAACCTCTAGGTGTCCCTAGTAGGAGGAGTGTTGTCTCCAGATGGTTTTCAGCGGATACTACCCATAAAATCCCGTCAAGCTAGTTTTGCGAAATAATTATGATTCAAACCCTAAGGTTTTGTTTTAAAAATAACAATTCTATTATCCTAATTCTAGACTATCGAACCTTTATTTTTCACTCCTCGCTTCTTATTTAACTTAAGATTTTATATGTCTTTACGTGCAGTGCAAATAGTCGTTAAGTTTCAGAAGGATCGATTAAAGTCATCATGTCACAAAATAAAGCCCAGATAAAAATTTAAAAAGGATCACATAAGTTTTATAAAGAGTTAAGTATTTTTCAAGTTTCGTTTTCCAGTAAGGTTTCAATTTCAGAATTTCTACCTTCCTTAGCAGGAAACTAGGTCTTATTTTTCACTCCATATTTTTCTTGTTTTCATTTCATACCCACTTTTGTGAACGTGCAATAGTCTTTATCATAGAATAAAACCTTCATATCTCCGCTAGAAATATTTTTTTTATAAAAACCTGTCTTTTGTCAAGATTATCCTCACACAAAGAACCGTTAGGAATTTTAACTCGGAGAGAACACTTGCTTGACTTTGTTTTAATCTGGACTTTCTAGGCTTCTTAAAGAGCTTTGGGCCAATGCTCCCAAACCAGTTGGCTTTAGGGCATTAGGTGTAGAGACACCCCAGCGGACTTAATTACTTAAGTTACTTAGGCCCAAAAACAAAAGACAATTTAGCGTGAAAATCATGACGATTTAATGCGAACGGAGATATAACCGGTAGTTCAATTATTTTTTTTGGATAAAAGACGTGTTTAGTGGGTTAGATGTGTAATCATTCCAATCAAGTTCCAGATGGGTTATTTTTCAGAATTAGTTCCAATTAAGGTATCAATAACATCCCTTCATATCCGCTTCATTTCATAAACTATTCTTGATATTACTTATTTTAGAACAAACCTATTTGATCCTCAGAAAATAATTTATCCATTTAAAAGTTTTCAGACATAATAGACTTGTCATCTAATTTTCAAAACTCACGACACGTGTAGTGTGATGTAAAGACGTATAACAGCTATAGTTAACTTCAAAGGAGAGTTATCTTTTAGGTTTTCAAAATCTAAAAATAAAATTTAGTTATTCTTATCTTATCAAACAAAACCGTCGAAATGTTGAATCTGAGTTCTCCCACTAGCTAACTTGACGAAAAAGTTTTTAAGTTTTTAGAAAATTTTCTGATTTTTATGGATTTTAGTATGCAGATGCAAAATATACATATGAATGCGAAGGTTAGAAATGCGTACCGAGCGTACCCCCAAACTTAACTGGACAGTGTCCTCACTGTCATTGCATGAAAAAATTATTGAAGGGTCAAAATTGTCGGTTAGATATACACCTTTTTTTTTAAAAGAAAACTGTTAAAAATGGATATACACCGGACAAGAATATCCACATATATATACAAAATGGTATATACATACCCCCAAACTTATTTGAAACGGTGTCCACTGTTTTGGCTGGATAACCGAAGTTTGGTGGTAGGCAGAGGAAGATTATGCAGGGTAAACCGGCTCCTGTAAGACCAGGAGCTCCTCTGTTGGTTCGGCGCTAAGGTACGGTTTCAGTCTGTGTCCGTTTACTTTGAAAAATGATCCATCCTTTGGATTCTCCAAATCTACAGTGCCTTGCGGATACACATTCCGCACAAAAAATGGCCCTTTCCAGCGAGATCTGAGCTTACCTGGATGGAAATGTAGCCGGGTGTCGTAAAGCAGTACCTGTTGACCAGGTGCGAATGTTTTTGCGCAAAAGGTGTTTATCGTGAAACACCTTCGTTCGGTTCTTAACGACAACCGCGTTTTCGTAAGCCTCATCCCGAAGCTTGCCCAATTCGTTTAACTGCGGCTTCCGATGGCTGCCCGCATCTTCGAGAGATAGATTCAGCTCCTTTATCGCCCAAAATGCGCGATGCTCTATTTCCACTGGAAGGTGGCAAGCCTTTCCATAAACAAGCCGATAAGGAGACACGCCAAGATCGGTTTTATAAGCAGTTCGAAATGCCCAAAGGGCATCAGTGAGTTTTAAAGACCAGTCCTTACAGTTCTTGGAAACCGTCTTCTCCAATATCTGCTTAATTTGCCGATTTGAAACTTCGGCTTGCCCACATGTTTGGGGGTGGTAGGGCGTAGATAGCTTATGATTAATGGAATATTTCCACATCAAGGCCTCGAAAGTCTTATTACAGAAATGAGTTCCATTGTCGCTAATGATCGCTCGGGGGTGCCCAAACCGGGAGAAAATGTTTTCCTTAAGAAATCTAACGACAACCTTGTTGTCGTTAGTCCGGCTTGGCACAGCCTCGACCCACTTAGAGACATAATCAACAGCGAGAAGAATGTACAAGTTCCCAAAAGAGCTGGGAAACGGCCCCATAAAATCAATCCCCCAAACATCGAAAATCTCCACAACCAAGATTGGTTGGAGCGGTATCTCGTTTCTCCTGGATATCCGGCCCAAGTGTTGGCACCGGGAGCAAGTCTTGCAGTAGTCATGAGCGTCTTTGAAGAGTTATGGCCAGTAGAAACCACACTGCAAGATCTTCTCGGCTGTCTTTCTGGGGCCAAAATGCCCGCCACATGCTTGATCGTGCCAAAATGACAGCACGCTCTTGAATTCATTGTCAGGGACACACCGACGAATAATCTGGTCGAGACAGTACGTGAACAGATAGGGTTCGTCCCAGTAAAAGTGTTTTACTTGGGATAAGAATCGAAGTGTGTCCTGACTTGACCATTCAGTCGGTAGTAATCCTGTGGCCAAATAGTTCACAATATCTGCGAACCAGGGTTCGCAAGATACTGTCAAGAGCTGTTCATCCGGAAAAACGTCGTTGATCGGAATTTGAAGCAACGGCGAAGAAGGAAGTCGTGAGAGATGGTCGGCGACTACGTTTTCACATCCTCTTTTGTCCTTGATGACAAGGTCAAACTCTTGAAGCAAGAGGATCCAACGTATCAGCCGAGATTTTGCATCCTTCTTCGCAAAAAGATGGCGTAGAGCAGAATGATCCGTGTAGACGATGACTGGAGAGCCGATGAGGTAGGGCCTGAACTTTTCTAAAGCAAATACAACAGCCAAGAATTCCTTCTCGGTTTTTGTATAGTTCAGTTGGGCGTCTTTCAGGGTTCGGCTAGCATAATAGATTACGTGCGGCATCTTGTTGATGTGTTGTCCAAGGACAGCACCGATGGCAAAGTCGGATGCATCGCACATAATCTCAAATGGGTGCGTCCAGTCAGGAGAAGAAAGAACGGGAGCAGAAGTGAGTGAGCTTTTTAATGACTCGAACGCAGTCACACAGCTCGAGTTGAAATCGAATGTCGTGTCCTTGGCCAGCAAAAGAGTCAAGGGCCTAGCAATCTTGCTAAAGTCCTTGATGAACCGTCTATAGAAACCGGCATGGCCAAGGAAGGCTCGGATGTCTCTGACGCATCTGGGAGGAGGGAGATTGGAAATGACTTCAATCTTTGCTTTATCTACCTCAATGCCATTTTGCGAGATGATATGTCCTAAGACAATACCTTCGCACACCATGAAATGGCACTTCTCCCAATTTAAAGTGAGGTTCTTGTCCTTACACCGGGTAAGGACAGCGTCGAGATGCAGCAAACACTCATCAAAGGAATCGCCGAAAATAGAGAAATCATCCATGAAGATCTCCAAGAATTTTTCCACCATGTCTGAGAAGATTCCCATCATACACCGCTGGAAGGTAGCGGGCGCATTGCATAACCCAAAGGGCATGCGACGATATGCAAACGTGCCAAAAAGACAGGTGAATGTGGTCTTGTCCTGGTCTTTTTCGGCCATGGGAATCTGATTATAGCCGGAATATCCATCCAGAAAGTAGTAGTACTCGTGTCCAGCCAATCGTTCAAGCATCTGGTCAATGAAAGGTAGCGGAAAGTGGTCTTTCCGCGTTGCGGCGTTGAGTTTTCTATAATCGATGCATACTCACCACCCAGTCTGGGTGCGAGTAGGGATTAACTCGTTCGCCTTATTGGTTATGACCGTTATTCCCGACTTCTTGGGGACAACATGAATGGGGCTAACCCACTGGCTATCAGAGATAGGGTAAATGATACCATTATCCAGACACTTTACGATCTCCTTTTTTATAGCCTCCTTCATGACTGGGTTGAGTCGCCTTTGTGGATCCCTGGCTGGTTTGGCATCATCCATCAGATGAATATGATGTTCAACGATCAGGGGACTAATCCCCTTGATGTCCGCCATTGACCAGCCAAAGGCTTGCCTATTGCTGTGCAAGACCGTAAGAAGGGCTTTCTCTTGCTCTGGAGCTAGAGAAGCCGAGATAATAACATGAAGGGTCTCGTTCTCACCCAAGTAAGTGTACTTAAGGTGAGACGGCAATGGCTTGAGTTCGAGCATTGGAGGTGAAACGATTGAAGGCAAGATTGGTGAAAAGGTCTCGAACTCAAAGGATTCCAGCAGAGCTTCAAAACGAGTGTAAGCGACCGAGTTGGATGGTTCAGCTAACTCATCCTGAAATTCAAAGGATTCAAACTCGGATGGTGACTGGCTAAGTGTAAGTCCACGTTACCTCTCCCGGTACTTACGGGCTTGCGGAAATGATGAAAAACGATTTTTCAAGAGGTGGTAACATGGACTCAAAATACGGATCTTTGCTAAACAACTATCTAACAAACCTAACAAGAGTTTTACCTACTCAGTTAGGGGGTTATACCTTTCTTGAACTCCTTCGTCTTCAACTCTTTGCGGTGTACGGATCGGCCTCACCTCGTCGTCTCCTTGCGCCGAAGATGGATCCACCTGAAAGCTTCTACCTTTGGCTTCTTCTTCGAACTTGAAGAAACTAGAACACTTGGTTTGCCAAACCTTGTGAACTAGGATGAGAAGAGAAGTGATATGGGTTTTCTTTTATCTCTAAGGCAATGTTTCTCAACTCATGAGAGGGAGTTGCCTTGAGCTAGAGAGAGAGCAAGAGGAAGAGCAAGAGAGAGAGAGCTCAAGCAAGAGAGAGAAAAGCAAATGAGAGAATGAATAATCCTTTTGCCATCCAAGCTCTCATAATCCAAAAATCATCATAACAAGTAATGATAATTGAGTATATTGTAATGGTTCTTATCATGACAAATGACACTATCATTTCTTGCATTAAATGCAAATGGTGAACAAAACAAGCAAGCATAAGTCAATGCAATCAAATGATGGCCATTGTCATGATGGTGGTCAACAAGTCCAACCTAGTCAACCGGTCAACAAAAGTCAACAAGGTCAACCTTTCAACCCTAACCATGTCACTATAATACTCAATTAATATTATTGTTAATCATATTTCTAATTCTCATTAGGGTTAAGCAAAAGTCAACAGTCAACAACCCTAATGAGAATCCTCTGCCTCTGTCTCTGTCAACTGTGCATACATACCCGTATCCGCGTTCCGGGGAACACGAATACAAACGAGATAAAACCAATCCCAAAACGTATACTAGGATCTGTCTTAAACCAAAGCCCACTAGTAATAACTGCCCAGTCACTAAGCGTGCACAAGTGCACGGATGTGACCGAACCCTGTCGCAAAACCATGCGACCTGTCGCAAAACCATGCGACCTCTACTCTTTTGCCTAAAGGAGAATAGCTTTCTGTGTGGGACTCTAAAGACTCGACACTACGCTGGCAGTGGGTTTAACCACAGACCGCAAGTGGCACTAGCTGTGCGTAACGGTCCCCGGGTAGATGCCGACAAGAAGACTGACGAGGTGAAACCCATCCGAACTCCTACTGAGCCTGAATGTGACAGTCTCCGTACAGTCCGGTCTGTTCGTCTGAGAACATCGCATGGCGGGCCTAGGGGGGTGGTAAACGTCAGTCCCCTACTAGTGGTACAAGTCGTGTCGGAGTGTAGCCCAGAACACCTGAGATAACACTGGAAACCTACCAGTCTATCTCGCTTGCCCTGGCCAGGGACTTTGTGTAATGGCTCTCCTAGACACAGCGTGATATCAACCCCCAATACCGGGAGAGACGAATCCTGTCTAACCGTCACTGCCTCCAAGTGCTTCGGGACTGCACCCAAAAACTACCGGTTTGCACGACTCTTTTGAGCCGTGGTAGGGTAGTAATCAAAGTACAGTGGGAACACACTCGAGGCGAAGTGACAGTGTCAAGTCAACGGACTAAGCTGTACTCATGTCACCTGGAAACTGATAACTGATGATAGGTATAATACCAACCAACAGTTCCCGACGAGTCCTGTCCAGTGTACTCGTAACCTAACGAGCACCCGCATACTATCTCAAGTACGACGTACTGACGGCTGTGGAACAGACCGTCTCCCAAGCTGGGATAAGAAGCGCATACGCTAGTCTACTCCGGAGTATCGATGCCCTGTCTCGATAGTCCTGCGACTAGGGACCTGCATAAGGATGTGCTTATAGATTACCCAGCCCCCACGAGTGTGACTGTCATCACAACGCTGGTAATCAAGCAAAGATCCTAAGGGCTCCACTAATGTGTAAAGGCGATATGCTAAAAGAAACACATGCACACATTAAAGCAGAAACAAACCAAGTAGCATACTACCATTTTGATCAAGATTGTCAATACAAAGTGAATATCCATTAAGTAATATACATACTAGTATGATACAGTAATGGCCTCTAGGGCATATACACTAACAATCTCCCACTTGCACTAAGGCCATGTACTGGCGTATCGAAGACCTATCATCTCGATCAGCCGCTCAAACTGAGTCTAGGGTAAGGCCTTCATGAATGGATCAGCAGTGTTATCTTCCGTAGCAACTCTCCGAACCTGGATCTGCTGGCGACCCACGATCTCCCTGATCAGGTGATACCGCCTCAAGATGTGCCTAGACTTCTGATGGGACCTGGGTTCCTTCTCTAAAGCTATAGCTTCGTTGTTGTCACAATACAGCGGTATTGGATCAACAATGGTAGGAACCACCTGAAGCTCCGTGAGGAACTTCTTCATCCAGACCGCTTCCTTTGCGGCATCTGTAGCAGCGATATATTCCGCTTCCATCGTCGAGTCAGCAACGGTTTCCTGTTTGGAACTCTTCCAACACACCGCCCCTCCATAGAGGGTAAAGACATAACCCGACATGGACTTGGAATCATCCTTGTCATTTTGGAAGCTGGAGTCAGCTAAGGCCTCGATCTGGAGGTCTTTTCCACCATACACCAAGAACATCTCCTTAGTCCTTCTCAGGTACTTGAGAATGTTCTTTACCGCTATCCAGTGTTTCTCCCCAGGGTTTGACTGATACCGGCTTACCACACTCAGTGCATAAGCTACATCTGGTCTGGTACACAACATCGCATACATTATAGAGCCTACCGCAGAAGCATAGGGTATAATAGACATGCGATCCCTTTCCAAATCAGCCTTGGGAGACATCTCTTTGGAGAGGGTGATCCCGTGACAAGCCGGTAGATTACCGCACTTGGAATCTTCCATACTGAACCTTTTCAGTATGGCGTCGATGTACCTGGACTGTGAGAGTCCTAATATCCTCTAGGATCTGTCATGATAGATCCGGATCCCCAGAATGTATGAGGCATCACCCAGGTCTTTCATGGAGAACCTGTGTGACAAGAACCCTTTGACAGATTGTAGCATAGGAATGTCATTTCCTATCAAGAGAATGTCATCCACGTATAAAATGAGGAATACTATAGTTCTCGCTACAAATCTACTATAGATGCATGGTTCATCTGGATTTTTGATAAAACCAAATTCCTTGACCGTCTCATCAAAACAGATGTTCCAACTCCGCGATGCCTGCTTTAGTCCATATATGGACTTAAGCAACTTGCACACCTTTCCGCTGCTCCCACTCTGAATGAAACCCTCTGGCTGGTCCATATAGACACACTCCTCTAAATTTCCATTTAGAAAAGCGGTCTTTACGTCCATCTGCCATATCTCATAATCGTGGAAGGCAGCAATGGCAAGAAGGATCCGAATGGATTTCAGCATAGCTACTGGAGAAAAGGTTTCGTCATAGTCCAAGCCAGGTCTTTGACGGAAACCCTTTGCAACAAGTCTAACTTTATAGGTCTCAACCTGTCCATCTACACCAATCTTCCTTTTGAAGATCCACTTGCATCCTACGGGTTTTACCCCATCTGGAGCAATGTCCAACGTCCATACTTTGTTGGTGTACATGGACTCTATTTCGGTCCGCATTGCATCCAGCCATTTCACCGAGTCAATGCTCTGAATGGCCTGCTGGAAGCTAGTCGGCTCATCATAATCAATGAGGCAATCCTCTCTATCCCCGTCTATGAGAAAACCGTAGTATCTCTTGGGCGGATGAGTATGCCTACTACTCCTACGGAGCGGCGTAAGAATGTCATGATCTTTCAAACCCTCTGGTTCTACTAAGCTTTCAGTAATAGCTCGTGGTTCTGGAATTTCTTCCAGTTCTATTGCGCTCCCACTTATCTGATTTTCCAAAAACTCAGTTTCCAAGAAGTGGGCATGACGAGAAACAAAAACTTTTTGTTCCTCTTGGCAATAGAAGAAATATCCCTTGGAGTTCTTTGGATATCCCACAAACTTGCACTGTACTGAGCGTGCCTCGAGTTTGTCCGCATGCTGCTTTTTGACAAAAGCTGGACATCCCCATGTCTTAATGTGATTAAGATAGGGTCTCTTCCCACACCACATCTGATATGGTGTAATAGGAACAGCCTTAGTTGGAACTCGGTTCAAAAGGTATGCAGCTGATTCTAGTGCATATCCCCAGAATGATCGCGGTAACTCAGCGTTACTCATCATGGACCGTACCATATCCAATAGGGTGCGGTTCCGTCTCTCCGATACACCGTTATGTTGCGGGGTGTATGGAGGATTAAGCTGAGAGAGAATTCCATTCTCTTTTAAGTAATTCAGGAACTCGGCACTTAAGTATTCACCACCTCGATCAGATCTCAGTGTTTTGATACTTTTGCCTGTTTGTTTTTCTACTTCATTCTTATATTCCCAGAATTTTTCAAAGGCTTCGGATTTATGTTTCATTAAGAAGACATAACCGTACCTTGAAAAGTCATCCGTAAAAGTAATGAAGTAAGAATAACCGCTTCGTGCATGCGTAGACATTGGACCGCACACGTCGCTGTGTACGAGTCCCAAGAGCTCACTCGCTCTTACTCCGTGTCAAGTAAACGGAGTCTTTGTCATCTTTCCTTTGAGACAGGATTGACAAGTTGCATATGATTGATATTGGAATGGATCCAAATATCCTTCTGTATGTAACTTAGTCAATCTTCTCTCATTGATGTGACCCAGTCTACAATGCCATAAGAAAGCCTGATTAGTTTCCGGAGACTTTCTTTTGTGTGTATTCTGGACATTGAAAATCTGTGGTTGGTTTAATACGTATATACCATTGCTTAATGTACCTGACCCAATCAGAACTTGATTAAGGTGAATGTTCACAACATTACTTACAAATGCAAATTCATAACCTTCTTTAGATAATAAAGATACAGAAATGATATTACAAGTTGCATTGGGTACAAAAAAGCAATTACGTAAAACCAAAACATGTCCATCTGATATTCCCAGGTGATAGTCCCCCACGGCCTCAGCATCCATGCTAGCTCCGTTTGCAACTTTGAGGGTCATGTCACCTGCTTTCAAAAACCTACGCTTTCTCAACGCCTGCAAAGAATTACAGATATGAGATCCTGATCCGGTATCCAATACCCAGGACGTAGAGTTTATTGATAGACAGTTTTCAATAACATACACACCTGAAGCTGAAGCCGCAACCTGCTTCAGATCCTGTGTTCTGTCTTTCCAAGCCGTGCAATTTTTCTTCCAGTGTCCACTCTTGTGACAGTAAAAGCATTCTTCCTTATCCACAAGCTTCCCCGCTACCTTTGTTGCTTTTGCCTTTCCCTTCGTATCCACCTTACTAACACCGCCCCTTGGTTTGGCGGGGGTTTTCTTTTTCTTTCCCTTGGCTTTCGCCTTGGACCTAGAAGAGGAATATCCTCCTACAAACAAAGTGGATGTTTCCCTACCTTTCTGTAGGGTGCCCTCTGCACTCCTCAGCATGTTGAGGAGCTCTGAAAGTTCAACTTCCTTTTCTTACAAGTTGAAATTCAGGATGAACTGGGCGTAAGTGGAAGGAAAGGACTGAAGAATCAAGTCCGTATAGAGCTCATTCTCCAACGTGGTCCTAAGGTCCGCGAGCTCCTCTATGTAGCCAATCATCTTAAGCACGTGTTCCGCTACCGATGATCCGACGGCAAATCTTGCCGAAAACAACTTCTTCGACACTTCGTATCTGGCGATACGAGATTGCTCTCCATACAGTTCTTTTGTATGGAGAAATATGGATTCGAGGTCCATATTCTCGTGCCTCCTCTGATGTTCATTGTCCATAGCGGCAAGCACGAGGCACTTGGCCTTCGCGCAGTCGATTTCCCAGGTCTTACGGATTTCCCTATCCGCGACACTGGTTTTAGGACCTGGGACAGGGGGAGCTTTGGTGGTAAGAAGATACCCCAACTTGTCATAAGTGATTGCCATTTTGACATTCCTGAGCCAATCTTTGTAGTTTGGCCCTGTCAGTATGTTTTTATCTAGAAGTAACTTAAGTCCGGTCATGACTATTGGTCGCTGCAATTAGGAGAGAGAAAAGAAACACTCAGCATGATGCTCTTGCAAGTTTAGAGTGGTTTTTAATTTGTCTAAACAGGATGGCTCCCACTGTCTCTCGAATCCCTCCTCAAACCATAAAGGAAGAACTAGTCGGGATCAATCTCACCGTACAATACTTGCTTAACCGTTCAGCAAGGCCAGTGTCGGTACTTCGAGGGAGGTTTTCCAACGCTTTCGCGAAATTCCTTAATTAAATAACCTCTTTTCCCTGTGGGCGTATGTAGCGCCTTGAAAATTCGTTTTGGTGTTTTCCTGAAAATCGGTGAAAATTCGGTATTTTTCCGAAAACCGTCTTTCTCGTTATTTTGCAGTTTAGGACTAATTATACCTAAAATGGATAGGTAATTGCTTGTTTTTAGTAGCTAATGAGTTACTTATGAAATTTTGGTCATTTAAAAAAATTTCCCTATTTTTCAATTTTTTAATATTATTTTAAGCCGGTAAGAAAATACATTAAATTAGCGATAAATACAAATTTAAATGGGCTAAAATTAAGCTTTAAAATCATGTTAATTAAAATCTAGTTGTAACATAAATTTTTATTAATTTATTTTAAGTTTTAACTAATTTTTATTATGGAAAACGAAATTTATTGAATTTAAGCTTAAACTTGCAATTTTGGACTTGTAGGGGGTCTTTTTGCAAAAAAAAATTTTTGCACTCACACACACACATCCTCACATCTCCTTGTCTGTCCCAAACTGCAGAAAATTCCCCCTCTCTCTTTTGTTTTAAAATTCTTTTGTTAGGGATGATTTGAGTTGAATGTGTATGTTTAAAATATTGTATGTTGAAGGTATGGTGCATTGACTTTGAGGGGAGTTGACCAAGACTTTTTTCCCACACCCACACCATCCCCTCTCCCTCATTTTCTGGCCGAATTCCAGCAGCCCCCCCTTCATCTCCTTGTTCTTTTCATTTTCTTCAAAAATTCATTAAGTTGCTTCAAAAATTCCAAATTTAAACCTCACAAAATAACCCCATTCTTCATCCCCTTTCTCTTTAACCTCTCTTGCTTGGAATCATGGTGTTATGAGGCCATCATTGAGGCAAATTCTTCTTGCTAGATCTATAAAAATTTGAGGTATAATTTCTACTCTTTTAAGTTAATATGGTTAGAATTCTTTAATCTAGTTGTTTAGTGTTAATTTAGTGCTATTTTCATTCTAGTGTTGTTTAAAGTTAATGGTTGAGTTAACTAGGTTTCTTGAAACCATTATTTAGTTAATTAAAGCTAATTAGCTATCTAGTTGTTTGCTAATCTAGGTTAATGAGGTTACTTTATTTGTGTGGGCTTCAAATTAGTGTTAATTTGGTATTGTCATGTTTAGTTTTGGATTAAAATTGCTAATTATGAAAATCAAGAAAGGTTTTGTTTATGGAAATTAGGTTTTTAAGCATAGTTAATGGTTTAAAATTAGTGTAATGGCTAGCTAGTGGGTTAGTTTGGATTGTTGTGTTGGATTGTGTTAACTTGTCGCTAATTGTCGATGTTTGCACCAAATTTGCAATTTCTAGCTTACTAGGTTTTTATGTAAATTATTGTGGCGAATTAATTGCGATATCTAGATTATATTGTTGGCTTATCCTATGACATTTAGGATGCGTGAGTGCGGATTTTTGAGTAGTCGGGTTTTAGTTTTGCCGGGCGACCAAATCGGCGATTTTTGCAGTTTTTGCGATTTTCGCGTGTGTTCCGCGCACCTTGTGCACGTTAGTGTTTTCGTTTGGGTTTTGTGTCGTTCTTGATATGTAACCTAATGTTTGGTATTGATGTAAATTCCAGGTTCGGTCGCGGAGACGTCAGACGCGGCTCGAAAGGGGAAAGCGGTGATCGGACGTGACTAGCTAGGGATTTCGGTGAGTAGATGTAACATCTACGGGGGACTATCGTTGGATGGCGCAAGCCGTCCGATAGTTTTAGTAACTTAAAAGATTCTTAGTGATGTTAGTAATTAGGGGTGTAATACTTATATGATTATTTGCTGCATCCATGCCTTATATTGACATACATATGCGAACCCATTTTATAGGACACCTGCACCATTGCCAGGGTTTTTAAATGCAGCACGAGCACTATTCATGCTTACACACACACCGTGGTAATTGCCATGCCACCACACTAGATACCCTTTAAATTGAAACCTTTTACTATAATTGATACTTAAACTCGCGCTATTTCTTTAATTCCTTAAAATGAAATCGTAGAATTGCTATTCATGTGCATGTACCTCATCATATTATTTGTTCATGCTTAGTCTATTAATCACGCATCGCAACTTGATTATTGATATCATATGCATTCATTATCATTGACATATGCACTTATGAGGATTTCTTGAGATTTTATGATATTTCTGGATTTCGGGGGAAAGCCGCAAAATTTCTAAAGTTATTATGTTTTTAAAATATGTAATTGCGGTTTTCTAGTGATGTAAAGTGTCGTCCACCATGAGTTTGCTGTAGTTTTCGAGATCCGTGTCGAGGAGTGGAGGAACCGTCACGGGTACATGGTGGGCCCGGTATGGTACCCCGGGGCAAAATGAATGTGGTGTTGACGTTGAGCCTGGCAGGGGACGGATTACCTACCGGTGACTGTTTGGCACGGCGGATATCCAGAGGATACCGACCGTGGCCGCGAGATGATGAGATTTTGATATTGAGCTGGGTCAGCCGGATGGCTGAGGCCAGAGACACTATGACATGGATATATGAGATTTGTGATAGTTTTGAGGTGTCGTTGCTGGACACAGGTTCTTGTTGATTCTATTGGTATTGTGCTGGTATTTCAAAAGAGATTCTTAAGGGGAAAAACATGATTTCTTATACTTACACATTCAGATCACGAGTTGATTCGCATTGCATTCATACCTGCTAGTATATTCATATTGCATACCTACCTGCCATTATGTCCTGCCATACCTGTATTATAGAAGCTAGGATACTTGTGTGCATGCATACGATAGCCTGTGTAGATGTTATTTATTACTCACGAGTTGGCAACTCACCCCCGTTGTGCCATAGCCTTTTGCAGGTCCGCTCCGTCAGTGCAGTAGCGGCGGGCGCTCTTGTTTCTTTTGCCTGGACTCGAGATTTTGCTCTTAGGTGGGTTTTATTATTATTTTTGCACCCCCTTGTATATTCTTTGTATCTAGTGTACTCCATCTACTGTATCTACCAGTATTATTGTATATTGACCTAGAGATGAGACTGTGAGGTTTGTGGACTTTTATGCTGTATTTTGGGGTCGAGCTCACTTGAGTCGACATGCTGTTTTTCTTATGCTTCATTATGGTTATTTTGCATGTTGTTGCTTTATATTGCGTGGGATTTGTGACCGTCTTGTGGCGAAGAGCTAGCTCCCGCTTGGGGATGCCATATTTGTTGGATTCATATATATTCTTGTTGTACCCATTTTGGGGGCCAGTATTTACAAAGGAGACTCTGCCGAAATTTTCGGAAAAATTGGTATTGTTTTTAAAAAGGGTTTTACATGACTTATTTGATAAACTCGCTTTCAATTGATTGGGTTTTCTTCACTCTTTTGCTTATTTGGTTTTGGTTTCTGGGCTTTGGCTTACTTATTTTACGGACGTCTTAAGACGTTTCGTAAACTTAAGTGCCAGTCACGTTCCGTACCCTGCGGGTCGTGACAAAGTTGGTATCAAAGCGATAGGTTTTACCTTTTTGAGTGTAGGATGGCCCTTGGTAGATGGAGTAAGTGACTTAAGTAGGGTAACGTAGCGCGTGTATGTCCGCGGCATACTTGCGATACGGTACTCTGCCTAAGTGACTTTAGGATATACTTTCTTGAAATTCCTTCCTCATTTCCGTGTATCCTATGATTCTATTGCACCGTTCTTACTATCCGTTTTCCTGTAACAGCCACTATGCCGCCGAAGGCTACGAGGGTACAGAGGGCTGCCGCCAGAGACGAGATTCGAGCTGGCTCGTCCGAGATTAGGACTGAGCAGGGTGGTATGCCTACGCCGCAGGGACAGACCGATCCACCTTTCCCAGGCCGTATGGATAGGCTCGAGACTGGTATGTAGGAGTTGCGACAGATGATGGGGAGTATGCAGGAGCTACGTCAGATGGTAGGATCCCTAGTTGCAGCCAGTCGTACACCGAGGCCGGATGACGCACCTACTACATCACAGACGACCATGATACATGCTCCTACTACTACCACCATGGCCATTCCGGTTTCGCTACAGGATTTCATGAGGCTGAGACCTCCAGTATTCACCGGCACCGAGGCAGCGGAGGACCCACAGACGTTCCTTGACAGTTTAGCCAGGATCTGCCGTTCGCTGAGATGTTCGGATGATCGATGGGTGGAGCTTGCGAGTTTCCGACTAGAGGGTCTTGCGCAGACATGGTGGGAGTCAGTCTTGAGAGGTCGAGCTGCAGGTCTACCGCCTATGACTTGTGCCGAGTTTACAGCGGTCTTTCTAGCTCGTTTCCTCCCAGAGAGCGTTCATGACGCCAGAGCTCGCAGTTTCGAGGCCTTAGTCAAGACACCTGGGATGATAGTGTCTGAGTATGACATCCAGTGTACGCAGTTATCCCGATATGCTCCGTATTTGGTGGATACCGAAGAGAAGATGGTGAAGAGGTTCGTACAGGGACTTGACGCCCAGCTATATCTTGCCATTGGCGCCCAGCACTACGACACTTATTCAGCTGCTATGGATACGGCATTACGGATGGAGGCATGCATATCACAGACTTCGGCAGTTTCTGGGCCGAAGAGGATTCACACCGATGTACCGTCTCAGAGGCAGCGCGCCAGATTCTTCCCGAGAGATAGGCCTGGCAGAGGATTTGGACGGGGACAGTTATATGGTTCTTATCCTCAGGGACAGCAGTGTTGGAGATAGTGCCCTCAGAGTCAATTATTAGGTCACAGGTACGTGATTGCAATGATTGATGGAGGACCTATCCCGGTAGGACAGTCTTACTCGAGATGATAGTATGCTATCTGGTTTACCTTTATCATCGTGTACTGTTTTAGGTGACCTGACAAGTTGCTATTACACGTTGATAGAGCCCCTAGGATTCTTGCTTGACCACCAGCAGTATGAGGGCGATCATATAAGTGGGAGCTGGGGTCTATAAGCATATCCTTAAATGGTCCCTAGTCATATGAGTTTCGAGACAGGGCATCGATACTCCAGAGTAGACTAGTGTATACAGTCGAGACCCCGACGAGGGGCGGTGGCCGGTCTCACAAGCCACTGGTGTCAGTTGGATCACCTAAGATGTATACAGGTGCTCATTGGGTTATGAGTACACCGGACAGGACTCGCCGGGAACATGCTAGTTGGTCATATACCAGATGTCAGATGGCAGTTCCCTGGTGACATGTGTGCAGGTTAGTTCATCGACCTGGGGATCGTCATTTGTCTCATGTGAGTTCCCACTGTACTTTGATTACTACCCTACCACGGCTCAAAGGAGTCGTGCAAACAGGTTTTAGTTGGGTACAGTCCCGAGCCACATGGAGGCAGTGAGCGTATCTTCAGGGGTTCGTCTCTCCCGGTATTAGGGGTGAGGTCGTGCTGTGTCTAGGAGAGCCATTACACGAAGCCCTCGGCCGAGGCAAGGAGATTTACTGGTAGGTATTCCAGTAGTATCTCAGGGTGTTCTGGGCTACACTCCGACACGACTTGTACCGCTTTTGGGGGTCTGACTTTTACCAACCCCCTAGGCCCGCCATGCGATGCTCATAGACGAACGGACCGGACTGTACGGATATTGTCACTGACAGGCTCAGTAGGGTGTCAGGCTGAGTTCGCTCACAGACGTCCCTTTTAGTCAATACCTGGTAGCCCGTTATGTATTAGCCTATACCTCTAACGTGCTAGTGGTTAAATCCACAACCAAGGTGTTGACGAGTCTTTAGAGTCCCCCACATTCAGTTACTCAGCTTTCGGGCGAAAGGTTGTAGAGGTCGTATGGAGATATGGCAAGGTCCGATCAGATACGTGCGGTATTGCACGGATCAGGATCAGACAGTTTGTACTACAGGCCGTATGGATATATGGCAGGGTTCGATCAGATACGTGCGGTATTGCACGGATCAGGATCGAACAGATATTACTAGCCGGCTTTGGTTTAAGCCGGATCCTAGTATAGTACAGTGTAGACTTTGTCTCATTGCATTTGTATTTCGGTCGGAATACAAATGCGGGTGTGTATGCACAGTATCGGGGTTTTCCTGTAATTTATTACGGGACCAGTTTTCTGGAGTTGCCAGTTTGCTTTCCGTTTCGGCCGATTTCCTTTGTATCGTTCATTGGCCGAAGATTGGTGGAGGAGGGGTTATTTGCATTGTTGCAAATAAGTATTTGGAGGAGGGGTTATTTGCATTGTTGCAAATAAGTATTTGGAAGGGGGTCCTTTGCATATTTGTTGTATCATGATAGCTTTTCCTTGACCTTGACTTTCTATGCTCATGATGGCTTGACTTTGTAGACAATCATGGTTGTTGATGATTGTTGGTTGAGTATTGGTTTTGGGAGTGATCATTGTTTCTCATCATCACTTGCTTTTCAACCACCTCTTTGTCTTGACTCTCTCTCTTGCATGATAGATGAGAATGGCTCCCATTATCTTTTGATACAACACACTTTCACTCTCTCTCTCTTCCTCATTGATATGGCCGGCCACTCCCCCTAGTGGGCTGTCCAAGATTTTTTGGGGTGGGTTTTTAGCTCATTTCATGTTGCAAAAATCCCATAAGGTCAATCTCCAAAACCCCAAGTATCATTCCTCCACCAAAGGCAACTCCATAACCCCAAATGAGACTTGCTCACAAGATATTCTACAGCAAACCTTGGGCACGTCGACTAGCCAGCTTCGTGCCCGAGTTGCCTCGGCATTGAGGTGGGAGCCCGTAAAAGAAGTAGGCGATGTGGTGCACTTCCGGCGACGAGGTGGAGACCGGAGCTTCCGCAGGAGATCGGGACGATGACGAGAAGACCGGAGGACTCGGATCTGTCGGTATATCTCTCTTCCCCATCTTGTAGTTAGCTAGGACTAGTTAATGGTTCGATCCGGGTATTAGTGCGCGGCGGTTTGCCAATTCAAGTAAAAATCAAAGTTTATCACCGCTTCCGCATTTGGCCGTCGGATTGACGGCCGGGGCGCCGCCGTGCACTTACAGTGGTATCAGAGCCACGCCATTAACTTAGTCTAGCTTGGTTTAATGTGTTTTGCATTTCCGATCGATCAAAATTCCAAAATCTACATTTTTGCTAGCATCAGTTTTTTGTTGAAATTTTTTGGTCTCGAAAATTTTTTCAGGTTGTAAAATAGTGATGCACTGGATATTATAAGCATACTGAAGAAATTCGACACAGTAACTCGACCAACAGAGCGCGGAACCGCGGCAACACCCCCCCTTGGGCCGCGGTTCCGCCGCCGAACAGTGTCCTTGCTGTGTCAAATTTCTTCAGTAGCTTTCTGGGCTTAAAATATGGGTTATGGAACATTAATATTGGGCCCAGAATTTTCTGATCTGCTACAGTATTGCTTGGGGGCCCACTTGTTAATTTTTGATCGATCGGATATTTTAAACACATTATTTCACAGTATTTACATTATATCTGCGACCGTGAATGTCACTTGATCGGTAAATCCGGTCTAACTGCTATAGCCCGGTTAGACGGATTTGCGAACGTGACTTTCACGTTGATGTTCTGTTTTTGCTGTGATGTTGCGGATCGGTCGTGGGGGATAGCCTGGATGCAATGCTAGTACAGTTTTGTTGTATTATGTACATTTGATATTGCGGGGCGAGCGTCCGACATGTGGACTGCCGTCACTGCCTGTTTGTATTATTATTTTGGGGCACGGCCAGGTTGCGGTCGATGTACCCGTTGTATGTATATTTTACTTTCTGTACTAGGTTTACCCCACGGTGGGGTGCACGGATAGCCGGGTTCTAGAGGGCAACAAGCCCGCATCTCATGGCATTGAGACGGAGGGGGCTTCACTCTGGGATTGGCGGGCTATTCACCGCACTCGTAGGGGGTACAGGTTGACCCAGGAGGGGTGCCCAAGTTACCAGATTCCGTGAAGTGCTGGGTGGTCCATTCACGGCGCTGAAGGGGGCTGTCTCGCTTCAGGTTTTGGCGGGTGACTTGCCGCGCCCGTAGGGGTCTAGGTTCTCATTGCACAGGCTATCCACACGACCAGGGGAACGTCGGGTTTCAGCGGCTCTGTGAAACCCGGGGTTCCCAGATATCTGTATTGTTTCTGTGATGCTGTACATTTCTGTGATGTTGCATTTTATCACGCCTTGAGCGAATATAATATATTGGTATATATATTAGTAGATGTTGTATATGTTTTGCATCCGCGCTAGTCCAGTCCCCGCTCTGTCGTTAGTTAGCTAACCTAACGGGTAATGACGGGACCCAGTGGCGAATGCGGATGGCATATACGTACATCAGTATATTTTCGTTCTTTTTTGGTGTGATCAATTGATGGGACTGCGTTGATTCGGATCAATGCAAGTTAAAAACAAACCTAATCTGATGTTGTTGGAACACTTTTTCAAAAAGCTGTTATTGCAAGGACGTTCACTTTTGTTTTGCATCGTGGTATTCAGATGGAATATCCTGCTCCTCAGTCGACGAGGCAAAGGCCGAGATCCCTTCACCGGGAGTGACCCCTTGGACAAAAGTTTGCGTCAGGGCATTAACTTCACTATAGCCGATTACTTTTGCTTTGCACCGTGGTATTCAGTTGGAATATCCAACACCCCATTCTACGGGGAAAGAGCCGAGATCCCTTCACCGGGAGTGACCTCTTTAGCGAAGGTTTTCGTCACTATATTTTCAAAAAGCTATCCGTTCCTTCAACGATATCAAGTTCATTACGTTAAAGGTTTTCGCCAGAAACCATTCGTAGCCCTCTGTCGTTTCATATGGGTTGTCAATAGTATTCAAGCTGTGTATGTTGGCCAAAGTCAAGGCACAGTGATTGGTAGCTATTGGGTATTCATATGCAGCATAGATAGATGCGTTGGTTTGGGACAGTCGTACTGCCATTTTGGCCAAAGTCAAGGGTAGGTACGGGTGGATTCAAATTAACCTGGAGAATGACGGGTAGAACTTGACATGTGACTTATGATATGTTGGCCAAAGTCAAGGTCATAAGAGCATGGGCAGAAATCACATCGGGAGTTTCAAAAGAACTGAAACTTGCCAGATATGCGCATACCTTCTGGAGTGTGACACCGTGAGCGGATTCCGTCACGTTATCATGCGATGATAGTTGGATCCCGATTCCCACTGATGAGTTAGTTTACTCCTCGGGTGACACCGACTAATTCTTCTTTCAGGTTTGAAGGAGAATTTGAGGTACAGTGGGAAGTTTCCAGATCAGATAAATTGGTAACCATTCTGATCTAGGTTAGAGTGCACGCTGAGTGTTTCTTTTCTCTCTCTCTTTGGCAGCGACCATTGACCCGACCCTAAGACTATGACTCAGTGACCAAGTTGACCGAACCTTCTTAACACTGGCTTTTGGATTATCAGAGTTGCAAACCTCATTGCCACTCCTACTTTTACCCTTTTCTCCAGGACACCCCGTATTACTACGAACGTCCACTTCCATTGGACAAAACCATCGTATGGTTAGATACGAACTCGAAGGAATTTATTCGAGGATGGTTTCAGGTTCTGGAGAAAACGGATAGGATTATTCAGTTGTCTTTTCATTTTTACCTTCTCTCAAGTTGCGAGTACTCCTTGGTTTAGGAGATAGTATACCTATTACGCAAATTGGATAGTCTTCTTCCAAACCATAGGCAGGTGCCGACCGGTAGGGAATGAAGAAAACCAATTAGCATAACGATGGTGTGCAGAAGGTATTAAGTTAAGACAAAGCAAGGGATTAGTAAGAGGGCAAAGTAAATTGCGACTGATATTCACGACCAAACCAGGCATTTCATTACCACTCCCACTTCACCTTTGTATTTCTCCAGGACACTCCGTATCACTACGAAGATCCACAGTTTATTGGATACTCCATCGTATGGTTATATACGAACTCGAAAGGAACTTGTTCCAGTTCGGGGATGGATTCTGGTCCAGGAGAAATAGGAATAAGGTTTATTCGGTTGTCTTTTATCTTCACCCTCTCTCATTGCGAGTGTTCCTAGGATTGGGACAGTACACCCATTATGCTTATTGGATAGTCTTCTTCCAAACCATAGGCTGGTGCCGAACGGTAGGGAAGGAAGAAAACCATTTGGCCTAAAGGGGTGTGCAGAAGGTAAAGACTAAAGACATATGAAGGGATTTGGAGAGGTGGCAAAGAATTACACGGTTATAGTTGTGAATCTGGATAATGGAAGAGGCATTACTAGGAATACCAGGATACCCCATCGAGACATTTCAATGTTTCAGTTTCACTATGTAATGTTAAAAGAAAACTGATTTCCCAATTAGTCCTTACTCCAGGGTATGTATTTACCAGGTACGATTCTCACATCTGTATGGTTTTACAGATGATGAGTGGGAGTAAGTTATTGGGAATTGGGTGATCATCCTCATTATATCGGGATTCGTTGTAATCGGTGATATTTGAGGAAATCACCTGGACTGTTTGCCGGTCGGCAAATATTTGGTTTTGAATATCCGCTGTTATGCACCAATTTCAAATTGATTTATCTGTACGTCTATTTTCATAGAGTGAGATATACCTTTTTGAAATTATGTCTACGACATTTACCTATATCAGTGGATGTTTAGGTAAGGAGCATTAAACAGCGGTGTAATTCTTCTTAACCATAAGTACAGGTTTCAACCTACGACACACAGTGAATGAGTTTTCAGACTCAAAGGACTTATACAGAGTATTGTATGTTGTCCAGGGTCCATCAGGACAGAGGGGTTGGTCCTCGTACTATATTCGGTTTACTTATGACTTCTCTGGTTTTTAGACAGGTGTTTCGCGGAAACACAGGGTCTGAATGTTGAGAAGTTATAGGTATTTGAATAAAGTAGAGAACCAGGTATTGCAAGTATCGGGATTCTTCAAAGTGATCGAAGATGTAGGTACTTGTGTATGGTATTCAGTTGACAGTAATGATTAAGAGATCCTGCTTCTCTTTCAGGTTACTCATAATTGGAAGCATTCCTAAGTTGAGTAACGCTGATCCGCCTCCTTCCATTTAGTTGACATGCACTGGAGATAGTTGCATGATTTGAATCTGGTTCAATTAAATCAGTGCCTCTGGTTCTATATTGGATATAGAACAGTTCATATCTTAACGATGTTAAGGTACGGGGAGTTGTCCGGTTTATGATTAAAACCAGACACTGGACAAATCAAGGCACGTTTCTGTAATGGCTGTTTGTGGGTTGACCCAGGCTATGACGAGGGTTGACTTTCTACCATCTGGATGAACAATAGCAATATTGTTCCAGACTCGCCGCAGTTTTATTAAAAATGGATTTTTTCAGAAAACAGTAGTGGGAGTATGGTAGAACTGGAAGTGATTCCAGAACCACAAACGATTACTGAAGATTTGATAAGGAACCTAAAGATTCAATCTGGATTGACATTCCATTGGCCACTCCGCAGATACGGTGGATAACTTCAGGCACCCGAGAGGTACTACGGTAGCCTCAAGGACGGTGACAGGGAAGTTCTTGTTTACCCACAATTACCATTGCTGTTGTTCCAGGCTGCGAGACCCGGTGGGAGGATGAGTATAGCGTCGTTCTGAACTCGCTTTAGAAGTGTACGTATATATGACTCTGCCAGAGGGTTGTCGTAGTCAGTGGGAGCAACGGAAGCATTGGTGGACAGGTAGCTTTTGTCTATTTATAGACTAAAGCACATGTAGCGGAGATAGATCATCAATTTCTGATGTGACATTCATAGGCTTGACTTCATCAGAATAGGGGATGGATCTGTTGAGAAGGTAGTAGGGTGTGATGTCCTGATATTTGGATGACATACACAGAATAGGAAAAGAAACTCCTATACTACGATCGGTTATACTTTGGTCGTCACACAGTGGTTTCTCCACAAAGGAAATGGATTTTATATCAGACATACTGGTTACTAGATCTATGGTTTTAGATCTAGATTTGGGTGGTTCCCAATCTGGGTATTTAGACAGCATTCTAAGGGTATTTGGAATGGACGACTCCATGCACGGTAGTGTACCTGCAGAAGATGGAGTCACCCTCTCTAAAGGTGTCTTATAGACTAAAGCGGAGAGGGATGCGCATGATTGACAGATCACTTGCTCAGGCAATTGAGTCAATCGTGAGATGTCAAGTACCACACCAGATGTTGTTCTTGCACTACATGCAATAAGTTGACATTGATCCAATCCTGGAGAAACAATCGGAAGCAGTTTTAGGGCATAAGTGCGTGTCCTAGGGATGTGATAACGACAGCCTCGTTGAGGAGACAGTTATCATTCCAGGCTTCCAAGGTGACCTGGACGACAGGGAGGTTGTCAGAGTTATAGTTTTCCTTCTGATGAGGGGCAGTATTTTGGACAGGTGATCCAAGGCAATACTGAGGGAGGCATGGCGCAGGGTACTGATTAAGTTCAGTTGACGATACAGTCTAAGAAGTTTGGATTTGGAGTTCATTTATGAGCTATGTCCCATCAGACATCCAGACACATTCTAAGAAAGGTATTGCTCTTTTCGGGAGATGGCTTTCTCCGCGAACTTGAGATATAGAGAGACATAGAAAGAAACAACAAAGCGGATCCACTCACTGAGGCTATTCCTCGAACGCAATAGTTTCGCAAACGAGCTTTGTGAGACTGACTAGTAGAGGAGTTGGGTGTTCGGTATCACACGGGCTGTGAGTATGCGACATCGCAATAATTAGCCTTGAGTGCAAGTGGGAGATTGTTGGAGATAGTGCCCTCAGAGTCAATTATTAGGTCACAGGTACGTGATTGCAATGATTGATGGAGGACCTATCCCGGTAGGACAGTCTTACTCGAGATGATAGTATGCTATCTGGTTTACCTTTATCATCGTGTACTGTTTTAGGTGACCTGACAAGTTGCTATTACACGTTGATAGAGCCCCTAGGATTCTTGCTTGACCACCAGCAGTATGAGGGCGATCATATACGTGGGAGCTGGTAGTCTATAAGCATATCCTTAAAAGGTCCCTAGTCGTGAGAGTTTCGAGACAGGGCATCGATTCTCCAGAGTAGACTAGTGTATACAGTCGAGACCCCGACGAGGGGCGGTGGCCGGTCTCACAAGCCATTGGTGTCAGTTAGATCACCTAAGATGTATACAGGTGCTCATTGGGTTATGAGTACACCGGACAGGACTCGCCGGGAACATGCTAGTTGGTCATATACCAGACGTCAGATGGCAGTTCCCTGGTGACATGTGTACAGGTTAGTTCATCGACCTAGGGATCATCAGTTGTCTCGTGTGAGTTCCCACTGTACTTTGATTACTACCCTACTACGGCTCAAAGGAGTCGTGCAAACAGGTTTTAGTTGGGTGCAGTCCCGAGCCACATGGAGGCAGTGAGCGCATCTTCAGGGGTTCGTCTCTCCCGGTATTGGGGGTGAGGTCGCGCTGTGTCTAGGAGAGCCATTACATGAAGCCCTCGGCCGAGGCAAGGAGATTTACTGGTAGGTATTCCAGTAGTATCTCAGGGTGTTCTGGGCTACACTCCGACACGACTTGTACCGCTTTTGGGGGTCTGACTTTTACCAACCCCCTAGGCCCGCCATGCGATTCTCATAGACGAACGGACCGGACTGTACGGATATTGTCACTGACAGGCTCAGTAGGGTTGTCGGGCTGAGTTCGCTCACAGACGTCCCTTTTAGTCAATACCTGGTAGCCCGTTACGTATTGGCTTATATCTCTGACGTGCTAGTGGTTAAATCCACAACCAAGATGTTGACGAGTCTTTAGAGTCCCCCACATTCAGTTACTCAGCTTTCGGGCGAAAGATTGTAGAGGCCGTATGGAGATATGGCAAGGTCCGATCAGATACGTGCGGTATTGCACGGATCAGGATAGGACAGTTTGTACTACAGGCCGTATGAATATATGGCAGGGTTCGATCAGATACGTGCGGTATTGCACGGATCAGGATCGAACGGATATTACTAGCCGGCTTTGGTTTAAGCCGGATCCTAGTATAGTACAGTGTAGATTTTGCCTCATTGCATTTGTATTTCGGTCGGAATACAAATGCGGGTGTGTATGCACAGTATCGGGGTTTTCCTGTAATTTATTACGGGACCAGTTTTCTGGAGTTGCCAGTTTGCTTTCCGTTTCGGCCGATTTCCTTTGTATCGTTCATTGGCCGAAGATTGGTGGAGGAGGGCTTATTTGCATTGTTGCAAATAAACATTTGTGGAGGGGGTCTTTGCATATATTTGTATCATGATGGTGCACCATCCTTTGACTTTGCTTCATGATAGTGTCATGATGGCTTGACCTTTGTTGTGATGATGAGGTTGGTGGAGTATGGCTTTGTTGATAATCATTTCCTTTCATGATATCACTTTTGACCTCTCTCACTTGTATTATTGTGTGTGAACCTCCCTCATTCTTTTTTACACTACACACTCTCTCTCCCTCTTCATGTCATGGCCGGCCACATATGTGTGGGGGCTGTCCAAAATTTTGCAAGAGGGATTTACACTCATTTGGCTTGGCAAAAATCATATTAGCTCCTCCTCCAAAAGCTTGTATCAATATCTCCACCAATGGCAATTCCTACAACCCCAAATGAGACTTGCTCACTACACATTCTACAGCAAACCTTGGGCACGTCGACTAGCCAGCTTCGTGCCCGAGTTGCCTCGGCATTGAGGTGGGAGCCCGTAAAAGAAGTAGGCGATGTGGTGCACTTCCGGCGACGAGGTGGAGACCGGAGCTTCCGCAGGAGATCGGGACGACGACGAGAAGACCGGAGGACTCGGATCTGTCGGTATATCTCTCTTCCCATCTTGTAGTTAGCTAGGACTAATTAATGGTTCGATCCGGGTATTAGTGCGCGGCGGTTTGCCAGTTCATGAAAAATTAAAGTTTATCACCGCTTCCGCATTTGGCCGTCGGATTGACGGCCGGGGCACCGCCGTGCACTTACAGTTGTATCAGAGCCTCACCATTAACTTAGTCTAGCTTTGTTTAATGTGTTTTGCATTTCCGATCGACCAAAATTCCAAAATCTACATTTTTGTTCACATCAGTTTTCTGTTGAAAATTTTTGGTGTCGAAAATTTTTTCAGGTTACAGAAAAGTGATCTACTAGAAAAAATAAGAATTCTGTGAAAATTCGATGCAGCAACTCCACTGTAGGAGCGCGGAACCGCGGCTAAACACCCCCCTGGGCCGCGGTTCCGCCGCACTATTTTGGGTTCCCTGCACCAAATTTCTACAGTGTCTTTCTGGGATGATTTTAGGGGTTTTGGAATAATAACATTGGGCCCAGAATTTCTTGATCTGCTACAGTAATGCTTGGGGTCCACTTGTTAAAATTTGATTGATCGGATATTTTAAACACATTTTTCACAGTATTTACATTATATCTGCGACCGTGAATGTCACTTGATCGGTAAATCCTGTTTAACTGCTATAGCCCGGTTAGACGGATTTGCGAACGTGACTTTCACGTTGATGTTCTGTGTATTGCTGTGATGTTGCAGATTGGTCGTGGGGGATAGCCTGGATGCAATGCTAGTACAGTTTTGTTGTATTATGTACATTTGATATTGCGGGGCGAGCGTCCGACATGTGGACTGTCGTCGCTGCCTGTTTGTATTATTATTTTGGGGCACGGCCAGGTTGCGGTCGGTGTACCCGTTGTATGTATATTTTACTTTCTGTACTAGGATTACCCCGCGGAGGGGTGCACGGATAGCCGCATTCTAGAAGGAAACAAGCCCGCATCTCATGGCATTGAGACGGAGGGGGCTTCACTCTAGGATTGGCGGGCTATTCGCCGCACTCGTAGGGGGTACAGGTTGACCCAGGAGGGGTGCCCAAGTTACCGGATTCCGTGAAGTGCTGGGTGGTCCATTCACGGTGCTGAAGGGGGCTGCCTCGCTTCAGGTTTTGGCGGGTGACTTGCCGCGCCCGTAGGGGTCTAGGATTTCATTGCACAGGCTATCCACACGACCAGGGGAACGTCGGGTTTCAGCGGCTCTGTGAAACCCGGGGATCCCAGATATCTGTTTTATTCTGTGATGCTGTACATTTCTGTGATGTTGCATTTTATCACGCCTTGAGCGAAATATAATATATTGGTATATATATTAGTAGATGTTGTATATGTTTTACATCCGCGCTAGTCCAGTCCCCGCTCTGTCGTTAGTTAGCTAACCTAACGGGTAATGACGGGACCCAGTGGCGAATGCGGATGGCATATACGTACATCAGTATATTTTCGTTCTTTGTGGTGTGATCAATTGATGGGACTGCATTGATTCGGATCAATGCAAGTTAAAAACAAACCTAATCTGATGTTGTTGGAACACTTTTCAAAAAGTTGTTATTGCAAGGACGTTCACTTTTGTTTTGCACCGTGGTATTCAGTTGGAATATCCTGCTCCTCAGTCGACGAGGCAAGGGCCGAGATCCCTTCACCGGGAGTGACCCCTTGGACAGAAGTTTGCGTCAGGGCATTAACTTCACTATAGCCGATTGCTTTTACTTTGCACTGTGGTATTCAGTTGGAATATCCTGCACCTCATTCTACGGGGAAAGAGCCGAGATCCCTTCACCGGGAGTGACCTCTTTAGCGAAGGTTTTCGTCACTATATTTTTATAAAAAAAAGCTATCCGTTCCTTCGACGATATCAAGTTCATTACGTTAAAGGTTTTCGCCAGAAACCATTCGTAGCCCTCCGTCGTTTCATATGGGTAGTCAATAGTATTCAAGCTGTGTATGTTGGCCAAAGTCAAGGCACAGTGATTGGTAGCTATTGGGTATTCATATGCAGCATAGATAGATGCGTTGGTTTGGGACAGTCGTACTGCCATTTTGGCCAAAGTCAAGGGTATGTACGGGTGGGTTCAAATTAACCTGGAGAATGACGGGTAGAACTTGACATGTGACTTATGATATGTTGGCCAAAGTCAAGGTCATAAGAGCATGGGGCAGAAATCACATCGGGAGTTTCAAAAGAACTGAAACTTGCCAGATATACGCATACCTTCTGGAGTGTGATAGCGTGAGCGGATTCCGTCACGTTATCATGCGATGATAGTTGGATCCCGATTTCCACTGATGAGTTGGTATACTCCTCGGCTGATCCCGACTAATTCTTCTTTCAGGTTTGGAGGAGAATTTGAGGTACAGTGGGAGGTTTCCAGATTAGATAAATTGGTAACCATTCTGATCTAGGTTAGAGTGCACGCTGAGTGTTTCTTTTCTCTCTCTCTGACAGCGACCATTGACCCGACCCTAAGACTATGACTCAGTGACCAAATTAACCGAACCTTCTTAACACTGGCTTTTGGATTGTCAGAGTTGCAGACCTCATTGCCACTCCTACTTTTACCCTTTTCTCCAGAACACCCCGTATTACTACGAACGTCCATTTCCATTGGACAAAACCATCGTATGGTTATATACGAACTCGAAGGAATTCGAAGATGGTTTCAGGTTCTGGAGAAAACGGATAGGACTATTCAGTTGTCTTTTCCTTTTACCTTCTCTCAGATTGCGAGTACCCCTTAGATTAGGGGATAGTACACCTATTACGCAAATTGGATAGTCTTCTTCCAAACCATAGGCAGGTGCCGAACGGTAGGGAATGAAGAAAACCAATTAGCCTAACGATGGTGTGCAGAAGGTATTAAGTTAAGACAAAGTAAGGGATTAGTAAGAGGGCAAAGTAAATTGCGACTGCTATTCACGACCAAACCAAGTATTCCTTCGCCAATCCTAAATCACCTTTGTATTTCTCCAGGACACTCCGTATCACTACGAAGATCCACAGTTTATTTGGATACTCCATCGTATGGTTATATACGAACTCGAAAGGAACTTGTTCCAGTTCGGGGATGGATTCTGGTCCAGGAGAAATAAGAATAAGGTTTATTCGGTTGTCTTTTATCTTCACCTTCTCTCATTGCGAGTGCTCCTAGGATTAGGACAGTACACCCATTATGCTTATTGGATAGTCTTCTTCCAAACCATAGGCTGGTGCCGAACGGTAGGGAAGGAAGAAAACCATTTGGCCTAAAGGGGTTTACAGAAGGTAAAGACTAAAGACATATGAAGGGATTTGGAGAGGTGGCAAAGAATTACACGGTTATAGTTGTGAATCTGGATAATGGAAGAGGCATTACTAGGAATACCAGGATACCCCATCGAGACATTTCAATGTTTCAGTTTCACTATGTAATGTTAAAAGAAAACTGATTTCCCAATTAGTCCTTACTCCAGGGTATGTATTTACCAGGTACGATTCTCACATCTGTATGGTTTTACAGATGATGAGTGGGAGTAAGTTATTGGGAATTGGGTGATCATCCTCATTATATCGGGATTCGTTGTAATTGGTGATATTTGAGGAAATCACCTGGACTGTTTGCCGGTCGGCAAATATTTGGTTTTGAATATCCGCTGTTATGCACCAATTTCAAATTGATTTATCTGTACGTCTATTTTCATAGAGTGAGATATACCTTTTTGAAATTATGTCTACGACATTTACCTATATCAGTGGATGTTTAGGTAAGGAGCATTAAACAGCGGTGTAATTCTTCTTAACCATAAGTACAGTTTTCAACCTACGACACACAGTGAATGAGTTTTCAGACTTAAAGGACTTATACAGAGTATTGTATGTTGTCCAGGGTCCATCAGGACAGAGGGGTTGGTCCTCGTACTATATTCGGTTTACTTATGACTTCTCTGGTTTTTAGACACGTGTTTCGTGGAAACACAGGGTCCGAATTTGGAGAAGTTATAGGTATATGGATAAAGTAGAGAACCAGATGTTGCAAGTATCGGGATTCTTCAAGGTGATCGAAGATGTAGATACTTGTGTCCGGTATTCAGTTGATAGTAGTGATTAAGAGAACTTGCTTCTCTTTCAGGTTACTCATAATTGGAAGCATTCCTAAGTTCAGTAACGCTGATAGGCCTCCTTCCATTTAGTTGACATGCACTGGAGACAGCTGCATGATTTGAATCTGGTTCAATTAAATCAGTGCCTCTGGTTCTATATTGGATATAGAACAGTTCATATCTTAACGTTGTTAAGGTACGGGGAGTTGTCCGGGTTATGCTTAAAACCAGACTCTGGATAACTCAAGGCACGTTTCTGTAATGGCTGTTTGTGGGTTGACCCAGGCTATGACGAGGGTTGATTTTCTACCATCTGGAAGATCAATAGTGATATTGTTCTTAACTCGCCACAGTTTTAATAAAAATGGATTTTTTCAGAAAACAGTAGTGGGAGTATGGTAGAACTGGAAGTGATTCCAGAACCACAAACGATTACTGAAGATTTGATAGGAACCTAAAGATTCAATCTGGTTTGACATTCCATTGGCCACTCCGCAGATATGGTGGGTAACTTCAGGCACCCGAGAGGTACTCCGGTAGCCTCAAGGACGGTGACAGGGAAGTTCTTGTTTACCCACACTTGCCATTGCTGTTGTTCCAGGTTGCGAGACCCGGCGGGAGGATGAGTATAGCGTCGTTCTAAACTAGTTTTAGAAGTGTACGTGTATATGACTCGGCCAGAGGGTTGCCGTAGTCAGTGGGAGCAGCGGAAGCATTGGTGGACAGGTGGCTTATGTCTATTTATAGACTAAAGCAGATATAGCGGAGATAGATCATCAATTTCTGATGTGACAACCATAGGTTTGACTTCATCAGAATAGGGGATAGATCTGTTGAGAAGGTAGTAGGGTATGATGTCCTGATATTTGGATGACATACACAGAATAGGAAAAGAAACTCCTATACTACAATCGGTTATACTTTGGTCGTCACACAGTGGTTTCTCCACATGGGACTTGGACATTATATCAGACATACTGGTTACTAGATCTATGGTTTTAGATCTAGATTTGGGTGGTTTCCCAATCAGGGTACTTTGACGGCATTCTAAGAGTATTTAGAATGGACGACTCCTGGCACGGTAGTGTACCTGCAGGTGATGGAGTCACCCTCTCTAAAGCTGTCTTACAGACTAAAGGGGAGAGGGATGTGCATGATTGGCAGATCACTTGCTTAGGCAATTGAGTCAATCATGAGATGTCAAGTACCACACCAGATGTTGTTCTTGCATTAGATGCAATAAGTTGATATTAATCCAATCCTGGAGAAACAGTCGGAAGCAGTTTTAGAACATAAGTGGATGTTCTAGGGATATGATAACAACAGCCTCATTCAGGAGACAGTTATCATTCCAGGCTTCCAAGGTGACTTGGACGACAGGGAGGTTGTCAGAGTTATAGTTTTCCTTCTGATGAGGGGCAGTATTTTGGACAGGTGGTCCAAGGCAATACTGAGGGTGGCATGGCGCAGGATACTGATTAAGTTCAGTTGACGATACAGTCTAAGAAGTTTGGATTTGGAGTTCATTTATGAGCTAGGTCCCATCAGACATCCAGACACATTCTAAGACAGGTATTGCTCATTTCGGGAGATGGCTTTCTCCGCGAACTTGAGATATAGAGAGACATAGAAAGAAACATCAAGGCGGATCCACTCACTGAGGCTATTCCTCGAACGCAATAGTTTCGCAAACGAGCTTTGTGAGACTGACTAGTAGAAGAGTTGGGTGTTCGGTATCACACGGGCTGTGAGTATGCGACATCGCAATAATTAGCCTTGAGTGCAAGTGGGAGATTGTTGGAGATAGTGCCCTCAGAGTCAATTATTAGGTCATAGGTACGTGATTACAATGATTGATGGAGGACCTATCCCGGTAGGACAGTCTTACTCGAGATGATAGTATGCTATCTGGTTTACCTTTATCATCGTGTACTGCTTCAGGTGACCTTACAGGTCACTATTACACGGTGATAGAGCCCCTAGGATTCTTGCTTGACCACCAGCAGTATGAGGGCGATCATATACGTGGGAGCTGGTAGTCTATAAGCATATCCTTAAAAGGTCCCTAGTCGTGAGAGTTTCGAGACAGGGCATCGATTCTCCAGAGTAGACTAGTGTATACAGTCGAGACCCCGACGAGGGGCGGTGGCCGGTCTCATAAGCCATTGGTGTCAGTTAGATCACCTAAGATGTATACAGGTGCTCATTGGGTTATGAGTACACCGGACAGGACTCGCCGGGAACATGCTAGTTGGTCATATACCAGACGTCAGATGGCAGTTCCCTGGTGACATGTGTACAGGTTAGTTCATCGACCTGGGGATCGTCATTTGTTTCGTGTGAGTTCCCACTGTACTTTGATTACTACCCTACCACGGCTCAAAGGAGTCGTGCAAACAGGTTTTAGTTGGGTGCAGTCCCGAGCCACATGGAGGCAGTGAGCGCATCTTCAGGGGTTCGTCTCTCCCGGTATTGGGGGTGAGGTCGCGCTGTGTCTAGGAGAGCCATTACACGAAGCTCTCGGCCGAGGCAAGGAGATTTACTGGTAGGTATTCCAGTAGTATCTCAGGGTGTTCTGGGCTACACTCCGACACGACTTGTACCGCTTTTGGGGGTCTGACTTTTACCAACCCCCTAGGCCCGCCATGCGATTCTCATAGACGAACGGACCGGACTGTACGGATATAGTCACTGACAGGCTCAGTAGGGTTGTCGGGCTGAGTTCGCTCACAGACGTCCCTTTTAGTCAATACCTGGTAGCCCGTTACGTATTGGCTTATACCTCTGACGTGCTAGTGGTTAAATCCACAACCAAGGTGTTGACGAGTCTTTAGAGTCCCCCACATTCAGTTACTCAGCTTTCGGGCGAAAGGTTGTAGAGGCCGTATGGAGATATGGCAAGGTCCGATCAGATACGTGCGGTATTGCACGGATCAGGATAGGACAGTTTGTACTACAGGCCGTATGAATATATGGCAGGGTTCGATCAGATACGTGCGGTATTGCACGGATCAGGATCGAACGGATATTACTAGCCGGCTTTGGTTTAAGCCGGATCCTAGTATAGTACAGTGTAGATTTTGTCTCATTGCATTTGTATTTCGGTCGGAATACAAATGCGGGTGTGTATGCACAGTATCGGGGTTTTCCTGTAATTTATTACGCGACCAGTTTTCTGGAGTTGCCAGTTTGCTTTCCGTTTCGGCCGATTTCCTTTGTATCGTTCATTGGCCGAAGATTGGTGGAGGAGGGCTTATTTGCATTGTTGCAAATAAACATTTGTGGAGGGGGTCTTTGCATATATTTGTATCATGATGGTGCACCATCCTTTGACTTTGCTTCATGATAGTGTCATGATGGCTTGACCTTTGTTGTGATGATGAGGTTGGTGGAGTATGGCTTTGTTGATAATCATTTCCTTTCATGATATCACTTTTGACCTCTCTCACTTGTATTATTGTCTGTGAACCTCCCTCATTCTTTTTTACACTACACACTCTCTCTCCCTCTTCATGTCATGGCCGGCCACATATGTGTGGGGGCTGTCCAAAATTTTGCAAGAGGGATTTATACTCATTTGGCTTGGCAAAAATCATATTAGCTCCTCCTCCAAAAGCTTGTATCAATATCTCCACCAATGGCAATTCCTACAACCCCAAATGAGACTTGCTCACTACACATTCTACAGCAAACCTTGGGCACGTCGACTAGCCAGCTTCGTGCCCGAGTTGCCTCGGCATTGAGGTGGGAGCCCGTAAAAGAAGTAGGAGATGTGGTGCACTTCCGGCGACGAGGTGGAGACCGGAGCTTCCGCAGGAGATCGGGACGACGACGAGAAGACCGGAGGACTCGGATCTGTCGGTATATCTCTCTTCCCATCTTGTAGTTAGCTAGGACTAATTAATGGTTCGATCCGGGTATTAGTGCGCGGCGGTTTGCCAGTTCATGAAAAATTAAAGTTTATCACCGCTTCCGCATTTGGCCGTCGGATTGACGGCCGGGGCGCCGCCGTGCACTTACACCTTGCCAGTTTGTTCTTTCGACGCGCGGATATTATTTGACCTAGGTTCCACACATTCGTACGTCTTTACACACTTTGCACCGATGTTGGGCCGTGAGTCATCGTCGTTAGATCATCCGCTTGTTGTTAGTACTCCGGTAGGCGAGTCGTTTGTCGCTCGTTTTGTTTTTCGATTGTGTTCCGTTCGTATCGGGGAGAGGGATTCATCGGTTGATTTGATTCTCCTCGATATGTTGGACTTTGATGTGCTTCTGGGCATGGATTGGCTAGCCACTTGTTATGCTTCGGTAGACTGCCGTGAGAAGGCAGTCAGATTTAGCTTTCCGGGAGAGCCAGTCCTTGTTATTCAGGGAGACTGCAGTGTCACCCTTCCCAGCTTAATTTCGTCTCTTCGCGCTGGTCAGCTCTTGCGGAAGGGATGTCAGGGATTCTTAGCGTTTATTTGTGATACTCGAGCTGCAGAGGTTCCATTGGACCGGGTCCCGATTGTTTGCGAGTTCCCTGATATTTTCCCTGATGAGCTACCTGGGCTACCGCCTGAGCACGATGTTGAGTTCTACATTGATTTGATTCCAGGCTCAGGGCCTATTTCTATACCGCCTTATCGGATGGCCCCGGCAGAGCTTCGAGAGCTGAAGGATCAGTTGAAGGATTTGTTAGATAAGGGGCTTATTCGACCTAGTGTTTCTCCGTGGGGTGCTCCGGTCCTGTTTGTCAAGAAGAAGGATGGAAGTTTGCGCTTATGTATCGACTACCGCCAGCTGAACAAGGTTACCGTGCGGAACAGATATCCGTTGCCGCGCATTGATGATCTGTTCGACCAGCTTCAGGGTGCGGGGTATTTTTCGAGGATCGACTTGCTATCAGGATACCATCAGCTGCGAGTTCGACAGGAGGATATACCGAGGACAGCTTTCCGCTTGCGCTACGGCCACTACGAGTTTTTGGTGATGTCGTTCGGACTCACCAACGCCCCAGCAGCATTCATGGATTTGATGAACCGTACATTCAGGCCGTATCTTGACTTGTTCATCATCGTGTTTATCGACGATATCTTGGTGTACTCCCGGAGCAGAGAGGAGCACGAGCAGCACTTGCGGATTACGTTACAGACTCTGAAGGAGCACCAGCTGTTCGCAAAGTTCTCCAAGTGTGCATTCTGGCTGGACAGCGTCGGATTCTTGGGTCACGTGGTTACGAGAGACGGCATTTGTGTGGACCCGAAGAAGATTGAGGCTGTTCAGCAGTGGCCCCGACCTACATCGGTTACTGAGATCCGTAGTTTTCTAGGCCTGGCAGGCTACTACAGGTGTTTTGTTCAGGACTTCTCCCGTATAGCTGCACCTTTGACCGGTTTGACCCGGAAGGGAGTTCCTTTCGTTTGGACAGAGGAGTGCGAGCGCAGTTTTCAGCAGCTACGGACATGTTTGACTATGGCGCCGGTATTATCTTTGCCTTCAGGATCAGGAAGATTCGTGGTTTATTATGACGCTTCACGGGTGGGGCTAGGGTGCGTATTGATGCAGCATGGCCGGGTGATCGCATATGCTTCTCGGCAGTTGAAGATGCATGAACAGAACTAGCCTACTCATGATTTGGAGATGGCTGCAGTGGTCTTTGCACTGAAAATTTGGCGACATTACCTATACGGTGAGTCGTGTCAGATATTCACTGATCACAAGAGCTTAAAGTACATATTTCAGCAGCGAGACCTGAACCTCAGACAGCGTCGTTGGATGGAGTTGGTGAAAGACTACGACTGCGAGATCTTATATCACCCAGGCAAGGCGAATGTGGTGGCAGATGCGTTGAGTAGGAGGCCCGGGGGTAGTCTATCGTGTTTGCGCGCAGTGCAGAGGCAGTCGTCAGCAGATTGGCAGATGTTATGCGACAGCCGAGTTGAGTTCGAGTTCACTCAGACAGGGGGACAGCTCGCGCATGTTCGTGCACGCCCACAGTTGCTTGACCGTATATATGAGGCACAGCGCAGTGAAGACCGTTGCTCGGAGATTATGGCACAGATGGGACAGGGCAGATTTTCCGAGTTCGTGATTGACGATCAGGGGATTTTACGCTATGGATCTAGACTGTGCGTGTAAGTGCACGGCGGCGCCCCGGCCGTCAATCTGACGGCCAAATGCGGAAGCGGTGATAAACTTAAATTTTACTTGAACTGGCAAACCGCCGCGCACTAATACCCGGATCGAACCATTAACTAGTCCTAGCTAACTATAAGATGGGAAAGAGATATACCGACGATCCAAGTCCTCCGGTCTTCTCGTCATCGTCCCGATCTCCTGCGGAAGCTCCGGTCTCCACCTCGACGCCGGAAGTGCACCACATCGCCTACCTCGTTTACGGGCTCCCACCTCAATGCCGAGGCAACTCGGGCACGAAGCTGGCTAGTCGACGTGCCCAAGATTTACTGTAGAATGTGTAGTGAGCTATTGTCTCTATTGGGGTTGAAAGAGTTGCCATTGGTGGAGGGATTGAACTTGGAGCTTTTAAGATTGATCTTGTGGGATTTTTGCAACATGAAATGAAGCAAAATCCCACCTCCTAAATTTGGACAGCCCATGACCAATATGGCCGGCCATGCAAGGTGAATGGAGAGAATGAGAGAGAGTGAGCCAAGGAATGAGTGGTGCAACCATAACAATAATGCAAAAGGGAATCATGAAAGAACATGATAACAAAATACATCCACACTCAATCACCAACCATCATCAAACATGATGACTCAAAAGTCATGCCATCATGAAGATACAAGTCAAGCAAGGACAAAGGATGGCACCCATCATGAAAACCATCATGATACAAATATATGCAAGGAACACCCTCCACTAATGCCTATTTGCAACAATGCAAATAAACCCTCCTCCACCAAACTTCGGCCAATGAACGATACAAAGGAAATTGGCCGAAATGGAAAACAAACTGGCAACTCCAGAAAACTGGTCCCGTAATAAATTACAGGAAAACCCCGATACTGTGCATACACACCCGCATTTGTATTCCGACCGAAATACAAATGCAATGAGACAAAATCTACACTGTACTATACTAGGATCCGGCTTAAACCAAAACCGGCTAGTAATATCTGTTCGATCCTGATCCGTGCAATACGGCACGTATCTGATCGAACCCTGCCATATAACCATACGGCCTCTAGTACAAACTGTCCGATCCTGATCCGTGCAATACCGCATGTATCTGATCAGACCCTGCCATATCTCCATACGGCCTCTACAGCTTTTCGCCCGAAAGCTTGAGTAACTGAATGTGGGGGACTCTAAAGACTCATCAACACCTTGGTTGTGGATTTAACCACTAGCACGTTAGAGGTATAAGCCAATACATAACGGGCTACCAGGTATTGACTAAAAGGGACGTCCGTGAGCGAACTCAACCTGACACCCTACTGAGCCTGTCAGTGACAATATCCGTACAGTCCGGTCCGTTCGTCTATGAGCATCGCATGGCGGGCCTAGGGGGTTGGTAAAAGTCAGACCCCCAAAAGCGGTACAAGTCGTGTCGGAGTGTAGCCCAGAACACCTGAGATACTACTGGAATACCTACCAGTAAATCTCCTTGCCTCGGCCGAGGGCTTTGTGTAATGGCTCTCCTAGACACAGCACGACCTCACCCCCAATACCGGGAGAGACGAACCCCTGAAGATACGCTCACTGCCTCCATGTGGCTCGGGACTGTACCCAACTAAAACCTGTTTGCACGACTCCTTTGAGCCGTGGTAGGGTAGTAATCAAAGTACAGTGGGAACTCATACGAGACAAATGACGATCCCCAGGTCGATGAACTAACCTGCACACATGTCACCAGGGAACTGCCATCTGACGTCTGGTATATGACCAACTAGCATGTTCCCGGCGAGTCCTGTCCGGTGTACTCATAACCCAATGAGCACCTGTATACATCTTAGGTGAACCAACTGACACCAGTAGCTTGTGAGACCGGCCACCGCCCCTCGTCGGGGTCTCGACTGTATACACTAGTCTACTCTGGAGAATCGATGCCCTGTCTCGAAACTCACACGACTAGGGACCTTTTAAGGATTTGCTTATAGACTACCAGCTCCCACTTATATGATCGCCCTCATACTGCTGGTGGTCAAGCAAGAATCCTAGGGGCTCTATCAACGTGTAATAGCGACTTGTAAGGTCACCTAAAACAGTACACGATGATAAAGATGAACCAGATAGCATACTATCATCTCGAGTAAGACTGTCCTACCGGGATAGGTCCTCCTTCAACCATTGCAATCACGTACCTGTGACCCAATAATTGACTCTGAGGGCACTATCTCCAACAATCTCCCACTTGCACTCAAGGCTAATTATTGCGATGTCGCATACTCACAGCCCGTGTGATACCGAACACCCAACTCCTCTACTAGTCAGTCTCACAAAGCCTGTTTGCGAAACTATCGCGTTCGAGGAATAGCCTCAGTGAGTGGATCCGCTTCGATATTTCTTTCTATGTCTCTCTATATCTCAAGTTCGCAGAGAAAACCCATCTCCCGAAATGAGCAATACCTGTCTTAGAATGTGTCTGGATGTCTGATGGGACGTAGCTCATAAATGAACTCCAAATCCAAACTTCTTAGACTGTATCGTCAACTGAACTTAATCAGTATCCTGCGCCATGCCACCCTCAGTATTGCTCTGGACCACCTGTCCAAAATACTGCCCCTCATCAGAAGGAAAAATTAAAACTCTGACAACCTCCTTGTCGTCCACGTCACCTTGGAAGCCTGGAATGATAACTGTTTCCCGAATGAGGCTGTCGTTATCATATCCCTAGAACATCCACTTATGTTCTAAAACTGCTTCCGACCGTTTCTCCAGGATTGGATTAATGTCAACTTATTGCATCTAGTGCAAGAACAACATCTGGTGTGGTACTTGACATCTCATGATTAACTCAATTTCCTGAGCAAGTGATCTGCCAATCATGCACATCCCTCTCCCCTTTAGTCTGTAAGACAGCTTTAGAGAGGGTGACTCCATCACCTGCAGGTACACTACCGTGCCAGGAGTCGTCCATTCTAAATACTCTTAGAATGCCGTCAAAGTACCCTGATTGGGAAACCACCCAAATCTAGATCTAAAACCATAGATCTAGTAACCAGAATGTCTGATATAATGTCCAAGTCCCATGTGGAGAAACCACTGTGTGACGACCAAAGTATAACCGATCGTAGTATAGGAGTTTCTTTTCCTACTCTGTGTATGTCATCCAAATACCAGGATATCACACCCTACTACCTTTTCAACAGATCCATCCCCTATTCTGATGAAGTCAAACCTATGACTGTCACGTCAGAAATAGATGATCTATCTCCGCTACTGGTGCTTCAGTCTATAAATAGACATAAGCTACCTGTCCACCAATGCTTCCGCTGCTCCCACTGACTACGACAACCCTCTGGCAGAGTCATATACACGTACACTTCTAAAGCTAGTTTAGAACGACGCTATACTCATCCTCCCGCCGGGTCTCGCAACCTGGAACAACAGCAATGGCAATTTTGGGTAAACAAGAACTTCCCTGTCACCGTCCTTGAGGCTACCGTAGTACCTCTCGGGTGTCTGAAGTTACCCACCTTATCTGCGGAGTGGCCAATGGAATGTCAAACCAGATTGAATCTTTAGGTTCCTTATCAAATCTTCAGTAATCATTTGTGGTTCTGGAATCACTTCCAGTTCTACCATACTCCCACTACTGTTTTCTGAAAAAATCCATTTTTATTAAAACTATGGCGAGTCTAGAACAATATTGCTATTGTTCATCCAGATGGTAGAAAATCAGCCCGCGTCATAGCCTGGGTCAACCCACAAACAGCCATTACAGAAACGTGCCTTGAGTTGTCCAGTGTCTGGTTTTAATCATAAGCCGGACAACTCCCCGTACCTTAACATCGTTAAGATACGAACTGTTCTATATCCAATATAGGACCAGAGGCACTGATTTAATTGAACCAGATTCAAATCATGCAGCTGTCTCCAGTGCATGTCAACTAAATGGAAGGAGGCCGATCAGCGTTACTCAACTTAGGAATGCTTCCAATTATGAGTAACCTGAAAGAGAAGCAATCTCTCTTAATCACTACTATCAACTGAATACCATATACAAGTATCTACATCTTCGATCACTTTGAAGAATCCCGATACTTGCTACACCTGGTTCTCTACTCTATTCAAATACCTATAACTTCTCAACATTCAGACCCTGTGTTTCCGCGAAACACCTGTCTAAAAACTAGAGAAGTCATAAGTAAACCGAATATAGTGCGAGGACCAACCCCTCTGTCCTGATGGACCCTGGACAACATACAATACTCTGTATAAGTCCCTTGAGTCTGATAACTCATTCACTGTGTGTCGTAAGTTGAAAACTGTACTTATGGTTAAGAAGAATTACACCGCTGTTTTAATGCTCCTTACCTAACCATCCACTGATATAGGTAAATGTCGTAGACATAATTTCAGAAAGGTATATCTCACTCTACGAAAATAGACGTACAGATATATCAATTTGAAATTGGTGCATAAAAGCGGATATTCAAAACCAAATATTTGCCGACTGGCAAACAACCCAGGTGACTTCCTCAAATATCACCGATTACAACGAATCCCGATATAATGAGGATGATCATCCAATTCCCAATAACTTACTCCCACTCATCATCTGTAAAACCATACAGATGTGAGAACCATACTTGGTAAATACATACCCTGGAGTAAGTATCTAATCGGGAAATCAGTTTTCTTTTAACACTACACAGTGAAGCTGAAACATTGAAATGTTTCGATGGGGTATTCCGGTATTTCTAGTAATGCCTCTTCCATATTCACGACTGTAACCGTATAATTCTTTGCCACCTCTCCAAATCCCTTTATTATGTCTTTAGTCATTACCTTCTGCACACCCCTTTAGGCCAATTGGTTTTCTTCCTTCCCTACCGTTCGGCACCAGCCTATGGTTTGGAAGAAGACTATCCAATAAGCATAATGGGTGTACTGTCCTAATCCTAGGAGCACTCGCAATGCGAGAGAAGGTGAAGATAAAAGACAACTGAATAAACCTTATTCCTATTTCTCCTAGACCAGAATCCATCCCCGAACTGGAACAAGTTCCTTTCGAGTTCGTATATAACCATACGATGGAGTATCCAATAAACTGTGGATCTTCGTAGTGATACGGAGTGTCCTAGAGAAATACAAAGGTGATTTAGGATTGGCGAAGGAATACTTGGTTTGGTCGTGAATATCAGTTGCAATTTACTTTGCCCTCTTACTAATCCCTTGCTTTGTCTTTACATAATACCTTCTGTACACCATCGTTAGGCTAATTGGTTTTCTTCATTCCCTACCGTTCGGCACCAGCCTAAGGTTTGGAAGAAGACTATCCAATTTGCGTAATAGGTGTACTATCTCCTAAACCAAGAAGTACTCGCAACCTGAGAGAAGGTAAAAGGAAAAGACAACTGAATAGTCCTATTCGTTTCCTCCAGAACCGGAAACCATCCTCGAATAAATTCCTTCGAGTTCGTATCTTACCATACGATGGTTTTGTCCAATGGAAGTGGACGTTCGTAGTAATACGGGGTGTCCTGGAGAAAAGGGTAAAAGTAGGAGTGGCAATGAGGTTCGCAACTCTGACAATCCAAAAGCCTGTGTTTAAGAAGGTTCGGTTAACTTGGTCACTGAGTCATAGTCTTAGGGTCGGGTCAATGGTCGCTGCCGAAGAGAGAGAGAAAAGAAACACTCAGCGTGCACTCTAACCTAGATCAGAATGGTTACCAATTTATCTAATCTGGAATCCTCCCACTGTACCTCAAATTCTCCTCCAAACCTGAAAGAAGAATTAGTCGGGGTCACCCGAGGAGTAAACTAACTCATCAGTGGGAATCGGGATCCAACTCTCATCGCATGACAACGTGACGGAATCCGCTCACGGTGTCACACTCCAGAAGGTATGCGCATATCTGGCAAGTTTCAGTTCTTTTGAAACTCCCGATGTGATTTCTGCCCCATGCTCTTATGACCTTGACGAAGGCCAACAAATCATAAGTCACATGTCAAGTTCTACCCGTCATTCTCCAGGTTGATTTGAACCCACCCGCACAAGCCCTTGACGAAGGCCAACAAGGCTATACGACTGTCCCAAACCAAGCATCTATCTATGCTGCAGAAAGGCAACAAGCAGCTACCATACACTATGCCTTGACGAAGGCCAACAAACATAGCATGAATACTACGTGCTACCCGTCTGAAACGACGGAGGGCTACGAATGGTTTCTGGCGAAAACCTTTAACGTAGTGAACTTGATATCGTTGAAGGAACTGATAGCTTTTAAAAATATAGTGACGAAAACCTTCGCTAAAGAGGTCACTCCCGGTGAAGGGATCTCGGCTCTTTCCCCGTAGAATGGGGTGCAGGATATTCCAACTGAATACCACAGTGCAAAGCAAAAGTAATCGGCTATAGTGAAGTTATTGCCCTGACGCAAACTTTTTGTCCAAGGGGTCACTCCCGGTGAAGGGATCTCGGCCCTTGCCTCGTCGACTGAGGAGCAGGATATTCCATCTGAATATCACGATGCAAAACAAAAGTGAACGTCCTTGCAATAACAGCTTTTTGAAAAGTGTTCCAACAACATCAGATTAGGTTTGTTTTTAACTTGCATTGATCCGAATCAACGCAGTCCCATCAATTGATCACACCACAAAGAACGAAAATATACTGATGTACGTATATGCCATCCGCATTCGCCACTGGGTCCCGTCATTACCCGTTAGGTTAGCTAACTAACGACAGAGCGGGGACTGGACTAGCGCGGATGCAAAACATATACAACATCTACTAATATATATACCAATATATTATATTCGCTCAAGGCGTGAATAAAATGCAACATCACAGAAAATGTACAGCATCACAGAAACAATACAGATATCTGGGATCCCCGGGTTTGACAGAGCCACTACTGAAACCCGACGTTCCCCTGGTCGTGTGGATAGCCTGTGCAATGAAAACCTAGACCCCTACGGGTGCGGCAAGTTACCCGCCAAAACCTGAAGCGAGGCAGCCCCCTTCAGCAACGTGAATGGACCACCCGGCACTTCACGGAATCCGGTAACTTGGGCACCCCTCCTGGGTCAACCTGTACCCCCTACGAGTGCGGCGAATAGCCCGTCAATTCTAGAGTAAAGCCCCCTCCGTCTCAATGCCATGAGATGCGGGCTTGTTGCCCTCTAGAACCCGGCTGTCCGTGCACCCCTCCGCGGGGCAATCCTAGTACAGAAAGTAAAATATACATACAACGGGTACATCGACCGTAACCTGGCCGTGCCCCAAAATAATAATACAATCAGGCAGTGACGGCAGTCCACATGTCGGACGCTCGCCCCGCAATATGAAATGTACATAATACAACAGAACTGTACTAGCATTGCATCCAGGCTATCCCCCACGACCGATCCGCAACATCACAGCAAAAACAGAACATCAACGTGAAAGTCACGTTCGCAAATCCGTCTAACCGGGCTATTGCAGTTAGACTGGATTTACCGATCAAGTGACATTCACGGTCGCAGATATAATGTAAATACTGTGAAATAATGTGTTTAAAATATCTGATCGATCAAACTTTAACAAGTGGGCCCCCAAGTACTACTGTAGCACATCAAGAAATTCTGGGCCCAAAATTAATATTCCAAAACCCATATTTTAAGCCCACAAAGACACTGTAGAAATTTGGTGCAGGGATCTCCACAGTGCGCGGCGGAAACGCGGCCCAAAGGAGGTTTTGGCCGCGGTTCCGCGCCTCCACTGTCGATTCACCCTGTCGAATTTCTACAGTAGCCTAGTGGTCTCCAGTACTTCAATTTTATACAACCTGAAAAATTTTTGGAGACCAAAAAATTTCAACAGAAAACTGTCGCTTTGAAAAATGTAGATTTTGGAATTTTGGTCGATCGGAAATGCAAAACACATTAAACCAAGCTAGACTAAGTTAATGGCGAGGCTCTGATACCAATGTAAGTGCACGGCGGCGCCCCGGCCGTCAATCTGACGGCCAAATGCGGAAGCGGTGATAAACTTAAATTTTACTTGAACTGGCAAACCGCCGCGCACTAATACCCGGATCGAACCATTAACTAGTCCTAGCTAACTATAAGATGGGAAAGAGATATACCGACGATCCAAGTCCTCCGGTCTTCTCGTCATCGTCCCGATCTCCTGCGGAAGCTCCGGTCTCCACCTCGACGCCGGAAGTGCACCACATCGCCTACCTCGTTTACGGGCTCCCACCTCAATGCCGAGGCAACTCGGGCACGAAGCTGGCTAATCGACGTGCCCAAGATTTACTGTAGAATGTGTAGTGAGCTATTGTCTCTATTGGGGTTGAAAGAGTTGCCATTGGTGGAGGGATTGAACTTGGAGCTTTTGAGATTGATCTTGTGGGATTTTTGCAACATGAAATGAAGCAAAATCCCACCTCCTAAATTTGGACAGCCCATGACCAATATGGCCAGTCATGCAAGGTGAATGGAGAGAATGAGAGAGAGTGAGCCAAGGAATGAGTGGTGCAACCATAACAATAATGCAAAAGGGAATCATGAAAGAACATGATAACAAAATACATCCACACTCAATCACCAACCATCATCAAACATGATGACTCAAAAGTCATGCCATCATGAAGATACAAGTCAAGCAAGGACAAAGGATGGCACCCATCATGAAAACCATCATGATACAAATATATGCAAGGAACACCCTCCACTAATGCCTATTTGCAACAATGCAAATAAACCCTCCTCCACCAAACTTCGGCCAATGAACGATACAAAGGAAATTGGCCGAAATGGAAAACAAACTGGCAACTCCAGAAAACTGGTCCCGTAATAAATTACAGGAAAACCCCGATACTGTGCATACACACCCGCATTTGTATTCCGACCGAAATACAAATGCAATGAGACAAAATCTACACTGTACTATACTAGGATCCGGCTTAAACCAAAACCGGCTAGTAATATCTGTTCGATCCTGATCCGTGCAATACGGCACGTATCTGATCGAACCCTGCCATATAACCATACGGCCTCTAGTACAAACTGTCCGATCCTGATCCGTGCAATACCGCATGTATCTGATCAGACCCTGCCATATCTCCATACGGCCTCTACAGCTTTTCGCCCGAAAGCTTGAGTAACTGAATGTGGGGGACTCTAAAGACTCATCAACACCTTGGTTGTGGATTTAACCACTAGCACGTTAGAGGTATAAGCCAATACATAACGGGCTACCAGGTATTGACTAAAAGGGACGTCCGTGAGCGAACTCAACCTGACACCCTACTGAGCCTGTCAGTGACAATATCCGTACAGTCCGGTCCGTTCGTCTATGAGCATCGCATGGCGGGCCTAGGGGGTTGGTAAAAGTCAGACCCCCAAAAGCGGTACAAGTCGTGTCGGAGTGTAGCCCAGAACACCTGAGATACTACTGGAATACCTACCAGTAAATCTCCTTGCTTCGGCCGAGGGCTTTGTGTAATGGCTCTCCTAGACACAGCACGACCTCACCCCCAATACCGGGAGAGACGAACCCCTGAAGATACGCTCACTGCCTCCATGTGGCTCGGGACTGTACCCAACTAAAACCTGTTTGCACGACTCCTTTGAGCCGTGGTAGGATAGTAATCAAAGTACAGTGGGAACTCACACGAGACAAATGACGATCCCCAGGTCGATGAACTAACCTGCACACATGTCACCAGGGAACTGCCATCTGACGTCTGGTATATGACCAACTAGCATGTTCCCGGTGAGTCCTGTCCGATGTACTCATAACCCAATGAGCACCTGTATACATCTTAGGTGAACCAATTGACACCAGTGGCTTGTGAGACCGGCCACCGCCCCTCGTCGGGGTCTCGACTGTATACACTAGTCTACTCTGGAGAATCGATGCCCTGTCTCGAAACTCACACGACTAGGGACCTTTTAAGGATTTGCTTATAGACTACCAGCTCCCACTTATATGATCGCCCTCATACTGCTGGTGGTCAAGCAAGAATCCTAGGGGCTCTATCAACGTGTAATAGCGACTTGTAAGGTCACCTAAAACAGTACACGATGATAAAGATGAACCAGATAGCATACTATCATCTCGAGTAAGACTGTCCTACCGGGATAGGTCCTCCTTCAACCATTGCAATCACGTACCTGTGACCCAATAATTGACTCTGAGGGCACTATCTCCAACAGTGCGTACCAGATGCTGATGGATTGCGGCGCGACATTCTTGAGGAGGCACACCGATCAGTGTATAGTGTCCACCCCGGTTCCACCAAGATGTACCATGATATGAGAAAGACCTACTGGTGGGACGGGATGAAGAGGGACATTGCGGAGTTTGTATCGAGATGCCTGACTTGTCAGCAAGTCAAGGCCGAGCACCAGAGGCCCGCAGGAGAGCTACAGCCGTTACCCATTCCAGAGTGGAAATGGGAGCAGATTTCGATGGACTTCGTTGTGGGTCTACCCAGGACCAGTCGAGGGTACGACTCCATCTGGGTGATCGTGGATAGATTGACGAAAGCGGCTCACTTCCTACCAGTGAAGACCACTTTCAGCTTCGCTCAGTATGCCCAGCTTTACATCGACGAGATCGTGCGGTTGCATGGCGTACCGACTTGTATCGTGTCAGATCGAGGCACCCAGTTCACCAGCCGACTTTGGCAGAGACTTCAGGAGGCTTTGGGCACTCGTTTGAGCTTCAGCACAGCGTTTCATCCGCAGACCGACGGCCAGTCAGAGCGAACTATTCAGACTCTCGAGGACATGCTCAGAGAGTGCGTTTTAGACTTCGGCGGTAGCTGGGATCGTCATTTACCGTTAGTGGAGTTCTCCTACAACAACAGCTTCCAGGATACTATTCAGATGGCACCTTTCGAGGCATTGTATGGGAGGAGATGCAGATCGCCCGTCTGTTGGACAGAGCTCAGCGAGAGCAGTATTTTGGGGCCGCAGCTTGTTGAGGAGACGACAGCGAAGATACAGCTGATCCGAGACCGGATGAGAGCGGCTCCGAGCAGGCAGAAATCGTATGCAGACAGGCACCGTCGCAGATTAGAGTACGCAGTTGGCGACCATGTTTTTCTGAGGGTCTCTCCGATGAAGGGCGTGATGCGTTTTGGGCGAAAGGGGAAGCTTAGCCCTAGATTCGTAGGTCCCTTCGAAATCCTCGAGCGTGTCGGCGCTGTTGCGTATCGTTTGGCCCTTCCACCCAGCTTTCCCGATGTTCACCCCGTCTTCCATGTTTCGATGCTCCGCAAGTACCTCCACGACCCTTCGCATGCGATTCAGCACCCGACAGTCCAGCTAGAGCGCGACCTTTCTTTTGCAGAGCAGCCGGTGGCCATCCTGGATCGGCAGGTGAAGAAGTTGAGATCGAAGATTATACCAACCGTCAAGGTCCTTTGGCGTAGCCCGAGCAGCGAGGAGGTTACCTGGGAGACCGAGGGCGAGATGCGGAAGAAATTCCCTCATCTCTTTGAAGGTACGCGTAGTTATATTTTTAAATTCGGGGACCGAATTTCCTTAAAGGGGGAAGATTGTAGCGCCTTGAAAATTCGTTTTGGTGTTTTCCTGAAAATCGGTGAAAATTCGGTATTTTTCCGAAAACCGTCTTTCTCGTTATTTTGCAGTTTAGGACTAATTATACCTAAAATGGATAGGTAATTGCTTGTTTTTAGTAGCTAATGAGTTACTTATGAAATTTTGGTCATTTAAAATTTTTTCCCTATTTTTCAATTTTTTAATATTATTTTAAGCCGGTAAGAAAATACATTAAATTAGAGATAAATACAAATTTAAATGGGCTAAAATTAAGCTTTAAAATCATGTTAATTAAAATCTAGTTGTAACATAAATTTTTAGTAATTTATTTTAAGTTTTAACTAATTTTTATTATGGAAAACGAAATTTATTGAATTTAAGCTTAAACTTGCAATTTTGGACTTGTAGGGGGTCTTTTTGCAAAAAAAATTTTGTGCGCTCTCACACACACATCCTCACATCTCCTTGGCTGTCCCAAACTACAGAAAATTCCCCCTCTCTCTTTTGTTTTAAAATTCTTTTGTTAGGGATGATTTGAGTTGAATGTGTATGTTTAAAATATTGTATGTTGAAGGTATGGTGCATTGACTTTGAGGGGAGTTGACCAAGACTTTTTTCCCACACCCACACCATCCCCTCTCCCTCATTTTCTGGCCGAATTCCAGCAGCCCCCCCTTCATCTCCTTGTTCTTTTCATTTTCTTCAAAAATTCATTAAGTTGCTTCAAAAATTCCAAATTTAAACCTCACAAAATAACCCCATTCTTCATTCCCTTTCTCTTTAACCTCTCTTGCTTGGAATCATGGTGCTATGAGGCCATCATTGAGGCAAATTCTTCTTGCTAGATCTATAAAAATTTGAGGTATAATTTCTACTCTTTTAAGTTAATATGGTTAGAATTCTTTAATCTAGTTGTTTAGTGTTAATTTAGTGCTATTTTCATTCTAGTGTTGTTTAAAGTTAATGGTTGAGTTAACTAGGGTTTCTTGAAACCATTATTTAGTTAATTAAAGCTAATTAGCTATCTAGTTGTTTGCTAATCTAGGTTAATGAGGTTACTTTATTTGTGTGGGCTTCAAATTAGTGTTAATTTGGTATTGTCATGTTTAGTTTTGGATTGAAATTGCTAATTATGAAAATCAAGAAAGGTTTTGTTTATGGAAATTAGGTTTTTAAGCATAGTTAATGGTTTAAAATTAGTGTAATGGCTAGCTAGTGGGTTAGTTTGGATTGTTGTGTTGGATTGTGTTAACTTGTCGCAAATTGTCGATGTTTGCACCAAATTTGCAATTTCTAGCTTACTAGGTTTTTATGTAAATTATTGTGGCGAATTAATTGCGATATCTAGATTATATAGTTGGCTTATCCTATGACATTTAGGATGCGTGAGTGAGGATTTTTGAGTAGTCGGGTTTTAGTTTTGCCGGGCGACCAAATCGGCGATTTTTGCAGTTTTTGCGATTTTCGCGTGTGTTCCGCGCACCTTGTACACGTTGTACCTAGCTTGTGAACGTTAGTGTTTTCGTTTGGGTTTTGCGTCGTTCTTGATATGTAACCTTATGTTTGGTATTGATGTAAATTCCAGGTTCGGTCGCGGAGACGTCAGACGCGGCTCGAAAAGGGAAAGCGGTGATCGGACGTGACTAGCTAGGGATTTCGGTGAGTAGATATAACATCTACGGGGGACTATCGTTGGATGGCGCAAGCCGCCCGATAGTTTTAGTAACTTAAAAGATTCTTAGTGATGTTAGTAATTAGGGGTGTAATACTTATATGATTATTTGCTGCATCCATGCCTTATATTGACATACATATGCGAACCCATTTTATAGGACACCTGCACCATTGCCAGGGTTTTTATATGCAGCACGAGCACTATTCATGCTTACACACACACCCTGGTAATTGCCATGCCACCACACTAGATAACCTTTAAATTGAAACCTTTTACTATAATTGATACTTAAACTCACGCTATTTCTTTAATTCCTTAAAATGAAATCGTAGGATTGCTATTCATGTGCATGTACCTCATCATATTATTTGTTCATGCTTAGTCTATTAATCACGCATCGCAACTTGATTATTGATATCATATGCATTCATTATCATTGACATATGCACTTTTGAGGATTTCTTGAGATTTTATGATATTTCTGGATTTCGGGGGAAAGCCGCAAAATTTCTAAACTTATTATGTTTTTAAAATATGTAATTGCGGTTTTCTAGTGATGTAAAGTGTCGTCCACCATGAGTTTGCTGTGGTTTTCGAGATCCGTGTCGAGGAGTGGAGGAACCGTCACGGGTACATGGTGGGCCCGGTATGGTACCCCGGGGAAAGATGAATGTGGTGTTGACGTTGAGCCTGGCAGGGGACGGATTACCTACCGGTGACTGTTTGGCACGGCGGATATCCAGAGGATACCGACCGTGGCCGCGAGATGATGAGATTTTGATATTGAGCTGGGTCAGCCGGATGGCTGAGGCCAGAGACACTATGAAATGGATATATGAGATTTGTGATAGTTTTGAGGTGTCTTTGCTGGACACAGGTTCTTGTTGATTCTATTGGTATTGTGCTGGTATTTCAAAAGAGATTCTTAAAGGGAAAAACATGATTTCTTATACTTACACATTCAGATCACGAGTTGATTCGCATTGCATTCATACATGCTAGTATATTCATATTGCATACCTACCTGCCATACCTGTATTATAGATGCTAGGATGCTTGTGTGCATGCATACGATAGCCTGTGTAGATGTTATTTATTACTCACGAGTTGGCAACTCACCCCCGTTGTGCCATAGCCTTTTGCAGGTCCGCTCCGTCAGTACAGTAGCGGCGGGCGCTCTTGTTTCTTTTGTCTGGACTCGAGGTTTTGCTCTTAGGTGGGTTTTATTATTATTTTTGCACCCCCTTGTATATTCTTTGTATCTAGTGTACTCCATCTACTGTATCTACCAGTATTATTGTATATTGACCTAGAGATGAGACTGTGAGGTTTGTGGACTTTTATGCTGTATTTTGGGGTCGAGCTCACTTGAGTCGACATGCTGTTTTTCTTATGCTTCATTATGGTTATTTCGCATGTTGTTGCTTTATATTGCGTGGGATTTGTGACCGCCTTGTGGCGAAGAGCTAGCTCCCGCTTGGGGATGCCATATTTGTTGGATTCATATATATTCTTGTTGTACCCATTTTGGGGGCCAGTATTTACAAAGGAGACTCTGCCGAAATTTTCGGAAAAATTGGTATTGTTCTTAAAAAGGGTTTTACATGACTTATTTGATAAACTCACTTTCAATTGATTGGGTTTTCTTCACTCTTTTGCTTATTTGGTTTTGGTTTCTGGGCTTTGGCTTACTTATTTTACGGACGTCTTGAGACGTTTCGTAAACTTAAGTGCCAGTCACGTTCCGTACCCTGCGGGTCGTGACAGCGTAGCCCCGCTAACACCTTTCTAGACACCTACTTGGTTTATAGCATTGATAGTTAAGTGAGAAAGTTCCGGAAGAGTAGCATATACTCACAGTAGGATCGGGATCCAAATATCATCGCGTGACAAAACTGAAGGAATCCTACCAGAATCATCACACTCCAAATGGTATGCAGTGCTAGCAAGTTTCAGTTCTTTTGAAACTCCCGATGTGGATTTTTGCCCCATGCTCTTATGACCTTGACTTTGGCCAACAAATCATAAGTCACATGTCAAGTTCTACCCGTCATTCTCCAGGTTTATTTGAGCCCACCCGCACATACCCTTGACTTTGTCCAACAAGGTAGAACGACTGCCCCAAACCAACACATCTATCTATGTTGCACATGAATACCCAATAGCTACCAATCTCTATGCCTTGACTTTGGCCAACAAACATAGCTTGAATACTTATTGACCATTCATGTGAAACGACGGAGGGCTACGAATGGTTTTGGCGAAACCGTGAACGTAGTGAACTTGATATAATCGATGGAACGAGATAGCTTTCAAAAGGAGTGGTTCAAGCTCCGCATTTAAAAGTTTGGTTTTGAAAAGAACCGAGTGGTTTTGAAAGTGTTCCAACGACTTTTACTTGGTTTATTTTTCTTGCATTAATTTTAATGCGTCCCATCAATTAATCCTACCATTGCAGAAAACAACCAAAATATGACGTACGCTTATGCCATCCGCATTCGCCACGGGGCCCCGTCATTACCCGTTAGGTTACTTAACTAACGACAGAGCGGGGGCTGGACTAGCGCGGATGCAAAACATAAGCAACGCCTAAATAATATCATATATAGATATATTGCAATGATAGCCATTTCAGATCACAGATGAACACGTTGGATATACTAGGAATTCGCAATTCGTACGAGCCTGTAACGAAAAGCGGATTACACGGTCGCGGTGAATAGCCAAACCCCACCCTAGACCCCTACGGGTGCGGCAAACTACCCACCAAGTACCCGAAGTGAAGCAACCTCCCTCAACTCGTGAGTAGGCCACTCGGCACTTCGAGATACCTGGTAGTTTGTGCACCCCACCTTGGGTCTATCCTAGGAGCAAAAACAGTAAAAAGAAATTATACAATGACGGCTACAACCCCGACCCGGTTGTGCGGCCATACAAATAATATTACATCAATTTACATATTTTACATGAATTGAAAGAAAAGAAAACTCTCATCTCACAACCCCCGGCTATTCACCCGCGACAATCCAATGAATTCATATACACATACCATCAACATTACAGATCACAGATATGTATAACCCCCACTAATCGACGTATAGCGATTAGCAGACGTTCAATACATATAACGCATCACAGATATAAACCGGTCAGCTTTAGTCTTTAGAAACTCGATCAAAATACGGTTTTTAAGCCCCAAAAACAAATTTTGCTTTCTGGAAAATCTGGGCATAAAAAACATATTGTAAAAATCACAAAACACCCCTATGACCACACTGCAAGGAGAATCGTCCACGGCCGAGTCAACTCGGCCGCGGATCCGCGACGGGAGAAAGCTCCTGCCGCGGTTCCGCGGCGCGTTGATGGGCTCTCTGGACCATTTTCCTACAGTGTGCTCTAAAAACCCTGAGTCGAATTTTAAAGCAAGATTTATTATTTTTGGAACAGAGGAAAAATTCGATAGAAAGTATGCAACCCGGGCGTGTTTCGCGATTTTTTTTCCGATCGAATTTCTAATTACTTTGCTAACATGTTAGATAGTGTTTAACCTGGCTCTGATACCACTGTAAGTCCACGTTACCTCTCCCGGTACTTACGGGCTTGCGGAAATGATGAAAAACGATTTTTCAAGAGGTGGTAACATGGACTCAAAATACGGATCTTTGCTAAACAACTATCTAACAAACCTAACAAGAGTTTTACCAACTCGGTTAGGGGGTTATACCTTTCTTGAACTCCTTCGTCTTCAACTCTTTGCGGTGTACGGATCGGCCTCACCTCGTCGTCTCCTTGCACCGAAGATGGATCCACCTGAAAGCTTCTACCTTTGGCTTCTTCTTCGAACATGAAGAAACTAGAACACTTGGTTTACTAAACCTTGTGAATTAGAATGAGTAGAGAAGTAATATGGGTTTTCTTTTATCTCTAAGGCAATGTTTCTCAACTCATGAGAGGGAGTTGCCTTGAGCTAGAGAGAGAGCAAGAGGAAGAGCAAGAGAGAGAGCTCAAGCAAGAGAGAGAAAAGCAAATGAGAGAATGAATAATCCTTTTGCCATCCAAGCTCTCATAATCCAAAAATCATCATAACAAGTAATGATAATTGAGTATATTGTAATGGTTCTTATTATGACAAATGACACTATCATTTCTTGCATTAAATGCAAACGGTGAACAAAACAAGCAAGCATAAGTCAATGCAACCAAATGATGGCCATTGTCATGATGGTGGTCAATAAGTCCAACCTAGTCAACCGGTCAACAAAAGTCAACAAGTCAACAAGGTCAACCTTTCAACCCTAACCATGTCACTATAATACTCAATTAATATTATTGTTAATCATATTTCTAATTCTCATTAGGGTTAAGCAAAAGTCAACAGTCAACAACCCTAATGAGAATCCTCTGCCTCTGTCTTTGTCAACTGTGCATACACACCCGTATCCGCGTTCCGGGGAACACGAATACAAACGAGATAAAACCAATCCCAAAACGTATACTAGGATCTGGCTTAAACCAAAGCCCACTTGTAATAACCGCCCAATCACTAAACGTGCACAAGTGCACGGATGTTACCGAACCCTGTCGCAAAACCATGCGACCTGTCGCAAAACCATGCGACCTCTACTCTTTTGCCTAAAGGTGAATAGCTTTCTGTGTAGGACTCTAAAGACTCGACACTACGCTGGCAGTGGGTTTAACCACAGACCGCAAGTGGCACTAGCTGTGCGTAACGGTCCCCAGGTAGATGCCGACAAGAAGACTGACGAGGTGAAACCCATCCGAACTCCTACTGAGCCTGAATGTGACAGTCTCCGTACAGTCCGGTCTGTTCGTCTGAGAACATCGCATGGCGGGCCTAGGGGGCGGTAAACGTCAGTCCCCTACTAGCGGTACAAGTCGTGTCGGAGTGTAGCCCAGAACACCTGAGATAACACTGGAAACCTACCAGTCTATCTCGCTTGCCCTGGCCAGGGACTTTGTGTAATGGCTCTCCTAGACACAGCGCGATATCAACCCCCAATACCGGGAGAGACGAATCCTGTCTAACCGTCACTGCCTCCAAGTGCTTCGGGACTGCACCCAAAAACTACCGGTTTGCACGACTCCTTTGAGTCGTGGTAGGGTAGTAATCAAAGTACAGTGGGAACACACTCGAGGCGAAGTGACAGTGTCAAGTCAACGGACTAAGCTGTACTCATGTTACCTGGGAACTGATAACTGACGATAGGTATAATACCAACCAACAGTTCCCGACGAGTCATGTCCAGTGTACTCGTAACCTAACGAGCACCCGCATACTATCTCAAGTACGACGTACTGACGGCTGTGGGACAGACCGTCTTCCAAGCTGGGATAAGAAGCGCATACGCTAGTCTACTCCGGAGTATCGATGCCCTGTCTCGATAGTCCTGCGACTAGGAACCTGCATAAGGATGTGCTTATAGATTACCCAGCCCCCACGAGTGTGACTGCCATCACAACGCTGGTAATCAAGCAAAGATCCTAAGGGCTCCACTAATGTGTAAAGGCGATATGCTAAAAGAAACACATGCACACATTAAAGCAGAAACAAACCAAGTAGCATACTACCATTTTGAGCAAGATTGTCAATACAAGGTGAATATCCCAAGCTTCCATTAAGTAATATACATACTAGTATGATACAGTAATGGCCTCTAGGGCATATACACTAACACTAAGATCGTTCGAGAAATTGAAACACTCATAGTCATTGTCGGGCGCAGAAGCAGCAGCAGGTTCGAAGAGGAACGCACTAGTGGCGTCAAGATTGTTGTGATCGAACAAAAACTCCTCGAATTCACAGTCCTCCGGGGTGATCTCCTGGATTGAACAAACGTCTAGTATATGAGCATTAGGTTCGGAGGGCTGATTCCCCAACCTAAAAATGTTGAGTTCAATTGTCATGTTTCCAAAAGACAGGTTCATCGAACCATTTCGACAATTAATCACAGCATTTGAGGTTGCAAGGAATGGGCGACCGAGTATCACCGGAATTTGATTCCGGGGGTTAGCTACAGGCTGTGTGTCTAAAACAATGAAGTCAACGGGGAATATGAAGTCCCTAACCTTGATTAACACATCCTCTAGCTCACCCCTAGGATGGGTGATCGATCGGTCGGCCATTTGGAGAGTACAATGTGTGGGTTTCAGCTCTCCTACACCTAGTTGCTCATATACTGAGTACGGAAGCAGGTTAACACTGGCACCAAGATCCAAAAGTGCGCGGTTGATGTTCTTATCCCCAATGGTAATAGAAATCGTAGGACAGCCAGATTCCTTCCGTTTTTGAGGTAAAGATTGGGTAAGAGCATCACTCACAGCACTAGCTAAGAAAACTTTCTTGGGTACCTGAGATTTCCTCTTTTTCGTGCACAAGTCCTTTAAGATTTTTGCGTAGGAAGGGACTTGTTGGACAGCATCTAAAAAGGGAATGTTGATGTTAACCTGCTTAAACAACTCCAGAATCTTCTCCATTTGTGGATTTTGTTTATTGGACCTCAACCGGTTTGGAAATGGAACGCTTTTAAAATTGGTTGAGTCCAATGCTTGTGGAGGAGATTGTGGAGTTGGAACGGATCCCAGAGCTGGAGTTTCCGTGGAGTGAGAAGTGGGTCCGTTTAGAGCAGCAGAAGAAGAAGAGCCTTTTGAAGAAGGGAGAATAGGCTTAGAAGACGAAGAAGAAGAGGAAGAAGAAGCGGCCGGGGTGTCATCATCTATCCGTGTCCCAATGTTGTTTTGCAGCATCCTTCCAGATCTTAATGTAGTCACGGCACTCACATTATGGTTCTGTTGTTCTAGAGCAACATGTACATTATGTGGGTGACCAGGATTTGGGAGTGGTTGGGATGGAAGCTTCCCCTTTTCTCGCTCGCTTAACGCCGCATTCAGCTGTGCAATCTGGGCTTCGATGGTCTTGATGCTTTGCCCGTGTACAGCAGTGTGTTGCACCAAAGACTGAATGGAAGACTGGATGTTGGCAGTGGATTGAGTCGATTTCTTTACAAACGCCTCCAGACTCCGTTCTAGCGAGGAAACCTTATCGTTGTTTGACGGAACAAAGTTGTTTTGAGGAAAAGAATTGTTGGGTGCAAAATTGTTCGTCTGATTTTGAAAAGGTTGGGGTTGGAAAGGCTACTGAAATTGATGTTGAGTTTGTTGCTGAACTTGTTGTTGCGGAGGAGGGGGCCTCTAGAAATTGTTGCCTTGGAATTGATGCTGGTTCTGATTCCAGGCGAAATTGGGGTGGTTCCTCCAGCCCGGATTGTAAGTGGAAGAGTATGGATCATTTCTTGGTCTTTGCTGAAATGCAGCATTGACCTGATCCTGTCCCTGAGCAGGCGGATTGTAAGGACGCTCTTCGGTCAAATGGGATGGATCAGAACAACAAGCGCAGATGGTACGAGGGGGAAGAGCGGGGGCAGGAGAAGGAGACGAGAATTTGCTCTCAATTGCTTCCAGTTTCCGTGTGATAGCTGCCATCTCGTCTTTCATTGCAATTGAGACATCAAGTTGATGAACGCCTGCCCCAGAAAGACCGGGAGAAGTAGAAGAATTGTTCGGTCGTGTGCTTTCCCACTGAAGCGTCTGTTCCGCAAGATCGTCGAAGAATTGCCAAGCTTCCTCGTCAGATTTGGATAGGAAGTGGCCTTGACAAATGGTTTCCAACAACTGCTTCGTTGCTGGATTCAGGCCCTCGTATAAGGTCTGGCAAAGTTGTCATCTCTCAATACCATGATGAGGGCACTGAACAAGAAGGTCTTTGTATCGGTTAAAGCACTTCCAAAAGGGTTTGGTAGGAAGCTGGGAAAATTGGTTAATTTCGTTTCGGATTCTTGCGGTCTTGTGGTTCGGGTAGAACTTTTTAAGAAACGCTTTAACAAACTCATCCCAACTGGTTATGGAATGCGATGCGGTGCTATACAGCCACTTTTCAGCAAGATCGCACAAAGTGAACGGAATGACTCGTAGCCGTATAGCATCGTTGGACAGTTGGGTTGTCTTCATCATTGCACAGACGTTCTGGAACTTGTTGATGAAGATGTAGGCATCTTCAGATTCCAGCCCGTGAAATTTGGGCAACATGTTGCTGAAGTGGGGCTTAATTTCGAAATTATCCCCATTGGTCGGCGGAAGTGAAAGACAGGTAGGAAGTGCAGAGCGCGTGGGATAGAAACGATCCTGGAGCGTGATTCACTGTGGCGCTACAGCAGGAGGTGGTTGTGGGTTATTCGCATCCAGAGGAGGTAGAATCAATCCCGGGGGAGTTAAAGGGATGTTTGGATTAAATCCTGACATCGCAGAAGAAGAAGTTGGTGATAGTGAAGGTGAGGATGTATGAACAGAATCCCGGTCAACGTCGGAGTTGGCCGGTAAAGGTAGGGTTGATAAAGGGGTGGAAGGAGTTTCGACTGCGGTGTCGATCGCGTAGTCCGTAGAGACTAACGAAACGCGGACAAAACGGGCACTAGGGTCCCTAGTCCAAGTGGACATACACTAAACGAGTTTAGTGTAGTCAAAGCGGAGAAGGCGAGGGTAAGAAAACGTCAATGGAGAAATACGATGAGAGGTGGGTGAAAAAAATGGGATTCTAGCGACAAAGGGCAAGTTTTTATAAAAGTTTTGTTTTGTGTTTTTTTTTTTTTTAGAAAGAGTTTTGCAGAATTATGTACGGACTTACGGCTTAACTTCAAACAATCACAGACAAAATATGCACAATCACACATAGATCTAGGGTCACCTAGGTCAGCTAGACAGCTCCTAACTGTTCCAAAGGGCTAGAAATAGGACCTCAAACCGCCTCTTCACCGCCAATTGCGGCCAGGTAAGTGCCAGGTGAGTGGGAGGCTCTCCACTACAAGTAGTGGCCCTAATTAAGTAACCACTCGCCTTAGACACACTTGCCTAAACATCGCAAAGTCAGGTTAGGATCAACGGCCGATGCCTACAACTAGTCCTCTGTCTTATTGAGCGCGACGTCCTTAGGGCTGAGTCTAGTATTTTTTAATTAAATAATGGTCAATGCATATGCCTTATGTGATTTCTGGGGTCCTGGGAAGGGTGATGAAATCCCCACCCAATCTGGATTGGTCTCAAGCCCCTTAAAGTCCGATTAAAAATATGCAAAGCAGTAACAATCACTTGCAATCAAATTTTTTATTTTTTTTAGCGCGGCATAAAGAATCCTGCACAAGATCAATTATTGGAAGGGGGAAGAGAGTTTGTGCAAAGAATGCTGCAGAAAGAATAGTTCAGTGGAGTTCAGAGAAGTGGAGAAAAGGGTTGGGGTACTCACAAAAAAAATTGGGTTGCTGACGTCAGAGTTTGACTGCGGTTCCGCGGTCAAACATGCACTGTGGCCGCGGTTCCGCGGCTGTTCAGTTGACTTGAGGCTTCAAGATTCTTACCTGTGCTGACTTCAGTCTCCTCTTCGTGTTTAGAGCCCCTTGAATCTTTGTTTGCTCACTGGGTTTACTCCAAAAATTTACAGTAGACTGTTGGTTCTGTCTTGATCCGTCGCGGTGTAGCCGCGAGATATGGGTCTAACTTCCCACGTCTTTGGCACTGAACTCGACCTTCTTTCTATCCTGCACACTTGCACAAAAACTAATCAAAAATAACAAGATATTTTTTTTACAATATAAAAAAAATTTGGTTATTTTTTTTTAGTTATATGTATATTCATAATTAACCCGAAATTACACAAAGAAATAAACTACCGTCTCCCCGGCAACGGCGCCATTTAATTGTTTGAGTTTTTGCATGCTTAGTTAATTACCGCAATCAAGACGGTTTCGTTTGGTAGCTAGCCGGTTGAGTACGGGTCGTCCGTAGGGAGATGGGAATCTTTTTCTATGTGCTTTAACGAGTTAAGTCCAAATGTCCAGGTTTGTTTGAGATTAACTATGTGCTAAAATTTATATAAAGAGAGCTTGTTAGGTTTAGGATTAGGTTAGTTTGAGATAGGAGTCGCTCACTTCTTTCGTTGCCACTCTTAATATCGGTGTTACAGTAATCGGCAACAACGGGGATTAGCACGACTAGGAAGGAACTTGCGAGTATAAGCTAGGCTTTCCAACGCTTAGTTTCTTCCTTTTGGTCCTTGTCCGTCCATTCTTGGCTCTTAGCCTTAACCTCCGGTTAATTCAACCACAACCGGTCTCGCTAAGGAATCACCGCTATCATGTAGGATAGGGTGTCATAGGGAGCGGACTGTGGTTCAATTAACGGGAGTCCGAATTAAAATATTGGGCAAGAAAAGAGTGAGAGATTTCCTTCTCTCAAACTTTCCTTATCCTACCCTAACAAGTGAGAAACTACTCACCCATTACAAATAAAAGGAAAATACAATAAAAGGAGGAAGATAGAAAGAAAGAGATTAGAAGATTACAACTAGCTATTTGAGACCTCACTTTGGCAAGGATCAAGCATAAGCATCATTGTTGTTAAGGATAAAGAAAAATAGAAGAAGAAACAAAAAAACAACAAATAACAACAACTAGATTAGCAAATGAAAAATTACAAGCAAATATAATTAACAAAGTAACAAGATAAGCATGATAAAGAAAAGAACTCATTTATTCATCACTTCACTCATAAAAGCTCACTACAAGGTTTTAATGGAGAAAGATGAAAAGAGAAAGAAGAACTACAAAATCTCTCCTAAATTCTAACACAAAAATAAGCACACCTTCACTTGGCATTGTTCTGGGCTATTTATAGGCAGGAAACTGAAACCCTAGGGCAACATTCTGGTCCCAAATGAAATGACAAAACTACCCCCAAAATCCGAGTTGACACTGAGTCAACTCGGCCGCGGATCGGCCGCGAATCGGCCATATTGGCCGCGGATCCATGGCCGTTTTGTTGATTTGATGGCTTATTTTTCCTGGGGTTCTCCATGTTTCTGTTCTCTTTAGTTTGGTATACTTGGTTTCTCAGAAGCTCTTCATATTTCTTCCAGATTTTCAGCAGATCAAAAGGTGATTTGATGTGGATCTTTTGCCATGATTTTCTTGAGCTCCACATAGAAGTCTTGGATCTTGTGTTTCCCTTGTGCTTTGTGCATGAAAATGACTATTGATTTGCCATTTTGTCCATTAAACTGGTGTGCGGCAACATACGGATAGAGAGCGGAGACCCATATTTTATCTGTGGTTGGCAGTAGTCCAGAATTTGTCGCGCTTTTCCATGAATTTCACTGCTTAGAGCTGAGAACCTGTAACCTGCAATTATGTAGCAAACACGGATCAAGAGTACCTACCTATAAGCAATGTGATCAAAAATGGGCGGTATAAAAATGCAAAAATCTGATATGAACAGGGAGCCCAGCGCCCACGCGCCTAGCACGTGACCAGCGGGCGCCAAGCGCCTACGCGCCAGGCACGTGACCCGCGGGCGCCAAGCGCCCATGCTCCTGGCACGTAACCAACAGGTGCCAAGCGCCCAAGTGCTGGGCACATGACCCACGGGCGTCTAGCGCCCACATGCCACGCACGTGTCTTTAAGATGAAAGTGTATGTTAGCACCGCCACTGGGTTTTACAAGCATCAAACATGCCATTTTTAAAATTTTCGGTGTGCTAATCTACACTAACCAAGTTCTTTAAATAGATGATTAAGGTTTAAGCTAGATATCAAGAAAAATATACTAAATGATGGATGGATACAACCGTTGTAGACCGTGTCCTTCTCTTCTAAAGCTCCGGGTTGTAGTCCACGCGACTCCACTAGGCTCCACTTGAAGGTTGAACGAACTTCTTCTGATGACCTTCGTGCTAAAGATGATCCACCCAAAGTCCGCCAATCCAACCTACCTCTTCACTAAACCTTTTAGTGAAGGAAAAGGGGTTTTGTTTTGCTCACTAGGGTTTCAAGCTCTATGGTTCACATCACATGTGAGGGTTTAGAGCTTGATGGTGGAGGTGAAGAAAAGGGGGAGAGCTAGAGAGCAAGAGCTCATCTCATGAGCTCAAGAAAGAAAAATGGCTAACTCTAAACCTCAAGTGAAGAATGGCTTAACTAATGGCTCACTCATTGAAGCATGAAAAATCAACCAATATAATATAGCAACCATGGTTCTATAGTGATCCCAAATGAATGAACAATTAGAAAAGCCATGCTTCACCCCATTCTTCATTTTCCACCTCAATTTTCCATTTTCTAAAAATAGAAAATAATGCCATGCTTCATTATATATATATATATATATATATATATATATATATATTAATAATATATTATGAAGAATAATTATTAGTGAGCTAATAATATTAGTTAACATATAATTATATCAAATATAATATATATCAAATTATTAAATCAACACTTGATTTAATAATCCGGTTATATCACATATAACCGACTAATATCATTTATCTGTATATCACATTATCAAAACAACACTTGATTTGATAATCCGGTTATATCACATATAACCTAACCGATAACAAATAACCGCCAGATTAGAATACGGTATCACATACTCGAATTTAATCAGGCCTCCTGCACATATCGACATATGTTCCCTACTTCGTTTCGCTTGAACCAGGAAACTTCTGTGTGGGACTCTAAAGACTCGTCAATACGCCAGCAGTAGGTGATGATCACATCAGTCACCCGCAAGCCGTCAGCAATACTAGCTGGATGTAACGGCTACCCGGGTATTGAGTAATTAGTAGATCAACAAGCAAGTTTGTCCAAACTCCCATGAAGCCTATAAGTAACACTTACCGTACAGTCTGGTCTCTTCGTCTGATATGTCGCATATCATGTCTAGGGGTGGAATCATCAGACCCCAGTAACATGATAAGTCATGCCGATGTCTGGCTCATAACGGTTTGAGAAACTACTGGTAAATCTTACCAGTAAATCTCGTCAGCAGCCCTGGCCAGGGACTTCCAGTTATAGCAAATCGAGCATAGCGCAACATCAACTCCCAATACCGGGAGAGACGAAACCCCTCCTATCACTCATTGCCTCCATGTAACTCGGGACTGTACCTAAAATTCACCTGTTTGCATGCCTCCTTTGAGCCGTGGTAGGGAGGAAATCAAAGCACAGTGGGAGCCACACAAGACTCTATGACGATCTCGGGTCTACAGACTAACCTGTACCAGTGTCACCTAAGAACTGCTGTTTGACGATAGGTATACTACCAACTAGGAGTTCTCGCCGAGTCTTGTTCGGTGTACCCATTCTCTAATGAGCACCTATGTACAATCTTTGACACCAATGGCTATAGGATCAACCATCACCCCCATACAGGGTCAAGAAACATACACACTAGTTTACTCTGGAATATCGATGCCCTGTCTCGATATTCCCTTGACTAAGGATGTGCTTGTAGACTACACAAGTCCCCATAATATGATATGCATCATAGCCCTGGTAGTCAAGCTACATCCTAAGGGCTTTATCAACATGTATATGAGAGAAAGTATAATAATACCAGTGAACATGTTAAGATAAAGGCAACCAGATAGCATACTATCATGTCGAGCAAGAAAGTCCTATATATATATATATATATATATATATATATATATATATATATATATATATATATGTCAAAGCATCCACTATATCATACAATAATGGCCTCTAAGGCATACATATTCCTAACAATCTCCCACTTGCACTAAGGCCAGTTGTTGTAGTATCTCATACCCAACATCTCGAAAAGTCTCTCGAAACGCATCTTGGGGGAGGGCCTTTGTGAGTGGATCTGTTGTGTTATCCTCTGTGTCAACTCTCCTGATCTTGATCTTCCGGAGATCTACTATCTCCCTGATCAGGTGATACCACCTAAGAATATGTCTGGATCGCTGATGGGACCGGGGTTCCTAGGCCAAAGCCACAGCTCCATGATTATCACAATATTTAGGTATTGGATGCTCAATGGTAGGAACCACACCAAGTGCATCTATGAACTTGTTCATCCAGACAGCCTCTTTGGAAGCATCGTTGGTAGCGATGTATTCAGCCTTCATCGTCGAGTCTACTACGGTATCTAGCTTGGAACTCTTCCATATACCGCCCCTCCATTGAGGGTAAAGACAAAACCCGAGACTGACTTACTGTCGTCCTTATCACTCTGGAAGCTCGAATCGGTAAAAGACTCGACCTGGAGCTCACCGTTACCATACACCAAGAACATTTCATTAGTCCTTCTCAAGTACTTCAGAATGTTCTTCACAGCTCTCCAGTGTTGTTCCCCAGGATCTGATTAATATCTACTCACTACACCTAGTGAGTAAGCTACATCCGTTCTCATACATAACATCGCATATACGATTGACCCGACTGCCGAAGCATAGGGTATCCCTTGCATGCGAGCCCTCTCCAAATCAGTCTCGGGAGACATCTCTTTGGAGAGAGTGATTCTTTAACAAGAGAGTAAATTACCACGCTTAGAATCTTCCATACTAAACTACTTTAATATGGTGTCTGTGTACCTGGATTGGGACAACCCCAATATCTTTTTAGATCAATCTCTATTGATCTTAATGTAGGGTTACTTAGCGCGACAGTAAGGTTTCGGGAGGCATCGTCCATGCCGTTTTCAAATTTTTGCCGTTCTAAAGAACACTAACCCTAGAATCTTAACTAGAGATTCAAACAAACTAGCAATGTTAACATCGTAACATCTAAGTGAATGAGGAATACAAAGGTTATATTCCTCATTCACTTAGATGTTAAGATGTTAACATTGCTAGTTTGTTTGAATCTCTAGTTAAGATTCTAGGGTTAGGCTTCTTTAGAACGGCAAAAATTTGAAAACGGCATGGACGATGCCTCCTAAAACCTTGTTGCCGTGCTAAGTAACCCTACAGTGGTATCAAAGCCAAGCTAGAGATTTAAACGATGTTTGTTAGATTACGAAACCGAAACAACTCCGAAACTTGAAACCCTAGAATCCAGTTTCTGTCCAATTTCAAATGTGCTCTAAAAAAATTTTCAACAACTGCAGAATGTTGTATGAGATATAACAAGAACACTGTGAAAACTTGAAGTCATTTGGCCGGTTTTTGGCCGAGCACATGAGCCCAAAAACCGAGGAGGCCGGCCCCTTTGCATTGTTCTGGCTTCAAATTTTCATGTTGTTCCAGTCTCTGGGTTTTGGTGTTTCAGGTGTTGCTAGTTTTTGCTAAATTTGCATGTGATGTTAACTTTCTACAAAGACAATTCGGAGTGTTTCGTAATCGTAATTCTAAAAAATATTCAGGTTATTTAGACGATGTTAAAAAGTTCGAACGGATATCAATATCATATTTTCCATCGCTGGAAATTTTCAAGAGTTGGATTTTTTTCCGAGTTTAAAATCTTCAGAAAAACATGCAAGCAATTCTGTGGACCCTTTAGAAGAACGATACCCAAACTCGACCTTTTGGATCGTGGAACCGCGGTCATACCCTAGGGTTTGTCGCAGTTCCGTGGCGACATGAGTGAGGCATGGGTCGGCCCTTCTACGGATGGTTCATAGGAGCTGTGGCATGTTCTGGATACTTTTTGAACTCCGCTCAAGTGTTGAGCTTTTCGGGAAACTTTGGGTGTTTGCTTATTCGATCGAAAAGTTTAACTTCATCTAGATATCTGTGATTGTGATACAATATTTTGAATCCACATAATTAGTTATAAGATAACTAGTTTGAATTTTATAAATCTAGAAGTTTAGTCTCATTTGATCGGTTGCCACGGGATTTTGATGTTGATCAAAAGTCCGTCGCAATTACGTAGTGCGGATACTCACCGGGTAACCTTACTAGATAGCCGTGCCCCATAGCCCCGACCAAGTGACTGTAGGAGAACCCCTTCGCCAAAAGCATCTGTTAGGGTGCTCGCAGCTGCGGTGTTCCGCCTTAGTGCACTTCGTCCACGACATCAGGGGTGCGGCCGTCTACTAAAGTTTCCGACAAGCATTCGATCAGCTTATCGGGAATCTTATTGAATTACCCGACAGGTTATTAGAAAGTGTTTTCAATATCGAGACTAAAATGCGGGGTTTATAATTGTTAGGCATGTGATGTCTAAGGAATTCATCTGGTTAGGCATGAAATTCAAAGTATGTGATACATTGGGTTTATGATGTCTAAGGTGGTTGCGGATTCCAACTGTTGTAGTTTTTCACTTTCTTTTCTGCGACCGTAAGTGTAATATGTGGTGTATCTCCGGTTTCGTTGCTATACGTCAACGATAATTGGGATACGCATATTTACTAACGTTGATGAAATATGATGTTATGTGTTGCTGTGATATGTTATATTAGATCGTCGTGTTTTGAATAGCCGGGGGTTTTTATGTGAGATGCGAGTTTTTCCATTTTCATTCATGTAAAAGCTTGTATGTAATATTCTTTTATTGGGGCATTTCCGGGTTGAGGATGATGTCACCATTGATGTATATTATTTACTTTTCCGCATTAGGATAGACCCAAGGAGGAGAGCACAAGTAACCGGGTTCTAAGGTCCAGTGGGAGACCATCTCGAGGAGTCGAGACCGGGTCTCCTAACTCTAGAACTGGTAGGGTTGCTTTCCACTCTCGTAGGGGTCTAGGGATGTGGGTTTGGCTATTCATCGCGACCGTGGAATCCGTGTTTTATACCGGCTTAATCTAAAACACAGAATTCCTAGTATATCCAATATTTCATATGTGTTCTTCTGCTACTGATATTTTGTGATGTGATCACTTGATATATTCTAAGACGAATGCATATATTATATATATGATATATAATAACTATTGCTGCTTTCGTTTCGCCTGTGATGCTTGGGAAGCATATATGATGGGACTTCATTAATGAGATTAATGAAATAAAAGAAACCTAAAAGATGTTGCAGAATCTTGTTTTAAAAACTGGTAGCTCTAGTTCTTGCTATGCATAGCGGTATTCCTTGTAGAATATCCAGCACCTTATTCGATAAGGAAAGAGCCGAGATCCCTTCACCGGGAGTGACCTCTTTAGCGAAACTAGCAGATGCTACAACCCACTCGGTTTGTCTTTTGATTGTTTCTAAAGTTTTTGCTTTGCATAGTGGTATTTGTAAAATATCCTGCACCTTATTCGATAAAGAAAGAGCCGAGATCCTTTCACCAGGAGTGACCTCTTTAGCAAAACTAGTAAAAGCCTCAAAAACACTCATTTTCAAAATCACTCGATTTTACAACGATATCAAGTTCATTACGCAAAAGGTTTTCATAAAAACCTGTCGTAGCCCTCCGTCATTTCAGATAAGTACTACTTAGTATTCGTGCTATGTTTGTTGGCCTGCGTCAAGGCGTAGTGTGCGGTAGCTAACTAGTGCTTATCTGCTGCATACGATACGATTGGATTAGGGTAGTCATACGACTTTGTTAGCCTGCGTCAAGGGTCGTGCAGGTGGGTTTAATTCAATCAGAAAATGTACGGGCTGAACTTGACTAGCGCACTATGGTTTGTTGGCCTGCGTCAAGGTCATAGGAAGTTAGGGGCAAAATATTATCGGGAATTTAAAGAGTTGAAATTTGCAATGAGATTGCATACCTTCTATGAGATAGTTGGATCCCGATACCCACTGCGAGTAAGAGTTACTCCTGGGAGAGTTTTTTGTTTATACCATAATATTGCATTATTATATTCCCCATTCTTATTCGTTTTATAAATAAACAGGTGCTTTTGACGCATGTCTGCTACATATTACAGGTTACAGGTTCTTGGAGCGAAAACAGTGAACAAGACAAAAGACGACACAAAAAGGGGACTTTGACCAACAAATAGAAGGATCTTAATCAAGCCTACACAAAAAATCAGTACAAGGCAACGCAAGGTCTAAGATTACAAAGCAAACGGTTAAAAGTCCACTGCAATTGTTCACTGGAGATCTGGAAGACATAGAGAAGCCAAATTGAATAAAGATCCAAAGAAATAAAAAGCCCAAGAAGCCCAGAATCAGTTCCAAAATTTCCAGACATAGAATTTTACCAAAGCTTGAAGTCTACTTTGACTAGGTCTTCCTAAGGATATTTTGGTAAATGTAGACGTGTGAATCAATTGTAACCTAGGGTTTCCTATCCTCTATAAATAGGAACTCTAAATCATTGTAAAGGCGATGCCTCCTTTTAATAAAAAATTTCAGATCTCTTTTGGAGAGCATCAGTGTTTCCTTTCCATTAAGAAATTCAGATCTGAAAACCCTGCATGGATGATTGGAGGGATGCATCTGTAAGTAGATTTAATTTCTCGTCCTAGTGTAGATTTTAATTCTTTGCCCTAGGTAGATTTAATTTCATGCCCTAGGAACTTTTTTAGGGTTTAGCTTTGGGGAAGGATTTTAAGAGATGAGATCTCTCATCCCTTTCTTACCCACCAAATATTTACAATAGGACTCCATGCATACACGCACACACCGCGCCCTACGGCATCCTACCCCTCGAGATAGCGATGACACCGTAGTATAAAAGCCCGGTTGCGCGTGTTTTCCATGGAGGTTAGGGTAAGGATCTCTAAAGGAAGGACAAGAACCTAGAGGAAGGAACACCTTCCCGAATGGATCTAATCCCCTTTATTGATAATTACCATAACTCCTCACAGATCTTCATTTGGGTATGAAAGCGTTGAGATTTAATTGCATTTCCAAACCATCCCTAAACCTAACCCTAGCAAGAGTAGATCTAGATAATTAGTATAGAATAATTAGATTTTTAGATTTAATAACAACTCCGAACACCCTTCGGAATTAACTCGTAAGAACGAATCGGAGATTCACAACATTCCTTTGGACCGACCCGTACTCACCGGCTAGCTGCAAAGCGACGCCGTTCTTGATTGCGGTTACAAATATTTTTGATCTATCTTTTAGAAAGCGCAAGCACGCTAAATCATTTTAATCAAATGGCGCTGTTGCCGGGGATGGCGTAGAAATTTCCTTTTCGCAATTTCGGATTAATCATAAAAAAAAATCTGAAAAATCAAAAAAATATAAAAATATATCATCTGTTATTTTTGGAAAGGGTATTCTTGTGAGAATTTTTTGCAGGATCTACAAAGAAATTCGGATCTGGAAATCTACAGAGATCAAAACAGCAAATATCAAATCCGAACAAACAGAGGAATATCACAATAGACAATAGAAGAAATTTGGAGGACTGAGTCAACAAGAAGAATCGTGGTGATCTGGTCTCCAAAAAAAAAAAAAAAAGTTCCGCCACTGCAAATCTCTGTGAGTTTTCTCTCCTCCTCTGCAAATCTTGATATATCTTCTGTAAATTTGCCTGCAGGATTTCTTTGCGCTTTAAAAATATTCCCACTTCCAAATAACAATTTTCTGCAGGATTCTTTGCGCCGCGCTAAAAAAATAATTGATTGCAAGTGATTTACTGCTTTGCATATTTTAATCGGACTTTAAGGGGCTTTTGACCAATTCAGATTGGGTGGGGATTTCATCGCCCTTCCCAGAACCCCAGAAATCACATAAGGCATTTGCATTGACCAATCTTAATTAAAAAATACTGGACTCAGCCCTAAGGACGTCGCGCTCAATAGGACAAAGGACTAGTTATAGGCATCGGCCGTTTATCCTAACCTGACTTTGCGGTGACTAGGCAAGTGTGTCAAGGCTAGTGGTTTTTAATTAGGCCCACCACTGTGGTTCCTTCCCACTTACCTGGCACTTACCTGGCCGCAATTGGCGGTGAAGAGGCGGTTTGAGGTCCTATTTCTAGCCCTTTGGAACAGTTAGGAGCTGTCTAGCTGACCTAGGTGACCCTAGATCTAGGCCTGATTGGGCATTTTTGGTTGATCGAAAGTGTGTCTTAGCCCTTTATCGAAAATCTTTTTTGCAAAAAGTTCCAAACAAATAAAAAAAAAAAGGAAAAAGGAAAAATCTTTTATAAAAACTTGCAAAATTTTGTCGCTAAGAAATCCTTGCACCCCACTTGCACCACCTACCTTCTTTCTTTTCTCATTCTTCTATCATGGGTACTCCACATCATAAATCTCTTGCCGAACTTTGGTATCCCAAACCTAACTTTGCCTCGTACGTCAATTGTTTCGGTCGATTTAAAGAAGATCCCTCCGTGCCCAAAATTTCTTTGAAAGATCAAATAGAAGCGTCTAGGAGAAACAGATTGACTTTGCAACCCACTTTGTGTCAACCATGTCAACTTTCACCACCTTCGTACGTTGATGCCACTTTTTCGAGTCCAGCTGTAACTCTTAAACCGATGTCCATTGCTGAGCATATTGCTCAATCTCGTAGCCGATCTTTCACCCCTCTCCACACATCTAGTTCTAGGAATCAACAAGTCCATTCACCTTTTTATCCATATGTTGACCCTACTCATGTCCAACCATCCAATTCCTCCCAGTCCTACCCGACTTTCCCACCTTCACTAGACCCTGTTTCTACACAGCATTTTGGGAGTTTCACATATCCACACAATTTCGAATCTTTTACCGAAACCCCCTTACCACCCAAGTCTAGTTTGGAAGAGTCGTTGGAGGCTTATATCTTAGCAACAAAAAAAATGGTTAGGAATGTGGAAGCATCCATTACCGCCCTTATGCAACCGAGTGAACCGGTAGCTAGTTTCCAACTAGCTTCAAATTTTTCAATGTATAAGGAGACGGTTGGACAGAGAAAGAATGTGAGAGGATTTCCAAATCAAACCTATACATACCCAATTGAATCCAACAACTCCAATTTTCAAACATGTGTCCAAAATAATGAGTTGTGCGACTTTGTAGTGTTTGATTTGCCAAATCGTGAAGAACCCCTTTCGAGTGAAACCACACTTAATCCTTTCGATCTTTATACCTCCACTCTAGAACCTAAATCGATAAAAATCCATGCTTTTGATGAGGTGTCAGAAAAAATTGATTTTCACTTGATTGAGGATATAGACGCCGGGAATATTTTGGATGATGAACCCGTAGATTTGATTGATATTTTATGTTCAAATCATCCTCCCGAGTCCTTAGATGTTTCTCCCGAATTTCATATGCGTCTTGATTTTGATGATAATGGCATGGATAGGCTAAATATTGAGGAAAATTATAAGGATAGTATTGAGGAGAGTTTTGAGGACCATATTGAGGTTGAACCATTTTTATTTGATTTGTCTGATTTTCCAATTCATCCTCCTGAACCTTTGACTGTTATATCACCCTCCCTCCTTTCCATCGTTCCGACCCCGCTTGAAGACTGTGAGCTTGAAAAATTTTCCTTCGAATCTGACACAGTTCTCACAGACGATAACACTTACAAGTGTTTCACTTTTTCGGACGATGTTGATGACTCACCGCCCGAGTTTGAGTCCTTTACATTTTCAGATGAGGTAGTTGAACCATCAGACTCGGTTTCTTATAGTTGTTTCGAACCATTAATGGAATCTTTCAATTTCGAGACAGTTTACTACGGTGAGAAAGAGACTATCCCTAATTCACTCCCTGTCGTCATTCCTATCGTTCCGACTGTACAAGAGACTGTTACGCTTTCATCTCCAATACCAAGTTCGGCGTACCCATGTTTTCTTACGAATTTTGAGGGGTTTGACCCCATTTCTCGACAAGTTGATAGATTAGCACAATCAGTTTTCACACTTCGGTCATCATATATTGCGCTAATTTATTCACTCAATTTACACCCTCAAGATCGTACTCTACTTCTTTCTCTTTTCCGTCATTCTTCTCTCCCACCGAGACCGTATCCCGTTTCTACCTCCACACGGTCTCATGTGTTTTTCATTTCTTTTCTTTTTACTCCACTCTTTCACCAACTCGACCATTACCACGATAAGATTTTTGAATGGTTGGTGCTAACCTTTGGCTTGTGTAAGGCCACGCTTAAGTTTGGGGGGAACCTTTGTATATATGTATATATATTTTTTGTTTTCTTTTTCTATAAAAAATAAAAAAAATTTCAAAACAATAAAAATTAAAAAAAATTATAAATAAATAAATAGGGGAGTGCCAGTATTTTGACCCTCTTGGTGTAGCATGACAGTGAGGACACTGTCAAGTTTAAGTTTGGGGGTATGCTCGGTACGTCTTCTTCCTTCGCATTCATATGTATATTTTTGCATTTGCACATTTATTTGAAAACCCATAAAAATTTCAAAAATTTCAAAAATTATAAAAATTATTGTATTCAATTTTGGCCTAATTGACTTGAGTTTGACAAATAGGTTAACTAGCTAGGAACAACTAGATCTTAGACTTAGTAAATTAAAAACCCTAAAAATAACCTTCCTTAAAGTTTAACGGTAGAAAGTATATGTCTTTGTAGTTTATTTAGAAATAGGCAAATTTTGAGTTAACTTTTTGGGCTAAGTCGAAACAAAGGAAAGTATTGATGTTCTTATTAGAGTATAAGTTTGAAAAATAGTTCCTAGCTTAAGTCTAGATTCTGAAAATGTATACCCTACAATTTACACAATCACGCACCTTGAAACTTGGAATAGTAGAGGAGACCTTGAAATGCTCTTGTCTGAAGTCCTTAGTACGAAGAAATGAAATAAAAAAATACAAGTGTGAATAAAGAATAAAAAAAATGAACACTGGTTTTTGTGATTACTTAAGGCTGTAAAAATAGAAAAATATTTAGCGAGGGTGCTTCATCACCTAGTGCCTTAGACCAACTGGTTTGGGAGTCACTGCTAAAAGCCTTAGGTGTTGCAAGACTAGGATTTACGCTTTAAAGTGCAAACACATCTTGTAATCGGTTGTTGGTACCTCAAGAAGTATTAACGGTCGCATGAAGGATGTGTAAGCAAGATGCATTTAAATTCACCAACTAATTAGTACTTTGGACAACGGACAAGGGTATGATTGCTTGATTTGAATTTCCAAGTGTAGGGGTGATTTATACACACACGTAGGGATATGTGATTGGAGTTTAGATGAGAGAAAGGAATGAAGAATAGAACTTGTATCTTTAGTAGAGTTGATAAAAATTCCTAAGTGGAGATGGAACCCTAGAATGAAAACTTAAGAAATGCCGAAAGCTAAGTAGGTCTGCAGAACATATATGATCTTAAGTTAAATGATGAGGAAGTGTGAAAAATATGGGTGGATGATTTATGAGTCGAAGATAATAGAATTCCTTGTTAGAAACCCTAATTGGAGAATTAAAGTCGAAAAAGCCAAATTGATAGGATTTTGTGGGTAGTATCCGCTGAAAACCCTCAGGAGACAACACTCCTCCTACTAGGGACACCTAGAGGTTTAACGGCTTGTTGCACGTGCTCAGTGCAATCGCGTTTCCCTGCGAAAGTGCGGTTAGTTTTTTTTGTAGAGAATAAAAAAATAAGTTTGCTCGAGGACGAGCAAAAGATAAGTTTGGGGGTATTTGTTCATACCATAATATTGCATTATTATATTCCCCATTCTTATTCGTTTTATAAATAAACAGGTGCTTTTGACACATGTCTGCTACATATTACAGGTTACAGGTTCTTGGAGCGAAAACAGTGAAAAAGACAAAAGACGACACAAAAAGGGGACTTTGACCAACAAATAGAAGGATCTTAATCAAGCCTACACAAAAGATCAGTACAAGGCAACGTAAGGTCCAAGATTACAAAGCAAACGGTTAAAAGTCCACTGCAATTGTTCACTGGAGATCTGGAAGACATAGAGAAGCCAAATTGAATAAAGATCCAAAGAAATAAAAAGCCCAAGAAGCCCAGAATCAGTTCCAAAATTTCCAGACATAGAATTTTACCAAAGCTTGAAGTCTACTTTGACTAGGTCTTCCTAAGGATATTTTGGTAAATGTAGACGTGTGAATCAATTGTAACCTAGGATTTCCTATCCTCTATAAATAGGAACTCTAAATCATTGTAAAGGCGATGCCTCCTTTTAATAAAAAATTTCAGATCTCTTTTGGAGAGCATCGGTGTTTCCTTTCCATTCAGAAATTCAAATCTGAAAACCCTGCATGGATGATTGGAGGGATGCATCTGTAAGTAGATTTAATTTCTCTCCCTACTGTAAATTTTAATTCTTTGCCCTAGGTAGATTTAATTTCATGCCCTAGGAACTTGTTTAGGGTTTAGCTTTGGGGAAGGATTTTGAGAGATGAGATCTCTCATCCCTTTCTTACCCACCAAATATTTACAATAGGACTCCATGCATACACGCACACACCGCGCCCTACGGCATCCTACTCCTCGAGGTAGCGATGACACCGTAGTATAAAAGCCCGGTTGCGCGCGTTTTCCATGGAGGTTAGGGTAAGGATCTCTAAAGGAAGGACAAGAACCTAGGGGAAGGAACACCTTCCCGAATGGATCTAATCCCCTTTATTGATAATTACCATAACTCCTCACAGATCTTCATTCGGGTATGAAAGCGTTGAGATTTAATTGCATTCCCAAACCATCCCTAAACCTAACCCTAGCAAGAGTAGATCTAGATAATTAGTATAGAATAATTAGATTTTTAGATTTAATAACAACTCCGAACACCCTTCGGAATTAACTCGTAAGAACGAATCGGAGATTCACAACATCCCTATGGACCGACCCGTACTCACCGGCTAGCTGCAAAGCGACGCCGTTCTTGATTGCGGTTACAAATATTTTTGATCTATCTTTTAGAAAGCGCAAGCACGCTAAATCATTTTAATCATTTTTCACATTACAATTAGCCGATCAAGTAGGTGTCTAGAAAGGTGTTAACAGGGTTACACCCCTAGGAAAATAAGGTTTATTTTAATTAGGTCTGTGCGAAAGCACGGGGAACCTCCCTCAAAGTACCAACACTAGCCTGGCCGAAAGATTGGCGAACTTGTAGGGTGTAATTAATCCCGTCTAGTCTTTCCTTTTAGGGTTTGAAGGAAGATTTGATAAAAATAGTAGCCATCCTGATTAGATAAAATAATAACCAATCTAATCTTGCAAGAGCGCATGCAGAGTGTTTTCTTCTCTCTCTCTCCTGGTAGCGACCATGTCACGCCTTAATCAAGATAATAATATGGATACATTGACCGAACGTGCTTATTATACTGTGCTAGGGAACGTTGGTTCCGCTCTATCTTATAACTGTTATAAGTCCGAGCAGGAAATAGGGGAATATCTGGATTCCCATGCCGCCCATTCAAAGAAAGTGCATGTTGATGCATCTTCTTCGGGTGTGTTTATTACCAAGAACTGTTTCTCAGTATCCTCTACATCTTGGGTATGTGATACCGGATCAGGATCCCGCATATGTAATATGTTACATGGGCTACAGATAGGTAGAGAACTGAGAATGGGTGATATATCTCTAAGTGTAGAGAATGGTGCAAGTGTTGCAGCCAAATCAGTTGGCAAATATCACCTTGTATTAATACATTGATTCTAAACAAATGTTATTACATACCGAACCTGATATACAATATTACATCGGTTTCTTTAATGAGTTAAAAAATGATATAATTCTATATTGGAGGATTATGTTGTGAACATTTTCCTGAATCAAGAGTTGATTGGATCAGACACAATATATAATAGTATATACGTTCTAAATCAAACCACAGTTCAAAGTATGTAAAACACACACAAGAGGAGTAGTTCAGAAATGAACGAATCAATGCGACACGACCAGCTAAGTTACATAAGGATGATTATGAGAATCTGTTCGAATTTTCATCTTATGATACTTGCCAGTCTTCTCTCAAAAGTAAAATGACCAAAACTCTGTTTACTCGAAACAGAGAAAGAGTTACTGAACTCTTGGGACGGATACATGATGATGTATACGGTCCTATGTCTACAAATTCCAGGGTTGATTCTTTGTACTTCTTTATATTCACTGACCATCTCTCAAGATTCGGACATATGTTCCTATTGAAACACAAGTCTGAAACTTTTGAGAAATTCAAGGAATATAAGCTTGAAGTTAAGAACCAGACGGGTAGAAGTATTAAGTCCTTCGATGTGATCGAGGAGGCAAATACTTGGGCATGGAGTTCCTGTATTTTCTAAACGGAGAATAGGATTCTCTCTCAGCTTACTCCTTTGTATACACCACAGCACAACGGTGTATCGGGGCGGAGGTTTCGAGCCTTATGAGATATGGTTCGCTCTATGATGAGTACTGCTGTGTTGCCTGTTTCCTTTTGGGGTTATGCACTTGAGAATCTGCATACCTATTGAATGGGGTTCCATCCAAATCAATGCATACCACTCCATATGAGATATGGAATGGGAAGAGACTATGTCTTAAACGAGTTAAGATATGGGGTTGTCCGGCCTATGTTGAAAAGCAAAATCCGGACAAGCTCGAGGCAAGGTCAGTTCTATATAAGTTTGTTAGGATATCCCAAACATTTGCGAGGAAATATCTTCTACCACTCTGAGGAGCAAAAGGTGTTTTGTTTCTTAGCATGCCACCTTTTTAGAAAAGGAATTTCTTGTGAAGAAATTTTTGGTCATGAGGTAGAACTGGAAGAAGTTCCAGCTAGACAAACTAACAGCTGATGATTTGGTGAAACCAAAGGATTCAATAATCTCCAACGAACCTCAGCCTCTCTGCGAATCTGGTAGGGTTCCTCATCCACTTAAGAGATACTACGGTCTTCTCGGTGACAGTGGGAGCGAGGATTGCATCATGGTAGATGATGGCCCAACTAGGTTCAGGCAGGCCATCACGAGTGGGGACTCTGCGAAATGGCTGGATGCTATGCAATCAAATATGGAATCCATGTACACCAATAAAGTATGACTTTGAATGTTGCACCTGAAGGGGTAAAACCCATTGGGAGCAAATTGATCTTGAGAAGATTCTTGGTGTAAATGGAAAAGTTAAGACTTTCAAAGCTATGCTTAAGTCTATCGGGATTAGAGCATGCATCGCGGAGTTGGAACATCTGTTTTGATGTTGTAGTCAAAGAGTTTGACTTCATCAAAAAGGTAGATAAACCTTATATATACAAGAAGGTTGTAGAAAGTAAGGTTGTCTTCCACGTATTGTACGTAGATAACATACTCTTGATAGGAAATGGTTTCCTATGCTACACTCGGTCAAGCTCCTCTTATCACAAGGATTCTCAATAGAAGATCTGGATGATACCTACTACATCTTGTGGATTATGATCTATGATGATAGATCTAAATGGATGTTGGGAGTGTTCCAAATCTAGGTACATTAACACCATACTAAAGGGTTTAGTATGGAAGATTCTAAGCGTGGTGGTTCGCCCACTTACTCATGGATCACTCTCTCCAAAAAGATGTCTCCCAAGACTGATTTGGAGAGAACTCATGTGCAAGGGATATCCTATGCTTCGGCAGTAGGCTCTATCATGTGTGCGATGTTATGTACCAGACCAGATGTAGATGAGTTACTGAGTGTAATGATCAGAAATCAATCGGATCTTGGGAGAATCACTGGACAGCTATGGAGGACATTCTTAAGTACTTGAGAAGCACTAAATGAATGTTCTGGTTCCAGCTTCCAGAGTGATAAGGTCGACTGAGAGTCGGTCACAGGCATTGTCTTTACCCTCAGTGGAGGGACGGTATGTTGGAAGAGTTCCAAGCTAAATACCGTGACATACTAGACGATAAAGGCTAGATACATCGCTACCAACGATGCTACCAATGTAGATGTCTGGATAATTCTTGTTCATGAGATGAACAAGGTTCCTACCATTGAGCGTCCAATAACTGTTATTGTGACAACAATGGAGTTGTGGCTTTGCCTAGGAACGCAGGTCCTATCAGCGGTCCAGACATATTCTGAGGATAGTATCACATGATCATGGAGATGGTTGATCTCCATAGGATCGAGGTAAGGAGAGTTGACGCAAAAAATAAACACAGCGGATCCACTCACAAAGGCCTTTCCCTATAGAGACTTCTATAGGACGTTGAGTATGAGATACTGCAACAAATGGCCTTAGTGCAAGTGGGAGATTGTTAGTTATATGTATGCCCTAGAGGCCATTACTGTACATGCAATATATATTGTAGTGGATGCTTGGACATATATAGGGAGGACTTTCTTGCTCGACATGATAGTATGCTATCTGGTTGCACTTTATCTAAACATGTACACTTATTGTCTCACTATTACATGTTAATAAAGCCCTTAGGATGAGTACTTGACTACCAGGATTATGATGTGGATCATACTAGTGGAGCAGAGGTAGTCGGCAAGTACATCCTTCAAATGTTCCTAGTCGTGGGAGTATCGAGACAGGGCATCGATATTCCAGAGTAGACTACAGTCCGGTCTCTTCGTCTAAGGGTATCGCATACCGGGTCTAGGGGTGGTAAACGTCAAACCCCTGCTAACCTGATAAGTCATGTCGATTTAGCTCAGGACCATTTCAAGAAACTACTGATCTAACCATCAGTAGTTCTCAACTGCCTTGGCCAAGGTCTTATGGTTCTAGCCAACCGGACACAGTGCGATATCGACTCTCGATACCATGAGAGACGAATCCCTGACAATCACTCACTGCCTCCATGTGGCTCGGGACTGCACCCAACCAAAACCTATTTCCATAACTCAATAGAGCCGTGGTAGGGTAGTGATCAAAGCATAGTAGGAACCCAAACGAGACAAATGATGATCTTAGGTCCTAAGACTAACCTATGCTCATGTCACCTGAGAGTCGCTATCTGACGATAGGTATAATATCATCTAGAGGTTCTCGGTGAGTCCATCCAGTATACTCACCCCCAGTGAGCACCTGTATACAATCTTAGGTGATCACACCAATGGTTGTAGGACCAACCACCGTCCCTCGTCGGGATCTAGAAACGTATACATAAGTCTACGCTGGAGTATCGATGCCCGATCTCGATACTCCTGCGACTTGGAACCTTTAAGGATGTGCTTATGGACTACCCATCTACCACAAGCATGATCGCCATCATAATGCTGGTAGTCAAGCAAAATCCTACAGGCTTTTTCAACATGTAACCGTAATATGTTATATCGAGTATAACATATCCACATGTTAAGATAAAATCAAACCATAATAGTATACTACTGTATCGATTCTTTATCAATATGTGCAAGCAATATAGATCATCAATAGAAAGAAATACATATATCAGGATAAAGACAACTCAAATAATATATTATATACAACTGAGCAAAATTGTCATGTACATACATATCCCTAATATCCTATACAATACAGGCCTCTAGGGCATACATATCCAACAGCGTGTGCAGGAGGAAGGTCGGGCTGGGGCTTGTAGGCCTAGGCCAGGTTTGGGTTTAGTCCTGGGAAAAATGTTTTGGTTTTTTTTTAAAAAAATAAAATAAAAGAAACTGTTTAATTAAATAATTCTTTTTAAAATCGATTTTATTTCTAAAATTAATTTAAAATACTTTTAATTATCAAAAAATTATAGAAAATTTCTAGATAAATTCTAAATAAATATTTTTATCATTTTAAACCATTTTCACCTTAAAAATAATTTGTTTTTTCTAAAATCCACTTACTAAAATAAATCTTCGAAAATAGTAAAAATCATACTTAAATTCTTTTCTTTTCCCAAAAATTATATTATTTATATTTAACTCAAAATTACATTTTTCCAAATTTTCCATCAAAAGAAATACTAAAATAAATAAAAAGATATGGAGGAAAATATACAAAGACTTTATTGAGGTATAAACAAACACAGCCTCCTTAAAACAATTTCATTCTCGAAATTATAAAGGAGCTTGTAAGAACTGAGTTAAAAATTATAAAGGTAGTGTTGTCTCAAAATAAATTCTTTAAAGCAATTTCTCTAAAACAATTCTCTTTTATAAAACCAAGCGAACGTAAATGAATTCTCTAAAATCTTATAAAATCCAGAAATCACAAAATAACCCAACATAGTAATATGAACCATAAAGATATAGTAAATAACAACAATACAATAAATCTAACACAAAAAACCATATGCCGTGAACGAAATAATGGAAATAAATAATAATGACAATAATGGTAAACACACAATATACAAAATATATAAATAATGCAAAATAAAAAATATAAATATAAAACAGCATTCAAACACATAAATATATTATATAAAGAACAAAACATGATAAACAACAATGATATTATAAAACTTGAGTAAAATAACATTTCATAAAAATGTCTTCAATAAATGAAATCTAAATTTCTTTTCTACAAATATATTTTAAATAAGAAATCTATTTACAAAATTTATGTTACATATCTCAAAAAATAAGAAAACCCTTGGACTATTCATTTCTTTCAATAACTTTAAAATCTATTTTAATTGAAACTATTAAAACACCAAAATATTATATTCCAAAAATAGCTTTTATTTACTATATAAAAATTATGGTCATTACGATCTACCCTCCTTTAAAATTCCGTCCTTTAAATTTTCAAGAAGAGGATGTCGTCACAGGGTAAAAATAAGATAGGGATAACACGGTTGCAAGACGTCTTCACGCTCTCCAATGTCGTCCGATGGAAATGTAAAGAAGGATTCAAGGGATGAGATTCAAGAGATAGGATTCAAGAAGATTAATAAGTGTCGATTAATGTCTTGCCTTCGTATACTAGACTACTTCGGATTACTCCCGGACCTATATGGTTCATACAGAACTGATCTGTATGGGCCACCACCAAAACCTGTCACGCCCAGCTTCCCAAAATACTAGAACGGAGACGCACGAGGCTCGCAACGTAACTATACCGAGAAGTAGACTCTCCTTGATACAGTTACGCTAAGCGTTTAGTAATGCAGGAGTACACAAAAGGAAGATAAATAAAGAAACTTTTATTTCATTAACCAACATTTATTACAAAGTGATCAACAAAGTTTATTACATCATTAAAGGAAGACAGGAAAGTAAAGCAAGCCCTAAACAGGTGGGCGTATAAGAAAAGGAAAGTAAACTAATTCTAATATATGGTCGACAGCTCCGTGTAGTCATATTCAGTGGGTTCTACTTATGCAAGTCCAACACGTGCTTCATCCTCATCTAACGGACGTTCCAGAAAAGATAAGAGGAAAGGAAGTCCGTCAGCGGGTTAAACTTGAGTAGGGTTCTCATAGGGATTAAAAGGTAAAAAGATGAAAACAAGGTATAATGTAGGGTCATGCCGCAAGTGTATATGTGAGAGTGTCTTCCGGTATTTAATAACAGTAGTTTAGCTTGTTTAGTTTGGTTTTATAAGGGTACACGCATTTCGGGTAATAATAAGATATGATAAACAGTGTAGCGTTATGTCATACGAGTTTATCCAAGTATATTATATCATGTGAGTGAACCTCAATAGGTATCTACTAAGTTTAGTAATTGTTTTAGTTTAATTAAATACGGGTACCCAGTTGGAATGATCATTCCCTTGTATTCAATAGTTACAGATTAATGTTCATCCAGGCATGAAATTTCAACAGTTGTACAGGTCACCTATAATAACAGGATCTTCTAAATCAAATCACCTGTAATATCGGGATCTTCTCACAATCAAGTTACCTATAATAACGGGATCTTCTAAAATAGGTCACCCATAGTAACGGGATCTTCTTTAAGTATTCCATACTTAGGTTTACGTGTCTAACCCAATCCATATTCGATGTCATAAGTTGTGTTCAGTATAGTATCGTTCAATGATTGGACTTTTATCATAAACCATGGTAATTTAACGTAAATATCTTTTTTTAAAGGCCATGGTATTTTATTATATTTATATTTTAGAAAAACACATTGGTGTTGTATTTATTGTCACATGAGGAACCATGATATTTTATTTAAGATTACACAATTTTCATGACAGTTATGCTAATATTATAGAGATCAAGGGTTACTTAGAGTTCTTTGTTCATCGGTTTTTCCATGAGGGCATCACTATCAACTCTGCTATACTCGTGGTGTGCGATGATCCGCACCATCCACAAAAGAGCCCTCATAAAGAGTTGCGGGAGATGTAATATCCAAAAGAACTTAATACCCTCTTAGATCGAGGGGTTTAATGTTAAAAGTTCTCTTTTCGAAGTTAGGGATGATTTTAATATAATAGTTGTTTAGGAAAGTTCATGATATTTATTTGAAATTAATATTTTAGAAAACAGTCCATGTTAGCAACCACTGCACATGGGCAGTCAGCATTTGTATCCTTTTCTAGGACGATTGCCTCATAACCACGGAGCGTTTTACGTAAAATATTCAAGTGTGGGGTATTGTTATTAAACTTAGGTTGTGATGAGTTCAAGGTATTTTTATAAAACTCAACCTTTACAATAAGGAATATTTTAATGAAAAACTTGACCTTCATGTTAAGAGTATATTTTGACTTTTGATGATTAAAGGTATTTTCATAAGGATTTAGCTTTTAGAAGGGTTAAAGGTATTTTAAAGAAAACTTAACCATTGAAAGTTAATGGTATTTTGGCGAAACTTGGTTTTCGAAGGGTAATAATATTTTAGTGGAACTTAGATTCGACAAGTTTAAAGTATTTTGTTAAAAACTCAATCTTTAAGAAGTAGTAATGGTATTTTTAATGAAAACTCTACTCTTAATAATTGATGGTATTTGATGAAACTTTACTTCTTTAAGAGTTAAGAATATTTTACTACAACTCAAAAGTCGCAATATGATGTACAATCAAATAAATAAACTAGATAGGGGGTATGTCATTACCCCATGAATATAGTGTGCAAGAATTTTAAATAAAAAATCAAGGATTGTATATTTTATCGACAAGGTTTTATCGTGTAGTACATTTAACATAGCATTAACAAGGAACTTCAACAAAATAATCATTTAAATAGTTTCATAGAGATTAACAGTAAGAAGAAGAATGTGACGGGTGAAGAAGTGAGAGGCGGATCCTACCGTGTGTTAAGATATGGATTATCGAAGCCGATATGTCACCTTGTACGGAAATAAGAGCCCTTCTCGCCTCGGATTTTTGCTGGGCAAATGGCAAGAACCACTACATCGGCGTCGAAATATTGAAGACCAAGGTATTTTCTCAGATTTTTGTAAGGAGGAATGAGGGAGAAAATGAGGGGGAGAAGTATCGATATTTATAGGGTCAAAAAAAATCAAACCGTGCCGGAAATTAGGCCGACCGCCACCACTAGTCACGCGGCCGTTACGCGCGCAGGCTCGCTAGCCGTCGGATCGTCATAGCGAATGACCCAGATGCGTCCATGTGTCCACGTGCGCTGCCACGCCCTTGCACGCGCAAGCGCGTTCCCGCACTCGCTCATGGGTAGAGCCCACACGCTAGCGTGTTGTTCATATCAGATTTTTGCATTTTTATACCGCCCATTCTTGATCACAATGCAAATAGGTAGGTACTTTTGATCCGTGTTTGCTGAATAATTGCAGGTTACAGGTTCTCAGCTCTTTACAGTGAAATTCATGAAAAGTCGCAACAAATGTGGGACTACGACCAACAACAGATGAATACTGATCTCCGCTAACCATCCGTGTGATGCGGCCTACCAGTTCAAGGGACAAAATGGAAAATCGTTGATCACTTCAATGCACAAAGCACAAGGGTGGCATAAGATCCAAGACTTCAAACGCGGAGCTCAAGGAAAAAGTCCACATCTTTTTGCACTGCTGAAAATCTGGAAGAAAACTGAAGAGATTCGGAGAAACCAAGTGTACAAAACATAAGAGAACAGCAATATGGAGAAGCCCTGAAAAGATGGTCCCCCAATTCTACCGAATGGCCGCAGAACCTTAGCCAAATAGGCACTTCTGCCGCGGTTCCGCGGCCGCGTCTGAACAGTGTCAGTGGCAGTTCGGCTGCGCAGACTCGGCTCTTTTGGGGTAGTTTTATAATCTCGTGCTTAGCTCAGAATGTATACCTAGGGTTTCAGAATGTATGCCTATAAATAGCAGAGCTAAAAGCCAAAATAAAATGTGCCTTTCTTAGGGTGCCTTTCTTAGGGTGCTTTTCTTTAGTTTAGATTTTAGGATTTAATTCTGTTCTTTTTCTATGAAAAATTGTAGTGAGTTTATGAGCGTTGATTAATAAAAAAATTTTAAAAAAAAGGGAGTTCTTTTATTATCTTGCTTTCCTTTATTATCTTGCATGTCTTTTTATTTATTGTTCATAATTTTTCATTAGCTAATTTAGTTGTAATTTTGTTGCTTTCTTTTGTTTTTCTTCTTCTATTTTCATTATCTTTAAACAACGATGATGCTTGAGTAAGATTCTTGATCCTCAATTCTTTCTACCTACCTTTTTGTTTTTATTCTTTTTAATGGGTGAGTAATCACTTGTTAGGGCAGGAGAAGGAAAGTTTGAGAGAAGGAAATCTCTCTCACTCTTTTCTTTGCCCAACACCTTAATTCGGACTCCATTTAATTGTACCATAATCCACTCACTACGGTACCCTATCCTACATGATAGCGGTGATTCCATAGTTAGACCGGTTGTGGTTGAATTAACCGGAGGTTAGGGCTAAGAGCCAAGAACGGACAGACAAGGACCAAAAGGAAGAAACTAAGCATGGAAAGCCTAACTTATACTTGCAAGTTTCTTCCTAGTCGTGCTAATCCCCGTTGTTGCCAATTACCTTAACACCGATATTAAGAAGGGCATTGAAAGAAGTGAGAAATTCCTAAATCGAACTAACTTAATCCTAACCCTAGCAAGTTCTTTATCATCCTTTATCTCATTAGTAGATCTTAAAACAAAATTCAAAATATTTGGATTTAACTCGTTAAAACATAAAGAAAATGATTTCATCTCCCTGTGGATCGACCCGTACTCAACCGGCTAGCTACCAAGCGAAACCATCTTGATTGCGGTAATTAAAAATTAAAACACACAAAAAAACGCAAACAATCAAGTGGCGTCGTTGCCGGAGAGACGGTAGTTTATTTCTTTGTGTAATTTCGGGTTAAAAAAAAATTAAAAATTTAAAAAATTGAAATATATAAAAACAAAACAAAAAAAGATCATCTTGTTATTTTTGATTAGTTTTTGTGCAAGTGTGCAGGATAGGAAGAAGGTCAAGTTCAGTGCCAAAATCGTGGGGAGTTAGACCCATCTCTCGCGGCTACACCGCGGCGGATCAAACGGAACCACGGCTTTGCTGTAAAATTCTGGAGCACATTCAGTGAGCAAATCAAGATTCAGGAGATCTAAATAGGAAGAAGAGAACCAAATCAGCACAGGGAAAAAATTTGAAGCCGCCAACCTTCTGAACTGCCGCAGAACCGCGGCAGAATCACAAGTTTGACCGCGGAACCGCGGTCAAAGGGTGACGTCAGCACCCAAAACTCACTGTGAGTATTCCATTTCTCTTCTCCACTCCTCTGAACTCCACTGAACTACATTTTTCTGCAGTATTATTTGCACAAATTCTCTTCCCCTCTCCAATAAACTGTTTTTGTGCAGGATTCTTTGCGCTGCCGCCAAATAAATTTTTGCAAGTGTTTTAGATTTTTGGTTGTTACTGTTTTGCATAAATAATACGGATTTTAAGGGGCTGTAACACCAATTCAGATTGGGCGGGGATTTCATCACCCTTCCTAAGACCCCAAAAATCATTAAAAGCCATACGCATTACCCTTGATCTTAATAAAAAATATCTAGACTCAGCCAACTAAGGACTGTCGCGCTCATTTAGGACAAGTGGAGGTTGCGGGAAATCGGTCGTTTATCTAAACTTGACTTTGGGGTTCCTAGGCTAGACAAGTGAAGAGGTAATTTTAAAAGGCCCGTCTCACGGTGATTCATGAGCGGAACCCTCCTTTCCTCACTTATGCTTACCTGACCACAATTGGCAGTGAAGAGGCAATTCGAGGGTTATCCTGCAACTTGTCGCTTGGAAGTCTAGGAGCGGTCTAGTTGGACTTTAAAGACCCTAGGTCTAGGTGTGTTTGTGTATATTGTGATTGTGATTGTGCTTATAAAAGGTTTAGTCCCATAATTCCGTATTCTTTCAAACAAACAATTTTTAAAACTCCAAAAACAAATAATTTTTATTAAAAAAAATAATAACATAAAATGAAAATGAAAAAAATACACCACTTCCCTCCCTTCCTATATTTTCACTCTTCCAACATGGGTACCCCACCTCGCAAAACTCTTGCCGAATTTTGGTACCCACAACCAAACATTACTTCCTACGGTTCTTGATTTGGTCGAATTTCGAACGACCCCTCCATGCCCAAAATATCTTTGAAAGATTGGATAAACGCGTCTAGGACAAACACTTGCACTCCGCAATCCACTTCGTATCAACCATTTCAACCTCCCCCACCCTCTTACGTTGATACCCCTTTTGCGAGTCGTCCATTATCCATCGCCGAACGTATTGAACAATCCCGTAGCCGATCTTTCACTCCTTTCACCACTGCCAATTCTTTTGATCAACAATCCCAATCACCTTCTTATCAGAATGTTGATCATAACCCTGTCCAACCATTCAACTCCTACCGGTCCTACCCAACTTTTACACCTTCCCTAGACATTGCTTCTAAACAGCCATTTGAGAGTTTCCAATATCAAAACAACTTTGAATCTTACTGAAACCCCTCCACAACCCATGTCTAGTCTGGAACGGTCGTTGGAAGACTTTAGTGTAGCGTCATGCCAACAGATGATGGATTTGAAATCGTCCCTGGCTGCCCTCATACAACCTAGTGACCCGGTAGCTAGTTTCCAACTAGCTCCAAATTTTCCAATGTATGATGAGACGGTTGGACAGATTGAGAATTTGAGTAGAGAAAGTGAGCTGTGCACCCTTCCAAATCAAACCTACTCATCCCCAATTGAATCCCACAACTCCGGTTTTGAATGTCCATCAAGTTTCCCAAATGATTCACCAGTTGAAGATAGAACGTTTAATGAGTTGTGCAACTTTGTAGTGTTTGATTTACCTGATTGTGAAGGGTCCCTTTCGAGTAAAACCATCACCAATCCTTTTGACCTCTACACCTCCACCCTAGAACCTGAATTGATTAATATCCATGCTTTTGATGAGGTGTCTGAGAAAATTGATTTTCATTTGATTGAGGATATTGACGCTGGGAATATTTTGGATGATGAAACTGCGGATTTGGCTGAGTTTTTCTCTCCAATTCATTATCTCGAGTCATTAAATGTTTTTCCCGAACTTCATATGCGTCTTGATCTTAATGAGAATTGCATGGATAAGCTGAATTTTGAGGAGAATATTGAGGATAGTTTTGAGGATGAACCAATTTTACTTGATGAGTCAGATTTTCTAATTCATCATGTCCCTTCCACTGACTGTGTACACCCTCCTGAGCCTTTAACCGATACCCTTCCTCGATCACTTCCCTTTATCATTTCGACCTTGCAAGAAACTGTATCTCTTTCATTTCCAGTGTCTGGTTTACCAAGTTCGGCGTACCCATGTTTTCTCACGAATCTTGAGGGATTTGACTCCATTTCTCGACGGGTTGATAGATTAGCACAATCGCTTTTTTCACATCGGTCATCACAATTTGTGCTAATTTATTCACTCAATTTACACCCTCAAGTTCGTACTACACTTCTTTCTCCCTTCCGCCATTCTTCTCCTAATATACCGAGACCGTATTCCACCTCTCTTCCCATACGGTCTCACGTATTCTCCATTTCTTTCCTCTCCGCATTCTTTCACCAACCAACACACTACAGAGATAGAATATTTGAATGGTCGGTGCTCACTTTTGGCCTGTGTAAGGCCTTGTATAGATTGATACTATTCTCTTTTCCCCCCTAATCCTGAACTTCACCGCTTAAACAGTGAAAACATTGTTTAACTTAAGTTTAGAGGGGACCTTTTTTTTATGTATATATTTTTTGGTTTGCTTTTTTTGTTTAAAATTTTTTTTTAGGGAGCGCCGACAATTTTGACCCTCTTGGTGTAGCCTGACAGTGAGGGCACTATCAAGTTTAAGTTTGGGGGTGTGCTCGGTAAGGTTTCTACCTTCGCATTCATATGTATATTTTGCACTTTCATACATATTTAAAAACCCATAAAAATCGAAAAAATTTACAAAAATATAAAAACTTTGTCGTCAAGTTAGCTAATAGGGTAACTGAGATTTTCATTCTGAAAGTTTAGTTGATACGTTAGAAATAACTAAACCCTAGGCTTAGGAATTGAAAACCCTAAAAATAACCCTCATTCTGTTTAAACTTGGTAATTATACGTCCTTGCAGTTTTTTTTGAGAAATAGGTAATCTTGAGTTCAGTTCTTGAGCTAAGTCAAGATGAAGGGAAAGTATTGAAGCTTTACTGAAGGATAAGTCTGAAAAATAGTTCCTATTCTTGAGTCCAAATTCAGAAAGTATATACCCTACAAATCGCACTTATACGCACCTTGAAACTTGAGATAGTAAAGGATACCTAGAAATACTCTTGTCTAAAATCCTTAGTATGAAGGAAAATAAAATAAAAGTATAAGTGATGAATAAAGAGATAAAAAAATGAACACTGGTTTTGTAATTGCTTAAGGCAGCATAAATAAAAAAATATAGCGAGGGTGCTTTATCACCTAGTGCCTTAGACCAACTGGTTTGGGAGTCACTGCTAAGCCTTAGGTGTTGCAAGACGAGGAATTACGCCTAATTGCGCAAGCATATTTTGTAATCGGTCGTTAGTACCTCAAGAAGTATTAACAATCGCATGAAGGATGTGTGAGCAATTTCATCTAGAATTCACCAACTAAAAAGTATTTTGGAAGATGGACAAGGGTACTATAGCTTGAATTGAATTCTTAAATATAGGGGTGAAAATTTACACACACGTAGGGGTATGCAATCAATGTTTAGAGGAGAGAAAGAAATAATGAATATGACTTATGTTTTCTGTAAAGTTGATAAAAATCCCTGATTTGAGACCGCACTTTTAGAAGGAAAACTCAGGAGATACCAGCATCTTTCTAAACTTTTTTTGGAATGTATAGGATCTGAGGATAAATAGATAGGAGGTGTGAAACATAAGGGTTGAATGTTTCTAACTTAGGATGATAGAAGTTCTAATGTAGATACTAAATTGTAGGAGTAGAATCGATATTAACTTATGAAACTAACTTGACGGGATATTGTGGGTAGTATCCGCTGAAAACCCTCAGGAGACAACACTCCTCCTACTAGGGACACCTAGAGGTTTAACGGCTTGTTGCACGAGCTCAGTGCAATCGCGTTCCCTGCGAAAGTGAGGTTAGGATTTTTTTTTGAATAAATTGGCTTTGCTCGGGACGAGCAAAAGATAAGTTTGGGGGTGTTTGTTCATATCAGATTTTTGCATTTTTATACCGCCCATTCTTGATCACAATGCATATAGGTAGGTACTTTTGATCCGTGTTTGCTGAATAATTGCAGGTTACAGGTTCTCTGCACTTTACAGTGAAATTCATGAAAAGTCGCAACAAATGCAGGACTACGACCAACAACAGATGAATATTGATCTCCGCTAACCATCCGTGTGATGCCGCCTACCAGTTCAAGGGACAAAATGGAAAATCGTTGGTCACTTCAATGCACAAAGCACAAGGGCAACATAAGATCCAAGACTTCAAACGCGGAGCTCAAGGCAAAAGTCCACATCATTTTGCACTGCTGAAAATCTGGAAGAAAACTAAAGAGATTCTGAGAAACCAAGTGTACAAAATATAAGAGAACAGCAACATGGAGAAGCCCTGAAAAGATGGTCCCCCAATTCCACCAAATGGTCGCGGAACCGCGGCCAAATAGGCACTTCTGCCACGGTTCCGCGGCCGCGTCTGAACAGTGTCGGTGGCAGTTCGGCTGCGTTGACTCGGCTCTCTTGGGGTAGTTTTATCATCTCGTGTTTAGCTCAGAATGTATACCTAGGGTTTCAAAATGTATGCCTATAAATAGCATAGCTAAAAGCTAAAATAAAATGTGCCTTTCTTAGGGTGCCTTTCTTAGGGTGATTTTCTTTAGTTTAGATTTTAGGATTTAATTATGTTCTTTCTCTATGAAAAATTGTAGTGAGTTTATGAGCGTTGATTAATTAAAAAAAAGAGAGAGTTCTTTTATTATCTTGCTTTCCTTTATTATCTTGCATGTCTTTTTATTTATTGTTCTTAATTTTTCATTAGCTAATTTAGTTGTAATTTTGTTGCTTTCTTTTGTTTTTCTTCTTCTATTTTCTTTATCTTTAATCAATGATGATGCTTGAGTAAGATCCTTACCAAGGTGAGGTCTCAAATAGCTAGTTGTAATTTTTCTTAATCCTCAATTCTTTCTACCTACCTTTTTGTTTTTATTCTTTTTAATGGGTGAGTAATTTCTCACTTGTTAGGGCAGGAGAAGGAAAGTTTGAGAGAAGGAAATCTTTCTCACTCTTTTCTTTACCCAACATCTTAATTCGGACTCCATTTAATTGAACCACAATCCGCTCACTACGGCACCCTATCCTACATGATAGCGGTGATTCCATAGTTAGACCGGTTGTGGTTGAATTAACCGGAGGTTAGGGCTAAGAGCCAAGAACGGACGAATAAGGACCAAAAGGAAGAAACTAAGTATGGAAAGCCTAGCTTATACTTGCAAGTTTCTTCCTAGTCGTGCTAATCCCCATTGTTGCCGATTACCTTAACACCAATATTAAGAAGGGCATTGAAAGAAGTGAGAAATTCTAACTCGAACTAACCTAATCCTAACCCTGGCAAGTTCTTTATCATCCTTTATCTCATTAGTAGATCTTAAAACAAAACTCAAAATATTTGGATTTAACTCGTTAAAATATAAAGAAAAAGATTCCATCTCCCTGTGGATCGACCCGTACTCAACCGGCTAGCTACCAAGCGAAACCATCTTGATTGCGGTAATTAAAAATTAAAAAACGCAAACAATCACGTGTGTAGGATATATATACCCTAGAGGCCATTATTTGTAATGGGTTCTATGGATATGTATATATCAGGATATATATGTGCCCTATAGGCCATTATTTGTAATGGATACTGTGTGTGTGTATGTGTGTGTATAGGATAATCTTGCTCGAAATGATAGTATGCTATCTGATTTGACTATATATTAACATGTACGTATGTTCTACTTGTTATTACGTACTACTTATACATGTTGATAAGGCCCGTAGGATGTGCTTGACTACCAGCGTTGTGATGGCGGTCATACTTGTGAGGGCTGGGTAGTCTATAAGCGTATCCTTAAAAGTGTCCCCAGTCATACAAATATCAATACAGGGCATCAATATTCCAGAGTAGACTGGTGTATACGCTTCTAAACCCCGACGAGGGGCGATAGTTAGTCAAACAGCCATTGATGTGTTTCACCTAAGATTGTATACAGGTGCTCACTATGGGTGGTGATTGATCATGTGAAAAAGAGTTTTGTGAATAACCGCAATCAAAACGGTGTCGCTAATAGCTATCCGCGATAAGTACGGGTCGTCCGCAGAGAAACATGAACTCTTTTCTTACTTTAGACGAGTTGATAAAAGAGGGAATGGTTTGTTGTCGTTCTATTTTAATATGGATATAAAATTTATTACCAAAAGGCTTGCAGGGTTTATAGGACTTAGTAGTTAATGGATGAATATTTAAAAATGACTCTTTTAATCTTTTAATAGTTTAAAACTAGAGCGATAGTGATGAATGTAAATTAGGGTTTTTGGAGGGAATTAGAGTTTCCCACTACTAACCCATGTCCTTTCATTGATCTTTATTCATGTCAAGCCCTTAACCAAAACAAGTGTTTAACCAATCTCAAATCATGGTGTTGGAGTTTCTTAGCATATCTACTAGGGTTTCATGGTGTATCAAGTATACAATTTTAAAAATAGTGTGCTAATGAACTCAAACTTAGAATCGAACTAGAGAATTAGGGTTTCATAACAAGTAAGCAAGCATAAACATAAGTGATTATGGAATAGAACCTTTATAGACCGGTCCATCACTTCAAATGCTCCGTGTAGAAGTCCCTTCACTCCAAGGAGTGGTGTTCCGGACTCTCCGTAGGCTCCACTAGTCGAAATGAACGAGCTTGCTTAATGATCTTCGAACCCAAAGATGATCTACTTTGAGGAGACTCAACTCAAGCTACCTCTTCACTAATGTATGAATAAGTGAAGCAAACAACCTACACTATATGGCTAATATGGTATAGATTGATGAAGTAGGAATTTAGCTCACTTTAGAATATTTTTCCTCTCATTCTTTTTCACCTCAGGAAAATCAAGTCAAGAAAAAATTGAGATGAAGAAGATGAAGCTCATATGAACCATGGGTGAGAAAATATCTAATATAAACTCTTGTAGAGACTTAACTAAGGCTAAGATAATGGTTAGGTTAAATAATATCTAGAGTAAAACAAAAGTCAATGGAGTTTAGTCATGGTTTCTACAAGCTTCTCCAAGCTTCACAACCATGCTAATTTCCATCTCATTTTTGGTTTTCTCTTAATAATAAAAACCCTGCATTATCTTAACTAAGGTGTGAGTCTCATACACCCAAGTTCCATGTATCATCAAGCATGATACATAAATCAAAATACATTTAAATATATATATATATATCATATATATATACATATGTGTTAAATGAAAATGTAGAAAAGAAAATTCTTAAGTGAGCATTTATATTAGTTAATATATATTAATATATCAAATATATATATATATTAAATTATTAAATCAACATTTGATTTAACAATCCGGCTATATCACATATACCCGACTAATATCAAATCATCGAATCAACACTTGATCCAATAATCCGGTTATATCATATATAACCTATATCGCGAGATTAGAATACGGTATCATATACACGCGTTTATCTCGGTCCCGTATATATCGCATATGTGCTCCTACTTCGTTTCGCTTGAGCCAGGAAACCTCTGTGTAGGACTCTAAAGACTCGTCAATACTCCGGCAGTAAGTGGTGATCATATCAGTCACCCACAAGCCGCAAGCGGTCTGCTAAACGTAACGGCCATCTGGGTATTGAGCGATCAGAAGATCAACAAGCATGCCTGCTCATACTCCTGTGAATCCAATAAACAACACTACCGTACAGTCCGGTCCCTTCGTCTGATATGTCGCATATCGAGTCTAGGGGTGGTAAACATCAGACCCTAGTAACTTGATAAGTCATGCTGATGTGAGATCCATAAAGGTTCGAGAAACTACTTGTCACGCCCCACCCCCAATACAGAGAGTATTGTCCGCTCGGGCCGAAACCGCACAGTTTTGTCCTTCGGAGCAAACCGGACCCGACCAGGGGCCACTTCCCAGGAGGTCACCCATCCCAGAATTTCCTTGGCTCGAGCATGCTTAACTACGAAGTTCTCAAGCTCCTGTAGTGCCGGTTCACTTAAAAGGCGCCTCTGTAATTGAGAGTGGTATCATTACAATTATAATGCAGTTCGGTCCATTTTCGGAATGTGTTCCGAAAATTCCCCATTGTTCTACAGTGGGTCCTAGGGACTCAAGAGGTGGCCCCTACGGATTCAAGAGGTGGCCCCCGCCCCCTTGACAGACCGCTTGCGGCTTGTGGGTGTTTGATATGATCATCACCTGCTGTCGGCGTATTGACGAGTCTTTAGAATCCTACACAGAGGTTTCCTGGCTCAAGCGAAACGAAATAGGAGCGCATATGAGATATGTGCGGGACCGAGAATAATGCGTGTATGTGATATCGTATTCTATTCTCGCGATGAATGTATCGAATGGTTGTATGCGATATGACCTAGTTATCGAATCGAGGATTGATTCGATAAGCCGATACATTGGATATTAGTCGGTTATATGCGATATGACCAGATCGTTAAATCAAGTGTTGATTTAATGATTTAATGTATAATTATATATTTGATATATTACTTTGCATTAACTAGTATTGGTTCACTTAAGATGGATTTTCTCACTTGATGTGCACATTGTATATGTGATATATTTTTGTGCACTTGATTGTATCATGTTTGATGATACATGCATGTTTGTGTGTATGTTTAGTTTAAACCTTGGTTAAGTAAATGGTTAGGGTTTTGTTTAATTTATTTATTCATTTATTTATTTATTTCATTTTGACAAAAAGAGAAATGGTGGCTTGCTTTGTTTTACATTGAAGCTTCATGAAGCTTTGAAAAAGTCTACCATTTTTGTTTCATGCCTAACCTAACCATTCACCTAACCTTAGTTTACTCTCTACACATAACCATGGTTGCAATATGATAAGTATCATATTATTTTCTATTTTGGAAAACACTTATCATATTATCTTTTCTTCTTCTTCTTCTTCAAGATGAAGAAAAAGCTTGCTACCAACAATGGCAACTTGAGATAAAGAGTGAGAAATCCAATTCTAAAGTGAACCCACTTCCTATTTCTTCATCCTCTACCACTTGCCAAGTAGTATAGGGTGTTTTCTTCACAAGTTTCATGACTTGGTGAAGTTGGAGCTTGATCTTGTGTTGCCTCGACGTAGATCATCTTCGGCATCGAAGTCGACGATCTAGCCCGCCCATTTCTCCGATGAAGCCGAACCTAGAGTCCGGGATCCGATGATCGCAGCGAGGGTACACCGTCACGGAGCTATGGAGGTGGAGGACCGGATCTACAAAGGTTGTATTTCCTTTTACCCTTTAGTTAAGTTGTTAACTAGCTTCTAGTTTCGCCTAAACTCTAGTCAACGATCCGTATTAGGGTTTCTCGGCACTTGTAAAAATTTTTAATTGGGCATGTTTAATCTCTTGTAAGACTTCATTAGTGTGCCTAGGAACCCTACAGTGGTATCAAAGCCTAGTTAGAGCCTTAGGCGATGCGTAGACGGAGTTAGAAGTCCGATCGAACCGAAACCCTAACAGAAAAATGCTCTCTGTACATTTTTTGAATTCGGGGATTTTTGAGAATTAAAAATATGCAGAAAAATCAGCAGGAGTTTGTAAGAGTTACTGTGAAATTCGATCGCCCAATTCCATCAAACCGCCGCGGTTCCGCGGCACGAGCATGGCTCGCGCGGCGGTTCCGCGGTCGTACGGTCTCCTTGTTCAAAGAATTTTTCACAGTAATTCCTATTTTGCAGTGCTGGTTTTCCTGGGAATTTTTAATCTGAACTCAAGAGTTGAGTTTTCTGGGTTGTATTGGGGACTCGTTAATTTGATCGGATAATTTAATTTCGTTTATGTTTTTCCGGATATTTTAGAAACTGTTAAAAGGTTCGACCGGATATAAATACCCAATTTTTCCCCTACCGGGAAATTTCCAACTTGTGGATCTTTCCGAAGTTTAATGACGTTCTAAGTAGTGCAAGTAATGCGATGGTCCCTCTAGAAGACAACAAACCTTAACTCGATTATGTGACCGTCTTGAACTGCCCTTTGAACCTTAGGGTTTGGGGCAGTACGGCGTGCCACATGTGAGGCGTTGGCTTGACCCTTCTACGGCTGGACCGTTGGTACTGAGGCATGAACTGGATGTTTTTAAACTTGTTTCATGTGTTGAGCTGTTTCGGGAAAACTTGGGTGTTTGAATATTCGATCGGAAAGTTTAACATTTTCTATTTATCTAGAATGGGATACAACATTTGGAATTCACAAGTAGTTATGAGATAACTGAATGAATGCAATAAATCTAGCACTTTAGTCTCACTTGATCGGTTGCCACGGAATTTTGATGCGATCAAAAGTCCGTCGCAATCACGTAGCGTACGCGGATACTCGCCGGGTAAACTTAATAGACAGCTACACCCCTTAGCCCCGACCAAGTGACTGTAGGAGAACCCCGTCGCCGAAAACATCCGTCCGGGTGCTCGCGGTGGCGGTGTTCCGCCTTGGTGCACTTCGTCGACGGCGTCGGGGGTGCGGCCGTCTATTAAAGTTTGCGACGAGTATTCGATCAGGATGTCGGGAATCTTGTTGAATTGCCCGACTTGATATTGAATAGTGTTTTCGATAATGAGACTAAAATGCGGGGTTTATAATTGTTAGGCATGCGATGTCTAAGGAATTCATTTGATTAGGCATGCGATGTCTATGTAGGTTGCGGATTCCAACTATTGTAGTTTTACACTTTCTTTTCTGTGACCGTAAGTGTAATATGTGATATCGCCCGTTTCGTTGCTATATGCCAACGACAATTAGGATGGGCATATTTACTTACGTTGATGACATGTGATGTTATGTGTTGCTGGATATGTTCTATTGGATCGTCGTGTTTGAATAGCCGGGGGTTTTTATGTGAGATGAGTGTTTTTCATTATCATTCATGTAAAAATTTGTATGTAATATTCTTTTATTGGGGAACTTCCAGATTGTGGAAGATGTCACCTTTTGTATATTATTTACTTTTCCGCACTAGGATAGACCCAAGGAGGAGGGCACAAGTAACCGGGTTCTGGAGTCCAGTGGGAGACCAACTCGAGGAGTCAAGTCCGGGTCTCTTAACTCTAGAATTGGTAGGGTTGCTTGCCGCTCTCGTAGGGGTCTAGGGGTGTGGGTTTGGCTATTCATCGCGACCGTGGAATCCGTGTTTTATACTGGCTCGTATTGAAAACACGGACGTCCTAGTATATCCAATGTTTTATATGATTCTTCTGCTGTGATATCTGTGATGTGATCATGTGATGTTCTGTGATAAATACTGTATATAGTATATATGATATATTATATAGACGTTACTTATGTTTTACACCCGCGCTAGCCCTGCCCCGCTCTGTCGTTAGTTACCTAACCTAACGGTGCACGAGGGGACATCGAGGCGAATGCGGATGGCATAAGTGTACGTCGTATTTATCTGTGATGTTTAGGTACTTAAATGATGGGACTTCATTAATGAGATTAATGAAATAAAAGAAACCTAATGATGTTGTGGAATCGAATTTCAAAAATAAAACAGGTAGCTACAGTTCTTGCTTTGCACAGCGGTATATATGATATATCCTGCACCTTATTCGATGAGGAAAGGGCCGACGATCCCTTCACCGGGAGTGACCCCTTTAGCAATAACTGGCAGATGCTACACACTCGGTTTGTATTTTGATTGCTTCTATAGTTTCTGCTTTGCACAGTGATATATATGATATATCCCGCACCTCATTCGACGAGGAAAGGGCCGACGATCCCTTCACCGGGAGTGACCCCTTTAGCAAAACTAGAAAAGCCTCAAAAACACTCCATTTCAAATTCATTCGATCCTACAACGATATCAAGTTCATTAGGCAATAGGTTTTCTTAAAAACCTGTCGTAGCCCTCCGTCATTTCAGATAAGTATTAGTTAGTATTCGTGCTACGTTTATTGACTATGTTAAGGCGTAGTGTGCGGTAGCTGATTAGTGCTTATCTGTATAAGCATATGATGCGATTGGATTAGGGTAGTCGTGCGACTTTGTTGACTGTGTTAAGGGTCGTGCGGGTGGGTTTAATTCAATCGGGAAATGACGGGTTGAACTTGACTAGCACTTATGATTTGTTGACTATGTTAAGGTCATATAGCTGCTAGGGGCAAAATTATCGGGAATTTCAAGTGTTGAAATTTGCAATGAGATTGCATACGTTCTATGAGATAGTTGGATCCCGATACCCGCTGCGAGTAAGAGTTACTCCTGGGAGAGTTTTACACATTACAATTAGCCGATCAAGTAGGTGTCTAGAAAGGTGTTAAAGAGGTTACGCCTCTGGGAAAACGAGGTTTACATTAATTAGGTTCGTGCGAAAGCACGGGGGACCTCCCTCAAAGTACCGACACTGGCCTGGCTGAAAGATTGGCGAATTTGTAGCGTGTAATTAATCCCGGCTAGTCTTTCCTTTTAGGGTTTGAAGGAAGATTTGATTAAAACAGTGGGAGCCATCCTGATTAGATAAAATAATAACCAATCTGATCTTGCAAGAGCGCACGCTGAGTGTTTTCTTCTCTCTCTCTCTCCAGGTAGCGACCATATCACGCCTTAATCAAGATAATAATATGGATGTATTGACCGAACCCGCTTGTTATACTGAGCTGCGGAACGTTGGTCCCGCTCCAACTTATAATTGTTATAAGACAGAGCAGGAAATAGGGGAATACCAGGATTACCATGCCGCCCAAACGAAGAAAGTGCATGAGATGCATCTCCTTCGGGTGTGTTCATTATAAAGAACTGTTTCTCAGTATCCTCTGAATCCTGGGTACTTGATACCGGATCAGGATCCCAGATATGTAATCTGTTACATAGGGCTACAAAAAGGTAGAAAACTTAGAACTAGTGATAAGTTTCATGAGACAGAAAACGGGGCAAGTGTTGCAGCCAAGTCTGTTGGTCACTGTCACCCTGTATTACCAGTACATTGATTCTGAACAAATGCTATTAGATACCGAACCTGATATACAAAATCATATCAGACTCTTTATTAGTAAAGAAATGATAAAATTTTGTATTGATGGATAATGTTTTGAACATTTCCTATATCAAAAGTTGATCGGTTCAGGCACGTTATCTAAAAGCATTGACGTTCTAAATCAAACTACAGTTCCTAGTATACAGAACACACACAAGAGGAAGAGTTCAGAAATGAACGGATCCTTCTTGAGGCATTGTAGACTAGGTCACATCAATGCGACCCGACTGGCTGAAGTTACATATTAGATGCATATTTAAATCAGTTTGAATTTACATCTTGTGAAACTTGCCAGTCATGTCACAAAGATTAGATGACCATAGCTCTGTTTATTGGAAACAGAGAAAGAGTTAGTAAACTCTTGGGACTGATATATGATGATGTATGTAAACTCCCCTGTCTACACATGCCAGGACCGGTTCTTTGTACTTCATTATATTCTCTAATAATCTCTCAAGATTCAGTCATATGTTCCTGTTGAAACATAAGTCCGAAGCTTTTGAGGTATTCACAGAATATAAGCTGGAAGTAGAGAACCAAAATACGGGTATAAGTATTATGTCCTGTGATAAGATCAGGGAGGAGAATACTTGCGCATGGAATTCCTGGACTGTTCTAAAGGAGAATGAGATTCTCTCTCCGTATTACTCTTTTGAATACACCACAGCACAACGGTGTATCAGGGCAGAGCAATCGCACAATATTAGATATGGTGTGCTCTATGATGAGTATTACTGAGTTACCTATTTCCTTTTGGGAGTTATGCACTTGAGAAGTTGCATACCTATTGAATAGGGTTCCGATCAAATCAGATGCCTGCCATTTCATATGAGATATGGAAAGGGAAGAGCCCATCTCTTAAGTCAGTTAAGATTTGGGATTGTTCGGCCTATGTCTAAAGCAAAATCCGGACAAGATCGAGGCAAGGTCAGTTCTGTAGAACTGGAAAGGTTCCAGCTATACAAACTGCAGCAGATGATTTGGTAGAACCAAAGGATTCAATAGCAACCAACGAACCTCAGCCTCTCCGCCGATCTAGTAGGGTTCCTCACCCAAACTGAGAGATACTTCGGTTTCTCGATGACAGTGGGAGCGAGGATTGCATCATGAGATGATGACCCAACTAGATTCGAGCAGGTCATCGAGAATAAGGACTCTGTAAGAATGGCTGGATACTTAGCGATCTGAGATGGAATCCATGTACACCAGCAAAGTATGGACATTGGCTGCTATATCTGAAGGGTTAAATCCCCATCAGGAGCAAGTATATCTTGAGAAGATTACTTGGTGTAGATGGAAAAGTTGAGACTTTCAAAGCTAGACTTGTTAAAGGTTTTCGTCATCGACCAGGCATGGATAATGATGAAACCTTTTCCAATAGCTGTGCTTAAGTCCATCCAGATTCTACTTGCCAATGCTACATACCATGACTACGATATCTGGTGGTTGGGTGCCATGACTACTTTTCTAAATAATGATTTAGAAGAGAACGTCTATAAGAACACAGCCAGAGGGCTTCGTAAACAGTGGGAGCAGCGGAAACGTGTGCAAGTTGCTTTACAGGATAAAGCCGGCATTGCGGAGTTGGAACATCTGTTTTGATGTGGTAGTCAAAGAGTTTGACTTCATCAAAATGGTAGATGAACCTTGTATATACAAAAGGGTAGTAGAGAGTAAGATGGTCATCCTCGTATTGTACGTGGACAACATACTCTTGATAAGAAAAAAGTTTCCTATGCTACGCTCGGTCAATCTCCGCTTATCACAAGGATTCTCCAATAGGATCAAAGTGATACCTCCTAAATCCTGAGTTTTCATCTATGAGATAGATGTAATTGGATACTAGGATTCTCACTAGATGTAGTGAGATGGTATCAATCGATCCTGGGGAGAATCACTGGAAGGGTTCCAGGGTGATAAAGACGACTGAATGTCAGTCACAGGCATTGTCTTTACCCTCAGTAAAGGGACGGTATGTTGGAAGAGTTCCAAGCTAGATACCGTAGCAAACTAGACGATAAAGGATGGAAACGTCGCTATTAAAGATACTACTAAAGAGACAGTTTGGGTGTATATTGGTTCATAAGATGAACTAGGTTCCTACCATTGTATGACAATGGAAGTGTGGCTTTGGCCAAAGGAACCCCGATCCCATCAGTGACCCAGACATATTCTGAGGCAGTATCACCTGATCATGGAAATAGTTGATCTCCAGGGTGATCGAGGTTAGGAGAGTAGACTTAGAGGACAACACGGCGGATCCACTCACAAAGGCCTTTTCCCAAAGAGAGAATTTTAGGGAATGGTTGAGTATTAGATACTACAACTGCTGCTACAGATGGCCCTAGTGCAAGTAGGAGATTGTTAGTTATATGTATGCCCTAGAGGCCATTACTGTACATTGGATGTATATTGTAATGGATGCTGGGACATATATAGGTAGGACTTTCTTGCTCGACATGATAGTACGCTATCTGGTTGCTCTTTATCTTAACATATATATTTTCTGTCTCTCTGATTACATGTTGATAAAGCCCTTAGGATGTGTACTCGACTTCCAAGACTATGATGCAGATCATACTAGTGGGGCCTGGATAGTCCATGAGTACATCCTGCAATGTTCCTAGTCGTGGGAATATCGAGACGGGGCATCGATATTCCAGAGTAGACTAGCGTATATCTTCTCGACCCATGTGATGGGCGATGGATGATCCCATATCCATTGGTGTTTGACATCAGAGATGGTATACGGGTGCTCAGTGGAGACTGGGTACACTGAACGGACTCGCCGAGAACTCCTAGATGGTATTATACCTCACGTCAGATGGCAGTTCTCTGGTGACACTGGTACAGCTTAGTCTGTTGACCCGAGATCGTCATAGAGTCTTGTGTGTCTCCCACTGTGCTTTGATTTCCACCCTACCATGGCTCTACTGAGTCGTGCAAACAGGTGGTTTTTGGGTACAGTCCCGATTCACATGGAGGCAATGAGCGATAGGAGGGGATTCGTCTCTCCCGGTATTGGGGGTTGATGTTGCGCTATGCTCGACTGGCCATAATAGGAAATCCCTGGCCAGGGTTGCAGTGATATACTGGTAAGGGTTATCAGTAGTTTCACGATTGTTATGGACCTCACGTCAGCATGACTTATCAAGCTATTGGGGTCTGACGTTTACCACCCCTAGGCGAGATATGCGACATATCAGACGAACAGACCGGACTGTACGGTAAGTGTTACTGGTTGGATTCACAGAAATGTGAGCGGGCTTGCTCATCGATCTTCTGATCGCTCAATACCCGGGTGGCCGTTACGTTTAGCAGACCGCTTGCGGCTTGTGGGTGTTTGATATGATCATCACCTGCTGTCGGCGTATTGACGAGTCTTTAGAATCCTACACAGAGGTTTCCTGGCTCAAGCGAAACGAAATAGGAGCGCATATGAGATATGTGCGGGACCGAGAATAATGCGTGTATGTGATATCGTATTCTATTCTCGCGATGAATGTATCGAATGGTTGTATGCGATATAACCTAGTTATCGAATCGAGGATTGATTCGATAAGCCGATACATTGGATATTAGTCGGTTATATGCGATATGACCGGATCGTTAAATCAAGTGTTGATTTAATAATTTAATGTATAATTATATATTTGATATATTACTTTGCATTAACTAGTATTGGTTCACTTAAGATGGATTTTCTCACTTGATGTGCACATTGTATATGTGATATATTTTTGTGCACTTGATTGTATCATGTTTAATGATACATGCATGTTTGTGTGTATGTTTAGTTTAAACTTGGTTAAGTAAATGGTTAGGGTTTTGTTTAATTTATTTATTCATTTATTTATTTATTTCATTTTGGCAAAAAGAGAAATGGTGGCTTGCTTTGTTTTACATTGAAGCTTCATGAAGCTTTGAAAAAGTCTACCATTTTTGTTTCATGCCTAACCTAACCATTCACCTAACCTTAGTTTACTCTCTACACATAACCATGGTTGCAATATGATAAGTATCATATTATTTTCTATTTTGGAAAACACTTATCATATTATCTTTTCTTCTTCCTCTTCTTCAAGATGAAGAAAAAGCTTGCTACCAACAATGGCAACTTGAGATAAAGAGTGAGAAATCCAATTCTAAAGTGAACCCACTTCCTATTTCTTCATCCTCTACCACTTGCCAAGTAGTATAGGGTGTTTTATTCACAAGTTTCATGACTTGGTGAAGTTGGAGCTTGATCTTGTGTTTCCTCGACGTAGATCATCTTCGGCATCGAAGTCGACGACCTAGCCCGCCCATTTCTCCGATGAAGCCGACCCTAGAGTCTGGGATCCGATGATCGCAGCGAGGGTACACCGTCACGGAGCTATGGAGGTGGAGGACCGGATCTACAAAGGTTGTATTTCCGTTTACCCTTTAGTTAAGTTGTTAACTAGCTTCTAGTTTCGCCTAAACTCTAGTCAACGATCCGTATTAGGGTTTCTCGGCACTTGTAAAAAATTTTAATTGGGCATGTTTGATCTCTTGTGAGACTTCATTAGTGTGCCTAGGAACCCTACACATAGGACCGCATACATCACTATGTATCAGTCCCAAGAGTTCAGTAGCTCTTTCTCCGTGTCCAGTAAACGGAGTTTTGGTCATTTTTCCTTTGAGACATGACTGGCAAGTTTCATAAGATGAAAGTTCAAATGGATTTAATTATCCATCCTTATGTAACTTAGCTAGTCGTGCCGCATTGATATGACCTAGTCTACAATACCATAAGAAGGATTCAATCATTTCTGAACTTTTCCTCTTTTGTGTTTTCTATACATTAAGAACTGTATTCTGATTCAGAACGTATAATCCGTTACATAGCGTACCAAACCCAATCAATACTTGATTTAGGAAAATGTTCATAAAATTTTTCTCTACTACAAAGTTATATCCTTTTTTATCTAATAAAGAAATTGATATTAAATTGCACATCATAGATGGTACGTAGTAACAGTCGTTCAAGATCAGTGTATTACCGTTTGGTAACATAAGGTGATATTCGCCAACTGCTTTGGCTGCAACAGCTGCACCATTCCCAACTTTTAGAGAATGTTCACCTTTTCCCAGTTCCCTACCTCTTCTTAGCCCTTATAACAGGTTACATATATGGGATCCTGATCTGGTATCTAATACCCAGGACGTAGAGTGAACTGAGAAATAGTTCTCAGTAATGAACAAACCCGAAGAAGACGCATCTATATGCTCATTCCTCGTTTGGGTGGTATGGGAATCCTGGTATTCCCCTATTTCCTGCTCAGTCTTATAACAGTTATAAGGAAGAGCGGGACCAACGTCCCCCAGCACAGTATAATAAGCATGTTCGGTCAATACATCCATATTATTATCTTGATTAAGGCATGTCATGGTCGCTACCTGGAGAGAGAGAGAAGAAATAGACTTTAGCGTATGCTCTTGCAAGATTAGATTTGGTTATTTTCTTATCTAATCAGGATGGCTCCCACTGCTTTTTATCAAATCTTCCTTCAAACCCTAAAAGGTAAGACTAGCCGGGATTAATTACACCGTACAAGTTCGCTAACCGGTCAGCAAGGCCAGTGTCTGTCCTTTTTGGGAAGTTCCCCGTGCTTGGCAGATTCGGTTTCGATATCCCGATTTGACTTGGATCTCTTACTTAGATTCCAGGCTTGAGCTAACACCTGCACAACATCTCAAATCAAAGTGCTAGAAGCATTTGGTATTTTTGAGATATTATTCTAACCATTTATATAATATAATATCTTAAGAATATTGATTAGGAATATTTGGTATGATATGCATATTTTAATTACTAATATTTCATTTAAATATTATATGCATATATTTTTCCTAATTATATTAATTATAAATGAAGAAACATATGATAATAACTTTTACAGATAAACCCACATATGTTCTTTATTTACAATTAACACCTTTTAGCACTTAACAATAATAGGGAAATGTTCATATAAATGTGCAATATTTTAAACTAATCAAATACCCCCAAACTTATCTTTGATCATCCCGAGCAAATTATTTATTAAAAGGAAAAAGAAAAAAAAACCTAGCACATTTTCATAGGCAATACAATTGCATTTAGCACGTGCAACAAGCCGTTAAACCTCTAGGTGTCCCTTGTACGAGGAGTGTTGTCTCCTGATGGTTTTCAGGGGATTACACCCACAAAATCCCATAATAAAAGAAAGAAGATGAAAGTTACATACAAAAATAAGGAACATATAAAAGAAAGAACTTGAAAATAAGAGTTTCAAATTACACTAGCTTTTTAGTTGTGATGAGACCTATCTTAATGGTCTTGAAAAAATATCAGAAATCACATCATCCCTCAATAAAACATCGTCTTTAGTCTTCCTCCCTACCTTTCTTCCAAACATCGATCATAGACCCCTACGTGTGTGTAAAAGACATCCCTACACTTAGAGAATTCAATTCAAGCTATCATACTCTTGTCCATCTTCCTTAGTATTTTTTAGTCGGTGAATGTTTTTAGATGGAATTGCTCACACATTCTTCATGCGACCGTTAATACTTCTTGAGGTACTAATCAACCGATTACCAAATGTGCTCACTTTTTTAAGCGTAATTAACAATATCCTAGTCTTGCAACACATACGGCTTAGCATTGACTCCCAAACCAGTTGGTCTAAAACACTAGGTGATAAGGCACCCTTGCTATATTTTTTTTATGCTGTCTTAAGTAATTATAAAACCAGTGTTCATTTTTCTTCACCATTTATATTTTATGTTTCATTTATATTTTTGTTTAAATATTTTTTCTTCATACTAAGGCTTTTAGACAAGAGCATTTCAAGGTACCCTCTACTATCCCAAGTGTCAAGATGTGTGCAAGTGCGTATAGTAGCGTATCAACGTTTAGATGTTTGGACTCAAGAATATGGACTATTTTTCAGACTTATTTCTATCCGCAGACTAGTGATTTCCTTCATCTTACTAACCCTTGGAACAGCAGCTCATGACTACCTATTACTAGCTTTGTTTTAATACATCTAATTTTCTTACTTTTCTTAAATCTCTTTCTTTCTTTTATATGTATTTTTCACATTCTAACTTTTAGTGCTTATATTTAGTATACTGCAAAATGATACATGAATAAGTACAAATCTCCCTCCCCCAAACCTGTTTGTAGCAGTGTCGTCACTGATGTTATCCTTTAAGCTCAAAACCTTTAGACTTGGGAGGAAAAGTTCTTAATGATTAGTAAAGAGGACAAGAGTTAATGACAGTGCAATCCTCCCCAAACTTATTTTTGGCTCACAATCGTGCAAAAAAATTCTTTTCTTTCTAGAGCCAAAATATTTTTCTCCCCCCAAACTTGAGTAAAACAGTTTTTTTTCATTACTAAGCATTTAAATCATAAGAGGGGGTAAAATTATTGGTGTATGTAAAGTTTTACAAAGACCAAAAGTTAAACCAACCATTCAAATATTTTATCAATGTAACATCATGATTGGTAGAAGATCATGTTACAGATAGACGTGAAGAAGTGGGGAGGAGATAAGAGGTGTAACTGGACGGTTTTACGTCTCGGACGGTAGAGACAAAACAGTGACGGTGAATGAAAATGAGAATGTGAAAGATAAGGAATAGGTAGAATATTCATATTCTCGTACTTGATAAGAAGAAGGGGTGGCGGTTCAACTTCTTCGGGTAGAGGTTGATTCATCACAACACCTATGTCTTTTAGGAATGCGAGTTCTTCGGCAAAAATGTCTTCAAAACTTTCATCGATATTCCGAATGATAATCTCATCGGAAAGAAAGGAATGATACTCGAACTCCATAAGAGGTTTATTTCTAATGTAAGGAACTGACTCGGATAGCTTGACTAAGTCATTCGACAAGTCAAAGGATTCAGACTTAGGTGTGGACTTGTCGACAGAAAGGTCCTCATGTGTATAATAAATAGCAGGATCAAACAATAATGCACTAGTGGCGTTAAGATCAGTATCGTAAAGCTCTTCAAATTCATAACTGTCGGAAGCTATCTTGTCGACAGAACATACATCAATTATATGAGCATAAAGTTCGGAGGGTTGATTTCCTAACTTATAAATGTTAAGCTCAATTGTCATTTTCCCAAAGGACTGGTTCATGGAACCATTACGACAATTAATTATCGCGTTGGAAATTGCTAGAAAATGTCGACCTAGCATCACCGGAATTTGGTTCCGTAGGTTTGCCACAGGCTGTGTATCTATAATTATAAAGTCCACAGAGAATATAAATTCTCCGACTTTGATCAACACGTCCTCTAGCTCACCTTTAGGGTGGGTGATAGATCGATCGGCCATCTGGAGAGTGCAGTACGCAGGTTTCAACTCTCCTATACCTAATTTCTCATAAACAGAATACGGAAGTAAGTTAACACTAGCACCTAAATCGAGTAGAGCACGATTGATGTTTTTACCCCCAATAGCAATAGATATTGTAGGACAATTGGGATCCTTACGTTTCTTGGGCACATGTTAGGTAAGAGCATTGCTCATATTACTCGCTAAGAAAACCTTTTTAGGCACTTGAGTTTTCCTTTTCCTGGTGCACAAGTCCTTTAGAATTTTTGCATAGGATGGAACTTGTTGGATAGCATCTAAGAGAGGAATATTTATGTTAACTTGCTTAAAAATTTCCACAATCTTCTCCATTTGTGGACTTGGTCTGTTTGGCCTCAACCGGTTTGGAAAAGGAGCTTTATTAATAAGGGTTGGGTCCAACTCTTGTGGAGAAGTTTGTGGGGATGGAATGGATCTCAAAATTGGATTTAGGATGGTTGTAGATTGTAATTCATTCAAGGAAGTGGGTTGAGGGTTCGAGCCTAGTGAAGAACGGAGAATAGGCTCAGAAGAAGAGAGTGTACTAGACGAAGTAGGAGTAGAAGTAGTAGCCGGGGTATCATCTGAATCATCAACTTGTTCACCAACTTGGTTATTCAGCTCTCTCTCTCTCTCTGATCTCAACGTAGTTACGGTACTCACGTTATGATTTTGTTGGTGAAGAATGATATTGGCACTTTGTGAGTGGCCGGGATTTGGTAGAGATTGAGATGGAAGTTTCCCTTTCTCTCTCACTCATTGTGGCATTTAACAACACAATTTGTGCTTCTATCGATCTTATGCTTTCACCGTGGGAAGCAGTTTGTTGCATCAGCGTTTGGATAGAAGATGATAAATTAGCCGTTGTTTGTGTGGATTGTTTAATAAACGTTTCTAAGTTTTATTCGAGTGCAGAGATTCTATCTGTACCGGCCGTTGGAATACTAGTCTGTGGTTGGAAAGAATTATTATAAGGGGTAAAGTTGTTGGCAAGATTTTGAAAAGATTGCGGTTGAAAGGGCTGCTGATTTTGTTGTTGTAGCGGTTGTTGCTTTGGAGGAATCCTTTGATTTTGGCTTAGGAACTGATTTTGAGTTTGAATTTGGTTTTGGTTCCAAGCAAAATTAGGATGATTTCTCCATCCCTGATTATATGTGGAGGAATAAGGATCGTTTCTAGGTCGTTACTGAAAAACATCATTGGTTTGTTCTTGACCTTGAAATGGAGGATTCAAAGGACATTCTTCCGTTAAATGTGATGGATCAAAAGAGCAACCACACACGGTTTTGGGGAGCGTAACTTGGTTGAGGGAGGCTGAAGAGAATTTGCTTTCCATAGCTTCGAGTTTCTTTTACATTGCAGCCATTTCGGCTTTCATTGCGATGGAAGCGTCAAGATGATGGATACCTGCCCTAGATGAAGACGATGTGGTTGGTCTAGTGCTCTCCCACTGTAATGTCTGTTCGGCGAGATCTTTCAGAAATTGCCTTGCTTCGCCGTCATCTTTGGACATGAAATGACATTAACAAATGGTTTCTAGTATTTGTTTTGTCGCTGGATTAACACCCTCATATATAATTCAGCAAAATTGCCATCTATCGATTCCGTGATGAGGGCATTGGACAAGAAGATCTTTAAACTATTCAAAGCATTTCCAAAAGGGTTCGTTGGGAAGTTGGGCAAACTGGTTAATCCCGCTTTGAATACAGGCGGTCTTGTGATGAGAATGAAATTTCTTAAGGAATGCTATAAAGAATTCATCCCATTTAGCGATAGAATGTGCGGCGGTGCTATAAAGTCATTTTTCTACTAGATTGCACAAGGTAAAAGGGAGAAGACGTAATCGCATAGCATCTCCTGAAAGTTGGGTGGTGCTCATCATCGCATATACGTTTTCGAATTTGGTTAAAAAAATATATGTATCTTCATATTCAAACATGTGAAATTTGGGCAACAAGTTGATGAAGTGGGGTTTAATTTCAAATTTATCCTCATTGGCTGGTGGAAGAGACAGACACGTAGGAAGGGGTCCGTGTACGGGGTGGCATCTTTCTTGAAGAGAGATGCATTGTGGATTTTGCGCACCTACGGGTGGTGGCAGGGTGGTGTCGTTAAAATCCGATGGAGATCCGTCCATATTAGGAGATGTGATAGGTGGGGGAGAAATAGAAGATGAAGAAGTATCGACTTCGGAGTCGATAGCAAAAACGCGGACAAGACAGGCACTAGAATCCCGTGTCCAGCCGATCATGAACTAAGCGGTTTTAGTGCATGTGGCAGCATATGATATGTGTGAGAACGATTTTAAGAAGGCTTGTTTTGAAAAAAGTCAGACGTGAGTCTTGACCCAACAAATCACAAAATGAACAATCAATCCCTAAAACTACGGTCACCTAGGTCAAGTCACTAAACCGCTCCTAAACTTCCAAAGGACAAGACATAGGATCAATCCTCTACTACCTCTTTATCAATCTTATGGCAAGGTATGTGGCCAGGTAAGTGGGAGGTATCCATTATACGAATCACCGAAATAGCGGGCCTAATTAAGTAACCACTTTCCTAAGTCATACTTGCCTAGACACCACAAGAGAAATGCGGATAAGCAATAGATTACCAACGACTCTCATCTGTCATAATTGAGCGCGACAGTCTTTAGAGGCTTGGTCTAGATATTTTTTATTAATATAGGGTGAGAGTATGCTCGTTTGTGATTTGCGAGGCCTAGGAAGGGTGATGGAATCCACACCTAATATGAGTTTGGGTTTATTGCCCCTTGAAGTCCGGTTTAAGTATGCAAAAACAAACCGAAATCAAAACACACACAAAAATGCACATATCAGGTTCGGCATGTAATAACATTCGTTCAGAATCAATGTATTACCACTTGGTAATATAAGGTGATATTCGCCAACTGATTTGGCTGCAACAATTGCACCATTTCCAACCCTTATATCTTTATCACCCATTCCCAGTTCTCTACCTTTCCTTAACCCATGTAACAAATTACATATGTGGGATCCTGATCCAGTATCAAATACCCAGGACGTAGAGCACAATGAGAAATAATTCTCAGTAACGAACACACCCGAAGAAGATGCATCAACATGCTCTTTCTTCGATCGAGTGATATGGGAATCCTGGCATTCCCCTATTTCCTACTCAGACTTATAACAGTTATAAGATAGAGCAGAACCAACGTTTCCCAGCTCAGTATAATAAGCAGGTTCGGTCAATACATCAATATTATTATCTTAATTAAGACGTGTCATGGTCGCTACCTGGAGAGTGAGAGAAGAAAACACTTTGCGTATGCTCTTGCAAGATTAGATTGGTTATTATTTATCTAATCAGGATGGCTCCCACCGTCTTTATCAAATCTTCTTTCAAACCCTAAAAGGTAAAACTAGCCGGGATTAATTACACCCTACAAGTTTGCCATTCTTTCAGCCAGGCCAGTGTCGGTACTTTGAGGGAGGTTCCCCGTGCTTTCACACGGATCTAATTAAAATAAACCTCGTTTTCCCAGAGGCATAAACCCATTGACACCTTTCTAGTCACCTACTTGATCGGCTAATTGTAAAGTGCAAAACTCTCCCAGGAGTAACTCTTACCCGCGGTGAGTATCGGGATCCAACTATCTCATAGAAGGTATGCAATCTCATTGTAAATTTCAACACTTGAAATTCCCAATAATATTTTGCCCCTAGCAACTTATGACCATGACGGAGGTCAACAAATCATAGGCCGCTAGTCAAGTTCAACCCGTCATTTCGTGATTGAATTAAACCCACTACCCACCTGCACGACCCTTGACGGAGGTCAACAAGGTCGTACGACTACCCTAATCCAATTGCATCATATGCTTTAGCATATAAGCACTAATCAGCTACCGCACACTACGCCTTAACGGAGGTCAACAAACGTAGCACGAATATCAAATAGTCCTTATCTGAAATGACAAAGGGCTACGACAGGTTTTTAAGAAAACCTTTTGCGTAATGAACTTGATATCGTTGTAGAATCGAGTGATTTGAAAAGGAGTGGTTTAAGCTCCGCTTTTAAAATCAAGTTTTTCAAAATAAACCGAATGGATGTAGCATCTGCTAGCTTCTGCTAAAGAGGTCACTCCCGTTGAAAGGATCTAGGCTCTTTCCTCATCGAATGAGGTGCTGGATATTATACAAGGAATACCGCTATGCAAAGCAAGAATTAAAGCTACCAGTTAGGAAAATGTGATTCTACAATATCATTAGGTTTCTTTCATTTCATTAATCTCACTAATGAAGTCCCATCATTTATGCTTCCTAAGCATCACAGATAAAGAAACGAAAATACTTATACAACGTACGCTTATGCCATCCGCATTCGCCATGGGGTCCCGTCATGCACCGTTAGATTAGATAACTAACGGCAGAGCGGGGGCAGGACTAGCGCAGATGAAAAACATAAGCAACGTTTATTATATATCATATATATAATATAAAGCATTCATCTCAGGCAGTCATATGATCTCATCACACAACATTACAGCAGAAGTCAACATATGAAATATTGGATATACTAGGAGGTCCGTGTTTTAAATTAAGCCAGTAAAAAATATGGATTCCACGGTCGTGATGAATAGCCAAACCCACATCCCTAGACCCCTACTAGAGCGGCAAGAAACCCTACCAATTCTAGAGTTAGGAGACCCGGTCTCGACTCCTCGAAATGGTCTCCCACTGGACTCTAGAACCCGGTTACTTGTGCTCCCCGTCTTGGGTCTATCCTAATGCGGAAAAATAAATAATATACATCAATGGTGACATCATCCTCAACCCGAAAGTGCCCCAATAAAAGAATATTACATACAAGTTTTTACATGAATGAAAATGAAAAACTCTCATCTCACGCAAAATACCCCGGCTATTCAAACACGACGATCCAATATAACATATCACAGCAACACATAACATCACATGTCATCAACGTAAGTAAATATGCGTATCCCAATTGTCGTTGACGTATAGCAACGAAACCGGCGATACACCACATATTACACTTACGGTTGCAGAAAAGAAAGTGAAAACTATAACAATTGGAATCCGCAACCACCTTAGACATCATAAACCCGAAATATCACATATTTCGGATTTCATGCCTAACCATATGAATTCCTTAGACATCATAAACCCGAAATATCTCATATTCCGAATTTCATGCCTAACCTTATAAACCCCGCATTTTAGTCTCAATATTGAAAACACTTTTCAATAACCAATCGGGTAATTCAACAAGATTCCCGACAACCTGATCGAATGCTCGTCGGAAACTTTAGTAGACGACCGCACCCCCGATGCCGTCGACGAAGTGCACTTAGGCGGAACACCACGGCCATGAGCACCCGAGGAGATGCTTTTGGCAACGGGGTTCTCCTATAGTCACTAGGTCGGGGCTTTGGAGCGTGGCTATCTATTAATATTACCCGGCGAGTATCCGCGTACACTATATGATTGCGACAGAGTTTTGATCCATATCAAAACCCCGTGGCAACCGATCAAATGAGACTAAATTGCTAGTTTTATAAAATTCAAACTAGTTTTCACAAAACTAATTATTGTGGATTCCAAATATCGTGTCACATATAAAAACCTGAAACGATGTTAAAATTACGAATACGAAACACTCCATATTGCCAGTACAGAAAGATAACATCATATGCAATCTTGGCAAAAACAAACATAACCTGAAACCCTAAAACCAAGAGATCAGAACAACACAAAAATTTCAAGATTTTTTGCTACAGGAAAAAAGGTGAGGCCGGTTTTTTGACAATATGACCGGTTATTTTTTGGTATTTTACCTCAAATTTTTCTGGTGCTCTAGATACATCATAACTAGCTTTCTGCATATGTTTAAAAAAAATTTAGGGGACTTAAAAAATTCGACAGAAACTAAGGTTTCGGATTCCAGGTTTCGGAGTTATTTCGGTTTCGTAATTCTAACACATCGTATAATTCTCTAGCTTGGCTCGGATACCACTGCTGGGTTCCATAGCATCCTCACTATGTTTTCTAAGGCATTAAGCATGCAATTTTAAAAATCTAGTATGCTAAGAAACCCATAACCGAGGATCTAACTAGAAAATTAGGGTTTAAGTAACATGTAAACAAATTTACTCTAAGTGAACAAGGAATACAACCTTTGTAAACCGGTCCTTCACTTCAAAAGCTCCGTATAGTAGTCCCTTTGCTCCAAGTAGTAGTCTCCCGGACTCTCGTTAGGCTCCACTAGGCGAAAGGAACAAGCTTGCTTAATGATCTTTGGAGCCGAAGATGATCTACGTCGAGGAATCTCCAACTAAAGCTACATCTTCACTAATTGAGAATTAGTGAAGCAAACAACCTATACAAATAGCTAGTCTAGTGTAGATTGATGAAGTAGGAATTTTGCTCATTTTAGAATAATTTTTCTCACTCTTTTTCTTCATCTCAAGAAAACCTAAAGAGCTTAGTTGAGATGAAGAAGATGAAGTGGTGAATGAATCAAGAATAGAATGGCAATCATGGGTGAGAAAATATCATATATAACTCATGTAGAGACTTAACCAAGGCTAAAGATAATGGTTAGGTTAATAAATATCTAAGGTAAGACAAAATTAGTGAACTAAGTCAATGGTTTCCACAAGCTTCTCAAAGCTACACAAACCGTGACAAATTCCACTTAATTTTGAATTTTCCCTAAATAAATAAATCCCTTAATTATCTATGGTATGGTATTAGTCTCATACACCCATGTACAATGTATCATCAAGTATGACACAAAGAAATAAATACAATAATATATATCACATATATATTAAATGTACAATAAGAAAAGAAATTCTTAAGTGAGCTAATATTAATTAATATATATTAATATATCAAATATATAATTATATATTAAATTATTAAATCAACACTTGATTTAATAACCCGGTTGTATCGCATACAACCGACTAATATCATATATATCAACTTATCGAATCAACACTTGATTCAATAATCCAGCTATATCACATATAACCGACCGATATCATATATCGCGAGATAAGAATACGGTATCACATACACGTATTAATCTCAGTCCCGCACATATCACATATGTGCCCTACTTCGTTTCGCTTGAGCCAGGAAACCTCTGTGTAGGACTCTAAACACTCGTCAATACGCCGGCTGTAGGTAATGATCATATCAGTTACCCACAAGCCGTCAGCAGTACTAGCTGGACGTAACGACTACCCGGGTATTGAGTGATCAAAAGATCAACAAGGAAGCATTCTCATACTCTCGTGAATCCAATAAGTAACACTACCGTACAGTCCGGTCTCTTCGTCTGATATGTCGCATATCTAGTCTGGGGGTGGTAAACGTCATACCCCAATAACTTGATAAGTCATGCTGATGTGAGGCTCATAACGGGTCGAGAAACTACTGATAACACTTACCAGTGAATCTCAGTATCAGCCCTGGCCAGGGACTTCCTATTATAGCCAATCAAGCACTGCAACATCAACCCCCAATACCGAGAGAGACGAAACCCCTCCTATCGCTCATTGCCTCCATGTGACTCGGGACTGTACCCAAAAACCACCAGTTTGCACATTCTCTTGAACGTGGTAGTATAGAAATCAAAGCACGGTGAGAATCACATAAGACTCTATGACGATCTTGGATCTACAGACTAACCTATACCAGTGTCACCAGAGAACTGCTATCTGACGATAGGTATAATACCATCTAGGAGTTCTCGGCGAGTCATGTTCAGTGTACCCAGTCTCCACTGAGCACCCGTATACCAACTTTGATGTCAAACACCAATGGATATAGGATCATCCATCGCCCATCAAATGGGTCAAGAAGCGTATACGCTAGTCTACTCTGGAATATCGATGACCCGTCTCGATACACCCTCGACTAGGAACAATTAAAGGATGGACTTATAGACTACCCTGTCCCCACTAGTATGATCTCTATCATAGTCCTGGTAGTCAAGTCCATATCCTAAGGGCTTTATCAACATGTAACAGAGACACAATGCAAGTATACATGTTAAGATAAAGAGTGACCAGATAGCATACTATCATGTCGAGCAAGAAAGTCCTCCCTATATATGTCTAAGCATCCACTATAATATACAATCATGTACAATAATGGCCTCGAGGGCATACATACAACTAACAATCTCCCACTTGCACTAAGGCCAGTTGTTGTAGTATCTCATACCCAACATCCCTTAAAGTCTCTCTAGGGAAAGGCCTTCGTGAGTGGATCCGCCGTGTTATTCTTCCTGTCAACTCTCCTGACCTCGATCTCCCGGAGATCCACCATCTTCCTGATCAGGTGATACTGCCTAAGAATATGTCTGGATCACTGATGGGACCGGGGTTCCTAGACCAAAGCCACAGCTCCATTGTCACCACAATAGTAGGAACCAAGTTCATCTCATGAACATCTATACCCAGACAACTTCTTTGGTAGCATCGTTGGCAGCGATATATTCACCCTTTATCCCTGAGTCTACCACGGTATCTAGCTTGGAACTCTCCCAACATACCGTCCCTCCACTGAGGGTAAAGACAAAACCCGCGACTGTCTTACAGTCGACCTTATCACTCTGGATGCTCGAATCGGTAAAGGACTCCACTTGGAGTTCACCGTTACCATACACCAAGAACGTTTCTTTAGTCTTTCTCAAGTAATTAAGAATGTTCTTCACTGCTGTCCAGTTTTTCTCCCCAGGATGTAAGAGGAATCACCCAAATCCTATATGGAGAAACATAGTGATAATTATAGCTTGACCGAGTGTAGCATAGGAACACCATTTCCTATCAAGAGTATGTCATCCATGTGCAATACGATGAAGACAACCTTACTCTCTACAACCTTCTTGTATATACAAGGTTCGTCTACCATTTTGATGAAGTCAAATTCTTTGACTGCCACATCAAAATAGATGTTCCAACTCCGCGATACCTGCTTTAATCCGTATTTTGATTTAAGAAACTTGCACACCTTTCCGCTGCTCCCACTGTCTACGGAGCACTCTCGCAGTGTCATGTACACGCTCTCTTCTAAATCACCATTTAGAAAAGCGGTCTTGACGTCGATCTGCAAGATTTCATAGTCATGGTATGCAGCAATGGCAAGTAGGATCCTGATGGACTTAAGCATAGCCACTGGAGAAAAGGTTTCATCATAATCCACACCTGGTTATTGACGAAAACCTTTGACTACAATTCTAGCTTTGAAAGTCTCAACTTTTCCATCTACACCAAGAATCTTCTCAAGATCCACTTGCTCTCGATGGGTTTTACCCCTTCAGGTGCAAATTCCAAAGTCATACTTTGTTGGTGTACAAGGATTCCATCTCAGATCGTATAGTATCTAGCCATTTCACAGAGTCCCCACTCATGATGGCCTGCTCGAAACTAGTTGGGCCATCATCTTCCATGATGCAATCCCCGCTCCCACTGTCATTGAGAAAACCGTAGTATCTCTCAGGCGGATGAGGAACCCTACTAGATCTGCGGAGAGGCTGAGGTTCGTCGGGAACTATTGAATCCTCCGGCTCCTACCAAATCATCAGCTGTAGTTTGTGTAGCTGGAACTTCTTCCAATTCTACCTCATGACCACTAATTTCTTCCATAAGAAATTCCTTTTCTAAAAAAGTGGCATACTGAGAAACAAAACACCTTTTTCTCCTCGGTGTGGTGGAAGATATACCCTCGCGAATGTTCGGGATATCCAACAAACTTATACAGCACTGACCTTGCCCCGAGCTTGTCCGGATTTTGCTTTTCAAAATAGGCCGGACAACCTCATATCTTAACTCGTTTAAGAGATGGTCTCTTCCCATTCCATGTCTCATATGGAGTGGTAGGCATTGATTTGGATGGAACTCTATTCAATAGGTATGCATCTTCTCAATCGCATAACCCCAAAAGGAAACAGGTAACTCAGCGTTACTCATCATAGAGCGCACTATATCTAATAGAGTATGATTCTTCTGTTCCGACACACCGTTATGTTGTGGTGTATACGGAGGAGTAAGCTGAGAGAGAATCCCATTCTCTTTTAAATAATCCAGGAACTCTATGCTTAAGTATTCTCCTCCCCGATCAGATCGAAGGACTTAAATACTTTTATCCGTCTGGTTCTCAACTTCATGCTTATATTCTTTGAATTTCTCAAAAGCTTCAGACTTGTGTTTCAACAGGAACACATGTCCGACTCTTGAGAGATCATCAGTGAATGTAATAAAATATGAGGAACCATTCATGGCATGTGTAGACATGGGACCACATATATCACTATGTATTAGTTCCAAGAGTTTAGTAGCTCTTTCTCCGTGTCCAGTAAATAGAGTTTTGGTCATATTGCCCTTGAGACATGATTGGCATGTTTCATAAGATGTAAATTCAAACGGGTTTAAATATCCATCCTTATGTAATTTATCTAGTCGTGTCGCATTGATATGACCTAGTCTACAATGCCACAAGAAGGACTCCTTAATTTCTGAACTTTTTCTCTTGTGTGTGTTCTGTACACTTAGAACTGTGGTTTGATTTAGAACGTATATGCCATTGCACAATGTGCCTGATCCAATCAACTTTTGATTTAGGAAAATGTTCATAACATTATCCTGCAATACAAAATTATATCCTTCTTTACTTAATAAAGAAACTGATATAATGTTGCATATCAGGTTCGGCATGTAATAACATTCGTTCAGAACCAATGTGTTACCACTTGGTAATACAAGGTGATATTCGCCAACTGATTTGGCTGCAACAATTGCATCATTTCCAACCCTTATATTTTTATCACCCATTCCCAGTTCTCTACCTTTCCTTAGCCCATGTAACAAATTACATATGTGGGAACCTGATCCGGTATCTAATACCTAGGACGTAGAGCACAGTAAGAAATAGTTCTCAGTAACGAACACACCCGAGAAAGATGCATCAACATGCTCTTTCTTCGATCGGGTGGCATGGGAATCCTGGAATTCCCCTATTTCCTGCTCAGACTTATAACAGTTATAAGATAGAGTGGAACCAATGTTCCCCAGCTCAGTATAATAAGCAGGTTCGGTCAATACATCAATATTATTATCTTGATTAAGGCGTGACATGTTCGCTGCCTGGAGAGAGAGAAAAGAAAACACTCAGCGTATGCTCTTACAAGATCAGATTACTTATTATTTTATCTAATCAGGATGGCTCCCACTGTTTTTATCAAATCTTCCTTCAAACCCTAAAAGGTAAAACTAGCCGGGATTAATTACACCCTACAAGTTCGCCAATCTTTCAGCCAGGCCAGTGTCGGTACTTTGAGGGAGGTTCCCCGTGCTTTCGCACGGACCTAATTAAAATAAACCTCATTTTCCCATAGCCATAACCCCATTGACACCTTTCTAGTCACCTACTTGATCGACTAATTGTAAAGTGCAAAACTCTCCCAGGAGTAACTCTTACTCGCAATGGGTATCGGGATCCAACTATCTCATAGAAGGTATGCAATCTCATTGCAAATTTCAACACTTGAAATTCCCAATAATATTTTTCCCCTAGCAACTTATGACCTTGACGGAGGTCAACAAACCATAGGCTCCTAGTCAAGTTCAACCCGTCATTTCGTGATTGAATTAAACCCACCCGCACAACCTTTGACGGGGGTCAACAAGGCCGTACGACTACCCTAATCCAATCGCATCATATGCTTTAGCAGATAAGCACTAATCAGCTACCGCACACTACGTCTTGACGGAGGTCAACAAACGAAGCACGAATACTAAATAGTCCTTATCTGAAATGACGGAGGGCTACGACAGATTTTTAAAAAAACCTTTTGCGTAATGAACTAGATATCGTTGTAGAATCGAGTGATTTGAAAAGGAGTGGTTTAAGCTCCGCTTAAAAATCAAATTTTTCAAAATAAACCGAATGGGTGTAGCATCTGCTAGCTTCTGCTAAAGAGGTCACTCCCGGTGAAGGGATCTAGGTTCTTTCCTCATCGAATGAGGTGCTGGATATTCTACAAGGAATACCGATATGCAAAGCAAGAACTAGAGCTACCAGTTTTGAAATGTGATTCTACAATATCATTAGGTTTCTTTCTTTTCATTAATCTCATTAATGAAGTCCCATCATTTATGCTTCCTAAGCATTGTTGGGACTTTACTCTCGCGCGCAAACGCGTATGTTTTGGAAATGGAATCGTTTTAAGGAAATGGATGCGCACGCGAGCTCGGTCTCATTTTAAAATTTATAAACCGCAAGTGCACAGCGCGTTGTAGCAAGCCGGCAAGTACGGGTCGATCTACAGGAAATTGTGTATTAGGTTTTGTTGTTTAAGCTTCAACAAATAATGAATTGGTTAGTTTGTCACAAAAATATAAAATATGAAAACAAAGAAAACAAGTTAAGAAAGAAATGGCCGTGGCTTTTGCTCGGACGGTCGAATCGCGACGATTCCTTTGACTCTCCCTTGTGCATGAGTTGTCCGTCGTTGTGTCGATCCCGGCGTGAAGCATGACTTGTCAAGGCGGTTGTGAAGCATAAATTATCAAAATGCCGATATTTGACGCAAAACACGAAACGAGTCCGTATTGTTCACTTACCGGTTGTATATCCACGTTTGAGGTATCAATGCAAAACACAAGGGTTAGCAAGCATACATCAACATCAAAAGCACAAGTTAGCGAGTGAGAGCAATTAGTTTGAGTGTTAACTTTGCTAAGTGTTTGATAGTATAGGTATATGAAAACCGAGGGTTTGTCAAGCACTTGGTCACAAAATACCGTATCTAAACTTAGCAAACTTAACACCAATTTGATTCTAGCTTAAACATTGTGAAATAGGGAAAGGGAGTGAGTATGGTATATGAAGAGGTTTCAAGTAACCATGGTTTCAAAATACCATATCACATCAATACATAAACAATCTTTAAGTTAGAATCACAAATATAAGCACATTAAACATGAACAGGAGGAGGAGGAAGGCAAAGCCTTTCATCTCATTTCCTCACAATCACCACAACCAAAGAAAGATTAGTTACACATAATGAAAAGAAAAGCAAGTAAAGAAAAGGAACAAGTAAACAAAACAATAACAATATTATTAACATTTGAAAAAGTTTAGGTACAAGATATTGGTAGCTTGTTCAACCTCCATAATGAAGCTCTCAAAAGAAAGTTTCAAGAGGGAAGAAGAAGAAGAAACCAAGTTAAAGCCTGCTCAACTCTCAAGCCTAAACCAAAAACTAAAACAAAACTATAGAATATATGCACCCCCTCTCTCTCTAATCTATTTTGGTATTTATAGGCATCAAAATAGAATAAACAAAAAATATAGAATGGATGATGTGATGCCTATAAAGTGCCAGCAGAAAAGTGGGGAAAAAGGATCTAGGGGGCCGGCGTCGCCAGATTTATTGGGGGCCCACCGGTCTGGATCCGAGCACTGGGACTCGTCTTGATATGGTGGACTTGTGTGCTCTCCACAATCATTCTGATGCTGTTTGATTTATCTTTTTAAGCCTGGTTTGCATTCAGAGATTTGGAGGGAAACTTGATGCATTACATCACATCATAATTTTTTGCATTTAACACACATCACACTCACTTGTGCCCACTTGCACAAGTCATGAGTGTGCCAAGGCAGCCCCCACCATGGTCCATGTCTTAAAAGAGCTATATGCACACATGTATTGTGTTGGACCAAAATTGTGTACACATGTTTATTTGCAAAAGAGCTCTTTGAATATCGGTCGGTTTTCTGTTCTGTTTGCAGTGTCGGCTTCCAAACGTTATATCCGTGATTTTGAGTGTGTTTCCAAGTATTATGTCATGAATACCTGTAATCTGTAATTACTGAGTAGACACTGATTAATAGTACCGATATATCACAAAATAGATAATGAATGAGCGGTATTAAAATGCAGTTTTCTGAGATGAACAAATACCCCCAAACTTATCTTTTGCCCGTCCCGAGCAAAACAAAAATTCTAGCCTCACTTGCGCAGGGAACGCGATTGCACTGAGCACAAGCAACAAGCCGTTAAACCTCTAGGTGTCCCTAGTAGGAGGAGTGTTGTCTCCTGAGGGTTTTCAGCGGATTACACCCATAAAATCCAGTCAAGTTAGCGTCGTGGAGAAACTGTTGATTATAATCTTAAATTAGAGATCAAAGTTAGAAGTTCTATTAGCCAAGTCAGAAAACATTTAAACCCTATTTTTCACTCCTCACAATTTAACATAAGCATATACGCGTCTTTACGTGATTGTGCGGATAGTGTTCATAAGTTTTTTAAGAACTTGATTAGGGTCATCATGTCATAATTACATACCAGGATAGACTTCTAAATGATCACACGAGTTTGAAAGGAGTTAAGATTTTCTCAAGTTTTATTCTCCAGTTAGGTTTCAAGTCAGAATATATATCATATTTAATAGAGAACCTAAGTCTTATTTTTCACTCCTATTTTTCACCTGCTGTTGTTCATACACACCTTTCGTTATCGTGCAAAACGTCTTTATAAATACAACCTTCATATCTCCGTGAAAAACTGTTTTTATAGAAAACTCGTCTCCGCCAAGATTATTCTCCCACAAAGAACCGTGAGGACTTTTAACTCGGAGAGAATACTTACTTAGCTTGTTTTATTTAGCGATTGGAAACTTAGCGAGCTTTGGGTCAATGACTCCCAAACCAAATGGTTTTAGGGTATTAGGTGTGGAGACACCCCAAGGACTTAATTACCCAAGTTACCAAGGCCACAAAACAAAAGACTCGTTTTATTTAAAATATTCTGAACTCAGAGAAAACGGAGATATAGCCAGTTTTTATTTTTAATCCGAAGACGTGTTTATGTGAATAAGGTGTGTAATCACTCCAACAAGGTTCCAGATGGGTTATTTTTCAGACTTTAAGCTTCTATTAAGACCTCAATAATATCCATCATATTCACTTCTCTTTATGAACTATTCTTGATATTGCTTAATTCAGAACAAACCTGTTTGATCCTAAAGATATTTTATCAGTTTTCAAAAGTTTGAGACATGTTAGACCTTCATCTAATTCTCAAAACCATACGACACGTGTAGAGTATTATAAAAGACGTATATCAGCTATGGTTAAACACAAGGGAGGGTTTATTTTTTGGGTCGTCGGTCTCACAAAAATGATTTAATTATTTCTAACTTATCAACCGAACCGTCAGACTTCGAATCTAAGTTTCCCCGCTAGCTAGCATGACAATCAAGTTTTTATGTTTTTTGATTTTTTTTTAATTTTTATATGTTTTTCAATACAATGCAATACAAAAGAAGATATGAAATGCGACTACATGCAAAGAAAAGAAAAAATACATAATATAAAGTGCTGAAAAGCAGGAAATATGCACATGCAAACTATATGCTGATACAAGATGCATCCAAAACAGATCCACCCCCAAACTGAAGATGACGATGTCCTCATCGTCGCTTGGCCTTGCCCTTGGTTCTGCCTGATCAAAGCTTTGATGCCACGGACCTCCATCCTGTGTAGTTCATATGGATCAATCGGAACGTCCTCCCCCAAGTAAATCTCTGAGGAAGTCTGTGGTGCCGCATGCTCGCTGGGGTCAGTGGGTGACCAAATCTGCTGCTCACTCCTGCCGTCAGTATAACCCAGTGAGATCCTCTCAATCTCCACCGGGACGGTGTTGTACATAGTGATGCAGGCCGCGAAATCATCGTCCTCCATGTAGTAGCGACAAATTTGGGTGATGAGGACGGGAAGTAATGATTTGTGCACCGCGACACTCTCCTTGATTGTAGCAAATAGCATGCTCGCCATGCAAAACTGATAATCCTTGGTCATTAAACAATGAACAATGTGCCCCGCAATCGCTGGAAAAGAGGAAACTTGAATGATCCCCCTGACATTACGGTAAGCCCAGCGGCAAGCCGATGTTCAGTTGATAAAACTGCACTTTTAATATGACATTTTCCTTACTATTTATATATAATAAAAGATGTTTATTATAAATATGACACATATAAGGGTTTATCCATAAAAATACTATTTTCATGTGTTTATATATTATAATTAACATTATGAAGGGAAATATAAGCATATAATATTCATGTAATATTTGGTCTATTTAAATATGCTTACCTTATTAAATATCTTTGACTAATTCTCTTAGAACTAAAATATCATGACAAATGGTTAAGATAATATCTCAATAAAAACAAATTCTACTAATATCATTTATTGAGATAATTGTGCAGGAATTATATCATGACTGAAGTTTCAAGGAAATCCAAGATGGCGAGATCAAATCTGCCGAAGATATTCAAGTAAATTGAAGAAACCAATTCTGGCAGAAACGTAAAGAAGATTTTCAAAGTCTAGATACTCAAAAGATCACCAAGTGCTACAGAGATGAAGCCCCAGAAATTGGAGCCCAAGATCCCACCAACAAGCGGCGGATCCGCGGCCAAAACCCACTATTGGCGGCGAATCCGCGGCCTGTTAGGGAAGTTGGGATGTGAGATTTTTATGTTAGGATCCTAACAGCTAGTTGCCTTATTAGGAAACTAAAGGTTCTGGCTCTGTGACTATAAATAAGGACCGAGAACCTCTTGAAAAATTTATCAAACCGACGCGATCACAAAGTCCACGACAGCTCAACAATCCTGGTTGATCATCGACAGTTCATCTACCTCCTTAGAAGAGATCGAGAAGCAAACTAGGGTTTTGTAATCATTTTCTAAGGAAACAAAGTGTACTTGATTTTGTTGATTAATAAAGGTAGTTTTATTTTATTGCATTTTATTTTCTTCATGATTTCTATCTTTTCTTTTCCCAACATGCGCGAGTAATTCTCCACTTGTTAGGGTTCATAGGATTATGGTAGATTAATGAATGATGAAAATCCTTAAACTCTTTTTACATCCTATAAAATTTATAAACTTTATCAAAAGAATAGTTAACATCCTAATAGGGCGCACTATCAATTCATTGATAATCACGACCACGAATAGAGATTAGATTAACAATTATTTTGGTAAAGGCTAGATATGAACGGAGATCCATGTCGAGATAGGGGTTAAGAGTGGGAACCCTTTTCCCTCCAGAAACCTTGATCTACATGCATCACTGTCGATCTAGTTTTAAATCTATTCTAGGATAAAAGGAGTAATCTTTAAATAATCATCCATGACTACTAAATCTTAATAAACCCTACAAGCCCCTTTTTATATAAAACCTACATCCATAGTTAGTCTAGATCTATATTTTGCATCCGTGTTTGACGTAGATCTAGAAACTACAACCATTCTTCACCATTCTTTATTCTTCCTCCTCTCTTTTTCAACACGCCTAAAGTAAGATTAAAAGATTTAACATTTTCCTGAGGACGACCCGTACTCATCTCGGTCTAGCTACACGCGACACCGTTGTTAGTTATATGTATGCCCTAGAGGCCATTACTGTACATACGATGTATATTGTAGTGGATGCTTGGACATATATAGTGAGGACTTTCTTGCTCGACATGATAGTATGCTATCTGGTTTCTCTTTATCTTAACATGTACACTGATTGTCTCTATGTTGCATGTTGATAAAGCCCTTAGGATGAGTACTTGACTACCAGGACTATGATGGAGATTATACTAGTGGGGACAGAGTAGTCATTAAGTACATCCTTCAAATGTTCCTATTCGAGGGTGTATCGATACAGGGCATCGATATACCAGAGTAGACTAGCGTATAGCTTCTCGACCCATGTAGATGGGCGATGGATGATCCCATATCCATTGGTGTTTGACATCAGAGATAGTATACGGGTGCTCAGTGGAGACTGGGTACACTGGACGGTCTCGCCGAGAACTCCCAGATGGTATTATACCTCATGTCAGATGGCAGTTCTCTGGTGACACTGGTACAGGTTAGTCTGTAGACCCAAGATCGTCATAGAGTCTTGTGTGATTCCCACTGTGCTTTGATTTCCACCTTACCACGTTCAAGAGAACATGCAAAACGATAACTTTTGGGTACAGTCCCGAGTCACATGCAGGCAATAAGCGATAGGAGGGGTTTCGTCTCTCCCAGTATTGGGAGTTGATGTTGCGCTGTGCTCGATTGGCTATAACAGGAAGTTCTTAGCCAAGGCTACTTCAGAGATATACTGGTAAGTGTTATCAGTAGTTTCTTGACCCGTTATGAGCCTCATATCGACATGACTTATCGAGTTACTGGGGTCTGACGTTTACCACCCCTAGAAGAGATATGCGACATATCAGACAAAGAGACCGGACTGTACGGTAGTGTTACTGATTGGATTCGTAAGACTGTGAGCAGGCTTGCTTGTTGATCTTCTGATCGCTCAATACCCGGGTGGCTGTTACATTTAGCAGACCGCTTGCGGCTTGTGGGTGTTTGATATGATCATCACCTACTGCCGGCGTATTGACAAGTCTTTAGAGTCCTACACAGGGGTTTCCTGGCTCAAGCGAAACGGAGTAGGAGCACATATGTGATATGTGCGGGACCGAGATTGATACGATGAGATACCGTATTCTATTCTTGCGATTTGTGACATTGGTCGATTATATGCGATATAGCGGGGTTATCGGATCAAGTGTTGATTCGATAAGTTGTTACTTTTGATATTAGTCGGTTATATGTGATATAGCCGGATTATTAAATCAAGAGTTGATTTAATAATTTAATGTATAATTATATATTTGATATATTACATTATATTAACTAGTATTAGCTCACTTATGATTTCTTTTCTCACTTGATGTGCACATTGTATATATGTGATATGTATATTTGTGTACATGTTTTATGTCATGCTTGATGATACATGCAAGATGGGTGTATGAGACTTATACCATGCTAGGGTTAAGTTTGGGTTTTATTTATCATTAAGTAATTCACAAAACATTTGAATTAGTTAAGGATAAGCTTGTAGAAGCTTATGGACTCATTGACTTTTTCAACTCTTTTGTCATTGCTTAAGATATTTGTTAACCCTACCCTTAACCTTAGCCCTTGGTTAATTCTCTACATGAGTTAGGCATGAGGGCTTAACTCACCCATGGTTGCAATAATTCATTTGGATGAATAACTCATATGATGAGTTCTTCTTCTTCTTCCTCAAAAAGCTTTCTAGCTTCAACGGAGGTATGAGATAAAATGTGAGAAAATCAATTCTAAAGTGAGCCCACTTCCTACTTCATCATCCTCTACTACTTGCCATTTAGTATAGGGTGTTTGCTTCACTAATTCCATGATTAGTGAAGAGATAGCTTGGGTTAGTGTCTCCTCGACGTAGATCATCTTTGGCCTCGAAGTCTTCGAAGCAAACATGTTCGTTTCTTCAAGGGAGTCTCTCTACAGTCCGGAGTTCACAATCGCAGCGAAGGGGACTACTACACGGAGCTATTGAAGTGAAGGACCGGTCTACAAAGGTTGTATTCCTTACTCACTAGACTTGCAAAGAGTTTGCATTTACTTTTCCGTCGATTTCAAGTTAACGATTCTTAGTTAGGGTTAGCTAAAACGGCAAATTTTTGAATACGGCATAGATGATGCCTCCCGAAACCTTGCTGCCGTCTTAGGTAACCCTGCAGTGGTATCAGATCCATGCTAGAAATTAATACGGATTTTGTTAAGATTACGAAACCGAAACAACTTCGAAACTTGCAACGCGAAACTCAAGTTTCTGTCGATTTTAAATAATTGTCAAAAAAAATTTTAAACAAGTACAGAGTGTTATATGGGATGTAACATGAACACTGACAAAATTTGAGGCAATTTGGTGATTTTTTGGCCGAGCACAACCTACCCTATCTCGGCCAAAATCCGAGCTCCCCTTGCCTGTGTTCGAGTGACTGGGTTTTGGTGTTTCAGGTGTTGTTTGTTTTTGCTAATTTTACATGTGATGTAATCTTACACTATAAACAATTCGGAGTGTTTCGTATTCGTAGTTTTAACATTGTTTCGGGTTATTCACATATTGTCTAGACGAAGTTAAAAAGTTCGATCGAATGTCAAAAACCCATTTTTCCAAGTTTAACGTATTCGGAAAAACGTGCAAGTCTATGAACTCTCTAGAAGAATGAAACCCTAACTCGACTTTTTGGATCGCGGAACCGCGGTCAAACCCTAGGGTTTGCCGTAGTTCCGTAGAGACATGAGTGAGACTTGGGTTTGCCCTTCTACGGCTGGTGCATAGGTACTGTGGCATATTCTGGGTATTATTAAAACTGTGCTCAAGTGTTGAGTTGTCGGGAAATTGTGGGACTTCCATTAATCGATCGAAAAATTTAACGTCGTCCGGATATTATGTGATGGGATACAATATTTGGAATCCACAAAAGTAGTTATGAGATAACTAGTTTGAATTTTATAAATCTAGCAGTTTAGTCTCATTTGATCGGTTTCCACGGGATTTTGATGTGATCAAAAGTCCGTCGCAATCACGTAGCGTACGTGGATGTAGGGTTCCTAGGCACCCTAATGAGGTCTCACAAGGCATCGATCATGCCAATTTCAAAAATCTAGGTGCCGAGAAACCCGACTACGGATCGTCGGCTAGAAATCTAGGCGAAAATGAAATCTAGTTAACACTTAACTAGAAGAATACGAAAATACAACCTTTGTAGATCCGGTGCTCCACCTCCATAGCTCCGCAACGAAGTCCCCTCGCTGTCCAAATGAATTCCCGGGCTCTAGCGTCGGCTTCGTCGGAGAAATGGCGAGCTAGGTCGTCGATGTCCATGCCGAAGATGATCTACGTCGAAGCATCGCAAGATCAAGCTCTCACTTCACCAAGTCATGAAACTTGTGAAGAAAACACACTCTACTACTTGGCAAGAGGTAGAGGATAAAGAAATAGGAAGTGGGTAGACTTTAGATTTGGATTTCTCACTCTTTTTCATCACTTGCCATTGATGGAGGCAAGCTTTCTTCACTTGAAGAAAAATGAAGAAGAAGAAGGTAAATGTTATGACAAGATAATTAAATTGAAAAGAAAAATTAAAAGAATACTTATCATAACCAAACCATGGTCAAGTGTAGAGAATAAATCATGGTTAGTGGGATGGTTAGGGTTAAGCATGAGACAAAATGGTCACTTGGTCAAAGTCTTCATGAAGCTTCATGAACAAAACAAAACATGCCACCATTTTCTCATTTGCTTTTCTTTTTCCAAAAGAATAAATAAATGAATAAAATGAATAAGGAAAAAGTAAACCCTAACCATTTCATTAACCAAGGTTTAATTCTTTACACTTAACCAAAAGGCATGCATCATCAAACATGATACAAGCAAGTGCACAAAATCATATCGCATATGCAATGCGCACATCCGAGTGAGAAAATCCATCTTAAAGTGAACCAATACTAGTTAATGCAAAGTAATATATCAAATATATAATTATGCATTAAATCATTAAATCAACACTTGATTTAACGATCCGGTCATATCGCATATAACCGACTAGTATTCTATGTATCGGCTTATCGAACCAACCCTTGATTCGATAACTAGGTTATATCGCATACAACCTTTCGATACATTCATCGCGAGAATGGAATACGGTATCACATACACGCATTATTCTCGGTCCCGCACATATCTCATATGCGCTCCTATTTCGTTTCGCTTGAGCCAGGAAACCTCTGTGTAGGACTTTAAAGACTCGTCAATACGCCGGCAGCAGGTGATGATCATATCAAGCACCCACAAGCCGCAAGCGGTCTGCTAAACGTAACGGCCACCCGGGTATTGAGCGATCAGAAGATCGATGAGCAAGCCCGCTCATACTCCTGTGAATCCAACCAGTAACACTACCGTACAGTCCGGTCTGATCGTCTGATATGTCGCATATCTCGCCTAGGGGTGGTAAACGTCAGACCCCAATAGCTCGATAAGTCGTGTCGATATGAGGTCTATAACAATTCGAGAAACTACTGGTAACACTTACCAGTAAATCTCAGCAACCCTGGCCAGGGATTTCCTGTTATAGCCAATCGAACACAGCGCAACATCAACCCCCTATACCGGGAGAGACGAATCCCCTCCTATCGCTCATTGCCTCCATGTGATTCGGGACTGTACCCAAAAACCACCGTTTTGCACGCCCTCTTGGACGTGGTAAGATAGAAATCAAAGCACAGTGGGAACCACACAAGACTCTATGACGATCTCGGGTCAACAGACTACTCTGTACCAGTGTCACCAGAGAACTGCCATCTGACGTCAGGTATAATACCATCTGGGAGTTCTCGGTGAGTCCGTCCAGTGTACCCAGTCTCTACTGAGCATCCGTATATCATCTCCGATGTCAAACACCAATGGATATGGGATCATCCATCGCCCATCTGTATGGGTCGAGAAAGTACACGCTAGTCTACTCTGGTATATCGATGCCCCGTCTCGATACACCCACGACTAGGGACTTTGAAGGATGTACTTATGGACTACCATGTCCCCACTAGTATGATCCGCATCATAGTCCAGGTAGTCAAGTACACATCCTAAGGGCTTTACCAACATGTAACAGAGAGACAATCAGTGTACACGTTAAGGTAAAGAGTAACCAGATAGCACACTATCATGTCGAGCAAGAAAGTCCTCCCTATATATGTCCCAGCATCCACTACAATATACATCCAATGTACAGTAATGGCCTCTAGGGCATACATATAACTAACAATCTCCCACTTGCACTAGGGCCATCTGTAGCAGTGGTTGTAGTATCTCATACTCAACCATCCCATAAAGGTCTCTCTCTGGGAACAGGCCTTTGTGAGTGGATCCGCTTTGTTGTCCTCTGAGTCTACTCTCCTGACCTCGATCCCCTGGAGATCAACTATCTCCATGATCAGGTGATGCTGCCTCAGAATATGTCTGGATCACTGATGGGACCTGAGTTCCCTGGCCAAAGCCACACTTCCATTGTCACACAATGGTAGGAACCTAGTTCATCTCATGAACCAATATTACACCCAAACAGCCTCTTTGGTAGCATCTTAAGTAGCGATGTATCCCGCCTTTATCGTCTAGTATGTCACGGTATCTATCTTGGAACTCTTCCAACATACCGTCCCTTTACTGAGGGTAAAGACAATGCCTGCGACTGACATTCAGTCGTCTTTATCACCCTGGAACACTTCCAGTGATTTTCCCCAGGGTCGATTGATACAATCTCACTACTACTAGTGAGGTTCCTAACATCCAATTAGATCTATCTCATAGATCCAAAATCCAGGATTTAGTCGGTATCATCTTGATCCTATATGGAGAATCATTGTGATATGCGGAGATTGATCGAGCGTAGCATAGGAAACTCTTTTCCTATCAAGAGTATGTCATCCACGTACTCTACGAGGATCGTCACCATACTCCATACTACCTTTTTGTTTATACAAGGTTCATCTACCATTTTGATGATGTCAAACTCTTTGACTAATCCATCAAAACAGATGTTCCAACTCCGCGATGCCTGCTTTAATCCTATAAAGCATCTTGCACACGTTTCCGCTGCTCCCACTGTCTACGAGGCCCTCTGGCTGTGTACTTATAGACGCACTCTTCTAAAACATCATTTAGAAAAGCTGTCATGACACCCAACCACCAGATATCGTAGTCATGGTATGTAGCCGTGGCAAGTAGTATCTGGATGGACTTAAGCATAGGTACTGGAAAAGGTTTCATCATTATCCATGCCTGGTCGATGACGAAAACCTTTATCAAGTCTAGCTTTGAAAGTCTCAACTTTTCTATCTACACCAAGTAATCTTCTCAAGATATACTTGCTCCTGATGGGGATTTAACCCTTCAGATATTGCAACTAAAGTCCATACTTTGTTGGTGTACATGGATTCCATCTCAGATCACTGAGCATCCAGCCATTCTTACAGAGTCTCACTCTTGATGGCCAGCTCGAAACTAGTTGGGTCATCATCTCATGATGCAATCCTCGCTCCCACTGTCATAGAGAAACCGAAATATCTCTCAGGTGGGTGAGGAACTCTACTAGATTGGCGGAGAGGCCGAGGTTCGTTGGTAACTATTGAATCCTTTGGTTCTTTCAAATCATCTGCTGTAATTTGTATAGCTGGAACCTTTCCAGTTCTACATTACAGACTTTGCCTCGAGCTTGTCCAGATTTTGCTTTCAGACATAGGCCGGTCAACCCCAAATCTTAACTAGCTTAAGACATGGGTTCTTCCCTTTCCATATCACATATGAAATGGTAGGCGACTGATTTGATTTGAACCCTATTCAATAGGTATGCAGCTTCTCAAGTGCATAACTCCCAAAAAGGAAATAGGTAACTCAGTAGTACTCATCATAGAGCACACCTTATCATATAGGGTGTGATTGCTCCGCCCTGATATACCATCGTGCTATGGTGTATACGGAGGAGTAATGCTGAGAGAAAATCTCATTCTCCTTTAGAATAGTCCAGGAATTCTGTGCTCAAGTATTCTCCTCCTTGATCTCATCAAAGGACATAATACTTTTACCCGTATCGGTTCTCTACTTCTAACTTATATTCTGTGAATATCTCAAAAGGTTCGGACTTGTGTTTCAACAGGAACATATGTCTGAATCTTAAGAGATTATCAGAGAATATAATGAAGTATAAAGAACCGGTCTTGGCATGTGTAGACAGGGGACCTACATACATCAACATGTATCATCCCAAAAGTTCATTAACTCTTTCTCTGTTTCCAGTAAACGGAGCTATGGTCATCTTATCTTTGTGACATAACTAGCGAGTTTCACAAGATGTAAATTCAAACTGATTTAAATATGCATCTACATGTAACTACAGCCAGTCGGGTCGCATAGATATGACCTAGTCTACAATGCCTTAAGAAGGATTCGTTCATTTCTGAACTTTTCCTCTTGTGTGTGTTCCGTATACTAAGAACTGTAGTTTGATTTAGAACATTAATGCTTTTAGATAACGTGCCTGAACCGATCAACTTTTGATATAGGAAATGTTCAAAACATTATCCAACAATACAAAATTTTATCATTTCTTTACTAATAAAGAGACTGATATGATTTTGTATATCAGGTTCGGTATCTAATAACATTCGTTCAGAATCAATGTATTGGTAATACAGGGTGACAGTGACCGACAAACTTGGCTGCAACTCTTGCCCCGTTTTCTGTCTCATGAAACTTATCACCCGTTCTCAGTTTTTCTACTCTTTTGTAGCCCTATGTAACAACTTACATATCTGGGATCCTGATCCGGTATCATATACGCAGGATTCGGAGGATACTGAGAAACAGTTCTGTATAATGAACACACCCGAAGATGATGCATCAACATGCACTCTCTTCGTTTGGGCGGCACGGGAATTCTGGTATTCCCCAATTTCCTGCTCGGTCTTATAACAATTATAAGGTAGAGCGGGACCAACTTTCCCAGCTCAGTATAACAAGCGGGTTCGGTCAATATCCGTATTATTATCTTGATTAAGGCGTGATGTGGTCGCTACCTGGAGAGAGAGAGAAGAAAACACTCAGCGTGTGCTCTTGCAAGAATAGATTGGTTATTATTTTATCTAATCAGGATGGCTCCCACTGCTTTTTATCAAATCTTCCTTCAAACCCTAAAAGGAAAGACTAACCGGGATTAATTACACACTACAAGTTCGTCAATCTTTCAGCCAGGCCAGTGTCGGTACTTTGAGGGAGGTCCCCCGTGCTTTCGCACGAACCTAATTAATGTAAACCTCGTTTTCCCAGAGGCGTAACCCCGTTGACACCTTTCTAGACACCTACTTGATCGGCTAATTGTAATGTATAAAACTCTCCCAGGAGTAACACTTACTCGCAGCGGGTATCGGGATCCAACTATCTCATAGAAGGTATACAATCTCATTGCAAATTTCAACACTTGAAATTCCCGATAATATTTTGCCCCTAGCGTCCTATGACCTTGACAGAGGTCAACAAACCATAGGCTGCTAGTCAAGTTCAACCCGTCATTTCCTGATTGAAGTAAACCCACCCGCACGACCCTTGACAGAGGTCAACAAGGTCGCACGACTACCCTAAATCAATCACATCATATGCTTATGCAGATAAGCACTAATCAGCTACCGCACACTACGCCTTGACAGAGGTCAACATACGCAGCACGAATACTAACCAGTACATATCTGAAATGACGGAGGGCTACGACAGGTTTTTCTGAAAACCTATTGCGTAATGAAATTGATATCGTTGTAGAATCAAATGATTTTGAAATGGAGTGTCTTTGAGTCTTTTCTAGTTTTGCAAAAGGAGTCACTCCCGGTGAAGGGATCGTCGGTCCTTTCCTCGTCGAATGAGGTGCGGGATATATCATATATATCGCTGTGCAAAGCAAAAACACTTAAAAGCAATCAAAAGACAAACCGAGTGTGTAGCATCTGCCAGTTATTGCTAAAGGAGTCACTCCCGGTGAAGGGATCTCGGTCCTTTCCTCATCGAATAAGATGCAGGATATATCACATATACCTCTGTGCAAAGCAAGAACTGTAGCTACCTGTTTTATTTTGAAATTCGATTCTACAACATCTTAGGTTTCTTTTATTTCATTAATCACATTAATGAAGTCCCATCATTTAAATACCTAATCATCACAGATAAATATGACGTATACTTATGCCATCCGCATTCGCCTCGATGTCCCCTCGTGCACCGTTAGGTTAGGTAACTAACGGCAGAGCGGGGCAGGGCTAGCGCGGGTGTAAAACATAAGTAACGTCTATATAATATATCATATATACTATATACAGCATTTATCACAGAACATCACATGATCACATCACAGATATCGCAGCAGAAGAATCATATGAAATATTGGATATACTAGGACGTCCGTGTTTTCAATACGAGCCAGTATAAAACACGGATTCCACGGTCGTGATGAATAGCCAAACCCACACCCTTAGACCCCTACGAGAGCGGCAAGCAACCCTACCAATTCTGGAGTTAGGAGACCCGGACTCGACTCCTCGAGTTGGTCTCCCACTGGACTCCAGAACCCGGTTACTTGTGCCCTCCTCCTTGGGTCTATCCTAGTGCAGAAAAGTAAATAATATACATCAACGGTGACAACTTCCGCAACCTGGAAGTGCCCCAATAAAAGAATATTACATACAAGTTTTTACATGAATGAAAATGAAAAAACACTCATCTCACATAAAAACCCCCGGCTATTCAAACACGACGATCCAATATAACATATCCAGCAACACATAACATCACATGTCATCAACGTAAGTAAATATGCGCATCCCAATTGTCGTTGACATATAGCAACGAAACCGGCGATATCACATATTACACTTACGGTCACAGAAAAGAAAGTGTAAAACTACAACAGTTGGAATCCGCAATCTTTTCAGACATCGCATGCCTGACCAAATGAATTACTTAGACATCGCATGCCTAACAATTATAAACCCCGCATTTTAGTCTCAAAATCGAAAACTCTTTTCAATATCAAGTCGGGCAATTCAACAAGATTCCCGACATCCTGATCGAATGCTCGTCGCAAACTTCAGTAGGCGGCTGCACCCCCGATACCGTCGATGAAGTGCACCAAGGCGGAACACCGCCACCGCGAGCACCCGAACGGATGCTTTCGGCGACGGGGTTCTCCTACAGTCACTTGGTCGGGGCTATGGAGTGAGGCTGTCTATTAAGTTTACCCGGCGAGTATCCGCGTACCCTACGTGATTGCGACGGACTTTTGATCACATCAAAATTCCGTGGCAACCGATCAAGTGAGACTAAACTGCTATGTTTATAACATTCATTCAGTTATCACATAACTTTTGTGAATTCCAATTATTGTATCCCATTCAAGATAAACAGAAAATGTTAAACTTTTCGATCGAACAATCGAACACCCAAGTTTTTCCCGATACAGCTCAACACATGAAATAAGTCTAACAACATTCCGTTCGTGCCTCAGTACCAACGGTCCAGCCGTAGAAGGGTCAAGCCAACGCCTCACATGTGGCACGCCGTACTGCCCCAAACCCTAAGGTTCAAAGGGCAGTTCAAGACGGTCACATAATCGAGTTAAGGTTTGTTGTCTTCTAGAGGGTCCATCGCGTTACTTGCACTACTTAGAACGTCGTCAAACTACGGAAAAATCCAACACTTGGAAATTTCCCGGCAGGGGAAAAAGTGGGTATTTATATCCGGTCGAACTTTTTAACATATTCTAAAATTTATCCGGAAAGCCAAATAGACAAAATCTGATAAACCCGATCGAATCATCGAAGCTCCAAAACATCCCAGATTATTCAACTCTTGAATAAATATTAAAAATACCCAGAGAACTCATCACTGTTAAATAGGAATTACTGTGCAAAAGTCAACGCAAGAGGAGACCATTAGGCCGCGGAACCGCCGCACATGCCAAGCTCGTGCCGCGGTTCCGCGGTGGTTTAATTGAATTAGGCCCCCGTATTTCACAGTAATTCATATAAAACCCTGCTTAATTTTCTGCATATTTTTAATGTGGAAAAATGCACAGTTTTGAAAAAAGGACAGAGAGCATGGGAAAAATGAGGTTTCGGGTTCGATCGGGATTCAAACGTTGTCTAGACTTCGCCTAAAGCTCTAGCTAGGCTCTGATACCACTGTAGGGTTCCTAGGCACCCTAATGAGGTCTCACAAGGCATCGATCATGCCAATTTCAAAAATCTAGGTGCCGAGAAACCCGACTACGGATCGTCGGCTAGAAATCTAGGCGAAAATGAAATCTAGTTAACACTTAACTAGAAGAATACGGAAATACAACCTTTGTAGATCCGGTGCTCCACCTCCATAGCTCCGCAACGAAGTCCCCTCGCTGTCCAAATGAATTCCCGGGCTCTAGCGTCGGCTTCGTCGGAGAAATGGCGAGCTAGGTCGTCGATGTCCATGCCGAAGATGATCTACGTCGAAGCATCGCAAGATCAAGCTCTCACTTCACCAAGTCATGAAACTTGTGAAGAAAACACACTCTACTACTTGGCAAGAGGTAGAGGATAAAGAAATAGGAAGTGGGTAGACTTTAGATTTGGATTTCTCACTCTTTTTCATCACTTGCCATTGATGGAGGCAAGCTTTCTTCACTTGAAGAAAAATGAAGAAGAAGAAGGTAAATGTTATGACAAGATAATTAAATTGAAAAGAAAAATTAAAAGAATACTTATCATAACCAAACCATGGTCAAGTGTAGAGAATAAATCATGGTTAGTGGGATGGTTAGGGTTAAGCATGAGACAAAATGGTCACTTGGTCAAAGTCTTCATGAAGCTTCATGAACAAAACAAAACATGCCACCATTTTCTCATTTGCTTTTCTTTTTCCAAAAGAATAAATAAATGAATAAAATGAATAAGGAAAAAGTAAACCCTAACCATTTCATTAACCAAGGTTTAATTCTTTACACTTAACCAAAAGGCATGCATCATCAAACATGATACAAGCAAGTGCACAAAATCATATCGCATATGCAATGCGCACATCCGAGTGAGAAAATCCATCTTAAAGTGAACCAATACTAGTTAATGCAAAGTAATATATCAAATATATAATTATGCATTAAATCATTAAATCAACACTTGATTTAACGATCCGGTCATATCGCATATAACCGACTAGTATTCTATGTATCGGCTTATCGAACCAACCCTTGATTCGATAACTAGGTTATATCGCATACAACCTTTCGATACATTCATCGCGAGAATGGAATACGGTATCACATACACGCATTATTCTCGGTCCCGCACATATCTCATATGCGCTCCTATTTCGTTTCGCTTGAGCCAGGAAACCTCTGTGTAGGACTCTAAAGACTCGTCAATACGCCGGCAGCAGGTGATGATCATATCAAGCACCCACAAGCCGCAAGCGGTCTGCTAAACGTAACGGCCACCCGGGTATTGAGCGATCAGAAGATCGACGAGCAAGCCCGCTCATACTCCTGTGAATCCAACCAGTAACACTACCGTACAGTCCGGTCTGATCGTCTGATATGTCGCATATCTCGCCTAGGGGTGGTAAACGTCAGACCCCAATAGCTCGATAAGTCGTGTCGATATGAGGTCTATAACAATTCGAGAAACTACTGGTAACACTTACCAGTAAATCTCAGCAACCCTGGCCAGGGATTTCCTGTTATAGCCAATCGAACACAGCGCAACATCAACCCCCTATACCGGGAGAGACGAATCCCCTCCTATCGCTCATTGCCTCCATGTGATTCGGGACTGTACCCAAAAACCACCGTTTTGCACGCCCTCTTGGACGTGGTAAGATGGAAATCAAAGCACAGTGGGAACCACACAAGACTCTATGACGATCTCGGGTCAACAGACTACTCTGTACCAGTGTCACCAGAGAACTGCCATCTGACGTCAGGTATAATACCATCTGGGAGTTCTCGGCGAGTCCGTCCAGTGTACCCAGTCTCTACTGAGCACCTGTATATCATCTCTGATGTCAAACACCAATGGATATGGGATCATCCATCGCCCATCTGTATGGGTCGAGAAGGTACACGCTAGTCTACTCTGGTATATCGATGCCCCGTCTCGATACACCCACGACTAGGGACTTTAAAGGATGTACTTATGGACTACCATGTCCCCACTAGTATGATCCGCATCATAGTCCAGGTAGTCAAGTACACATCCTAAGGGCTTTACCAACATGTAACAGAGAGACAATCAGTGTACACGTTAAGGTAAAGAGTAACCAGATAGCACACTATCATGTCGAGCAAGAAAGTCCTCCCTATATATGTCCCAGCATCCACTACAATATACATCCAATGTACAGTAATGGCCTCTAGGGCATACATATAACTAACAGTGGATACTCGCCGGGTAAACTTAATTGATATCCACACCCCATAGCCCCGACCAAGTGAATGTAGGAGAACCCCATCGCCAAAAGCATCCGTTTGGGTGCTCGCGGCAGCGGTGTTCCGCCTTAGTGCACTTCGTCGACGGCATCGGGGGGTGGGGCCGTCTACTAAAGTTTCCGACGAGCATTCGATCAGGATGTCGGGAATCTTGTTGAATTTCCCGACTAGATATTGAAAAGTTTTTTCGAGATCGATACTAAAATGCGGGTTTTATAATTATTAGGCATGTGATGTCTAAGGAATTTGTTTGGTTAGGAATGCGATGTCTAAAGTAGTTGCGGATTCCAACTGTTGTAGTTTTTCCCTTTTTTTTCTGCGACCGTAAGTGTAATATGTGGTGTATCTCCGGTTTCGGTGCTATATGTCAACGACAATTGGGATACGCATATTTACTTACGTTGATGACATGTGATGTTATGCGTTGCTGTGATATGTTATATTGGATCGTCGTGTTTGAATAGCCGGGGGTTTTATGTGAGATGAGAGTTTTTCATTTTCATTCATGTAAAATTCATTGTATGTAATATTCTTTTATTGGGGCACTTCCGGGTTGAGTATGATGTCACCATTGTATATTATTTACTTTTCCGCATTACGATAGACCCAAGGCGGAGAGCACAAGCAACCGGGTTCTAGGGTCCAGTGGGAGACCGTCTCGAGGAGTCGAGACCGGGTCTCCTAACTCTAGAATTGGTAAGGTTGCTTGCGGCTCTCGTAGGGGTCTAGGGGTGTGGGATTAGCTATTCATCACGACCGTGGAATCCATGTTTTATACAGGCTTAATTTAAAACACGGAAATCCTAGTATATCCAATATTTCATATGTTTTATTCTGCTGCGATATTCTGTGATGTGATCATTGATTATATTCTGAGACGAATGCTTATATTATATATATATATATTATATATATTATATATTGTTGCTTTCGTTTCATATGTGATGCTTAGGAAGCATAATAAATGGGACTTCATTAATGAGATTAATGAAATAAAAGAAACCTAAAGATGTTGTGGAATCGAATTTTCAAAAACAGGTAGCTCTAGTTGTTGCTTTGCATAGCGGTGTTCCTTATAGAATATCCATCACCTTATTCGATAAGGAAAGAGCCGAGATCCCTTCACCGGGAGTGACCTCTTTAGCAATAACTGGTAGATGCTACGACCTTCGGTTTTTCTTTTGACTGCTTTTCTAGTTCTTGCTTTGCAAAGCGGTGTTTCTTGTAGAACATCCAGCACCTTATTCGATAAGGAAAGAGCCGAGATCCCTTCACCGGGAGTGACCTCTTTAGCAAAACTAGTAAAAGCCTCAAAAACACTCCATTTTAAATCACTCGATTCTACGACGATATCAAGTTCATTACGCAAAGGGTTTTCTTAAAAACCTGTCGTAGCCCTCCGTCATTTCAGATAAGTACTAGTTAGTATTCGTGCTACGTTTGTTGACTATGTTAAGGCGTAGTGTGCGGTAGTTGATTGGTGCTTATCTGTATAAGCATATGATGCGATTGGATTAGGGTAGTCGTGCGACTTTGTTGACTATGTTAAGGGTCGTGCGGGTGGGTTTAATTCAATCGGGAAATGACGGGTTGAACTTGACTAGCACTTATGATTTGTTGACTATGTTAAGGTCATATAGCTGCTAGGGGTAAAATATTATCGGGAATTTCAAGTGTTGAAATTTGCAATGAGATTGCATACCTCTTATGAGATAGTTGGATCCCGATACCCACTGCGAGTAAGAGTTACTCCTGGGAGAGTTTTACACATTATAATTAGCCGATCAAGTAGGTGTCTAGAAAGATATTAACGGGGTTAAGCCTTAGGGAAAACAAGATTTATTTTAATTAGGTCCGTGCGAAAGCACGGGGAACCTCCCTCAAAGTACCGACACTGGCATGGCTGAAAAATTGGCGAACTTGTAAGGTGTAATTAATCCCGACTAGTCTTTCCTTTTAGGGTTTGAAGGAAGATTTGACTAAAACAGTGGGAGCCATCCTGATTAGATAAATTAATAACCAATCTAATCTTGTAAGAGCATACGCTGAGTGTTTTCTTCTCTCTCTCTCCAGGTAGCGACCATGTCACACCTTAATCAAGATAATAATATGGATGTATTGACCTAACCCGCTTGTTATACTGAGCTGGGGAACGTTGGTCCCGCTCCAACCTATAATTGTTATAAGACCGGGCAGGAAAGAGGGGATTACCAGAATTCTCGTGCCGCCCAAACGAAGAAAGTGTATGTTGATGCATCGTCTTCGGGTGTGTTCATTACCGAGAACTGTTTCTCAGTATCCTTTACGTCCTGGGTATGTGATACCGGATCAGGATCCCGCATATGTAATCAGTTACATGGGCTACAGATAGATAGAGAACTGAGAATGGGTGATAAGTTTTAAGAGTTAGAAACGGTGCAAGTGTTGCAGCCAAGTCTGTTGGCAGTTATCACCCTGTATTACAGAATACATTGATTCTGAACGAATGTTGTTAGATACCGAACCTAATATACAACATTATATCATTCTCTTTATTTAGTAAAAAAGGATATAATTTTGTATTGTTGGATAATGTTTTGAACATTTCCTATATCAAGAGTTGATCGGTTCAGGCACATTATCTAAAAGCATATACGTTCTAAATCAAACCACGGTTCTTTAACGTACAAAACACACACAAGAAGAAGAGTTCGGAAATGAACGAATCCTTCTTGAGGCATTGTAGAATAGGTCATATCAATGCGACCCGACTAGCTAAGTCATATTTAGATGCATATTTAAATCTGTTTGAATTTACATCTTGTGAAACTTGCCAGTCATGTCACAAAGATAAGATGGCCATAGCTCCGTTTATTGGAAACAGAAAAAGAGTTAGTGAACTCTTGGGATTGATACATGATGATGTATGTAGGTCCCCTATCTACACATGCCAGGAACGGTTCTTTGTACTTCATTACATTCACTGATGATCTCTCAAGATTCGGATATATGTTCTTGTTGAAACACAAGTCTGAACCTTTTAAGATATTCAAAGAATATAAGTTAGAAGTAGAGAACCAAAATGGGTATAAGTATTATGTCCTTTGGTATGTTCAGGGAGAAGAATACTTGAGCACGGAATCCCTGGACTATTGTAACGTTTCAAAATAATAAAATATTATTTTTGGGAATTTTTATAATTTAATATTATTTTAATATTCTGGTATAATTAAATACAAATAAATGGGGGGAAATTTTGGAAAATTCTAAAATAGGGTATTTTATAGAATCATGCCATTTCAAAGTTTTTAAGACTAGTTAGATGCTAATTTAGTGTTAATCGCGATTAAAAATCGCTAATTGGATTTTTAGCATTTTTGTGCAAAAATATACACATATCATTTTCCACCCTTGTTACACTTGTATTACATTTCATTGCCATGGTTGTTCATTTGGGTTCACTATTGGAGTGAGAAGAAAAAGGAAAAGAAAAGAAAAGATAAGTGTGATGATGAGAGAGAGAGAGACTAGGTCAACCCTCACTTTTTGAACCATACCCATCATTTCCCCATCTCATTTCTCTCTCCCCATCCCCAAGAGCTGCTGCTGATCCTGCTCCTCCCTCATCTCCCTCCCCTTCACTCCATAGATCCCTCTCATTTCCCTCACCAAAACCTCATTCCCACTTCACAAAACTTGCTCCCAAGCTCACTAGCTACACATTGAACCTAGCAAGATTGGATTTGGAGGACTTTAAGCAACTCAAGAATTTTCTTGAGTTGCCAAAGGAGGTAATTTCTGCACCCCTAGTTTAGTAATTCAATTTTTATTGCATCAATACTAGTTTTGTGTCGATATGGTGTCGTTTGATGGATTTGTGAAACTTCAAGTTAGGGTTTATGTGAGATCTGAGATTAAAGATGAAATTGAGGATTGTGGTGACCTTAGAAACCCTGGTGTGATGTTATTTTAGACCCAAACCTGGAACTAGAATCAGAATACGGATTTATGAGACGATGTCGGAGAAAAACTGTAAATCTGGGAGTGTTTTGTGGAATCTGCTATCACTCCGAGACCCCAAAAATAAAACTGAGTTGACAGTGAGATATGCAGGCACCATGGAACCACCACACCAAACCCTAGCCCCCAACTCCAAAGTACGGCCGCCAATTTATTCCTTCTGGCCGCAAATTATGGCCAGAGCAGGAGGGAATTGCCTCGATTTTGGTGCATGGCCCTATTTCCAGTAGTCTTGACCCTGGGTATGTGCAATTTTGTCTGGTTCCATCTAGGGTAAAATCTGGGTTGATTTTCTTGAGTTGGCGTATGATTTACAACTTGTTTTAGCATGGATTTTGGTATTTGGTGATTCGTTTCTGTCGGGTGGCGTTTGGACGTCAACGACAAGTGGATATTGATCGTGTTTACATGCGAGACGATAGGTTTTTACCTATGCGAGTAGCGTATGCTATTTTGGTTTCCGATGTGATTTTCATGTGCTTTAGCATTGTGATATACTTGTAGGTACCCTACGTGATGCTGAGGCGAAGAAGATGAAGATAGCGACATCGGCACCGACACATGAGAAGCAAGGTGAGTAGATTTATATCTACGGGGAGAAGTCGGGTGGATGGTGTATAGCACCCCCGCAGTCCGTGGTGATGTATACGAATACGTATACACACATATATTTATTATGTGTTGTTTAGGATTATTGATGGTAATAATGGTATTATTGGTGATAAGGATGTATTGGTTTAGTATAGTGCGAAACCCTAGAGTAGTGGTTGCACCCACACATACACGTACACATATACTTGCATGCATTCTTTCATTTATCTGTGTGCATATAGAGGTGTGTATATCTACACATGGGTATGGGACTATGTGTTCATATACGGGATTGAGGATGTTACATAGGATTGAGATGAGTCGATGAGATTTGATTGAGGCCGTGAGATTCGGCGATATGACAGAGTTCGTTTTTGTGATGTGATATGATGGTAGTGATACCGGATATGTGATGAGATGAATGTGATATTGACCGTACCCAGCTATTGGGATGTCGTACGACGATTACCGTACGAGCTTTATATTGATGTTAGATCCGCACTCATGACTCGAGGATGTTATATGATATACTGTATCGTACGTGATACTATTGAGGCGAGATCACCGACTATATATATATATATATATATGTGTGTGTGTGTGTGTGTGTGTGTGTGTGTATATCGACTCAGACTTAGGTAGTTTCCATACCCCTCCCAATTGACTTGATTGTTGGGTTCGTAGTTCGCATAGTAGGCGTTAGACTAGACCCGAGTCATACCTATTTCAAAACTAATGAATCGGGGATATTTTAAGAATAGGCAAAAAGGGATTCTACGGATATTTTCAAGCGACGTATCTTTTCTTAAAACACCGTAGCCCTTATTTTACCAAAAGCCCTGATTCGTCTTATTTCAAAAGGCAAGGTTGCATGATATATCTATTGAGGCAGGTTCTCTACTGTTGCGTTGATTATTCGATTCCGCATTTTCATGCTATTGCATTGCATCGCTTGTATTGTTGATATATTTCAGTCATGCTGCTAGGACACCAGCACCATTATCGATGATGCGTATGTTCCACGTACACTTGTTTTCCGGCTCACACACTTCATCATCGATAATTGCCATGTCACTACACTGTAGTACTGTTGCATTCAGTGTATGTTGCTTACATTTCTTTACATGTCGCATACATCATGCTTTCTTATTATACGCATTGAGATATGTTGTTTCCATGATATTTCTGGTTTTTAGGAACCGTGGGTGTTTCAAAAAGAGAATATGTAATTGTTTTAAAACCCGGTTACCCTTGATATGATATTTCAGTGCATCCACCATGTGTTTTCTCGGTGCTGAGAGCGACATGTGAAACCCGATTCGAGGAGGCGGATGAGGCCGATTGCGGGTACATGGTGGACCCGGTATGGTTCCCCAGGGCAAGAAATGTTTTTCGTGGAGTAGACGATGACCCTGGCAGGGTGGCGAGTACCTACCGGTGATTGGTTGGACCTGGCGGTTATCCGGAGGATACTGACCAGAGTCGATAGATGGATATGGGCGTACTGCCGGGGCCGAGAGCCGATACCGCAGACAAAGCCCGTGGGCCGATCCGGACTGACGGAGCCCGATATATGAGGATTTACGTGCCGATGCTGGGCACAGCTTTCATGATGTTTTCGAGTGTCGATGCTGGGCACTCCGGTTCCATGATTTTGACGTGTCGCGAGGGACACAGGTGGTTTATATCCTCATATTTCCGTGCATATGCTGATGATATTTACATGCATGATGGTTATTGTCATTGGGTGACGAGTGGACGGGATCCACGTATATGCAGATTTGATTACATTGATCATACCTCACATTTATGATATAATATTACCTGAGGCACTGGCACGAGCACTTGGCACTACACTCATGCATAGAGATTACCTTGCCAGTTTAGCATGCTTCAGACTTATTCATATTGAGGTTTATTTATATCTGATCGTATTGACCTAGGATGGGTCATGCATTCGATCTCTGCTTGTAGATATTTTCTATTCACGAGTTGGCAACTCACCCCCGTTGTGCCACAGTTGTTGCAGGTTTTGCCGTACAGATTCCATAGTGGCATTTCTGGCACACTGCTTCCTTATGGGTGACTTGCTTGGGTAGATGGGTTCTTTTGTATCAGAACCGCCATTGTTAATGTATTATTCATTGTATCTAGAATTCCATCAACCAAAAGTTGTATATTGTTTCAGACTTAGAAAACAGTGTTGTATTATTTCGACCTTAGAGTCGCGCTTGTAGTATTACGGTTTTCTGGCTGTTTTGAGTTCTTTTGGGGGTTTTGATCCTCGCCCTTTGGCGTTGTATATTATTATTGCTTGCGTGGTTATGACCGTCGATTGACGAAGAGCTAGCTCCCGCTTGGGGATGCCTTTTATCATTTCATATATATTATTTTTGTTGTACCCCGTTCGGGGCCAGTTTTTACAAAGGAAACTCTGCCGAAATTTTCAGGAAAGGTTACACATTTTAAAAATACATATTCGGCTTAGTTATTTAAAAACTTTGATTTTCGAAACATGATTTCTTTACTTCTTAAAACCGGTTTTCCTTATTTACTCTTTAAATGGTTTTAGATTTCTGGGCTTTTGGCTTACTTGGATCAGATGAGGTCCTATAGACTTCATATGGTTCAAGGGTCAGTCACGTGCTCTTTCGGGTCGTGACAACTATTCTAAAGGAGAATAAGATTCTCTCTCAGCATTACTCCTCCGTATACACCACAGCACGTTGGTATATCGGGGCGGAGCAATCGCACCCTATATGATATGGTGCGCTCTATGATGAGTATTACTGAGTTTCCTATTTCCTTTTGGGGGTTATACACTTGAGAAGCTGCATACCTATTGAATAGGATTCCAACCAAATCAGGTGCCTACCACTCCATATGTGATATGGTATGAGAAGAGATCATCTATTAAGGATGTTAAGATTTGGGGTTGTCCGGCCTATGTCTAAAAGCAAAATCCGGACAAGCTCGAGGCAAGGTCAGTTCTGTAGAAGTTTGTTGGATATCCCAATAATTCGAAAGGGAATATCTTCTACCCCACTGAGGAACAAAAAAATGTTTTATTTCTCAACATGCCACCTTTTAGAAAGGGGATCTCTTGTGAAGAAATTAGTGGTCATGAGGTAGAACTGGAAGGAGTTCCTGCTATACAAACTATAGCTGATGATTTGGTAGAACTGGAGGATTCAATAGCTTCCAACGAACCTCAGCCTCTCCGGCGATCTAGTAAGGTTCCTCATCCACCTGAGAGATGCTTCGGTTTCTCTATGACAGTGGGAGCGAGAATTGCATCATGAGATGATGACCCAACTAGTTTCGAGCACGCCATCAAGAGTGGGGACTCTGTAAGAATGGCTGGATGCTATGCCAACTAGTTTCGAGCACGCCATCAAGAGTGGGGACTCTGTAAGAATGGCTGGATGCTATGCGATCTGAGATGGAATCCATATACACCAACAAAGTATGGACTTTGGTTGCTTTATCTGAAGGGTTAAATCCCCATCAGGAGCAAGTATATCTTGAGAAGATTACTTGGTGTACATGGAAAAGTTGAGACTTTCAAAGCTAAGGCATGTTGCAAAAGGTTCTCATCATTGACCAGGTGTGGATAATGATGAAACCTTTTCTAGTACCTATGCTAAAGTCCATCCAGATCCTACTTGCCATTGCTACATACCATGACTACGATATCTGGCGGTTGGGTGTCATGACAGCTTTTTTAAATAGTGATTTAGAAGAGAGCGTCTATAAATACACAGCTAGAGGGCTTCGCAGACAGTGGGAGCAGCAGAAATGTGTGCAAGTTTCTTTACGGGTTAAAGTAGGCATCGCGGAGTTGGAACATCTGTTTTGATGTGGTAGTCAAAGAGTTTTACTTCATCAAAATGGTAGATGAACCTTATATATACAAAAAGGTAGTAGGGAGTATGGTGGTGATCCTCGTAGTGTACGTGGATGGCATACTCTTGATAGGAAAGGAGTTTACTATGCTACGCTCGGTCAGTCTCCTCTTATCACATGGATTCTCCATATAGGATCAAGGTGATACCTCCTAAATCCTGGGTTTTGGATCTATGAGATAGATCTAAATGGATGTTAGGATTCTCACTAGGTATAGTGAGATGGTATCAATCAATCCTGGGGAGAATCGCTGGATAGCTTCCAGGGTGGTAAGTGTTAGTTATGTATATGCCCTAGAGGCCATTGTTGTACATATGATGTATATTCTGATGGATGCTTGGATATATATATAGAGGACTTTCTTGCTCGTCATGATAGTATGCTATTTGGTTTCACTTTATCTTAACATGTTGACTTGTATTGGTTTACTGTCTTACTCTCACATGTTGATAAAGCCCTTAGGATCTGTACTCGACTGCTAGGACTATGATGAGATCATACTAGTGGGGCCATGGTAGTCGATGAGTACAACCTATAATTGTTCCTAGTCGAGGGTATATCGAGACAGGGCATCGATACACCAAAGTAGACTAGCGTATATGCATCTTGACCCATATGATGGGCGATGGATGATCCCATATACATCAGTGTTGGACATCAAGGATGGTATGCGGGTGCTCAGTGGAGACTGGGTACACTGGACGGACTCACCGAGAACTCCCAGATGGTGATATACCACACGTCAGATGGAAGTTCTCCGGTGACACTGGTACAGGGTAGTCTATAGACCCGAGATCGTCATAGAGACTTGTGTGATTCCTACTGTGCTTTGATTTTCACCTTACCACGTCCAAAAGGGCGTGCAAAACGGTGACTTTTAGGTGCAGTCCCGAATCACATGGAGGCAATGAGCGATAGGAGGGGATTCGTCTCTCCCGGTATAGGGAGTTGATGTTATGCTGTGTTCGATTGGCTATAACTGGAAGTCCCTGGCCAGGGCTGATATAGAGATTTACTGGTAAGTGTTACTAGTAGTTTCTCGACCTGTTATTAGCCTCACATCGACACGACTTATCGGTTACTGGGGTCTGACGTATACCACCCTTAGACTTGATATGCGACATATCAGACGAAGAGACCGGACTGTACGGGAGTGTTACTGATTGGATTCACAGGAGAACGTACAGGCTAGCTTGTTGATCTTCTGATCGCTCAATACCTGGATGGCTGTTACGTTTAGCTGACCGCTTGCAGCTTGTGGGTGTTTGATATGATCATCACTTGCTACCGGCGTATTGACGATTCTTTAGAGTCCTACACAGAGGTTTCTTGGCTCAGGCAAAACGGAGTAGAGGCACATATGTGATATGTGCACGACCGAGGATAATGCGATATGAGATACCGTATTATATTCTCGCGATATTTAGATATGAACCGGGTCATCGAATCAAGTGTTGATTCGATGAATCGGTACATGTTATATTAGTCGGTTATATTCGATATAGCCGAATTGTCGGATCAAGTGTTGATTCGATGATTTAATGTATAATAATATATATGATATATTGTATTACATTATCTAATATTGGCTCGCTTTATTATTTCATTTTCTCACCGGATAATACATTGATATATATGCGATATATGTTAATTGTATTATTTTCTTTTGTTACAAATATATAATATATGTGTGATATATATTATAGTAACATGATATGATTAATAATGGAACATGTTTAGTAGAGATAAAGCAAGGTTAGGGTTTGATTAGGGTTAGCTCTTTCTTGCACATTCTAGAAAGAATTCCTTTTGTCATGAGAAAGATATTATGTTGATATTTATCCATGACTCATTCCTTAACCTAACCAAACCCTGGCCCTAGTTTATTCTCTACAAAGGTTAAGCTTGTCATCCTTGACCATGGTTCCATGATCAATCATATATTCTTTTCTACTATTCATCACAAAAGGATTATCTCATTATTCATCATCATCTTCACTCTTGAGTTTTTGAAATAGCTTACTAGATTTTCCTTTGGTGATGATTTCTTGTGAGAAATTGATATAAAAAGATAGCATAATTACTACTCCATCATCCTCATCTAATCTAGCCTATTAGATTAGGGTGTTCACCTCATTAGAGTGAGAGCTTTTGAGTTATAGCAACTTCGACGTAGATCATCGGAGAAGCGGAACACTACAAGCTAGCATGGATCGTTCGAGTCGTGGAGCCTCTCTTGAGTCCGGGAGATCGTGGATCGCGGCGAAGGGACTTCTACTCGGAGCTTATGAAGCGAAGGAGAGGACTACAAAGGTTGTAATCCCTCACACTTAGTAGTAAAGTTGTTTACTTGCATGTTAAACCCTAATAATCTAGCAAAGATCCCGGCTTTGGGTTGTTCGGCACGTCTAAATTTTTATTCGGGCATGTTTGATGCCTTATGAACCCTCACAAGAATGCCTAGGAACCCTACAGTGGTATCAGAGCCAGGTTAGTGCATTAGGCGATGTGTATACAAAGTTAAAACTCCGAACGAACCCCGAAACTACGAAATGAACCCCTCTCTGGATATTTTTTAAAAACTGTGATTTTTCAGAATTAAAAATACCTAAAAAATTCAGCAGGGAAATTTAAGAATTACTGTGAAAAACGGGGTTATGATCCGTACAATCCGCCGCGGAACCGCGGCCGTACCGCGCTTGGGCCGCGGATCCGCGGTAGTACGGAAGGCTTATTCACTCTGTTTTGCACAGTAATCTCTATATCAATTAGTGCTAATTTCTGGTTATTTTTAAACTGGCTCAAGTGTTAAATATTCTGGGGTTTGTCTTGTAATCGTTGATTCGATCGGAAAATTTAATTTTGTTATGTTTTCCGGATATTTAGAAACTGTTAAAATGTTCGAGCGGATATCATTAACTCATTTTTTCCCGGCACGAAAAACTTTCAAGTGTTGAATTTTTATCGGGTTTAAATCTTTCGGAAAAATGTGCAAGTAACACGGTGGACCCTCTAGAAGACAACAAACCTTAACTCGATTATGTGACCATCTTGAACTGCCTCTAAACCTTAGGGTTTAGGGCAGTACGGCGTGCCACATGTGAGGCGTTGGCTTGACCCTTCTACGGCTGGATCACCGGTACTGTGACATATTCTGGGATTATTTGAACTCCGCTCAAGTGTTGAGCAATTTAGGAAATTTTGGGTATTTGATTATCTGTTCGGAAAGTTTAATACTGTCTATTTATCTGGAATGTGATACAATATGTGGAATTCATAGAGTTAGGCATGAAATGCGAAGTATGTGATATTTCGGATTTACGATGTCTAAAGTGATTGTGGATTCCAAATATTGTAGTTTTACAATTTCTTTTCTGTGACCGTAAGTGTAGTATGTAGTTGTATTGCCGGTCTTCGTTGCTATACATCAACGACGATCGGTGTATGCATACTTACTTACGTTGATGATATGTGATATTATGTGTTGCTGTGATATGTTATATTGGATCGTCGTGTTCTGAATAGCCGGGGGGTTTATATGAGATGAGGGTTTTTTTTATTTTCATTCATGTAAAATTCATTTGTATGTAATATTCTTTTATTGGGGCACTTCCTGGATGAGGTTGATGTCACCAGTGTATATTATTTACTTTTCCACATTAGGTAGACCCAAGGAGGGGAGCACAAGTAACCGGGTTCTAGGGTCCAGTGGGAGGCCATCTTGGGGAGTCGAGACCGGGTCTCCTAACCCTAGAATTGGCAGTGTTACTTGTCGCTCTCGTAGGGGTCTAGGGATGTGGGTTTGGCTATTCATCGCGACCGTGGAATCCGTGTTTTATACAGGCTCGTATTGAAAACACGGACGTCCTAGTATATCCAATATTTCATATATGTTCTTCTGCTGCAATGTTCTATGATGAGATCATATTACTGCCTGAGACGAATGCTTATACTATATATATATGCTGATATATAAATATTATTGCTTTCGTTTCTTCTGTGTTGCTTAGGAAGCATAAGCTGATGGGATTTTATTAATGAGATTAATAAAAAGAAAAGAAACCTAAAGATGTTGTAGAATCAAAACTTTATAAAAAGGGTAGCTACAGTCTTGCTTTGCATAGTGGTATATATGATATACCCTGCACCTTATTCGATGAGGAAAGAGCCGAGATCCCTTCACCGGGAGTGACCTCTTTAGTGAAACTAGCAGATGCTACAAACTCACGGTTTAGTTTTTGACAGCTTATATAGTTCTTGCTTTGCACAGCGGTATATATGATATATCCTGCACCTTATTCGATGGGGAAAGAGCCGAGATCCCTTCACCGGGAGTGACCTCTTTAGCGAAACTAGAAAAACCTCAAAAACACTCCTTTTTCAAAAACCACATGATTCTACAACGATATCAAGTTCATTACGCTCATGGTTTTCTGAAAAACCTGCGTAGCCCTCCGTCATTTCAGATAAGTGATACTTAGTATTCGTGCTGCGGTAGTTTGGCCTCCGTCAAGGCGTACGGTAGCTAACTAGTGCTTATCTTCTAGCATACGATGCGATTGGATTAGGGTATTCGTACGGCGTAGTTTGGCCTCCTTCAAGGGTCGTACGGGTGGGTTTAATTCAATCAAGAAATGAACGGGTTGAACTTGACTAGCGCCCTATGGGTAGTTTGGCCTCCGTCATGGTCATGGGACGCTAGGGGCAAAAGCATTATCGGGAATTTCAAGTGTTGAAATTTGCAATGAGATTGCATACCTCCTATGAGATAGTTGGATCCCGATACCCACTGGGAGTAAGAGTTACTCCTGGGAGAGTTTCACACAGGACAATTAGCCGATCAAGTAGGTGTCTAGAAAAGTGTTAACGGGGTTACGCCTCTGGGAAAACGAGGTTTACTTTAATCAGGTCCGTGCGAAAGCACGGGGAACCTCCCTCAAGTACCGACACTGATCTGGCTGAAAGATTGACGAAATTGTAGGGTGTAATTAATCCCGGCTAATCTTACCTTTTAGGGTTTGAAGGAAGATTTGATAAAAACAGTGGGAGACATCCTGATTAGATAAGATAATAACCAATCTAAATCTTGCAAGAGCATACGCTAAAGTGTTTTCTTCTCTCTCTCTCCAGGTAGCGACCATGTCAGGCCATAATCAAGATAATAATATGGATGTATTGACTGAACCCGCTTATTATACTGAGCAGGGGAACGTTGGACCCGTTCTTTCTTATAAGAGTTATAAGACTGAACAGGAAACAGGAGAATATCTAGATTCTCACGCCGCCCAAACGGAGAACATGCATGTTGATGCACCTTCTTCGGGTGTGTTAGTTATTGAGAACTGTTTCTCAATTCACCCTACGTCCTGGGTATTAGATACCGGATCAGGATCCCATATATCTAAATTGTTACATGGGCTAAGGAAAGGTAGAGAACTGGGAAAAGGTGATCATTCCGTTCAAGTAGGGAACGGTGCAAGTATTGTAGCCAAAGCAGTTGGCGAATATCACCTAGTATTACCAAGTGGTAATACACTGATTCTGAATGAGTGCTATTATATACCGAACATGATGTGCAACATTATATCAGTTTCTTTATCAAGTAAAGAAGGATATAATTTTGTAGTAAAGGATAATATTATGAACATATTCCTAGATCAAAAGTTGATTGCATCAGGCTCGTTACATAATGGCATATTCATTCTCAATCAAAATACAGTCCTCAATATACAAAACACACACAAGAGGAAAAGTTCAGAAATGAACGAATCCTACTTGCGGCATTGTAGACTTGGTCATATCAATGCGACACGACTGGCTAAGTTACATAAGGATGGATATTTGAACCCGTTCGAATTATCATCTTATGATACTTGCCATTCATGTCTCAAAGGAAAAATGACCAAAACTCCGTTTAGTGGTCACGGAGAAAGAGTTACCGAACTCTTAGGACTGGTACATAGTGATGTATGCGGTCCCATGTCTACGCATGCCAGGAACGATTCTTCCTACTTCATTACATTCACTGACGATCTCTCAAGATTCGGATATGTGTTCCTGATGAAACACAAGTCTGAAGCTTTTGAGAAATTCAGAGAATATAAGCACGAAGTAGAGAATCAAACGGGCAAAAGTATTAAGATTCTTCGATCTGATCGAGGAGGTGAATACTTAAGCAATGAGTTCCTAGATTATCTAAAAGAGAATGGGATTCTCTCTCAGCTTACTCCTCCTTATACACCACAGCACAACGGTGTATCGGAGCGGAGGAATCGCACTCTATTAGATATGGTGCGCTCTATGATGAGCACTGTTGAGTTACCTATTTCCTTCTGAGGATATGCACTGGAGACAGCTGCATACCTATTGAATAGAGTTCCAACCAAATCAGTGCCTACCACTCCATATGAGATATGGAATGGTAAGAGACCATGTCTTAATTTTATTCAGATATGGGGTTGTCCGGCCTATGTTAAAACACAAAATCTGTCCTATGTAAGTTCATTGGATATCCCAAACATTCGCGAGGGTATATCTTCTACCACTCCGAGGAACAAAAGGTGTTTGTTTCTCGACATGCCACTTTCTTAGAAAAAGGTTTTCTTATGAAACAGATTAGTGGCATTGAGGTAGAACTGGAAGAAGTTCCAGCAGAACAAACTACAACAGATGATTTAGTTGAACCAGAGGATTCGGTAGTACCCAACGAACCCCAGCCTCTCCGCCGATCTAGCAGGGTTTCTCATCCACCTGAGAGATACTACGGTTTTCTCATTGATGGTGGAAGCGAGGATTGCATCATCGAAGATGATGACCCGACTAGTTTCGAGCAGGCCATCACGAGTGGTGACTCTGTGAAATGGCTGGATGCAATGAGATCTGAGATGGAATCCATGTACACCAACAAAGTATAGACTTTGGAAAATGCTCCTGAAGGGGTAAAACCCATTGGGAGAAAGTGGATCTTTAAAAAGAAATTTGGTGTAGATGGAAAAGTTGAGACTTTCAAAGCTAGACTTGTAGCAAAGGGTTTTCGTCAACGACCAGGTGTGGATTATGACGAAACCTTTTCTCCAGTGGCTATGCTTAAGTCCATCCGGATCTTACTTGCCATTGCTGCATACCATGACTACGAAATCTGGCAAATGGATGTTAAGACCGCCTTTCTAAACAGTGATTTAGAAGAGTGCGTGTACATGACTCAGCCAGAGGGCTTCGTAGATAGTGGGAGCAGCGGAAAGGTGTGCAAGCTGCTTAAATCTATTTATGGGTTAAAGCAAGCATCGCGGAGTTGGAACATCTGTTTTGATATTGTAGTCAAAGAGTTTGACTTCATCAAAAATATAGATGAACCTTGTATCTATAAGAAGGTAGCAGAGAGTAAGGTTGTCTTCCTCGTATTGTACGTGAATGACATACTCTTGATAGGAAATGATATTCCTATGCTGCAATCAGTCAAGCTCTTCTTATCATAAAGATTCTCAATAAAAGATCTAGGTGATGCCTCCTGCATATTGGGAATCATGATCTATAGAGATAGATCTAAAGGGATACTGGGATTGTCCCAATCCAGGTACATTGACACCATACTAAAGAGCTTTAGTATGGAAGAATCCAAGCGTAGGAACCAACCCACGATCTCTGGACTCACTCTCTCCAAAGAGATGTCTCCCAAGACTGATTTGGAGAGAGCTCGCATGCAAGGGATACCCTATGCTTCGGCAGTAGGCTCTATCATGTATGCGATGCTATGTACCATACCCGATGTAGCATACTCACTAAGTGTAGTGAATCGGTATCAAGCAGATCCTAGAGAGAGTCACTGGACAGCTGTGAAGAACATTCTCAAGTACTTACGAAGGACTAAAGAGATGTTCTTGGTGTATGGTAACAGAGAACTCCGGGTGGAGTCCTTTACCAATTCAAGCTTCCAAAGTGATAAGGACGAATCTAAGTCGCACTCGGGATTTGTCTCTACCCTCAATGGAGGGGCGGTATGTTGGAAGAGTTCCAAACAGGATACCGTTGCAGACTCGATGATGGAGGCTGAATACATCGCTGCCAACGATGCTGCCAAAGAGGCTGTCTGGATAAAGAAGTTCATTAGTGAACTTGGTGTGGTTCCATCCATTGAGCATCCAATACCTCTGTATTGCGATAACAATGGAGCTGTGGTTTTGGCCAAGGAACCCAGGTCCCATCAGAAGTCCAGACATATTCTGAGGCGATATCACCTGATCAGGTAGATAGTTGATCGCCGGGAGATCGAGGTCAGGAGAGTAGATACGAAGGACAACACTGCGGATCCACTCACGAAGGCCATTCCCCAGATACAGTTTGAGAGATTATTCGGGATGCTAGGTATGAGATACTACAGCAGCTGGCCTTAGTGCAAGTGGGAGATTGTTAGTTATGTATATGCCCTAGAGGCCATTGTTGTACATATGATGTATATTCTGATGGATGCTTGGATATATAGAGAGAGGACTTTCTTGCTCGTCATGATAGTATGCTATTTGGTTTCACTTTATCTTAACATGTTGACTTGTATTGGTTTACTGTCTTACTCTCACATGTTGATAAAGCCCTTAGGATCTGTACTCGACTGCTAGGACTATGATGAGATCATACTAGTGGGGCCATGGTAGTCGATGAGTACATCCTATAATTGTTCCTAGTCGAGGGTATATCGAGACAGGGCATCGATACACCAAAGTAGACTAGCGTATATGCATCTTGACCCATATGATGGGCGATGGATGATCCCATATACATCAGTGTTGGACATCAAGGATGGTATGCGGGTGCTCAGTGGAGACTGGGTACACTGGACGGACTCACCGAGAACTCCCAGATGGTGATATACCACACGTCAGATGGAAGTTCTCCGGTGACACTGGTACAGGGTAGTCTATAGACCCGAGATCGTCATAGAGACTTGTGTGATTCCTACTGTGCTTTGATTTTCACCTTACCACGTCCAAAAGGGCGTGCAAAACGGTGACTTTTGGGTGCAGTCCCGAATCACATGGAGGCAATGAGCGATAGGAGGGGATTCGTCTCTCCCGGTATAGGGAGTTGATGTTATGCTGTGTTCGATTGGCTATAACTGGAAGTCCCTGGCCAGGGCTGATATAGAGATTTACTGGTAAGTGTTACTAGTAGTTTCTCGACCTGTTATTAGCCTCACATCGACACGACTTATCGGTTACTGGGGTCTGACGTATACCACCCTTAGACTTGATATGCGACATATCAGACGAAGAGACCGGACTGTACGGGAGTGTTACTGATTGGATTCACAGGAGAACGTACAGGCTAGCTTGTTGATCTTCTGATCGCTCAATACCTGGATGGCTGTTACGTTTAGCTGACCGCTTGCAGCTTGTGGGTGTTTGATATGATCATCACTTGCTACCGGCGTATTGACGATTCTTTAGAGTCCTACACAGAGGTTTCTTGGCTCAGGCAAAACGGAGTAGAGGCACATATGTGATATGTGCACGACCGAGGATAATGCGATATGAGATACCGTATTATATTCTCGCGATATTTAGATATGAACCGGGTCATCGAATCAAGTGTTGATTCGATGAATCGGTACATGTTATATTAGTCGGTTATATTCGATATAGCCGAATTGTCGGATCAAGTGTTGATTCGATGATTTAATGTATAATAATATATATGATATATTGTATTACATTATCTAATATTGGCTCGCTTTATTATTTCATTTTCTCACCGGATAATACATTGATATATATGCGATATATGTTAATTGTATTATTTTCTTTTGTTACAAATATATAATATATGTGTGATATATATTATAGTAACATGATATGATTAATAATGGAACATGTTTAGTAGAGATAAAGCAAGGTTAGGGTTTGATTAGGGTTAGCTCTTTCTTGCACATTCTAGAAAGAATTCCTTTTGTCATGAGAAAGATATTATGTTGATATTTATCCATGACTCATTCCTTAACCTAACCAAACCCTGGCCCTAGTTTATTCTCTACAAAGGTTAAGCTTGTCATCCTTGACCATGGTTCCATGATCAATCATATATTCTTTTCTACTATTCATCACAAAAGGATTATCTCATTATTCATCATCATCTTCACTCTTGAGTTTTTGAAATAGCTTACTAGATTTTCCTTTGGTGATGATTTCTTGTGAGAAATTGATATAAAAAGATAGCATAAATACTACTCCATCATCCTCATCTAATCTAGCCCATTAGATTAGGGTGTTCACCTCATTAGAGTGAGAGAGCTTGAGTTATAGCAACTTCGACGTAAATCATCGGAGAAGCGGAACACTACAAGCTAGCATGGATCGTTCGAGTCGTGTAGCCTCTCTTGAGTCCGGGAGATCGTAGATCACGGCGAAGGGACTTCTACTCGGAGCTTATGAAGTGAAGGAGCGGACTACAAAGGTTGTAATCCCTCACACTTAGTAGTAAAGTTGTTTTCTTGCATGTTAAACCCTAATAATCTAGCAAAGATCCCGGCTTTGGGTTGTTCGGCACGTCTAAATTTTTATTCGGGCATGTTTGATGCCTTATGAACCCTCACAAGAGTGCCTAGGAACCCTATAGTAAGGTCGACTGAATGTCAGTTGCAGGCATTGTTTTTACCCTCAGTAGAAGGACGGTATGTTGGAAGAGTTCCAAGCTAGATACCGTGGCATACTAGACGATAAAGGCTGGATACATTGCTACCAAGGATGCTACCAAAAAGGCAGTCTGGATATATATATAAGTTCATGAGATGAACTTCGTTCCTACCATTGTGTGACAACGGAGTTGTGGCTTTGGCCTAGGAACCCCCGTCCCATTAGTGATCCAGACATATTCTAAGGCAGTATAACCTGATCATGGAGATGGATGATCTCCAGGGAGGTCGAGGTTAGAAGAGTAGACACAGAGGACAACCGCATGGATCCACTCACAAAGGCCTTTTCCCAGGAGAGACTTTTATGGGATGGTTGAGTATGAGATACTACAACCACTGTTGATTATTGGGTATGAGATACTACAACAAATGGCCCTAGTAAAAATGGGAGATTGTTAGTTATATGTATGCCCTAGAGGCCATTACTGTACATACGATATATATTATAGTGGATGCTTGGACATATATAGTGAGAACTTTCTTGCTCGACATGATAGTATGCTATCTGGTTGATCTTTATCTTAACATGTACACTGATTGTCTCTATGTTACATGTTGATAAAGCCCTTAGGATGAGTACTTGACTACCAGGACTATGATGCAGATCATACTAGTAGGGACAGAGTAGTCGTTAAGTAAATCCTTCAAATGTTCCTAGTCGAGGGTGTATCGAGACAGGGCATCGATATACCAGAGTAGACTAGCGTATAGCATCTCGACCTATGTAGATGGGTGATAGATGATACCATATCCATTAGTGTTTGACATCAGAGACAGTATACGGGGGCTCGGTGGAGACTGGGTACACTGGACGGACTCGCCGAGAACTCCCAGATGGTATTATACCTCATGTCAAATGGCAATTCTCTGGTGACACTGGTACAGGTTAGTCTGTAGACCCGAGATCGTTATAGAGTCTTGTATGATTCCCACTGTGCTTTGATTTCCACCTGTTAGTTATATGTATGCCCTAGAGGCCATTACTGTACATTAGATGTATATTGTAATGGATGCTGGGACATATATAGGTAGGACTTTTTTACTCGACATGATAGTACGCTATCTGGTTGCTCTTTATCTTAACATGTATATTTTTTGTCTCTCTGATTACATGTTGATAAAGCCCTTAGGATGTGTACTCGACTTCTAGGACTATGATGCAGATCATACTAGTGGGGCCTAGATAGTCCATGAGTACATCCTGCAATGTTCCTAGTCGTGGGAATATCGAGACGGGGCATCGATATTCCAGAGTAGACTAGTGTATATCTTCTCGACACAAGTGATGGGCGATGGATGATCCCATATCCATTGGTGTTTGACATCAGAGATGGTATACGGGTGCTCAATGGAGACTGGGTACACTGAACGGACTCGCCGAGAACTCCCAGATGATATTATACCTCACGTCAGATGGCAGTTCTCTGGTGACACTGGTACAGCTTAGTCTGTTGACCCGAGATCGTCATAGAGTCTTGTGTGTCTCCTACTGTGCTTTGATTTCCACCCTACCACGGCTCTACTGAGTCGTGCAAACAGGTGGTTTTTGGGTACAGTCCCGATTCACATGGAGGCAATGAGCGATAGGAGGGGATTCGTATCTCCCGGTATTGGGGGTTGATGTTGCGCTATGCTCGACTGGCCATAACAGGAAATCCCTGGCCAGGGTTGCAGTGATATACTAGTAAGGGTTATCAGTAGTTTCACGATTGTTATGGACCTCACGTCAGCATGACTTATCAAGCTATTGGGGTCTGACGTTTACCACCCCTAGGCGAGATATGCGACATATCAGACGAACAGACCGGACTGTACGGTAAGTGTTACTGGTTGGATTCACAGGAATGTGAGCGGGCTTGCTCGTCGATCTTCTGATCGTTCAATACCCGGGTGGCCGTTACGTTTAGCAGACCGCTTGCGGCTTGTGGGTGTTTGATATGATCATCACCTGCTGTCGGCGTATTGACGAGTCTTTAGAATCCTACACAGAGGTTTCCTAGCTCAAGCGAAACGAAATAGGAGCGCATATGAGATATGTGCGGGACCGAGAATAATGCGTGTATGTGATATCGTATTCTATTCTCGCGATGAATGTATCGAATGGTTGTATGCGATATAACCTAGTTATCGAATCGAGGATTGATTCGATAAGCCGATACATTGGATATTAGTCGGTTATATGCGATATGACCGGATCGTTAAATCAAGTGTTGATTTAATGATTTAATGTATAATTATATATTTGATATATTACTTTGCATTAACTAGTATTGGTTCACTTAAGATGGATTTTCTCACTTGATGTGCACATTGTATATGTGATATATTTTTGTGCACTTGATTGTATCATGTTTGATGATACATGCATGTTTGTGTGTATGTTTAGTTTAAACCTTGGTTAAGTAAATGGTTAGGGTTTTGTTTAATTTATTTATTCATTTATTTATTTATTTCATTTTGGCAAAAAGAGAAATGGTGGCTTGCTTTGTTTTACACTGAAGCTTCATGAAGCTTTGAAAAAGTCTACCATTTTTGTTTCATGCCTAACCTAACCATTCACCTAACCTTAGTTTACTCTCTACACATAACCATGGTTGCAATATGATAAGTATCATATTATTTTCTATTTTGGAAAACACTTATCATATTATCTTTTCTTCTTCTTCAAGATGAAGAAAAAGCTTGCTACCAACAATGGCAACTTGAGATAAAGAGTGAGAAATCCAATTCTAAAGTGAACCCACTTCCTATTTCTTCATCCTCTACCACTTGCCAAGTAGTATAGGGTGTTTTCTTCACAAGTTTCATGACTTGGTGAAGTTGGAGCTTGATCTTGTGTTGCCTCGACGTAGATCATCTTCGGCATCGAAGTCGACGACCTAGCCCGCCCATTTCTCCGATGAAGCCGACCCTAGAGTCCGGGATCCGATGACCGCAGCGAGGGTACACCGTCACGGAGCTATGGAGGTGGAGGACCGGATCTACAAAGGTTGTATTTCCGTTTACCCTTTAGTTAAGTTGTTAACTAGCTTCTAGTTTCGCCTAAACTCTAGTCAACGATCCGTATTAGGGTTTCTCGGCACTTGTAAAATTTTTTAATTGGGCATGTTTGATCTCTTGTGAGACTTCATTAGTGTGCCTAGGAACCCTACAGTGGTATCAGAGACTAGCTAGAGCCTTAGGCGATGCGTAGACGGAGTTAAAAGTCCGATCGAACCGAAACCCTAACAGAAAAATGCTCTCTGTACATTTTTTGAATTCGGGGATTTTTGAGAATTAAAAATATGCAGAAAAATCAGCAGGAGTTTGTAAGAGTTACTGTGAAATTCGATCGCCCAATTCCATCAAACTGCCGCGGTTCCGCGGCACGAGCATGGCTTGCGCGGCGGTTCCGCGGTCGTACGGTCTCCTTGTTCAAAGAATTTTTCACAGTAATTCCTATTTTGCAGTGCTGGTTTTCCTGGGAATTTTTAATCTGAACTCAAGAGTTGAGTTTTCTGGGTTGTATTGGGGACTCGTTAATTTGATCGGATAATTTAACTTCGTTTATGTTTTTCCGGATATTTTAGAAACTGTTAAAAGGTTCGACCGGATATAAATACCCAATTTTTCCCCTACCGGGAAATTTCCAACTTGTGGATCTTTCCGAAGTTTAATGACGTTCTAAGTAGTGCAAGTAACGCGATGGTCCCTCTAGAAGACAACAAACCTTAACTCGATTATGTGACCGTCTTGAACCGCCCTTTGAACCTTAGGGTTTGGGGCAGTACGGCGTGCCACATGTGAGGCATTGGCTTGACCCTTCTACGGCTGGACCGTTGGTACTGAGGCATGAACTGGATGTTTTTAAACTTGTTTCATGTGTTGAGCTGTTTCGGGAAAACTTGGGTGTTTGAATGTTCGATCGGAAAGTTTAACATTTTCTATTTATCTGGAATGGGATACAACATTTGGAATTCACAAGTAGTTATGAGATAACTGAATGAATGTTATAAATCTAGCACTTTAGTCTCACTTGATCAGTTGCCACGGAATTTTGATGCAATCAAAAGTCCGTCGCAATCACGTAGCGTACGCGGATACTCGCCGGGTAAACTTAATAGACAGCTACACCCCTTAGCCCCGACCAAGTGACTGTAGGAGAACCCCGTCGCCGAAAGCATCCGTCCGGGTGCTCGCGGTAGCGGTGTTCCGCCTTGGTGCACTTCGTCGATGGCGTCGGGGGTGCGGCCGTCTACTAAAGTTTGCGACGAGTATTCGATCAGGATGTCGGGAATCTTGTTGAATTGCCCGACTTGATATTGAATAGTGTTTTCGATAATGAGACTAAAATGCGGGGTTTATAATTGTTAGGCATGCGATGTCTAAGGAATTCATTTGATTAGGCATGCGATGTCTATGTAGGTTGCGGATTCTAACTATTGTAGTTTTACACTTTCTTTTCTGTGACCGTAAGTGTAATATGTGATATCGCCGGTTTCGTTGCTATATGCCAACGACAATTGGGATGGGCATATTTACTTACGTTGATGACATGTGATATTATGTGTTGCTGGATTTGTTATATTGGATCGTCGTGTTTGAATAGCCGGGGTTTTTATGTGAGATGAGTGTTTTTCATTATCATTCATGTAAAAATTTGTATGTAATATTCTTTTATTGGGGCACTTCCAGGTTGCGGAAGATGTCACCTTTTGTATATTATTTACTTTTCCGCACTAGGATAGACCCAAGGAGGAGGGCACAAGTAACCGGGTTCTGGAGTCCAGTGGGAGACCAACTCGAGGAGTCAAGTCCGGGTCTCCTAACTCTAGAATTGGTAGGGTTGCTTGCCGCTCTTGTAGGGGTCTAGGGGTGTGGGTTTGGCTATTCATCGCGACCGTGGAATCCGTGTTTTATACTGGCTCGTATTGAAAACACGGACGTCCTAGTATATCCAATGTTTCATATGATTCTTCTGCTGTGATATCTGTGATGTGATCATGTGATGTTCTGTGATAAATACTGTATATAGTATATATGATATATTATATAGACGTTACTTATGTTTTACACCCGCGCTAGCGCTGCCCCGCTCTGCCGTTAGTTACCTAACCTAACGGTGCACGAGGGGACATCGAGGCGAATGCGGATGGCATAAGTGTACGTCGTATTTATCTGTGATGTTTAGGTACTTAAATGATGGGACTTCATTAATGATATTAATGAAATAAAAGAAACCTAATGATGTTGTGGAATCGAATTTCAAAAATAAAACAGGTAGCTACAGTTCTTGCTTTGCACAGCGGTATATATGATATATCCTGCACCTTATTCGATGAGGAAAGGGCCGACGATCCCTTCACCGGGAGTGACCCCTTTAGCAATAACTGGTAGATGCTACATACTCGGTTTGTCTTTTGATTGCTTCTATAGTTTCTGCTTTGCACAGTGATATATATGATATATCCCACACCTCATTCGACGAGGAAAGGGCCGAGGATCCCTTCACCGGGAGTGACCCCTTTAGCAAAACTAGAAAAGCCTCAAAAACACTCCATTTCAAATTCATTCGATCCTACAACGATATCAAGTTCATTATGCAATAGGTTTTCTTAAAAACCTGTCGTAGCCCTCCGTCATTTCAGATAAGTATTAGTTAGTATTCGTGCTACGTTTGTTGACTATGTTAAGGCGTAGTGTGCGGTAGCTGATTAGTGCTTATCTGTATAAGCATATGATGCGATTGGATTAGGGTAGTCGTGCGACTTTGTTGACTATGTTAAGGGTCGTGCGGGTGGATTTAATTCAATCGGGAAATGACGGGTTGAACTTGACTAGCACTTATGATTTGTTGACTATGTTAAGGTCATATAGCTGCTAGGGGCAAAATTATCGGGAATTTCAAGTGTTGAAATTTGCAATGAGATTGCATACCTTCTATGAGATAGTTGGATCCCGATACCCGCTGCGAGTAAGAGTTACTCCTGGGAGAGTTTTACACATTACAATTAGCCGATCAAGTAGGTGTCTAGAAAGGTGTTAACGAGGTTACGCCTCTGGGAAAACGAGGTTTACATTAATTAGGTTCGTGCGAAAGCACGGGGGACCTCCCTCAAAGTACCGACACTGGCCTGGCTGAAAGATTGGCGAATTTGTAGCGTGTAATTAATCCCGGCTAGTCTTTCCTTTTAGGGTTTGAAGGAAGATTTGATTAAAACAGTGGGAGCCATCCTGATTAGATAAAATAATAACCAATCTGATCTTGCAAGAGCGCACGCTGAGTGTTTTTTTCTCTCTCTCTCCAGGTAGCGACCATATCACGCCTTAATCAAGATAATAATATGGATGTATTGACCGAACCCGCTTGTTATACTGAGCTGGGGAACGTTGGTCCCGCTCCAACTTATAATTGTTATAAGACAGAGCAGGAAATAGAGGAATACCAGGATTACCATGCCGCCCAAACGAAGAAAGTGCATGAGATGCATCTCCTTCGGGTGTGTTCATTATAAAGAACTGTTTCTCAGTATCCTCTGAATCCTGGGTACTTGATACCGGATCAGGATCCCAGATATGTAATCTGTTACATAGGGCTACAAAAAGGTAGAAAACTGAGAACTGGTGATAAGTTTCATGAGACAGAAAACGGGGCAAGTGTTGCAGCCAAGTCTGTTGGTCACTGTCACCCTGTATTACCAGTACATTGATTCTGAACAAATGCTATTAGATACCGAACCTGATATACAAAATCATATCAGACTCTTTATTAGTAAAGAAATGATAAAATTTTGTATTGATGGATAATGTTTTGAACATTTCCTATATCAAAAGTTGATCGGTTCAGGCACGTTATCTAAAAGCATTGACGTTCTAAATCAAACTACAGTTCCTAGTATACAGAACACGCACAAGAGGAAGAGTTCAGAAATGAACGGATCCTTCTTGAGGCATTGTAGACTAGGTCACATCAATGCGACCCGACTGGCTGAAGTTACATATTAGATGCATATTTAAATCAGTTTGAATTTATATCTTGTGAAACTTGCCAGTCATGTCACAAAGATTAGATGACCATAGCTCTGTTTATTGGAAACAGAGAAAGAGTTAGTAAACTCTTGGGACTGATATATGATGATGTATGTAAACTCCCCTGTCTACACATGCCAGGACCGGTTCTTTGTACTTCATTATATTCTCTGATAATCTCTCAAGATCCAGTCATATGTTCCTGTTGAAACATAAGTCCGAAGCTTTTGAGGTATTCACAGAATATAAGCTGGAAGTAGAGAACCAAAATACGGGTATAAGTATTATGTCCTGTGATAAGATCAGGGAGGAGAATACTTGCGCATGGAATTCCTGGACTGTTCTAAAGGAGAATGAGATTCTCTCTCCGTATTACTCTTTTGAATACACCACAGCACAACGGTGTATCAGGGCAGAGCAATCGCACAATATTAGATATGGTGTGCTCTATGATGAGTATTACTGAGTTACCTATTTCCTTTTGGGAGTTATGCACTTGAGAAGTTGCATACCTATTGAATAGGGTTCCGATCAAATCAGATGCCTGCCATTTCATATGAGATATGGAAAGGGAAGAGCCCATCTCTTAAGTCAGTTAAGATTTGGGATTGTTCGGCCTATGTCTAAAGCAAAATCCGGACAAGATCGAGGCAAGGTCAGTTCTGTAGAACTGGAAAGGTTCCAGCTATACAAACTGCAGCAGATGATTTGGTAGAACCAAAGGATTCAATAGCAACCAACGAACCTCAGCCGCTCCGCCGATCTAGTAGGGTTCCTCACCCACCTGAGAGATACTTCGGTTTCTCGATGACAGTGGGAGCGAGGATTGCATCATGAGATGATGACCCAACTAGATTCGAGCAGGTCATCGAGAATAGGGACTCTGTAAGAATGGCTGGATACTTAGCGATCTGAGATGGAATCCATGTACACCAGCAAAGTATGGACTTTGGCTGCTATATCTGAAAGGTTAAATCCCCATCAGGAGCAAGTATATCTTGAGAAGATTACTTGGTGTAGATGGAAAAGTTGAGACTTTCAATGCTAGACTTGTTAAAGGTTTTCGTCATCGACCAGGCATGGATAATGATGAAACCTTTTCCAATAGATGTGCTTAAGTCCATCCAGATTCTACTTGCCAATGCTACATACCATGACTACGATATCTGGTGGTTGGGTGCCATGACTACTTTTCTAAATAATGATTTAGAAGAGAACGTCTATAAGAACACAGCCAGAGGGCTTCGTAAACAGTGGAAGCAGCGGAAACGTGTGCAAGTTGCTTTACAGGATAAAGAAGGCATTGCGGAGTTGGAACATCTGTTTTGATGTGGTAGTCAAAGAGTTTGACTTCATCAAAATGGTAGATGAATCTTGTATATACAAAAGGGTAGTAGAGAGTAAGATGGCCATCCTCGTATTGTACGTGGACAACATACTCTTGATAAGAAAAAAGTTTCCTATGCTACGCTCGGTCAATCTCCGCTTATCACAAGGATTCTCCAATAGGATCAAAGTGATACCTCCTAAATCCTGAGTTTTCATCTATGAGATAGATGTAATTGGATGCTAGGATTCTCACTAGATGTAGTGAGATGGTATCAATCGATCCTGGGGAGAATCACTGGAAGGGTTCCAGGGTGATAAAGACGACTGAATGTCAGTCACAGGCATTGTCTTTACCCTCAGTAAAGGGACGGTATGTTGGAAGAGTTCCAAGATAGATACCGTGGCAAACTAGACGATAAAGGATGGAAACGTCGCTATTAAAGATACTACTAAAGAGACAGTTTGGGTGTATATTGGTTCATAAGATGAACTAGGTTCCTACCATTGTATGACAATGGAAGTGTGGCTTTGGCCAAAGGAACCCCGATCCCATCAGTGACCCAGACATATTCTGAGGCAGTATCACCTGATCATGGAAATAGTTGATCTCCAGGGTGATCGAGGTTAGGAGAGTAGACTTAGAGGACAACACGGCGGATCCACTCAAAAAGGCCTTTTCCCAAAGAGAGACTTTTAGGGGATGGTTGAGTATTAGATACTACAACTGCTGCTATAGATGGCCCTAGTGCAAGTGGGAGATTGTTAGTTATATGTATGCCCTAGAGGCCATTACTGTACATTGGATGTATATTGTAATGGATGCTGGGACATATATAGGTAGGACTTTCTTACTCGACATGATAGTACGCTATCTGGTTGCTCTTTATCTTAACATGTATATTTTCTGTCTCTCTGATTACATGTTGATAAAGCCCTTAGGATGTGTACTCGACTTCCAGGACTATGATGCAGATCATACTAGTGGGGCCTGGATAGTCCATGAGTACATCCTGCAATGTTCCTAGTCGTGGGAATATCGAGACGGGGCATCGATATTCCAGAGTAGACTAGCGTATATCTTCTCGACCCATGTGATGGACGATGGATGATCCCATATCCATTGGTGTTTGACATCAGAGATGGTATACGGGTGATCAGTGGAGACTGGGTACACTGAACGGACTCGCCGAGAACTCCCAAATGGTATTATACCTCACGTCAGATGGCAGTTCTCTGGTGACACTGGTACAGCTTAGTCTGTTGATCCGAGATCGTCATAGAGTCTTGTGTGTCTCCCACTGTGCTTTGATTTCCATCCTACCACGGCTCTACTGAGTCGTGCAAACAGGTGGTTTTTGGGTACAGTCCCGATTCACATGGAGGCAATGAGCGATAGGAGGGGATTCGTCTCTCCCGGTATTGGGGGTTGATGTTGCGCTATGCTCGACTGGCCATAACAGGAAATCCCTGGCCAGGGTTGCAGTGATATACTGGTAAGGGTTATCAGTAGTTTCACGATTGTTATGGACCTCACGTCAGCATGACTTATCAAGCTATTGGGGTCTGACGTTTACCACCCCTAGGCGAGATATGCGACATATCAGACGAACAGACCGGACTGTACGGTAAGTGTTACTGGTTGGATTCACAGGAATGTGAGCGGGCTTGCTCATCGATCTTCTGATCGCTCAATACCCGGGTGGCCGTTACGTTTAGCAGACCGCTTGCGGCTTGTGGGTGTTTGATATGATCATCACCTGCTGTCGGCGTATTGACGAGTCTTTAGAATCCTACACAGAGGTTTCCTGGCTCAAGCGAAACGAAATAGGAGCGCATATGAGATATGTGCGGGACCGAGAATAATGCGTGTATGTGATATCGTATTCTATTCTCGCGATGAATGTATCGAATGGTTGTATGCGATATAACCTAGTTATCGAATCGAGGATTGATTCGATAAGCCGATACATTGGATATTAGTCGGTTATATGCGATATGACCGGATCGTTAAATCAAGTGTTGATTTAATGATTTAATGTATAATTATATATTTGATATATTACTTTGCATTAACTAGTATTGGTTCACTTAAGATGGATTTTCTCACTTGATGTGCGCATTGTATATGTGATATATTTTTGTGCACTTGATTGTATCATGTTTGATGATACATGCATGTTTGTGTGTATGTTTAGTTTAAACCTTGGTTAAGTAAATGGTTAGGGTTTTGTTTAATTTATTTATTCATTTATTTATTTATTTCATTTTGGCAAAAAGAGAAATGGTGGCTTGCTTTGTTTTACATTGAAGCTTCATGAAGCTTTGAAAAAGTCTACCATTTTTGTTTCATGCCTAACCTAACCATTCACCTAACCTTAGTTTACTCTCTACACATAACCATGGTTGCAATATGATAAGTATCATATTATTTTCTATTTTGGAAAACACTTATCATATTATCTTTTCTTCTTCTTCTTCTTCAAGATGAAGAAAAAGCTTGCTACCAACAATGGCAACTTGAGATAAAGAGTGAGAAATCCAATTCTAAAGTGAACCCACTTTCTATTTCTTCATCCTCTACCACTTGCCAAGTAGTATAGGGTGTTTTCTTCACAAGTTTCATGACTTGGTGAAGTTGGAGCTTGATCTTGTGTTGCCTCGACGTAGATCATCTTCGGCATCGAAGTCGACGACCTAGCCCGCCCATTTCTCCGATGAAGCCGATCCTAGAGTCCGGGATCCGATGATCGCAGCGAGGGTACACCGTCATGGAGCTATGGAGGTGGAGGACCGGATCTACAAAGGTTGTATTTCCGTTTACCCTTTAGTTAAGTTAACTAGCTTCTAGTTTCGCCTAAACTCTAGTCAACGATCCGTATTAGGGTTTCTCGGCACTTGTAAAAAATTTTAATTGGGCATGTTTGATCTCTTGTGAGACTTCATTAGTGTGCCTAGGAACCCTACACCACCTTACCATGTTTAAGAGAACGTACAAAACGGTGGCTTTTGGGTACAGTCCCGAGTCACATGCAGGCAATGAGTGATAGGAGGGGTTTCATCTCTCCCGGTATTGGGAATTGATGTTGCGCTATGCTCGATTGGCTATAACAGAAAGTCCTTGGCCAAGGCTGCTTCAGAGATATACTGGTAAGTGTTATCAGTAGTTTCTCGACCCGTTATGAGCCTCATATTGACACGACTTATCGAGTTACTGGGGTCTGACGTTTACCAACCCTAGACGAGATATGCGACATATCAGACGAAGAGACCGGACTGTACGGTAGTGTTACTGATTGGATTCGTAGGAGTGTAAGCAGGCTTGCTTGTTGATCTTCTGATCGCTCAATACCCGGGTGGCCGTTACGTTTAGCAGACCGCTTGCGGCTTGTGGGTGTTTGATATGATCATCACCTACTGCCGGCGTATTGACGAGTCTTTAGAGTCCTACACAGGGGTTTCCTGGCTCAAGCGAAACGGAGTAGGAGCACATATGTGTTATTGTTAGATATGTATGCCCTAGAGGCCATTATTGTATAGTACTAGTTTGTATAATACATTTTGGAGGCTTGGGATATATATACGGGTTTACGACAGTCTTGCTCGATATAGTAGTATGCTACTTGGTTTGTTTCTATCTTAATATGTGTATATGTTTCTTTTAACATATCGCTAATACATATTGATGGAGCCCTTAGGAACTTTGCTTGACTACCGGCGTTGTGATGGCGATCACACTAGTGGGGGCTGGGTAGTCTATAAGCACATCCTTATTTTTGTCCCTAGTCGTAGGATTATCGAGACAGGGTATCAATACTCTAGAGTAGACTGGTGCATACGCTTCTCTTCCCAACAGGGGAGATGGTCTGTCCCACAGCCATTAGTACGTCGTGCTGGAGATAGTATGCAGGTGCTCGTTAGGTTACGAGTACACTGGACAGGACTCGTCGGGAACTGTTGGTTGGTATTATACCTATCGTCAGTTAACAGTTCCCAGGTGACATGATGATTGTTAGAGATTCTGCGTGTTCAAGTTTAGTTAATTACCGCAATCAAAACGGTTTCGCTTGTAGCTAGCCGGTTGAGTACAGGTCGTCCGCAGGGAGATGGGAATCTTTTTCTATGTGCTTTAACGAGTTAAGTCCAATTTTCCAGATTTGTTTGTGATTAACTAAGTGTTAAAATGATATGTAAAGAGAGCTTGTTAGGGTTAGGATTAGGTTAGTTTGAGTTAGGAGTCGCTCACTTCTTTCGTTGCCACTCTTAATATCGGTGTTACGGTAATCGGCAACAACGGGGATTAGCACGACTAGGAAGGAACTTGCAAGTATAAGCTAGGTTTTCCAACGCTTAAGTTCTTCCTTTTGGTGCTTGTCCGTCCGTTCTTGGCTCTTAGCCATAACCTCCGGTTAATTCAACCACAACCGGTCTCACTACGAAATCACCGCTATCATGTAGGATAGGGTGCCGTAGGGAGCGGATTGTGGTTCAATTAACGGGAGTCGATTTAAGATGTTGGGCAAGGAAAGAGTGAGAGAGATTTCCTTCTCTCAAACTTCCCTTATCCTACCCTAACAAGTATGGAATCTACTCACACATCATAATGAAAAGAAAATAAAACAAAAGAGGAAGATAGAAAGAAAGAGATTAGAAGATAACAACTAGCTATTTGCGACCTCATCTTGACAAGGATCAAGCGTAAGCATCATGGTTGTTTAAGGATAAAGGAAAAGAGAAAAGAAAGAAACAACAATAAATAACAACAACTACTTATCAAAAGAAAATTACAAGAAATTATAAAAGAACAATTACAACAAGATAAGCATGGCAAGAACAAGAACTCCTTTATTCATTCTTCACTCACAAAAGCTCACTACAAGTTTTTTAATGGAGAAGAGATGAGAGGAGGAAGAAGAACAACAACTAAAACCTAAAATCTAAATACAAGATTATGCACACTTGGCTTCACAAGGTTCTGGGCTATTTATAGGCAGGGAACTGGAAATCTAAGGCAACAATCTGCCCCCTTACAAAATTACCCAACTACCCCTGAAAAATCTCCTTCTGAGAAGCCTATACGGCCGCGGATCCGCGGCCTAGACCCCCTATTGGCCGCGGATCCGCGGCCATATAGAGGAGTTAGCTCCTCGGGCTTTGTGGGTTGTCCTGGTTTGCTTTTCTCTGCAGTTTGGCATATGATTTTTCTGATAAACTTTCCACATTTCTTCCAGAATTTCTGTTGATCAAAAGGTGATTAAAAGTGGATCTTTTTGCCATGATTTCCTCGAGCTCCGCATAGATTTCTTGGATCTTGTGTTGCCATTGAGCCTTGTGCATGAAAATGACATTGATTTGCCATTTTGTCTTTTAAACTGGTGTGTGGCAACAGACGGATAAAGAGCGGAGATCCGTGTTTTATCTGTGGTTGGCAGGAACCCGGATTTTGTCGTGTTTTTCCATGAATTTCACCGTTTAGAGCCGAGAACCTATATCCTGCAATTGACTAGCAAACACGGCTCAAGAGTACCTACCGATATGCAATGTGATAAAAATTGGGCGGTATAAAAATGCAAAAATCTGATATGAACACATGAGTACATCTTAGTCCGCTGACTTGGCACTGTCACTTCGCCTCGAGTGTGTTCCCACTGTTCTTAGATTACTACCCTACCACGGCTCTACTGAGTCGTGCAAACAGGTAGTAGTTGGGTGCAGTCCCGAAGCACTTGGAGGCAGTGACGGTTAGACAGGATTCGTCTCTCCCGGTATTGGGAGTTGATATCGCGCTGTGTCTAGGAGAGCCATTACATATTGTCGTCCCTGGCCAGGGCAAGCGAGAATTGCTGGTAGGTTTTCAAGTAGATTCTCATGGTGTTTTGGGCTACACTCCGACACGACTTGTACCGCTATTAAGGGACTGACGTTTACCGCCCCCTAGGCCCGCCATGCGATATTCTCAGACGAACAGACCGGACTGTACAGAGATTGTCACATTCAGGCTCAGTAGGAGTTCGATGGGTTCACCTCATCAGTCTTCTTATCGGCATCTACCTGGGGACCGTTACGTACAGCTAGTACCACTTGCGGCCTGAGGTTAAACCCACTGCCAGCGTAGTGTCGAGCCTTTAGAGTCCCACACAGAGGGTTACTCGCCTTTGGGCAAAACAGAGTAGAGGTTGCATGGTTTTGCGACGGGGTTCGTTCACATCCGCGCACTTGTGCACGTTTGGTGTCCGGACAGTAGTTACTAGCGGGCTTTGGTTTAAGCCAGATCCTAGTAATTGTTTTGGGATTGGTTTTGTCTCAGTGTATTCGTGTTCCTTGGAGCACGTATGCGGGTGTGTATGCACAGTTGACAGAGACAGAGGCAGAGGATTCTCATTAGGGTTGTTGACCATTTGGCTTTGGTTGACTTGTTGACCGTTGACTTTTCTTTAAACCCTAATGAGAATATGATATATGACTAATAATATTAATTAAGTATTATTGTGCCATGGTTGAGTTGAAAGTTTGAATTTTGTTGACTTGTTGACTTTGTTGACCGGTTGACCATTTTGGACTTGTTGACCATCATTATTTCATGGCTATCATTTCATGGGTATGACTTTTGCTTGCTTGTTGTTTACAAAATGAAATAATTGCATGAAATGATAATGGTCATTGAAACTAACCATCACCATACTTAATTATTATTATTATTATCATTATTCTCACTTTTGTGAGGATGGTTGCATTATGAGAGCTCATTCTATCATTTTCTTTCTCTCTCCTAGAAAGAAAGCTCTCCCTCTTCCTCTTCCTCTCTCAAGGTTCAAGTGTTCCATGAGTTGGAAATCATGAACCTTTGAGACAAAACCACCATCACTCTTCTCTACTCAATCTAAGGTATTAGTTTTAGCAAACCAAACACCTTAGTCGTCTCTAGGTTGAGATAGGAGCTCAATTTCGAGACCCTCGGGTGGATCCATCTATGGCAAAGAGGAGACGACAAGGAGGATCCGTTCAAGCAACTACAAGGAGCAAGCAAGAGGAAGAACCACAACAAGAAGAGAAGGAGTTCAAGACCAAGGTATAACCATTCTACATAGTAGTTAGAACTTGTAGAATATTTGTTAGTTCTTGTTTAGCAACGATCCTTCTTGTACGGTCCATGTTACCTAGTTAGGAAAAATTTTCGTTTTACCTATTCCGCCTCCCCGAAAGGACCGGGGTGGGTAACGTGGACCTAACAGATATGTGCGGGACCGAGATTCATACGATATGAGATACCGTATTCTATTCTCGCGATTTGTGACATTGGTCGATTATATGCGATATAGCGGGGTTATCGGATCAAGTGTTGATTCGATAAGTTGTTACTTTTGATATTAGTCGGTTATATGTGATATAACCGGATTATTAAATCAAGAGTTGATTTAATAATTTAATGTATAATTATATATTTTTTATATTACATTACATTAACTAGTATTAGCTCACTTATGATTTCTTTTCTCACTTGATGTGCACATTGTATATATGTGATATGTATATTTGTGTACATGTTTTGTGTCATGCTTGATGATACATGCAAGATGGGTGTATGAGACTTATACCATGTGTAACAACCCTAAATTTCCTATACAAATTTTTCCAAAATATTCTTTTCAAAATTCAGAAAGGGGTATTTTAGCCTGAGCACAAGATATAAGTAATTAATTTGCTTTTTAATTACAAGTTAAAATAATGTAATAACTCCATTTTTAGTGTACAAAATTTGCTTAAAAATCAATGTATACTTGGGGTATTTACATTTACTGTTATTACCTGGTTGGGAAGTGTCTCTGTCTTTTTCACTTCTTATTACTCATTTCGTTTACTATTTCTAACATTTCTAGTACCAACAAATTCATTCGGGCGAGACAGATTACGATGTACTTTAAGTAATTAATTAGCTCCATAATTACAAGAAGGAGCTTGTAGCTCATTGGTAATACCTTGCACTGCTGAACCAAGCCACCAGAGTTCAAATCCCATACCCCACATTATTTTTAATATTGATTTTTTTTAAAACCTTTAGAATACCAAGGGTTTATACGTGCATATTTCACAAAAACCACACTACACCCAAAAATGTAACATTACCAGAGGTTAGATGAACCGTCGGGGGGATCCCGGTCGCCTGACTCGGCCGGGAATCGGCCAAATCGGCCTCGACTCGGCCGACTCAGTCCTCCGACCGAGTCACGGCCGAGCCGGCCGATTCCGGCGACGACCCCAACATGAAAATTGTGTCTTTTAACATACCATACACACCTGCAGAAGTTTAGCCTCAGACCATTTCCAGAACCCTTTTAAAACCCCAATTACTCCACTTTTAATACATTTTTATTACATTTTATCATATTTTTCATTTTAACCTTTCACCTAGCCTAACCCTAGCCTAACCCTATAAATACCACCCCTACCCTCTACCCTATCACCCAAAACTCTGAGCCAACTCTCTAGAATTTCCAAGAAACTTTTGTGTGCAATCGAAGTGAGTGAATGGCAAAGCTCCGGCGAATTCTTCGGCGGATTTTCCGGCAACGTCCGTAGGAACTCCCGGCGGCGAAACGACGCACCACCGACTCCTTACGAACCATCTCACTCTTATAGTTGTCCAAAACTCGTAAGTCCCATTTTCTATCTCACTTTTCTATTCTAAAAATACGGATTTACAAATCCCGACGGAATCGGAACAAATCCGATTTCCGATTCGGTTTCTACATAAAACTTCACTTCTCGTTAATACAATTATGCTTAAACTCTCTCATGTTGAATATTAAACACTAATCAACCAAATTGATCAAGTTTCATTACATAAAATGATGGCTATTTCAATTTATCGTATTTTTCACTTAAAAACCATATTGTTTCAATTCTACATTTAACTCCATTAAACTTGCTATACCTTTAAGTAGATCACGAGGTAACGACCTACCTCCTCACATACTCATATGCAATATAATACGATACCCTCAAGAACTTAGAATACGGGAAAACAAACATTTTCATTTAAATACCCTATACTTAATAAAACCATTTCTAAAAGATTTAGTATTGATACATCTTTATAAATAAATAACACTTATTATGAAAATAGGATAAGGTTGTGGGCATCAGTCGTTTATCTAAACCTGACTTTGTGGTGTCTAGGCTAGGCAAGTGAGAAAGCTAACTTTAAAAGGCCCGTCTCACGGTGAATCGTGAGCGGGTCCCTCCTTTCTTCACTTGTACTTACCTGGCCACAATTGGCGGTGAAGAGGCGATTTGAGGTATCTCACAACTTGTCGCTTTGGACCAGTTAGGAGCGGTTTAGTTGACTTAGGAGACCCTAGAACATAGAATACGGGAAATTTGACAACTTTACAAATAAATACCATTTACTTCATAAAACCGTTTTCTAAAGGATTTAGTATTTATACAAATCTTTGCAAAGCGCCGCTACAACCCATTTGGGGAACCCGTTCGGGATGGTGCGGATTATCGCACATCCTCGGATTTAGTAGTGCGAGATTCAGACCTCCGCAAGGAGCATTCGGTCTCGAAAGATTTAAATACGACATCTTAAGAAAAACGAGATTTCTAGAATATAATAAATATATTAAAATTTATTTTCATATAAATATATGTATATGTAATTCAAAAATATCTAATTTGAATTATTATAAATATTCTATCTTTTTCTAAAAATGCCACAAGAATCAGTTTACACTAAAATACCTTGAATTCCATATAATCAATATTACAAATAAATACCATTTATTATGGAATTGGGATATTTTCACTAGAAATATCACAATATAAAATCTACATTCATTACAACTCTAAAGACGGTTAATAAATATTTAGGGTGTATTTTGAAAACTATACAAAAGTACTTTTACATAAAACCTCCTCAAGTTCTATAAATTACCCTAAGGACCCTAGTAAACATAGGTTTAAGCGGGACCAATCTCTTGAGCCTCAGAGAGCCGGAGAAGAGGGTGCTTGCCTAACTAAGGTAGACAACTTAACAACGGTGTTATCAATATGGTAATCGTCTTTGAAAAAGACATGAAAGGTTACCGGTAACATCAAAACAATCAGGACTCCAATTTACTTTTCTAATTGTCTAACTCAGTTTGAGTCTCATTATAATCTGACTTGAATATGAGTCATGTACAAATCTATAATCTACAATCTACAATCTACAAATCTTCAATATTACAATTCCACATGAATCTATGAATCCAATTATCAATCTATACAACTTGACTGAACCGAACCATGGATATACATTCCATTTACATGGTTCTCCAGTTATTCCATTTACATGATTCTATGGCTACATCCATTTACTGATATCATGGTTTCGGTCAGTCATCCAATTATACAATCTATACAGTTTACAATACAAGACAATACAATACAATAATACAATCAAGATAACACTACGGGGTTTAAGGGGTAGACTGGTACGGAATATGTTAAAGGTGGCACGAGGTGGTCACTTAAGACGTAATTACATCCATGCCGTTGTTCCGTGGTATTATCGACGGAGCCTTGTACTACAGGTTACCAAAGTCCCTGGTGTAAGTGGGACTCCACTCGTATACACTGGTATCTTCTGTACCAAGCTACAAACAACAGTGTTAATACAACATTACCACAAGATAATACAACTTTACAAGATACCTTCTTATTCTGTTTATTCTACTTACCTCTTATCTTTGGGACTTACCGAGCGACCTGTTCGCTGACGACATTCTCTTTCTTTCTTCTTTGAATGTCATTAGGTGATCTGGACACGTCAGAGATCGAGCCTACTGCTGAAGACTTGGATCAGTTTGCTGAAGACCCAGCGCTTTAGTTTCATTGTACACATTTCCTTTCAGTACTTTACATTCCTGTTATGCCATTGTTTAGGCATCGCTTTTATTTCAGTTGTATTTACTTTTCATGCATTGTACAAAAGAATGTTAATAAATAAAGTTGTTGTTCAATTTATATATCTTGTCTCTTGTGTATTTACTTTTATATTGCTTAGATACGCTTAGCGTATTTACTTCAGAGTAAATACGTAGCGGACCAGTCCCGTCCTCTTCGTCGTATACCGGGAAGTGGGGCGTGACAGGTTTTGTTGGTGGCCCATGCAGGTCAGAGCTGTATAGAACCATACTATGCAGTTCTGTTCTGCGTGAACAACCTAAGCAATATAACACAAGAACCAGCAACTAAAACATTCTTTACAATCATGTTTCTTAAATCTTATCATTTCATATTCTTTGAATCATATACTTTGAATCTGTCCTAACCTAAATTTTTCATTCAAGGTTATGGATTCACCAAATAACGCCAGCACCAATGTCAACAACACACCTCCACCACTACCACTCACACCTGTCGTTCCTGCTCCACTCAACGAGCAAACGGTTCTGCTTGAGGCAATCCGCAACCTCCTAGAGGGAGAGCAGCAGCTCTTGAACCGTCCCGAGGCTGAAGCACCGGGGTGAAGCAATTCAGAGCTTTACATCCCAAACAATTCTCCGGAAAGAGGAGCCCACTGGAAGCTGAGGAATGGGCTCAAAGTATCGAGGATGATCTGGCAGCAGCACAAGTGCCAGAAATAGCTTGGGTCCGAGTTGCAAAGCTGCAACTCACGGACAATGCATGGAACTGGTGGAAGGCGAAAGAAAGCCGTCTTGATCAGCCCATTGAATGGAAGACTTTTCGCGATAGGTTATACGCGAAATACTGTGACTGCCAGGTTTGCCATGGAAAAGCAGTTCATTCATCTACAACAAGGTTCTATGTGGGTCAAGTCAGTAGATGAGTATGACGCTGAGTTCACCATGCTCAATCGGTAAGATATGTCACAGTATTTCAAATTTTTGATATCACATAATACACAGCTAACACAAGAACGTAACAGATTTGCGGCACACCTGATACCGACGGATGAGATCGGAGCCCGTCGATTTCAATAAGATTTGGACGCGGAAATCCAGGCTGCACTAGCCACAGGGAAATTTCCAACTCACGAGGATGCTCTGGAAGTTGCCCGCCGTTATGAGGCAGTGATAAAGGAAAGGGGCAGACCTCAATCTGCAGGAGTGAAATGCCCTGCCACTCAAATGGCAGGAAGGGCCTCTTCAAGGCCAGCTGTTGAACTCAGAAGACTGGAAGAAGCCAAGGATCGGCCAAGACCCGATTTTTGCTTTTATTGCAAGAGGGAAGGACACTTGTGGAAGGACTGTAGGCGCGCAAAAGGCCTATGCTTGGTTTGTGGCACGTCCAATCATGGAATTGGAAACTGTCCTTATAGACGCAACCCAGCACACACACCCGTCAACTACCCACAGCAGCCAGCTATCCAGGCTCCTGCAACTCGTCCTGCACTCCCAGCACCTCCACGTGGATTTCCTGCACAGCCAAATCGCCAATTCCATCAGGCACTGAGAAACATGCCTCGAGTACAGGGGAATATGCCTCTAGCTAGGAGGAACGTGCCACGGCGACAGGCTTACACCTTAGCAGCCATAGAAACCAAGACAGTTGACCAAGGTAACACTAGCAAGACTCTTTCACATTTTCAAACACTTGCACCACCTTACTATTTTTCATTTACTGTTAGTACGTTAGTCACCAAACCTTCTTTGAATATGTTACACTTTCCTTTTACAAATTTCGAGAACGAAATTTTTTTAAGGAGGGTAGAATGTAACAACCCAAAACTTCCTATACAAATTTTTCCAAAATATTTTTTTCAAAATCCAGAAAGGGGTATTTTAGCCTGAGCACAAGATATAAGTAATTAATTTGCTTTTTAATTACAAGTTAAAATAATGTAATAACTCCATTTTTAGTGTACAAAATTTGCTTAAAAATTAATGTATACTTAGGGTATTTACATTTACTATTATTACCTGGTTGGGAAGTGTCTCTGTCCTTTTCACTTCTTATTACTCTTTTCGTTTACTATTTCTAACATTTCTAGTACCAACAAATTCATTCGGGCGAGACAGATTACGATGTACTTTAAGTAATTAATTAGCTCCATAATTACAAGAAGGATCTTGTAGCTCATTGGTAATACCTTGCACTGCTGAACCAAGCCACCAGAGTTCAAATCCCATACCCCACATTATTTTTAATATTGATTTTTTTTAAAACCTTTAGAATACCAAGGGTTTACACGTGCATATCTCACAAAAACCCCACTACACCCAAAAATGTAACATTGCCAGAGGTTAGATGAACCGTCGGAGGGGATCCCGACGGCCTGACTCGGCCGGGAATCGGCCAAATCGGCCTCGACTCGGCCGACTCAGCCCTCCGACCGAGTCACGGCCGAGTCACGGTCGAGTCGGCCAATTCCGGCGACGACCCCAACATGAAAATTGTGTCTTTTCACATTCCCTACACACCAGCAAAATTTTAGCCTCGGACCATTTCCATAACTCTTTTAAAACCCCAATTACTCCACTTTTAATACATTTTTATTACATTTTATCACATTTTTCATTTTAACCTTTCACCTACACTAACCCTAACCTAACCCTATAAATATCACCCCTACCCTCTACCCTATCACCCAAAACTCTGAGCCAACTCTCTAAAATTTCCAAGAAACTTTTGTGTGCAATCGAAGTGAGTGAAAGGCGAAGCTCCGGCGGATTTTTCGGCAATGTCCGTAGGAACTTCCGGCGACGAAACGACGCACCACCGACTCCTTATGAACCATCTCACTCTTATAGTTGTCCAAAACCCGTAAGTCCCATTTTCTATCTCTCTTTTCTATTCTAAAAATACGGATTTACAAAACCCGACGGAATCGGAACAAATCCGATTTCCGATTCGGTTTCTACATAAAACTTCACTTCTCGTTAATACAATTATACTTAAACTCTCTCATGTTGACTATTAAACACTAATCAACCAAATTGATCAAGTTTCATTACATAAAATGATGGCTATTTCAATTTATCGTATTTTTCACTTAAATACCATATTGTTTCAATTCTACATTTAACTCCATTAAACTTGCTATACCTTTAAGTAGATCATGAGGTAACGACCTACCTCCTCACATACTCATATGCAATATAACATGATACCCTCAAGAACTTAGAATACGGGAAAACAAACATTTTCATTTAAATACCCTTTACTTAATAAAACCATTTCTAAAAGATTTAGTATTGATACATCTTTATAAATAAATACCACTTATTATGAAAATAGGATAAGGTTGTGGGCATCGGTCGTTTATCTAAACCTGACTTTGTGGTGTCTAGGCTAGGCAAGTGAGAAAGGTAACTTTAAAAGGCCCGTCTCACGGTGAATCGTGAGCGGATCTCTCCTTTCTTCACTTGTACTTACCTGGCCACAATTGGCGGTGAAGAGACGATTTGAGGTATCTCACAACTTGTCGCTTTGGACCAGTTAGGAACAGTTTAGTTGACTTAGGAGACTCTAGAATATAGAATACGGAAAATTTGACAACTTTACAAATAAATACCATTTACTTCATAAAACCGTTTTCTAAAGGATTTAGTATTTATACAAATCTTTGCAAAGCACCGCTACAACCCATTTGGGGTACCCGTTCGGGATGGTGCGGATTATCGCACATCCTCGGGCTTAGTAGTGCGAGATTCAGACCTCCGCAAGGAGCATTCGGTCTCGAAAGATTTAAATACGATATCTTAAAAAAAACGAGATTTCTAGAATATAATAAATATATTAAAATTTATTTTCATATAAATATATGTATATGTAATTCAAAAATATCTAATTTGAATTATTATAAATATTCTATATTTTTCTAAAAATGTCACAAGAATCAGTTTACACTAAAATACCATGAATTCCATATAATCAATATTACAAATAAATACCATTTATTATGGAATTGGGATATTTTCACTAGAAATATCACAATATAAAATCTACATTCATTACAACTCTAAAGACGATTAATAAATACTTGGGGTGTATTTTGAAAACTATACAAAAGTTTTTTTACATAAAACCTCCTCAAGTTCTATAAATTACCCTAAGGACCCTAGTAAACATAGGTTTAAGCGGGTCCAATCTCTTGAGCCTCAGGGAGCCAGAGAAGTGGGTGCTTGCCTAACTAAGGTAGACAACTTAACAACGGTGTTATCAATATGGTAATCGTCTTTGAAAAAGACACGAAAGGTTACCGGTAACATCAAAACAATCAGGACTCCAATTTACTTTTCTAATTGTCTGACCCAGTTTGAGTCTCGTTATAATCTGACTTGAATATGATTCAAGTACAAATCTATAATCTACAATTTTCAATCTACAAATCTTCAATATTACAAATCCACATGAATCCATGAATCCAATTATCAATCTATACAACTTGACTGAACCGAACCATGGATATACATTCCACTTACATGGTTCTCCAGTTATTCCATTTACATGATTCTATGGCCATATCCGTTTACTGATATCATGGTTTCGGTCAGTCATCCATTTATACAATTTATACGGTTTACAATACAAAACAATACAATACAACAATACAATCAAGATAACACTACGGGGTTTAAAGGATAGACTGGTACGGAATATATTAAAGGTGGCACGAGGTGGTCACTTAATACGTAATTACATCCATGCCGTTGTTCCGTGGTATTATCGACGGAGCCTTGTACTACAGGTTACCAAAGTCCCCGGTGTAAGTGGGACTCCTCTCGTATACACTGGCATCTTCTGTACTAAGCTACGAACAACAGCGTTAATACAACATTACCACAAGATAATACAACTTTACAAGATACCTTTTTATTCTGTCTATTCTACTTACCTCTTATCTTTGGGACTTACCGAGCGACCTGTTCACTGACGACATTCTCTTTCTTTCTTCTTTGAATGTCGTCAGGTGATCTGGACACGTCAGAGATCGAGCCTACTGCTGAAGACTTGGATCAGTTTGCTGAAGACCCAGCGCTTTAGTTTCATTGTACATATTTCCTTTCAGTACTTTAAATTCCTGTTATGCCAGTGTTTAGGCATCGCTTTTATTTCAGTTGTATTTACTTTTCATGCATTGTACAAAAGAATGTTAATAAATAAAGTTGCTGTTCAGTTTATATATCTTGTCTCTTGTGTATTTACTTTTATATTGCTTAGATACGCTTAGCGTATTTACTTCAGAGTAAATACATAACGGACCAGTCCCGTCCTCTTCGCCGTATACCGGGAAGTGGGGCGTGACACCATGCTAGGGTTAAGTTTGGGTTTTATTTATCATTAAGTAATTCACAAAATATTTGAATTAGTTACGGATAAGCTTATAGAAGCTTATGAACTCTTTGACTTTTTCAACTCTTTTGTCATTGCTTAAGATATTTGTTAACCCTACCCTTAACCTTAGCCCTTGGTTAATTCTCTATATGAGTTAGGCATGAGAGCTTACCTCACCCATGGTTGCAATAATTCATTTGGATGAATAACTCATATGATGAGTTCTTCTTCTTCTTCCTCAAAAAGCTTTCTAGCTTCAACAGAGCTATGAGATAAAATATAAGAAAATCAATTCTAAAGTGAGCCCACTTCCTACTTCATCATCCTCTACTACTTTCCATTTAGTATAGGGTGTTTGCTTCACTAATTTCATGATTAGTGAAGAGATAGCTTGGGTTAGTGTCTCCTCGACGTAGATCGTCTTCGGACTCGAAATCTTTGAAGTAAGCATGTTCGTTTCTTCAAGGGAGCCTCTCTAGAGTCCAGAGTTCACGATCGCAGCGAAGGGGACTACTGCACGGAGCTATTGAAGTGAAGGACCGGTCTACAAAGGTTTTATTCCTTGCTCACTAGACTTGCAAAGTGTTTGCATTTATTTTTCCGTTGATTTCTAGTTAACGATTCTTAGTTAGGGTTAGCTAAAATGGAAAATTTTTGAATACGGCATGGACGATACCTCCCGAAACCTTGCTGCCGTCTTAGGTAACCCTACAACCATTACTGATTGCGGTTATTCTACATACACATAAATCTCATCAATCAGCCGTATAGACGTTTCTATAAATCTGCTGGGCATTTAGCCCATCATCTCGTAACTAGCATCGTGTCCCCATGATCGTCCTATACTGGGCAAGTTCTAACGGTCTATGAAAACCAGGTCGGGTAGGGATGTTGGTGACATTGGATATCGTATCTGCTGAGAATATCCTCCATCTACCCTTAAAGTGAAATCGAATACGATCCTGGAGTATTTCACCATTTCTTAGAGCGTCGTAGAACGCATCTACCAAATGCTCACAAGCACACAACCCCTCATCCCCATACAGCAAAAATTCCCACCCCAACTGTCGGATAGCATCATGAAAATAGCTCCCAAACACCTCATGGGTGAATACATCGACAAAATTTCTCTCTAATTCAAAAGAGGCCATGATCTGTGGGTTGGTGAAGCTTTCAGAAAATTTAAACAACTCAAGAGAGGGGGAGAGAAAATATTACAGATCCGATAAAGGCAAACGACGATCGGGGACAAGAAGATCGGCGGCGCCGGATTTTCCGAGGGATTCACCGGTCGTATTCCGAGCAAGGGGGCTAGGGTTTTGGAGGAAGTTTGGGGAGAGCAAAGGAAATTTCTAGATATGTTTGAGTGGTGAGAAGAAAGGGTCGGGTCAGGGATCTGGTGACTTTATAAAGGACATTTTACAAAAAAAAACCAATAAAAAGAAACCACACTCTTTGCATATTCACTCAAACCAAAAGCTAAATCAGTGTGCTATCCCCAAAACTTCAGCACTCACCCCTTAACGGGTGAGATCTTATTTTCAAAAAACTAAAAAAAACTATGATTAATTACAGTATTCACAAGTTAAACGACAATGTTAGTTCATAAATTAATACCAGCCACTCAAAAAATTTATCGATATAATGCAAGGGCTGGTAAAAGAATACGTATATAAAAAAGAAAAAGAATGTGTTAGTTGGTAGTGAAGGGCATGGGTGTGTATGTAGGGATCGGAAGACGCTGAAGGTGAAGATGAAGTTTCGAAGAGGCAAAAGAATTGTTGTTCGAATGAATTGAATTTTCAATAAGAACGTGTTGAGTTTCAGAGTCAAGTTCGTTTAAAAACTGGAGTTCATCCGCAAAAAAATTGGAAAAGGAAAGGTCCATGGGATGTTCCCTAATTGATCCTGACTCAAACTCACCTAGGATATCAAGTTCATCCGCAAATAATTCCTCAAAACTATGTATGAATGAATATTTATCAAGACTGTCTTCCTCCCTATAATCCTGCACAATCCTATTCTCATCGTTACAGCCCCCTAACTCTCTTAATACAATTTCTCCCTCATCACATTCACAAATGGGTAGGTACATGTCATCTAAAAAAGTAGGTTCCCACCCTAACGTTTCTTCCGAACTAGGTGATACAAAAATTATGGGTTCCTGATCATTGATCTCTTCTAATAATCTATCATAGCTATACCCAGCAATTTCACAAGTTCCCTCCTCTAAAATTTGAATGCAACAATAAGTCGGTTCATGAATTTCTTCTTCAAGTAATATTTCAGTTAAATCAACATCAAAATCACAAGTGACTGGAGATTCAGTGGGTACCTGAAGGTTAGTGGTGGACTGACTTAGAGGGTTTTCCTGTATGTCCTGATAACACTTAGTCAATTCATTTGCATCGTCATCTATGAAATCATCAAAATTCAATTGATCGTTTATCTTACTCGGGGAATTTTCTAGATGATAGATATTGGCACAATGTGGTTCTAATTGACTGTGTTCACTCTGTAGAATCCTCACAGCTACATGCTCTTCAATTCTATCTAAAGATTGAGCTTGAGCATGAAACAATTGCTCAGACTGCTGTATAAACAGGGCTAGCGTCGCAGCTGTTTGATTCTCGACCGCAATCAGCACTTCAATACCCTTCTCTAAAGCGGTCAACCTAGCATTCATCTCACTATCATTCCCTAATGATGGCTCAATTGTTTCAGGTTGTGACGGTGGTGATACTAAACCTGTTACCCTGTCGACCTCTTTCTCTAAATTTTCAATCATTAGGTCTATAATTGAAGTGGGATTGGGTTCAAGAGTGTTAGGTGGGTGACCATTATCAAAAATCTAGGACGGTTGATCACCCCATAGAGAAGGACATTTTTCATGAATGTGGGGAGAATCGTGGCAATTTGAACAAAAGAATTGGGACTGAGTATAAACAGAGGAATGAGAATCGTGAAAAATTGAATTAAATCGTGTATCACCCATATCAACAGAATTCACAAATATCATAAAAACCAAGAGTATCACACCCCTAGCAGTCTATATTATGCTAAGTCAACTAGACCTGCTCAAGAATCTGTATGTCGAAATAAAACTGTGTCGAGAAACGGGCTCAAGATATACGGATCACGAAGCCAGGTAAGTGCAGAGATAAGGGGAGGTTTTCCAACGCTTTTGCGAAGTTCCTTAATTAGAATAACCCTTTTCTCTTTTGGCGGTTTCACCGTGAACACTTGCCTAGACAACCCGTGAACGATATACCGTTAAGCGGTGTTCTAAACACAGTTAACTACTCCTAATGAGCGCGATGTCCTTAAAGTCAAAGTTCTAATTGATTTTAAATTACTGTGGGTATGCAAGAATGCAGTTTTGTGATTTGTGGGCTATGGAAAAAGGTGATGAAATCCTTTACCGCATCTTGTTTGGTCACTTGCCCTTATATCCGTATTAAGATGCAAATGTGCAATCAATAAAAGAATTCAAGAATCAAGCAATTTACGCAATTCTTTTTCGTTTAGGCTTAAGCGCTGCAACAAATACGGGTTAGTTCTCTATGCACTTGGTGGCAAATTTGTGCGAAGAATCCTGCAGAAAATAGAATATTGGAATGCGTCGGATTTGAGCGAAGGTGTTAGAAAATTATGTACCAATGTGATTTGGGTTAAGAAACCCTCTTTGAAGTGATTACGGGTATTTGAATGTTTGCTTGCGCGGGTCAAACTACCCAGATCTTTGGCACTGCACTTTACTAACGTTTTGGAATTGAATTTGGTCCTTGCTCCGCATGATCGCTGGTCGTAATTCCTTAAAAATCTGAAATGTCGGAAAATACGATATTTAGTGTCAAAAAGTGATATATATGCCCTAATTCCTGCACACTCAAAATTATAAAAATCAAACAATACCACTAGAATACCAACACTGCATTGGAGATCACACAAAAAGAAAAAACCAAAAAACCCACATTGGACCCGGCGGCGCCGGAATTTTAAGCAATGTCGCCGGTCAAATTAAGTCCAATGGTGCTCAAATTTTGTTTATAATCTCTAGGCTATATTAATATTTACTAGTGTACTTTGATTTTTTAATTTGATTACAGAGTGATAGCAGGTCTGAAGGGAAGAGAACAAAATTAGAAGTGTGTTTTTTGTTAGTTTTGAAAAAATTTGAGTTAATAATTAGTGAGTTAGTACGAACCAGAAATAACAATTCCTAATAACTACCAACTCCCCGGCAACGGCGCCAAAAACTTTTTGGTACTTTACCCACGCGCGCAAACGCGTATGTTTTGGAAATGGAATCATTTTAAGGAAATGGATACGCACGCGAGCTCGGTCTCATTTTAAAATTTATAAACCGCAAGTGCACGGTGCGTTGTAGCAAGCCGGTAAGTATGGGTCGATCCGCAGGAAATTGTGTATTAGGTTTTGTTGTTTACAAATAATGAATTGGTTGGTTTGTCACAAAAATATAAAACATGAAAACAAAGAAAACAAGTTAAGAAAGAAATGGCCGTGGCTTTGGCTCGGATGGTCGAATCGCGACGATTCTTTCGACGCTCTCTTGTGCATGAGTTGTCCATCCTTGTGTCGATCCCGGTGTGAAGCATGACTTGTCAAGGCGGTTGCGAAGCATAAATCATCAAAATACCGATATTTGACGCAAAACACGAAACGAGTCCGTATTGTTCACTTACCGGTTGTATGTCCAAGCTTGAGGTATCAATGCTAAACATAAGAGTTAGCAAGCATACATCAACATCAAAAACACAAGTTAGCGAGTGAGAGCAATAAGTTTGAGTGTTAACTTTGCTAAGTGTTTGATAGTATAGAGTATATGAAAACCGAGGATTTGTCAAGCACTTGGTCACAAAATACCGTATCTAAACTTAGCAAACTTAACACCAATTTGATTCTAGCTTAAACAATGTGAAATAGGGAAAGAGAGTGAGTATGGTATATGAAGAGGTTACAAGTAACCATGGTTTCAAAATACCATATCACATCATTACATAAACAATCTTTAAGTTAGAATCACAAATATAAGCACAATAAACATGAACAGGAGGAGGAGGAAGGCAAAGCCTTTCATCTCATTTTCTCACCATCACCACAACCAAAGAAAGATTAGTTACACATAATGAAAAGAAAAGCAAGTAAAGAAAAGGAACAAGTAAACAAAACAATAACAATATTATTAACACTTGAAGAAGTTTAGGTACAAGATATTGGTAGCATGTTCAACCTCCATAATGAAGCTCTCAAAAGAAACCTTCAAGAGGGAAGAAGAAGTAGAAACCAAGTTAAAGTCCACTCAACTCTCAAGCCTAAACCAAAAACTAAAACAAAACTGTAGAATATATGCACCCCCCCCCCTCTCTAATCTGTTCTGGTATTTATAGGCATCAAAATAGAATAAACAAAAAATATAGAATAGATGATGTGATGGCTATAAAGTGCCAGCAAAAAAGTGGGGGGAAAGGAGCTAGGGGGGTGATTAATCCAAAAATTTGTAGTTTACCGTAATCAGAAACGGCGTCGCTTCGCAGCTAGCCGGTGAATACGGGTCGATCCGCAGGGATGTGTGAGTTTCTGTTTTTGTGTTATAACGAGTTGATTCAAATTGTTGTTTGGTTTTTGTCGATTGAATTTAAGACGAATTTATGTGATATGAAAGAACTCGTTAGGGTTAGGTCGAAGGTAGGGGTGTTAAGATCAATGTTTTCACCTCTTTCAATGCCATTGATTTAATCTTTTTAGAAAAATCACATCAATTATTAGCAAAGGGGATTAGGATGATCGGGAAGAAACAAAGTTTCTTCCTCTAGATCCTTATCCATCCTTTCCTATTAATTGATGTGATCTTCATGGACGTCACATATGTCCGGCCTTTTATACTACGGTTCACCGTTACCTTGTAGGTAGGGTGCCGTAGGGGGCGGATCATACATGCGTGCATGAAGATTTCGTTTTTTTAAAAATATGTTGGCATTGAAGGAGGTGAGAGACATCCATCTCTCACTCCCTCTCTTGTTCCTAACCCTAACGAGCGAGGATTTTACTCGCTCATTAGGGAGTTATTTGAAAGTGACATTTTTTATGTTTATGTTTTAAAGGGTAATTACTTACTGCAGATTAAAGAGGATTACACTAGTTAAACTAAAGCAACAATTAGATAACTAGGGCAAGTAAAAGATTATACTAAGGCGGGAATTGAATAAACTAAAAAACTTACAAGATGATGCTCTTGATCTCTCAACAGGTCTGAACTTTTATTGATTGATAAGAGGCATCCATTTTACAGATCTTGAGTACAATTTATAAGCAACTAGTGAAGCTAGGGATACAGACTCTCGTAGACATGAAATTACAGATTTGCCCCCTAAAAATCCCAACATATGAAACGACACACCGACACAAGAAGTCGGTGCCGACACGGGCACCATATGGCCGCGGTTCCGCGGCAAAGACATGCCTTTGGCCGCGGTTCCGCGGCCCTTTGGTGGGCTTGGCTCACCAACTTTCTGTGATTGGTTTGTCTTCTCTTGGGCTTCCTATTTTCATTGTTCTTTTCTCTGTTGGGCTTCTTAGTATTCTCCAGATCCTTAGTGAAACTTGTAAGGATCTTTTGACCGTTTCACTTGTTTTTCGTCTCGGCTTGAGTAAGATCCGTGTGCTGGTTGGTCAAAAGTCCATTTCCTGTGTCATCTTTGTCTTTTTCACTGTATTTGCTCCGAGATCCTGTATCCTATATCATGCAACAAACGAGCGTCAAAAGTACCTGTTTACTTATAAAATGCACAAAAGTGGGACGTATGAATTGCAATATTATGATATGAACAGGGGGTCGGCGTCGCCGGATTTATTGGGGGCCCGCCGGTCTGGATCCGAGCACTGGGGCTCGTCTTGATATGGTGGACTTGTGTGCTCTTCATAATCATTCTGATGCTGTTTGATTTATCTGTTTAAACCTGGTTTGCATTCAGAGATTTGGAGGGAAACTTGATGCATTACATCACATCATAACTTTTTGCATTTAACACACATCACACTCACTTGTGCCCACTTACACAAGTCAGGAGTGTGCCAAGGCAGCCCCTACCATGGTCCATGTCCCAAAAGAGCTATATGCACACATGTATTGTGTTGGACCAAAATTGTGTACATATTTTTATTTGCAAAAGAGCTCTTTGAATATCGGTCGGTTTTCTGTTCTGTTTGCAGTATCGGCTCCCAAACGTTATATCCATGATTTTGAGTGTGTTTCCAGTATTATGTCACGAATACCTGTAATCTGTAATTGCTGAGCAGACACTAATTAATAGTACCGATATATCATAAAATAGATAATGAATGAGCGGTATTAAAATGTAGTTTTCTGAGATGAACAAGCATCACAGATAAAGAAACGAAAATACTTATACAACGTACGCTTATGCCATCCGCATTCGCCACGGGGTCCCTTCATGCACCGTTAGGATAGATAACTAACGGCAGAGCAGGGACAGGACTAGCGTGGATGAAAAACATAAGCAACATTTATTGTTAGTTGTATGTATGCCCTAGAGGCCAGTATTGTACAGATGATGTATATTATATTGGATGCTTGGACATATATAGAGATGACTTTCTTGCTCGATATGATAGTATGCTATCTGGTTACTCTTTATCTTAACATGTACACTAGTCTCTTTATACTGTCTTATAGTTACATGTTGGTAAAGCCCTTAGGATGTGTACTTGACTACCTGGACTATGATGCAGATCATACTAGTGGGGACATGGTAGTCCATAAGTACATCCTTCAAGGTCCCTAGTCGTGGGTGTATCGAGACGGGGCATCGATATACCAGAGTAGACTAGCGTATATGCTTCTCGACCCATGTGATGGGCGATGGATGATCCCATATCCATTGGTGTTTGACATCAGAGATGGTATACGGGTGCTCAGTGGAGACTGGGTACACTGGACGGACTCGCCGAGAACTCCCAGATGGTATTATACCTCACGTCAGATGGCAGTTCTCAGGTGACACTTGTGCAGGTTAGTCTGTAGACCCGAGATCGTCATAGAGTCTTGTGTGATTCCCACTGTGCTTTGATCTCCACCTTACCACGTCCATGAGGGCGTGCAAAACGGTGGTCTTTGGGTACAGTCCCGAGTCACATGGAGGCAATGAGCGATAGGAGGGGTTTCGTCTCTCCCGGTATTGGGGGTTGATGTTGCGCTGTGCTCGATTGGCCGTAACAGGGAAGTCCCTGGCCAGGGCTGATCAGAGATTTGCTGGTAAGTGTTCCCAGTAGTTTCTCGACCCGTTATGAGCCTCACATCGGCACGACTTATCGAGTATTGGGGTCTGATGTTTACCACCCCTAGACTTGATATGCGACGTATCAGACGAACAGACCGGACTGTACGGTAAGTGTTACTGGTCGGATTCGCAGGAGTGTGAGCGGGCTAGCTCGTCGATCTTCTGATCGCTCAATACCCGGGTGGCCGTTACGTTTAGCAGACCGCTTGCGGCTTGTGGGTGCTTGATATGATCATCATCTGCTACCGGCGTATTGACGAGTCTTTAGAGTCCTACACAGAGGTTTCCTAGCTCAAGCGAAACGAAATAGGAGTGCATATGAGATATGTGCGGGACCGAGAATAATGCGTATATGTGATACCGTATTTGATTCTCGCGAATTAATGTTTCGATTGGTTGTATATGATATAACCTAGTTATCGAATCGAAGATCGATTCGATAAGTCGATACATTGAATACTAGTCGGTCATGTGCGACATGACCGGATCATTGAATCAAGTGTTGATTTAATGATTTAATGTATAATTATATATTTGATATATTACTTTGCATTAACTAGTATTGGTTCACTTTAAACGGATTTTTCTCACTTGATGCACATTGTATATGTGATATGCTTTTGTGCACATGATTGTATCATGTTTGATGATGCATGTTGACTTGACTTTGTGTAAAAGAATTGAACCATGGTTATGAGAGTGGTTAGGGTTTATGATTTATTCACTTATTATTTAATCCATTCATTATTTATTAATTGGTTTTATGAAAATAAAATGGTTTCATTTATCATGAAGAATGGTGAAGCTTCATGAAGCTTTTACTAATGATGCCATTTTGTCTTCATACTTAAACCCAACCACTCCCACTAACCATGGTCAATTCTCTACACTTGACCATGGTTAGGATATGATAAATATCATTTTCTTTTCTATTTTGATTAAGTTATTTATCATATTCTATCATAACTAGCTTCATCTTCTTCTTCTTCTTGAAATAGAAAAGCTTGCTACTTTAATGGCATCTTGAGATCCAAAGTGAGAAATCCAATTCTAAAGTGAACCCACCTCCTATTTCTTCACCCTCTACCTCTTGCCAAGTTGTTTTGGGTGTTTACTTCACAAGTTTCACAAGTTTGTGAAGTCGGAGCTTGAACTAGTGATGCCTCGACGTAGATCATCTTCGGCACGAAGCCGACGACCTAGCTCGCCCGTTTCTCCGACGAAGACGATGCTTGAGTTCGGGATTCGAAATGGACAGCGAGGGAATGACCACGTGGAGCTAAGGAGTTGGATATCCGGATCTACAAAGGTTGTAGCATCTAACTTATAGTTTAGTTGTTAACTAGATTATCGTTTCGCCTAAACATCTAGTCTTAGATCCGTAGTCTAGGGTTTCTCGGCACCATTTATTTTAAATTGGCATGTTCGATGCCTTGTGAGACCTCACTTGAGTGCCTAGGAACCCTACATTTATTATATATAATATATATAATATAAATCATTGTCTCAGGCAGTCATATGATCTCATCACACAATATTACAGCAGAAGTCAACATATGAAATATTGGATATAATAGGAGGTCCGTGTTTTAAATTAAGCCAGTAAAAAACACGGATTCCACAGTCGTGATGAATAGCCAAACCAACATTCCTAGACCCCTACAAGAGCGGCATGCAACCCTATCAATTCTAGAGTTAGGAGACCAGGTCTCGACTCCTCAAAATGGTCTCCCACTAAACTGTGGAACCCGGTTACTTGTGCTCCCCGCCTTGGGTCTATCCTAATGCGGAAAAGTAAAATAATATACATCAATGGTGACATCATCCTCAACCCGGAAGTGCCCCAATAAAATAATATTACATACAAGTTTTTACATGAATGAAAATGAAAAACTCTCATCTCACGCAAAAACCCCCGGCTATTCAAACACGATGATCTAATATAACATATCACAGCAACACATAATATCACATGTCATCAACATAAGTAAATATGCGTATCCCAATTGTCGTTGACGTATAGCAACGAAACCGGCGATACACCACATATTACACTTACAGTCGCAGAAAAGAAAATGAAAACTACAACAATTGGAATCCGCAACCACCTTAGACATCATAAACCCGAAATATCACATATTTCGGATTTCATGCCTAACCATATGAATTCCTTAGACATCATAAACCCGGAATATCTCATATTCTGAATTTCATGCCTAACCTTATAAACCCCGCATTTTAGTCTCAATATTGAAAACACTTTTCAATAACCAGTCGGGTAATTCAACAAGATTCCCGACAACCTGATCGAATGCTCGTCGGAAACTTTAGTAGACGGCCGCACCCCCGATGCCGTCGACGAAGTGCACTTAGGCGGAACACCGCGGCCGCGAGCACCCGAGAGGATGCTTTTGGCAATGGGGTTCTCTTATAGTCGCTTGATCGGGGCTTTGAAGCGTGGCTGTCTAGTAATGTTACCCGGCGAGTATCCACGTACACTACGTGATTGCGATAGAGTTTTGATCCATATCAAAACCCCGTGGCAACCGATCAAATGAGACTAAATTGCTAGGTTTACAAAATTCAAACTAGTTTTCATAAAACTAATTATTGTGGATTCCAAATATCGTATCACATATAAAAACCCGAAACGATGTTAAAATTACGAATACGAAACACTCCATATTGCCACTACAGAAAGATAGCATCATATGCAATCTTGGCAAAAAAAACATAACCTGAAACCCTAAAACCAAGAGATCAGAACACCACAAAAATTTCAAGATTTTTTGTTACAGGAAAAAAGGTGAGGCCGGTTTTTTTGACAATATGGCCGGCCATTTTTTTGGTGTTTTGCCTCAAATTTTTCTGGTGTTCTAGATACATCATAACTAGCTTTCTGCACTTGTTTAAAAAAAATTTAGGGGACTTAAAAAATTCGACAGAAACTAAGGTTTCGAATTCCAGGTTTCAGAGTTATTTCGGTTTCGTAATTCTAACACATCGTATAATTCTCTAGCGTGGCTCTGATACCACTGCTAGGTTTCTTAGCATCCTCACTATGTTTTCTAAGGCATCAAGCATGCAATTTTAAAAATCTAGTGTGCTAAGAAACCCATAACCGAGGATCTAACTAGAGAATTAGAGTTTAACTAACATGTAAACAAATTTACTCTAAGTTAACAAGGAATACAACCTTTGTAGACCGGTCCTTCACTTCAAAAGCTCCGTGTAGTAGTCCCTTCACTCCAAGTAGTGGTCTTCCGGACTCTCGTTAGGCTCCACTAGGCGAAAGGAACAAGCTTGCTTAAAGATCTTCGAGGCCGAAGATGATCTACATCGAGGAATCTCCAACTCAAGCTACATCTTCACTAATTGAGAATTAGTGAAGCAAACAACCTATACTAAATGGCTAGTCTAGTATAGATTGATGAAGTAGGAATTTGCTTACTTTAGAATAATTTTTCTCACTCTTTTTCTTCACCTCAAGAAAACCTAGAGAGCTTAGTTGAGATGAAGAAGATGAAGTGGTGAATGAATCAAGAATAGAATGGCAACCATGGATGAGAAAATATCATATATAACTCATGTAGAAACATAACCAAGGCTAAAGATAATGGTTAGGTTAATAAATATCTAAGGTAAGACAAAATTAGTGGACTAAGTCAATGGTTTCCACAAGCTTCACAAACCATGAAAAATTCCAATTAATTTTGAAGTTTTCCTAAATAAATAAATCCCTTAATTATCTATGGTATGGTATGAGTCTCATACACCCATGTACAATGTATCATCAAGCATAACACAAAGAAATAAATACAATAATATATATCTGTCACGACCCAAAATAATACGTGACTGGCACTTGAATCATGTGAAGTCTATAGGACCACACCTAATTCAAGTAAGCCAAAAGCCCAGAAATCTAAACTATTTTTAAGGAAAGTGAAAGAAAAACTTGTTTAAAGCAAGTGGTTTAAATAACATGAATGGAATTAAACGTTTAAAAGCAACATCAAATTTTCCCGAAAATTTCGGCAGAGTCTCCGTTTGTAAATACTGGCCCCAAACAGGTACAAACATGAATAATATACATAAAGGCATCCCCAAGCGGGAGCAGCTCTTCGTCAATTGACGGTCACAACCACGCAAGCAATATAATATACAACGCCAAGGGCGAGGATCAAAACTCAAAAGGAAACTCAAAATCATCAAGAAAACCCATAATAATACAACGCGCGACTCTAAGGTCGAAATAATAACAACTGGTTTTCTAAGCCTGAAATAATATACAAGTCTGGTTGATGGAGTTACTAGATACAACTGAATATAATAAATGTACGAGGGTGGTCACAATGCGAGTGAACCCACCTACCAAAGCAATCACCCGGGATGGAAGCAGTGTGCCAGAAAGCCACAATGAAACCTGTACGGCAAAACCTGCAAGAACTGTGGCACAACGCGGGTGAGTTGCCAACTCGTGAGTAGAAAACATCACCGAGCAGAAATCGTATGTATGACTCAGACCTAGGTCAATACGATCAGTAATATATCTCCTCAATATGATAAAGTCTGAAGCATGAAAAGGTGGCAAGGGTAAACACATATACATAAGTGTAATACCAAGTGCTCGTGTCAGTGCCTCAGGTAGCAACATATCATAATATGATGTATGAATGCATGAAAACAGAATGCATCTAAATGTGGAAACTGTTTTCATAATAAAGTGAGATTTTTGTATAATTATAAATCGAGGTATAATCAATGAAGTCAACATGAAATCAGTGTCAAATATCGACACAAAACATAAATCTCAATATCTCAATATCTCAGGCTCCGGCAATCCGGACTGGCCTGTAACCTCGAATCTCAGTATCTAGGGCTCCGGCTATCCGGACTGGCCCAAATCATCAAATCTCAAAACCTCAGGCTCCGGCTATCCGGACTGGCTTGTACTCCGATCGGTATCCTCCGGATATCCATCGAGTCACAATACAATCACCGGTCAGCAATGCTCCCCTGTCTCAGGCTCAACGCCATCATCTGCGACCATCTTGCCCCGAGGTACCGCACCAGGTCCACCATGCACCCACAGATGGTTCCTCCTCCTTCTCGAATCGGGTGTATGATATCGCTCAAGAGCCGAGAAAACACATGGTGGACATATCTCAAATCATATCATGAGAAAACCGCAACTTTCATTTTAGAATAAATATCAGTTTATAAAATCCTTGCGGTTTCTCTAAATCCAGAAATCTCATGGAAATCCGAAATCCAAAAATGAATAATCATAACAATGAATACTGGGCTCCGGCAATCCGGACTGGCCCGTAATATAATGCATGACAATGAATATATAAATATGCATGAAATATTGAGCAATGAATGCAACAATGAACTAGCATATGAAACAATAACATCTAGAAACTATCCGCTAGCAAGCTGTCACGACCCGAAAAGTACGGAACATGACCGGCACTTAAATTACGAAACGTCTCGAGGCGTACGTAATCTAAGTAAGCCAAAACCCAGAAATCCAAACCAAGTAAAGAAGTAGAGTGAAGGAAAACCAATTTAAAGACAAGAAGTTTAGCAACATAAACCGAAATATGCCTTTTTTAAAATCACAAGCCTTTTCTGAAAATTTCGGCAGAGTTTCCTTTGTAAATACTGGCCCCGAACGGGGTACAATACTGATAAAGCATATATAATGAATAAAGGCATCCCCAAGCGGAAGCTAGTTCTTAGTCAATCGATGAACAAACCACACAATACAATATAATATACAACGCCGAAAGGCGAGGTTGAAACCATAATAATACAGCGCACGACCCTAAGGTCGAAAGAATATACACTGGCCTTCTACGTCTATCAAATAATACAAGTCTGGTTGATGGAGTTTTACTAGATACAACTGAAATAACAAATATACAATGGTGGTCCTGATGCAAAAGAACCCACCTACCAAAGCAATCACCCGGAAGGGACGGTGTGCCAGCAAAACCGCAACAAAACCTGTACGGAAAAATCTGCAAGAAACTGTGGCACAACGGGGGTGAGTTGCTAGCTCGTGAGTAGAAAACATCTACGAGTAGAAATCGCATGCATAACGCTATCCTAGGTCATATCAAGTAATATCCTCAAATAAAAATCCTGGTCCATCTATGTATAAGTGTAATACTACATGCTCGAGTAAGTACCTCAGATAGCAACATATCATATATATGATGTATGAATGCATTACAAATGAAACAGAATACATCATGAATGAGACAACTGTTTTCTTTATTTTATGAGATTTCTGTATGTATATAAATCGCATATCATCAATGAAATCGACAGATAAAACAGTGTCCAGTATCGACACAAAACATAAATCTCAGTATCTCAATACCTCAGGCTCCGGCTAGCCGGACTGGCCTGTATCATCAAATCTCAATATCTTACTGTCTCAAGTCTCAATATCTCAGTAACTCGGGCTCCGTCTGTCCGTATCGGCTCATATCATCAATCACACGACCGCGAACGGTATCCTCCGGATATCCGCCGCGCCAGGTAAAATCACCTGTAGGCAATCTGCCCATGCCAGGCTCATCGTCTACACCTCGAGCTTCTTGTCCCGGGGTACCTTACCGGGTACACCATGTACCCGCAGACGGTTCATCCAACTCCTCGAATCGGGTCTCGAAATCCATCTCATAACCGAGAAAACATCATGGTGGACGACTCATACATCACGAGAAAACCGCACTTTTCATTTTAAAAAGAGAGAGAGAGAGAGAAGTTTATATATATATATATATATATATATATATATATATTCTTGCGGTTTTCTCCTAAATCCAGGAAATCTCATGAAAATCCGAAATCCAATCATCAATAGCAAGTAAACAGTGAATATCGGCATAAAACTCCATGATACTGCATAACAGTGAATAATAATATGCATGCAGTAGCAAGTAATAACTGCAATGTCTAAACTAGCATGAGTACGCTAATACCATGTCGAACTATCAGTTAACAAGCTATGTCCATGAGTAATATTCTCTAAAGTGTTCGTGACATGGCAATTACCGATGATGATGTGTGTGAGCCGGCAAGTAGGTGTACGTGGAACATACGCATCATCGTTAATGGTGTTGGTGTCCTGACAGCAGGGTTTCATGATAATTACAGATAACATATGCACAAGCATGCAATGCGATGAAACATCATGAATATACAGAAAGCGGTGTAGTAACAGCAACACTGAATACTATACCTACCCAAAATATGAGTCATACCATTTGGTATTTAAGATACTCACAATTCTCCACTTTTGAAAAAGTGTATGACCCGAGCCCAGTCAAAAGGGTAAGGGAATCCACATAAGTCTGAGTCAATCTATATACATAGCTAGTAGTCGGTGATCTCTCCTCAATGGTATCACGTACGACACAACAACTAATAAGACATCCTCGAGTCAAGAGTGCGGATCTATCCTCATAACTATATTTCGTACGGTAAATCTATCGTACGGCATCCCAAATCTGGGTACGGGTCAAATATCACATTTATCTCATTATTCATCTGGCACCTTCATCATCACATATCGTGAGCAGGGGTACTGATCTAAGTCTAGTACACTACTAATATCATCAACAATATCATGCTCTGGCTACTGATCAAAAGTCTCCTACAATCCGATATCATCCACTCATATCATCATATAGAAGTATACATCGCCCAAGCGATCCATTATAAATATCTTATCATATCTTATCTCATATCTCGATCACATGTCAACTATCGTCATATATACCAACAACATAGTATCGTCGTCCAACGACCCGTTATAACATCATGACATATCTCGGTCACACATTAAATATCTCACGGCATTATGCCCGATCAGATCGACTCATTCCCGAGTATCATATAACATTCTCGTCATCCAAGCATATGAATATACCAATATAAATATGTCCCCAATACGCACAAGGATATCAATGTATGCGAGTATGTGTATGTGCGTGTATGCAAATCTTTACCCTAGGGTTTTCGTGACTAAGAAATCGACTAAAGTCCTTCTTCAATTCTCGCCAACACTAAACCCATGATCACCTAAAGCTCCCCTTGCCTAGTGTTCAATCTCTCCATAACATATAAATGCATATCTATAACATATCACGTCATTTCTTACGACTTTGCGGGGGTGCTATACGCCATCCATCCGACTTCACCCCGTAGATATAAATCTACTCACCTGATCTTCGTTTGCCGATGCCGACGTCGCCACGTGCTTTCTTGTCATCTCGAAGTCCCCAGGGGTGTACCTACATGTTACACGTATCGTATCGCATTAAAATCCAATTCAAAGCCAAAACGATGCACGAAACTCACATAGGTCAAAACCTATGGTTTGCTCTCGCAAAACAACCCGATATCACTCGATATAGACGTATAAACGTCAAGTGATCGAGATAAAACACAAACACTAAAATCCAGAAATTAAAATACGCAAAACCATATCCTGAATCAAAATAGCAACTTGAGAAAGCGGTCCCAGATTTTGCATAGGGTGGAAACAAGGTGCACAAACAACACTAAGGTGATGTATAGGGTGTATGTGAGCTATGAAGGCAACCTGGGCACCTACCCTCACCAAGTGGCAGAGCCCTCTCCCCTGAAAACCGATCTCGCCGGCCCTGGGTGCTCCCATGCGGTTCGTCTTGCTACAGGGGGTTCCTAGGGTCAATTCAAGTCTACAGGGCTTGTTTGTTCATCTCGTATCTGTCCCAGGTCATCCCAGATTTCCCTGCACACCCTAAAAGTTCACAAACCGACATGAAAAGTTCTGTAATTCCGTATTTTAGGTTTCAGTTGGGCTTGGTTTGGGTTTCTATCATTAAAAGGGGGTCTAAGGTCACCAATAAGGCTCAAGTTCACCAACACAACTCAATATAATCCTAACCCTCTCTAGAATTTTCTAAAGTCCACTAAACTTCGCCAAATCGATTTTAAACTTGAATAGATACATAAGCAAATGAAATACTATACTAATTGTGAAGGGATTACCTCATTTGACACTCATGAATTCTCTACAGCGCCAAAAAGCAAACTTTCTTGGTCCAAAGTGTAGCTTGAGGGCTTATGCACATTTTTTGTGAAGAAGAGATGGGGTTTTGGATTTGTTTTAGTGATGAAGTGAGGCTTGAAGAGGGGGAAGGAGGAGGTGTTGCCATGGGAGTAAAGAGAGGAGAGAAAAGATGAAGAAGATGAATGATGAATGGAAATGAAATGAGAGCCATGCTTGGTTGACCCCTCACCCTCTCTCTCTCTCTCTCTCATGCCCATCCCTCATGCAATCATTGTGTCCCTTTTGACTTTTCTTTTTCCCTTTTCTTTTCTTTGTTCTCTTTTATATTTATAAAGCCATGCATGATAACCATAAGAGGAAAAAAAACATGATAGAAAAATGTAACAAGTGTGAAAAATGTGACATGTGCATGTCATGTACACAAAACACGCTTAATGCGCGATTAGCGATATCTAATCGCGATTAGAGTTAAAAGTGCATATAAATAATCATAAAAATTCATAATTTGCATAAATCACATAAAACACCCTCTTTTCAGTAATTTCCATAATTTTCCGAATTTTTCCCAATTTATCGGTATTTAATTATACCGCCTTATTAAAATTTTCAATATTTTATTATTAAATTATAAAAATTCCCAAAATAATATTTTATTTTTCTGAAATGTTACAGTCTTCCCCCCTTAAAGAAATTCGGTCCCCGAATTTAAATTTTAACTCCCCCAATTTCTAAAACATTTCAGTAAAAGATTCAGTCGTCGGGGCTCCGAAATCATAAATACAAAAAACGCATCGTAGCGCAATGCATGCGCATGAACAATGAGCAGATAACTCAAAAACAAAACCAATCATCGGAGTCATGGTGAAGACACAAATTTCAAATCCAAAACGAAACCAATATGATTTACATCAAAACTATCCATGTAAACATCTGAAGGAAATGTATGCCAAACCCTTATAAGTCGCTGTGCAATGCGCATATCACTGTACAGTAGCGGACGTCTAATATAAGAAAATAACTACACACACACACACACACACACACACACACACACATATATATCCTTTATTTAATATTTACGTCCCGCCGTTTCAAAATAATTTAGAAGGGTTCCCTTGTTTTAAACGTTTCGTGTTATATCAGACACGTAGGTAAATACTGAGACTATATCTCTCTTTTTGGAAATCCCTTCGATAACTATCAATGCATGCAAAATACATCCAGGTATTGTCCTCTGACTAGTCCTGCTCAGTACTAAAACAAATAGCAATATCATAAAAACGTACTGCTCCATAAGAAATCAATCCCAAAACGTGCATATGAAAGCTACGTGCGTCTGGTGCGCACGGAAATAACAATCCATATATGTGCCATACATGTGTACAGAAACAACATCTAAGTGCAACGGGTGTGCATGAAAAACCTGTCAGAGGCAACGTGTGTGCCTGACAGCAAAATCAGGTGCATCTGACATGCATGAAGAACCTCGATTTAGTGCATCTGGCATGCACCAAAATCGTATCTCATAACATGCGCCCAACATGCGTGAAAATCCAAATCAGGTGCATCCATCATGCACGAATAAAATCTAAATCATGTGCATCCAACATGCACGAAATCATGAAATCCAATATCAAGCGCCGAACATGCGCAAAATCCAATCCAAGCGCGTCAAATATGCGCAAGAATCCAATCAGGTGCACAAGGTGCACGAAAAAAATATCGAATATCGCAATCGAAATCGACGGTATACTACACATCTCAATCAGAATCCAAATCAGGTATACCGTGGTGTATAATCTCACAACCATGTGCATCAGCATGCACAAAGCAAATCAAAAATACTAAAAGTGCATGAAAACTATGCCGAAAGCCTAAGTCAAATCATATGCATGCCCCAGGCATGAAATCACGATCAATATCTCAAATGACATCAAAACGAAGTCATGTGCAACTGTGGTGCATAAAATCTCAATCATGCAAATAAATCGCTCGAAATATCAGGCATGGAATCGAAATCAACCTCAAGTGCAATAAATACGCACAACTCATAAATCAACACGACGGTGTATGAAAACACATCTCAAGTGCAATAACTATGCACAAAACGTAAATACCCAGTAAGTGAAACCATGGTGCACAAAAGCAAATATCATGAAACTCAGTCATCAAAACTCAATCATGCAATAAATCACCCAAAATACCGAAATCCAAAGTGACTGATACGGGATAATCAACTCACGAAATCACTAATCGTAAATACTGCCGTCGATATGTCCTTCCTTCAAGGTCGAGAAGGTGTCAGTGCATCCAATGCTAGCAGAGCAAGATATCTACTTGCCTCCTGATCATGGTCTGTCGTCTGGTGCCCTTACACTCTCGTCTCTTACTGCGAATTGCTAAGTACATAGCTCCTCGGCTCAACAGTCTAATATGGAAACGATAATGGAAGTAGTCCGCTCTGACACGTCCTCTAAAAATCTCTGGCCAACTCTTATGGTTACTCATAACATGTCTCGTCGACGATGCTGAACTCTGGCCTGCTGGGCGTGTGCAATATGACTGATCCTGGGTCCAAGTCTCCTCGTGCATTATTCCAAAAAGGTTATATCGAGGTCTCTCCCAAATCTCGTCTCTGCCGAACTGCCCGGAAGTTATCACCCTTCACTAAATCTGTTTTTTGTTCCGGAACGGCTGCATACTCATCGCGACTCCTTCTGGAAGATATATCCATATACAACGCCTCTGCATGCGCATCACATCTCTGATGTCGGCGGAGTGGAACGTCATCTCATCAAGATCTCGTACGAATCTCTTACTCCACCTTTCTCTACTGTCGACTGCTTCGGACTCGTCTCATCGTGGCTGCATGGACTGCGCTCCAATGGCTATACTCATATCTGGAGTCTCCCAAGCAATGCATCTCACCACATAGCATCCGAATGAAGTCGAACCATTCGATCGATTCGTCAAAACCTTATAATCCCCCAAGAGCTCAATATCTTGGGTACGGTTTAATAGTATCGAGTACATACCACAGCATCGGTGGACCAGCCGTAGAAGGGCAAACCCAAGCCTCACTAATGGCACCGCGGAACTGCCGCAAACCCTAAGGTTCAAAGGCTTTCACACGGTCATTATGTCGAGTTAGGGTTTCATTCTTCTAGAAGGTTCATAGAATTGCTTGCATGTCTTTCCGAATACTTTAAACTTGGAATAATGGGTTTCTGACATTCGATCCCCTCTATCGACTCTCAACGTATCCGCGTGAAGTCTTCTCTAGCTGGGATCAATTAATCTGATGACCTCGCATCGGGGTAAGCGAACGAACCATATGTCCTAGTCGTTCATCCTCAGGTGACTAGCGCTCTTCTGTCATATCTCTAAGTACAACTCGTACTGTAATAGCTCTAACATCTGGGGAGATATCTCATCGTTCGCAGCAACTACTGGCTCACCCTTCTGCACGTTGAACAATACCTCAATCATCATGAATAGGCAATACATCAATGGTCATCACATTCTGGCAGACCTCTATTAGTGGCTCAATCCTCTGGTGCTAATCTACACGTCCGAGAAATCTCATAACAACGATCCATCAAACGCTCACGGCGGAAAAACACAAATAAACGACGCCTCCATGCAAATCGTATGTCCCTGGAATCACGCCGTGGTCAGTCCTCGTTCGTGACGAGCTCGTGCTGACCGCAACTCTAACCGTAGCTCTCTGTACCCGTACAACCGTGGTAACAAAACCATAACTGGTATCGATGAGGCTAGATCATAGGAAGGAATATAATATTATGCAAAGAAATGTACATCCTAAGGTTTCTTAAGCGGAGTAGCGTATCGTAAGTATGCCGCGGAACATACGTACGGTACGTCACTCTACTAAGGCTACCTACTCCATCAACCAAGGGTCATCCTACACTCCGAAGGTAAAACCTAACGCTCTGATACCAACTTTGTCACGACCCAAAAAGTACGGAACATGACCGGCACTTAAATTACGAAATGTCTCGAGGCGTACGTAATCTAAGTAAGCCAAAACCCAGAAACCCAAATCAAGTAAAGCAGTAGAGTGAAGGAAAACCAATTTAAAGATAAGAAGTTTAGCAACATAAACCGAAATATGACTTTTTTAAAATCACGAGTCTTTTCTAAAAATTTCGGCAGAGTTTCCTTTGTAAATACTGGCCCCGAACGGGGTACAACACTGATAAAGCATATATAATGAATAAAGGCATCCCCAAGCGGAAGCTAGCTCTGCGTCAATCGACGGACAAACCACACAATACAATATAATATACAACGCCGAAAGGCGAGGTTCAACTCAGGATAAACATCCAACATCATCAAGAAAACCAGATGAAACCATAATAATACAACGCACGACTCTAAGGTCGAAAGAATATACACTGGCCTTCTATATCTATCAAATAATACAAGTCTGGTTGATGGAGTTTTACTAGATACAACTGAAATAACAAATATACAATGGTGGTCCTGATGCAAAAGAACTCACCTACCAAAGCAATCACACGAAAGGGACAGTGTGCCAGCAAAACCGCAACAAAACTTGTACGGCAAAACCTGCAAGAAACTGTGGCACAACGGGGGTGAGTTGCCAACTCGTGAGTAGAAAACATGTACGAGTAGAAATCGCATGCATAACGCTATTCTAGGTCATATCAAGTAATATCCTCAAATAAAAATCCTGGTCCATCTATGTATAAGTGTAATACTACATGCTCGAGTCAGTATCTCAGATAGCAACATATCAGATATATGATGTATGAATGCATTACAAATGAAACAGAATACATCATGAATGAGACAACTGTTTTCTTTATTTTATGAGATTTTTGTATGTATATAAAATCGCGTATCATCAATGAAATCGACAGATAAAACAGTGTCCAGCATCGACACAAAACATAAATCTCAGTATCTCAATACCTCAGGCTCCGGCTAACCGGACTGGCCTGTATCATCAAATCTCAATATCTTACTGTCTCAAGTCTCAATATCTCAGTAACTCGGGCACCGTCTGTCCGGATCGGCCCATATCATCAATCACACGACCACGAACGGTATCCTCCGGATATCCGCCGTGCCAGGTAAAATCACCGGTAGGCAGTCTGCCCCTGCCAAGCTCATCGTCTGCACCTAGAGGTTCTTTCCCCGGGGTACCTTACCAGGTCCACCATGTACCCGCAGACGGTTCATCCAACTCCTCGAATCGGGTCTCGAAATCCATCTCATAACCGAGAAAACATCATGGTGGACGACTCATACATCGCGAGAAAACCGCACTTTTCATTTTAAAGAGAGAGAGAGAGAGAAGTTTATATATATATATATATATATATATATATATATATATATATATTCTTGCGGTTTTCTCCCAAATCCAGGAAATCTCATGAAAATCCGAAATCCAATCATCAATAGCAAGTAAACAGTGAATATCGGTATAAAACTCTATGATACTGCATAACAGTGAATAATAATATGCATGCAGTAGCAAGTAATAACTGCAATGTCTAAACTAGCATGAGTACACTAATACCATGTCGAACTATCAGTTAACAAGCTATGTCCATGAGTAATATTCTCTAAAGTATTCGTGACATGGCAATTACCGATGATGATGTGTGTAAGCCGGCAAGCAGGTGTACGTGGAACATACGCATCATCGGTAATGGTGCTGGTGTCCTGACAGTAGGGTTTCATGATAATTACAGATAACATATGCATAAGCATGCAATGCGATGAAACGTCATGAATATACAGAAAGCGATGTAGTAACAGCAACACTGAATACTATACCTACCCAAAATACGAGTCATACCATTTGGTATTTAAGATACTCACGATTCTCCACTTTTGAAAAAGTGTATGACTCGAGCCCAGTCAAAAAGGTAAGGGAATCCACATAAGTCTGAGTCGATCTATATACATAGCTAGTAGTCGGTGATCTCGCCTCAATGGTATCACGTACGACACAACAACTAATAAGACATCCTCGAGTCAAGAGTGCGGATCTATCCTCATAACTATATCTCGTACGGTAAATCTATCGTACGGCATCCCAAATCTGGGTACAGGTCAAATATCACATTTACCTCATTATTCATTTGGCACCCTCATCATCATATATCGTGAGCAAGGGTACTAATCTAAGTCTAGTACACTACTAATATCATCAATAATATCATGCTCTGGCTACTGATCTAAAGTCTCCTACAATCCGATGTCATCCACACATATCATCATATAGAAGTATACATCGCCCAAGCGATCCATTATAAATATCTTAACATATCTTATCTCATATCTCGATCATATGTCAACTATCGTCATATATACCAACAACATAGTATCGTCGTCCAACGACCCGTTATAACATCATGACATATCTCGGTCACACATTAAATATCTCACGGCATTATGCCCGATCAGATCGACTCATTCCCGAGTATCATATAACATTCTCGTCATCCAAGCATATGAATATACCAATATAAATATGTCCCCAATACGCACAAGGATATCAATGTATGCGAGTATGTGTATGTGCGTGTATGCAAATCTTTACCCTAGGGTTTTCGTGACTAAGAAATCGACTAAAGTCCTTCTTCAATTCTCGCCAACACTAAACCCATGATCACCTAAAGCTCCCCTTGCCTAGTGTTCAATCTCTCCATAACATATAAATGCATATCTATAACATATCACATCATTTCTTACGACTTTGCGGGGGTGCTATACGCCATCCACCCGACTTCTCCCCGTAGATATAAATCTACTCACCTGATCTTCGTTTGCCGATGCCGACGTCGCCACGTGCTTTCTTGTCGTCTCGAAGTCCCCAGGGGTGTACCTACATGTCACACGTATCGTATCGCATTAAAATCCAATTCAAAGCCAAAACGACGCACGAAACTCACATAGGTCAAAACCTATGGTTTGCTCTCGCAAAACAACCCAATATCACTCGATATAGACGTATAAACGTCAAGTGATCGAGATAAAACACAAACACTAAAATCCAGAAATTAAAATACGCAAAACCATATCCCGAATCAAAACAGCAACTTGAGAAAGCGGTCCCAGATTTTGCATAGGGTGGAAACAAGGTGCACAAACAACACTAGGGTGATGTATAGGGTGTATGTAAGCTATGAAGGCAACCTAGGCACCTACCCTCACCAAGTGGCAGAGCCCTCTCCCCTGAAAACCGATCTTGCCGGCCCTGGGTGCTCCCATGGGGTTCGTCTTGCTACAGGGGGTTCCTAGGGTCAATTCAAGTCTACAGGGGTTGTTTGCTCATCTCGTATCTGTCCCAGGTCATCCCAGATTTCCCTGCACACCCTAAAAGTTCACAAACCGACATGAAAAGTTCTGTAATTCCGTATTTTGGGTTTCAGTTGGGCTTGGTCTGGGTTTCTATCATTAAAGGGGGGTCTAAGGTCACCAATAAGGCTCAAGTTCACCAACACAACTCAATATAATCCTAACCCTCTCTAGAATTTTCTAAAGTCCACTAAACTTCGCCGAATCGATTTTAAACTTGAATAGATGCATAAGCAAATGAAATACTACACTAATTGTGAAGGGATTACCTCATTTGAACTCATGAATCCTCTACAGCGCCAAAAACCAAACTTTCTTGGTCCAAAGTGTAGCTTGAGGGCTTGTGCACATTTTTTGTGAAGAGAAGATGGGGTTTTGGGTTTGTTTTAGTGATGAAGTGAGGCTTGAAGAGGGGGGGAGGAGGTGTTGCCATGGGAGTTGAGAGAGGAGAGAAAAGATGAAGAAGATGATGATGACTGGAAATGAAATGAGAGCCATGCTTGGTTGACCCCTCACCCTCTCTCTCTCTCTCTAATGCCCATCCCTCATGCAATCATTGTGTCCCTTTTGACTTTTCTTTTTCCCTTTTCTTTTCTTTGTTCTCTTTTATATTTATAAAGCCATGCATGATAACCATAAGAAAAAAAAGACATGATAGAAAAATGTAACAAGTGTGAAAAATGTGACATGTGCATGTCATGTAAACAAAACACGCTTAATGCGCAATTAGCGATATCTAATCACGATTAGCGTTAAAAGTGCATATAAATAATCATAAAAATTCATAATTTTCATAAATCACATAAAACACCCTCTTTTCAGTAATTTTCATAATTTTCCGAATTTTTCCCAATTTATCGGTATTTAATTATACCGCCTTATTAAAATTTTCAATATTTTATTATTAAATTATAAAAATTCCCAAAATAATATTTTATTTTTCTGAAATGTTACACAAGCTATGTCAAGGAATAATATTCTCTAAAGTGTACGTGACATAGCAATTACCGATGAAGATGTGTGTATGCCGATAAGCGAGTGTACGTGGAGCATACGCATCATCGGTAATGGTGCTGGTGTCTCTACAACATGTTTCGTCATTACTAATGAAAATACATATAAGCATGCAATGCAATGCGAACATCAGCATAAATGGCAGATGAATAGTAAATGCAGAACATGAATAAGAACGCAACATGTATGAATATAAACATTAATGTAAACGAGTCAATACAGTTTTGCCATTTGAAATAACACGAATCATGATGTTTAGAAAATAGAGCTACGGTGTTTTTCTTTCTAAGAAATGGTAAATCTTTTGAAATATCCGTAGAATCCCTTGTCCAGTCTTTGAAAATACTCACGATTCGTTAGTTTTGAAATAGGTATGACTCGAGTCTAATCTAACATCTACAAGTACTACAGGACTAAACTACCAGGCTAATCGAAAAAGGTAAGGAAAACCACCTAAGTCTGAGTCGATATATATAAATATAATAGTCGGTGATCCCGCCTCAATAGTATCCCATACGATACACTATATAATATGACATCCTCGAATCAAGAATGCGGATCTATCATTAATATAGCTCGTACGGTAAATCCATCGTACGGCATCCCAAATCTGGGTACGGGTCAAATATCACATTTTTCTCATTAATCATCTGGTATTCTTATCATCGCATATCATGAACTGGGTACTGATCTATGTCTAGTATAATACTGATACCATATACATATAGGTATGCGCGTGTATGAAAACACAACGCCCAAGGACCCGCTATAATATCATGTCGTATCTCATAATACGAACCAAATCATATCACCGATCTCATAGCACCATGCCCAATCTCATCGACTCATCTCCAAATACCATATACTATCCTCATCATCCATGTATATGTATACGTATATATACATAGTCCCATACATATGTGTGTGTGTATACATATCCCCATATACGCATAAGTAATAAAAGTACGCAAGTGTGTGTGTGCGTGTATGCAAATCACTACTCTAAGGTTCGCGGCTAATAAACTAGCTAACAATACTAACATCCAAAGTCTTCTAAAGCAACTCTAACTAAGTACACACATCTTATAATATCATATAAGTATATAACTATATATACATAACGCATTCGCGTTCAATACTACGAAACTGCGGGGGTGCTATACACCATCCATCCGACTTCCCCCGTAGATATATATCTACTCACCTGGTCCTTGTCTGCCAAAGTCGATGCCGTCATCCTCTTCTTCATCGTCCAAAGTCCACATGAAAGGTACCTATATGCAAACATATATAATATCGTAAACCGACATCGCGGACAAAACCAAAACGGCACACGAAACGCGCATAGGTTAAAACCTATGACCCGCTCAAGCAAAAGAACCAAATAACCCTCGACATCGGCGTACAAACACCAATTGATCGAGAAAAACCCAATCGTACCAATCGTGGTTTCACAACTCACTAATTGTAATATGAAATAATTTGTAACTCATCAAAACCTTAAAATAATTCAAATCGATTTATTTCCGAAAACCTAGAAAGCCTCAATGACCGTTTTAGTTCGAAACTTGATGTTTAAACAAAACTAGTGGCCACAATATTCACTAAATATCATAACTAAGTCTTACAAACCATTACTATAATTTTATCACACCAATTTTTATTAATCCATAAAATTTAGTTTGCAATTTTATCCAATTTTAACAATTTTAGAGTAACAATACACAAATCAACAACTAGACTAGGTTTTGCATGATCTAAAGTGTTAAACTACAAATTATAATTTTAATGATGTCATGAAAACCCTAACAAGATTTTAAATCTCACATTTTGATTAATTTCTAAAAACCTAGTTTGCAAAATAGCTTAATTAGCACAAATTAAATTAACAAATTGCAAACTAGCCGCTAGATTAGGTTTTACATGCTTTGATGTGTTAAACTATATCTCACAAACACCATCAAATGATCAAAACCCCTATCTTGATCCAAACCCAAATTCTAGAAATTCCAAACCCTCGCTTTAAATTCTCAACTTGAAATTAGAACCCAATTAACATTTAACTACTTTAGTTTTAAGCAATATACCAACAAATTAACCATTTGGATAAGATTTATACCTCAAGATTTGTAGATATAATATACAACTTGCCTCCAAAAATCTTCCTTGCTCCATGATTCATGTTAGCTAGGGCAAAGAAATAATGGGTAGATGTTGGATTTGGGATTTGTGAGGCTTTAATTGATTTTTCATGGAATTTTATTTATGGAAATTGGAGATGAGATGAGGTGAGAAAGTGAGGGGAGGGGGTTGCAGTTGGCTCAGCCAGTGAGCAGGAAGGGTGTGTGAGTGTGGGGGGAAGAGAAATTTTCAAGTCAAAGAACCCATACTTCACATATAAAAAGCTCATGTTTCTTTGTTTATTATTATTTCCTTTATTCTTTTCTTTTCTTAAGTTTGTGAGGCATGAAATTGGGGGGGTGATTGTTAGTGGTTTTTCTATGCGTGCTTAAATTTTAATTACCGCAATCAAGACGGTGTCGCTTGGTAGCTAGCCGGTTGAGTACGAGTCGGTCCACAGGGAAAACGTGTTCTTTTCTTATTGTTCTTACGAGTTAAGTCCTATTTTTGGTAGGTTTTGATTTTAGAAAGACTAAGATTGAATTTAATTTGATTTAAATCCTTGCTAGGGTTAGGATTAGGTTAGTTTGGAAAAAATAACTATACTCACTGCTTCCTTTGCCCTAATTAAGAACATAGGTGTTAGGGTAATAGTCAACAAAGGGGATTAGCACGACTAGGAAGAAATGTAGTATCTTCCTTTTGGTCCTTATCCGTCCTTTCTTAACTCTTAGCCCTAACCTCTATGTAAATCAACCACAACCGGTCTAACTAGGGAATCACTGCTATCTCGTAGGATAGGGTACCGTAGTGAGCGGTGTATGTTTGATTCACATAGAGTCCTAATTTAAAGTATTATACGGGCAAGAAAGAAGTGAGAGATGTCCATCTCTCAAACCCACCCAATCCTAACCCTAACAAGTGAGAAATTACTCACTCATTAGGGAAATTACGATGAGAATCATTTTTATAATTTTCTTTTTAATTTACTAATTAACTTGCAGATAATAAAAGACAAATACGAAAATTGCAGAAATTAAGTTCAAATGAAAAATGCAAGATAAAAAAAACTTACTTTTATTGACACCACTTGATGATTACAATGAAACTAAAATTTAATCTAGAAATTAAAAGAGGCATGCCCCAAAAGAACCTATAGGCTTTCCTATTTATAGATAAGAGAAACCCTAGGGTTTACATCTGATCTAGATTTGAATTTATAAGACTACCCTAAGAAAGTCGGGTCAAAGCACCGACACCCACCGACACGTGCACTGCACGGCCGCGGAACCGCGGCAGAATGCCATGTTTGGCCGCGGATCCGCGGCCATCTTAGGGGTTCTCTGTCTCAACTTTCCAAAGTTGCTTCATGTTGTTGTTTACTTTTGTTTTCTTCACTCGGTTCCTCAGAATATCTTCTATTTTCTTCTAGATTTCCACAGTGCATAGTGTTGTGGACTTTTCGCCGTGAGCTTCGCGTTGAAGTCTTTAATCCTGTGCTGCCCTTGTACTTGAACTGATCGCTGATCTTCGTTTGTTCCTTAAACTGTAGGCGGCATCATACAGATTCATCTATTTGTTGGTCGTAGTCTCACATTTGTAGCGTCTTTTCCTGAATTTCACTGTATTGTTCTGAGAACCTGTAATCTGCAACTATTTAGCAGACATGGATTAAAAGCACCTATTTATTTGTAATATGATAAGATTGGGGAATATAATAATGCAAAATTCTGATATGAACAAATACCCCCAAACTTATCTTTTGCTCGTCCCGAGCAAAACTATTTTTATTCTCGAAAAATCCTAACCTCACTTTCGCAAGGAATAGCGATTGCACTGAGCTCGTGCAACAAGCCGTTAAATCTTTAGGTGTCCCTAGTAGGAGGAGTGTTGTCTCCTGAGGGTTTTCAGCGGATACTACCCGTAAAATCCAATCAATTTGGCCTATTGACTTTCATTCTTCAATTCGGTGTTCTAGCAAGAAATTCTATTATCTTTAACTTTAGAAATCATCAACCCGTATTTTTCACTCACTTATCATTTAACTTAAGATCGTATATGTTCTGTAAAATTATTTAGTTTTTAGCATCTTTTGAATTTTCCTTTTAAGGTTCCATCTCAACTAAGGAATTTTTATCATCTCTACTGAAGGTATAAGCCCTAACTTTCATTCATATCTCTCATCAAAAACCCCAATCATATACCTCTACGTGTGTGTATGTATCACCCCTACACTTGAAAATTAAATTCAAGCTATTATTCTCTTGTCCATCGTCCAAAGTGCTTTTAGTTGGTAAATTTTAGATGAAATTGCTCACACATCCTTCATGCGACCGTTAATACTTCTTGAGGTACTAACGACCGATTACAAAATGTGTTCACGCATTTAGGCGTAATTCCTCGTCTTGTAATACCTAAGGCTTTAGCAGTGACTCCCAAACCAATTGGTCTAAGGCACTAGGTGATAAAGCACCCTCGCTATATATTTTTTCATTTTACGCAGCCTTAAGTAATTACAAAACCAGTGTTCATTTTTTTATATCTCTTATTCCACACTTATACTTTAATTTTTTCTCATACTAAGGATTTTAGACAAGAGCATTTCAAGGTATCCTCTACTATCCCAAGTTTTAAGGTGCATGTATATACGAGTTGTAGGGTATATATTTTCAGAATTTAGACTAAAGGTTCGGAATTATTTTTCAGTCTTACACTTCAATAAAAATTTCAATACCCTTCCCTTATTTTGACTTAGCCCAAGAACTGAACTCAAAATTTGCCTATTTCTAAATAAACTATAAGGACATATATTTTCTACCGTTAAACTTTAAGAAAGGTTATTTTTAGAGTTTTTAATTTACTAGGTTTAGGATCTAGTTTTTCCTAGCTAGTTAACCGTTTTGTCAAACTTAAGTCAAAGATGGCCAAGTTGAAAAAAAATTATCTTTTTAGTTTTTCAATTATTTATTTGATTTTACTTTTATATATATATATATATATTTTAATTTTTTTCAATTTTTATAAAAAAAAAAATTTATAAAGATGCAATGCAGAATTAAACATGCAAAGAAAGAAAAGAAAAAATATGTACAAAAATTAAAATATGCAATGCAATGATAACTATTTACAAACCACCACTTCTCCCAAACTTACCAAAAGCAGTGCCCTCACTGCTCATGTCCTCACCGTCCCCTTGAACGTGAACGGGAACGTTCCTTTCTCGCCAGCAGTGTAGATACACCATGTTCAATCTCTATCACCCGGTGATCCAAGTTGGTCACCATCCCTACCAACCTATCAATCCCCCTAGTGGCTCTTCTAAGCAGACGTGCATGTTCTGCGGGGGTAAGCTCTGTAAGTGCACAGCGGCGCCCCGGCTGTCAATCCGACGCCGGAATGCGGAAGCGATGCTTTTCTTTAAACTTTTCAAGCCGGCACCACCGCGCACTATAAACCCGGATCGTGCCATTAAACTAGTCCTAGCTATCTAGAGAAAGGGGTAAAGAGATATACCGAGCGATCCGTGTCTTTCGGTGTTCTCGTCGTCGTCCCGATCTCCCGCGGAATCTCCGGTCTTCACCTCCTCGCCGGAAGGGCACCACGTCGCCGGCTTCTTTTACGGGCTCCCGCCTCTGGTTCGAGACAACTCGGGCACAAAGCTGGCGAGTCGACGTGCCCAAGATTTGCTGTAGAATATAGTGTAGAGTGTTATGTCTCATTTGGGGTTGTAGGAAGTTGCCTTTTGAGATGGTGGAGGAATGAAGTTTTGGATATGGAGCTAAATGGATTTTGTGCAATACAAATGAACAAAAATCCCCACCCAAAATTTTGGGACAGCCCCTCCCTCTAACTTGGCCGGCCATGGCACATGAGGAAATCAAAAGAGAGAGAGGAGAAAAGAATGAGGGAGCCCAAAATAAAACCAAGAGAGAGGAAGGGTCATCATGAATCATGATCACAAAAGCAAGCCCAACACTCATAAACTATCATCATAACCCTCCATCACCATCCAACATCATTACTCCAAAAGTCAAGTAATGATCAAGTGAAGAAGTCAAGGTCAAACAAGATCCATCATGAAGCAACAATATGCAAAGACAACCCTCCAAAATGCTTATTTGCACAAATGCAAATAAGCCCTCCTCCACCAATCTTCGGCCAATGAAAGATACAAAGAAATATGGCTGAAACGGAAAATAAACTGGCAACTCCAAAAAACTGATCCCGTAATAAATTACAGGAAAACCCCGCTACTGTATATACATACCCGCATTTGTATTCCGACCGAAATACAAATGCAATGAGACAAAATCTACACTGTACTATACTAGGATCCGGCTTAAACCAAAGCCCGCTAATATTATTCTTCCGATCCTGAGCCGTGCAATACCGCACGTATCTGATCGAACCCTGCCATATCTCCATACGGCCTCTACAGCGTTTCGCCCGAAACTTGAGAAACTGGTCTGTGGGGGACTCTAAAGACTCGTCAACACCTTGGTTGTGGATTTAACCACTAGCACGTTAGAGGTATTAGCCTATACGTAACGGGCTACCAGGTATTGACCAAAAGGGACGTCGATGAGCGAACTCATCCTGACACCCTACTGAGCCTGGCAGTGACAATATCCGTACAGTCCGGTCCGTTCGTCTATGAGCATCGCATGGCGGGCCTAGGGGGTTGGTAAAAGTCAGACCCCCAAAAGCGGTACAAGTCGTGTCGGAGTGCAGCCCAGAACACCCTGAGATACTACTGGAATACCTACCAGTAAATCTCCTGCCTTGGCCAAGGACTTTTCATGTACTGGCTCTCCTAGACACAGCGCGACCTCACCCCCAATACCGGGAGAGACGAACCCCTGCAGATCCGCTCACTGCCTCCATGTGGCTCGGGACTGTACCCAACTAAAACCTGTTTGCACGTCTCCTTTGAGCGTGGTAGGATAGTAATCAAAGCACAGTGGGAACTCACACGAGACAAATGACGATCTCAGGTCGATGAACTAACCTGTACACATGTCACCAGGGAACTGCTATCTGACATCAGGTATAATACCAACTAGCAGGTTCCCGGCGAGTCCTGTCCAGTGTACTCATAACCCAATGAGCATCTGTATACATCTTAGGTGAACCAACTGACACCAGTGGCTTGTAAGACCGGCCACCGCCTCTCGTCGGGGTCTCGACTGTATACACTAGTCTACTCTGGAGTATCGATGCCCTGTCTCGAAACTCCCACCACTAGGGACCTTTTAAGGATGTGCTTATAGACCCCAGCTCCCACGTATATGATCGCCCTCATACTGCTGGTAGTCAAGCAAGAATCCTTGGGGCTCTATCAACGTGTAATAGCGACCTGTCAGGTCACCTAAAGCAGTACACGATGATAAAGGTAAACCAGATAGCATACTATCATCTTGAGTAAGACTGTCCTACCGGAATAGGTCATCCCTCAATCATTGTAATCACGTGCCTGTGATCCAATAATTGACTCTGAGGGCACTATCTCCAACAATCTCCCACTTGCACTCAAGGCTAATTATTACGATGTCGCATACTCACAGCCCGTGTGATACCGAACACCCAACTCCTCTACTAGTCAGTCTCACAAAGCTCGTTTGCGAAACTAATGCGTTCGAGGAATAGCCTCAGTGAGTGGATCTGCTCTGATGTTTCTTTCTATGTCTCTCTATATCTCAAGTTCGCGGAGAAACCCATCTCCCGAAATGAGCAATACCTGTCTTAGAGTATGTCTGGATATCTGATGGGACCTAGCTCATAAATGAACTCCAAATCCAAACTTCTTAGATTGTATCGTCAACTGAACATAATCAGTATCCTGCGCCATGCCTCCCTCAGTATTGCATTGGACCACCTGTCCAAAATACTGCCCCTCGTCAGAAGGAAAACTATAACTCTGACAACCTCCCTGTCGTCCAAGTCACCTTGGAAGCCTGGAATGATAACTGTCTCCCGAATGAGGCTGTCGTTATCATATCCCTAGAACATCCACTTATGTTCTAAAACTGCTTCCGACTGTTTCTCCAGGATTGAATTAATATCAACTTATTGCATCTACTGCAAGAACAACATCTGGTGTGGTACTTGACATCTCATGATTGATTCAATTGCCTAAGCAAGTGATCTGCCAATCATGCACATCCCTCTCCCCTTTAGTCTGTAAGACACCTTTAGAGAGGGTGACTCCATCACCTGCAGGTACACTACCGTGCCAGGAGTCGTCCATTCTAAATACTCTTAGAATGCTGTCTAAGTACCCTTAATTGGGAAACCACCCAAATCTAGATCTAAAACCATAGATCTAGTAACCAGTATGTCTGATATAATGTCCAAGTCCCATATGGAGAAACCACTGTGTGACGACCAAAGTATAACCGATCGTAGTATCGGAATGTCACTTCCTACTCTGTGTATGTCATCCAAATACCAGGACATCACACCCTACTACCTTCTTAACAGACCCATCCCCTATTCTGATGAAGTCAAACCTATGACTGTCACGTCAGAAATAGATGATCTATCTCCGCTATATCTGCTTTAGTCTATAAATAGACATAAGCCACTTGTCCACCAATGCTTCCGTTGCTCCCACTGACTACGACAACCGTCTGGCAGAGTCATATAGACGTACACTTCTAAAGCTAGTTTAGAACGACGCTATACTCATCCTCCTGCCGGTTCTCGCAGCCTGGAACAACAGCAATGGTAAGTCTGGGTAAACAAGAACCTCCCTGTCACCGTCCTTGAGGCTACCGGGGTACCTCCCGGGTGCCTGAGGTTACCCACCGTATCTGCGGAGTGGCCAATGGAATGTCAAACCAGATTGAATCTTTAGGTTCCTATCAAAATCTTCAGTAATCGTTTGTGGTTCTAGAATCACTTCCAGTTCTACCATACTCCCACTTCTGTTTTCTGAAAAAATCCATTTTTTTATTAAAACTGTGGCGAGTCTAGAACAATATCACTATTGATCTTCCAGATGGTAGAAAGTCAACCCTCGTCATAGCCTGGGTCAACCCACAAACAGCCATTACAGAAACGTGCCTTGAGTTATCCAGAGTCTGGTTTTAAGCATAGGCCGGACAACTCCCCGTACCTTAACATCGTTAAGATATGAACTGTTCTATATCTAATATAGAAACAGAGGCACTGATTTAATTGAACCAGATTCAAATCATGCAGCTGTCTCCAGTGCATGTCAAGTAAATGGAAGGAGGCCGATTACTCAACTTAGGAATGCTTCCAATTATGAGTAACCTGAAAGAGAAGCAAGTTCTCTTAATCATTACTATCAACTGAATACCCTACACAAGTATCTACATCTTCGATCACCTTGAAGAATCCCGATACTTGCAACACCTGGTTCTCTACTTTGTTCAAATACCTATAACTTCTCAAAATTCGGACCTTGCGTTTCTATGAAACACCTGTCTAAAAACTAGAGAAGTCATAAGTAAACCGAATATAGTACGAGAACCAACCCCTTTGTCCTCAATGGACACTGGACAATATACAATACTCTGTACAAGTCCCTTGAGTCTAAAAACTCACTCCCTGTGTGTTATAGGTTGAAAACTGTACTTATGGTTAAGAAGAATTGCACCGCTGTTTAATGCTCCTTACCTAACCATCAACTGATATAGGTAAATGTCATCGACATAATTTCAAAAAGGTATATCTCACTCTATAAAAATAGACATACAGATGTATTAATTTGAAATTGGTGCATTACAACGGATATTCAAAACCAAATATTCGCCGTCCGGCAAACAACCCAGGTGACTTCCTCAAATATCACCAATTACAACGAATTCCGATATAATGAGGATGATCACCTAATTCCCAATAACTTACTCCCACTCATCATCTGTAAAACCATACAGATGTGAGAATCATACATGGTAAATACATACCCTGGAGTAAGTATCTAATCGGGAAATCAGTCTTCTTTTAACAGTAAACAGTGAAACTGAAACATTGAAATGTTTCGTAGGGGTATCCAGGTATTCCTAGTAATGCCTCTTCCATTATCCAGATTCACAACTGTAACCGTATATTTCTTTGCCACCTCTCCAAATCGCTTCATATGTCTTTAGTCATTACCTTCTGCACACCCCTTTAGGCCAAATGGTTTTCTTCCTTCCCTACCGTTCGGCACCAGCCTATGGTTTGGAAGAAGACTATCCAATAAGCATAATGGGTGTACTGTCCTAATCCTAGGAACACTCGCAACGCGAGAGAAGGTGAAGATAAAAAACAACCGAATAAACCTTATTCATATTTTTCCTAAACCAGAATCCATCCCCGAACTGGAACAAGTTCCTTTCGAGTTCGTATATAACCATACGATGGAGTATCCAATAAACTGTGGATCTTCGTAGTGATACAGAGTGTCCTGGAGAAATACAAAGGTGAAGTGGGAGTGGTAATGAAATACCTGGTTTGGTCGTGAATATCAGTCGTAATTTACTTTGCCCTCCTTCTAATCCCTTTCTTTGTCTTTACATAATACCTTCTGTACACCGTTTAGGCTAATTGGTTTTCTTCATTTCCTACCGTTCGGCACCTGCCTATGGTTTGGAAGAAGACTATCCAATTTGCGTAATAGGTGTACTATCTCCTAAACCAAGGAGTACTCGCAACTTGAGAGAAGGTAAAAAGGAAAAGACAACTGAATAATCCTATCCGTTTTCTCCAGAACCGGAAACCATCCTCGAATAAATTCCTTCGAGTTCGTATATAACCATACGATGGTTTTGTCCAATGGAAGTGGACGTTCGTAGTAATACGGGGCGTCCTGGAGAAAAGGGTAAAAGTAGGAGTGGCAATGAGGTGTGCAACTCTGACAATCCAAAAGCCAGTCTTATAAGAAGGTTCGGCCAACTTGGTCTCTGAGTCATAGTCTTAGGGTCGGGTCAATGGTCGCTGCCAGAGAGAGAGAGAAAAGAAACACTCAGCGTGCACTCTAACCTAGATCAGAATGGTTACCAATTTATCTAATCTGGAAACCTCCCACTGTACCGTCAAATTCTCCTCCAAACCTAAAAGAAGAATTAGTCGGGATGTCCCGAGGAGTAAACCAACTCATCAGTGGGAATCGGGATCCAACTATCACCGCATGATAACGTGACGGAATCCGCTCACGCTATCATACTCCAGAAGGTATGTGCATATCTGGCAAGTTTCAGTTTCTTTTGAAACTCCCGATGTGATTTTTGCCCCATGCTCTTATGACCTTGACTTTGGCCAACAAATCATAAGTCACATGTCAAGTTCTACCCATCATTCTCCAGGTTAATTTGAACCCACCCGCACAAGCCCTTGACTTTGGCCAACAAGGCTATACGACTGTCCCAAACCAACGCATCTATCTATGCTGCAGAAAAGTAACAAATAGCTACCATACATTATTCCTTGACGAAGGCCAACATACATAACATGAATACTAAGTGCTACCTTCCTGAAACAACGGAGGGCTACGAATGGTTTCTGGCGAAAAACCTTTAACGTAATGAACTTGATATCGTTGAAGGAACTGGATAGCTTTTATAAAAATATAGTAACGAAAACCTTTGCTAAAGAGGTCACTCCCGGTGAAGGGATCTCGGCTCTTTCCCGTAGAATGAGGTGCAGGATATTCCAACTGAATACCGCGATGCAAAGCAAAAGTAATCGGCTATAGTGAAGTTATTGCCCTGACGCAAACTTCTGTCCAAGGGGTCACTCCCGGTGAAGGGATCTCGGCCCTTGCCTCGTCGACTGAGGAGCAGGATATTCCAACTGAATACCACTGTACAAAACAAAAGTGAACGTCCTTGCAATAACAGCTTTTTGAAAAATGTTCCAACAACATCAGATTAGGTTTGTTTATAACTTGCATTGATCCGAATCAACGCAGTCCCATCAATTGATCACACCAATAAAGAATGAAAATAATGACATACGTATATGCCATCCGCATTCGCCACTGGGTCCCGTCATTACCCGTTAGGTTAGCTAACTAACGACAGAGCGGGGACTGGACTAGTGCGGATGCAAAACATATACAACATCTACTAGTATATATATCAATATATAATATTTCGCTCAAGGCGTGATAAAATGAAACATCACAGAAATGTACAGCATCACAGAACAATACAGATATCTAGGATCCCCGGGTTTCACAGAGCCGCTACTGAAACCCGACGTTCCCCTGGTCGGTGGATAGCCTGTGCAATGTAATCCTAGACCCCTATGGGCGCGGCAAGTTACCCGCCAAAACCTGAAGCGAGGCAGCCCCCTTCAGCAACGTGAATGGACCACCCAGCACTTCACGGAATCCGGTAACTTGGGCACCCCTCCTGGGTCAACCTGTACCCCCTACGAGTGCGGCGAATAGCCCGCCAATTCTAGAGTGAAGCCCCCTCCGTCTCAATGCCATGAGATGCGGGCTTGTTGCCCTCTAGAACCCGGCTATCCGTGCACCCCTCCACGGGGCAATCCTAGTACAGAAAGTAAAATATACATACAACGGGTACATCGACCGCAACCTGGTCGTGCCCCAAAAGAATAATACAAACAGGCAGTGACGGCAGTCCACATGTCGGACGCTCGCCCCGCAATATCAAATGTACATAATATAACCAAAACTATACTAGCATTGCAACCAGGCTATCCCCCACGACCAATCCACAACATCACACACAATCACAGAACATCAACGTAAATGTCACGTTCGCAAATCCGTCTAACCGGGCTATAGCAATTTGACAGGATTTACCGATCGAGTGACATTCACGGTCGCGGATATAATGTAAGTACTGTGAACTAATGTGTTTAAAATTTTCGATCGATCAAAATTTACCAAGTGGGCCCCAAGCACTACTGTAGCACTCAAAGAAATCTGGGCCCAAAAAATAATATTCCAAAAACCCTATTTTACACTCCGGAGCTCTCTGTAAAAGTTTGGTGCCATGAACAGTCTAGATTGCGGTGGAACCGCGGCCCAAGCATGGGTTTGGCCGCGGTTCCGCGGTGGAATGGTGGGATCATGCAACCAAAATTTCACAGAATGCTTAGAATTCCCTGTACATCATTCTGCAACATACTGAAAAAAAATTCGAGCCAGAAAAAAATCGACAGAAAACTGATGCAAAGAAAACGCGGGTTTTTTGGAATTTTGTTCGATCGAAAGTGTAAACACATTAGACAAAGCTAGACTAGCTTAATGGCGAGGCTCTGATACCACTGTAAGTGCACGGCGGCGCCCCGGCCGTCAATCCGACGCCGGAATGCGGAAGCAATACTTTTCTTTAAACTTTTCAAGCCGGCACCACCGCGCACTATAAACCCGGATCGTGCCATTAAACTAGTCCTAGCTATCTAGAGAAAGGGGTAAAGAGATATACCGAGCGATCCGTGTCCTTCGGTGTTCTCGTCGTCGTCCCGATCTCCCGCGGAATCTCCGGTCTTCACCTCCTCGCCGGAAGGGCACCACGTCGCCGGCTTCTTTTACGGGCTCCCGCCTCTAGTCCGAGGCAACTCGGACACGAAGCTGGCGAGTCGACGTGCCCAAGATTTGCTGTAGAATATAGTGTAGAGTGTTATGTCTCATTTGGGGTTATAGGAAGTTGCCTTTTGAGATGGTGGAGGAATGAAGTTTTGGATATGGAGCTAAATGGATTTTGTGCAATACAAATGAACAAAAATCCCCACCCAAAATTTTGGGACAGCCCCTCCCTCTAACTTGGCCGGCCATGGCACATGAGGAAATCAAAAGAGAGAGAGGAGAAAAGAATGAGGGAGCCCAAAATAAAACCAAGAGAGAGGAAGGGTCATCATGAATCATGATCACAAAAGCAAGCCCAACACTCATAAACTATCATCATAACCCTCCATCACCATCCAACATCATTACTCCAAAAGTCAAGTAATGATCAAGTGAAGAAGTCAAGGTCAAACAAGATCCATCATGAAGCAACAATATGCAAAGACAACCCTCCAAAATGCTTATTTGCACAAATGCAAATAAGCCCTCCTCCACCAATCTTCGGCCAATGAAAAATACAAAGAAATATGGCTGAAACGGAAAACAAACTGGCAACTCCAAAAAACTGATCCCGTAATAAATTACAGGAAAACCCCGCTACTGTATATACATACCCGCATTTGTATTCCGACCGAAATACAAATGCAATGAGACAAAATCTACACTGTACTATACTAGGATCCGGCTTAAACCAAAGCCCGCTAGTATTATTCGTCCGATCCTGATCCGTGCAATACCGCACGTATCTGATCGAACCCTGCCATATCTCCATACGGCCTCTACAGCGTTTCGCCCGAAACTTGAGAAACTGGTCTGTGGGGGACTCTAAAGACTCGTCAACACCTTGGTTGTGGATTTAACCACTAGCACGTTAGAGGTATTAGCCTATACGTAACGGGCTACCAGGTATTGACCAAAAGGGACGTCGATGAGCGAACTCATCCTGACACCCTACTGAGCCTGGCAGTGACAATATCCGTACAGTCCGGTCCGTTCGTCTATGAGCATCGCATGGCGGGCCTAGGGGGTTGGTAAAAGTCAGACCCCCAAAAGCGGTACAAGTCGTGTCGGAGTGCAGCCCAGAACACCCTGAGATACTACTGGAATACCTACCAGTAAATCTCCTGCCTTGGCCAAGGACTTTTCATGTACTGGCTCTCCTAGACACAGCGCGACCTCACCCCCAATACCGGGAGAGACGAACCCCTGCAGATCCGCTCACTGCCTCCATGTGGCTCGGGACTGTACCCAACTAAAACCTGTTTGCACGTCTCCTTTGAGCGTGGTAGGATAGTAATCAAAGCACAGTGGGAACTCACACGAGACAAATGACGATCTCAGGTCGATGAACTAACCTGTACACATGTCACCAGGGAACTGCTATCTGACATCAGGTATAATACCAACTAGCAGGTTCCCGGTGAGTCCTGTCCGGTGTACTCATAACCCAATGAGCACCTGTATACATCTTAGGTGAACCAACTGACACCAGTGGCTTGTGAGACCGGCCACCGCCTCTCGTCGGGGTCTCGACTGTATACACTAGTCTACTCTGGAGTATCGATGCCCTGTCTCGAAACTCCCACCACTAGGGACCTTTTAAGGATGTGCTTATAGACCCCAGCTCCCACGTATATGATCGCCCTCATACTGCTGGTAGTCAAGCAAGAATCCTTGGGGCTCTATCAACGTGTAATAGCGACCTGTCAGGTCACCTAAAGCAGTACACGATGATAAAGGTAAACCAGATAGCATACTATCATCTTGAGTAAGACTGTCCTACCGGAATAGGTCCTCTCTCAATCATTGTAATCACGTGCCTGTGATCCAATAATTGACTCTGAGGGCACTATCTCCAACAAGCTCTTCCTCGCTCGCGGTCGAGCTGGAGCTGGATGTTCTGTCGGGTACATGTTCGGCCGGTTTTGTTCATGACCATACATCATGTAGGCGGGTATAGGACATGGATACGCCCTCGATAAGAGGTCTAATGGGTATACCTCCATGCATATAAAACTCAAATTCCTCCACATGGAGAAAATAGCGACACAGTTGTGTCACTAACATAGGGCATGGGTAATTCGCAGCCCTTTTGCCAGCACCAATTGAATTAAGCAACACCGTGCACATGTCATATCTCGGGTTCCTAGTCATTAAGGTGTGCACGATATGAAGAGATGGTGTGAAAAATGTTGTATTATGTGAACTGCCAAAAATGTTGTTTTGTGCCCAACGGCACACGGTTTATACATTGGCGAAGAGGGTTCTTGCCTGTATGCCCTTCCTAGGTTCCCTCAAACAGTCATTACCCATTAAGGGTAAGTAGTCTTCAAATTGAAAGGGTTGGTCATGAATAGGTAATCTAGGAATTAAGGTGACTTCATGGATGAAGTCCCTATCAATGATTATTTCCCTATCGCCCCAAAGTAATTTAATAAAATCGTATTGTGATAGGCAACCTTCCTCCATGCACTCGTAAAAACGAGTAACTAGATCTGGAAGAGCGTAGGCATTGGGATGATTGAAAATTAAAAAGTTCCACCCTCGCCGTGTGATCTCATCACCAAAATAACTCCCAAAGATTGTGTATGCAAACATTTGGGTAAAATCCCGTTCTAATTGCATGGTTGGTGCCATTCAGAGAGTGCACAGATTTATAAAAAAATTTAACAGAGAGGGAAAGATGATGCAAACCTCCTCTGAAAAAATCATAGGGAGAAAAGGCAGAGGCGCGGCGGTTGCGCGGCCAAATGAGTATTCCTGCGGCAGAAGGGCGGCACGATGGGGAGATCTCTCTGCTCCGGCTGCTGCAGCGGCTAGGGTTTACTGAGAGGAATTTTTCTAGGGTTTGATAAAAACAGAAAGGGGTCGGGTTCTATTTATAGGGGGATGTTTTTGGTTATTTGCAAAAAAAAAACCTCTGAAAAAGAGGAAATTTTATTTATTATTTTTTTTCTTTTTGTTTTTTTTTTAATATTACTGAAAATTTACAAAAATACCCAAAAAAAAATTATTTTCATTTTTTTAATTTTTATTTTGTTTTTATATAATTACAAGTGATACATACCCCCAAACTTATTTGACACAGTGTTTTGGCTAGATAATCGAAATTTAGGAGTAGATGGAGGAAGATCGGTCAATGTAAATAGGCTCCTGCAAAAACAGGAGCTCCTCCGAAGGGTCCGCAGTGGGGAACGGTTTAAGTCTATGTCCGTTCACTTTAAATAGTGAACCGTCCTCAGGATTTTCTAGATCGACCGCACCGTGCGGATATACTGTGCGTACCAAAAATGGCCCTTTCTATCGAGATCTGAGCTTGCCGGGATAGAAATGTAACCGAGTGTCGTAAAGTAAAACCTGTTGACCAGATTTGAAATTTTTGCGCATAAGGTGTTTATCGTGGAACACCTTCGTTCGGTTTTTAACAACTACTGCGTTCTCGTAGGCTTCATCTCGAAGCTCGTTCAATTCGTTCAACTGCAGCTTTCTATTGCTGCCCGCATCCCCTAGAGATAGATTCAACTCTTTTATTGCCCAAAATGCTCTATGCTCAATTTCAACTGGAAGGTCGCAAACCTTTCCATAAACAAGTCTATATGGAGACATGCCAAGATCGGTCTTATAGGCAGTTCGGAATGCCCAAAAGGCATCAATAAGTTTTGACGACCAATTTTTACGGTTTTTGGAAACCGTTTTCTCCAATATCTGTTTAATTTGCCGATTTGAAATCTCGGCTTGCCCACATATTTGGGGATGATAGGGCGTTGACAGCTTGTGAGTTATGGAGTATATCCGCATTAAGGACTCGAAAGTCCTATTACAAAAATGAGATCCATTATCGCTGATAATTGCGCGAGGATGCCCAAACCGAGAAAAAATGTTTTCTTTGAGAAATCTAACAACAACCTTGTTGTCATTAGTTCGGCTGGGCATAGCCTCGACCCACTTTGAAATATAGTCAACAGCGAGGAGAATATACACGTTCCCAAAAGAGTTGGGAAATGGTCCCATAAAGTCTATCCCCCAAACATCAAAAATTTCAACAACCAATATTGGTTGGAGCGGCATTTCATTTCTCCTAGATATCCGGCCCAAGTGTTGGCACCGGGAGTATGTCTTGCAGTACTCATGTGCGTCTTTAAAAAGTTATGGCCAGTATAAGCCACACTGCAAGATCTTTTATGCTGTCTTTTTAGGGCCAAAATGTCCGCCACACGCTTGATCGTGGAAAAATGACAGCACACTCTTAAACTCATTGTCGGGGACACACCGACGAATAATTTGGTCGGGACAGTATTTGAATAGATATGGTTCATCCCAGTAAAAATGTTTTACCTGGATAGAAATCTGAGTCTGTCCTGATTTGACCATTCGTTTGGTATAAGTCCGGTGGCCAAATAATTTACAATATCTGCGAACCAAGGTTCGCATGACACAATCAAGAGCTGCTCATCCGGAAAAACGTTTTTAATAGGAATTTGAAGCGTAGGCGAAGAAGGAAGACGTGAAAGATGGTCGGCGACTACGTTTTCGCATCCTCTCTTGTCCCTGATGACAAGGCCAAACTCTTGTAGTAAGAGGATCCAACGTATCGGCCGAGATTTAGCATCCTTCTTCACGAAAAGATGGTGAAGAGCTGAGTGGTCAGTGTAAACGATGACTGGAGAGCCGATTAAATAGGGCCTGAATTTTTCTAATGCAAACACAACAGCTAATAATTCTTTTTCAGTTGTTATGTAATTTAATTGGGCCTCGTTCAAGGTTCGGCTAGCGTAATAAATCACATGCGGCATCTTATTAATGTGTTGTCCAAGGACAGCATCAATGGCGAAAGATGTATCGCACATAATTTCAAATGGATGCGTCCAGTTAGGAGATGAAAGAATAGGAGCGGAAGTAAGTGAGTTTTCCAATGACTCGAATGCGTTCATACAGTTTGAGTCGAAATCAAATGTGGTGTCCTTGGCCAACAAAAGAGTCAAGGGTCTAGCTATCTTGCTAAAATCATTGATGAACCGTCTATAGAAACCGGCATGGCCAAGGAAGGCTCGAATGTCTCGGACGCATTTGGGAGGAGGAAGATTGGAAATGACTTCAATCTTAGCTTTATCTACCTCAATGCCATTTTGCGAGATAATATGTCCTAAGACAATACCTTCTCGTACCATAAAGTGGCATTTCTCCCAATTTAAAGTAAGGTTCTTATCCCTACACCGGGTAAGAACTGCGTCTAAATGTAGCAAACACTCATCAAAGGAGTCGCCGAAAATGGAGAAATCATCCATAAAAATCTCCAAGAATTTTTCCACCGTGTCTGAAAAAATGCCCATCATACACCGCTGGAAAGTAGCGGGTGCATTGCATAACCCAAAGGGCATGCGACGGTAAGCAAACGTACCGAAGGGACAAGTGGATGTGGTCTTGTCTTGGTCCTTTTCAGCGATGGGAACTTGATTATAGCCGGAGTAGCCATCCAAAAAGCAGTAAAATTCGTGCCCAGCCAATCGTTCTAGCATTTGGTCAATAAAAGGTAATGGAAAGTGGTCTTTCCATGTTGCGGCGTTGAGTTTTGTATAATCGATGCAAACTCGTCAGCCAGTTTGAGTGCGAGTAGGTATTAACTCATTCACCTCATTAGTTATGACCGTTATGCCCGATTTCTTTAGGACAACGTGAATGGGGCTAACCCACTGGCTATCAGAGATAGGGTAAATGATACCACTACCAAGACATTTTAAAATCTCCTTTTTGACAGCCTCCTTCATTATAGGGTTTAGTCGTCTCTGTGGATCCCTTGCTGGCTTGGTATCATACATCATATGAATATGATGTTCAACTATTAGGGGACTAATCCCCTTGATGTCCGCCATAGTCCAGCCAAAAGCTTGCCGATTGTTTTGTAAGATCGTTAAAAGGGTTTTCTCTTGCTCGGGGGCTAGAGAGGCCGAGATGATAACAGGAAGGGTCTCATTCTCACCTAAGTAAGCGTATTTAAGGTGAGACGGTAATAGCTTGAGTTCGAGTTTTGGAGGCGAAACAATTGAAGGTAAAATTGGTGAAACTGTCTCAAACTCGAAGGATTCCAATAAAGGTTCAAAGCGAGTGTAAGCAACCGAGTCGGATGGTTCAGCTAACCCATCCGAAAATTCAAAGGATTCAAACTCGGGTGGTGATTCTTCAAAATCATTCGAAAAAGTAAATACTCGTAATCATTATCGGGTGTGGAAGCAGTGTCAGATTCAAGGAGGAACGCACTAGTGGCGTCAAAATTGCTGTGATCGAACAGAAATTTTTCGAGCTCATAGTCCTCCTGAGTGATCTCATGGATCGAGCAAACATCAAGTATATTAGCATTAGGTTCGGAGGGCTGATTCCCCAACTTAAAAATGTTGAGTTCAATTGTCATGTTTCCGAAAGATAGGGTCATCGAACCATTTCAACAATTGATCACTGCATTAGAAGTTGCAAGGAATGGTCGACCGAGTATCACTGGAATTTGACTCCGGGGGTTAGCTACAGGCTGTGTATCCATAACAATGAAATTAACGGGGAATATGAAGTCCCCTACTTTAATCAACACATCCTCTAACTCACCCCTAGGATGGGTGATGGATCGGTTGGCCATTTGGAGAGTACAATGTGTGGGTTTCAGCTCTCCAACGCCTAATTGTTCATATACTGAATAAGGAAGCAAATTAACACTGGCACCAAGATCTAAAAGTGCGCGGTTGATGTTCTTATCCCCAATAGTTATTGAAATTGTAGGACAGCCAGGGTCCTTTCGTTTTTAAGATAAAGGTTGGATAAGAGCATCACTTACTGCACTAGCCAAGAAAACTTTCTTAGGTACCTGTGATTTCCTCTTCTTGGTGCATAAGTCCTTCAAGATTTTAGCGTAAGAAGGGACTTGTTGGATTGCATCCAAGAGAGGTATGTTAATGCTAACCTGTTTAAATAACTCCACAATCTTCTCTATTTGTAGAGTTTGTTTATTGGATCTCAACCTGTTTGGAAATGGAATATTTTGAAAATTTGTTGAGTCCAATGTTTGTGGAGTAGATTGCGGAGTTGGAACGGATCCCGGTGTTGGTGTTTTCGTGGAGTGAGATATGGGTCCGTTCGAATTAGTAGAATAAGTAGAGCCTTGTGAAGAATGGAGAACAGGCTCTGAAGAAGATGAAGATGATGAAAAAGAAGAAGCGGTGGCCGGGGTGTCATTATTGGTGCCAACGTTGTTGTGCAATACCTTTCCAGATATCAATATAGTCATGGCTCTCACATTATGATTTTGTTGTTCATGAGCAACATGTGCTTTTTGTGTGTGACCAGGATTTGGCAATGGTTGAGATGGAAGTTTCCCCTTCTCTCGCTCGCTTAGAGCAGTATTCAGTTGTGCAATTTGGGCTTCAATGGTTTTGATGCTTTGCTCATGTGATGCAGTGTGTTGCACCAAAGACTGGATGGAAGACTGGATGTTGGTTGAGAATTGCGGAGATTGTTTTAAAAACGCATCCAGACTTCGTTCTAGCGAGGAAACCTTATCGTTATTTGGTTGAACAAAATTATTTTGAGGAAAAGAGTTGTTTGGTGCAAAATTGTTCATTTGATTATGGTAAGGTTGGGGTTAGAAAGGTTGCTGATATTGAGTTTGTTGATGAGCTTGTTGTTGTGGAGGAGGCCTTTGGAAATTGTTATTGCCTTGGAATTGTTGTTGATTTTGATTCCAAGCAAAATTGGGGTGGTTCCTCCAACCAGGATTATAAGTTGAAGAGTATGGATCATTTCTTTGTCTCTGCTGAAAGGCAGCATTGACTTGATCTTGTCCTTGAGCAGGTGGGTTGTAAGGACACTCTTCGGTCAAATGGGATGGATCCGAACAACAACCGCATATAGTTCGAGGGGGTAAAGCGGGGACAGGAAAAGGCAATGAGAATTTGCTCTCAATTGCTTCTAGTTTACGTGTAATCGCGGCCATTTCGGCTTTCATTGCAATTGACATGTCAAGTTGATGAACACCTGCCCTAGACGAACCGGATGAAGTAGCTGAAGTGGACGAAGCGGTTTGTCTAGTGCTTTCCCACTGAAGCGTTTGTTCAGCAAGACCGTCGAGAAATTGCCAAGCTTCCTCGTCAGATTTTGTAAGAAAGTGACCTTGACAAATGGTTTCCAGCAACTGCTTAGTTGCTGGGTTCAGTTCTTCGTATAAAGTTTGGCAAAATTGCCATCTCTCGATACCGTGATGAGGGCACTGAACAAGAAGGTCCTTAAATCGTTCGAAACACTTCCAAAAAGGTTCGGAAGGAAGCTGGGAAAATTGGTTAATTTCATTGCGAATTCTCGCGGTCTTTTGATGTGGGTAAAACTTTTTAAGAAAAGCCTTAACAAACTCTTCCCAACTTTTTATGGAATGTGATGCTGTACTATATAGCCACTTTTCAACTAGGTCACATAAAGTGAAGGGAATGACTCGTAGCCTTATAGCATCATCGGAAAGTTGGGTCGTTTTCATCATTGCACAAACATTCTGGAATTTGTTAATGAAGATATAGGCATCTTCGGATTCTAGCCCGTGAAATTTGGGCAACATATTGATGAAGTGGGGTTTAATTTCGAAGTTATCCCCATTAGCCGGCGGAAGTGAAAGACAAGTAGGAAGTGTGGTGCCGGTTGGATAGAAAAGATCCTGGAGCGCGATTCGTTGGGGCGCTTCAACAGGAGGGTGTTGTGGGTTATTCGCACCCAGTTAAGGTGGAATCAGTCCCGAGGTAGGTAAGGAGTTGTTAGGATTGAATCCCGACATCTCCTTAGAATATGGTAAATTTGAAGATGAAGGTAAAGAAGTGGAGGGAATTTCGACTTCGGAGTCGAACTCGTCGTCAGTAGGGACTAACGAGACACGAACTAAACGGGCGCTAGTGTCCCTAGTCCAACTGGACATACACTAAATGAGGTGTAGTGTAGTCAAACATGAAAGGTGGGGGTAAGAAAACGTCAATGGAGAAAATGTGGGTGAAAGTTGGGTGCAATGGATTTCTAGCGACAAATGGCAAGTTTTTGTAAAAAATTTGTTTTGTGGTTTTTTTTTATATATAAAGAGTTTTGCAAAAGATTTTATACGGAACTACGACACACTTTCAAGCAATCACAATTTGAACATGCACAATCAAGCCTAGAGCTAGGGTCTCCTAAGTCAACTAGACTGCTCCTAACTGGTCCAAAGGGCAAGTTGTGAGATATCTCTCAAATCGCCTCTTCACCGCCAATTGTGGCCAGATAAGCACAAGTGAAGAAAGGAGGGATCCGCTCACGAATCACCGTGAGACGGGCCTTTTAAAATTACCTTTCACACTTGTCTAGCCTAGGCACCACAAAGTCAGGTTTAGATAAACGACCGATTACCCACAACCTTCCTCTGTCCTAATGAGCGTGACAGTCCTTAATTGGCTGAGTCTAAATATTTTTTAATTAACTCGAGAGTTGATGCATATGCTTTTTATGATTTTTGGGGTCTTTGGAAGGGTAATGAAATCCCCACCCAATCTGGATTGGTGTTATAGCCCCTTAATTTCCGTTTTAAATATGCAAAGCAATAATCACACAAAAATCTAAAACACTTGCCAAAAATTTTTATTTTTATTTGAGGCGCAAAGAATCCTGCACAAAATTGATTTATTGGAGAGGGAGAAGAAGTTTTGCGCAAAGAACCCTGCAGGAAAATTTTTCAGTGGAGTTCAGGGGGTTACAGAGAAGACAAGAAATACTCACAGAGGAATTTGGTTCGCTGATGTCAGCAATCGACCGCGGATCCGCGGTCAAACACCTCTTCCCGCCGCGGTTCCACTGTGTAATGGTTGGTTCGGATCCCAAAAAATTTGTTCTGTGTTGTTTTGATTCTCCTCTGTCTGTTCAGATCTTCTGTTTCTGGATTTGTTCACCGAGCTTGCTCCAGATCTGAATCTGTCTTTCTTCCTTTCCTACGCAATTCACACAAAACCCTTCAAAAAATAACAAGATGATATATTTTATGTTTTTATATTTTTCAGTTTTTATAAAAAAAATTCAATTTCAATTAACCCGAAATTACAAAAAGAAAATAACTACCGCTATCCCCGGCAACGGCGCCATTTGATTGTTAGTGGTTTTTCTATGCATGCTTAAATTTTAATTACCGCAATCAAGATGGTGTCGCTTGGTAGCTAGCCGGTTGAGTACGGGTCGGTCCACAGGGAAAACGTGTTCTTTTCTTATTGTTCTTATGAGTTAAGTCCTATTTTTAGTAGGTTTTGATTTTAGAAAGACTAAGATTGAATTTAATTTGATTTAAATCCTTGTTAGGGTTAGGATTAGGTTAGTTTGGAAAAAATAACTCTACTCACTGCTTTCTTTATCCTAATTAAGAACATAGGTGTTAAGGTAATAGTCAACAAAGGGGATTAGCACGACTAGAAAGAAATGTAGTTTCTTCCTCTTGGTCCTTGTCCGTCCTTTCTTAACTCTTAGCCCTAAGCTCTATGTAAATCAACCACAACCGGTCTAACTAGGGAATCACCGCTATCTCGTAGGATAGGGTGTCGTAGAGAGCGGTGTATGTTTGATTCACATAGAGTCTTAATTTAAAGTATTATACGGGCAAGAAAGGAGTGAGAGATGTCCATCTCTCAAACCTACCCAATCCTAACCCTAACAAATGAGGAATTACTCACTCATTAGGGAAATTACGATGAGAATCATTTTTATAATTTTCTTTTTAATTTACTAATTAACTTGCAGATAATAAAAAAATAGATACGAAAATTGCAAAAATTAAGTTCAAATGAGAAATGCAAGATAAAAAAAAACTTACTTTTATTGACACCTCTTGATAATTACAATGAAACTAAAATTTAATCTAGAAATTAAAAGAGGCATGCCCCAAAAGAGGCTGTAGGCTTTCCTATTTATAGATAGGAGAAACCCTAGGGTTTACATCTGATCCACATTTGAAATTACAAGACTACCCTAAGAAAGCCAGGTCAAAGCACCGACACCCACCGACACGTGCACCGACACTTGCACTGCACGGCCGCGGATCCGCGGCCATCTTGGGGGTTCTCTGTCTCAACTTTCCAGGGTTGCTTCATGTTGTTGTTTACTTCTGTTTTCTTCACTTGGTTCCTCAGAATATCTTCTATTTTCTTCCATATTTCCACAGTGCAGAATGTTGTGGACTTTTCACCGTGAGCTTCGCGTTGAAGTCTTTAATCCTGTGCTGCCCTTGTACTTGAACTGTTCGCTGATCTTCGTTTGTTCCTTAAACTGTAGGCGGCATCATACAGATTCATCTATTTGTTGGTCGTAGTCTCACATTTGTAGCGTCTTTTCCTGAATTTCACTGTATTGTTCTAAGAACCTGTAACCTGCAACTATTTAGCAGGCATGGATCAAAATCACCTATTTATTTGTAATATAATTAAGATTGGGGAATATAATAATGCAAAATTCTGATATGAACAGGGGGAATTCCTGCAGTTTCGTCCAAGGGGGAAATTGGGTTTGTGTAGGTGTGTGTGGAAATTTTTGTGACAATAAAACCCCTCAAGTTTCATAATTGCAATTTACAACATTCCCTATTTTATTTTCTTTTATATTTTTCTAAAACCATCGTTACAACTTCTTTTCATTACAAAAACCACGTGTTAAATTTTTGGTTTAATGTGTCATGATGCACTAATCTTGTATTAACCCATTCCAATTTGTAATTATCACTAATTAAATGTATTAGTGACGGCTTAAAATAATATTAAAATAATTAATTTCGGAAAAAAAATTTGTATACCAGAAATTTTACAAGTGACCCATTAAATACCAAATACTAGCAATTACATAGCTAAAATAGGTATATTTAATTTTATGTTGGAAGATATTTATATCTTGGTTTTTACGGAAAACACCGGTTATTTTACCGATTAACAGAAATTTCACCTAAACGATTTTCAAAACGTTACAATATCACATATATATTAAATGTACAATGAGAAAAGAAATTCTTAAGTGAGCTAATATTAGTTAATATATATTAATATATCAAATATATAATTATATATTAAATTATTAAATCAACACTTGATTTAATAACCCGGCTGTATCGCATACAACCGACTAATATCATATATATCAACTTATCGAATCAATACTTGATTCAATAACCCGGCTATATCATATATAACCGACCAATATCACATATCGCGAGATAAGAATACAGTATCACATATACGTATTAATCTCGGTCCCGCACATATCACATATGTGCCCTACTTCGTTTCGCTTGAGCCAGGAAACCTCTGTGTAGGACTCTAAAGACTCGTCAATACGCCGGCAGTAGGTAATGATCATATCAGTTACCCACAAGCCGTCGGCGGTACTAGCTGGACGTAACGGCTATCCGGGTATTGAGTGATCAGAAGATCAACAAGCAAGCCTGCTCATACTCTCGTGAATCCAATAAGTAACACTACCGTACAGTCCAGTCTCTTCGTCTGATATGTCGCATATCTAGTCTGGGGGTGGTAAACGTCAGACCCTAATAACTTGATAAGTCATGCCGATGTGAGGCTCATATTGGGTCAAGAAACTACTGATAACACTTACCAGTAAATCTCAGTATCAGCCCTGACCAAGGACTTCCTGTTATAGCCAATCGAGCACAGCGCAACATCAACCCCCAATACCGGGAGAGACGAGACCCCTCCTATCGCTCATTGCCTCCATGTGACTCGGGACTGTACCCAAAAACCACCTATTTGCACGTTCTCTTGAACGTGATAGGTATAATACCATCTAGGAGTTCTCGGCGAGTCTTGTTCAGTGTACCCAGTCTCCACTGAACACCCGCATACCATCTTTGATGTCAAACACCAATGGATATGGGATCATCCATCGCCCATCAAATAGGTCAAGAAGCGTATACGCTAGTCTAGTCTAGAATATCGATGCCCCGTCTCAATACAGCCTCGACTAGGAACAATTAAAGGATGGACTTATAGACTACCCTGGCCCCACTAGTATGATCTCCATCATAGTCCCGGTAGTCAAGTCCACATCCTAAGGGCTTTATCAACATGTAACAGAGAGACAATACAAGTATACATGTTAAGATAAAGAGAAACCAGATAGCATACTATCATGTCGAGCAAGAAAGTCCTCCCTATATATGTCCAAGCATCCACTATAATATACAATCATGTACAATAATGGCTTCTAGGGTATACATACAACTAACAACAAATAGCCGCGGTTCCGCCGCCTATTGGCAAGATCTTCTGCTAAAATTTCTTCAGAGCACCCCGATGCTCTTCTGGTCCAAGTTTAAGGTCTCTGGCTCTCTGTTGGCTTGCTCCAATTACTCTAGATTCCCTTGCAAAACTCGCACGATAATCGTTAAACACAAGATACGGTTTTGGTTCTCGTTTATTTTATGTTTGCTAGATTTTATAAGAAATCAACCCGAATAACAAGAAAAAAAATTACGACCGTTTCTCCGGCAATGGCGCCATTTGATTGATCGTACGAAAGTATGTTTTGTAAATAACCGCAATCAAAACGGTGTCGCTAATAGCTAGCCACGACAAGTACGGGTCATCCGCGGGGATACGTGAACTCTTTTCTTACTTTAGACGAGTTGATAAAAGAGAGAATGGTTTGTTGTCGTTTTATTTTAATATGGATATAAAATTTATAACAAAAAGGCTTGCAGGGTGTTCATCGCCGGAAGACAGACCGGGACGTCGGGACGTCTGGCCTGAGTTCTGGGGGCATATGCTATTTGGATTTATCCATCCACCTCTCCGAAGATGCTAAGTTGATTTATGGTGTCGTATATCGGAGGTTTGGACGGATGCGGCAGTTGTAGCGTGAATTCGTCAGATTCCCCCTCGTTTTGCGAGGGTTTTTTTTATTGTGGGGACGCTCTTCCCTGCATGAGCAAGTCCCTGCAGTTAATTACGTTACCGCATCACGATAACCACTTTCTCCTGCTCCGGAAGTTCACTTCGTGTCGTGTGTGTTTTTATTTGTTTTGGTTTTGGTTGCCCGTGGATTGTATACGGAGACTAATTTATGTCGTCGCCCATAGGGCGTGGATTAGTCCAAATCCGTATATTTTTAGATTTGGGTTTGTATTGATTTCAGGATCGTTAATCTGGTTTGAGATTAAGATCGACTTAAATATGTATGAGCATTTGGGGGCTCGATTTGTTTTAGTTTAAAGACGTCATAGTCTATTATCGCCATATTTGAGGCGAATATCTAGTTTAAGGACATTTCGGTCCTTTATCGCCGTATTTGGGGGCGAATATTAGTTTAAGGACGTTTCGGTCCAACATTCAACTTGCGCGCATGTGTATTTGTTACATAACGAAGTGAACGATGTTGATATGGAATGTGCCCAATTTTGGGCACGATCCGATTTGAGGCATGCACGTCAATTTGGGAGTGCACCAACGAAAGATGTTGGTCATCGGGACTCGCCACATCTCTGAAGACATTGAGGAATTACATCGACATACATCAGAGGTGTGGAAAGATGTACACTTGAACCAAATCCCGTATTTGGGGAAAATGGGGTTATTGTGGCCTTAAGAATTTTTGTTAAAGATACGTTAGTCCAATTTGAGACTAAGTTCCACTTAACAACATTTCAGGATCTTCTTTATTTAAGACCCAACAACAGAGCATTTGGACTCAGTTGCATGACTTTAGCAACTTAGCCAATTTGGGCTTTAGTCTGCTTTGTCTCCCCTCTTTTTTTTTGAAAAAGTGCTAAGTACTTGTTTGGGCTCTGTTTAATCAGTCCCCTTTTTATGCAAAAAGTGTTAAGCACTTATATGAGTTCTGACACCTACATATGATCCTGTGGAGCTTTCAGTCATGGGGATTGCCCAATAAGTGTTGAACACTTTACTCCTTTTGTTTTTATATGGAATACTTGGCACTCCTTATGGCGTCTACGTAGGGAGCACATGAGGCACTGAGCGCTGGGCACTGCCCAATGAATGTTGAACACTCAACCATTTTGGGCTGCTTAGGAAGTGCTAAGCACACTTTTCTTCTCTTTTGCGACGGGCACATGAGGAGCACGTGATGTGCTGGGCGCTGGGCGCTGCCTAGTGTGTGCTAAGCACTCTTCCCTTTTATGGCGCCCACATGAGGAATACGTGCGACGCTGGGCGCTGTCTAGTGCGTGCTAAGCACTTTTCTGTGCCGTCCACGTGAGGAACATGTACGACGTTGGGCGCTGCCTAATGAGTGCTAAGCACTTTTCTATGGCACCCACATGAGGAACACGTGCGGCGCTGGGCGCTGGGCGCCGAGCGCTGCATAGTGAGTGCCAAGCACTTTTTAGTGGCGCCCACGTAAGGAACACGTGCGGCGCTGGGCGCTGGGCGCTTTTCTCCTCTGCTGATAGCATTTTTGCCCACTAATGATCAGTAGGATCTTTGTTTTACAGATCTGGGATCAAGCTTCATTTTTTAGAACCAAATTCTTTTACAAGAACTAAGTTTCTCTTATATGCTTTGTTTTGAGGAATTCAATTCGTAGTTCTTTTCTGAATCTTTGATTCTCAAGAACAAGTTCCTCCCGATGAGAATTAAATTCTCAACTTGTGGGAGACTTGTCTTGTGGATTTCAAATCCAGAGAAAGAAATAAGTTCCTTGAGAAAGGTTAAACCCTTAGATATGTAAATGAGATATTTTTATCTCTATTTTTTTTATTTACCTAGAGTTTTTAAGGAGGAAGATCTTCTTCCTTGAGAATTTAATTCTCTGCTCCTTTTTGAAGCTTTCTGGTTTTGTTTTTTTAGAAGCTTATGGGGGGTTCCTTCTTTTCAGACTTGAAGTCTTCGGTCCTTTATATAGTGGAGGCAAGTTTGTTAATTAGCTTTGAAGAAATCTCTCATTAAGAGATCCCAATTGATTTGGGGAATTTTACCCACCATTAGATCTTTGATCCAAGGGTTTACAAAACATATTTTCTTGTTTTTAACAAGATTGGGGAAATATTTTTCATATGCAGAGTTTTATTCTGTGAAATAGTGATTTTTAATCACCATTGGATTTTTAATCCAAGAGTTCTCTGTTTTACAAAGGGCAATTTTTCTTGTTTAGAAAGATTGAGAGAATATATCCCAAAATAGAATTTTATTTTATAATCCAATCTGGGGAATGTTTTCTCCAACAGAATTTAATTCTGTATCTTGATGATTTATCATCTCCGTTGGATTTTTGATCCAACGGCTCTATTTAACAGAGAGTAGAATTTAATTCTACTTGGGCGCTGGTGCTCACGTGTTGTGCACGTGGGCGCCATCTGAGAGTTTTAACTCTTATTTAATTTAATAGATTCTTTTGTGCTTTGCACACTGGCGCCCGCGTGAGGAGCACGTGCGGCGCTATAAGAGAGTTTTAACTCTTATTTAATCTAACAGATTATTTTGTGCTTTGCACACTGGCGCCCGCGTGAGGAGCACGTGCGACGCTATATGAGAGTTTTTTAACTCTTATTTAATCTAATAAATTCTTTTGTGCTTTGCACACTGGCGCCCCCATGAGGAGCACGTGAGGCACAGCCTCATTAATTTTGAACAGAGTTTTGCTCTTTCATTGGGGGAACAAATGCCCCCACCGTTGCGCTCACGTGGCTCACACGTGAGTGCAGCGGTGGCACCTTTTCCACCGTCCGATCTTCTGGGAAGTTGAACCGTCTTCTTATGTTTTATAAATAGAGCCTTTGGCCCTTGAGATGACTCTTGTTCATCTTCTTGAGTGTTCTTCCTTCCCTGAGAATTTAATTCTCTTTTCAGAGCTCAGATCTCTGATCAATGAAATTCCTCTTAGAGTTAAAAATTTGTCAAAATTGGTAAGAGTCATGACCATGATCTAACTCCTGAATAAACTCTTGAAAGAATCTCTTCATGTTCTAGGGTTTTTTTAACTCATTTTAAAGCTTTGCTCTTCTCTTGTAATGATTTCTTAGAAATCTAAAACTTTTACTTGAGTAGATCATAGGTCTTAAAGTTCTTTTAGGGTTTTACCCTGTTACTAACTTTGATTTTTGAAGGCTATTTGGAATTTAATTCCATGTCCCAAGCGGATTTCTGGGATTTTATCCCATTTTTCTACAGAGCTTGGCTCTGAGAAAGATTTCTTTTAAAGAAATTCTTTTTGGGAATTTTATTCCCTTTCTTATTTTCCTTGCAGATTTGAAATCTGTTTGCAGAACACATTTCTCGAAGGAGTTTAACTCCAGAGTTCAATGAGATTTTCTCATTAAATGAGAATCCTTTTGGATTCTTTCAATGAGTGACTGCCTCATTATTGATGGGGTGTTACCTTGATTTTGTAGGGCCCCTTGTCCCTTTCTCTTTGAACTTTGAACTGTGATACAGTACAATTATAGGTGTAAAAGAATGTTAAAGTCTTGAACATTGTGTCGATAATTAACCCCTCCCCTTTTTTTGCAGGTATTATGGCTTTCGATTCCTCATTCCCCTTCGTTCGCTCGGAGAGTGCTTTCGCCGACGCACCCACAGATCGGGAAGTCTTCACACTTATTCAGGACTATGACCCAGAGCAAAAGTCTCTTCATATGTGGGGGTCATGGTACAGTCAAATTATCCGGGGTGGCGCAGCGCCTTCGGAACCGATCCCAGCGATCCATTATGCTGACCCACCTCAGGTAACTTATGCAACAGAAGAGGTCAACTGGACCTCGGAAGGTCGTCTTCAGCCTTCCATGGCATCAATACCAGTGCAACCGCTGATGGCCTTGGACATTTTAGGGTGACGCATATGCCAAGGAGAGTCGCGTCCTTAGGGGCAAGTTTACATGATAGGAATGACTCCCCGTCATTCGGCTGGCTATCTACAGTGGACCCGATATATCCTATCGGACAAGAAATCGCTGCTATTGAAGACCGGGCTGTATCCCACAATCTATGCATCCTTTTTTCACTACCACACTCCTTATGTGTGGTGGGTCAAATCTTTCCTGGAACAATAGACCATCCCGACCCATACCATTCTCTTATCAGATCGGGAGGTTTCAATCTCATTGGAGGAGTTTACGGAGATATCCGGATTACCCGTCAGATGGGAACATTATGAGGAGATACTTCCCCCCGACGAGTATATCTTTGCCACCAAATCAGTGGTAATGGGTCTTACTCGGGAGAATGTCGTTCAACATCAGTTCTCGAGCTTAATTAAGGTGTTGAACATGTACGAGAGCTTATTCCTAGAGTCTGATGGGCACGGAGTTAGCTTCGTAGATTTCATCGCCCGCTTTTTTCTTCCAGAGGCTCTATCTAAACAAGCTGCAAAGTTCGCCAAACTTGACGACCCATTCGGATTTGGTTCGGACAACTTGCCAACAGCGAAGGTGGATTTAAAGAAATTTTTATTACAGATACTCCAGTCATCCCCTTCGCTGAGATTGTCGCCCCAGACATTGATGAGGAGATGTTCTTTATAGGGTTTATCGGCTTGTGGCTGAGTTGGTTCGCACTTCCGATGCACCCCCGCTATATGAGACCATCTGTGTTTTATCCAGCTCAACGCATCGCCGCGGGGACGTGCATGGCCATTGGGGTCGCGGGACTGGCTCATTTATATCATGGCCTGAGCTTAGCAACTGATACTACTCAGCCGGGGGTAAAGCCCGTAAATCTCCCATTGCACTACTTCACCTCATAGATCGAGATGCACGTGCTGGGTGCTTTTGGTGTTCATAAACGACCCCAATTTTATGAAAGCTACAATTTTCCCCGGGTCATGCATCTGGTTGACGCTTCTGCTCCAGAACCAACACAGCAGGAGGCTCGGCGATTGCTCCTTTGCCCACGCATGGTTGGGGACAGTATGACCTTTGTCGATAAAGTCCTGACCATCGGCAAAGAATCTTCCAAGGCGATCCACCCGTTGCATGATGTTTTCAAGGACGGGGCTTCCATATTGAGAGCTTGAGAGATTGTGCACCTGTATTCTATCAGGCCAGGTTTTCTAGTATTTAGACAGAACACCTCGGTGCTGTTTATGAGGTATAATCCACATCGCTTTGCCCAGTGTCATGCCCCGCTTCCAAAAAGAATATGAAGGATGACGTGGCAAAGTCCGCAACCTAACTGTATTGAAGGTGGTCGATTCAATACAGTTACGTTAAACATATGAATATCTAACATGCAGGATGTGTACCAAAATCAAAGTAATAAAAGCGAAAGGCATTTATTTCCATTAACCAAACTTTATTACATCACAAAAGAAAGAGTAAAATAAACTAAGTAGTTTAATTATATCGAGGAGAAACAAAAGCCCTAGACATGTGGGCAACAACAAAAATTAAATCTAGCTAATCTTCCATCGTCAAGTCTGTATAATCTTCATTAGTTGGCTCCACTCCTTGATCCTCATCATAATACTCATTCTCATCTGACGGACATTCCAAAGATAGAGGAAGAAAAGGAAAGTCCGTCAGCGAGTTATACTCGGGTAGGATTGCCTCATAAGGAAGTAAAGGTATAGAAACAGATAGGTATGTATAAATATAATGAATATGACGTACATGGGTATACAGGTATGAGGTTATATACAAATTAGATAAGTTGACAGAGGTATATGTGAATATGAGTAGGTTGTGTGAAGTATATGTTTGGTAAAAGTTCAAGTCAAGTCAAACGGATATTCAATCTAAGAGTTAGGTCAGGTTAAACAAGGTGTGTATTGATGGAATTGAATAGTGAACATACTCGTATCCTTGAGGTATCCCATGACTAGCTGGAAGCCGTATGAGCTGGCGCTCGTGCCTGGGATGGCAATCAATGCGGTAGCGTGAACATCCCCGAAAGGTTTCCCATGACTACAATGGAGTTTTGTCTAGCGTGAACATCACTCAAGTGCACAGGTATTTCCACCCTTCAATTCCATAATAAACAACAAGTCTAAACCGGTAAAATATCCACATCCAAGATACTGAATAACTCGTGTCTTATAACGAAAGGTAGATAAGATAACAGGTGGGTATAGCACATGATGTGAGTTTAGTGTTGAGTGTCAATAGGCATTGTAAACGTTTTAGTTTGTCAAACAAGGGTCCGAATACTCGCGATTATTCCGTTATGGCCACGGAACAACAACTGGGGAAGTGAAATGTACCGTTTCACTTCCCAGAATCATGATTGAGTGGTAGGAGAATCCGAGTTCCGAATCTCCTTGCCTAATCAAACTACCCATCCATGTGGTTCAGTATAAAGGTTTTGATGAATTAGAGTTAGTGCGTATACCTCTAGACATGGAATTTCCATATGGTATGTCATCCACATATTGGATCATTCGCCCTCAAGTAGGGTTAGTATTCACCCGAATATCGGGTTAGTAATTGTCCAATTCACCCCAAGTAAGGTTAGTATTCGCCCGAATATCGGGTTAGTAGTCGTCCACACATTGGACTATTCGCCCTGCCTGCAGGGATCCTCATATATAAGTATTCCATACCTAGGTCCGCGCATTCTAACCCTAACCGTATCATGTGTCATGTATGTCATAAACTTGTAATCAAGAAATTGATCTCATTTAATATGGCCTTCCACAACCGCCCGTTTTGTCTTGTTATCTTTTTAAGTTTGTAAGGTGCTTCATATCATTTTATAGAAAGCTTAGTTAATAAAGAATGATAAGGTTTAATGATATTTATTGTTTATAAAAAAACCATGATATTTGGAATATTTATCATTTTGGAAACCCATAGTATTTTACTGAGAAAATATTCTTTTAATAAAAGGTTATGGTATTTAATTGAAAATTATCTTTCAATAAGATTTTAGATATTCTTTTGAAAAATATCATTTATAAGGGTTATGATCTTTATTGAAAGTAGCCTTTTAGTAAAGGTCAAGGTATTTAAATGAAATTATATCTTTTTAGGATGGATTGAGGTATTTTATTGTAAATAATAATTTTATGAAATTATAGTGTTTTAAGTTTGAGGTAACGTTTTAGAAAATACGTTCGTGTTGGCAACCGCTGCACATGGACGGCAAGATTTGTGTCATTTTCAGAGACGATTGCCTATCAACCACGAGGTACTCGCGTAAAACATTACCCTATTATTAGGGTAACTCATTAAACTTTAGTTAACATTCTAAGAAGAATTAATATAAAGATATCTTTTTGAGTGAAAGGGGCTAAGTTGGAAAAAACCATATGCCGTTATTTAGATTTAGTATTATCCCCTTTCAAAGGGTAAAGGGATTTAAAATAATTACAGTAGTTGGTGAAAAAAGTGTAAGTAAAATATATATATACATATACATATATATATATATATATATATATATATATATATATATATATATCGTATCAAAAATATTTATTCCAAATATCTTATCTCATATAGATATTTTAAACAAATACAACCTTTTAACAAAACGAGAGTATTTTGTGGAAGTAACCTATTTCGAGATCACAAAGGTAGCATGGGTAAGTGTGGGTATGTAAGGGGTGAATTGATACTTAAAATTAAGCATATCACGTTCCATGTTGTATGAGGGGGCAACATTTTTACATATAGGAGTGATTAAAGAAACCATTTTAAACATTGGTCAACACTATTATCATTAAGAGGTACCAAAACAGACATGCAGAAATATTTTTAACATCATTTTAATATGAGATTGGGGATTAGGACTTGAAATCAAGATCATTATGAGAAAGAAGGTGAGAGAAAAGGGGGAGAGACGGATCCTACCTTTGGTTAGAGTTGAATGTCGATGAGTCGAAACGTAGGCTTACACTAAATCCTTAATAGCTCCATGCTCAGATTTTTCCTTGAAACTTGGGTGGAACCACAACGTCGGCGTCGTCGATACGAAGGTGTGGATATTTTTTTCAGAATTTTTGGAGTTCTGAGGAGTGAGAATTCACTGATTGAAGGTCTCTATTTATAGGGCTTTTTTTCCAACCATAAAATCCAAAACTGTTAACAAAATCCCCAGAAAATCCGTAGCCAATGATTTCCCCAATCATTCCCCGTGACTAGCAGTCTCCGCCAGTGTTTCGTGACCGTTAAATCTGCATCCAACGGTTCACGAGCCGCCGCCCCAGCGCCACATGTCCGCACTCGCGTCTGCGTGTGAGGACCATGCGTTTTCGCGTGGTCCCCACCACGTGGGCGCCGCCGCGAGACTTTGAGCCGTTGGATCTTTGCATCCAATGGTCCAGATCAAAGGGATTAAAAAAAATTATTTTTATTTTATATAAATACTAAACTGTTTTATATTTTAAAAATTGAATTTAGTTTAAAAAAATTGTTTAAAATAGTTTAAAATATGGGAAAATTATAGGAAAATTTCAGAAAATATATTTTATTATTTTCTTTGGTATACAAATAATTTTGGGCTAAAACTAAATAATATATCCATATCTATGGTGTTAGCTAGTTATTATAATTATTTAAAATCTAGTTTATCCTTAAAAATATTTTTGATTACGAATCAATTATTTTAATTGATAATAAAAATACGTAGATTATTTTAAGGCATCAAAAAATTTTATTAAAACATTTTAAGCCTAGAAAAACAAGAAATAGATTTTAGAAAATTCCTTTAATCATATTTCAATGCTTTGAAAATTATTAACGTTACTTTAAAAATATTTTTCTATCAACGAGACATGTAAATAATTATTTGATACTAGAAATTTAAATAGAATATTTTTTATTAGGTATTAGAAATCACGGTTATTTGATACCTTTGGTTACAAATCAATTATTTGATACCTAATATTTTTTATTAGGTATTAGAAATCACGATACTAAAATTATTTTTCTTAAACTATTCCTATCTTTCAAATGTAATTTTTCACTTTCAAACTTTCATTATAAAAAAAAAATTGTGCTTATATATAGTATAATTCAAAATAATGCGTGAATAAGTACAAACCTCCCCCAAATCTGTTTGCAGCAGTGTCCTCACTGATATCATCTGTTAAACCTAAAAAAAACCTGTAGACTTGGGAGGAAAAGTTAGTAACAGGGATGTGAATAAATGACAGTGAAATACTCCCCCAAACTTATTTTAGGCTCAAAATTATGTAAAAAAATTATTTTCTTTCAAGAGCCAAATATCCCCCCCCCCAAACTTGAGTAAAACCGTATTAAGCATTTAAAATTATGAGAGGGGGTTAAAGTTATTGGTCAAAGTAAAGCCTTACAAAGACCAAAAGTCAACACCAACCATTCAAATATTTTATCGATGTAACGCACTGGTTGGTGGAAGATCAAAGATTTGAAGAAGTGGAGAGATAGGAGGCGGTATGGTTTACGTCTCGGTTGATAGAGACGAAACAATATGGTGAACGGAAACAAGAATGTGAATGATTAGGAATGGAAAGAATAGTTACATTCTCGTATGGGATAAGAAGAAATGGTGGTGGTTCAACTTCTTCAAGTGGAGGTTGATTAATCACAAAATCCGTGTCGTTTAGGAATGCGAATTTGTCGGTGAAAATATTTTCGAAACTTTCATTGATGGTCTGATTGAACGTTTCAATATCAATAAGTGTGTAACGTTTTAAAAATAAATAAATAATTAATTAAATAAATAAAACCCTTTAGGTGAATTTTCTGATAATCGGTAAAATAAACCGTATTTTTCGTAAAACTCAACTACAATTATTTTTTAATATAAATTTAAATACGCCTATTTTAACTATGTAATTACTAGTAAATGGTGTTTATTTCGTGACTTATAAATTATTAGTTTACCTAAATAGTTTACCATAAGCTTTTAACTATACATTAAATGGGTGCAAATTACAAATTAGAAATGGGTTAATTTGATAAAGTGAACCATGACATATTAGAATTAAGATTGTAGCATGCTCTTCTCTTCTTGTTATGTCTTCAATTTCTAGAGAATTCTAGGGTGAAATTACTTAAGAAAATAAATAAAATAAAATAATAAATGAAAAGACTTAAAAGAGACATTAATTAAAGAAGTCTTCTACACATTTCTACACACTCTCACTTCACTCTTTTTCCTCACTTGCCTTGGCCGAAATCACCTCATGGCATCCCTCAATTTTCCCCACTTCACTTTGCATTAAAAATCATCCAAAAATTCATCAAAAATCCAAAAATAAAACCACAAATTCCAAATTCAATCTCTACCTATTATTCTTTGATCAATTTAGCATGGATTTTGGAGCAAAGTTAGCATTTTGGAGGCTATGATTTTCATGTTTGATCTCATGTTAGTAAGGTATAAATCCTAACCTAATGGGTAATTAGTTGTTTAACTATTTTAATTTAAGCTTTTCATGTAATAAATTGGTTTTTTATTTCTAATTTGTGAAATTAAAGAGAGAGTTTCTAAATCAAGTTAGGCTTTTTATAAAGTGTTCATGATTACATGGTGTAGTTAAATATGCTAAGACATAGAAAAACTTAACCTAGTTGCTAAATTGTAAATTGTTGTATTTAAATTATCCTAATTAGAATTTTTGCAAACTAGGTTTTATAATATATATATATATATATATATATATATATATATATATATATATTGGTGAGATAAAATTCTAATTAGGGTTTCTATCATTAGATTATGATTTTAATGAGAAGATTAACATGTTAATGGAATGCAAAACCTAATCTAGTTACTAGTTTCAAATTGTTGGTTAAAAAATGTGATAAATATGCTAATTATGCTAGTTTTTGCAAACTAGGTTTTTGGAAATTGACTAAGTAATTGAGATTAAAATCCAATTAGGGTTTTTATGATATTATTAACATTTTAAATTGTAGTTTAATAATTTAGTTCATGCAAAACCAAGTTTAGTTGTGGAATTGTGAATTTTGCTTTAAAAAGTGTTAAAATTTGATAAAATTGCAAACTAGAAATTTTGGTTTAATACAAATTGATGGGATTAAATTATAGAAATGGTTTGTATGACTTAGTTATGATATTTAGAGTATATTATGACCATTAGTTTCGTTTAAACATCAAGTTTTAAAATGAAACGGTTAATTGACGCTTTCTAGGTTTTGCGAAATAGAACGATTTGATTGATTTTAAGATTTTAATGATTTAAACCCTGTTTTATATTATAATTAATGAGTTTTGGAACTATGATTTGTACGTTTGTGTTTTATCTTGATCAATCGGCGTTTGTACGCCGATGTCGAGAGTTATTTGGTTCTTTTGTATTACCGGGTCATAGGTTTTAACCTATGCGCGTTTCTTGCGCCGTTTTGCTTTTGCCCGCGATTTCGGTTTACGATATTATATATGTTTGCGTATAGGTACCCCTCACGTGGAATTAGGACGATGAAGAAGAGGATGGTGGCATCGACTTCGGCAGACAAGGACCAGGTGAGTAGATGTATATCTACGGGGGAAGTCGGGTGGATGGCGTATAGCACCCCCACAAACATAGAATAGGGATATTATTTACTGTTATTAGGAAGTCGGACGTGACCTTAGATTCTTGGTGAGTAGGGCCCTATTGAAGACTTTAGGTTGGACTAGACTGATTTAGAAAGACTTAACCAGAGGATGACTGCCTTGGAGGGAATTCGTAGGTTTCATGTAGACACACATACACACGCACACACATAAACTTGACTTGGTGTATATGTGTGTGTGTGTGTATAGGGATGTGTGTAGGTGTGTGTGTATATATATATATATATACACACACAACATATACATATGATATGAGGAGGTTATGATTACATGGGGATGAGTCGATATGACTAGGCTAGATGCCGTGATTTATTGGATATATGATCGAGTTATGACATGAGATGTGTTATGATAGTAGCGGATCGTTGGATAATGAGATTATATAAAATATATTTATATAAACGATAATATGTGTTGATGACATTTGAAATGAACGAGACTCTAGAATAGAACCCGAATTGTAATATGTGACTTAATCACGATATGACATATGACATGATATTTTAGTGGATCATTTGACGATGTATATTTACACAGACGATGATATATATTTGATGATATTGGGATGTATGCGATTATAGTACAGTACCCTTGATCATGATATTGTTTGAGGATGATACTATACGAACGATGATATATATATGTGATAGTTAACCCGTACCCCAATTTTGGGATGCCGTACGATGGATTTTACCGTACGAGGCATAGATGTGATGATTGATCCGCACTTGACTCGAGGAAGTCGTACTATGTACGTGACGCTATTGAGACTAGATCGCCGACTACTAGAGATATCGACTCGGACTTTAGCAGGATTCTTCTTACCTTTCTACTAGTGTCTTTAGTTAGTTCCTTAGTTGGTTAGGTAGATCTTAGTTTAGGTTCGAGTCATACTTATTTTCAAACTGTTGAATCGTGCTTTTTCAAACAACAAACCGTATGACTCGTAATTAGTAGGTATTTTCTAGTTATGCGTTTACTACACCTTCACTGTTATATTCATGTTGTATTCACCGCATTGCATGTTCACACATATGTTTCTTTAGCTAATATGAAACTCTGCCTGTTAGGACACCATCACCATTACCGATGATGCGGATGTACCACATACACTTATTTGCCGGCTCACACACATCATCATCGGGAATTGCCATGTCACGTACACTTTAAAACATATTATTTTTTTATTGATATAATCAGCTAAATGCTAGTCCGATATAATATTGTGTGATTACTCTCATATGCTAGTTAGACATTGTATTTATTACTTAGACACTTCATGCATTCACATTTTCATATTATCATGCAGCATTGTGGAGCTTATGCCGATACTCATTATTTACTTACTCATGATTTTGGGATTTTGGATTTCTATAAGATTTCTGGATTTTGGGGAAAACCGCAAGAATATATATAAAAACTTCTCTCTCTCTCTTTCTCCCTCTCTTTTTAAAATACAAGTTGCTGTTTTCTCGTGATGTATGTGTCGTCCACCATGAGATTTTATGTTTTCTGTTGGATTTCGAGACCCGATTCGAGGAGTAGATGAACCGTCTCGGGTACATGGTGGGCCCGATATGGTACCCCGGGGCAAGAAGATCGAGTTATAGACGATGAGCCTGGCAAGGGAAGACTACCTACCGGTGATGTCTGGCACGGCGGATATCCGGAGGATACCGACCGTTGTCGTGAGATTTGATGATATGGGCCGATCCGGACTGACGGAGCCCGAGATATTGAGACTATGAGATATTGAGACTTTGAGATTTACATGTTTTGTGTCGATACTTGACACAGATTTCCATGGATTTCATTGATGATGTTTCAGATTACCGTACAAATTTTACTATGATAAAAGTTAAAGATTTCTTATATGGATATATCCAGATTTCATGGTTGATTGTTTTACATTCATGGTGCATGCATATTCATACACATGACATGTTACTACTTGAGGCAATGACACGAGCACTGAGTATTGCACTTACGCATAGATTATTACCCTGCCACTACTAGATGACTAATGATATATTAAGTATATTATTATGACCTAGGAGAGCGTCATGCATGCGATTTCTACTCGCAGATGTCTTCTACTCACGAGTTGGCAACTCACCCCCGTTGTGCCAAATTTTCTTACAGGTTTCGATGTACAGGTTTCTTTGGCAGCTTGCTGGCACATCATTTCATTCAGGGTGATTTGCTTGGTAGGTTGGTTCACTTGTATCAGGACCGCCGTTGTACTTTTATTATTTCATTTGTATCTAGTAAGCTCCATCAACCAGACTTGTATTACTGATAGATTTAGAAGACCAGTTGTTTTTATTTTGGCCTTAGAGTCGCGCTTGTACTATTATGGTTTTGGTGGATTTGGTTTCTTTTGAGTTTTGAGCCTCGCCCTTCGGCATTGTATATTTTAGTGCATTGTGTGGTTGTTTCCGCCTTTTGGCGTAGAGCTAGCTCCCGCTTGGGGATGCCTTTTTATTGTTGCTTATGTATATATTCTTATTTGTACCCGTTTGGGACCAGTTTTTATAAAGGAGACTCTGCCGAAATTTTTGAGAAAATTTGATATTGCTTTTAAAACTTGTTTTCCTACACTTCTTCTTTTAAATGGTTTAGATTTCTGGGCTTCGGCTTGCTTAGATTACGTTACACCTCTAGACGTTTCGTAATTTAAGTGCCGGTCACGTTCCGTACCTTCGAGTCGTGACAAAGTGTCGGGCCAGAATTCAACACACTTGATTTGTCAAAAATTATGGAGGTAGGAGACTCGAAAAACTCATCTACCTCATTCTCAAAAGTATCTAAATCAAGTTGTCTTTCTAGAATTATCGAACTCAAAATATCGGATTGTGATTCATCAATACTCGCTAAAATTAAAGGAAGAATAGAAGAAGAACCTGAGAAAGTAGGAGATGAAATGGGTAAACAAATTGGTGTGTCGAGCATTGCTGAACCAGATGTGGGAAATGAAGGCTGAATTTTGTTATGCTTTTCAGTCATGCATTTATCATCAATTTCCAGAAGCATATGGGGTTCGGGAAAAACAGTTAAAGGTTTGAGATGATGTCCACACGGAAGTGAAAGGACCTGATGAATTGGTGAGAAAAACTTATCCAAAATTGTGGGTTCATCATCCAATATATCTCCAGCGTTAATATCCTCAATCAAGTGAAGGTTAAAATTCTCAGACACCTCATCAAAAGCATGGTTTTCAATCAATTTCGGTTCTAGAGTGGAGGTGTAAAGATCAAAAGGTTTGGGTGTGGTTTCACTTGAAATGGACCCTTCACAATCGGGTAAATCAAACACTACAAAGTCGCATAACTCATTAAACCTTCTATCTTCAATTGGTGAATCATTTAGTGTACTTGATAGTTTTGTGAAACTGGAGTTGTGGATTTCAATTTGGGATAGGGAGGTTTGATTTGGAAGGGTGTACTGCTCTCTCTCACTACCCAAATTCTCAATTTGTCCTATTGCCGTATCTAGTTACTCATTCGTTGGGTTGTATGAGGGCAGCCATGGACGCATTCAATTCCTCTATGTGGCGACGCGACGCTACCCGATATTCTTCCACTGTCCGTTCAAGACTAGACATGGGTCGGTAAGGGGTTTCAGCATAAAATTGAAATTCTTGTGGATAGGTAAAACTCCCAAATGACTGATTAGAAGAAATGTCTAGAGAAGGTGCAAAAGGCAGGTAGGATTGATAGGAATCGAATGGTTGTGAAAATTGGGCAGGAGTAGGATCAACATTGTGATAAGAAGAATATTGATATTAGTTGGTTGGTTGGCGACTGGCAACAGATGTCATATACGCCGCAAAACGAGTAGCAATATCTTCCTTAGAAAGTGATGGTGTTTGTTGTCCTAACGGTTTGACCGGATTGAAACTTTGGCTTTTAGCCCTCGCCATATGCTCAGCGATGGACATGCGTTTAGGAGTTCCCTCACACGCTTTAAATGGAGTATCAACATAAGAAAATGTAGAATTTTGATGCGGTTGATAGGACCTGGAGTGAGGTGTCCAACTGTTTCTTTCCGCTTGCTCTATCCGATCTCTTAAAGACATGGTAGAGTCGGAATTTTGACCAAATCGATTACGAAAACAAGAAATATCTGGTTCTGGATAGCAAAGCTCGACAAGAGTTCGTCTGTTTGGGTTACCCATTATAAGAAAGAAAGAGAAAAGAGGGTGAAAAGAGGAAAGATTTAAGCTCTATTTGGATTGTTTTGCTTTGAAAGTGGGACTTGAGGGTTGACTCAACAAATCACAAAATGCACAAAAAACCCCTAAAACTAAGGTCACCTAGGTCAAACACTAGACCGCTCCTAGACTTCCAAAGGACAAGTCGCAGGATCAATCCTGTACCACCTCTTTATAACTCTTGTGGCCAGGTAAGTGCCAGGTAAGTGGAAGGTATCCGCTATACGAATCACCGAAAATAGCGGGCCTAATTAAGTAATCACTTTCCGTAGTCACACTTGCCTTAGACACCACAAAAAAAAATGCGGATAAGCGATAGATTACCCACGACCTTCCTCTGTCCTAATTGAGCGTGACGGTCCTTAGAGTCTTGGTCTAGATATTTTTTAATTAATATAGGTTTATACGGATGCACGTTTGCGATTTGCGGGGCTTAGGAAAGGTGATAAAATCCCCACCTAATCTGAATTGTGGTCTTGCCCCTTAAAGTCCATATTAAAAATATGCAAAAACAAACCGCAAAACAAAACATGCAAAAAGATTTTTGAGCGGCGATATTTTGTTAAGAATCCTGCAGAAAAATATATTATTAGATTTTCAGAGGAGAGAGAAAGAGTTGAGGAATATACCAGAGAAGTTTGGGGACCAAACTCAACAATACCGCCGCGGTTCCACCGCTGTTTGCATGAAATAGCCGTGGTTCCGCCGCGCAATGGTGGGTTCTTCTGTCAAAATTTTCTACAGTGCCTCCTTTGCTTCTCTGGTCCTCTTTGAAGGTCTCTGAATCTCAATTTTCTCGTTCCAGTGACTCCAGATTTCCTCGCAAAAATCGCACACTAATCGTTAAATATGCAAGTTGCGGTTTTGAAATTATTTTTATAATATGGATCGAATAAGAATTCAACATGAATAGTAAGAAAAAAATTATGTATGTATCCCCGGCAACGACACCATTTGATTGATTCTGTGAAAGTGTATAGTAAATAACCGCAATCAATAACGGTGTCGCGTGTAGCTAGCCGAGATGAGTACGGGTCGTCCGCAGGGATGCGTGGAACTTTTAATCTTGCTTTAGACAAGTTGATTAGAAGAATATAGAGAATAGTTGTAGATCCTGGATCTATGTTAAACACGGATATAGAATATATAAGAAGAGGGCTTGTAGGGTTCGTTAGGATTTAGTAGTCATGGATGACTAATAAAGATGATTCCTTTTATCTTTTGATAGATTTAAAACTAGATTGATAGTGATGGATGAGGATTAGAGTTCTTAGAAGAAACTAGGGTTTCTCCACCATTAACCCTTGTCCCTTCATTGATCTTTATTCATGTCTAGCCCTTAACAAAACAATTGTCGATCTGATCTCAAATCGCGGTCGAGACTATCAATAAATTAATAGCGCGCCCGATAAGGATGTTAACGATTCTTTTGCTAAAGTTTATAAACTTTATAAGACTTAAAAGAATTTAAAATATTTTCTCATCCATTGTTCTACCCTAATCCTACAAACCCTATCAAGTGGAGAATTACTCGCGCATGATGGAGATAGAAGAACGGATAGAGAATGAGATCATAATGTAGAAATTAAATACTAAATAATTAATCTAATGATCTACCTTTATTAATCAACTTCACAAGTACAAAACCTTCAAGTTTAGATTACAAGAGGAAAAAAAATTGCTCTCAATCTCTGCCTCGTAGGAAGTAGATGTTCCGTCGAATCTCACGTCGCCTTATCACGTCGAATCGCGGACCTGTCATGGATCACTTGTTCTTTTACGGTGATTTGCTTCGTGTAAAAGGTGATGATTTCTAAGTTTAGCCCATGGTCCTTTATATAGTCTCAAAGCCAGAAACTCTAGATCCTAAGTATTAGGTTTTTTTGTGAAGATCCTACCCACAAAATCCCACACCCTAACTCCACATATCGGCCGCGGATCCGCCGCACATAAGGCTTATTTGCCGCAGAAGTGCCGCGCTTTGGAGTGATCTTGGTTCCAAACTTCTGGGGCCTTCTTATAGTGACACATGGAAATTTATGTGATGTATGGAATTTGAAAATATTTTCTGAGTCTCTGTCAGTATTGATTCTTCGATTTTAATTAAACTTCATCGGCAGATTTTTAATTCCTGACATCTCGATATCCCGATCTCCTGACCTGAGCCAAATCTTGCACAATATCTCCATGAATAATGTCAGTTATATTTGTTATAGAGATATTATTCTAACCATTTGTATGATATTATATCTTTTAAAGAATTTTGATTAGAATATTTGATATAATATGCATAATAAAAATATTATATAAATATTATATGCATATATTTTCCTTCAAAATGTTGATTATAATATATAAACATATGGTAAATAGTATTTTGCAGATAAACCCTAAATATATTCTATATTTATAATAAACACCTTTAGATATTTAAGAAAAGTAAGGTAAATGTTATATCAAATGCGCGATATTTTCGACTGAACAAAGAACGTCACGAACTGGGACACATTCGTTTGAGGATCAAGAGTCCCGATGAACATGCCCACGGCAGGGGATTCTTCGATACGTTGTTCGCATTTCGACCATAGGTTCCGCCACCGGATCGCATATTGGACCCAGGTTTCTCCCGGCTTTACCCTGGCGTTGATTAAAGCCGTGATCGGGATGTGTTCGCTTGCGCTGGTGAACCGCTGTGTGAACAGCAGTTCTATTTCTGTGAATGTTCTCACGGAGTCATTTGGGAGATCTGAGTACCATTCGAACGTTGTTTCTGACAGACTGCCAACGAACTGGCGAAGCAACAGTTTGTCGTCGCCTACAGTGTTGCCGCATAAAGCTCTGAACTGCACGATGTGTTGGTGTGGGTTGCATGTCCCCTTGTATACATAGAACTTAGGGATCGTATATCCCGATGGGTATTTGATTTGGTCATACCAGCCTGGATACAATCGCCCAGTTCTGATGATTTGGTCAGCCGCTTTACTAGCTTGATGAGCTCATATTTATTGAGCGATATAGTCATCAAGAGCAGCCTTGGAGATTGTTTCCCCCTTAGCTGTTGATAAAGCCGGAAGAGAGTTTGATGTTTCCCCTCTGTCATCCTCGATGATTATCGGCGGATCTTCGGCTGGAGGTTCTGGCTGGATCATCATTCCAACCATGTTCTGGAACAAAAGCAACATCTGCTTTATATTAGCAGCTTGTTCCGCGGCCTCCTTGTCTTTTCTTTCAAGCACCCTTCACAGGAACTCTGTATCGGTCTCCTGCTCTTGGCGTTGTTCAGATGTTGATTCCGGACTTTCTTTTTGTCCGATAAGTGCTGACATTTTGATCAGCATTTTCTGGAGCTTTTGTTGTTGCTCCTGAGCTTTTGTCAACGACCGAGTTTGCGATCGATGACCCACGGAAGCACGGCTTTCCTCTTTCCTGCAAGCCATGTAGACCGTATGCACGATCATGCCCCCAGGCTTGGGGTGTTTGGGTCCATCGCCTTTGGAATTTGCCACCAGCGGTGGGATTTTCTCTGGTTTCATCCTTTTGTGGGAGGTCGAAATTGAAGGAGCCGTTGTAACAGGCACCCGTGTGGAAGAAGTCCCTCCCTATATGACGAAGGGATAGCCTTTCTCTTGCTGAGCCTTCGATTTCTTCGGTCGACGAGAGTAGTCTTGGTCAATCACGGAGTCCTGGACTTTCTGCCAAACCCTGTGATTTGGGAGGAGAGTCGTTGATGGGGCCACTTTTGCTTTTCCTGCACAGGGACCTCAACAGGAAGAGGTAATTTCTTCAGTACCGATGTGGAGGACTTTTTATGCACCTTCTTCAGCGGTTCAAAGCTGTTCCCGGTTGGAACAGCAGTATCGACTTCCACCATTGGAGCTGGTGGGGTAAGTCCAGAAGGGGAGTTGCTCCCGGTTTTTCTTACTCGGTGCCAGTAGCGACGTCGAGCATGCCTTGCTGATGGGACCGCCTTGGTTTCGGAAGCGGTTGCAGCTTGCCCCTGGTATTGTTGAAGAGCTACAGCAGTTGCCAACTTGTTAAAGACCGACGTCCTTGGCAAGATTTGATTGGAGACGGTCAACCTCTTGAAGACTGATCGTCTGACTGGTGAAGCACTTTTGACGGCTTCATTTGCAGCAGGAATTAGGAAGGCTATCCTTTTTGGGTCAGCCCCTTCAGGTATGACGGGCCTCTTTGCGAGCCCATTTTGGTTCTGGCTCAGCTTGTTGAATACTGAGACGTCTGAGCTTCGGCTCAGCTTGTTGAAGACTGAGGCATCGGATTTGGACGACCCGTTGAAAGGGGTCGTTGGGGTTGCAAGTCGATCGAGGACCGACTTCTTGAGAGCTTCGTCTTACGGCGCTGGGGCGCTGAAACTCGTTGGTGGGATCATGGTCCCGAAGAACAATCCGGTAGTGGCTTGAGTTACTTGCCCCACCGGCATTGAAAAGATAAAGGCTGTGTTGGGCCCATAAGTCACTCCTCCAGTTGGGACAGAGCGGGAGTTGCTGTTGCAAGTTTTGCAGTTGGAAGCCATCGATTTTTCTTCTTCTTCTGCACAGGAACAATACACCAAATCTTAATACCTCGAATCTAAGGGCAACCATAGAGAACCGCAATTTTGTTCGCGAAACACGACACACGAAGTGTGGAGTGGAAAGATGAAAAGGTCCTACCGGACATGCCAGAATCTGTTCACCGCCGGAAGACGGACCGGGACGTCGGGACATCTGGCCTGAGTTCTAGGGGCAGATGCTATTTGGATTTTTCCGTCCACCTCTCCGAAGATGTCAAGTTGATTTATGGTGTCGTATATCGGAGGTTTGGACGGATGCGGCCGTTGTAGCGTGACTTCGTCAGATTCCCCCTCATTTTGCGAGGAGTTTTTTATTGTGGGGACGCTCTTCCCTGCAGGCGCAAGCCCCTGTAGGTAATTACGTTACCGCATCGCGATAACCACTTTCTCCTGCTCTGGAAGTTCATTTCGTGTCGTGTGTGTTTTTATTTGTTTTGGTTTTGGTTGCCCGTAGATTGTATACGGAGACTAATTTATGTCGTCGCCCGTAGGGCGTGGATTAATCCAAATCCGTATATTTTTATATCTGGGTTTGTGTTGATTTAAGGATCGTTAATCTGGTTTGAGATTAAAATTGACTTAAATATGTATGAGCATTTGGGGGATCGATTTGTTTTATTTTAAAGACGTCACGGTCGATTATCGCCATATTTGAGGCGAATATCTAGTTTAAGGACATTCCGGTCCTTTATCACCGTATTTGGGGGTGAATATTAGTTTAAGGGCGTTTCAGTCCAACATTCAACTTGCGTGCATGTGTATTTGTTACATGACGAAGTGAACGATGTTGATATGGAATGTGCCCAATTTGGGGCACGATCCGATTTGAGGCATGCACATCAATTTGGGAGTGCACCAACGAAAGAAATTGTTGGTCGTCGGGACTCGCCACCTCTCTAAAGACGTTGAGGAATTTCAACGACATTTATCAGAGGTGTGGAAAGATGTACCCTTGAACCAAATCCCGTATTTGGGGGAAAAGGGGTTATTGTGGCCTTAAGAATTTTTGTTAAAGATACATTGGTCCAATTTGAGACTAAGATCCACTTAACAACATTTCAGGATTTTCTTTATTTAAGACCTAGCAACAGAGCATTTGGACTCAGTTGCAAGACTTTAGCAACTTAGCCAATTTGGGATTTAGTCTACTTTGTCTCCCCTCTTTTGTTTGAAAAAGTGATAAGTACTTGTTTAGGCTCTGTTTAATTAGTCCCTTTTTATGCAAAAAGTGCTGAGCACTTATATAAGTTCTGACACCCACATATGATCTTGTGGAGCTTTCAATCATGGAGATTGCGCAATAAGTGTTGAACACTTTACTCATTTTGTTTTTATATGGAGTACTAGGAACTCTTTATGGCGTCCGTGTGGGGAGCGCATGGGGCGCTGGGCGCTGGGCACTGCCCAATGAGTGTTGAACACTCAGCCGTTTTGGGAAGTTTGGGGAGTGCTAAGCACTCTTTTCTTCTCTTTTGCAACGCGCACGTGGGGAGCACGTGAGGCGCTGGGCGCTGCCTAGTGAGTACTAAGCACTCTTCCCTTCTGTGGCGCCCAAGTGAGGAACACGTGCGGCGCTAGGTGCTGCCTAGTGAGTGCTAAGCACTTTTCTTTGGCACCCATGTGAAGAACACGTGCGGCGCTGGGCGCTGCCTAGTGAGTGCTAAGCACTTTTCTGTGGCACCCACGTGAGGAACACGTGCGGCTCTAGGCGCTGCCTAGTGAGTGCCAAGCACTTTTCTGTGGCGCCCACGTGAGGAACATGTGCGGTGCTGGGCGCCGGGCGCTTTTCTCCTTTACTGATAGCATTTTTGCCCATTAATGATCAATAGGATCTTTGTTTTACAGATCTAGGATCAAGCTTCATTTTTTAGAACCAAGTTCTTTTACGAGAACTAAGTTTCTCTTATATGCTTTGTTTTGAGGAATTCAATTCCTAGTTCTTTTCTGAATCTTTGATTCTCAAGAATAAGTTCCTCCCGATGAGAATTAAATTCTCAAATTGTGAGAGACTTGTCTTGTGGATTTCAGATCCAGAGAAAGAACTAAGTTCTTCGAGAAGGGTTAAACCCTTAGATATGTAAATGAGATGTTTTTATCTCTATTTTTTTTTATTTACCTAGAGTTTTTAAGGAGGGAGATCTTCTTCCTTGAGAATTTAATTCTCTGTTCCTTTTTTAAGCTTTTTGTTTTTGTTTTTTTAGAAGCTTATGGGGGGTTCCTTCATTCCAGACTTGAAGTCTTCGGTCCTTTATATAGTGGAGGCAAGTTTGTTAATTAGTTTTGAAGAAATCTCTCATTAAGAGATCCCAATTGATTTAGGGAATTTTACCCACCATTGGATTTTTGATCCAAGAGTTTCTGTTTTGCAAAACATATTTTCTTATTTTTAATAAGATTGGGGAAATATTTTTTATATGCAGAGTTTTATTCTGTGAAATGGTAATTTTTAATCACCATTGGATTTTTAATCCAAGGGTTCTCTGTTTTACAGAGGGCAATTTCTCTTGTTTAGAAAGATTGAGAGAATATATCCCAAAATAGAATTTTATTTTATGATCCAATTTGGGAAATGTTTTCTTCAACAGAATTTAATTCTGTATCTTGATGATTTATCATCTCCGTTGGATTTTTGATCCAACGGCTCTGTTTAACAGAGAGTAGAATTTAATTCTACTTGGACGCTGGCGCTCACGTGTTGTGTACTTGGGCGCCATCTGAGAGTTTTAACTCTTGTTTAATATAATAAATTCTTTTGTGTTTTGCACACTGGCGCCCGCGTGAGGAGCACGTGCGGCGCTATATGAGAGTTTTAACTCTTATTTAATCTAATAGATTCTTTTGTGCTTTGCACACTGGCGCCCGCATAAGGAACATGCGCGGCGCTATATGAGAGTTTTTTAACTCTTATTTAATCTAATAAATTCTTTTGTGCTTTGCACAATGGCGCCCGCGTGAGGAACACGTGAGGCGCTGCTTCATTAATTTTGAACAGAGTTTTGCTCTTTTATTGGGGAAAACACAGAGTTCATAGGACTTAGTATTTAATGGATGAATATTTAAAAATAACTCTTTTAATCATTTAATTGTTTAAAACTAGAGTGATAATGATGAATGTAGATTAGGGATTTTGGAAGGAATTAGAGTTTCCCACTACTGGCCCCTGTCCTTTTATTGATCTTTATTCATGTCAAGCCCTTAATCAAAACAAGTATTTAACCAATCTCAAATCGTGGTCGTGACTATCAATAAATTGATAGCGCGCCCGATAACAAGGTTAACATTTATTTTGCTAAGGTTTATAAACATTAAAATGTTAAAAGGAGTTAAAATATTTTTCATCTATTATCCTACCCTATCCTACAAAGCCTAGCAAGTAAAGAATTACTCGCTCATGGTTAGTAGTTTAGAAGAAAGGTTGAAGAAGAATGAAATCATAATTAAAAGTGCAGAAAAGTAATGCGTAAAATAAATGCGGAAAGTAAATGCAAAAAGAACTAAAATAAAAACTATTTTTTATTAATCAACTATTGCATTTACACTTTTCTCCTTAGAAAGTAGATTACAAGAACCCTAGTTTGAACTAAATCTCTCTGTTTATGGAGGTAGATGAATAGATGATTATGTGATCTCTTCGATGATTTTCAATGCACAGCTCTCGGTCCTTTATATAGTTCCTGAAACCAGAAACCCTAGATGCCATATATGAATAGATGTAGTTAAGATCTTAATCCCAAAATCCCACATCCAACGGCCCTGATATGACTGCGGAACCACCGCATAATGCTACGTATGGCCGCGGTTCCGCCACATCCTGGTGGAACTGGTTTTTGAGATTTTTTCTGGATTTTTGTGTCGATATTTGGAGATCCTTTTGATATATAAATTCTGAAAATATTGCTCTGAGTCTCTTCCGTTGTTAGATTTCTCGATTTGTTTCTAAAATTTGGGAGATTCGATTTCGATATCCCGATTTGACTTGGATCTCTTACTTAGATTTTAGACCTAAGCTAACACATGCACAATATCTCAAATCAAAGTGTTAGCAGTATTTGGTATTTTTGAGATTTATTCCAACCATTTATATAATATAATATCTTAAGAATATTGATTAGGAATATTTGGTATGATATGCATATTTTAATTACTAATATTTCATTTAAATATTATATGCATATATTTTCCCTAATTATATTAATTATAAATGAAGAAACATATGATAATAACTTTTACAAATAAACCCACATATGTTCTTTATTTACAATTAACACTTTTTAGCGCTTAACAAAAATAGGGAAAATATTCATACAAATTTGCAATATTTTAGACTAATCAGGTGGGTACACTAGACGGACTCGTCGAGAACTACTGGATGGTATTATACCTAGAGTCAGATGGCAGTTCTCGTGTGGCATGTGTACATGTAGTCTGTAGACCTAAGATCATCATTTTTCTTGTGTGAGTTCCCACCGTGCTTTGATTACTACATTAACACGGCTCAAAGAAATCGTGCAAACAGGTTTTAGTTGGGTACAGTCTCGAGCCACATGGAGGCAGTGAGTGATTGTTAGGGATTCGTCTCTCCCAGTATAGGGAGTCGATGACGTACTGTATTTGGTTGGTCAACGCCATAAGCCCCTGGTTAGGGCAGTTGAGAATTATTGATAGTTAGATCAATAATTTCTCGGATAGTCTTGGGCCACACCAACACGACTTATCAGGATTAGTAGGAGTCTGACGTTAACCGACCCTTAGACCCGGTATGCGATACTCTCAGACGAACAGACCGGACTGTACGGATATTATCACGATTAGGCTCAGTAGGGGTTCAGATGAGTTTGCTCGTCGGCCTTCTTTTCGACAGGTAGCTGGGTAACCGTTACGTACAGCCAGTACCGCTGACGCGCTTGTGGTTAAACCCACTGCCAGTGTACTGTCGAGTCTGTAGAGTCCCACACAGAAGGTTTCTCCGGTTCAGGCGAAACGATGCGGAGGCCGTGTGTTTATACGTGCAGGGTTCCGATTGATTGCGTGTAATATTTTGTTTTTTTATAAAAATAAATAAATAAAAGAAACTGTTTAATTAAATAATTCTTTTTAAAATAGATTTTATTTCTAAAATTAATTTAAAATATTTTTAATTATCGAAAAATTCTGGAAAATTTCTAGATAAATTATAAATAAATATTTTTATCATTTTAAAGCATTTTCACCTCAATAATAATTCTTTTTTCCGCTAGAATCCACATACTAAAATAAATCTTCGAAAATAGTAAAAATCATATTTAAATTCTTTTCTTTTCCCAGAAATTATATTATTTATATTTAACTCAAAATTACATTTTTCCAAACTTTTCCATCAAAAAAATACTAAAATAAATAAAAAGATACGAAGGAAAATATACGAAAACTTTATTAAGATATAAACAAACACAGACGTTACATGTTAGGTTTAGGTTAAGGGTTTGGGTGTTAAGGTTAGTTTTTGGATAAGAAGAAGATGAGGGAAAAACCGTCTTTTTCTGACGGTGTTAAGGATGGCCGTCAAAAAGAGTAGTTTTTGAAAACAGTTGAAAGTATAGGGGGGTTGATGATCATTTAGAAAGTTCAGGGTAGTTTCTTTAAAAAGAGCAAAACTTTTGGGGAGTTTCTTGAAATTAGGCCAATTTTAGAAATAGGATTTACACATGCAACGCTTCCGATCGATATGATTTTGCATCCATTTACTATCTAATACATGTAGAACAATTTGAACGAAACAGATTATTCATAGGACGTCGCTCGAAAAAGTTTATGAATTTGAAAAAAAAACGCCCTAACGGATCCACGTATATAAGCGGTGTTATATAAACATAGCTCCAAACAGGTTTTTTGTTGCTCTTTTCTGTATATAAAACGGCAATCATTAATTCTGCTGTGGCTGAAATTTTAGTTCTGACTACTCTTTGTCTTGTTTGGAGGTGACCAAGCTTACATTCACCTAAGGTTGTTAAATGCGCCAAGTTTTAGGTTGTTCGGGTTGATTCAATTATTTAACGGGCTTAAAAACTTATTCAAATTCGGCTCCTTAATTTGTTGAATGAGCCTGAGCGAGCTTTTACCGAGCCCAAGCTAAGAGCTTCAACAAGCATATTTAAAATCTAGAATATAGCTACAAATTATTACAGAATATATGAAAATACATGTTGATGTTGAATATTATTTTTGACAAATTGATCGGTGAGGAACATTGTTGTTATTATTAGATGAAAGAGTAAGCGCTTGTTGCGATATCTAGATTCTTCGATATTTTAGTGTAATAATATTTGACAAAATATTTATTATTGTTTGCTCTTTTTTTCTTTCTGCATAGATCAATAAACATTTTAAGCTAATGGTTATCGTTGATAGATGGGCTATCATCTGAGAAAACGGAGAACATATTCCCTATGAGTTAGAACTCTTGAATTGTATAAATAGCACAAGCAATAAATGAGTTACATGAATAAACTTTATTAAAATAATATAGATGATTCAACATATACAATAAACATATCAAATTACACCTTGTTGACCATCAACTGAACTTGATCTAAAGACCGCACAGAACACGTGACTTGATGTCTCGATCGCTTGCGACACGAGCCTTACACCGAGTTTTGGTCTGTTGGCTTGCTCGCTCAGTATGACCTCGCTAATCGAGCGTAAGATTGGACTTCTAGATCACTCATTCTGCCGTTCCGAGACCCAGCGGGGCTGACCCCCGCACCTTGATCGAGATCAGGTCTAAACCCACCAAAATACGAACACAGGGCTGGTCATCTGAATTGCTTGTATTGACGACCTATATACCAAATCCGATCAGAGACACATTCTAATAGGTGCAACATGTCATTGAAGAGCTTTTATTGACCCTTGACTTATCAAACATGTTTGAACAGGCTTTTAGGGAGACGAATCTACACCCACACACACTTCATATAAGCATATAGCACGCAGGCATCCAGAGGACCAATGAATTTATCCTGAAAGCCTTAATTTGTTCCACTTATTTTCTTGAGATTTCTGAGTTAGAACCCAAACTCTCTCAAGAGGGAAAATGACCTGTACCAGGTTACTAGCTGTGCTATTGATGATTGGTTGTACTCCAGTTTTATACTCCAGCGAACTAAAGGAGACAAACCGCTCTGGGAGGCTTGAGTCAATGTAGGGACTCAAATTGCCAAAAAGCCCCTAAACTTAAGAGTCCTAAACCAAACCGGACCTTGCTTCTACTTTCCTACTCTGATTTCCTCCCACTTTTCAGTCCTCTTTCTCGGTCACCTGAACCCTAACCTCCGAAAATGCCTCCAAAAAGGAAAACCGTCAAGAAAACTGTTCGCAAAACCAAACCCAAAACTCGAACCCAATCCCCTCCTCCTCCTCTTTCTCCGATTGAACCCGAACCCGAATCCTCACCGCCGACCGCCACCGCCGCTCCCTCAACGGCCGACACCGACACCGAAACTCCCGTCTCGGACGCCACCACGGCTCCCTCTGAAGCAGCAGTCCCCGGAGAAACCCTAGCAGAAGAGCCGGCTCCCGCAGAAACCCTAGAAGGAGGAACGGAGCCCACAGCCACCACCAATGAAACCCTAGAAAAAGATATTGAAACCCTACGACCAGAAGCATCGGCTCCCAACGAAACCCTAGAAACCCTACTGGATCCGACCGGCAGCGAAACCCTAGCGGCGACTGAGACCGCTCAGGAATCGGAAGGGATAGCTAAGAAACCGAAGAAGGTCACCCGCGTGGTTAAAGTAGTCAAGAAGAAGATTGTCAAGAAGTTAGTCCCAAAAACCCCAAAGGTGGTTCAAGAAGTTGAGAAAGCCGAGCAAGATGAAGGGATGCTAGATTCTAATGAGCAGCAGCAAGAGATTGAAATCCCTAGCTCCGATGATGCTCCGGTTGCAGTGGAGCAGAAAACCCCAGAGAAAGTTGAAGAAGCTGAGAAAATTGAAGAAGCTGTCAAGAAGTTAGTCCCGAGAACCCCAAAAGTGGTTCAAGAAGCCAAGAATGTCAAGCAAGGTGAAGGGATGCTAAATTCTAATGAGCAGCAGCGAGAGATTGAAAACCATAGCTCCGATGATGCTCCGGTTGCAATGGAACAGATATTTGATCAGTTAATCCGGAAAACCCCGGAGAAAGTTGAAGAAGAGGAAGAGGCAGTAGCTCTGGGTTCTAATGAAGATCAGCGAGAGATAAAAAACTCTAGCTCTAATGATGCTCCGGCTCCAATGGAGGAAGTCGAGAAATCGACGAAAGAAGGTGAGAAGGGGGAGGATTTAAAGATGGAGGTTACTGGAGATGAGGAAGCAGGGGTTTCAGAGAGGAATAGTCGGAAGAAAACCGAGATTTTTATTGGAGGATTGGATCGAGATGCGAAGGAGGAGGATTTGAGAAAGGTTTTTGGGAAAGCTGGGGAGATTGTTGAGGTTCGGATGATCATGGAAGGGCAGAGTGGGAAGAATAAAGGGTATGCCTTTATAAGGTATGCCGATGCTAGCCAGGCCAAGAAGGCAGTGGCCCAATTCGAGAAAGTGGAGGTACTAGTTTATGATCAAATTCTTTTTAAGGTAAATTTTATAAAGCACCATCGACCATTCAGGAATTTTGTGATTGTACCATTGAACTTTAAAAATGTCATGAACCTTCCTTGAACTAGCAAATATTGGATAAAAATGTTTGTTTGTTTCTCTCTTTTAAAGCATGATCGCATTAAACCCCAAAACGACTTTGTACTTGGATCAAAAACCCAAAATGTATTGAATATGACAGTTTTGGGGAAAATCCTTACGAAAATATGCATTTATAAAAGTTCAATGGTGCTATCTCAAAAACCTTGAATGTTCGATGATGCTTTATGAAATTTACCCATCTTTTTATTATCTCTCTTTTCACTTGTTGTTGCATGCTTGTATTTTGTTGGTCGGGGCCATGTTATATAATTTTCAAAATATTAGTTAAGTTTATTAGTGGTGTTATGAGCATCCTTTTTCTTCTCCAAATAATATATACCCAAAGGATAACATATTTTGTTGGTAAATATTCATATAATGGTCTCATCGTATTGTCATGGGCTTGGAAGTATTTTAAGTAAAGTCACTTTAAACCTTATATTAGAGGTTTACCCTAATCGTATGTCAACCTTGTGCTTATGCCACACATATGCACATAAAGGGGGATTTCATTCTCTCATTATTTGGCTCCAAATAAAGCAATAAACACATAGGTGTTAGCTTTTTGACACTTCAGATGACATATTATGAATATGAACACAGTTGCTTTGCAATTTTGATAGCCCACCTTGAATCTTTGGGAAGATTTAATTCCAATTCCCTTCAAAAGGATACATCTCTTCCATTTAGGGGATGCTTAGCTGGGTGTAGTTGGAGCCCCATCCATTTCCAAGTACACTGAAATATAATGATGAGTGTTTGGTTTTAAATATTTGTTACTTCAAGTCTCCAACACATAGTTGTAACAACAAAAAGAATTAAAAGTCATGTTGCTGTAACTATGCTCAAATTGAACGCTTTTGCATCTACATAGGTTGGAACACAAAATACTAAAGAAAATGTAGTTATTATGTTGCAACTACACAAACACATGTTTTGCAAAACATGTAGTTAGAACTACATGTTGACCTCACGGTCAAAGTCTCTTTCTAAATTTTGATTATTTTACATAAATTATACACTTAAAATGATTCAGTTACTATTAAAGTGATTAGTGTTTACTACAGTGATAAAAGCTAGCAATCAAGACAAGATGCGAATCAATGTTTAGAAGCTTAACTGAGAAGATGGGCTTATATCGGATAAATAAGCAGATGAGCTAAGGCAAACACGATGCTTATGACAAGAGCACATGAGAAAATCTTCTACATCATATAGCAGGAAACTGTTTTTGATGAAGACCAAGTGAAAGAGCATATAGAATAAAGAGAAATGAAGACGAGGGCCGCACCAAATATTGAAACCAAATATAGAGTTTTTAAATAGTCTAACGTTTGAGTTGATCTCATATAAATTAGGATCCTCCATTTGCTTTAATTTGCTGAATATACAAGACTTTTACAGTCTTGTACCCTTTCTAGGATTCTAATTGCATACTTGAATATTAAAGAATATCAATTTTTAACCATTAATTCCTCTCACCACACTCATCAACGTCTGTAGGTATCCAGTCGCCAGCGACATTTCTGGATGTTTCTAGAAGATGAGAGTTATGGCGGTTATGAAATTCATTAATGGTTAATAATGGTTATGGCAATCATGATGGTTATTGGCGGTTATAGTAGTTATGAGTGTGTGGTCGAAATTGATTTGGCTATCCTATAAATGCCTTTCACTTTCACCTTTTCAAGAACGAATTTTTGAAATTCTCATTCATAAATTCTATCTTGTTCCTATTCTCTATTCAAAAGAAAACTCTTATGATTACAATTGGAAAATAATCTTTTCAAAGAGTTTTCTTAATCTTCATCACTGCGCTTAAAGAGGTTTCTATTTCGACCAATTAGAGTCAATCTTTGGTGCTTTACAAATGCACTCATTTATCTTTTAAGAGATTCAATATCGTGCCTTTCAATTATTCTTTTATCCCTCAAATATTTTTTAAAGATTCTTTTACGCATTCCATTGTTCTAATCTATTGAGATATTTAGGATTTAGAGTGAGTCATTTTATAAAGAAACTTTTTGATTAGTAAATCCCTTTGCAAGTTTGGGATTGTGTACACTTGTTTTGTAAAAGGTTGACTTAAGCCTCGGTGAAAAAGTCTAGGCGATTCACCGTCTGTAAGTGTAAAAGGTTTTGATGACTTTGGCCTTAGTGAAAAGGTCTAGGTGTTCACCAGCAAGTGTAAAGGTTCTAAAATCTGAGCCTGGTAAAAGATCTGGGTTTTCTCCACCTGCAAGGAGTCACTTGGATAGTGGATTTCCTGAGCAGTAGATCTCAGGCGGGGACTAGCCACTGTGAGTGGTGAACCTTAGTGAACAAACTCTTGTGTTATTTGCTTTCTGTTTCGTGCTTTTAGTTATCTGAGACTTTAATATTCTGTATTTTACTTATACTCAATTTAAGAGTATTTTTCCGCAAGTAGAATTCGTCAGTTTTCGCAAAAGATTTTAATTTGCCATATAGCCCTGTTCATTCCTTCGAAGGCTGCTTTCAATTGGTATCAGAGCAGATTACTTAAATTTTGATTACATGTCGAGAGTTTTTATTGATCCTCTATGACAAATCTTATTAAAAATTACGACGAGCGGCAATCCACAAATCGTCCTCCACTTTTCAATGGTACAAACTATCAGTTCTGAAAAACCAAAATGAGTGTCTTCCTTCAGCGTATAGATTTAGATATTCTTGATATCATAGATCAAGTCTATGTCCTCTTACCATCAAGCCTCTTAGTGACGGAGAGAAAAAGTTAGCCACTATGAATCTCAAGGCCATAAATTCTCTTTAATGTGCACTCAATACTGAGAAGTTCAATAGGATTTCAATGTGTCAAATGGAACATGAAATATGGACTACTCTGCAAATCGCGCATAAAGGTACGAGTCAAGTAAAGGAGAGCAAGATAAATCTCTTTATGCACGAGTACGAAATGTTTCACATGAAAGAGGGTGAAACAATCGATCTAATGTACTCGAGATTCAACATCATCATCACTGAGTTCAATCTAGGAAAGAGTTTTGTAGTAAAGGATAAAAACAACAAAATCTTGAGATCCCTAAATTCGATTTGGAGACCAAAGGTCACGGCTATCGAAGAAGCCAATGACTTATCCACTCTAGGACTCGATACTCTCATTAGGAAACTCAAGACCTGTAAGATGCAACTTAGAGTTGTGAGAGACAGAACAAATCGCAAACAAAAATGAGTTAGTGTTTAAGGCGTCCGCAAAATCCAACAAAAGAGTTAGAATGGAATCGTCTGAAGATGAGAGTAATGATGAAGAATCGTCGATTTCGCAGGATACGTTAGGAAATATCTCAAGCATAAGAAATTTCCGGCAAAGAATGAAGATCGGAAATCTTCTATGCTCGATTGTTTCAAGTGCAGCAAGAAAGGACATTCAACATAATTGTCCAAATTCAAAAGATGAAAGAGAAGATAGAAAGCGCCGGAAGAATGATTTCAAGAAGAAAGCGTTCCAGGCTATCTGGGATGATAGTGACTCCGACAACTCCAGTGATTCTGACATTGATATTAACAACTTGTGCATGATGGCACACACCAAAAAGATTAGCAAAAATGATTCACTTTTAGAGAATTTATTAAAATCCGATTTAATAGAGTCATGTCAGTTTTTTAAAAGTAAATATAGTAGCTTACAATCTAAGTACAAAGTATTAAAATCGTAAAATTTAAAATTAGGAATAAACCATCAAGATGAGGTTAATATTCTTAAGTTAGAAAATGAGAATGTTAATTTAGAAAATACCAACTTAAATGATAGGCTGGAAAGTGCGAATAAAACCGTTGGCGAATTTCAAGTATCAAATAGTACCTTATCATTTGAAATATTTGATTTAAAAAGAAAATTAGAACTACAAAATAAGATGTTGGGTAAATCCACCAAAAGTAGAGATAAATTAGATACTCTACTAGGTCAATTTATTAATCATTATAGGAGACAAGGTATAGGCTTCAGTAACATAGAATCTAATTCAATAAAACATATAGAACATGTTTGAAAACCAAAGTCATACTTTTATGGGTCAAAATATCTTCATATCACATGCAATTATTGTGGTAAATTAGGCCACACATCTAGATATTGTGATAACAAAAATAATGAGAATTACTATTTTCACACCTGTTTTGAAACTAACCCCAGTGGACCGAGAACAGCATGGGTTCCAAAGGTCACACAAAGCTTTTCTTGTTTCGCAGGAAACACACCAACATGAGAATCGATGGATTTTTTATAGTGGATGTTCAAAACACATGACAAAATATTTTAGGTTTCGAGACACTATCAAGAAAAGATGGTGGAACGATCACTTTTGGAGACAACAATAAGGCAAATATCATTGAAAAAGGTGATATCGTTTTTACCGATGATTTAAATAAAATAAATAATCCATCTCTTAATTTGTTTAGTATAAGTCAGTTCTCAATTGGTAAATAAACTTCCAGAAAACCATATCAGATGTCTATAGCAGGCGTCTGGTGGAAAAATTCTTAGCCTCCATCGACGTCTGTAGTTCATTTTATACTGCTGGAATTTTCTTTCAGAGACGTCTGGTCTTTGACCCCAGACGTCTGCGCGGGAAATTTGCTCTGTCAATATAAGCGTCTGTTGGACAACAGACGTTTGTAAGGACAAACCAGATGTCTGTTATGTCTGTAACCGACAAACAGTTTTAATTCCAATTAAACATTTTTAAATCCAAATGTTTCAAAATTTTGAAATCTCAAGTATTTAGATGGAGATGTTATGTAAGATAGTTATCCCAATTAGTATAAATAAGTCACTTTTTAAAAAAATATTCTGATTTTCTACCTTTACTTTAAATTTTTATTAAAACAAGAAGATAAAACAACCATGAAGAGAACACCAGTAATTACAAAGAAGAGTCTAAACGACTCATTAGCATCGAAGAAACCTTGTGAATCTCAGTCACTTATGATAACTTTAAAATTCAGAGACCGCCTCTCAAAGTTTAAAAAAATTTAGGATATCTTAAGTATATTATAATTATTTTTATTTTATGTATGTGTTGCATTTTACTATCGTTAATATTGTTTTGTATAATGTTGTTAGTATAAGTTATTTTTGAGATCTTATGCTGTTTTGTATGTTGTACCATTTATATATATATATATATATATATATATATATATATGTTCGTATTGTGTATCTATGTATTGTATCTTAAATCTAAACTTAATATATTAATGTGAACATAAAACTGATTAATAAAATTTACATGCATAAGTTTATATAAAATATGTAGTTAATACTAAATGTGTATTTAGTTATAATTCTGCACTTCATATGACCATAATTATCTCAACAAAAACTTTAAAAATAATTAATTTTAAATACATTGAATACAGACAATGTTCGGTGCCCAGGCATTTGAACAGACGTCTGTTCCATAAAAACATATGTTTGTTTTCCTTGTGACGATTCAGATCTGCTTAAATGACAGATATGAATTATTGAACCCATTCATTAAAATTTTTTCCAAACCCTAGCTTTCTCAATCCTATCCCATCCAACTCCATCAAAATGCCAAAAACCAAGAGAACAAGAGCAAAGTTCTAGTCAAGCTTAAGAGGATTATCAAGAAGAGGTAGAACAAGAAGAAGAAGACATGGAAGAAGAGGAGGAAGACGAAGAGTTTCGAAATTTTAACAAGAAATTGTTTGCCTTTTAGAGCGGAAACACGCTTCATCCGGTATGCATCAAAGAAAATCCACACCGGTGCTAAGGCATGGTTTCATGAATTGATTGCATATAATATTGAAGAATTGTTTGCAATTCAAGGATGGGTTGAAGATTGATTGCAACACGTATGAGAAACCGGTACAATATTTTTATGCCAATCTTTAAGTTAGAGACGGTATAGATTTTACAACCATGATGAATGATATACATCTTGAAATTACTCCGAATAAAATATCAAGGGCATTGGATATTCCAAATCAAGGAGTTGATGTGTATGGCTATACACTCGACTCGTTTCCATACACCGATGGATTCGACAAGTTCCGGGCTTCACAAATGATACATGACGAGAATAGGCGAAATCTCATCCAAGTATTAAAATTTTAACTCGAGCGAAAATCGTTGCAAAGCTTCTTGGCTTTACGATTATTCATAAAACCAGAAGTTGTGACATTTTAGCCGGATGTCACAAGTTAACCTTTTGCGTCATAGCCGGGATACAAGTAATCTGCCATCTCTTTATGCCGTTTCATGAAAGAGGTTGCGGGACATCACGGTCATTTATACTATGAAAGATGGATTATCAAGATTCTTGAGGAGGGATTTGAGTTTGGTAAGAATAAGAAAGTGAGATCAAACATTGATTTTGGTGCAAAGAATCTCAAGCTTATGAAGATTCCAATCGAAAATCCGCCTCTTGAAGAACAACATGGTCAAGAAGAACTTCCTCTTTAACAAGAATTCGTCGAGCTTCTACCGGATCTCTTACAAGGGTCCGAACAAAGGATAGGAGCATGCTTTGATGAAGTAAATCAAGGATTTCAACAACTCTTTGCACGCTTGGATAACGTGCAATATAGTCTACAATATCATCATTTCTATGTAGACTATCACTTGGCTTACCAATTTCAACAAATAGGATTCAATCCGCCGCCTCCTTTCATCTATAACCCTCAATATCCAAACAATCAATTTAATAATCCACCCAACAATCCACTTAACTAAGTACTATAATAAAAGAGTGTATTAGTGTTGTATTAATGTTATGTGCATGTTGTGTTTAGTTAATTAAGTACTTGGTTGTTTGACTAAAGTAATTATTGCATTTTGTATTGTCCGTTTTTACTGTTATGCATCTCGTATTGTGATTTCTGCATACACTTATTATGATTTTTGCATCTCTGGTATATAGTGAAACAGACGTCTGTATCTGCAGAATAGACGTCTGTTCCCTCTGTATATCCCTGTTTATTCTTCTTTATGTTTTCATTGGTATTTTATTTTTCTCATCTCTGAGTTTACTTTACTTTTTGACATTTTTCAAAAAGGAAGAGAAAGGTAAAATACTTATATATATATATATATATATATATATATATATATCGAGAGAGAGAGAGAGAGATTAATGGAGGAAAGAGGCCATAGGAGGGGATTTCCTCCTATGGCGTGGAAAAAATACAATCTCCACCATTTTTTCCGACGATCAGCACCTATCATCATCATCGTTATCATCTAAGATGTGCGTACACCAAATTTCATGTGATTCCACAACTTTTTCACCGTTGATTTAGTGGGTTCAAAATTAACGGTTTACCGACAATAGAACTTTTTACATTGCTAAATCAACGGTGAAAAAGTTGTAGAATCACATGAAATTTGGTGTACCCACATCTAACGATGAAGATGATGGGGGCCGATCGTCGAAAAAATTGGTGGAGGTTGTATTTTTTCCATGCCATAGGAGGAAATTTCCTCCTATGGCCGCTTTTCTCCATTATTCTCATATATATATATATATATATATATATATGCAATTCAATTTGTGAATATTTTGAGTTTAATACTCTTATTCTTAATGTCTTAACCGGCGTAAATTGAGGCGGAGTTATTTAACTCAAAATTAATTTTATCATATATCTCGTGAATCATTTTAATAATAGTTTTGTAAAATATCAAAAAGGAGAAGATTGTTGACCTCACGGTTAAAGTCTCTTTCTAAGTTTTGATTATTTTACTTAAACTATATACTTAAAATGATCCAGTTACTATTAAAGTGATTAGTGTTTACTACAGTGACAAAAGTTAGCAATCAAGACAAGATGCGAACCAATGCTCAGAAGCTTAACTTAGAAAATGGGCTTATATCGGATAAATAAGAAGATGAGCCAAGGCAAGTACGATGTTTATGATTGGAGCACATGAGAAAATCCACTATATCTCATAACAGGAAACTGTGTTTGAGAAAGACCAAGTGAAGGAGTATATAAAGTGAAGATGAAGGCCGCGTCAAATATTGAAGCCAAATATAGAGTTTTAAAATAGTTTAAGGTTAAAGTTGATCTCATATAAACCAGGATCTTCCATTTGCTTTAACTTGCTGAATATACAAGACTGCGAAGTCTTGTACCCTGCGTAGGATTCTAATTTCATACTTGAATATTAAAGAATATCAATTTTTAACCATTAATTCCGCTCATCACACTCATCAATAGTCAAACGGACGTCTGTGCTGTTAAAATTGGCATCCAGTCACTAGCGACATTTCTGGATGTTTTTAGAAGATGGAAGTTATGGCGGTTATGACATTCATTAACAGTTAACGACGGGTATGGCAGTCGTGACAGTTATTGGCGGTTACGGTAGTTATGAGTGTGGTTAAAATTGATTTGGCTATCCTATAAATACCCCCTTACTTTCACCTTTTCAAGAACGAATTTTTGAAATTCCTTCTCTCATTCCTAAATTGTATCTTGTTCTTATTCTTTATTCAAAAGAAAACTCTTGTGATTACAATTAGGAAATAATCTTTTTAAAGAGTTTTCTTAATCTTCATCACTGCGCTTAAAGAGGTTTCTATTTCGACTAATTAGATGCAATCTTCGGTGCTTTACAAAGGCATTCATTTATCTTTTAAAAGATTCAATATCGTGCCTTTCAACTATCCTTTTATTCCTGAAATATTTCTTAAAGATTCTCTTACGCATTCCACTCTTCTAATTTATTGAGATCTTTAGCATTTAGAGTGAGTCATTTTATAAAGAAACGTTTTGATTTATAAATCCCCTTGCATGTGTGGGATTGCGTATACTTGTTTTGTAAAAGGTTGAGACTTGAGCTTGGATGAAAAGTCTACGCAATTCACCACCGTAAGTGTAATTGTAAAAGGTTTCAACGATTTTGACCTTAGTGAAAAACTTTAGGTGTTCACCTCCCGCAAGTGTAAATGTTCTAAGATCTGAGCATGATAAAAGATCTAGGTTTTCTCCACCCGCAAGAAGTCACTAGGATAGTGGATTTCCTGAGTAGTAGATCTTAGGAGGGGACTAGCCACTGTGAGTAGTGAACCCTAGTGAACAAACCCTTGTGTTATTTACTTTCCGTTTCGTGCTTTTAATTATACGAGACTTTAATATTCTGTATTCTATTTATGCTCAATCTAGAGTATTTTTCCGCAAGTAAAATTCGTCAGTTTTCACAAAAGATTTTAATTTTGCCATAGCCTTATTCACCCTTTCTAAGGCTGTTTTCACTATATTTTAACCAAACAAAAGATTGAAGTTACAACTTCGGTAGCCGGATCTACGCGTAGTTGCAAATGCATTGCTTTTCCAATTACAGGCAACCAAACAGCCCCTTAGCTATGTTGAGGCCAGTTTCTTGGATTAAATCAACATTTAACACATCTTTTCTAAATGTCTCCATCCATGTTTGTTTGATGGGATGGGTTTCAACCAAATCCTTTTGAAAAGAGTCAAGTCTACAACAACAACAAGATCAATCTCAAACTTTTGAGTCAGCTACATGAATCGTTTTTTCCATTTAGCTTTCTAAAATCCCTTTTCCAGATAAAATCACTGAATACATATCTTTTAATTGCTTTCGTTCATGTTAATTTAGATGTACCTATTATTCTTGTTGCTTAATTATCTACATTTTTGTCACTCATATTTATAATTGGCGCATCCGGCCTACCTCTATCTTTTCACAAGTGCACACATTTCTTGTCCTATCTCTGAGTATTGTCACTTATCCATCTCGCATTTTCATTTCACCTAAACTCAATTTTGGAATATATTAACTTCCCAGCAGTTAGACCTATAAAAAATTTCTTTTAATTCATGTGTATTCTATGATTATAATACTCTGAAGGACCACAATTACGCCTCCTTATTAACCAGCTTCCAATTGGATGCTATACATCAAAACCCTCCTCTATGTTTCTATTATTATAAACGATTGAGCCTAATTAATGAAAATAGTCACTCCTAACTTTTCTTGGCCTCATATACCTTGAATTTCGTTCCCCCTCCCCTATTTGTATGCCTTATACATGTGCTTGCATACTTCCATTTGTGAAATGTAATAGGCATTTTGTGGGTAGCTATTCTCATAATAAATTGTGGCATTGATCAAGTAATTTAACTTCGCTTTCCTGATGTGACAGCCTGAGAGATTTAAATTGTTCCATTTAATTTTCCAACTTCATCAGTCTGCTTATTTGGTGAATCTACATTTAAGGTTTGTGGAAAACTTTGTGGAGCTTCAGCTCTTAAGGGGAATGACACAATATTTCTTGGGAACATTGACAAAAAGTGGAAGAAAGAAGATGTAAGCCTCTCTTTCTATTGAATCAAAGCAATTTATTTCTAAGAATTAGAGATAAAAAAGACAGGTTATTTATTAATCTGCTGACTAGCTTCTCCTTCAATTCCTATCATATGGCTGATCTAGGCTTGTTTTCTTGTTGTCTTGGAGTGCAGATTATCAAAAGGCTACAAGAAATCGGCATTGAGAAGATCGAAAATGTTAATGTTATGCCTGATCTTGCTAATGCTAACTCCAATCGTGGGTTTACATTCCTTGAACTTGAAACTAACAAAGACGCACACAATGCTTATAAGAAACTTCAAAAGAAAGATGTTTTTGGCAAGGGTTTAAATGTTAAAGTTTCTTGGGCTGAACCATTGAATGATCCAAATGATGATGAAGTGAAGAAGGTCTCCCTCCCTCTTCCTCCTTCCCTCTCTCTCTCTCTCACACACACACACACATCATTTGACTGTCATCACTGGAGCTATGGATTTTGAATTGAATAGAGAATATTTTTAGTTTAGGGGCTCTAGGCATGACCTCGCTATAGTATTAATCCATGGCGGTTCCACTTCTCCATATACTTTTAACACTTACAGCTTTTCATTAATCTCTTTAGTTTCTAATTTAATTCAGGACCCTTCTTTTGTCTAATGAGTAACTGATTTCATATTGATAAAAGGCACTCTTTTGACCATTTACAGTCTGATGGTCACAGCATTTAGATGTGTGGTCTCTGAACACTATTGAAACTCTTTAATATTTTGGATTCTAATATTTAGGTTCAGAGTATGAGATGTAAAAATTTGTTCATCAACCACAATTTTAGCTTTATACCATAAGTGAAGAAGGTTTTCTCGCTTGGTTGGCTGCCTCTGATTCTTGGACAGATACGCAACTTTACAAAGCTTATCACTCTATAGAGTAATAGGTCATAATTCTGCTGAAGGATTGCAGTTCGGTTGTGTTTTTTCTCCCCCTTAATGGTATGCTTCTAGAAACTATCTTCAGATACTTGCTTCTGCTCTGTATAGGTAAAATCAGTTTATGTTGAAGGCGTGCCAGATTCTTGGAATGAAGAGAACTTAAGAGAGTCTTTTAAAAGGTTTGGAGACATAGAGCGAATAGTCCTTTCTCGCAATATTAAATCAGCAAAGAAAAAGGATTTTGCCTTTGTTAACTACAAAACCCGAGAGGCTGCACTTTCATGCATCGAATCTTTTGATAAGGAGTTGACAGACAATAGCTCGAAGGTACTTTGCTTATCTATGATGTATTTTTGCTCATATCGGAATATCGCTTACTGACAAGTACTCCTGGGTTGTTGTTCAGGTAAATGTGAAGGTATCGCTTGCTAAACCTGCGCATAAGGTCAATCAAAACAGGGGAGGGCCAGTTTTTACCGATAAGGATAGTATGAAGGAGAAACCTAAAGCATTTCAGCGTGAGTTTTCTGCTTATAATTTTTTTTAATACTCTTCATGATTAATATTGCTTCCATATATGGTTATTTCTGTGATGTGGTTGTGTTCTACAAAATAGTGAATAAGTTCTATTCTGTGCATTTTTAAATGCTAGTCTATCTTCTCTGTGGTGATACACTGTTTTTTTCTTGTTCATGGATGGATAAATTTATGGATCTGTATTTTCACTTATTGGAAAGCACTTTTGCACTTTGAATCTTTTCCCTAAGCCCTGTTACTTCTGTATTCTTGACTCTTGAGGCCTAGTTCGGTGACGAGGTTCTTGAAACGACGGTTTCTTTTAAGTTAAAACGAAACCACGGTTCACATGCATGCAGGCCCTGGGTTCGTAGAGTTGAGGCTTCTCAAATTTTAGGGATGCTTGACAACATGGTTTATGAAATCAAGGTTTCATTTAACATTTCTTTTTTGAAGTGCTGGATGGAGAGAGAATAAAGAGAGATAGCACAGAACCTTGCGAATCTCCACTTTTTTGGAGTTAAAAAAAAGGGTTTCGAGCCTCTGATATCTTTTTTGAAACCATGATTTGGGAAACTCTATTTTGGTTGTCAGACGAGCCATGTTTCCATATTTTAAAGTATAGCATTACCCCTGAAAAAATGGAGGGTTCGGAAAACTGGAACCCTGTTGCCAAACGAGGCCTGAATAATTAGAAAAAGGATGTTATAAAAGTGTTTCCTTTATGTTTGCACCTTCTCTTTTTTATACTTGATCTTTAATTTATTTTTCTTCTTCTTTACTGGCTCAAAAAAAAGAAGAAGAAGAGGAAAAGGAAGTTTGCAATCACTAGTCGTTTTTCTATCCACCTATTATTACCCATTGCATTTCATTGGTCTAGACAATAGAGAAGAAAATCACCAGTGTTCTTTTTTGATATATCAAACCTCAAGTACAATATTGCTGAACTACGATTGTATTGTATTTAGCCTTTTCGATTTGTTTCTATTAGGTGATGCCAGACCCAGTGTTTCTTCGAGTATGGGGAAATCTTCAAGAGGGGGCCTTACTAGTAGTCATAATACAAGACCCTCTACAACTCACGACGGCTTGCATGGCTGGAGGGGGCAGGCGACATGGAAACATGGGGTAGGAGGTTATGCTGGAGGTATGTCTTGCAGTGAAAAATTTCCATTTATCTTCATGTTGGTAATTGTAACCGTGTCTGCAGTTTTACTATGCAGCGTTGCTTTTACAGTATTCTTTCTTATTGGGTCATGTTTATTTTTTCCCTCTTTTTTTCTTTTTTTCCCAGTTGGTTCCTTTCTTGCGTTGGTTTTAGGTTTGATAAGCATTTCATGGATTATTCCTTCTTTGGAATATATTTAGTTTGTGTAGCCCATCAGTTTGAAATTTTTTTGGGTGATAAGGTGTACCCATATGGGACCCATGCCTCCCCTATTCAAAATGGATTCTTGCTTGGCCTTTGAAATTATATGTTATAATATTTCTTAACATCCCTTTCACATGACAATACGTTCTTTGGAAACCAATTCGAGAAGCAGGAAATGAAGAGCATCGATTAAAGATTAATCTAAGAAGTCTGCATTACATCTATTGATCATTTCTTTCTGTAATTTTTTGGAGTGTATTTAATATGTGAAGTTCATGTGAGAAAATCTACAACAAAATTCTAATTCCGATTACACAATTTGACTTTGGGTTTTTGTGAGTATTATTTTTAAATATAAGACAACTTGAGGATCACATTTATTATCCTAAATTGACATTTTTAAGGAAAAGATTTATTACTTAATTACCTAGAATCAACTTATTAATGCACATGAGCAACACACATACATTAATTGCCTAATTCATGCGCATGCAGCACTTGTTTAAATGAGAATTCAAGTTTTTTTTTAGTTTTTAACAAAATTGAATAGTTAAATTGAGTTTACAGATTTATATTTGTAGAAATTGTTTTTTCTTCCTAAATTAACTAATGAAGAGAGAAAAACGCAAATATAAGAAACACCAAAAATGAGGTGAAATAAACTCATACTTGTAGAAAATGATTTTTTCCCAAATAAAGTTAATTAATTAATGTGTATATTTAGGAAAGTGTGATATAGGATTTGAAGAAGTTGTTTCGTCCTTTAGAGAAATAGGATATTTTACATAAATGAGGAATTCAAAATTTCATTTCCATTTATAAAATACAAAAGAAGTTGTAGAGCATTTTTTCTTGAAATATAAACATCTGTATTTCCTTGTATTTACTTTCCGTCATATTTTTAATTGGCTGATAAATGGGATCTTAAATTTTTGCTAATATGACTCAAGATGAAATGGAACATGCTCATTTCCCTTGGTTATATTTGTGACTTAGAGTTGAAAATATTTCATTATAGCAAGTATATCATCTTTTAATCTTTTAGAGTTCTCGATGTCTGAGAATATAAAGGATGCCAACTGGTTATCAAGGAATTATGAGCCCTTCTCTTGTCATGGTTTTCTGAATCAGGGAGGGAGAGGGTTGATGTCAGGTCAACAATCAGCCGAAATTTTTTGTTAGATCTTTATTGAAGCTTTGCTTTAGAACCGATTCCATTTGGATAGGAAAAGACTTGGATGATGAGGAATCAAGATAAACTAAAAATAGATCATTTCTTCTCTAATCGTTAAATTAATAATTCGAAATGATGAGTAGGAATCAAGATAAACTAAAAATAGATCATTTCTTCTCTAATCGTTAAATTAATAATTCGAAAGTTTCTTTCTAATAAATGATGGAGAGTCTATAGTAAACAACAACAGACATAAGTCTTGTTGTATTCCACTTTATGTGTGTGCACGCACGCACACGGAGTATAAAGTCACACGATAAGAAATTTCCTACATTGGCGACATGACAAGTCAACTGTTCATCGCTTTTTTTTACAATTGGCACCAATCATATACATCTCCATGTTCTAAACTATGTGTACCCTAATTTCATATAGTTTGGAGACTCTCTTCTTACTCATTTAGCATTAAAAATTGTTTATTCATCGGAAAAACTGTTAAGTTTGCAAGCAACCGATGCAAAGGCGAACGATATCCAATTTACATAAAAATTGACGTACATATATTTAAGAACATGATCAAGATGGCTGGTGCCGATCGTCGGAAAAATCGATGGATGGTTGACTTTTAAAGCCACCAATGTAGGAACTTTTCTACCGTGCTATTTCACACTAACGGATGTTTGACTTTTAAGGTCAATGTACGAACCTTTCTACCATGCTCCTTTACACTGTTTTCTGTCTACGTGTGTAGAGAGAATGAAGTATAAATTGGCACTGTAGAAATTTTCTATAGTGGACCAACAATGGCAACATGCTATCAATTCGTCTGTGTAGATCTTTGTAGGGTGCACCCTACAGAGGAGCATGTGTCATGCATGCATTGGACTTTGCATGGTGCTTTTGTACTTTAAGTCCTTTCACCTTTTCATTAGGTCTTGCACTTAAATGCAAAAGCACTATGCAATACCCAATAAATGCATGGAACATCTGTCCGTTGTAGGGTGCACCCTATAGGGACACCATAAGCCTCTTTATATATTTATATATATATATAGTAGCGATATGGTGAGATGAGATTCTTAAAATGAGATGGCTAAATCCGATTGTTGGATCGATCGAATTTTTGTATCATGTTCTACACGTCAAAATATGTATGTGTATAAAAAAATTAGACGATTTGGAGGCCTGTAAGTTATGCATCAACGGTGTGCAAATTTTACGATGCTTTAACAACCATCCATTTTGCAACCATGACATACCTTTAAAGTGTCAAATCATCTAAATTTTTGTACACGTATGTTGATTGACATGTAGAATAAAATGTATGGAGCCGATTGTTATTTTGATTGATGGCTGATGGTCAGAGTTGGCCATCTCACTTTAAGAATTCCATCTCACCATATCGCTACAATATATATATATATATATATATATATATAATGGAGGAAATGTGCTATTTGAGGGAATTTCCTCCCATGGCATCGAGAAATAATCACCCTCAATTTTTTTTGACAATCGACACCAATCATCTTTATCATGTAAGATGTAGATACACCAAATTCTATGTGATTCTATCACCTTTTCATAGATGATTTAGTGGGTGTAAAATTAACGGTTTACCGACAATAGAACTTTTTACATTGCTAATTCAACGGTGAAAAAATGGTAGAATCACATGAAATTTGGTGTACCCTCATATTACATGATAAAGAAGATGATGGGTGCCAATCTTCGGAAAAAATTATGAAGGATGTAGATTTTTGACGCCACCTAACGAAAAAGCCCTGGGTTCTTCATTATTCTCTCTATATATGGAGGGGCCATAGGAGGTTTTTTCGTCAGGTGGTCTCTATCTTTCTCTCTCAATGTATATATATAAAGGCTTTTTCGTCTTGTGGTCTTAATTTCTGCGTGTAGAGAATAGTGAAGAAAAGAGGCCATATGAGACTTTTTCATCATGTAACGTCGAAAGATATACCCTCCAACATTTTATTCGACCATCTGCTTCTTCATTGTCTACCATGTCGATAAACCAAATTTCATGTGATTCTAACACCTTTTCACCGTTGATTTAGTAGGTGTAAAATTAACGATTTACCGATAATAGAATTTTTTATATTGCTAAATCAACGGTGAAAAGGTGTTAGAATCACATGAAATTTGGTGTATCGATATTCTAAACGCTAAAGATTAAGATGGAAGGTGCTGATCGGCGAATGAAACGGTAGGTGTAGTTTTCTGACGCCACCGGACGAAAATGCCTCCTATGGCCGCTTTCCTCCATTACACGCTTGCGCGCGCACACACATATATCGCTCCTAAACACAAATTGGGGTTTTGTTTTTCTTTCGTCATATCCTAACTAATTCTTGTCTCAACTAAAATTAATTTAAGAAAAAGACTTTGTAGCCCGTCAGAAAAAAATAATAACTAAGTTATCATATCAACTATTTGAATTTAAAATTCAAAATCAGACTTTATTTTTGTAAAGTATTTTATCTAAATATAAATTGAGTTAGTTGAGATTTTTATTTATTATTTTTCTTAACTATATAAAAAAGGTAAGCACAAAGTTTAAAGACAATTTTTTTTTAAAAAGATATCTTTTTAATAAATAATTAGAGAATATATCTCTAAATTTTATTTATGTTTTCTTATTTCTGGCACCTTTAAAATCAAATTCATTATATTTTCGTTCCTGATGCTGTGCTCACTCTTAATTTTTGTTTAAAGAAAACGCATATCTATAATCTATCTATATTTATTTCTATAATTTATAATCAATCGATATATTTAATCTATAATTTATCATAAAAAGATTGTTTAATAAAATCATTTATGATGATGTCAAATGACTATATATTCCCTAATTATATGAGCCTTTTTATTTTAAATTTGTTGAAACTAATTTTTTAATTTATTTGGATGTTTAAAAGTAATTGGTTGAAGCCTTCAAATTTTAATCATTTTTGGATAAAATATATATGCTAAAGATTCTCATTTTGAGTTGAAACTATTTATCACAATGGGCTTTTTCGATTCACCCCACTCTGAACTTTCGTATTTTGAAAAAACCCACTCTAAACTTCATATTGTTAAAAAACCCACTCCAAAGTCTTAACTAAACTAAAAACCCCATTCTGGTTAAGTTCCATTAACTTGCTGTTAACTCTTCCGTGAAACATAGCTTTTAGAGGGGTAAAATGACCAAATTACCCCTCTAAAGGATAATCTAAGATTTCAATAGTTGTTTTTGTTGGATATAGGTGCTCTCAAGGCGATTATTGTAATCGAAGGAGGACCTATACGAGAGAACAATCTTACTCGAGATGATAGTATGCTATGTGGTTTGTCTTTATCTTTCATATGAATATGTTTTACTAGTTATCATGTATCGCTAATATATGAGATAAAGCCCTTAGGTTTTGCTTGACTATTAGGACGATGATGGAGATCATACTAGTAGGGTTTGGGTAGTCGATAAGCACATCCTTAAATGTCCCTAGTCGTAGGAGCATCGAGACTGGGTATCGGTACTTCAGTTTAGACTAGTGTGTACGTTTCCTGACCAGGTTAGAGGGCGATAGCTGAGCCTGCAGCTATTGATTTTTGACATCGAGGATTGTATACTGGTGCTCATTGGATGAGTTACACTAGATGGACTCACCGAGAACTCCTAGTTGGTAATATACCAATGTCAGATAGTAGTTCTCTGGTGATATTAGTACAGAGTAGTTCCTAGGACCTGAGATCGTCGGTGTCTTAGGTGTGTTCCCACTAAGACTTATACCCTACCACGGCTCAAATGAGTCGTGCAAACAGGTTTTTGTTGGGTATAATCCCGAAGCACGTGGAGGCAGTGAGCGGTCGAGAGGATTCGTCTTTCCCGGTATAGGGAGTTGATGTCACGCTGTGCAGGACGTGACGCCAACCACAAGTCGGTGGCCACCGCAGTGGAGATAATCTGATAAATGTTATTAGTTGTATCTCTGGTTGATTATGAGTCCTCTGTCGCACGACTTATCGAGTTATTGGAATATGACAGATTCCAAACCCTAGACGAGATATGCGATACTTTTAGACGAAGAGACCAGACTGTACGGTAATGTCATTAATAGACTTTGAAAGGTTCAGATGAACTTGTTCGTTGACCTTCTTTCGATCAATATCTGGTAGCCGTTATGTGCAACTAGTACCGCTGACGTGCTTGTGGGCTATGGATATGATCCTAACCTACCGCCAGCGTATTGTCGAGTCTTTAGAGTCTCACGCAGAGGTTTCCCAGCACAGGCGAAACGATATAGGGCATATATGAGGATACATGCAAGAGTTCGATTAAGCACGTGTATGTGATACACGTATATTAATCGGGTATTTAATGATATTTGCCGGTATATATATATGATATAATTGGATTATTAAATCAAGTGTTGATTTAATAATTAAATATATATTTATATATTGATATATTAAATAATATCATGCTCACTTTATTTGTTTCTTCTTTCTATTAATATTTCTATTTGATATAAATATTGTGACATATATGTTGATACATTTGAGATGGGTGTATGAGACTTATATGGTTTAGATGAGAACATTCTTAAATGGTACGAGTCATGGAAATTTAGATGGTGGTAGAATTCTTTGGGTTTATTTTTGATGACTCGTTTTATTATTCATTTGGTTTTGTTCTCATCTAGAACCTAATCTTCATACACTTACCTCCATGGCTACCTCCTCTTGAGTTTTTTTCTAAAGTGAGGAAAGAAAAGAAAAGAGAAGAAATTAGTGAGCTAATTATTCTGCATCTCCTACTAATCATTCTTAGTAAGTTTAATTAGCGGGTTGCTTCATTTTGATGAGATCAATTTGAAACTAAAACCTATGTTGGAGTTATCTCAAGATGGATCATCTTTGGCAAGGAGATCACCGAGCAAGATTGTTCCGGGCTTCGTAGAGACTAGCCGGAATCCAAGGAGATGTGGCCAACGCTCTATAAAGGTTGTAGCACTTTAAATTCTCTCTTTTATTTTTGCAATTGCATCTATTTGACGATCTTGGTTAGGTTTTGGTTCTATGTTTGAAAAAAAATGTTGGTATCTTATTTCGCCGCAGTCCGCGAATATCACGACCCTAGAACCGAGACTAACAGCGGTATCAGAGCCAAATCAAATACAAATACTTGTAATTGCTTTTGGTGGCAAATGAATTCATATAACCATTTTTCAAAACTGATGACTCGTTTTAAAACTTTTCGAAAACTGGCGAATATACGTGCTTATTCTCGTGTTCCGGGGCTCATGGTTCGGACCGATAGCCCCGTGGATGCACGAGAGTGACCTCGGGGGCTTGGGTGGGTCCCCACTACCCGAGACTACTGAAAAGTGGCATCGGATGTGGGCTGGACCACACAGCCGTGTGCTGGCTAATCCAGCAGCCAACCCATGGCCACAAATCCGTGGCCATGGATTGGGGCCTCCACCTAATGCCCCATGGGTCGTGCTCGAGGCCCCCTTGAAGTCTCGGGTAGTTTTTGGTTCATTCGCGACTCATTTTGAGCAAGATATGCAAAGGTTTTTTGATGCATAGTGGACTTGAATTTCAGTTTTTGGCAATTCAAGTTTGCGACTCCGCCGGTTGTTGAATTCATTGGCCATGGTTCCGAAATGACACGATTAAAGTGTTTAGTCGAGTTGATTCGTTGTCATACGGTGATATAAGGTGCGCTGACGAATTAACATGTTCAATTCGACGGGTTGCACAAATGCGTATGAGATGTTGGTTTGTTGGAATGCATTGAATTGTCGAGAAATGAATAGCCCCTTTGTGAAAGTGTGATGTTGCGATAAGTGTTATTTCTATTCATGCTTGTAGCCATCTTGTATATTCATTTGTTTGGGACGAGCTCCAACTTGTGGCCGTCGTTTCCGCTATATATATATTTTTTGTCGGGGCGAGCGACCGACTTGTGGTCGTCGTTACCGTGATATATTATTATTTGTCGGGACGTTGTGATCGTTGCCGCCGTTGCATTAATATAGGTTTAGAATTACCCCGCGGAGAAGCGCATGGGCGGTCGGGTTCTATATTGCAGCGGGTGGCCATTTCAAAGAGTTGGGATCAGGTCACTCGAGTCTAGGATTGGCGGCTTGCTTGCCGCGCTTGTAAGAGGTATATGATAGACCCGTGGAGAAGTGCTCAAGTTACCGGATTTGAGAAAATTTCGGGTGGACCCCTCATGGTGATGATGTTGGGTTGCCTCGTTTCTTGGGTTGGTTGGTAGCTTGCCGCACTCGTAGGGGTCTGCTTTTGGCTACGCACGGGCTATTCACACGATCAGGAAATATCGTGTTTCGTTTGTGGCTCGAACAAAGCGCGAGATTCCTAGATAATCCAACCATTCCTGTTCTGAGATGTTCATTACTTGCTTGTGATATGTTTACCTGCATGTGATGATATTTATCGTTTAGCTGTGTGTATATATATATATATATATATGATATATGTGATATTTACCCCTCATGGTAATAATGACATATGTTTACCTGCGATGATATATATGATGATATATTGATATATGTGATATATAAAGTATATAAATAAATGCTATATACGTTTTGCATCGCGCTAGCCCTGCCCCGTCCTGTCGTAAGTTAAGTAACCTTATGGTGAAGACCCAGGGCCCCGTAGCGAATGCGGACCGCGAATATGTGCATTCTATTTTCTTTTCATACTTTTTCTGTGATTGTGAAGAGATGCTAAGTAATGAGATTATATAAATGATGGGATTGCATTGATTCGGATTAATGCAAAGATACTAAACTTAAAATACGTTGTAGGGACCAAATATCAGATATTGTGGTGTTATAATCGAATCTTTTACTTTGCACGGAGGTATTCGAATAGGAATATCTTACACCTCATTAGATGATGGAAGAGCCTTGATCCCTTCATCGGGAGTTCGCTTTTAAGCAAAAGTTTATGTTACTATAAATTTGCAAAATCACTCGGTTCCTATGACGAGATCAAGTTCATTACGTTAAAGGTTTTCTTCAAAATCAGCCGTAGCCCTCTGGCATGCGTCAAGGTGTAGCGTGCGGTAGCTAAGTGGTGTTTCCTGCTTACATGTGATGCGATTAGCTGGAACAGTCGCACGGCTTTGTTGGCAAGCGTCAAGGGCTTGTGCGGGTGGATTCGTGTTAATCAAGAAATGACGGGTAGAACTTGACTAGCGGCCTATGGTTTGTTGGTATTCGTCACGGCCATAGGTCGTTAAGGGTAAAAACTGATATCGGGGGTTTCAAGTGTTGAAACTTGCAATGAGATTGCATACCTTCTATGGAGTGCGGTGACTTGGCATTCGTCAAGGTTACCACGCCATGATAAGTTGGATCCCGATTCCCACTGTGAGTAATAGTTACTCTTGGGATATGATCCTGGCTAATTCTCCTTTTATGATTTGAAAGAGGATTCGGCAGAACAGTGGGAGCCATCCTGATTAGATAAATATACCAATTTAATCTTGATAGAGTGCACGAGGAGTGTTTCTTTTCACTCTCTGGCAACGACCTAAGACCGAGCTTAAACTAAAAACTCGCAGACTAATTTAACCGAATTTTTTTACGATCAGTCGCATATGTTCTTACCCCTCCCACTTGCCCTTTTGATTTCTCCAGAACACTCTGTATCCAATACAGAGATCTATATTGCATGGAAGGCCATCTCGTATAGTTACATACGAACTCGGAGAACGTGTTTCAGTCGAGCATGGCTACTGGTTTTAGAGACAGTGAATTGTATATACAATTCATTTGTCTTTCATCTCCACCTTATCTCAAGTTTGAAAGCTTCTTAAACAAAGAGAATATACTACACTTGTTGGATAGTCTTCTTCCAATCCCGATACTGGAGCTGAAAGGAATGGTAACACGAACACCAACTAGCATAAGTCCTGTATACACAAGTTAAGAAAGAGATATCCAAAAGGGGTCGAAGTGAACGGAAAGAAAATACAACTACTGTTATGATCTTGGGCAGTGAAAGAAGCATTACGTGGAATACCCGGCCACAAACATTTTGATGTTTCATATTTTCAATCTGATTGTAATCGATAGTTGTTTTTCAATTAATTCTGACTCTTGGGTGTATAGATACCGGATTAACATCTCACATCGGTAAGCTGTTTCAGATGTTGATAAGAATTGGATTACTGGAAAGGTGATTTGTTTCTCAATGTCGGAAATCGGAGCAATTGTTGCTATTGGGGAAATCACCTGGTTTTGCCTTTTGCCTTTCGGCAAACTTTTGGTTTTGAATATCTGTTATTATGCACCAACTTTTAAAAACTGATATATCCGTTTCTTTATTTGATAAAGTGAGATAAATTTTCAAAAATTATATTATGAACGTTTGCCTTTATCATTTGATGATTGGGTAAGATGCATTAAATAACGGATAAACATTCTTAACCAAAATACAGTTTTCAAAATACAACACACAGAGTATGAGTTAGTGAACTTGTTGGGCTTATACATAATGTTGTATGTTGTCCGGTATTCATCTGGACAAGGGGTTGGTAATCATACTTCGTTCTGTTTTTCTACGAGTTCTCTAATTTTAAACACGCATTCTTGTTGAAATGCATAGTGTAAAGATTTTGAGAAATTCATAGGATATATGAATAAAGTAGAAAACCAAACGTTGAAAGTATCGAGATTTTTCAAAGTGTTCGAAGATGTGGATACATATGCTAGATATTCCGTAGTTATATAATCAAGAATTTGATTCTCTCTCAGATTACTCATCCGTGGGTGCGCTTCTTGATGAGTAATACTGTAAAGCCTTTTTTATTTAGGGATGCACTAGAATTAGATGCATATCAATTGATACCGGTTCCACCTAAAAATCAATGTCTCAAATTCAATATGTGATATAGAATGGGTTATCATCTTAAAATTGTTAAGATATTGAGCCATCCGGCTTATGCTTTAAACCAGAATCTGAACAAACTCAAAGCACGTTTTAGTAAGTCAGTTTGTGAGTTATCCTAGGCATTGACGAGAGATTAACTTTCTACCATTTTCGGGATCAAAAGTTTTGTTCTCGACACGCCAACTTTTTAGAAAATGAATTTCTTGCATAAGAAATTAGTGGGAGTATGATAGAACTGGAAGTGATTTCAGAACCACAAACGATTACTGAAAATTTAGTAGAACCTAAAGATTCAATTGACCCTCACACCTTAGCCTACTCCGCAGATTGAGTAGGCAACCTTAGCCACCTAAGATGTAATATGGTTCCCTCGTTGACGGTGACAAGGAGGCTTGCATATGATGACCCTACTAGTGTAGGGTATCTTTAGCACCTCACCAAGGGTTTTGCAAGTATCACACATGCCATATTAAAATTTTATGAGGTGTTAAACAAACTAACCTAGAAATCGAACTAGAATAATTAGGGTAACAAGTTGAAGTATCTCATACTAGCTAGTGTCTAACACTAGGTGGGAAGAAATACAACCTTTGTAGACCTCCTTTGCAACTCCTTGGATCTCCTAAAGTTTGAACCGGCCAGCTCGAGCTTCTTCCACGTCCACGATGATCCACCCGGAGTACCTTTGCTCAAGGCTCCTTGCTCCACTTGATCACAATGAAGATGAAGCAAACAAACTACACCAATGGGCTAGACAAGTGTAGTATGATGATATGGTTTTGTTCTCACATAAAAACCCTTTCTTTCTTTTACCCTCACTCACTTTGTAAACTCAAGAGAGAGCTAGAGAGGGGAAGAAAAAGATGGCAACCTTGAGCTCTATTTTCTTTTGGATGAAGATAATGATAATGAGAGAAAGATAAATATGATAGATAAATATCTCATCTTAAACCGTGGTCAATAAATAACTAGATATTTTAGAATGAAAGAAAAATAACAAGTGAAAATGAAACCATGGTTTAAACTAGGTCAAGTGAAGAATAGTTAACCATGATTTAAAATCAATTTTCTTTTTCTCATTCTAATAAATATAAAGATATTTATGTTCCATGTGAGTCTTATATTGCCATCTTCCATGTATCATCAACCATGATACATGCATGTATGTGTGTATGCACATCAACATGTACATATATATCCATGCATACATAAAAAAGAAAAGGTTTATTTAAAAGAGATAAAAGTCAATATTAAATCAACACTTGATTTAATAAACCGGCCATATCTCATACGGCCCGACCAATAGAAAACGCCCGATTAAAACACGGTATCATATACACGTATTCAATCGAGCTCCTGCACATATCTCATATGCACACCACATCGTTTCGCCTGAGCCAGGAAACTCCTGTGTGGGACTCTAAGACTCGTCAATACGCCGGCACTAGGTGATGATCACATCAAACACCCACAAGCTGCAAGTGGTCAGCTAAACGTAATGGCCACCCGGGTATTGAGCGATCAGAAGAACAAGCGAACCTGTCAAAACTCCCGTCAAGCCAACTGGTAACACTTACCGTACAGTCCGGTCTCTTCGTCAGATATGTTGCATATCGAGTTTAGGAATGGTAATGTCGACCCTAATAACTCAACAAGTCATGTCGGTATATGGCTCATAACAGATCGAGAAACTACTGATAACACTTATCAGTAAATCTCAGCAGCCCTGACCAAGGACTTCCTGTTATAGCCAATCGAACATAGCACAACATCAACCCCCAATACCGGGAGAGACGAAAGCTCTCCCATCGCTCATTGCTTCCATGTGCCTCGGGACTGAACCCAAAATCCACCTGTTTGCACGACTCAGTAGAGCCGTGGTAGGGTGGAGATCAAAGTACAGTGGGAGGACACACAAGACTCCATGATGATCTCGGGTCTATAGACTAACTTGTACCAGTGTCACCTGAGAACTGCTATCCGACGTGAGATAATACCACATATGAGTTCTCGGCGAGTCCGTTCAGTGTACCTAGTCTCACTGAGCACCCGTATACAATCTTTGGTGTCACCACACCAGATGGATATGGGATCATCCATCGTCCATCATATGAGACAAGAATGGTATACGCTAGTCTACCCTGGAGCATCGATGCTCCGTCTCGATACACCCACGACTAGGAACATTTCAATGATATGCTTATAAACTACAGGTGTCCCACTAGTATGATCCACATCATAATTCGAGTAGTCAAGCAAATATCCTAAGGGCTTTATCAACATGTACCAAATGAATAAGAGCATGATCAAGTGAACATGTCATGATAAAAAGTAACCAGATAGCATACTATCATGTCGAGCAAGACTGTCCTCTGAATATATATATATATATATATATATATATATATATATATATATATACAAACCAGTACATACACTATCATATAATGGCATATAGGGCATACATATATCCAACAATCTCCCACTTGCACTAAGGCCAATTATTGGCGTATCTCATACCCAACATCTCAAAAAGTCGCTCATGCTGCGGCTGAGGGAGGGCCTTAGTGAATGGATCCGCAATGTTGTCCTTTGTATCTACTTTCTTAATCTCGATCTCGTGGCGATCAACTATCTCCCGGATCAAATGATATCGCCTCAGGATGTGTCTGGACTTCTGATGGGACCTGGGCTCTTTGGCCAACGCCATAGTCCCATTATTGTCACAATACAAAGGTATTGGATCAATAATGGTTGGAACTACTCCTAACTCCGAGATGAACTTCCTCATCCAGACGGCTTCCTTGCCAGCATCATTTGTAGCAATGTACTCAGCTTCCATCGTAGAGTCTGCAATGGTATCTGTTTGGAACACTTCCAACTTACCGTCCCTCCGTTGAGGGTAAATGCAAACCCTGAGATAGACTTGCTGTCATCTTTATCACTCTGGAAGCTCGAATCGGTAAAGGCCTCCATTTGGAGATCCCCGTTACCATACACCAAGAACAATTCTTTTGTCCTTCTTAAGTACTTAAGAATGTTCTTCACAGCAGTCCAGTGATTCTCCCCTGGGTTTGACTGATACCTGCTTACTACACTTAGTGCATAAGCTACATCAGGGCGTGTACACAACATCGCATACATTATTGTTCTTACGGCTGAAGCATAGGGAATAATGCTCATGCGAGCTCTCGCTTCATCAGACTTTGGGCAATTGTCTTTGGAGAGAGTGACTCCGTGGCAAGCGGGTAAGGCACCCCGCTTGGAGTCTTCCATACTAAATCTCTTTAGAATGGTGTTGATGTACTTGGTTTGGGACAATCCCAATAACCGTTTGGATCTATCTCTATAGATCCGTTTGCCCAATATGTACGTGGCATCACCCAGGTCCTTCATGGAGAACCTTTGTGATAAGAATGATTTGATCGACTGTAGCATAGGAATGTCATTTCCTATCAGAAGAATGGCATCCACATACAATACGAGAAATGCGACAGTTCTCTTTACAGTCTTCTTATAAACACAAGGTTTATCTCGATTTTTGACGAAATCAAACTCTTTGATAACATCATCAAAACAGATGTTCCAGCTCCGTGATGCCTGCTTTAATCCATAAATGGATTTAAATAAGATACACGCTTTCCCGCTGCTCCCACTGTCAATGAAGCCCTCTGGCTGATCCATATAAACGCATTCTTCTAAATCACCATTTAGAAATGCAGTTTTAACGTCCATCTGCTAGATTTCATAGTCGTTGTGAGCAGCAATAGCAAGTAGGATCCGAATGGATTTAAGCATGGCTACCGGAGAGAATGTCTCGTCATAGTCCAGTCCTGGTCTTTGACGAAAACCTTTCGCTACCAACCTTGCTTTATAGGTCTCCACCTGTCCATCTACACCGATCTTTCTTTTAAAGATCCATTTGCACCCTACGGGTTTTATCCCAGAGGGTACATCCTCCAAAGTCCATACTTTGTTGGTGTACATGGACTCCATTTCGGATCTCATGACATCCAACCACTTTACAGAGTCACCACTCGTGATAGCTTGCTGAAAACTGGCAGGGTAATCATCATCCATGTTGCAATCTTCTCTATCACCATCAATGAGAAAACCGTAGTATCTCTCTGGTGGGCGAGAAGTCCTACCAGATCTACGGAGTGGCTGAGGTTCATTAGATTCTGTTGCAACATCAGGTTCAACCAAGTCGTCATTTGTAACTTGTATCTCTAGAACCTCTTCTAGATCTACCACATTGCCATCAGCATCATTTGGAAAAATCTCATTTTCTAAAAATGTGGCATACTGAGAAACAGACACCTTTTGTTCCTCTTTGTGGTAGAAAAGATACCCAAAAGAATGTTTCGGATATCCCACAAATATACATTTGACCGATCGTGTCTCAAGTTTGTCTGGATTCTGCTTTTTGACAAAAGCCGGACAACTTCAAATCTTAACTCGCTTAAGAGATAGTCTCTTCCCATACCATATCTCATATGGAGTGGTAAACACGGTCTTGGTTGGAACTTTGTTCAACAGAAGAGCTGCAGTCTCTAATGCATGCCCCCAAAAAGATAGAGGTAACTCAGTATCACTCATTATGGATCGTACCATATCTAATAGGGTACGATTCCGCCGTTCTGACACATCGTTATGCTGTGGTGTGTAAGGGGGAGTGAGCTGAGAGAGAATCCTATTTTCTTTTAGGAAGTCCAAGAACTCAGTACTTAAGTACTCTCCACCTCGATCTGATCGAAGTATCTTGATGCTCATTCCTGTTTGTTTTTCTACTTCAAGTTTGTACTCCTTGAATTTCTCGAAAGCTTCGGACTTATGCTTTATCAAAAACACATGACCGAATCTTGAGAAATCATCAGTAAAAGTCATGAAGTAAGAAAAACCGCCTCTTGCATGTGTAGATATTGGCCCACATACATCCATATGTATGAGGCCTAAGAGCTCAGTAGCTCTTTCTCCGTGTCCAGTAAACGGAGTTTTGGTCATTTTAACTTTAATACAAGACTGGCAAGTCACATAAAATTTATACTCAAAAGGATTTAAATATTCATCTTTATGAAGCTTGTTTAGTCTTATTTCATTAATATGACCAAGTCTACAATACCAAAGAAAAGTTTCATTTATATCTGAAAAATTTCTTTTACTTGTGTGTTGAATGTTGAAAACTGTGTGTTGATTAAGGACGTATATCCCGTTATAAAGTGTACCACAACCAATCAACTCTTGATTTAGTTTAATGTTCATAACATTGTGTTGCACAGCAAAATGATATCCTTCATTGTCTAACAAAGAAACGGATATAATATTACAAAACATACTTGGTACAAAATAAAATGGGTTCAAAACCAATATACAACCCGACGGCAACCCTAGGTGATACTCTCCCACTGAAACTGCATGTACATTGGAACCATTTCCAACTTGGAGAGTATGATCACCTATCTTCAAAACTCTACTATTTCTCAACGCCTGCAAAGAATTGCAAATATGAGAATCCGAACCGGTATCTAATACCCAGGAAGCAGAGTTAATAGAAAAACGGTTTTCAATCACGAACACACCTGAAGCTGAAGCATCACCATGCTTCTTTTTCTTGAGTTCAAGGTACTCAGTGCAGTTCCGCTTCCAGTGCCCCGTCTTCTTGCAGTGAAAACATTCTCCTTTCCCCGACTCCGCAGCTTTGGATTTGTCTTTCCTCTTCGCTTTCTTTATTCCTCCTCTCGGTTTGGTGAATTTCTTCTTATTCTTTCCCTTAGTCTTGGCTTTTGGGACGGAAGAGGAAGATTGTTCAACAAGCATAGAGGGGGACTTCGCTTTCAGCGTCCTCTCCGCACTCCTCAACATATTGAGAAGTTCGGGTAGTGATTTCTCCATGTCATGCATGTTGAAGTTCACTATGAATGGAGCAAAGGAGGAGGGAAGAGACTGCAAAATAATATTAGTATATTGTTCGTTATCCATTGTCCATCCGAGATCCTCAAGCTCTTCTATAAGAGTTATCATCTTCAAAACGTGATCGTCTACTAGTGTGCCTTGAGCCATGCACATCTGAAACAACTTTCGAGATGCTTCGTATCTCTGGATCCGAGATTGCTCCCCATACAGTTCCTTTGTATGGAGAAAGATGGATTGAATATCCATCTGCTCGTGTTGCTTTTGATGTGTATTGTCCATCGATACAAGTGCGAGGCATTTGGTAGTAGCACAGTCAATATCCCACGTTTTGCGGATTTCCCTATCCGCAGTAGAAGATTCAGGGCCTGGGACGGACGGGGCTTTGGCAGTGAGGACATATGATACTTTATCATATGTGAGAGCAATGTTAATGTTTCTCAGCCAGTCTTTGTAGTTGGGTCCGGTCAGCTTGTTTTTATCTAGTAGAAGCTTAAGGCCTGTCATTGGTATCTGCCATTTTAAGAGAGAGAAAAGAATACACTCAGCGTAAGCTTTTGCAAAGATCAGATTGGTTATTATCTTGTCTAATCGATGTCTCCCACTGCTTTTATCAAATTTCCTTTCAAACCTTAAAAAGAAAACTAGCCAGGATTAATTACAGTCTACAACTTCGCTAACCGTTCAGCTAGGCCAGTGCTGGTACTTGGAGGGAGGTTCCCCGTGCTTTCGCACGTACCTAATTAAAGTAAACCTCGTTTTCCCAGAGGCGTAGCCCCGTTGACATCTTTCTAGACACCTGATAGGTTAGCTAATTGTAAAGTGCAAAACTCTCCTGAGAGCAACTTTTGCTCACAGTGCGATCGAGATCCTACTATCACATAGAAGATATGCAATCTCATTGCAAATTTCAACTCTTGAAACTCTCGATATGGTTTTTACCCCTAGCACTCATGACCTTAACTATAGTCAACATATCATAAGTACGAGTCAAGTTCTTCTCGTCATTCGTGATTAACTAGACCCACCCATATGACCCTTAACTATAGTCAACATAATCATATGAATGTCCTAACTAATCCGCATTATATGCGGTGTAGGAAGACATCACTTAGCTACCGTACATTGCGTCTTAACTATAGTCAAAATACGCAACACGAATACTAAGTACTCTACTTCCTAAAATGACGGAGGGCTGTGGATAGTTTTTAAGAAAACTTTTAATGCTTTGAACTTGATATCGTTGTAGAATCCAATGGTTTTAAAAGGAGTGGCTTAAGCTCCGCACTTTGAAAACTTGCTTTTTCATAAAAAGCCGAGTGGGTTTTAAATCCGATTCTACAATATCTTTTTAGGTTCATTTTTCTTTACATTAATCTCATTAATGTAGTCCCATCATTTAAGTCCTTAAGCCATCACAGAAAAGAAACGAAAATATAACGTACGCTTATGCCACCCGCATTCGCCACAATGTTCCGTTATACACCGTTATGTTACTTAACTAACGGCATACCGGGACGGGGCTAGCGCGGGTGCAAAACATAAGCAACGTCTATTATATATCATATATATAATATTCCATTCGTCTCAACATATAAAGTGATCACATCACAGAATATCAGCAGTAGAAACGCATATGAAAATATAGGATATCTAGGAGGTCCGTATTTAGTATTTAGCTATCAATAGAAAATACGGATTCCACGGTCGCGATGAATGGCCAAGCCCACACCCTTAGACCCCTACGAGAGCAGCAAGTGACCCTGCCAATTCTGGAGTTTAGGATACCCGGTCTCGACTCCTCGAGATGGCCTTCCACTGAACCCTAGAACCCGGTCATTTGTGCTCCTCTCCTTGGGTCTATCCTAATGCGGAAAAGTAAATAATATACAACAATGATGACATCATCCTCAAGCCGGAAGTGCCCCAAATAAAAGAATATTACATACAATTGAATTTTACATGAATGAAAAATAAAAAAAATCTCATCTCACATAAACCCCCGGCCATTCATTCACGACGATCCTGTACAACATATCTCAGCAACACATAACATCACATGTCATCAACGTAAGCAAGTATGCGTATTCCAACTGTCGTTGATGTATAGCAACGAAACCGGCGATACTCCACATACTATACTTACGGTCGCAGAAAAGAAAGTGAAAAACAACAACACTTGCAATAGTCACTTTCATAAATATCAAGACGATGTTAAACGATTCGATCCAATCAACAAACACCCACAAATTACCCCGAGAGCTCAACACTTGAGCAAAGTTGAAATTACCAAAAAAAGTGCCATAGTGTCTATGGACCAGCCGTAGAAGGGTTAACTAATGCCTCACCTATGGTATCACGGAACTACGGCAAACCTTAGGGTTCGGTCGCGTTTCCGTGGACATAGAATCGAGTTAAGGTTTTATAATCTTCTAGAGGGTCCATAGGAATACTTGAATACAATCAACTTAGAAAGTTACAACACTTGAAAATTTCAGAGGGGGTGATAATGTGGGGTTTGAAGTTCGTTCGAACTGCTAAATATCGTCAAGGTTACCAATACAATGTTAAATTTACGACTACGAAACACTGCGAAATAGCCCCTAAGCACAATAGTCATCACATGAAAAATTGAGCTTAGCAAACAATCCCTGAAAACCCAAAACCAACACACCAGAGCACACAAGCAAAACGGAGCAAATTGGGCCTGTTCTGGACGGCGTGCTCGGATTTCCTGGCCACGAGCTCGGCCAAAATCCGATGGATGGTCCCCATTTTTCTTGTGTGCTCTAGTTATATCATATACATGCTTCTGCAGTTGTTTAAAATTTTTTTACAGATCGTTTAAAATTCGATAGAGCAGATTTTGGGTTTCCAGAAAATCGTATTTTCCGTATTTGTTTTGGTTTCGTAATATCCAACATCATCTAAAATTCTAGTTTGGTTCTGATACCACTGTAGGGTTTCTTTAGCACCTCACCAAGGGTTTTGCAAGCATCACACATGCCATATTAAAATTTTATGAGGTGTTAAACAAACTAACCTAGGAATCGAACTATAATAATTAGGGTAACAAGTTGAAGTATCTCATACTAGCTAGTGTCTAACACTAAGTGGGAAGAAATACAACCTTTGTAGACCTCCTTTGCAACTCCTAGGATCTCCTAAATTTTGAACCGGCTAGCTCGAGCTTCTTCCACGTCCACGATGATCCACCCGGAGTATCTTTGCTCAAAGCTCCTTGCTCCACATGATCACAATGAAGATGATGCAAACAAACTACACCAATGGACTAGACAAGTGTAGTATGATGATATGGTTTTGTTCACATAAAAACCCTTTCTTTCTTTTACCCTCACTCACTTTGTAAACTCAAGAGAGAGCTAGAGAGGGGAAGAAGAAGATGGCAACCTTGAGCTCTATTTTCTTTTGGATGAAGATAATGATAATGATAATGATAATGAGAGAAAGATAAATATGATAGATAAATATCTCATCTCAAACCGTGGTCACTAAATATCTAGATATTTTAGAATGAGAGAAAAATATCAAGTGAAAATGAAACCATGGTTTAAACTAGGTCAAATAAAGAATAGTCAACCATGATTTTAAAATCAATATTCTTTTTCTCATTCTAATAAATTTAAAGATATTTATATTCCATGTGAGTCTTATATTGCCATCTTCCATGTATCATCAAGCATGATACATGCATGTATGTATGTGTGTATGCACATCAACACGTACATATATATCCATGCATACATAAAAAAGAAAATGTTTATTTAAAAGAGATAAAAGTCAATATTAAATCAACACTTGATTTAATAAACCGGTCATATCTCATACGACCCGACCAATAGAAAACGCCCGATTAAAACACGGTATCATATACACGTATTCAATCGAGCTCCCGCGCATATCTCATATGCACACCACATCGTTTCGCCTGAGCCAGGAAACTCCTGTGTGGGACTCTAAGACTCGTCAATACGCCGGCAGTAGGTGATGATCACATCAAACACCCACAAGCCGCAAGCGGTCAGCTAAACGTAACGGCCATCCGGGTATTGAGCGATCAGAAGAAGAACAAGCGAACTTGTCAAAACTCCCGTCGAGCCAACTGGCAACACTTACTGTACAGTCTGGTCTCTTCGTCAGATATGTTGCATATCGAGTTTAGAGATGGTAACGTCGACCCTAATAACTCAACAAGTAATGTCGTTATATGGCTCATAACAGATCGAGAAACTACCGATAACACTTATCAGTAAATCTTAGCAGCCCTGGCCAGGGATTTCCTGTTATAGCCAATCGAACATAGCACAACATCAACCCCCAATACCGGGAGAGACGAAACCCCTCATATCGCTCATTACCTCCATATGTCTCGGGACTGTACCCAAAATCCACCTGTTTGCACGACTCAGTAGAGCCGTGGTAGGGTGGAGATCAAAGTACAATGGGAGGACACACAAGACTCCATGACGATCTCGGGTCTATAGACTAACTTGTACCAGTGTCACCTGAGAACTGCTATCCGACGTGAGATATAATACCACATAGGAGTTCTCGGCGAGTCCGTTCAGTGTACCCAACCTCACTGAGCAGTCGTATACAATCTTTGGTGTCACCACACCAGATGGATATGGGATCATCCATCGCCCATCATATGGGACAAGAATAGTATACGCTAGTCTACCCTGGAGTATCGATGCCCCGTCTCGATACACCCACGACTAGGAACATTTCAAGGATATGCTTATAAACTACAGGTGTCCCACTAGTATGATCCATTTCATAATCCGAGTAGTCAAGCGAATATCCTAAGGGTTTTATCAACATGTACCAAATAAATAAAAGTATGATCAAGTGAACATGTCATGATAAAGAGTAACCGGATAGCATACTATCATGTCGAGCAAGACTGTCCTATGAATACACACACACAAACCAGTACATACGCTATCATATAATGGCCTCTAGGGCATACATATATCCAACAACTAGTTATCAGCAGGTCATAAGAAATGACTTCCAACTGATGGCTGGATGACAAGTTATCCTAGTTGGACTTTATGCACTGCAACAAACTGTAGACTTTGTTGGGTGCTCCTGAAGGGATAAAACCCATTGGGAACAAGTGGATCTTTCAAGATCAGAGCAAATGGAAAGATATTAACCTAATAAGGCTAGACATGTAGTGAAAGGTTTCATCAAATACTCGTTGAGGATTGTGATGAAACTTACTTCAGTGTCTGCTGAAGTCCATATGGATATAACTTGCCACTGTTGTCTTTCATGACTACGATATTTGGCAAGTGGATGACTATAACGTCTTTCTAAATTGGGTTTAGAAGTGTACATGTATATGACTCTACCAGAGGGTTATCTTAGTCAGTAGGAGCGGCTGTAAGCGTGCAAGTTGCTTAAGTCTATTTTTAGACTAAAACAGACATAGCTGAGAAGAATCATCTATTTTGATGATACGGTTAAAACATTTTGACTTCATCAAAATGAGAGATAAACTAGGTATTTGAAAGAAAGTAGTATGGTAAGTTATAAGTTTCCTTTCTTTTGAAAAGCAATATATCGGAAAGAGTTCTAAGCGGGATACTAAGGTAGTCGTGGCGCTAGATGCTGATTGTGAATCAACAAAGGATACCGCCTGAGAATTTGCTGGATATAATTGTTCATTTATGAACATAATCCCATCGTCTGTCCAGACAAATATTAAGGCAGGTATCGCTCAATTCGGATGATATTTGATCTCCGTGAAGTTGAGATTCAGGGAGAAACAGAGAGAAGCGCTGTGTCAGGTCTACTCATTGAGGTTAGTTCTCGAACACAGTTTACGAAACTGTTAGTACAGAAATTGGGTATGCGATACCGTAATAATTGGCCTTAAGTGCAAGTGGGAGATTGTTGGATATAGGCGCCCTCAAAGCAATAATTGTAATTGAAGAAAGACCTATACGAGAGAACAATCTTATTCGAGATGATAGTATGCTATATGGTTTGTCTTTATCTTTCATATGAATTCGTTTTACTAGTTATCACATATCGCTAATACATAAGATAAACCCCTTAGGATTTTGCTCGACTATCAGGAAGGTGATGCAGATCATATTAGTGGGACCTGGGTAGTCGATAAGCACATCCTTAAATGTCCCTAGTTATAGGAGTATCGAGACTGGGCATCGGTACTCCAGTTTAGACTAGTGTGTATGTTTCCTGACCCGGCTGGAGGGCGATAGTTGATCCTGCAGTTATTGGTGTTTGACATCGAGGATTATATACAGGCGCTCATTAGATGAGTTACACTGGATGGACTTACCGAGAACTCTTAGTTGGTAATATACCAATGTCATATAGCAGTTTTCTGGTGATATGAGTACAGAGTGGTCCCTAAGATCTGAGATCGCTATAGTGTTTAATGTGCGTTCCCACTATACTTAGACTTTTATCTTACCACGGCCCAAGGAGTCATGCAAACAGGTTTTTGTTGGGTATAGTCCCGAAGCACGTGGAAGCAGTGAGCAGTGATTCGTCTCTCCCGGTATAGGGAGTTGATGTCGTGTTGTGCAGGACATGATTGCAACCACAAGTTGGTGGCCACCGCCGTGATGATAAACTAATAAGTATTATTAGTTATATCTCCAATTGGTTGTGAGTCCTCTGTCGCACGACTTCTCCAGATTTCAAACTCTAGACCCGATATGCGACTCTTAGACGAAAAGACCGGGCTGTACGGTGATATCACTGATAGACTTTGCAGGGTTCAGATGAGCTTACTCGTTGACCTTCTTTAGATTAATATCTGGGTAGCCGTTACGTGCAGCTAGTACCGTCGACTGCTTGTGGGCTATGAATATGATCCTAACTTACTATCAGCGTATTGTCGAGCCTTTAAAGTCCCACACAGAGATTTTCCAGCATATGCGAAACGATGTAGGGCACATATGAGGATACGTGTAAGAGTTCGATTAAGCACGTGTATGTGATACACGTATATTAATCGGTGTTTAATGATATTAGCCGGTATATATATGATATAACCTGATTATAATCAAGTGTTGATTTAATAATTAAATGTATATTTATATATTTATATATTAAATAATATCATGTTCACTTTATTAGTTTCTTCTCTTTATTAATATTTATATTTGATATAAATATTGTGACATGTATGTTGATACATTTGAGATGGGTATATGAGACTTATATGGTTTAGATGAGAACATTCTTAAATGGTATGAGTCATGGAAATTTAGATGTTGGTAGAATTCTTTTGGTTTATCTTTGATGACTCATTTTATTATTCATTTGGTTTTGTTCTCATTTAGAACCTTATCTTCTTCATACACTCATCTCCATGGTTACCTCCTCTTGAGTTTTTTCTGAAGTGAGGAAAGGAAAGAGAAGAGAAGAAATTAGTGAGCTAATTATTCTACTTCTCTTACTAATCATCCTTAGCAAGTTTAATTAGTGGGTTGTTTCATTTTGATGAGATCAATTTGAAACTAAAACTTGTGTTGGAGTTATCTCAAGGTGGATCATCTTTGGTAAGAAAATCACCGAGCAAGATTGTTCTGGGTTTCGTGAATACTAGCCGGAGTCTAAGGAGGGATGGCTAACGCGCTACAAAGGTTGTAACACTTTAAACTTGCTTTTATATTTTTGTAATTGCATCTATTTGATGATCTTGGTTAGGTTTTGGTTCTATGTTTGAAAAAATTGTTATTTTCTTATTCCGCCGCAGTCCGTGAATGTCACGGCCCTTGAACCGAGACCAACAATTTTCGTCTTCTCCCATGCTTATCTCTCTCTTTCGACGTGCTTCTCTTCTCAATCTCCCGTCATCCTGCTTATTTTCTTAATTATCATAAAATTTTGCTTCTCTTAGCTACAAAACTGTAAAGATTGGCTTCATCATAAAGCAAAATCCCAAATTTGACAAATACTTGTCAAACTGCCAAAGCCATACAGTCTAATTCAAAAATGTCATTCATAGAACAAACCATCAATGGCAATTAAATTAGACAAAGTTTTTACCTTTTGCTATAGCAAAATTGAGGCCTTCCAATGTAGAATGTAGTAATGAGATTTGATTGGATGGGGCTGAAGTGAAAGGGGTTGGTTAGGAAATAGATGAAGAGAAGAGGGATTTGATTGGGTTGAAGTTAGGAGTTGAGTTATGATATAGAGATGAAGAGGAGGGATTTGATTGGGGTTGACGGGGGTTTTGATGGGGGCTCAAATGGAGAAAGAAGAAGATGAGAGGAGAGGAGGGTGGATGAGGAATTTAATCTAACTAACTCTATTGCAGTTAACATAACAGATTTGACTAACAGAGTGGGTAAAATAGATAACTACTTTGTAGTGGGTTTTTTAAAAATATAAATTTTAAAGCGGGTTTTTTAAAATACTGAAGTTTAGAATGGGGTGAATAAAAAAAACCTTTATTTTAAAAAAATCGATCAAAATCAATAAGTTGAATATCTGTAATACTCTTAAAAAAGAATTGTATTTTTTTCTCCTATCAAAACTAATTTCTAGGATATTTTACCATTTTTAAAAATTATTATGAAAATATAAAAAGATATCGTGTTTGAAATTTTTAAGCTAAGAATTTAAAATGGTTCAATACTAATAAAATTTCTCTTAAAAGGTTTTTAGTAGATACTTTGAACATCCATATAATAACATTGGGTTGACAAATATCATTAGATTTTTTTATTTTAGAACCATTAATATTTATATTTTAATTTACTATTGATAAACTTTTAATTAGTACTTTCAATAATAAACTAAAATTTATGGTTTTAATTAATTTTCTAACCATAGCAAATTCAAGTAAAAGATTTAAAATAACAAATCCAGATTTAACTAATCTTTATAAGTTACACTACCATACTGGAAACGGTTTTCCGCTTCAAACCACATGAATAACTCCTTGGATCATCTCTGAACGACTCAATTCAACCGGATGAAATTTAAAAAAGAAAGATTTTTTTTTTGAAAAGCGCAATTCATATGCAATCAAATATGTGCGTATCCTAAATACCATATATCCCTATTTCAATAAGTTATTTCCTCCAAAGATATAGAACGTTTTAAATTTTTAATCATGACACATGAAATTATCAATTTGTTTTTATATAGTAAAGAATTTATCAATTCTCCATGTGCATGGCACGTGCAAAAACTAGGGTGTTTGTGCCTCTTTCCTTGTGATATAGAGTACCATATTCTGAACCTGGGTGGAACCCTATTCGATACGGATACCGAGATTTTAATCCTTGCTTAGCTCTTAACTTGCTGGCACTCAAATGAGAACATTGCTTATTTGAACCAACTTCATCTTCAATCTGTATTTAACAAATTAGTGCTTCAGATAGGTAATTTATTCCTGCTGTGTATATGATGCCAGGCCCAACCATGTATGATTATAGAGAAGCTGGTGTAGGAGGGAAACGCCCTTTCTCTTCATTGGTAATCTCAGAAACATTGTAACCATATACGTCCCTTTCTTATGCAACTCATAACCTATTAAATTGTACAATGTTGCAGGGAGATAATCCTTTATATTCAGATTATAGAGGATACCCTCGTGCTCGTCTCGATAGCTATCCATCCACAGGCTCAAGGTATATAACACACACACACATGCAGCCGCAACCCACAATCTCTTAAAACTGGATTAAATGCACAAAACCTGCTGTATTTTACCTCGACAGCACTTATACCCACTCAAGTGATTTATTAGCACAAACATTCCCAGTGCTCACCAACCAAAACCCTGTAGAACACTAAAATTTCTGTTGGAATGTGGTATTTATACAGAAATTGGGTGTTTTTAAAGGTTTTAGTCGATGAGTAGAGGGGGTGCTTGTGTTGATAAAATCACTTGCAGGGGTATAACTGTGTAAATACTACACGGGGCAAACTACATGGGGGTATAAGTATTATCCCTTTAAACCTCTTACCTGCCGATCAACAATTCAGTTGCTCTTTGTTTTGTTGGTTTTTAGCTACGGAGTGATGCCATATAATATGGCTGGATCGTCATATCCGTATTATCAGCATCAAGAAGCAGGATATGCAGCAGGTGCGTTTCTTTATTTTCACATGTTTTAGGCTAAATTATCCTTAGCCATGAGCGTTTTTAGTAAACTACCTTAAAGTTTTTATTGTAGTAAACTCCCTTGATTTTTGGTTTTAAGGGAGTTTCATGAACAATTACCCTTAAAGGCAACAATTCCTAAGGGAGGTTATTGTGATAAAAGGTAATATACTTTAAAACACTCGGAGTTAAGGTCGGTTTAGTGAATCTAGCCTATGTTCTACCAGTTCTAAAGGAAAATGTAAAGGTAATGTTTCACATTTTCTTGGAATTTCCAGCTGCTCGTCATGGAGCTGGAGACTACCCAGCAACTCATCAGGTATTTCTGCTGACTAAGCAAAAATGAAATAAGTAAAGGAAAGGAATATTTTTTAACTGATTATTTACCTTGAGTGGATCACCCATTGAGTGCAGATCAAATTTATGTTTGTTTCTTGCACTCACACATAAGATAGCGACACTGCTCTTTAAGAAACAAAGTTGTATATTGTTCTCAACTATCATGATTTATGCCTCTTCATGACATGTAGAGTAAGTTGAACGATGAAGACCTCTTGTCAGGGGATATTCCATCATGCGGTATAGTAGATGCCTAGACGGGACTACACATTTAAGTTTGTTTATAGGGAACAATAAACGGTGACAAGAAATTTGCATATGCACACATATAGAACATATAAAATTGTATATATAAATTGTATCCCTAAGCTTTCAGCATAACTTCATAGTTTTGGTGGAGTGACAGGAATTAAGATATATGGGAGCGTCGGGTTCCAAGAGAGCCCTAGACAAATCACTTCAAGTTCATTTAAAGATGTAACTAATCAGCGCCGTTTATTTTGCCTTTACAAGTGAGTTCCAGTGGTGTTTTAACTTAATATTCGTTGTTTACCCACAGTTCACCATTAGTTGCCGCTGGTTTCTTTATTCATTATTAGAATAAATTACGTAGAAGGCTTATTTCTCCAAAACCACCCTGCGGTTTAAGCCATAGCCCCCCTCCCAAAAAAAACCCGTTATCCGACATCCCCTGTGGTTATTTTATCTTTTATTTTATTTTACCAAACTGCCCTTGTTCCTCGACTATCCAATCACCCTCTTTCACAAAAAACCCTAAATCTGAACTAGGTCTTCAAAATTTCCAGCACTTCAATCAAAATGTTAGAGCAATTTTTTATGATGAAAAAAGGAGCAAGGGTTGGGAGGCGAAGGAAAACATATTTCAAACTACTAATCGCTAATTTGGAACCATATTTGCAAATTATCTGAGTAATTGCCAATTGTTTTTAGTTATCCTTACAACAACAACTGAACCTTTATCGCAAGCATATGGGGTAGGCTACATGAACCAACATGGGAATCGTGCCGGGTCAAAGCACATGAATCCTCCGCTTCCACTCACTACTATCGAACAATATACTTTCATTAAGACCTTTGGCATCCATATCTTTTCGTATCTCCTCCATCCACGTTTTCTTCGGTCTTCCTTTCGCTCTCTTGACTTGGCCTAAATTGAGAATATTCATTCGTTGAATCGGTGCTTTCATAGGTCTGTGTCGTACATGACCAAACCATTTTAGATGTTTTTCCTGCATCTTCTCCACGAGTGCTACACCGACCTTTGCACGAATATCCTCATTTCACTCCTTATCCTTTTTAGTGTTATCATACATCCAACGAAGCATGTACATCTCCGCTACATGCATTTTCCATGCATGATGTTTCTTAGGAGCCCATCATTCCGTACCATATAACAAGACATGTCGAATAGCGCTTCGATAAAACTTCCTTTTCAAGCTTAACGGAAAGTTACGATCACACAAAATTCTCATTGCACTCCTTCATTTCAACCATCCAGCCTGAATTCTCTGGTTGACATTGCTATTGATTTCCCCATTCTTTTGGATGATGGAATCTAGATATCCAAACTGATCGCTCAGTGATATCTTTTACCCATTCAGTATTATACCACTGTGATCTCGACTTCTCTGTTTACTAAATTTGCATTGTATATATCTTGTCATGGACCTACTCAATCTAAACCCTTGAGATTCCAATAATTGTCTCCACAACTCCAATTTTGAATTAATCCCTGCTTTCATCTCATTTACCAGAATAGTATCATCTGTGAATAGCATATACCAAGGTATCTCATCCTGCATAGTTCTAGTAAGCTCATCCATCACTATTGCAAACAAAATTTGATTTAATGCGGATCCTTGATGCAATCTAATTGTGATCGGAAAGTCTTTCGTTAGGCCACCGCAAGTCCTTCATTTTCCACTATTCCATCATACATGTCCTTGATTATGTCAATGTATCTGATTGGGACTCACTTCTTCATCATCGTCTGCCATAATACATCTCTAGGTACTTATCATAAGTTCTCTCAAAGTCAATAAAAATCATATGCAAATTCCTTCTCTCTCGAAAACAATTGATAAGTTGACGAAGCAAATGAATGGTTTTGTCTTCGATCGTCCATGCATGAACCCAAACTGGTTCTCTATTATTTTAACATTCCTATTAAGGTATAGAGATACCTAAGAGAGATAAGCGTTAGATGGCTGACGGACCTGTTTAATAAAATTTGACAAACAAAAAAGATGCCAAATGAGTGGAGGAAGAGTATCCTTATACTTCTCTACAAGAATAAGGGGGACATTCACAGTTTTTAGTTATCCTTAGTATCTTTAATTCGTTTAAATTTCTGTGTAAACATTGCAAGATTGTTTGTGTACCCTTTGACTATAGTTAGTTGGGTGTCGAAATTCTACAGTAAATTGTAGTTAATTTTTTAAGATAATTTTTATTTTCGATTGAATAAGGTAATAGCAGAAAGAAGAAGAAGATAGGTTTGTTGTATGGAACCCATTCAACTTTGAGGCAATATACATTCCCATTTCAATGCGTATACTTGGAATAAATTAAAGTAGGTAGAACCGAGCAAAGATGTCAAAAAATACGAGAGTACAATACAACCCACTATTCACAATTATCCCCATGCTAGTTATATGATTCTCCACAACAATACCTGCCTTTTCTATATTCAATCCTGGGCAGTCAAGTATACATGCCTAATGCTAGTTGATTGATTGATAATATACCAATCATTATAGGCCTTTAATGGAAACAGTTATTTTACCTATTTTCCATTGAAGGGTAATTTTAAAAGAAAGTATCACAAGTAGGTCACCTCACCTGATTGGTCATGTGACCTACTTAAATTAGTTTCAAACTTAAATCTAACGGCAGCGTGGTAACTGGGTAATGAAAGCAAGCGTAGGAGAGGAACTTGGCCAACTATTTTCTGCGGGGGTGGTTACAAGACAATGGCTCAAACCACGGGGTTTTGGAAATATAAGCCTTACATAAAACTCCATTTAATTCTTCTCGTTTATTTTGTAATGTCCCTAAACTTTAGAAATTACATTAAACACCCTTGAACGCTTCTAAAAGTGTGTTAAAGAATTTCTTAAATACCATTTGAAAGTTGTATCAAACAACATGCCAGTGGTGGTAATTTGCATTTATCTTAATTCAATGGTTCTCTATAAAACAAAGTGGTGAAATGTGATGGTGTTTATGTAATTTACCTTTTATATTAACATGATTGAAAATTTTGGTATCAGATGAGGCCAGGAGCTCCTCCTTATGGAAGCAGCTATCATCCTAGATGTAAGTCCATTTCCATGCTAAAGCTTGAATCACAACAAGCCACCTTCCCAATTTTATTATTCATATAATTCTGTATGTTTTTCATATTTGCACAGATTGATGACAATAATACCATCAGCCACAGCAAGAATTTTAGAAAGAAAACATCGGCATCGGTGACTTGGCGACGAGATATGCAAGCTTTTGGCAGCTGCTTCAGTAGTTAAAATCATGGAAATTTAAGCTACTGCAACCTCTGTGGCATTTGTTTGGTTTATTCGTCTAATTTTATTTCCCAAGTAAATTTTTTCATATTTACCCTTGGTGTTTTAATTTATCAAATGCTAACCTTAGGTTGTACTTAGCGATATATTTGAGTCAGCATTCTTCCAATCTTTGATGTTTTCATTATAGCAATGTTGTTAGATGTGAGAATGCCTCGTAGAAGGTAAAAGGAAAATATTTGCATTTTGAGATAAGAGTAATACTTTTCTTACCTGTGCGGTGGAATTCATGTAGACTGCATGGATTCCCGTTAGATACAAGATGAGATATAGGATAACATGTTTCATTTTGTATCCAATAGGAATCCATGTAGCCTATATAGATTCCGCCACACCGGTAGGAAATGTATTGCTCTTTTGAGAATGGCCACCGTAATCAAAAGGGTGATTTTTATTAGACATCATCGCCTTTTTAGGGTTTTTGAGATGGCACCGGCTAACTTTTATAAATGCTTTCAACCTTTTTTAAAATTGTTTGGAAAAAAATCTGGAGATCTGCTTTTTCAGGAAATCAAGGGTTGAGTGGAGATTATTTTTCATTAAAACGGAAGTTTTGTTATTTAAATAATCAAATCCAAATCTTACAGTTTCAGATTGCTGTCCCTGCTCATGGTGATATTTAATAGTTCATTTGTGTTATCTAAAGAAAACAATGAAAAGTTGATGATTGATGAAATTTACCCTATGTAAATTTGTTAATGCGTACGAAATATGTTTTTCTCAGTTTTGTACATTGGAATTGTTTTCCTACTTGGTATCTCATTTGAGATTTCTTTTTCTTTAAAAAAGATAAAGACAAAATAAAGAATCATAGGTCCTACCAATCTTATCACTGTTCTATGGTCTGCTCTTATTTTCTATGTTGAGTGTATCCAAGAGATATAAGGATAAGGATCGCACCATACATACATTAGGGTTTTTAACTCTTGCGTACCTTTAGTGTAAAATGCATAAGAAAAGTATTTTCTTTCATATTGGACTGTGATGATAGGAACAATTAAGCAATAATATTGCACTATTCACTTCATTAAGTATAAAAGGTCAATTATTTATTTCAAGCAAACAAACAAAAGGTTGGGGGTAAATTTTTGGATAAATTTTGTATGAATTTATATATATAAATACAGCCAGGTTCTGTCGAACTATTCTTAAAAATCTAGAATTTATTTTTTCAGATAAACTATAGCTCTGGCAATTTTGAAGAATAAAAGAATATATTTAAAGACCGTCCACTCAAACAAAAATAAGAAAAAGAAAGAAAAAAATTAAAAAATGATAAAAATTAGTTAAACAATTAAGCTTTATTTCAGCTTTAATGTTTTTTGGGTGAAAAATTACTTTCACCATTTTTGCACTTTAATATTATATAGTTTTCTTCTCGGCACTTTAATACCCTAATGTATTTCTCCATTAGCATTTTACTGCCTTCTGCCTTTACCGCCATGTCTATTTCGCGTCGCTTTATTCTTAGAATCATGCAGACAAAAAAATTATGACAACGGTTTTTAAGAATAAACCGATGCAAAATAGATATGGCAATAAAGACAGAAGGTAGGAAAGTGTTAACGGTGAAATACAATAGGGTATTAAAATGCAATAGAGTATTAAAATGCAATAGAAAAAACAATATGGTATTAAAGTGCAAAAATGATGAAACATACGTTTATTAAGCAATTTACCCATTTTTTTATTTCCTTTTTTTCGTGTCAAGAAACAGCATATATTGTCATTCTAGAAGTGGTGGTCCCCACAGCTGAAACAAAGGCGTGGAATTCATTTCTAACCGCTGCCAAAGTCCTTTTTTTTTGCCTGATTCCCCCAAATTAAAAATGTCAGTCTTGATTAAAAAGTATTTGTCTTAATGATTTCCTTGGAGAAATTAATGCAAAATCTTTATATGGGTTTGCTTTTGATACTGAGATAGCTGATGGGTTCTTGATGAAATTGGCTAAAAGGAGCTGCTGCAGATCTTGCACACGTTTATGGTAATTTTCTTCAACTTTCTGCATTCAATTAAATTTACAAAATGAAAGTAGTTGATGAGATGTTTTTCATGTAAATATTAAGCTCTATTGTACAGTTATTACATGATTTTTGCATCTTTTTATTTTGACTTATTGCTTCCATTTGGTCATCTTCTTGTGTTTTAGTACAAAATCTTGTATGGGGTTTGTTCTAAGATTGAGTTAATTGATTAAATTGGCTAAAAGTTGCTAAAGATCTTGTTTTTTCTCTTTTTTTAATCAATATTGGTATGAATTATATTATAGAGATACTAATGCTCATGAATAACATTTATCAGGATTTTAATCAAGATTGGTATAACATTCTTACAAAAGATTTTCAACATTTTTACTAAAATTTGCAGGTCCTAGATCGTGATATTGTGAATCATGAGATTCAAAGAAGGGAGCAGAGTTGAGGTTTTGAGAAAGAAGAAGGAATCTTTAGGGTCTTGGTTTCCTGCCAAAATTTTGTCGAGGACCGAGGATATCTACATGATAAGGTATGAGTTATGTTTGAGCAAGAATGGGGAGCCCGTAATCGAAAATGTTCATAAAGAAAGAATTAGACCGTGCCCTTCGCCTTGTAACAAAGGGGAGAGTTGGGCTCTTGGTGATGTTGCCGAGGCTTTTGATCTTCGATCGTGGGAAATTGCAAAGATCGAAAAGATATTAAACAACAATTGGTTTGTTGTTAGATTGCTTGATTCCGGTGAGCTTAAAAAGGTTCATGTTTCTAACCTTAGGGTTCGGCAAGCTTGGCGTAATGATGGATGGATTTCTCTTGGGAAGGTAATTACTGATTTCCACCATTTTATCCCTTTAGTTATTTTAGTTAGCTTCATAAGAACTTTTCCTTTGATATGCGATCGTATTTTTCACTTTTGATCGAATTGGTTCTTTATATTTTTATATGTGATCATCATATGGTTTTTTAGTTACTTCCAAATCCTCATCGATTTCTTTATGTCTAAAGTCTTGTGTTCTTCATAATTTTCCTTCATTTCTCTAAACCAGATTTAAGACCGCATGATTTCAGATTCCCTTAGTCTTTTTATATCGTAAACACATTGACATAGTATTACATTCCATTAGTTTGTAGTATTGGTGTTAATCTTTTGATTCTTTTATTGATTTTTTATATATATATCGTGAGATTAGAGAATTAAGGAAAATTATGAGGTAGCTAGAGAATCCTCTCTACCTTATATATATATATATATATATATATATATATATATATATATATATATTGCTTTTCTGATAAGAGAAAATACAAATAATCTAAACAAATCTAAATCTTACCAATCTAATTAAATCTAAATCTAATTAAATCTAATAATTTCTTTCTCAACACTTCCCTTCAAGTTGGAGCATATATATCACACATGCCTAATTTGGTACAAATAAACTGCACTCGACTCCTTCCCAAAGGCTTGGTGAATAGATCTGCTAATTGATAGTCAGTTTCACATAGACTGTATCAATGACCCTTTTTTCAATCTTTTCTCGAATAAAATGGCAATCCAGTTCGGTGTGCTTTGTCCGTTCGTGAAAAACTGGATTGTTGGCAATATAAATGGCAGCTTTGTTGTCACAATAAAGTTTTACCGGCTCCATAGACTGATAACCAAGTTCTCAAAGAAGAGAAACTATCCATACTAGCTCACTCGTAGTATTAGCCATGGCTTTATATTCTGATTCAGCACTTGAACGTTAGACAACATTCTGTTTCTTGCTTTTCCACAAGACCAAATTGCCTCCAACAAACACACAAAAATATGTAGTTAATCTTCGATCACTTAGCGATCCAGTCCAAGTAAACCTTGTAACTTTAGAATGCCCAAAGTTCTTATACATAATACATTTCCCTGGTGTAGCTTTCAAATAGCGAAGGATATGCATCACTGCACTCAAATGTGAATCTTTAAGATCCGCCATAAACTGGCTAACTATACTAACAGGAAAAGAGATGTCAGGTCTTTTCACAGTTAAATAATTAAGCTTACAACCAATCTACGATATCGTCCTGGAACGGTAAGTGGCTCCCCCTATCCTGGATATATCTTGAAACTAGAATCCATAGGCGAGTCAATTGGATTACAGTCAGACATCTTTGCTTCCTTAAGCATATCAAGAACATACTTCCTTTGAGTTACAAAGCTACTGCCATGAGGAGAAGAACGTGTCACCTCAATGCTAAAAAAGTATTTCAACTCACTTAAGTCTTTAGTGCTGAACTTTTCCAAAAGATAAGTTTTTAACTCAACAATACCTTTCGCATCATCGCATGTGATCACAATATCGCCAACATAAACAACCATCAGCCTCCCCGATTTCTAAAGAAAACAGAATGATCATTGCTGCTTCTGCATAACCCAAAAGCTCGAACAACGCTAGTTAGTCTTCTAAACCAAGCACGCGGAGACTGTTTGAGACCATATAAAGATCTCTGAAGCTTGCAGACTTTTCCAGACTCCCCCTGAGCAACAAAACCAGATGGTTGCTTTATATATACTTCCTCCTTCAAGTCACAATGAAGAAATGCACTCTTCACATCAAGCTGATATAGAGGCCAATTGTATATAGCTGCAAGTGATATGAATATACATACAGACGGCATTTTTACTACAGGAGAAAAAGTCTTATCATAATTTTCTCCATAATTCTGAGAATAGCCCTTGGCAACAAGTCTTGCTTTCAAATGGCCAATGAGTCGTCTGGATTAAGCTTCATGGTATATACCCATTTGCAACCAACTGCTCTCTTTCCAACGGGCAACTGAGCAAGCTTCCAAGCGTAAGGCTAACATTTCTTCTTCCATGGTTTTCTTCCATCCCGGATGAGCCAGAGTATCAGATTTAGAAGAAGAAATAGTATAGGAATCAACAGCAGCAACAAATGTTCTATACGAAGAAGAAAGTCTAGCATATGTGACATAATTTGACGGAGGATAGAAAAGCTTAGTGGTATGAGTACCCTTGTGAAGGGCAATTGGAATATCAAGATCAGTCTGAATCGGATCCGAGTCTGGAATAGGTGTAGGTTCTTCAATGACTGGAGGCCCCACTTCCTCGTTTTCTTCCACCAAAGTTGGTTGCTCAATTAAGCGATCATCTAGTTCTGAAGTATTTGGTGCTGCTGAGACACGAGGATTGGCTGGAGGGGATTCGATAAAAAAAATATCATTTTCATTAATAGGAAAATCCTCTCTAAGTGATTGGAGTATTACATTAGTACCAAACAAAAGGGTATTTTCATAAAAGATCACATCAGCAGAGACGAAGACTTTATCGAGTTATTTGCTATAACACTTGTATTCCTTTTGACTCCGAGGATAGCTTAAGAAAACACACTTAATGGACTTGGGATCGAGCTTTGATAAGCCAGGTTGATGATTGTAAACAAAACAAGTACAACCAAAAATACGTGGAGGAAGAGAAAAAAGGTTTAGAGCGAAATAAAATAGAGATTGGAATTTCTTCCCCTATGACTGAGCTTGGTAGACAATTGATAAGATGGCAAGCAGTGAGAACAGTATCATCCCAAAAACATTTAGGAACATTCATATGGAATAAAAGAGAACGTATGATCTCTAATAGATGTCTATTCTTTCGTTCAGAAATACCTTTTTGTTAAGATGTATAGGGACATGAGAACTGATATATAATACCAAAGGTATCAAGAAATTGAGTAAGCTTTTTATTACAATAACCCTTTGCATTATCGCTTCTCAGAGTTTTGATATTAATACTAAATTGATTTTTCACCTCAGTAACAAATGATTTAAAGGTATCAAAGACTTTAGTTCTAAATTTCAACAAATCTAGACATGTCACTGAGAGTAATCATCAATAAAAATAACAAAATATCGATAACCACGGTTTGACGTAATGAGACATGACCTCCAAATATTAGAGTGCATTAAATCAAACAGTTTCTTAGCACGTTTGTTGACTCTAGACTGATAGGAAGCACACGTGTGTTTTCCCATTGAAAATACCTTAGAGGGGGGTGAATAAGATAATTATAATATCCTATGGCAAATTTAAAAACTTAATTGCTAACTTTCAAGTGACTACCGAGTTTCTGCGGAATTTATTTAAAACAAATTTTAAACAAGAAACTTAATGTGGCAATCAACATAAATACTGAAAAGTATAAAGAGTAAAGGCAACCGCAAACACAATGATTTGTTGACTAGGGTTCAGCGCGCTCCTATGCTGGTCTCCGCCTGATTTCTGCACTATATTTGTGAAGAACACAAATCTCTCTTCACAGGGATGTGAAGAACACCAATTCTTCTTCACAAGGATCATACTCTTGAATTTGTGATTTCCTAGAAAACAAGTATTCTTCCTCTCTAGCCCGTGATTTTTTAGGAAAACCGCATTTTCCTCTCCAATCCACGTCTCTCTAAGAAGATCTCTTTTTCCACTCAGAATCCACACAATTCAAGCAATGAGAGGCACCCTCTCTCGTGGGTTGAGAGGCATCGCTTCTCGTGGGTGAGAGGCACCCTTTCTCGTGGGTTGAGAGACACCCTCTCGTGGGTTTACAATCGTTTTACAAACGACAAATTCACTCACTCTCAATCCTATGATCTCAATAGATTATAACCGGTGTTCCACAAGGATTGATTTGGAAAATTATTTCAGGTTTTGGCTCGGTGGAAATGAAAAGGATTTGAACAAGCTAAGCGCGAGAAGAAGAAGATTTCTCAATAGATTTGCAATGTATAGTTGTTGAAAATGTGAGATCTCATGGGTATTTATAGGAATCGATATGGAAAGTTATTCTAACTGCCCATAACTTCCGAAAACTGTTATAAAACGGTTAATGACCGTTGGAGGCAGTTAGGACTGAAAACGACGTAAGTGTCCAAACGATTCGAAATCCAAATTTCAAATAAACCGCCAAAACTGCCCATGGAGACGTTTGGTGGAGACGTCTGCTCTAGGAATAAAATCCTTCTAAAGATGTCTGTATAGCCGTCTCTGAGAAATATGCAAAATGAAAAATCTTAGAGTTTGTTCTACATACGTCTGTGGAGACGTCTGCTGTTTTAAAATATATTATACAGAATCTGTAAGAGTCGTCTGATTTTTGACATGGGTGAAAACTGTTTTGAAACATTGGCAGTTTGAATTCCAACGGATAAGTTAGACGTCTCTAAAAGAGAGTGGCGCCTTGAGTATTAAGAATGTGGTGGAATGACCTTTCTAACCTAATGGGATCATTACTAAATCCATATATAACTTCTATCTTCGATTTGGTCCTTCGATTAGCTTCAATTTCTTGACTTGTTACATTGAGACATGAATGAATCTTGATTTGGCTTGCATCACGTTTTGCTTGCATCAAGTTGTCATGTCATATCACCGTTTTGAGTGCGTATCACATTGTAGACAATCGTGCTTGATCTTTGATAAATCGTGCATGCTGTACTCAAGATATAAACTTGGAAACGTTATCAGTAACTTGTGAATTCGTTTAAATAAGTTTTGATCTAAATAATCGAAACTGAGAATCGTGTGACACGGGTGTCAACAATCTCCCCCTTTTGATATTTAGCAAAGCTTATTTAAAGAATTCATGATATATATATATATATACATATATATATATATATATATATATATATAATAAATTCGATTTACATACTCCCCCTTTATTTATGCTCAATTGAAAAAAATTTTGAACTCATACCAATGTCCTATACCACTGAAACTATTTTTCAAGAAGTATTGCATGGAGGCGAGTAATGTAATCCAAATCTTATGTCCACTTAAGCATTATATGTATATTTATGAATATATTTTCTCTCCCCTTTTTGAAAAATATCAAAAAATTTTAAAAATTGAGTGAAGGGTAAGAAAAACAAGCATGAATATATGAATAGAAAAGTATGGAAAACAAAACGAGGCATATGAATAGAAGTTCCAATGTGATTAAGTATAGATGAGATTCATTGAAATGCATATTAAATAGAAATACTTAAAATAAGAACCTAACACAAAATTTAAACAAAAGCATAATGTCATTGATAGAAACCAGGATTGGATACATAAGACTTCATCACACCGTACAAACTAAACTTAACAATTAAACATAAACTCGCACATACATTCATCACAACTTCACAATCCAAAACAAACAACCAAAACACACAAACTAGTGCAAAACCTGCACAAACCAACACAACAAAAACAAACCTAGGATCGAAACCTATGGATCCTAACTAATCTTTTGATGGTGGTGGTGGTGTTGTCGTCGGAAACTAGGAAGTGAGGAAAGTCATTTGAGTGGCAAGTTGATCAACTTGGTCAAACATGTGATCAACACAGCCATAGAGTTGATCAATTTGGCCGGACGTTTGATCCATACGAGCATTGAGATGATCATGAGAGGCTTGGATACGATCGACGATACGTGATTTGAAAGCGGCAAAATGGAAGTTCAGATGCGGATTAGCATCGACTGGTTCTTGTTGTGGTTGCAACGAACTTGACGGTTGATCTAATTTCATCAAATTGATGAGCCGGGAGTTGAAATCAATTTGATTACGACCGGTGTCCTTATCATCGAGAATCTTAACCTTCCGATATTCGAAGAGTTTTGGTGATGATGCGTCTGTAATAGAGATTCCCTTTTCCAAGATTGTTGAGAAATTTTGGAAGAATTTAAGAATTTTTTTTAGTGAAAGTTGGAAAGAAATTTGGGAGAGATGAGGATCGGCCTCTAAAGATACGTCTAGGGTTAAAGAAAGAGAAAACGACGGGTCATCATTATAAAGAACGAATGGTTGAGAATCAATCGTGGAATATTAAAAGACAAATTCTAATCGATTTCAGAATTTGGGTCCGTGCAGACGTTTGTGACTATGACAGACGTCTGTGGATGGATTTTCTAGTATTATGTTTGAACTGAAAACGTCTGTCTAGACATCTGTAGTTTAGAGATCCTTAACTGGACGGCTATAGGAACGTCTTATGTTGGTTGTTTTGTGTGATAAACTAGACATATAAGAAATTTGACAAACATATAATAACTTTATTGATTTAATCAGAATATTACAACAAAAACATTACATGAAATGAAAAGAAAAGCATACAATCATAACAAAGAGACTATGGAAATCCTATCCTAATTTTCCTTCTTAAATTTGTCGACGACATCAGTAGTTCTTTACATGATAATCATATTGTCTTCTGGATTATAAAGAATGCAAGTGTCGTCGGAAAATGTTTGTCGAAAGAGTATCACGATTCCACCAAAGAAAGATTTGGTGGATTCAGGACAGGTGGTGGTAGGTAAGGCGAAAGAGGCATCGATTCTTCACTCGGATTTTCTTCTGATTTCGGACTCGGAAGTTCCTCTTTTGGTTTCTTGGAACTCTTACCTTCTTCCATTTTGTTCTTCCACTTATACATTTTTGTACTTTCCATTTTTCTCATAATAGGAATGATCAATTTGAGTGAAATTGAATCCTATTTATACAGGAAAAGAGAGGGAAGTTTGAATGTAACCACTAAGAAGTTTTGAAAACCATCAACAAGTTTTCAAAATTTTCCTCTAAAATTTTGAACCAATCTAATTTGAAATCTACATGGAAAACTAACTGATGTCAATTGACAATTTTTTTTAAGTGATTAAAAAATAGTTAACAAAAATTGACTAAACTGATCTTGCAGTCAACAATTAAGATAGACGTCTCTACAGACGTCTGTGTTTATATACAAGACGCCTTTAGGAGACGTCTGTTATACAGACACAATGTATAATTGAATCTTTTGTTTATAGTTTATGGTTTCTATGTTGTAATTAGTTCGATCATATTCAATTCTCTTATTAAATGTGAGAATCTTGTCTTATCTAACGGCTTGGTAAATATATCGGCTAATTGGCTTTCAGTTGTTACATATTCCAATAGGATATCTCCTTTATGAAAGTGGTCGCGTAGGAAATAGTATTGTATATCGATGTGTTTAGTCCTAGAGTGTTGATCGTCATTTTTGGTCATATGAACTGTACTTGTGTTATCACAAAATATAGGAATTTGTGAAATACTTTCTTGATAATCTTCAAGTGCGTTTCATCCATAAACTTTGTGCACAACATGCACCAGCAGCGATATATTCTGCCTCGGCTGTCGAGAGTGTTAGGAATATGTATGCCTTAGAGGCCATTATTGTATGATATAGTGGATGCTTGGACATATATGTAGCGAACTTTCTTGCTCGACATGATAGTATGCTATCAGGTTACTCTATCTTAACATGTACAATTGTATTATTTTACCGTCTCTCTGATACATATTGATAAAGCCCTTAGGATGTTTGCTTGACTACCAGGACTATGATGCAGATTATACTGCTGAGACTTGTGTAGTCCACAAGCACATCTTTTAAATGTTCCTAGTCGAGAGAGTATGGAGACAGGGCATCGATATTCCAAAGTAGACTAGTGTGTACGTTTCTCGACCCTGTATGGGGCGATGGTTGATCCCATAACCATTGGTGTTTGACATCAAAAATTGTACACAAGTGCTCATTAGAAAATGGGTACACCGAACAGGACTCGTCGAGAACTCCTAGATGGTACCATACCTATCGTCAAATAGCAGTCTCTGGTGACACTGGTACAAGTTAGTCTGTAGACCCGAGATCGTCATAGTGTCTTGTGTGGTTCCCACTGTGCTTTGATTTCCTCCCTACCACGGCTCAAAAGAGTCGTGCAAACAGATGGATTTTGGGTAAAGTCCCGAGTCACATGGAGGCAGTGAGCGATAGGAGGGGTTTCGTCTCTCCCGGTATTTGGAGTTGATGTTACGCTATGCTCGATTGGCTATAACAGCAAGTCCCTGATCAGGGCTGATGAGATTTACTGGTAAGTGTTATCTGTAGTTTCTCAAACCGTTATGAGCCATACATCGGCATGACTTATCAAGTTGCCGGGATCTGACGATTCCACCCCTAGACTTGATATGCGACATATCAGACGAAGAGACCGGACCGTACGGTAAGTGTTACTTATAGGCTCTATGGGAGTTTGGACAAGCCTACTTGTTGATTTTCTATTCGCTCAATACCTGAGTAGCCGTTATGTCCAGCTAGTACCGCTGACGGCTTGTGGGTAACTGATGTGATCATTACCTACTGCTGGCGTATTGACGAGTGTTTAGAGTCCCACACAGAGGTTTTCTAGTGCAAGTGAAACGAAGTAGGGCACATATGTTGATGTGCGGGGGCCTGATTAAATACGAGTATGAGATACCATATTCTAATCTGGCAACATTTGTTATCAGTCATGTTATATGTGATATAACCGGATTATTGAATCAAGTGTTGATTTTATAATGTGATATACAGATAAATGATATTAATCGGTTATATATGATATAACCTGATTATTGAATCAAGTGTTGATTTAATAATATGATATATATTTATATTTGATATAATTATATATTAACTAATATTATTGCTCACTAATTATTTTCTTAATATATATTAATATATATATATTTGATATGTGTGTGTTTGTGTATTATGAAGCATGGTTGGATTTTCTATTTTTAGAAAATAGAAAAAGAGGTGGAAAATGGGAAGACTTTTGAGGAATGGGTGAAGCATAGCTTTGATCAGTTATTTATTCATTTGGTCTCACTATTGAAGTATGGTTGGGATAAAATATTGGGGTTTATTCCATGCTTCAATAAGTGAGGTATTTGTTAAGCTATTCTCCACTTGAGATTCTTTACTTGCTCATTTTTCATGCTAGCTTATTTTACTCTCTAGCTCTCTCCATCTTCCTCCTCCTCTTGCTCAAAGCCCTAACCCTCACATGTGATGTGAACCATAGGACTTTGAATAGATACTAAGTGAGCTAAACACCCCTACTTTATCATCCTACACTTGATTAGCACTTGAGTTTAGGTTGTTTCCTTCACTAATAGGAGGTAATGAAGAGGTAGCTTGGATTAGTGGAGTCTCAGGTGGATCATCTTCGACATGAAGGTCACGTAGGAAGCTCGATCTTTCTTCAAGTGGAGCTTAGTGGAGTCGTATGGACTACTACCCGGAGCTTGAGAAGAGAAGGACTTGGTTTACAAAGGTTGTAGTATTCTTCACTTAGTGTAAAGTTCTTGTGATATCATATGTTAAACCCTAATAATCTAGTTAGATCCTATGTTAGTGTTGCTTAGCATCCCGATTTTTGAAAATTGCATGCTTGATGCCGGTTTTAACCTTATGGTGGTGCTAGGGTAGACTTTTATGGTATCTGTCACGCCCCGTTTCCCAGAGTGCGTTAAGATCGGCATGTGACAGAGCCAACCATGCTACCTGTGGTTAGGAAATATCTCTCCACAGTCACATTACGGCTGTCTATAAGATATCAAGAACAGTAAAATATAAAAACTATATAGTACATGTCCATCTACCAGAATAAACGAGTCAAGAAATATTTATGCGGAAGCAATAAATCCAATGAACAATAACATCTAGAAATATGTCCTAAATACGGGCTCACATCAGGAAAAAAACTGCGAAAAGAAAACTAAACTAAACTATCACTGACAAGATCCTCACTGCTCGGCCTGTCGGCTGAAATATTCCTGATCAGCCTGCGACAAAGATAGAGGAATTGGGCCATGCAAAACCCAGACGTCAGTGCGTCATAATATCAAACAATAAAATATAATCAGGATACAACAAGATATGCAGGCGTGAAATATAAACAGTAACATGAATATAATCAGGTAAACACGTGTATAGAACAGTGAAGTGTATAAGTGTATGTGACGTGCGGTGAGTAATCTAAACTATACTACTGGGTTATCTATTCTAAAGTTTGTGAAATTAATTTAATAGAATCGTCGATGTAACTCAATAGTATCCCGTGCATGCCCGGGACCACGGTCCAGATTCTCGGGCTGAAATCCGAGACGTGCCGCTAGACAGTAAACAGGAACATGTACAGATGAATGATGTCAGCAGCAGCATCCCGGGACTGGCCTAGCCCCCAAAACTGATCAGTATAAGTATCGAACTGTCGAGTTACAAGTCAGGTTTCATCATTGATTTCCCCATACCCCCAAGTTATGTGTTCAAGTCAGGTATTGATAAATATGAAACTAATGCCAACACAGGATCAAGCAGGTACATGTTTGTCTGAACAGACAACAGGATACGTCCGTCAGGACGACAAGTCAGGATTGCCGGCATTAGAAACATGATCAAGTAACGGGTCAAGTAGTGTGTCAGGGCATGTCAAGTGGTGCACAAAGTATCAAACGGATGCCCAAAAGTAAAACTGTAGCAGGTATTGAAGCACGGTAAAAGTACGGATGCACAATATCTATCAGGGAACACATATACAACTCCATGACTACGTATGATGCACATTATCAAGCATGGGGTGCTAATATAACGGTAACATGATATAATATGACATGGCATGCAACTAGATATATAATAAATGATACGGATACGAACGAGTATCGTAAAACGGTAAAACGGTAACATGGGATGCATAATGAAATAAACATGCAATATTTTTATTCATATGGATGTAAAATATGTATCATAGCATGTAGCAAGATAAACTTGCATGCGACTAGATATGTAATAAATTGTACGGATGCGAACGGGTATAGTAAAACTGTAAAATTATAACATATGATGCATAATTAAACGACGTGTAATACTTTTATTCATATGAATATAAATATAATATCATAGTATGTAGCAAGATAAACTTGCCTGATCGGATCTCACGACGGGATGCGTACACCGCGTCCAACGTCAGTAAATGTCGCGATGCACACGCGCACACGCACGTATAGAACAGAACCAGGCAAAGCAAGAAAATGACCACGCTGGCTGGAGACGTCCACTGGATCGTCTGGATCGTTGGCGACAGCACGGCTCCGGCGACGATCGGAAAACCAAGAAACAAGAAAAGAAAGAGAAGAAGTATTAGAAGAAGAGGGCAGGTGCTCTGGGTTGGCTCCGGAGTCAGAGAGGAAGGTGAGGGGGTGACATCGACGATGAGTCGTCGACGGTGAGGATGCATGCGAGGGTTTTCCGGCGATGGGCAGCGGGGGTTCTTGAAGTCGGGGATCAGATGTGCGGGGTTTTTGATGTCGGGGATGAGGGAGGAGGTGAGGGGGAAGAGCGTAAGGCGATGGAGACAACGACGGTGAGGGTGGTGGCGAGAGGCGACGGCGATGCGGTGAGGCGAAAGCTCGGGTTTGGGTCTCGTGACGAGGGCGCGAGGCGGGAAAAATGTAAAGAAGATGAGGAAGCAGAGAGAGAACGTGAGGGAGAGAGAAACTGATAGGATTTGTGATTTAGTTAGGATAAGATATATAAATATATATTTAGAATAATATAAATCATAAAAACAGTTTAAATATATGTGAAGAATATAATATTATATATTTTGAGATTTTGGCTAATACAAAATTATTCCAAAATATGCCCAGGTCGGGTCTAAAATTACGGTTTGAAAATACGTATAATATACGTGTCAACCAAAACCAAAATGCGATATCCACGTAACGAAAATGCATACCCCCAAGAACGAATACACGTAGTATGCATGTAGCGATCCAAACGAGTCTGTTTCACTAAACGGAATGAGAACAAGATATACGGATGCCACGACAGGGTTAGGGGTATGATGCAGGCCATGCTAGATATTTTTAAAATATATTATTTGACTACAAATGTATTATTAAAAAATGCAAATGTCAGAAATAATGCAGGTCTGCAGGATATAGAACACGAGAGTGTACGGATCCTCTGCACAAGCAGGGATAAATCATAAACAGGAATCAAGACGGGTTTTAAGCATGCGGGTCGAGTCGGATGCAAACACAGATACCAATTACATTATCCGCACCCATAACAGCAATAAATCAAGAAATAGCCATCCAATATATAAATTAATCAAATCAAGTCATGGTATAACGAACTAGGGCGTTACAGTATCAGAGCCAAGTTAGAACATTAGGGTAAGTCTTTATGATGATAAAGTGTTCGATCGAAGTTTCGAAACCCGTATTTTCATAGTTTCTGTCCAGATTTTCAAAAGTTGGAATTTTTCAAATTAAAAATATGCAGAAAATTGTGCAGGGTATTTAATGGAGCCCCAAGAAATACGAAGCCCTAATTCCATCAAACCGTCGTTGAACCGCGGCCTAACCCCATGTTTGGCTGCGGTTTCGCCGCAAGTTTGGGGTATTCTGGGTTCATAGTTCTTGTGCTGCTCCATTGTTATATTTGGCACTTTCTGGGTGTTTTTAGTGATGCTCAAGTTGTTGAGGTCTCTGGGTTTTATGGGTATTTGATAATTCAATCGAAATGTTTAACGTCGTCTAGACTATTATGATATGTGATACAATATTTAGAATTCACAATAATTAGTTTTGTGAAAACAAGTTAGTATTTTATAAATCTAGCATTTTAGTCTCGGTTGAACGATTGCCACGGAGTTTCGATTCGGATCAAAACTTCGTCGCAATCGCGTATAGTACGCGAACACAACAGTCGGGAATCTTGTTGAATTATCCGACTGCTTATTGAAAAAAGTTTTTAGTTTGAGACTAAAGTGCAAGGTTTATAGGGTTAGGCATGAAATTCGGAATATGAGATATTCCGTGTTTATGATGTCTAAGGGATTTGCGGATTCTAAATATTGTAGTTTTTCATTTCTTTTCTGCGACCGTAAGTGTAATATGTGGGGTATCTCCGATCTCGTTGCTATATGTCAACGGAATTCGGGATACGCATATTTACTTACGTTGATGGCATGTGATGTTGTGTGTTGCTGTAATATGTTATATTGGATCATCGTGATTGAATAGCTGGGGTTTTTTGCGTGAGATGCGAGTTTTTCAATTTTCATTCATGTAAAATTGTATGTAATATTCTTTTATTGGGACACTTCCGGGTTGAGGATGGTGTCACCATTGATGTATATTATTTACTTTTCCGCATTGAAATAGACCCAAGGCGGGGAGCACAAGTAATCGGGTTCTAGAGTCCAGTGGGAGACCATCTCGAGGAGTCGAGACCGGGCTCCTAACTCTAGAATTGGCATGGTTGCTTGCCGCTCTCGTAGGGGTCTGGGGATGTTGGTTTGGCTATTCATCACGACCGTGGAATCCGTCTTTTTCATTACTGGCTGAATTTAAAACACGGACCCTCTAGTATATCCAATATTTCATATGTTGACTTCTGCTGCTTGGTTCTGTGATGTGATCATATAACTGCGTGAAGCGAATACTATATATATGATATATATAATGAACGTTGCTTATGTTTTGCACCCGCGCTAGTCCAACCCTCGCTCTGTCGTTAGTTAAGTATCTTAACGGTGCATGACGGGCCCCGTGGCGAATGCGGATGGCATAAGCTACGTTCTATTTTCGTTTCTTTTCTGTGATGTTTAGGGAAACATAAATAATAGGACTTCATTAATAAGATTAATGGAAAGAAAAGAAACCTAAAGATGTTGTAGAATCAAAAAAATTTAAAATGTAGCTCAAATTTTTGCTTTGCATAGTGGTATTCATTGATGAATATCCAGCATCTCATTCGATGAGGAAAGAGCCGAGATCCCTTCACCGAGAGTGGCCTTTTTAGCAAATGTTACAACCCACTCGGTTTTGTTTTTATAACTTCTCTAGTTCTTGCTTTGCATAATGGTATTCCTTGATGAATATCCAGCACCTCATTCGATGAGGAAAGAGCCGAGATCCCTTCACCGGGAGTGACCTCTTTAGCAAAACTAGCAAAAGCTACAAAAAACACTCATTTTCAAATCATTACATTTTACAACGATATCAAGTTCATTACGTTAAAAGTTTTTATCAAAACCATTCGTAGCCCTCCGTCATTTCAGATAAGTGCTATTTAGTATTCATGCTGTGTTTGTTGGCCTTCGTCAAGACGTAGTGTACGGTAGCTGATTAGTGCTTATCTGCCGCATATGATGCGATTGGATTAGGGTAGTCGTACGACCTTGTTGGCCTGCGTCAAGGATCGTGCCGGTGGGTTTAATTCAATCACGAAATGAACGGGTTGAACTTGACTAGCGGCCTATGGTTTGTTGGCCATCGTCAAGGTCATAGGTCGTTAAGGGTAAAAATAGATATTGGGTATTTCAAGTGTTGAAATTTACAATGAGATTGCATACCTTCTATGAGATAGTTGGATCCCGATATCCACTACGAGTAGGTGTTACTCCTGAGAGAGTTTTCCACTTTACAATTAGCTGATCCAGTAGGTGTCTAAGAAAGGTGTTAACGGGGTTATGCTCCTGCGGAAACGATGTTATTTAATTAGTTCCATGCGAAAGCATTGGGAGACTCTCTCGGGATACCAATACCTGCCTGGCTGACCGATTGGCGATCTTATAAGGTGTAATTAATCCCGGCTAATCTTACCTTTTATGGTTTGAAGGAAGATTTGATAAAAACAGTGGGAGCCATCCTGATTAGATAAGATAATAACCAATCTAATCTTGCAAAGAGTGCATGCTAAAGTGTTTCCTTCTTTCTCTCTCTAGGTAGCGACCATGACACGCCTTAATCAAGATAATAATATAGATGTATTGACCGAACCCGCTTATTATACTGAGCTGGGAACGTTGGTTCCACCTTTTCTTATGATTGTGATAAGTCTGAGCAAGGAATAGGGAATACCCGAATTCCCACGCCATCCGAACGAAGGAGCATGTCGATGCATCTTCTTCGGGTGTGTTTGTTACCGAGAACTGTTTCTTAGTTTGCTCTACGTCATGGGTATTGGATACCGGATCAGGATCCCATATTTATAATTTGTTACATGGGCTAAGAAGAGGTAGGGAACTGGGAAAGGGTGATATATCTCTCAAAGTAGGGAACGGTGCAATTGTTGAAGCTAAAGCAGTGGCGAATATCACCTAGTATTACCAAATGGTAATACATTGATTCTGAACAACTGCTATTACGTACCAAATATGCTGTGCAATATTATATCAGTTTCTTTGTTGCATAAAAAAGGATATAACTTTGTATTGGAGGATAATGTTATGAACATTTTTCTAAATCAAGTGTTGATTGGGTTTGGTATGTTATGTAACGGTATATACGTTCTAAATCAAACTACAGTTCTAAACGTACAGAACACATAAGAGGAAAAGTTCATAAATGAACGAAGCCTTCTTGTGGCATTGTAGACTAGGTCATATCAATGCGATAAGACTAACTAAGTTGCATAAACATGGATATTTGAATCAGTTTGAATTTACATCTTATAAAACTTGTCAGTCATGTCTCAAAGGTAAAATGACCAAAACTCTGTTTACTGGATAAGGAGAAAGAGCTACTGAACTTTTGGGACTGATACATAGTGATGTATGCGGTCCTATACCTACACATGCCAGGAATGGTTTTTCATACTTTATTACATTCACTGAAGATCTCTCAAGATACGGACATGTGTTCCTGATGAAACACAAATCTGAATCTTTTGAGAAATTCAAGAAATATAAGTACGAAGTTGAGAACCAGGTAAAAGTATTAAAATCCTTCGATCTGATCGGGGAGGAGAATGCTTGAGCACGGAATTCCGTGACTATTTAAAAGAGAATGGGATTCTCTCTCAGCTTACTCCTCCGTATACACCACAGCACAACGGTGTATCAGAGCGGAGAAATCACACCCTATTAGATATGGTGCGCTCTATGATGAATGTTGCTGAGTTACATATTTCCTTTTGGGGATACACACTTGAGACGGCTGCATACATATTGAATATGGTTCCCACCAAATCCGTGTCTTCCACTCCATATAAGATATGGAAAGGGAAGAGACCATGTCATAATTTTATTAAGATATGGGTTGTACGGCTTATATGAAAACACAAAATCCGGACAAGCTCGAGACAAGATCAGTTCTGTGCAAGTTTATAGAATATCCCAAACATTCGCAAGGGTATATTTTCTACCACACCGAGGAACAAAAGGTGTTTGTTTCTCGACATGCCACCTTTTTAGAAAAGGAATTTCTTGTGAAAGAAATTAGTGGTAATGAGGTAGAACCGGAAAAGTTCCAGTTACACAAACTATAACTGATAATTTGGTAGAACCGGAGGATTCAATAGTCTCCGACGAAGCTCAGCCACTCCGCAAATCTACCAGGGTTCCTCATCCACCTGAGAGATACTACGGTTTTCTCATAGACGGTAGAAGCGAGAATTGCATCATAAAAGATGATGACTCAACTAGTTTTGAGCAGGCCATCACAAGTGGAGACTCTGTGAAAAGGCTGGATGCTATGCAATCTGAGATGGAATCCATGTACACCAACAAAATATGGACTTTGGAAGTTGCTCATGAAGGGGTAAAACCTATCGGGAGCAAGTGGATCTTTAAAAAGAAAATTGGTGTAGATGGAAAGGTTGAGACCTTCAAAGCTAGACTTGTAGGAAAAGGTTTTCATCAACGACCAGGTGTCGACTATGATGAAACCTTTTCTCATGTCACTATGCTTAAGTCCATCAGAATCCTACTTATTATTGCTGCATACCATGACTACGAAATCTGGCAGATGGACGTCAAGACCGCTTTTCTAAATGGTGATTTAGAAGAGAGCATGTACATGACACAGCCAGAAGGCTTCGTACACAGTGGGAGCAGCAAAAGTGTGTGCAAGCTGCTTAAATCAATCTACGGATTAAAGCAGGCATTGCGGAACTGGAACATCTGTTTTGATGAAGCTATCAAAGAGTTTGACTTCATCAAAAATATAGACGAACCATGTATATATAAGAAGGTTGTAGAGAGTAAAGTTGTCTTCCTCGTATTGTACGTGGATGACATACTCTTGATAGAAAACGATGTTCCTATGCTACACTCGGTCAAGCTCTTCTTATCACACAAGTTCTCCATGAAAGATCTAGATGATGCCTCTTACATCCTGGGAATTAAGATTTATAGAGATATATCTAAAAGGATGTTGGGATTGCCCCAATCCAGGTATATTGACACCATATTAAAGAGGTTTAGTATGGAAGATTCTAAGCGTGGTAATTTACCCGCTTGTTCAGGAATCGCTCTCTCCAAAGAGATGTCTCCCAAGACTGATTTAGAGAGGGCTCGCATGCAAGAGATACCCTATGCTTCGACAGTCGGGTCTATCATGTATGCGATATTATGTACCAAACTGGATGTAGCTTACTCACTAGGTGTAGTGAGTAGGTATCAATCAGATCCTGGGGAGAAACACTAGACAGCTATGAAGAACATTCTTAAGTACTTGAGAAGGACTAAAAAAATGTTCTTGTTGTATGGTAACAGTGAACTTCAGGTGGAGTCTTTTACCGATTCGAGCTTCTAGAGTGGATAAGGACGACAGTAAGTCAGTCTCGGGTTTTGTCTTCACCCTCAATGGAGGGGCGGTATGTTGGAAGAGTTCCAAGCAAGATACCATAGCAGACTCGACGATGGAGGCTGAATATATCGCTGTCAACGATGCTGCCAAAGAGGCTGTCTGGATGAAGAAGTTCATTACTGAACTTGATGTGGTTCCATCCATTGAGCATCCAATACCTGTGTATTGTGATAACAATGAAGTTGTGGTTTTGGCCAAGGAACCCCGGTTCCATCAGAGATCCTGACATATTCTTAGACGGTATCACCTGATCCGAGAGATAGTAGATCGACGGGAGATCGAGGTCAGGAGAGTTGACATGAAGGACAACGTAGCGGATCCACTCACGAAGGCCCACGCAGTTCGAGAGACTTTTTGGGATGTTGGGTATGAGATACTATAACAACTGGCTTTAGTGCAAGTGGGAGAGTGTTGGGAATATGTATGCTCTAGAGGTTGTTAGTTATATGTATGCCCTAGAGGCCATTACTGTACATGCGTTGTATATTGTAGTGGATGCTGGGACATATATAGGGAGGACTTTCTTGCTCGACATGATAGTATGCTATCTCGTTACCCTTTATCTTAACATGTACTCTGATTGTCTCTATGTCACATGTTGATAAAGCCCTTAGGATGAGTACTTGACTACCAGGACTATGATGCAAATCATACTAGTGGGGACAGTTGTCACGACCCCAAAGTTTGGCCCGTGACCGGCACTTAACCACGTAACGTCTACAGGCGTAACGTGACTAAGTGAACCGAAAACCCAGAAATTAAACCAGTAAAAGTATAGAGTGTTTTAAGTTTAAAAAGGAAGCACTTACTAACATGTTAAGAAATCTAAGTAAACAATCACCAAGATAGCAATATACGACGCCGTAGCGAAGATCACGATCCACAAGTGGGAACAACACAGATAGAATAAACTGCAAGTACAGTCGGCTCACAACGAGCTCGACACCAGAAAACAAATAATATACATCATCGTCCTCACACTGTCTCTAAGTCAAATACATACATGGTAGATGGAGAATACTAGATACAACAATGTACATAACTGAAAGATAAACAGATACCGCACAAAACCCACTTATCAGCAAAAGAGCTAGTACACCAACTCTAGGGGTATCTGTGTCAAAAGATGCAAAACGCAGCCTGCCGCGACTACTCCGAAGGCTACCTGCAACCACTGTGGCACAACGGGGGTGAGTTGCCAACTCGTGAATAGAAATAACATATAAAGGTAATCGCGAGCATGCACATACTGCGCTACTCTAACATATGCCAGCAGATGATATCAATGCGAGGTAAGCAGTATGTATAATAATCATGCAAGTCCGCTATCAGGTGATATAACTACAGGATGAGATGCAGTGATGAATGCTGAGCATGGGAATATAACATCTACACGAAATGTCGAGGTGGACTAAATATATATGTATGCACCGCGAATCCCAACAACCCAGACGCCGGTACTCCATCGGCCCTCAAATCCTGTACATCCCTGAGAATCACGAGTGCCCAACATCGGCACCCAAATAACATAAATACTCGTGTCTAGCATCGACACGCAAATCCTCCTCTATCGGGCATCCGTCAGTCCGGGTCAGCCCTCTCTCAATATATCGGGAATCCGTCAGTCCGGGTCATCCCTCTCTCAATATATCGGGCATCCGTCAGTCCGGGTCAGCCCTCTCTCAATATATCGGGAATTCGTCAGTCCGGGTCATCCCTCTCTCAATATATCGGGCATCCGTCAGTCCGGGTCAGCCCTCTCTCAATATATCGGGAATCCGTCAGTCCGGGTCATCCCTCTCTCAACATAAGCCACTCTAGCACCGAGAAAACACTGGGTGGCGCCCCAAAATATCATATCAAGGGAACCGGGTTTTTAAATGATTACATATTTGAAAAGGCCACGGTTCCCAAATCCAGAAATCACATGTAATCCCAACCAATATGCAAGTAAATGTGATGTGATATGTGCATCAAGTATGAATATCATGTCAAGTCACATAAAAGATGAGCAATAGCATAATGATCCGATGTGATATATGCATCAAGTATGAATATCATGTCAAGTCACATAAAAGATGAGCAATAGCATAATGATCCGATGTGATATATGCATCAAGTATGAATATCATGTCAAGTCACATAAAAGATGAGCAATAGCATAATGATCTGATGTGATATATGCATCAAGTATGAATATCATGTCAGGGTAGTGCTCGTGCAACATGAACTGTCAGCAAGGGTGCGGTGTTCTATCAATTCTAGTTTATATACATATAGCAGGGAATGCAGTATGCACTAAATAGTAGCCATGAACAGTCAATGTATGTAAATATAGCTAGAAGGTCCTATCAGCCCTGACGTAGAACGCCATGCGGGCGATATCCCCGTAGATGTTAAATCTACTCACCGTAATCTCTCGCTAGGTATAGCCAACAACTTGTTTCCCCTTCTGCGCGGCGTCCGCCGTACTCGCCTGCGAACCTTCTAAGAACCTTGTAAAACACCAAAAGTCTCAGCTTTTCCCTCAAGTGTGCAGATTTGCCTTTGAACACCTCAAAAAGTCCCTTTTTCCAAGGTTTTGTGAAGGAAATGTGTTGATTTGTGTAGGGTTTTGTGTAGGGATCAAAGGGACATGAAAAGAAGAAGAGGAGATGAAGGAAATGAGAGGGTTTTTCTGCTGGAGCTGCAGAAATTCTGAGATGGGGAAAGAGAGAGAGGAGAGGGAAAAAAAATGGGTCAAAAGTCAAGCTCTTTACCTAACCCCCATGCCTCATTTGTTTATTTGGATTTGAATAATGAAAAAGGTTATGAAAAGATTAAAATGGTGGGGAATAAGTTAGCAACCATGCAACAAAAGAATTTGGCTAACACTTAAACCTATGTCTAAAAAATGGCTAAGTGTGCAAGTGTCCACTACGAAGGAAAATTTTCCAATTGGCTAAACACGACTAAAAAACTAATAATCCTATGAACACTAATATAATAACATGCACAAATACTAATTATCACAAAAATATTCTAACGGAAAAATCAAAATGTTACAATCTACCCCCTTAAAGAAATTCGGTCCCCGAATTTAAAAATCTAACTATATGCACCTTCAAAAAGATGGGGATACCTCTTCCTCATCTCGCTCTCGGTCTCCCAAGTGACCTCCTCGCCGCTCTGGCCACGCCAAAGTACCTTGACGGACGGTATCTCCTTCGACCTCAATTTCTTCACTTGTCGATCCAAGATCATCACCGGCTGCTCTGCATAGGAAAGGTCACGCTCAAGCTGGATCGTCGGGTGCTGAATCGCATGCGAAAGATCATGAAGATATCTGCGGAGCATTGAAACGTGAAATACGGGATGCACGTCTGGAAAACTGGGCGGAAGAGCTAATCGATACGCAACCGCACCAACACGCTCGAGGATCTCGAAGGGGCCCACATATCTGGGACTAAGTTTCCCCTTCTTCCCAAATCTCATCACGCCTTTCATTGGGAAGACCCTCAAGAAAACATGGTCACCAACAGAAAACTCAAGTCTGCGCCGACGACGGTCCGCATAAGACCTCTGCCTACTCTGGGCTGCTCTCATCCTATCGCGAATCAACTGGATCTTCGCGGTCGTCTCCTCCACAATCTGAGGCCCTAAGATACTGCTCTCACTGAGCTCCGTCCAACAGGTGGGCGATCTGCATCTCCTCCCATAAAGAGCCTCAAACGGTGTCATCTGAATGGTCTCCTGGTAGCTGTTGTTGCAGGAGAACTCTACTAGGGGCAAATGATGATCCCAGCTACCTCCGAAGTCTAATACGCATGCTCTGAGCATGTCCTCGAGAGTCTGAATAGCCCGCTCTGACTGTCCGTCGGTCTGCTGATGGAATGATGTGCTGAAACTCAAGCGAGTGCCCAAAGCCTCCTGAAGCCTCTGCCATAGCCGGCTAGTAAACTGGGTGCCTCTATCGGACACGATACATGTCGGAACTCCGTGCAGTCGTACAATCTCATCAATGTAAATCTGGGCATACTGAGCAAATCCGAAAGTCGTCTTCACCGGTAGGAAATGAGCCGCTTTCGTCAAACGATCCACGATCACCCAGATGGAGTCATACCCTCGACTAGTCCTGGGTAGACCCACAATGAAGTCCATAGAGATCTGTTCCCATTTCCACTCCGGAATGGGTAACGGCTGTAGCTCTCCCGCGGGCCTCTGGTGCTCAGCCTTGACTTGCTGACAAGTCAGGCATCTCGACACAAAATCTGCAATGTCTCTCTTCATTCCGTCCCACCAGTAAACATCTCTCATGTCATGGTACATCTTGGTGGAACCGGGATGAACACTATATACCGACCGATGTGCCTCCTCAAGAATCTCGCGCCGCAATCCCTCAGCATCTGGTATGCACAGTCTAGCTCCAAATCGTAGTATCCCTTGGTCATCGACCACGAACTCGGAAAATCTGCCCTGTCCCATCTGTGTCCTGATCTCTGAACAGCGGTCATCACTGTGCTGTGCCTCATATATACGGTCAAGCAACTGTGGGCGTGCACGAACATGCGCAATCTGTCCTCTGATCGGCGTAAACTCAAACTGTACCCGGCTGTCGCACAAGATCTGCCAATCCGCCGACGACTGCCTCTGCACTGCGCTCAAACAGGATAGACTACCCCCGGGCCTCCTGCTCAAAGCATCCGCCACTACATTCGCCCTGCCCGGGTGATACAAGATCTCACAATCGTAGTCCTTCACCAACTCCATCCATCGGCGCTGTCTAAGGTTCAGGTCTCGCTGCTGAAATATATACTTTAAGCTCTTGTGGTCAGTGAATATCTGGCACGACTCTCCATACAAATAATGTCGCCAGATCTTAAGTGCAAAGACCACCGCAGCCATCTCCAGATCATGAGTAGGGTAATTCTGTTCATGTTTCTTTAATTGCCGCGAAGCATACGCGATCACCCTGTCATGCTGCATCAAAACGCACCCCAGCCCCACTCGTGACGCATCACAGTAGACCACAAATCAGCCTGATCCTGAAGGCAATGATAGCACGGGTATCGTAGTCAGTAGAGCCCGTAGCTGCTGGAAACTGTGCTCACACTCCTCCGTCCAATCGAAGCGAACTCCCTTCCGGGTCAACCCGGTCAAAAGTGTAGCAATGCGAGAGAAGTCCTGCACAAATCGCCTGTAATAGCCTGCCAGCTCTAGAAAGCTGCGAACCTCCGTCACTGACGTGGGTCTAGGCCAACTCCGAACTGCCTCGATCTTCCTCGGGTCTACACATATACCATCTCGTGTAATCACGTGCCCCAAGAAGTCTACGCTGTCTAGCCAGAAAGCACACTTGGAGAATTTGGCGAGAATTTGGCGAAAAGCTGATGCTCCCTCAAGGTCTGCAGTGTAATCCGCAGGTGCTGCTCATGCTTCTCTCTACTCCGAGAATACACCAAGGTATCGTCAATGAACACTATGATGAACAGATCAAGATACGGCCGGAAAATGCGGTTCATCAAATCCATAAATGCTGCTGGCGCGGTGGTGAGTCCAAACGACATCACCAAAAACTCATAATGGCCGTAACGCGTGCGGAAAGCTGTCCTAGAAATGTTCTCCTGTCGAACCCGCAACTGATGGTAGCCTGATCGCAAATCGATCCTCGAAAAGTATCCTGCCCCTGAAGCTGGTCGAACAAATCGTCGATACGTGGCAAAGGATACCTGTTCCGCACTGTCACCCTGTTCAGCTGGCGGTAGTCAATATACAGACGCAAACTGCCGTCCTTCTTCTTGACGAGCAGGACTGGAGCACCCCAGGGAGAAACACTGGGTCGAATAAGTCCCTTGTCCAACAAATCTTGCAACTGGCCCTTCAGTTCTCGAAGTTCCGCCGGGGCCATCCGATAAGGCGGTACAGAAATAGGCCCCGCGCCAGGAACCAAATCAATACAGAAGGAAATATCACGCTCGGGCGGTAGCCCAGGAAGCTCGTCAGGAAACACATCAGGGAACTCGCTAACAACCGGAACCTGATCCAACGGAACCTCTGTAGCTCTAGTATCACAAACATAGGCGAGAAATCCCTGACATCCCTTCCTCAAAAGCTGTCCAGCGCGAAAAGAAGAAATCATACTGTGAGGGGTAACACCACGGTCCCCCAACACAACAACAACCGACTCGCCGGGAAAACAAAATCGAACTGTCTTCTCGCGGCAGTCAACAGACGCATAGCACATGGCTAACCAATCCATGCCTAGAAGAACGTCGAAGTCCAACATCTCAAGAAGGATCAAATCGACCGGCAACTCTCTCTCGCTAATACGAACGGTACAGGATCGGAACACGTGCCTAGCAACAAACGACTCTCCCACAGGAGTAGTCACAACAAGCGGCTGGTCAAGCAAACCGGACTCTCTACCCAAACTCGGCACAAAGTGCGTGGATACGCACGAGTGCGTGGATCCGGGATCGAATAACACGTGTGCATCAACCGAACATACAGGAAGGATACCTGAGACCACCGTATTGGACCCCCGCGCGTCCTGATGCGTCAAAGCAAAAACTCGGGCCTGTCCTCCGCCTGCAACTAACTGTCCTCTGCCGGCCACTGGCTGCCCTCTACCTCGGTCACCTCGTCCCTTATGAACAAATCCTCCACGACCACGACCTCTCTGTGCATGCGTCTGACGCGGAGTAACAGTAGGTACTATCGGCAATGCCGTCTGGGGTGGTGAAGGTGGTAATGTAACATGCGGTGCTGCCGCCTCCCTCTGGGGTAACTCAGGACAATCTCGTACACGATGATAAGAACTCCCACAGCGAAAACATCCCGACGATGACCGCTGACCATCCTGGGAATAGGAACTGAATAACCGGCCCCGCCCTGAATCTCTGCTGCCTGCAATACGTCTATCACGGCGCCGAAAAGGCTGTCTCTGCGCTGATGTATCCGCGCGAACTCTCTTCAGCTCTGGAACTGCCGAAGTCTCAGCAAGGCGCTCCTCAACTAATAATGCTGCATCTACTGCTGCTGCGTATGTCTCGTAATGCTGCGCACTGATAGCAAGGAATAGTGGTGTAAGCAAGCCTCGGACAAATCTCTTAACTCGCAACTCCTCAGTAGCCACTAGATACGGAGCATAAACTGATAGCTCGGTGAACAGCACATCGTACTCTGCCACTGATATCTCTGGCGTCTGGCGCAAGGACTCAAATCTGCGTGCTCGGGCATCCCTAACACTCTGGGGAAGAAAACGGGCAAGGAATAGCGCCACAAATTCGGTCCAGGTCATAGGAGGAAGACCTGCTGCTCTACCCTTCTCGACAGATTCGCACCATTTCTGCGCAAGACCTTCCAGGCGAAAGCTCGCGAACTCAACCCATCTGCGCATCTGCGCATCTAAGTGAACGACATATCCGCGCCATCCTATCAATGAAAGACTGCGGGTCCTCGGCCACATCGGTGCCTGTGAAGACCGGAGGCTTCAGCCTCATAAACTCTGACAGCGATACCGTAATAACCTCTGTAGTCACAGGTGCAACTGCCTGCACTGTGGTTACCACCGCGGTCTCTGCAACGGGTGGAACTACCTCTGGTCGCTGCGCTCGAAGTGTCTCAACTAGAGATCCCATCATCTGGCGCATCTCCTGCATACTGGATCCCATCGTCTGGCGTATCTCCTGCACACCAGCCCCTAACATAGCAATCTGATCTGTCACGGCAGGAACAGCCTGCTCGGGCACAACCGGTGTACTACCCGGATCAGTCCTCGTCTCCGACGAGTCAACTCGAATCTCGGCCCTCGCGGCCGCTCTCTGCGTCCTCGTAGTCTTTGGCGGCATAATGGCTGGAAGGAACAATAGGATTCGATAAGGATACAGAAGTCGAATCGTAAGAATGTATATACTCAAGAAAGAATTTAAATTAACAAGTCTTCAGGTCGCGTAGACGGAGTACCGTGTCGTGAGTATGCCGCAGAACATACACACGCTACGCTACCCTGCCGTAGCTACCTACTCCATCATACCAGGGTCATCCTACACTCCGAAAGGTAAAACCTACGCTCTGATACCAACTTTGTCACGACCCCAAAGTTTGGCCCGTGACCGGCACTTAACCACGTAACGTCTACAGGCGTAACGTGACTAAGTGAACCGAAAACCCAGAAATCAAACCAGTAAAAGTATAGAGTGTTTTAAGTTTAAAAAGGAAGCACTTACTAACATGTTAAGAACTCTAAGTAAACAATCACCAAGATAGCAATATACGAAGCCGTAGCGAAGATCACGATCCACAAGTGGGAACAACACAGATAAAATAAACTGCAAGTACAGTCGGCTCACAACGAGCTCGACACCAGAAAACAAATAATATACATCATCGTCCTCACACTGTCTCTAAGTCAAATACATACATGGTAGATGGAGAATACTAGATACAACAATGTACATAACTGAAAGATAAACAGATACCGCACAAAACCCACCTATCAGCAAAAGAGCTAGTACACCAACTCTAGGGGTATCTGTGTCAAAAGATGCAAAACGCAGCCTGCCGCGACTACTCCGAAGGCTACCTGCAACCACTGTGGCACAACGGGGGTGAGTTGCCAACTCGTGAATAGAAATAACATATAAAGGTAATCGTGAGCATGCACATACTGCGCTACTCTAACATATGCCAGCAGATAATATCAATGCGAGGTAAGCAGTATGTATAATAATCATGCAAGTCCGCTATCAGGTGATATAACTACAGGATGAGATGCAGTGATGAATGCTGAGCATGGGAATATAACATCTACACGAAATGTCGAGGTGGACTAAATATATATGTATGCACCGCGAATCCCAACAACCCAGACGCCGGTACTCCATCGGCCCTCAAATCCTGTACATCCCTGAGAATCACGAGTGCCCAACATCGGCACCCAAATAACATAAATACTCGTGTCTAGCATCGACACGCAAATCCTCCTCTATCGGGCATCCGTCAGTCCGGGTCAGCCCTCTCTCAATATATCGGGAATCCGTCAGTCCGGGTCATCCCTCTCTCAATATATCGGGCATCCGTCAGTCCGGGTCAGCCATCTCTCAATATATCGGGAATCCGTCAGTCCGGGTCATCCCTCTCTCAATATATCGGGCATCCGTCATCCCTCTCTCAAGATAAGCCACCCTAGCACCGAGAAAACACAGGATGGCGCCCCAAAATATCATATCAAGGGAACCGGGTTTTTAAATGATTACATATTTGAAAAGGCCACGGTTCCCAAATCCAGAAATCACATGTAATCCCAACCAATATGCAAGTAAATGTGATCTGATATGTGCATCAAGTATGAATATCATGTCAAGTCACATAAAAGATGAGCAATAGCATAATGATCCGATGTGATATATGCATCAAGTATGAATATCATGTCAAGTCACATAAAAGATGAGCAATAGCATAATGATCCGATGTGATATATGCATCAAGTATGAATATCATGTTAAGTCACATAAAAGATGAGCAATAGCATAATGATCCGATGTGATATATGCATCAAGTATGAATATCATGTCAGGGTAGTGCTCGTGCAACATGAACTGTCAGCAAGGGTGCGGTGTTCTATCAATTCTAGTTTATATACATATAGCAGGGAATGCAGTATGCACTAAATAGTAGCCATGAACAGTCAATGTATGTAAATGTAGCTATAAGGTCCTATCAGCCCTGACGTAGAACGCCATGCGGGCGATATCCCCGTAGATGTTAAATCTACTCACCGTAATCTCTCGCTAGGTATAGCCAACAACTTGTTTCCCCTTCTGCGCGGCGTCCGCCGTACTCGCCTGCGAACCTTCTAAGAACCTTGTAAAACACCAAAAGTCTCAGCTTTTCCCTCAAGTGTGCAGATTTGCCTTTGAACACCTCAAAAAGCCCCTTTTTCCAAGGTTTTGTGAAGGAAATGTGTTGATTTGTGTAGGGTTTTGTGTAGAGATCAAAGGAACATGAAAATAAGAAGAGGAGATGAAGGAAATGAGAGGGGTTTTCTGCTGGAGCTGCAGAAATTCTGAGATGGGGAAAGAGAGAGAGAGAAGAGAGGGGAAAAAAATGGTCAAAAGTCAAGCTCTTTACCTAACCCCCATGCCTCATTTGTTTATTTGGATTTGAATAATGAAAAGGGTTATGAAAAGATTAAAATGGTGGGGAATAAGTTAGCAACCATGCAACAAAAGAATTTGGCTAACACTTAAACCTATGTCTCAAAAATGGCTAAGTGTGCAAGTGTCCACTACGAAGGAAAATTTTCCAATTGGCTAAACACGACTAAAAAACTAATAATCCTATGAACACTAATATAATAACATGCACAAATACTAATTATCACAAAAACATTTTAACGGAAAAATCAAAGTGTTACAACAGTGTAGTCGCCAAGTACATCCTTCAAATGTTCCTAGTCGTGGGAGTACCGAGATAGGGCATCGATACTCCAGAGTAGACTAGCGTATGTGCTTCTTGACCCATATGATGGGCGATGGATGATCTCATATCCATTGGTGTTTGACATCAGAGAAGGTATACGGGTGCTCAGTGGAGACTGGGTACACTGGACGGACTCGCCGAGAACTCCCAGATGGTATTATACCTCACGTCAGATGGCAGTTCTCTGGTGACACTGGTACAGGTTAGTCTGTATACCCGAGATTGTCATAGAGTCCTGTGTGATTCCCACTGTGCTTTGATTTCCATCATACCACGTCCAAGAGGGCGTGCAAAAAGGTGGCTTTTGGGTACAGTCCCGAATCACATGGAGGCAATGAGCGATAGGAGGGGATTCGTCTCTCCCGGTATAGGGAGTTGATGTTGCGCTGTGTTCGATTGGCTATAACTCGAAATCCCTGGCCAAGGTTGCTGAGATTTACTGGTAAGTGTTATCAGTAGTTTCTCGAACTGTTATGGACCTCATATCGACACGACTTATCAAGCTACTGGGGTCTGACGTTTACCACCCCTAGGCGAGATATGCGACATATCAGACGAAGAGACCGGACTGTAAGGGAGTGTTACATTATTGGATTCGCGGGAGAAAGTACAGGCTTTCTTGTTGATCTTCTGATCGTTCAATACCTGGGTGGCTGTTACGTTTAGCTGACCGCTTGCAGCTTGTCGGTGTTTGATATGATCATCACCTACTGCCGGCGTATTGATGATTCTTTAGAGTCCTACACAGAGGTTTCCTGGTTCAGGCAAAACGGAGTAGTAGCACATATATGATATGTGCGGGACCGAGAACAATACGTGTATGTGATACCGTATTAGATTCTCGCGATATGAGATATCGGCCGGGTATATGTGATATAGCGGGGTCATCGGATTAAGTGTTGATTCGATGAACTGATACAGATTATATTAGTCGGTTATTTGTGAAATAGCCGGATTATCGGATCAAGTGTTGATTCGATAATTTAATGTATAATTATATATTTGATATATTAAATTACATTAACTAATATAAGCTCACTAAAAGATTCTTTTTCTCACTCGGGTAATACATTGATATATATGCGATATATGTTAATTGTATTATTTTATTTTGTTACAATAAATATTGTATATGTGATATATAATATTGTAACATGTTATGATTGTAAATGCAACATGATTAGTGGAGATTAAACATGATTAGGGTTTGATTTGGGTTAAACTTTCTAGTAGCTTCTAGAAGCTTTGCTTTTGTTTTAAGCAAAGATATTTGTTATGATATTTTGTGAGATATTTGTTTAACCCAACCCAACCCTTTAACCCTAGTTAACTCTCTACAATGGTTAGCTTTTCTTTTATCAACCATGGTTGCATTTCTAACCTCACTATGGATTCATTATTCATCACAAAAGGTTTTGGATATTCTTCTTCTTCTTCCTTGGTGAAAAGCTCTCTAGCTTTTTTCTTTGTGATGAAAATGAGTGAGATTAAGAAAACAAATTAGAGCTAAAATTCCTACTTCATCATCCTAATCTATTCTTGCCAATTAGATTAGGGTGTTCACTTCATTTAGTGAGTGAGAGCTTGTGTTAAAGAAACTTCAAGGTAGATCATCTTACTCATCGAATATCAGAAGCAAGCTTGCATTTTTCTCTTCGTGGAGCCTCTCTACAGTTCGGGAACTTGATGATCGCAGCGAAGGGACCACAACACGGAGCTTTAGAAGTGAAGGACCGGACTACAAAGGTTGTAATCCCAAACTCTTAGAAGTAAAGTTGTTTACTTGCTTTGTTTCGCCTAATCTCTAATCTAAGATCTTGGTTAGGGTTGTTCGGCACGTCTAAATTTTAAACCGGGCATGGTTGATACCTTATAGACCCTTGTGAGAGTGCCTAGTAAGCCAACAGTGGTATCAGAGCCAAGCTAGAGCTTTAGGCGAAGTCTAGGCGAAATTTAAAGTCCGATCGAACTCCGAATATCCGTAAAACCCTAGTTTCTGGAAAAAAATTCAAATGTTGATTTTTTCTATATTAAAAATACTCAGAAAATTAAACAGGGTATTTTAGGAATTACTGTGCAAAAAGAGACACTAATCCCACTAAAGCGCCGCGGAACCGCGGCAATACCATGCCTTGCGCGGCGGTTCCGCGGCCGTATAGGAGAATTAGGGTTTACTGTTTGCACAGTAACATCCGTAGGCACTTCCTGATACTTCTGGGAATTTTTAATTATACTCAAGTGTTGAGTTTTCTGGGTTGTATTGGGAACTCGTTGATTCGATCGGAAAGTTTAACTTCGTTTAATTTTTTCCGGGTAATTTTAGAACGTGTTAAAAAGTTTGAACGGATATCAATAACTCATTTTTCCCCTGCCGGAAAATTTCCAAGTGTTGGATTTTTCCGTAGTTTAAGAACATTCTTAGTCATGCAAGTAACGCGGTGGACCCTCTAGAAGAACACAAACCTTAACTCGATTATGTGACCGTCTGAACCGTCTCTAAACCTTAGGGTTTGGGGCAGTACGGCGTTGCCACATTTGAGGCGTTGGTTTGACCCTTCTACGGCTGGACCATTGGTACTGTGGTATGTGATGGATATTTTTGGACTCCGCTCAAGTGCTGAGCTATTTGGGAAATCTTGGGTGTTTGTTTATTCGATCGGAAAGTTTAACATTATCTATTTATCTGGAATGTGATACAATATTTGGAATCCACAAGTAGTTATGAGATAACTAATTTGAATGTTATAAATCTAGCAGTTTAGTCTCTATTTGATCGGTTGCCACGGGATTTTGATGCGATCAAAAGTCCGTCGCAATCACGTAACGTACTCGGATACTCACCGGGTAAACTTAATAGATAGCCACGCCCCATAGCCCCGACCAAGTGACTGTAGGAGAACCCCGTCGCCAAAAACATCCGTTCGGGTACTCGCGGCAGCGGTGTTCCGCCTTAGTGCACTTCGTCGACGGCACCCGGGGGTGCGGCCGTCTACTAAAGTTTGCGACGAGCATTCGATCAGGATGTCGGGAATCTTGTTGAATTGCCCGACTAGATATTGAAAAGTGTTTTCGAGATCGAGACTAAAATGCGGGGTTTATAATTGTTAGGCATGCGATGTCTAAGGAATTCATTTGGTTAGGCATGAGATGTCTAAGGAGGTTGCGGATTCCAACTGTTGTAGTTTTACACTTTCTTTTCTGCGACCGTAAGTATAATATGTGGTGTATCGCCGGTTTCGTTGCTATACATCAACGACAATTGGATTACGCATATTTGCTTACGTTGATGATATGAGATATTATGTGTTGCTGTGATATGTTATATTGGATCGTCGCGTTCTGAATAGCCGGGGGTTTTATGTGAGATGAGGGTTTTTATTTTCATTCATGTAAAATTCATTTGTATGTAATATTCTTTTATTGGGGCACTTCCGGGATGAGGATGATGTCACCATTATATATTATTTACTTTTCCGCATTAGGTAGACCCAAGGCGGGGAGCACAAGTAACCGGGTTCTGGGGTCCAGTGGGAGAACATCTCGAGGAGTCGAGACCGGGTCTCCTAACCCTAGAATTGGCAGTGTTGCTTGCCGCTCTCGTAGGGGTCTAGAGATGTGGGTTTGGCTATTCATCGCGACCGTGGAATCCATGTTTTATACAGGCTCGTATTAAAACACGGGCGTCCTAGTATATCCAATATTTCATATGTGTTTTTCTGCTGCAATGTTCTGTAATGAGATCATATTACTGCCTGAGACGAATGTTTATATTATATATATGAGATATATGTTATATTGCAGATTTCGTTTCAAATGTGATACTTGTGAAGCATAATAAAATGGGACTTCATTAATGAGATTAATGAAACTAAAATAAACCTAAAAATGTTGTAGAAACTTGTCTCAAAAACTGATAGCTCTAGTTCTTGCTTTGTATAGCGGTGTTCCTTGTAGAACATCCAGCACCTTATTCGATAAGGAAAGAGCCGAGATCCCTTCACTGGGAGTGACCTCTTTAGCGAAACTAGCAGATGCTACAAACTCGGTTTGTCTTTTGATTGTTTCTATAGGTTTTGCTTTGCATGGTGATATTTGTGAAATATCCTGCACCTTATTCGATAAGGAAAGTGCCGACGATCCTTTCACCGGGAGTGACCTCTTTAGCAAAACTAGAAAAGGCCTAAAAATCATTCCAATTAAAATCACTCGATTCTACAACGATATCAAGTTCATTACGCAAAAGGTTTTCTTAAAAACCTGTCGTAGCCCTTCGTCATTTCAGATAAGTACTACTTAGTATTCGTGCTACGTTTGTTGACTTTAGCCAAGACGTAGTGTGCGGTAGCTAATTAGCGCTTATCTGTATAAGCATATGATGCGATTGAGTTAGGGTAGTCGTGCGACTTTGTTGATCTTAGCCAAGGGTCGTGCGGGTAGGTTTAATTCAATCGGGAAATGACTGGTTGAACTTGGCTAGCGCTTATGATTTGTTGACCTTAGCCAAGGTCATACGTTGCTAGGGGTAAAATATTATTGGGAATTTCAAATGTTGAAATTTGCAATGAGATTGCATACCTTTTATGAGATAGTTGGATCCCGATACCCGCTGCGAGTAAGAGTTACTCCTGGGAGAGTTTTACACATTACAGTTAGCCGATCAAATAGGTGTCTAGAAAGGTGTTAACGGGGTTACCGCCCTGGGAAGACGAGGTTTATTTTAATTAGGTCCGTGCGAAAGCGCGGGGAACCTCCCTCAAAGTACCGGCACTGGCCTGGCTGAAAGATTAGCGAACTTGTAGAATGTAATTAATCCCGGCTAGTCTTTCCTTTTAGGATTTGAAAGAAGATTTGACTAAAACGGTGGGAGACATCCTGATTAGATATATTAATAACCAATCTAATCTTGCAAGAGCATACGCTGAGTGTTTTCTTCTCTCTCTCCTGGTTGCGACTATGTCACGCCTTAATCAAGATAATAATACGGATATATTGACGAACCCGCTTGTTATACTACGCTAGAGAACGTTGGTCCAGCTCCAACTTATAATTGTTATAAGACAGAGCAGGAAATAGGGGATTACCAGAATTCCCGTGCCACCCAAACGAAGAAAGTGCATGCTGATGCATCATCTTCGGGTGTGTTCATTACCGAGAACTGTTTCTCAGTATCCTTTACGTCCTGGGTATGAGATACCGGATCAGGATCCCAGATATGTAATCTGTTACATGGGCTACAGACAGGTAGAGAACTGAGAACGGGTGATAAGTTTCAAGAGTTGGAAATGTTGCAAGTGTTGCAGCCAAGACTGTTGGCAGTTATCACCCTGTATTACCAGAATACATTGATTCTGAACGAATGTTATTAGATACCGAACCTGATATACAACATCATATCAGTCTCTTTATTAGTAAAGAAGGATATAATTTTGTATTGTTGGATAATGTTTTGAACATTTCCTATATCAAATGTTGATCAGCTCATGCACGTTATCTAAAAGCATAGACGTTCTAAATCAAACCACAGTTCTTAACGTACAGAACACGCACAAGAGGAAGAGTTCAGAAATGAACGAATCCTTCTTAAGGCATTGTAGACTAGGTCATATCAATGCGACCCGACTAGCTGAAGTTATATAAAGATGCATATTTAAATTAGTTTGGATTTACATCTTGTAAAACTTGTCAGTCATGTCACAAAGATAAGATGACCACAACTCCGTTTATTGGAAACAGAGAAAGAGTTAGTGAACTCTTGGGATTGATACATGCTGATGTATGAAGGTCCCCTGTCTACACATGCCAAGACCGGTTCTTTGTACTTCATTACATTCACTGATGGTCTCTCAAGATTCAGATATATGTTCCTGTTGAAACACAAGTCCGAAACTTTTGAGATAATCACAGAATATAAGTTAGAAGTAGAGAACCAAAAATGGGTATAAGTATTATGTCCTTTGATGAGATCAAGGAGGAGAATACTTGAGCACGGGATTCCTGGACTATTCTAAAGGAGAATGAGATTCTCTCTCAGCATTACTCCTCCGTATACACCACAGCACGTCGGTGTATCGGGACGGAGCAATCACACCCTATTTGATATGGTGCGCTCTATGATGAGTACTACTGAGTTTCCTATTTCCTTTTGGGAGTTATGGACTTGTGAAGCTGCATACCTATTGAATAGGGTTCCAATCAAATCAGTTGCCTACCACTTCATATGTGATATGGAATGGGAAGAGCCCATATCTTAAGTAAGTTAAGATTTGGGGTTGTCCGGCCTATGTCTAAAAGCAAAATCCGGACAAGCTCGAGGCAAAGTCAGTTCTGTGGAAGTTTGTTGGATATCCCAAGCATTCGCAAGGGAATATCTTCTACCAAACCGAGGAACAAAAACTGTTTTGTTTCTCAGCATGCCACCTTTGTGAAAAGGAATTTCTTGTGAAGAAATTATTAATCATGAGGTAGAACTGGAAAGAGTTCCAGCTATACAAACTTCAGCTGATGATTTGGTAGAACCAAAGGTTTCAATAGTTTCCAACGAACCTCAGCCTCTCCGCCGATCTGGAAGGGTTCCTCACCACCTGAGAGATTCTTCAGTTTCTCTATGATAGTGGGAGCAAGGATTGCATCATGAGATGATGATCCAACTAGTTTCGAGCAGGCCATCAGGAGTGAGGACTCTGTGAGAATGGCTGGATGCTTAACGATCTGAGATGGAATTCTTATACACCAACAAAGTATGGACTTTGGTTGCTTTATCTGAAGGGTTAAATCCCCATCAGGAGCAAGTATATCTTGAGAAGATTACTTGGTGTACATGGAAAAGTTGAGACTTTCAAAACTATGCTTAAGTCCATCCAGATCCTACTTGCCACGGCTACATACCATGACTACGATATCTGGCGGTTGCGTGTCATGACAGCTTTTCTAAATGATGTTTTATGTGATAAATCAGGCATCGCGGAGTTGGAACGTCTGTTTTGATGTGGTAGTCAAAGAGTTTGACTTCATCAAAATGGTAGATGAATCTTGTATATACAAAAAGATAGTAGAGAGTATGGTGGTGATCCTCGTAGAGTACGTGGATGACATACTCTTGATAGGGAAGGAGTTTCCTATGCTACGCTCGGTCAATCTCCTCTTATCACAAAGATTCTCCATATAGGATTAAGGTGATACCTCCTAAATCCTGGGTTATGGATATATGAGATAGATCTAATTGGATGTTAGGATTCTCACTAGTTGTAGTGAGATGGTATCAATCGATCCTGAGGAGAATCACTGGAAAAGTTCCAAGGTGATAAGGACGACTGAATGTCAGTCGCAGGCATTGTCTTTACCCTCAGTGAATGGACGGTATGTTGGAAGAGTTCCAAGCTAGATATCGTGACTTACTAGACAATTAAATGCAAGATACGTTGTTACCAAGTATGCTACCAAAAAGGTAGTCTGGATATATATGAGTTCATAAGATGAACTTCGTTCCTGCCATTGTGTGACAATAGAGTTGTGGCTTAGGCCAAGGAATCCCCGTCCCATCAAAAATCCAGACATATTCTTAGGCAATATCGCCTGATCATGGAGATGGTTGATCTCCAGGGAGATCGAGGTTAGGAGAGTAGACACAGAGGACAATAGCGCGGATCCACTCACAAAGGCCTATTTCCCAGTAGAGACTTTTATGGGATGGTTGAGTATGAGATACTTCAACCACAGTTTATTGTTGGGTATGAGATACTACAACCGATGGCCCTAGTGCAAGTGGGAGATTGTTAGTTATATGTATGCCCTAGAGGCCATTACTGTACATGCGTTGTATATTGTAGTGGATGCTTGGACATATATAGGGAGGACTTTCTTGCTCGATATGATAGTATGCTATCTGGTTACCCTTTATTTTAATATGTACTCTGATTGTCTCTATGTCACATGTTAATAAAGCCTTTAGGATGAGTACTTGACTACCAGGACTATGATGCAGATCATACTAGTGGGGACAGTGTAGTCGCCAAGTACATCCTTCAAATGTTCCTAGTCGTGGGAGTACCGAGATAGGGCATCGATACTCCAGAGTAGACTAGCGTATGCGCTTCTTGACCCATATGATGGGCGATGGATGATCCCATATCCATTGGTGTTTGACATTAGAGAAGGTATACGGGTGCTCAGTGGAGACTGGGTACACTGGACGGACTCGCCGAGAACTCCCAGATGGTATTATACCTCACGTCAGATGGCAGTTCTCTGGTGACACTGGTACATGTTAGTCTGTATGCCCAAGATCGTCATAGAGTCTTGTGTGATTCCCACTGTGCTTTGATTTCCATCATACCACGTCCAAGAGGGCGTGCAAAAAGGTGGCTTTTGGGTACAGTCCCGAATCACATGGAGGCAATGAGCGATAGAAGGGGATTCGTCTCTCCCGGTATAGGGAGTTGATGTTGCGCTGTGTTCGATTGGTTATAACTGGAAATCCCTGGCCAAGGTTGCCGAGATTTACTGGTAAGTGTTATCAGTAGTTTCTCGAACTGTTATAGACCTCATATCGACACGACTTATCAAGCTACTGGGGTCTGACGTTTACCATCCCTAGGCGAGATATGCGACATATCAGACGAAAAGACCGGACTGTATGGGAGTGTTACTGATTGGATTCGCGGGAGAAAGTACAGGCTTGCTTGTTGATCTTCTGATCGCTCAATACCTGGGTGGCTGTTACGTTTAGCTGACCGCTTGCAGCTTGTCGGTGTTTGATATGATCATCACCTACTGCCGGCATATTGACCATTCTTTAGAGTCCTACACAGAGGTTTCCTGGCTCAGGCAAAACGGAGTAGGAGCACATATATGATATGTGCGGGACCGAGAACAATACGTGTATGTGATACCGTATTAGATTCTCGCGATATGAGATATCGGCCGGGTATATGTAATATAGCCGGGTCATCGGATCAAGTGTTGATTCGATGAACTGATACCGATTATATTAGTCGGTTATTTATGAAATAGCCGGATTATCGGATCAAGTGTTGATTCGATAATTTAATGTATAATTATATATTTGATATATTAAATTACATTAACTAATATAAGCTCACTAAAAGATTCTTTTTCTCACTCGGGTAATACATTGATATATATGCGATATATGTTAATTGTATTATTTTATTTTGTTACAATAAATATTGTATATGTGATATATAATATTGTAACATGTTATGGTTATAAATGCAACATGATTAGTGGAGATTAAACATGGTTAGGGTTTGATTTGGGTTAAACTTTCTAGTAGCTTCTAGAAGCTTTGCTTTTGTTTTAAGCAAAGATTTGTTATGATATTTTGTGAGATATTTGTTTAACCCAACCCAACCCTTTAACCCTAGTTAACTCTCTACAATGGTTAGCTTTTCTTTTATCAACCATGGTTGCATTTCTAACCTCACTATGGATTCATTATTCATCACAAAAGGTTTTGGATATTCTTCTTCTTCTTCCTTGGTGAAAAGCTCTTTAGCTTTTTTCTTTGTGATGAAAATGAGTGAGATTAAGAAAACAAATTAGACCTAAATTTCCTACTTCATCATCCTAATCTATTCTTGCCAATTAGATTAGGGTGTTCACTTCATTTAGTGAGTGAGAGCTTGTGTTAAAGAAACTTCAAGGTAGATCATCTTACTCATCGAAGATCGGAAGTAAGCTTGCATCTTTCTTTTCGTGGAGCCTCTCTAGAGTTCGGGAACTTGATGATCGCAGCGAAGGGACCACAACACGGAGCTTTAGAAGTGAAGGACCGGACTACAAAGGTTGTAATCCCAAACTCTTAGAAGTAAAGTTGTTTACTTGCTTTGTTTCGCCTAATCTCTAGTCTAAGATCTTGGTTAGGGTTGTTCGGCACGTCTAAATTTTAAATCGGGCATGGTTGATGCCTTATAGACCCTTGTGAGTGTGCCTAGTAACCCTACTGAGGTCATTATTGTATGATATAGTGGATGCTTGGATATATATAGAGGACTTTCTTGCTCGACATGATAGTATGCTATCTGGTTGCTTTTTATCTTAACATGTACACTTGTATTATTATACTGTCTCTCTGATACATGTTGATAAAACTTTTAGGATGTTTGCTTGACTACCAGGACTATGATGCGGATCATACTACTGGGACTTGTGTAGTCTACAAGCACATCCTTTAAATGTTCCTAGTCGAGAGAGTATCGAGACAGGACATCGATATTCCAGAGTAGACTGGTGTGTATGTTTCTTGATCCTGTATGGGGCGATGGTTGATCCCATAACCATTGGTGTTTGACATTAAAGATTGTACACAGGTGCTAATTAGAGAATGGGTACACCGAACAGGACTCACCGAGAACTCCTAGATGGTACCATACCTATCGTCAGATAGCAGTTTTCTGGTGACACTGGTACAGATTAGTCTGTAGATCCGAGATCGTCATAGTGTCTTGTGTGGTACCCACTGTGCTTTGATTTCCTCCCTACCACGGCTCAAAAGAGTCATGTAAACAGGTGGATTTTGGGTACAGTCCCGAATCACATGGAGTCGGTGAGCGATAGGAGGGGTTTCGTCTCTCCCGGTATTTGGAGTTGATGTTGCGCTATGCTCAATTTGCTATAACAGTAAGTCCCTGATCAGTGCTGATGAGATTTACTGGTAAGTGTTATCAGTAGTTTTTCAAACCGTTATGAGCCATACATCGGCATGACTTATCAAGTTACCGGGGTCTGACGATTTCACCCTTAGACTTGATATGCGACATATCAGACAAAGAGACCGGACTGTACGGTAAGTGTTACTTATAGGCTTTATGGAAGTTTGGACAAGCTTGCTTGTTGATCTTCTATTCACTCAATACCTGAGTAGCCGTTACGTCCAGCTAGTACCGCTGACGGCTTATGGGTAACTGATATGATCATTAGCTACTGCTGGCGTATTGACGAGTCTTTAGAGTCCCACACAGAGGTTTTCTAGTTCAAGCGAAACGAAATAGGACACATATGTTGATATGTGCAGGGGCCTAATTAAATACGAGTATGAGATACCGTATTTAATCTGGCGACATTTGTTATCGGTCAGGTTATATGTGATATAACCGGATTATTGAATCAAGTGTTGATTTGATAATGTGATATACAAATAAACGATATTAGTCAGTTATATGTGATATAACCGGATTATTGAATCAATTGTTGATTTAATAATATGATATATATATATTTATATTTGATATAATTATATATTAACTAATATTATTGCTTGCTAATTATTTTCTTTATATATATATATATATATATATTATGAAGCATGGTTGGATTTTCTATTTTTAGAAAATAGAAAAAGAGGTGGAAAAATGAGGAGACTTTTGAGGAATGGGTGAAGCATAGCTTTGATCATTTATTTATTCATTTGGTCTCACTATTGAAGTATGGTTAGGATAAAATATTGGGGTTTATTCCATGCTTCAATAAGTGAGGTATTTGTTAACCATTCTTCACTTGAGATTCTTTACTTGCTCATTTTTCATGCTAGCTTATTTTACTCTCTAGCTCTCTCCATCTTCCTCCTCCTCTTGCTCAGAGCCCTAACCCTCACATGTGATATGAACCATAGGACTTTGAATAGATACTAAGTGAGCTAAACACCCCTACTTTATCATCCTACACTTGATTAGCATTTGAGTTTATCTTGTTTCCTTCACTAATAGGAGATTAGTGAAGAGGTAGCTTGGATTATTTAAGCCTCAGGTGGATCATCTTCGACACGAAGGTCGCATAGAAAGCTCGATCCTTCTTTAAGTGGAGCCTAATAGAGTCGTAGGGACTACTACCCGGAGCTTGAGAAGAGAAGGACTTGGTCTATAAAGGTTGTAACATTCTTCACTTAGTGTAAAGTTCTTGTGATATCATATGTTAAACCCTAATAATCTAGTTAGATCCTACGTTAGTGTAGCTTAGCACCCCGATTTTTGAAAATTGCATGCTTGATGCCGGTTTTAACCTTGTGGTGGTGTTAGGATAGACTTTCAGAGAAAGCAACGAAATTGTTTCTTGGAAATCCAAGAGATAAGACAATTTCCTAGAAAGTAACATGCGTCACTTGTGCTCTTTCGATCTTTAAGACTTCTAGCGTAATCTGTATCAGAATAACTTGTCAAATGAAACATGTTCTTATGATACCATAAGTCAAATTAATAGTTACTTTCCAGTATCTAAGGTTCTTTTGACCGCGTTCAAATGCGATTCCTTAGGATTAACTTGGAATCTCGCACACAAACACACACTGAATATGATATCAGGTCCACTAACAGTCAAATGTAGTAGACTGCCTATCATGCTACAATAAAGTCCAGTTCTTAACCCTCTTTATCGTCAGTGAATTTGGTATTGGTAGCCATTGGTGTTTCATACGTCTTTGCATTTTCTAAGCCAAATTTCTTATTGAATTCTCTATTGTATTTAGCTTGATTGATGAAAATGTCATCGTCTCGTTTAATTTGAAATCCAAGAAAGAAATTGAGTTCTCCCATCATACTCATTTCAAATTCATCTTGTATGGACTTGGCAAAATCTTCATAAAGACTTTCATTTGTTGATCCAAAAATAATTTCGTCAACATATATCTGCACTATTATGATATCTTTGTTAAGGGTTTTAGCGAACAAAGTTTTGTTTACTATACCCTTTGTGAAACTTATATTTTCTAAGAACGAACTTAGACGTTCATACCAAGCACGTGGAGCTTGCTTGAGACCGTAAAGTGCCTTTCTTAACTAATAGACATGATCAGAAAATGCATGATCCTCAAAGCCAGGAGGTTGAGACACATATACTTCATCTATTTGACCATTTAAGAATGTACTTTTAACGTCCATCTGAAAAACTCTGTTGTTTTTATAACAAGAATATGCTAATAGGATACGTATGGCTTCTAGTCAAGCGATTGAGGCATATGTTTCATCGTAGTCTATCCTTTCTATTTGGTTATAACCTTGGACGACTGATTGGGCTTTGTTTCTAACTACTTTACCTAGTTTGTCAAGTTTGTTTTTGAATACTTATCACAAAGTTGAATAACACCAAATAGAATATATTTTAAACTATCTACATACAACACATCATAAATAATAAAAATAATAAATAAATTAAATGATATCTTACCGACTACATTTGCTTGTATATTGTTTCCAAAAGTATTTGTTCCATCTTCTTTTGATAGCGTTTAGAAGCAACTGAAATTTCCAGTTGTGTGTCTCACGCAACCGCTATTAAGGATCTCCCTCCTTGCTATGTTGTTTGAGATGTTGCAAAACAGAATTACTACGGTGTGACCTAGAAATCCATTTCATCCTCGGTCCATTTGGGTTAGGAGTAAAATAATATTTGTAAGTTTAATTTAGTTTAATTTGACAATATCTAGCAATATGTCCTAACGTACAACAGAAGTTACATGTGACATTTGCATACCTATTTCCACATCTATATGAATTAGAACTTATAATGAATTTAGTTGGTTTTTCATATTTTGAGTCATCATGAAAACCTACTTCTTGACGTTTGTAATAATTTATACAAGTGCCTAGCATAATATCAAGGTTATCCTTAGTTTTTGTATAAAAATTATATTTTATTTGATTTCTAATTTTCTTTTTAAATCAAAATTTTCATTTTTCAAAGTTCCTATAGTATTGAAAGTATTTACATGTTCCTTTTCTTTTAAAATTAAATTTTCTTTTAAATCGTTGTTTTCTAAAATTAGTCTTTCACATTCATTTTTAACTTGACTATTATTTAAGTTATTACTATTCTTAAGTTGTTCATATTTACCGTGTACCTTAGCATAATTAGGTCTCAAGTAAAAGCATAAATTAACTAATTCATCTTTAGAAAAACTTTCAATATCAAGAATATCGTTACTCCGTCATCGTCAATCGCCATGAAGCACATGTTGGCGACTTCTTCATTCTCTGACTCACTTGAGTCAAAATCATAATCATTCCAGATGGCTTGAAAAGCACGTCTTTCCGAACATTTTTTCCATTTTGGTTTGTCCTTCTTGACTTTGAGATTCGGGCAATCCGCCTTGAGATGACCATCTTTATTGCATTTGAAATATCGCATGGGTTTGGAAGTGTTTGCCCGTTTCTTGAATGAGTTGCCTTTATTCTTGAGAAACTTCTTGAACTGCCTTGCAAGGTTTGCTGGGTTAGGCTCTTTGACTTTGTTTGTTGACGCTTTGAGTGCTATATTCTTGCGTTGGTTATCTTTCTTGGTCTTGATGTCACCTAGTTGCATCTCATAAGTTTTAAGCTTGTCAATGAGAGTGTCTAAACCCATGGTGCTTATATCATTTGCTTTTTCTATAGCGGTAATCTTAGGATGCCAAGACAAGGTTAGTAAACGAAGAATTTTATATTTCTTTTCTTTGTCTACAAACTTCTTTTCTAGATTAAATAGTTCAGTGACTATATTATTAAATCTAGAATACATAGAATCTATAGATTCATTTTCTTTCATAGAAAACATCTCATATTCGTGCATTAACCTATTTATCTTACTTTCTTTGACTTGCTCGTACCCTCATGTGCAGTCTTTAGTGTTTTCCAGATATCATGTGTCGTTTGACATACGGAAATTCTATTGAATTCCTCTAGAACTAAAGAGAAATGAAGGGTATTCATAGCCTTAATATTCATGGTAATGGAATGCTTATTATTATCGGAAAGTGGTTTAGTAGTAGTAATAACAAAAAATTCATCTATTATATCTAAAATTTCTAAGTCAATACATTGTAGAAAATTTCTCATTTTGGTTTTTTGGTTTTCCAAAATTGAAATTAGTGCCATTAAACAGTGGAGGTCGTGTGGTGGATTGATCATCTAGTTGGTTTGCCATAATGGATCTATAAATTCAAGATGTTAATCTTTTAAAAATGAGCAATCTGCTCTGATACCAATTGAAAATATCTTAGAGGGGATGAATAAGGTAATTATAAGATCCTATGGCAAATTTAAAAACTTAATTACTAACTATCAAGTGATTACCGAGTTTCTGCGGAATTTATTTAAAACAAGTTTTAAACAAGAAACTTAATGCGGCAATCAACATAAATACTGAAAAGTAAAAAGAGTAAAGGCAATCGCAAACAATAATTTGTTGACTAGGGTTCACCACGCTCCTGTGGCTAGTCCCCATCTGAGACACCTTCTTAGGATTTCTGCATTATATTTGTGAAGAACATGGATCCCTTTTCACAGGGATATGAAGAATACCAATCCTTCTTCATAAGGATCACATTCTTGAATTTGCGATTTCCTAGAAAACAAGTTTTCTTCCTCTTTAACCCGTGATTTTCTAGGAAAGCCGCACTTTCTTCTTTAATCCACGTCTCTCTAGGAAGATCTTTTTTCCGCTTTGAATCCACACAATTCAAGCAATGAGAGATACCCCTTCTTGTGGGTTGAGAAGCACTCCTCGTGGGTGAGAGGCATCCCCTTTCGTGGGTTGAGAAACACCCTTTTCTCGTGGGTTGATAGACACCCTCTCTCGTGGGTTTACAATCGTTTTACAAATGACAAATTCACTCACACTCAATTCTACGATCTCAATAGATTATAACCAGTGTTGCACAAGGATTGATTTGAGAAATTATTTCAGGTTTTGGCTATGTGGAAATGAAAAGGATTTGGAAAAGTTAAGCACAAGAAGAACAAGAAGATTTCTCAATAGATTTGCAATGAATAGTTGTTGAAAATGGGAGATCTCATTGGTATGTATAGGAATCGATATGGGAAGTTATTCTAACTGTCCATAACTTTCAAAAACTGTCATAAAACGGTTAATGACCGTTGAAGGCAATTAGGACTGAAAACGGCATAAGTGTCCAATTGATTCAAAATTCAAATAAACTGCTAAAACTGCCCGTGGAGACGTATGGTGGAGATGTCTGCTCCAGGAATAAAATCCTTCTAAAGACGTCTTAATGGTCGTCTCTGAGAAATATACAGAATGAAGAATCTTGGAGTTTGTTCTACAGACGTCTGTGGAGACGTCTGCGATTTCAAAATATATTATACAGACGTCTGTAAGAGACGTCTGTTTTCTGACATGGATGAAAACTATTTTGAAATATTGGCAGTTTGAATTTCAATGGATAGGTTAGACGTCTCTAAAAAAGAGGGAGACATCTTGAGTATTAAGAATGTGTTCGAATGAGTTTTCTAATATTGTAAGATCATTACTAAATACATATATAACGCTCATAACTTCTATCTTTGATTTGGTTCTTCGATTAGCTTCATTTCCTTGACTTATTATGTTGAGACGTGATTAAATCTTGATTTGGCTTGCATCACGTTGCTTGCATCAAGTTGTCATGCCATATCACCATTTTGAGTGCGTATCACATTGTAGCCAATCATGCTTGATCTTTCATATATCGTGCATATTGTACTCAAGATATAAACTTCGAAACGTCATCGGTAACTTATGAATTCGTTTAAATAAAGTTTTGAACTAAATAATCGAAACTGAGAATTGTATGATACGGGTGTCAACACCCATCTCACAAGCGACACTCTAACGACGACGAACTAGAATAAGAAAGAATTAATTTCTGTAAAGTAGACAAATCAAGATAATCTAAGCGACAATGGTTAACCAGTAGATCGCTATTTGTTGAGCAAGTAAACTTTGGTGGTTGTCCATCAAAGTAATAAAGGCCTCTAATTTCACGTCTCGAACCAATCACCTCTTTCGTCTTCAGATCCTGCATGACACAACAAGAAGGAGAAAAATTATTGAACAGTTCAAGATATGAATAAATTTACTTACAGACATCAGGTTAAAAGGAAATGAAGGGACATATAATACTGATGATAAAGACAAAGATAGGGTAAGAGAAATAGAACAATGCGCTCTACTTTAGAGAGTGAACTGTCTGCAAGTGTAATACCGCCAGTATATGAAATTTTAGATAAGGAGAAGAAAACATCCGATATCCAGTCATATGATCTGATACTCCCAAATCAATAATCCATGAGGATAAAGATGTATGGGTTAGAAAACACATATTGCCTTTAGCCAGAACGGTAGTGGAGTTCGAGAAAATAGATCCTGTTAGAAGAGTCTTAAGCCGCAATATATCCTTCTCAGAAAGTCTGGAAGCAAAATGAGAAATAGAAGTGGCAGATGTCATATCAGATGTAGCTACTCTGGTAGCTCGTTGAAATCGGAGCTCCGGATGAAGCGAATAGCAATAATTCTTAGTGTGGCCAGTCATCTCACAATGTGAACATAAACGGTCACCTTCTCGCCCCCTTCCTCCAAAAGGTCCTCGACCTCCTCTACCGTGTCCTCATGTACTATCTTCACCTCATGTAATAAAATTAGGATACGTAATATTAATGTATTCTTTAGAGACTTTCTTTTTATCACTGATGATGCTCAATATTGGCGACGCCTAGGATCAGGACACGTGGCGGATGGCATGTCCCATAACTCGGAAGAAAGGGCCCACAGAGACCGACCAGGCCTCCCCTGTACCCGACCTGCAATCACAAGCTAGCCCTCACCGGGGCTCCCTGCAAATTGGCATCCCTGGCCCCTCAGCTTGCCCTGAGCTGCCATAAGACTAAGTCTCCTCGGCCTTCTCGCTCGTCTCCGAGCCCCCCGGCCGAGGCCGTCTTTCTTGGTCCTCCGAACCAGCTCCACCGCTCACAGGCGTAACCGCCGCTCCGCAAATCTCGCCATGCACGGATTCTCCGCCAGCAACATCCCACGTTCCACGCCTCCGCGATCCCCATTAATGGGTGATCCGCTCTCTACGCTGGCGTGACGTCGGGAGCGTAACTGCCGGCGAGATTCTCGCGCCTGCTGCCGCGTGCCTCCACCACTATATAAACCCCCATCACAAAAGGGTCAAGTAAGCCATTTTTTTACTCCACTTAGCCGTTACGCTGCTCGAATCTAGTACTAACTTGATCGTCGGAGGGTCCTCGGTGGTATCAAACCACCCCGGGACTTCTTTTCAGGTACTTGGCGTCCAACTCCTCCAATCACCAAATCTCCTCAAAACCCATTGAGACCCACTCGCAACAGGGAATCCCCTCCAGAATCCACCGGGAGATCGACGGAAGCCAACATCTGAAGGAGATCTGAAAAGGACCTCCATCAGTTGGCGCCGTCTGTGGGAAAGCAAACTCCACAAAAACAAAGTTGGCTTTCCGATCTCCGTCCACATGGCAAGCGACCATCCTGAAGATTCGGGTACCAGCCGCCGCCTCCCCCTCACCGGAGGCGCGGATGAACCCCCTCCGGCGACCATCATCCACGCTTTTGCCAGCCGAATAGATCGGCTACAGTCCCTTGTGGAGGCGCTGGTCCGCGCCCAAATGGCTGGGCCTGGGCCCCGGGTCGCCGCTCTTCCGCATCCGGAATGCTCTGCCCCCGTCGGCACGGCCAACCACCGATGGGCTGCGACTCCCGACCACGGATCCCACAGACCCATACTCCCTGAGGCTCGTTGGGCGCCTAGCGGCTCCACCCCCAGGCCCGCCACCAGAGCACCACGCCTCGAGCCTCTTCGCGACCTTTGCCCCCTGAGGAGATGTCGGTCACCTCGTCTGCCCACGGGCATGACCGACACCCACTCCCCCGACGGGATCGCACAGAGGGGGCTCGCTACGACGGCTCAGGAGCCACCGCACTCGGGGATCTGAGGAACCTCATCGAGAGGAACCGGAACCGTGCCCAGACGCAGGTCTCCCACAACAGAGGCCAGGGATTCCGAGGCGCCGAGTCCTCAGGGTACCACGGCCGACTCGACGCCCTCGAGAAGAAGATCGAGGGCATGCGTCGGGAAGGTCACCTCTCGGCCGACGGGGCCGAGTACGCCGCCGACTCGCTCATCAAACCGTTCACCGAGGAACTGCTCGCTGTCCACGTCTCCTCGCGCAACAAACCCCCGAAGGTCTCTCTGTTCGACGGGAAAACCGACCCCAAAGACCATTTGGATGATCTCACCGTGGGAATGAGCTTTCAGGACCATTCTGACGCCGCCCAGTACAGGGCCTTCCCTACCACCCTCATCCATTCTGGTCGGGACTGGTTCCGAGGACTCGAGCCTCGCTCGATCTCGACCTTCGACGAGCTGGCTACTCAGTTCCTCGGCCACTTCGTTGGGAACCGTCGGCAGAAGCGCGCGGTTGACTATCTCTTCACAATTAAGAGTGGAGACAAGGGGACGTTCAAGGCTTACATCACTCACTTTTACAACGCCCTCCTCGAGGTTCCCGAGCACCGGGACGAGACCGTCATCACAGCGCTCAGATCTGGCCTGAGGCACAAAGAGTGGCTGCACTCCTTTGCGTTGGCACAGCCTAAGACCATGGCCGAGGTCAAGGCGTGGACCGAGCGCGAGGTTCAGCTGGAGTCCGAGGTGAACGCGAACCTCCGCAGGGAAGAACGATCCGACCGGAAGAAAAGGGCTCGAAAGAAGAGGCCGGAGCGTCAGCAGCCCTATCACCCAAAGTTCAAGGAGTACACCCCGCTCAACGTCTCCTTCACAGTGTTACTAGAGGAGGCCCAAGGCGAGGGGTTCTTCAAGTTCCCTCCAATCCCGCGTCAGGCCTCAAAGCGGACCCGGGGCCCTTACTGCGCCTTCCACCGGACGCTGGGCCACGCCACTGAGGATTGCAAGCAACTCCGGGATTACATCGAGGAACTCATCCGATCGGGGCACCTCGCCGCCTACTTAAGTGATAAACGGCAGGCCGACCGCGAACAGAAGCAGCATCCTCCTCCCGCCGAGCTGACCATCGGCCAGATCATGCTTGCTTCTGCGGAGGACCAGTCCGGCACCCGGAATGCCCCGTACCCGGCGCCAGGCACGGAGACCAGCAAGCCCCCAGGAAGCTCGGGCCACGCTGATAAGGTCATCTATTAGCCTGTACTTTTCTTTCGAGGCAATGTAAACTCTCCCTAAGGCCTATTGTCAATTTAATAAAGATCAGCAGAACATTGCGAAGAAAGTAGAAAAGTTCTTATTTATTCAAAAAGGGGGGGTATTATGAGCTCCTCAGCCGTACATACAAAAAGAAAAAATCACTATTACAACAACGGGGGAAGGGGGTGCAGAGAGCACTGCTCGTGATACTCGGTGAAGATCTCCGCCAGCCGAGGCCTCACGAGATCCAACCTCTCCCCTCGGTTCCCCCCGCGCGCGTTGATCCCGAGCCTCAACTCATAGCACTCGCGGACGAGTGCCTCCGAGCGAGCCAGCCGGTTCGCGGAGATGAGGCCGAAGCGCCTCAAAGACCGCAGCTTGCCCATGGCTTCGTCATAGAGCTGCTCGGACAGGGGGTTGTAAAGCCCTGGCGACGCCTTCCAGATAGAGTACATCAGCAGCTGCAGCAGGGAAGAACGTCAGGAGAGCAACCGGCCGAAGTGGTCCTCGATGCTCCCGTACACCAACTGCACCGTGTTCTCGGTACAGTTCTAATCATACAGGTACACATCTTCGAAATTGATGATGTCGGGGATGGTAAAGGGGAAGTCTTGCATTCTCAACGCTCTGTTTGAAAGGGAAGGAAGGTCTAGTACTCCTTCAGCCTTATATAGCCCGCTGCGCCCCCAGAGGAACTCAACGGTCGCCCACTCTCGTCCAAGGAGTTGCTGCCACGCAGCGATTATTAAGCCTCCTCCGACGGAACCGAAGCGACGCGGCCCTGGCGCTTCACCTCCCCCCGCATTCAATATGCATGCTAACCGTTCCTGTTCCCCAGGTGTGTGGTCGTGCGAGACCTTTTGAAGATTCGACCGAGCAGCTGCCCTACCCAGTTATCCTCAGCCGGCCTCCTCACGCCCCCTAGCGCTAAAGGTCAAAGCCCTCACTAAGAGGCAACCCAGCAGCTGCCCTACTCGGTTATCCCTGGCGGGTAGCTTCCCTACCGCAACGCCAGGGATCGGAAAGTCCTTCCAAAGGCAACTTAGCAGCTGCCCTGCTCGGTCATCCCCGGTGGGTAGCTCCCCTACCGCAACGTCAGGGATCAAAGCCCTCACCAAGAGGCAACCCAGCAGCTGCCCTGCTCAGTTATCCCTGGCGGGTAGCCTCCCTACCGCAACGCCGGAGACCAAAGCCCTCACCAAGAGGCAACCTAGCAGCTCCCCTGCTCTGTCATCCCCGGCGGGCAGCTCCCCTACCTCAACGCCAAGGATCAGAAAGCCCTCCTAGAGGCAATCGAGCCCGAGGATCCCTCGCTCGGCTATCCTTCAGGACAAAAGCCCTCGCCAAGAGGCACCGGGCAGTAACCCTGCCCGGCCAAGGGTCCTTGGTAGGCTTCTACAGCCCCTCCTGCGCCAAGGACCAAAGTCCTCCCAGAGGCAGTCGAGTCCTTGCTCGGCTATCCTCGGCCGGTAGCTTCCTACCACAACCGACAGGGATCAAAGTCCTCGCCAAGAGGCACTGGGCAGTAACCCTGCTTAGTCCCCGTCTTGAAGGATCAAAAGCCCTCGCAAGAGGCAACCGGGCAGCTACCCTGCCGGTCCAAATAAGGCGGACAGCCCTCCGCCCACTACACGCAGACGGCCCGAGCTGCCAGTCAGGGGCATCAGGTCTATCCAAGTCTCGAGCGATCTCCCCTCGAATTCGGGGCCATGGAGACTCCTTCTCCTCAGCAGCGCTTGAATCAACTCGACGGACGATCGCTAGGCAGATAGACGACCTGACACAGAGGCCCAACAGTGCAAGAAGAAAATTTTTACAAGCATTCTTCATGAACAATAGACAAAAGCGCAAATCAAGGAAACCAAAGAAAGAAAAAGTTTTATTACTAAAAGGCGGTCTTTACAGAGGGTATTTTTGGCTCCCCAGCCTAACAAAATGCCCGGAGGCTTACAAAGTTCTAGACGCAGCAAAATAAAAAGAGGAGGAAAACGGGGGCTTTAGGCCTCGGGGCCAGGAGTGGCCTCGGGGCCCTCGACATCCACTACGAGGAGAGCTGGGTCCTCGTCGACTTCCTCGTCATTAATCTCCTGCCCCTGCCCGCTGGTGTCCGTGAGGGGGTACTGGGCCCGGAGCTCTTCATCGGCGAACCCCGGCACTCGGGCCTTAATAACGTTGAGGGCCTCGTGCCAGATGAGGGTCGTGGCGACGACCAAGTCATCATAGAAGTCTTTCGACTTTTTGTAGCCCTTCGCCGCCGAGAGGTCGGCTAACTTGGCCGCCCTCAGGTCGGCCGACTTCGCCCACTCGGCCGTCGCCCCCAGCTCCTTCTGAAGGGTTTTCACCGTCTTCTGAAGATTGCCGGCCAGCGACCGTCGCCCCCAGCAACCTCCCGCTTCCCGGCCTCCACCTCACCCTCCAGGGCGACGACCCTCGCCTTCATCGCCTCCAGCTCCCGCTTGGAGCTCTCTTCCAGCGAGGCGAGCTGGCCCGCAGCTTTCATCGCCGGGGCTACCACCTCGGCCTCCATGTGCAAGGCGAGGGCGACGTGCTGAAGGACCTAAAAGGCAAAAGAGAGATCAGGAAGATGAGAGAGGCACCGAACCTCAAAGAACAATAATAATGAAAGACAAGCCCTTACCTGCACGGACTCCTGGGTGATGGACGCCAGCTGAGCCCTGAAGGTCCCCCCGGGGACTCTACCCTGGCCGATGCCTCTATCTTATGCAGCAGGCTATCCGCGACGGATAGCCCCGAAGGCACGGCGAACTGGAGACCGCCTTCCTCCACCGTGATCGGCGAAGACGGTCCTCGGGTAGATCTCCTCTTGAGCGGCCTCCTCCTCCGAGGCCGGGTCCTCCAGAATCCGAGCCCGCCTCCGACCCGACGTTCTGCTGGGCCCCGGGGCGAGATTCGCTTCCGAGCGCTCGCGGGGCACTACCGCCGGGGGAGAAGGAGCCGGGGCAGGCTGTGAACGGGGAGAGCCGGCGCCCCCAACCTTCGCAGCCGGCCTCGGCTGGCGCATTGAAGCCCGGAGCGAGTCTATGTCCATGGGTCCTGCACAAAACCAAATGTAGAGAGAGTCGGCGATACGGGCAATATACGAACCAAAAAGGAAAACCTAAACTTACCGACGAACTCAACGGGGCTAAGCCCGGCCCAACTCAGAACCCTCTCAGACAACAGCACGTCGAACGGGGGATGGGCTCCCACGACGCCACTCTCACCGCAACAGGGTTAATGGACTGGTTCCCCAGCAAGTGCTTCTCCCTCGACCACTCTGTAGGCACGGGCCAGTCCTCGCCCTTGGGAGGGGAAACGAAGAACTTCTTCCAGTCGTGAATGGAAGAAGGCAGGGCCACAACCCCCGTCCCGGTGGCGCCCCCTGGTCGCTTTCTGAAAGAGAGATAAACCCACCTCGGGTCGCCCGCTCGACCACCGGGGTGATTTTTGAAGACAAGGGAAGAATCAAGGAGGGAAAGGCTGAAGGGGATCGTCTGTAACTTCAGGCGGATCAGGAACCCGAGGAGAATCCTCCACGAGTTTGGCACCAACTGACCAGGAGCTAACCCGAAGAAGTTCAACACTTCAACGACCTCAGGAGAGAAGGGCAGACGCATTCCATCCCAAAATGCTTCCAAATACAGGGCGATCTCCCTGCCCCGTACTTGGTCTGCCCTCTCTCCCTCCTTGGCCAGGCGGAGCGTATAGCGTGAGGGGATGTGGAAGCGAGCCCGCGCGTTGGCAAGCCCGTCCTCATCCCTTATCTAACACAAGGCACTGGGGGCAGCATCTACCGCCTCCTCTCTGGGGGCTACCCCGCCACATGATCCCGGGAAGAGGGGCCAACCCCTGCCCCCCGGGAGGACTCAGGCTCACCTAAAGGGTTCCTAGAACCTACCCCAACGACATCTACCGACTCGACAAGAGAAGACATCTAACCTTGGGAAGAATGATCCACGGGAAACGAAAGTGGAAGGAAGAAGACGAGCGCCGAGCAACCGAGACTTGGAACGGGAAATATGAAGGAGTAGATGCCCCGGAACGGGCCCCACCCCTATTTTATCGCCACAAGCGATCTCATCCAACGGTGCCCTTCATCTCCCGCCAAGACGCCTCCTCGCATCTGACGGCCCCGATTGCTCCACTTGTCGTCCCCACACTGGACCGCACCCTTTCAGACGTCGCAGGTCTGCACACGTCGCGTCAGCCAACCGACGCTCGACATGTGGGCCGTCACTTCAAAGGCAAGATACACGAACCGGCGCACCCTCCTTAAATGCGGAGATCTTGCCCTGATTCGCTGGCAAAAAAGACAGCTCGCGGCCCGGAGGACGCGGCCCGACGAAACCTTAGGAGGGAGCTCACCCCGGGCGGCCCGGCGGTCCACTCCTGACCTGACCCGCTAGCTGGTCGGGACAAGAGTGGGGGGCTAATGATAATGCTCAATATTGGCGATGCCTAGGATCAGGACACGTGGCGGATGGCATGTCCCATAACTCGGAAGAAAGGGCCCACAGAGGCCGACCAGGCCTCCTCTGTATCCGACCTGCAATCACAAGCTACCCCTCCTCGGGGCTCCCTGCAGATTGGCCTCCCCGGCTCCTCAGCTCGCCATGAGCTGCCACAAGACTAAGTCTCATCGGCCTTCTCGCTCGTCTCCGAGCTCCCCGGCCGAGGCCGTCTTCCTCGGTCCTCCGAACCAGCTCCACCGCTCACAAGCATAACCGCCGCTCCGCGAATCTCGCCATGCGCGGATTCTCCGCCAGCAACATCCCACGTTCCACGCCTCCGCGATCCCCATTAATGGGCGATCCGCTCTCTACGCAGGCGTGACGTCGGGAGCGTAACTGCCGGCGAGATTCTCGCGCCTGCTGCTGCGTGCACCACTATATAAACCCCCATCACAGAAGGGTCAAGTAAGCCATTTTTTTTACTCCACTTAGCCGTTACGTTGCTCAGATCTAGTACTAACTTGATCGTCGGAGGGTCCTCGGTGGTATCAAACCACCCCGGGACTTCTTTGCAGGTACTTGGCGTCCAACTCCTTCAATCACCAAATCTCTTCAAAACCCATTGAGACCCACACGCAACAGGGGATCCCCTCCAGAATCCACCAAGAGATCGACGGAAGACAACTTCTGAAGGAGATCTGAAAAGGACCTTCATCAATCACCCATGATCAAAGAGTGCTAACAACTTCATAATAATCAACAAAACGACAATTTTCTACCTGTAACATCAAGCGATCACCAACACAAATCCAATACCCAATCACATCAAATATTTAACTCTTAATCCATGAGTTAAGAAATAATCACACCAAATAACCAACACCAAGCACGATCACCAACTCAAAATCTTGGAGTAGTCTATAGTGATTAACTCAAAGTCTAACGCCAAGCACGATCATCAAATACCAAGGGGGAGTCTCAAGTTGAGAAAGAAATCACCAATCACCTACTCAAAGCAATCACCAATTACCAAGGGGCTTTCTACTCTCAATCCAGGTCTGGAGTCTCTGTCTTTGATCCAGTCTCGTCTCGATTTGGTCTCGTCTTTGATCCAGATCTGAAGTCTCTGCAAGATCTGGGAGTCTTGATCCCATAAGGGGCCAAGGGGCGGCGGCGGTTGAGTGGAAGGATCAATCGGCGATTGGAAAGCGGGTGGTTGTGAGAGGCGAGGGGTGATGTTTGGCGGCCGTAGCTTAGCAGCGGGGGTTGCGGCGGCGGTTTGGAAGTGGGAGAAGCGGCGGTGGCTTGGCGGCGACGGTTGGCAGCGGGTGGTTGTGAGAGGCGATGGCTAGGTATTGGGTTTAGGGTTAGGCTCTTATATATATAATTGTTTTTTTGATAATAGGAAATACAAATAATCTAAACAAATCTAAATCTTACCGATCTAATTAAACCTAATATATATCTTTCTTAACATATCGCTTTCTAGGTTCTCTCACCTTTCCTCAAAATTGTGGCATCCGTGATAACTTTTTAATACTGATATTAGTTTAAGTGCTAGTTATATCAGTTCCATGTTTTATATTGGATGATAAATGTCATGATCCCAAGTCTGAACCACACAATTCTTATTTAGTAACACTTGTTAGTTAGGTTCATTGGCCAATATAAAAAGGGAAGAAAGTGCTACTAGGTTCTATACCGCTTCCTAAAGTTTTGAATGAATAAGATTATAACTTCCCAAACTTATATTGTTAGTACGGAATGTGCCTTAGTTTAGTCAAGAACATAAAAAAGCTTGCTTTGATTGTAGGCACTACAAAACAGCTTCTTAAAGCCATTAACATTTTATTTTGTTTGTTTCGGGATTAAAAAAGAAGCCAATAGAAATTGTTTTTCCATGACAACGAGTGTTTATCCTAAGCTTTGGGGTTTACATAGATCTGTTTATTCCATTCATCAATGTTAAGGGCCATTCATTTAGTATGCATCAGGTGGTGCAGCCCAGGTGGTACAGCCCTGATTTGGGATGCTGCACTTTTAGGCTGATTCTAGAGGAGGTTGAAGGAATCAAACGACAACAATGACAATTCGCCAAAACTAGGGTTTTATTAATCAAAATCTATCTATTACAATTGCAAAGGAGTCTCTTAAATAGACCCATACAAAATCAAAAATCACAACTAATTTACTAACAAAATAAAAACCGCTAAAAATAGAAAGTTGCTAAAATTCGAAATTAATTATTTGATTGCTTCCGTAATTGATTTCCGATAATTCCTGTAAAATCTTAACTGATCCGGGCGTTGTTTCATCCCTAATTCGAAAGTCAAAGTTTCGAAGCAAATCTTTGACCGCGATTTCAGGGTCTTAAATGATGGATTTTCACGATTATGAGAGACATCAATAGTGCTTGTAGTATTGACCATGACGATTTTGCGAGATCTTCGATTTGGCTGGGAGAACACGCGAATCGGATAAGATTTGACAGTTCGGGTTTCTCGGTTGAACTAGACTCGACGTGTTTTGGAACCATCAAGCTGCTCCATGTAGGCTAGGGCTGCATCAGCATCTCAAAGGTTATGAAACGACCATCTAGACCGCCTACGTCGTATTGCAAATAAGTTCTGCAATTGATGTGTGTTCAATAAAATCAGTAAAATAGGCTGCACATTAACATATTGAGATTTTTAAACTATGAACTCATTACTTAAAAATCACAAGAAGTTACTAATAGAGGGTAGAAGCCAGTTTCATGACACCGGTAGCATCTCATACATTCGGCATAGTTACAATTGCATGAAGTCGAGAATTTAAAAGAAAACACAGTGTATTGGTTATTGCTGCACTTTGATTTCTCCTTGATACTTGCTTCTATCAAATAACTTTTAAGCATATGTATCAAATTTATAAGGTGCTTTTTCTTCACTCATCAATAGAATTGTTACTGGCAGACCATCGTAAAGAAGCAAAACATCCAGAATTTATCCGAATACACAAATTTCGTAAATTCTGGAGCAGATAGACTCAACTATGAAGAAACTAATCAGAAGCTCAATTTTCACAATAACGACAACAAGAGGAAATCTGCCCTCGAAGCGAGCGAGTATTATGTGAAGACCAAAAGAGTATCACCTTTCTTCAATCAAAAGAAAATTATCGACGAGAATGTTGAATGCTCTGTGGCTAGTTGTAGTAATGGTGTTTTCGACGACTCTAAAGAAGAATCAGCCGCAAATGTGCATGAATTAGAGCTGCATGCATATAAATCTACGGTGCAAGCTTTATATGCCTCGGGTCCTTTAAATTGGGAGCAGGAGTTGATTCTAACAGATCTGCGACGATATCTACATGTTTCGAATGAAGAGCATTTGATTCAGTTGAAAAATCTGTTGTCTGCATAGTTAGTTTCCGAATTTGATTTACTTTCTTGTAAAAGTTGGCGTGAAGGGAAGGATGTGTGATCGACCAAGCAAGTTCTGTGTTCAGTTCTCCATTTCTTGCGGCTACTCTTAATTCTAGTACAAGATCATGTACATGAAGCGATAAGAGCTTTTTTTTTTGTGAGCAATTTGTAATTCTAACGAGATGGTTTATGCAATGCAATATAGATCAAATTTTCTATCCTGTATGGTTTTGGTGAAATATGATTTTTTCCGCCTTTTTCATGTGATAATTCTGGTGGATGCATTTCACTGCTGATTTTGTGAAAAGAAAATGTATGATACTTGGATGATAAAAATAGTTATATTTGTTACAGTGAGAAAATTATATACAGGATTCCATATTTCCAATTTTTTTCTGTATGAAGTATGTGGCCAAGGTAAAACCAGAAGTATGTAACATGAATATGAATATCATATGTTTAATGTTTCCTAGAGTTAAACTTGCTAAATTTTTATTTTATTTTTATAGAACATGTGATTTTTAGAATGACTCTCATTCAAACGCTTAGAAAACTGTGTATGGTCAAGCTGGTCATTAGAAAAAATTATTTCTAGAAGTAAATTATAAAACTTAAGACAAGAAAAAAGAGGGGGGGAAACCCAGAATGCTTCACACAATTCAACTTCTAAATTAATGATTTGGTACTTTGGTTTATTAACAAATCTTGACCTTCATTTTATTTCATTTCTAGAAAAAAGAACAATGTTCCGTGGATTTAGTATTCAGATAACCGAGTATGTTAGCCATGTTTTCTCGATTTAGTATTCAGATAACTGAGTATGCTAGCCATGTTTTCTAAGCGATTGATATGATTAGATGTTGATGAATGGATTTCTTAACAGCGGAATAAATATATTAGTTTATAAGATAAAATTTTAAAGAATAGTAAAATCAAACGAAGAAATAAAAAACGATATCAAAAAGAAATGAAATCCTGTAAGCAAAAAGATGGAGGCTTAAGAGACTCATGGTTTTGTTGGTTCAATTATCAGCAGCTAAAGAGGCTGTCCGAATTACAATATTGAGCTATATGCTACAAAGCTTTGGTCAGAGGATAATTCGGTTTTGATTTTAAGATAAATTAATCATGACCATTCTCCTTTAAGCCTAGCAAAGTCGATTTTTAATGATAAATGAAATTAGATTGGATTGGTTGAGAGTTCTTTAGATTCTCACATTTTATGGAAAAAAGGAAAAATGCTTAAATTACTGGGCTTCAAATTTTAATCCACTCAAGACATAAATACCATGGGTCCACTTGTTTGGCACTAGTACCTGGATATTGTGGGTTCCACCAGTTTATCTCTTAGGGGGGTTAGTCAACCAGAACAAAGAGTTAGAAGTGGAACATGGTAGAACAATGTATTAGTTAGTGTTAATTAATTAAAACTGGGACTTAAAGTTCTAAATTTGGTGTTAGTCATGAATGGAACTGGAACCGGAACTAAAATATAAAATGTTCCAACTAAAACTTTTTTATATATAAATTGTGTGTTCCATCCTTAAAAATTATCATACCTATTTGGATGGAATAAAAAATAAAAATCAGAACTATAAACCATAGTCTTCCCTTTCTCCCCGTATATGTCTCTCCCCCCCACCCTCCCATCCCAACATTTTCTTTCAGCACGCTTTCAAATCTCTTTTGTCCCTCTTTTTTATCGATCAAATTCAATAGATTCTACACAAATTTTCTCCATCTACTTTAAATCCAATTAATTTAAAGACATCCAAAATTATTCGTTAAGTACAAAAATTATTTAAACCTATATCTATGCCCTTATTTGATCAAACCAGAAGAAAACATGTTTAATTATGTTTTATCGGTATACAAAAATCCTATTTTCTAGGCAATAAAATAGTTTTTGATCTTGCAAACCATTTAAAATAGATTGAATATGTTCTAGTTGATTGGTCAAAAAAAATTCATGAACATATCATTACAACTATTATTTTTATATGATATAAACTAATAATGATTTTGTTCACATATATGATCATGAGCATTGTTCGGTTGGTTATAGCACTTCCTCTCCTGGGGAGTGTGCGGTGTTCGATTCCCACGAAGGAAAGTGCTCACAATTAACGCATTTTGTGGGACCCTGGATGCGTGTATGCGATGTGTGCGTGGAACAGGCTTACGAGACAGTTCTAAAAAAATACAAAAGGATAGACGTCTTTATATTGAAAATGTCAATTTGATTCTCACGACGACGATGACAAGCGACCAAAAAAAGTTCGTGATATTAGCATATGCAAACACGTGCATCGTACGTGCGATACACAAGTTAGCAACAATTCATTGACATTGATTTTTTTTAAAAATAAACTAGTGTATCGTGTACTAATTGAGCTTATATATATAATTTGGATTGCACCAATAAAAATAAAATAATCTAATATAATATATTTTCAATTTCAGTTTAGTTCTAGAATCCTATATAAAAATCCTAGATTTATAAAAGTTCTATGAAAATGTAGCAGTTTCAAAAGTTATATTTTTATTTAAAAGTCTGTGGATTGTGGTATGAATTGAAGACAGGAGGAAAAGTATTACTCGAAAAAAAATGCTAGAGCTAACTTTTATGTAGATACCTCTATAACAAGATTACTTCCTGTTCAAGAAACGTAAAGAAGAAAAAAAGAAAATGAAATAGGAGAGAGCACTGCAAAATGCCCTATCAACTCCGCTGTTGCCACGTCATCAAACCGCTCTGGAACCAAGGTTTTTTTAATCCCTTGGTTCCTTCATCTTGAATCATCTCCAATAAATATCTAGTATAATGCAAACGTAGTTGGGTTAGAAACCACCCACTTCTTTTTTTAAAAGGCCAAAGAAAATAGAAGAAAAATCCTCCAATCTCATGCCCTCCACGTCGTCATATAAAGAGACAAAAATGATTAATTGTTATGTTTAAGAAAAAAATCTTAGAGCTTTCACATCATAAAAGAAAAGGACAAAATAATTAAACTTCTTCAATTTTTGAAAAACAAAGAAAAAATAAACTTTCAAGAACTTGGGACAAAAAAAAACTTTGTAAAAATTAGTTTGAATTCCAAATTCAATCTACATTATACGTAAACTTAAGAATCATTTTTCAAATTCTCCTTTCATAAACTTATAATTACCTTATTTTACTTAAATATGGTAAATAATATATTATAATATGTCATGTCCCGCTTCCTAAAATACGGAATATGAGGGGTGACAAGGCCAACAATGCTCCCACGATCAAGGAAATATCCTGCCGTAATCACACTTCGGCTTCTAGCATTATATAGTAATCAGTAATCAATGCACGGTAATGAGAAATGCAGTTACTAATTCTATCAAAACAAATATAAAACTAATCAGATAGAGTCAAAGAAAAAGATAGCGCTGACGTCGCTGATCTAGATGTCCGCAATATTCTCGAGGTAAAGCAGGTTCTGATCCGAGCTAAATCCACTCCTCACTCTGAGCATGCATACTCAAGTCGTCAGAGCGACACAATAGCAATATATACATATATAGTGTGTAACGATGATAAACATAAAGCAGTAAGTATAGAATAATGATGCGAGCATGAAATAACTGGTACATGTAACGATAAAGTAAGTGTATCAGATCAGTAATCAATGCAATGTCCATGTCACTAAGCAATCAGTCTCTAGGTTTTACTGTCCAAGTCACTAAAGCTATCGTCAGTCCAAACGTGAGCGTCAACCGCCGCAGGAGTATCCCAACCCAAGGGTAGGCCCCATGGGCAAGCGAACACGGGCCCGAATTATGCTCGCTAATAATCAGAAATACCATCCATACAACTCCCGAAACCACTATAAATGCCGGCAGTGGGACTCCTGAGATTCCGTTGATCGAACCCATACTCAAACTACCCCACACCCTACAGTCTACATCAAACACCGATCATGAATCCAAATAATAGTCGTTCCATGACAAATCTACGCGAGAACTGGAGACAGGGTCTCCATCCAGCATGTCTCGACTGGTATCCAAGATAAATGGACAGCGCTCGATGTCTTACTTATGACACTAATATAAGTGCTTCTGTAACTGTCCTATACCAGTCATAGTTACACTTATATATGTCACATAGGCATCGATAATGCAATAACTAATTGGTTCCGTTGATTGTGTACAAGTACGTGTCACTTCACTTATTCAATCACGCTTTTACACTAACGTACTTACCACAATCCAATCACTAACATTTATTACTTGGTAAAATAATACGGTCACTAGGATGTCGATGCAAATGAACACTATTTGCAAGGGTATAACAGTCATGCAACATGATGGGAATACAGTAAATGCACTACTAAATACATATAAGCAACCAACGTCGGCTCGATTAGAAAAATCACATAAAATCACACGTGCATAATTACGCAAAACGATATAAAATGAGTAAGCAGTATATCTAATTATCTGTACATAAAAAATGGTTTTGAGTCAATCGGGTTTCAGGTTTGTGAGTTATGGTTATTTCATTTTAAGTGTTCACTGCTGGAAATCCAGTTTCTGAACCGGAAGTGCGTTTTGTAATACGTTTTACTCCTGGTTGGGATCACAATTAGGCGACGCTACAGTTGGATAATATGCATATTTATCTGTTATGTTTCTCACGACCCAGACGGATCAATATTATTCGCTGTACGCAGGGAGATATGCACTGTTTAAGATTAAGGTATACATTCTGTTTCTGCATGAAACTGCAGTACACATCGACGGTTTAAAAGGTGTTATAAATATCAAACGACATCGGAATTAAATGAGACCCGCATCGTTAGAAAGATAATTCAATTCTATACGCTTCCATGTATGGTTCCACACACTTGCGTATTTAAACAGTGAAAAGTATGCGTTCTAAAACAGGTAAATGCAGAGATTCTTGCTCTAGACTGCAATCTAGAGCCATGAATTGCCTCAGTTCTCGCTGTTATAACTTATTAAAGTACAAGGAAAAACTATGGGGTGCTGTAGGTATATCTATTGGCTTCGATATGAGCCATAGAACATTAGGTTGCGGGTTGTATTCAATTTAATATAGATTTTGGAATGTGTCATGTGCCGTGAATTCCAGATTCAACGTCGTCTTTGTGGGGCGACATATCACGACGATATTCTCAATATTTTTACCTTAAATCTCTACACAATAGTCTTCAATAGTAATGTAATTCGAAAATCACAAAACATGGCACTTTAATCAAGGTTTTCATACATGTATCACTTGAACTAAGATTATAAATACGGGTATTGATCGTCGTCGGATTCACATAATTGATTTAAACAAAATAATAATTAACCCTATGTGTGCTCCTTCCAGTATAGCCAATAACAAGAGTCGCTACGGTAGTCTCAATGATAATTCATGGCACGGCATAGGTTTGAGTGTACCATAATTTTAAACTCATCAGTCTATTCGATATAATTTATCGGCATAGCTAAATATAGATACATATACGTCTATACATATCAATCATTTAACATCATCAACTTGTTTAGCTACTATATTAACATGAATAAGCAAGTGACGAATATTCACTTGCTTGGTGATGATATTGGCATGACAGTGAAGGGGCAACGGCTATGGCGACAGCTACACGTGCTCGATGAAATGCCAATGGTCACGATAAACTTGGGCCTCGTCTGCTGCTGTACTATGAAGGTGACCGGCGATGCTGAGGTGGCGACGGCGATCGCAGATGGTGCAGTGGGTGCGGGTGGAGGAGATTGGATTCGTGGGTGCGAGGAGGTGGCTCAGGCGGATGACTGGTGGTCGCGGTGGTCGTGGCCGGTGGTGGCAAGGTGTCAGCTTTGTGTCAGATGCTCGGAGCTTGGAGCGAGGGCGCCGGCGGTGGTTATTGAAGTTTTGAGGGAGGAAGCGAGGGTTGGAGGCTTCAGCGATGAGAGGAGGAAGTGAGGGTTGTGTGTCGTCGAAGGTGCCAGGAAGCCGTGGGAGAGGTTGTAAGGCTCTGGGGTCGCCGACGTCAATGGCATGGGGGGAGCGAGGAAGGAGGAGAGGGAGCTCGGTGCTGTTTGCAGAGGAGGAGGGCTTGGGTGTGCTCGAGGTTGGTGATGGCAAGGAAAGCTCGGTGCAGAGGCGATAGGGTTGAACCGGTGAGGTTGGCTAGGTGAGATGATGGGTTCGAAGTCTTCGACGAAGGGTAGAGGCTGTGCGATGGAGACAGCGGCAACGAAGACGAGGGTGGGGGAGATGGGGTCGGGTTGTGAGAACGAAAGAGATAAAGAATGAGATTTAGAGAGAGAGCCGTTGAGAGGGGGCGATGTTCATATCAGATTTTTGCATTTTTATACCGCCCATTCTTAATCACATTGCATATAAGTAGGTACTTTTGATCCATGTCTGCTAAATAGTTGCAGGTTACATGCTCTCAGCTCTTTACAGTGAAATTCATGAAAAGTCGTAAAAAATATGGGACTACGACCAACAAACAGAGAAATACGGGTTTCCGCACACTACCCGTATAATGCCGCCTACCAGTTCAAGGAACAAATGGAAAATCATTGGGAATTTCAATGCATAAAACACAAAGGTAGCACAAGATCCAAGACTTCAACACGGAGCTCAAGGCAGAAGTCCACATCATTCTGCACTGATTGAAAATCTGGAAGAAGATTGAAGAGATTCTGAGAAACCAAGTGAAGAAAACAGAATATAAAAGCAACATGAAGAAACCCTGAAGAAATGGGCCCATGAATCCACCAAATGGCCGCGGAACCGCGGCCAAATAGGAACTTCTGGCACGGTTCCACGGCCGCGTTATGCACGTGTCGGTGGGGTGTCGGTGCTTTGACCCGGCTTTCTTAGGGTAGTTTTGTAAATTCATGTGTGGATCAGAATGTAACCTAGGGTTTTTCTATCTATAAATAGGAAAGCTCAAGGGCTCTTTTGGCATGCCTCTTTTGAGGATGCCTCTCTTTATTTTATGCATCTTTTTAATTTCTAGATCTAAAAATTTAAATTCCATTGTAATGCGTTTTGAGAGGTCATCAATAAAGTAAGTTTTTTTTATTTTATCTTGCATTTTTTTATCCGCAATTTATTATCTGCAAATTTTATTTGTTCTTTTATTATCTGCAATTTAGGTCTTCAATAAAAATATAAAAAATTTGTTTTCATCTCTTTTTAATGGATGGGTAATTCCTCACTTGTTAGGGCTAGGAGAATGAAGGTTTGAGAGAAGAAAATCTCTCTCACTCCTTTCTTTGCCCAATAATTTTAAATACGGACTCCCTTTAATTCAAACTCAATCCGCTCATTACGGCACCCTATCCTACATGATAGCGGTGATTCCCTAGTTAGACCGGTTGTGGTTGAATTAACCAGAGATTAGGGCTAAGAGCCAAGAACGGACGGATAAGGACCAAAAGGAAGAAACTAAGTATGGAAAGGCTAGCTTCGACTTGTAAGTTTCTTCCTAGTCGTGCTAATCCCCGTTGTTGCCGATTACCCTAACACCTATATTCATAACTAAGGCATTGAAAAATATGAGAAGATCCCTATCTTGAACTAACCTAATCCTAACACTAGCAAACTTTTTATCAATTTATTCTCATTCATAAATCTTAAAACAAAACCTATCCAATTACCGGATTTAACTCGTTAGAAAATAAAGAAAAGGATTCCGTCTCCCTGTGGATCGACCCGTACTCAACCGGCTAGCTACCAAGCGACATCGTCCTGATTGCAGTAGTTAAAAATCAAGAATACGCAAAAACGCGAACAATCAAATGGCGCCGTTGCCGGGAAAACGGTAATTTCTTTCTTTGTGTAATTTCCGGTTAATTAAAAATTTAAAAATTGAAAAATTGAAAAACCAAAAAAATAAATAAATAAAAATCATTTTGTTATTTTTGAAAGGTTTTTGTGCAAGTGTGCAAGCTTGGAGCAAACTCTGTTTCAGATCTGGAGCAAATTCAGTGAACAAATCAATATTCAGGAGATCTAGACAGAAAGAGGAAAACGAACTCAGCACAGGGAACAACTTTGAAGCAGTCAAACGTCCGAACAGCCGCGAAACCGCGGCATAATCGACAGTTTTACCGCGGAACCGCGGTAAAAGGGTGACGTCAGCAAACCAAAATCTCTGTGAGTATCTTTTCTCCTCTCCTCTTCTCTGAACTCCACTGACAAATTTTTCTGCAGCATTCTTTACGCAAATTCTCTTCCCCTCCAATAAACTGATTTTTGTGCAGGATTCTTTGCGCCGCAGCCCAAAATAAAATTTTTGAAAGTGTTCTAGATTTGTGGTTGTTCCTGCTTTGCATAATTAATACGGATTTGAAGGGGCTATAACACCAATTCAGATTGGGTGGGGATTTCATTACCCTTCCTAAGACCCCAAAAATCACTAAAAAGCATATGCGTCACCCTTGAGTTAATTAAAAAATATCTAGACTCGGCCAATTAAGGACTGTCGACAGTGCTCATTAGGACATAGGAAGGTTGTGGGCATTCATTCGTTTATCTAAACCTGACTTTGTGGTGCCTAGGCTAGACAAGTGAGAAAGGTAATTTTAAAAGGCTCGTCTCACGGTGATTCGTTAGCGGAACTGTTCCCCACCGAAAATCGCGACCGGGACGTTGGTGTTAGTTGTATGTATGCCCTAGAGGCCAATATTGTACAGATGATATATATTATATTGGATGCTTGGACATATATAGAGATGACTTTCTTGCTCGATTTGATAATATGCTATCTGGTTACTCTTTATCTTAACATGTATACTTGTCTCTTTATACTGTCTTAGAGTTACATGTTGGTAAATCCCTTAGGATGTGTACTTGACTACCTGGACTATGATGCAGATCATACTAGTGGGGACATGGTAGTCCATAAGTACATCCTTCAAGGTCCATAGTCGTGGGTGTATCGAGACGGGGCATCGATATACCAGTGTAGACTAGCGTATACGCTTCTCGACCCATGAGATGGGCGATGGATGATCCCATATCCATTGGTGTTTGACATCAGAGATGGTGTACGGGTGCTCAGTGGAGACTGGGTACATTGGACGGACTCGCCGAGAACTCCCAGATGGTATTATACCTCACGTCAGATGGCAGTTCTCAGGTGACACTTGTGCAGGTTAGTCTGTAGACCCGAGATCGTCATAGAGTCTTGTGTGATTCCCACTGTGCTTTGATTTCCACCTTACCACGTCCATGAGGGCGTGCAAAACGGTGGTTTTTGGGTATAGTCCCGAGTCACATGGAGGCAATGAGCGATAGGAGGGGTTTCGTCTCTCCCGGTATTGGGGGTTGATGTTGCACTGTGCTCGATTGGCCATAACAGGGAAGTCCCTGGCCAGGGCTGATTGGAGATTTACTGGTAAGTGTTACCAGTAGTTTCTCGACCCGTTATGAGCCTCACATCGGCACGACTTATCAGTTATTGGGGTCTGACGTTTACCATCCCTAGACTTGATATGCGACATATCAGACGAGGAGACCGGACTGTACGGGAAGTGTTGCCGATTGGCTCGACGGGAGTTGTAGCAGGTTCGCTTGTTCTCTTCTGATCGCTCAATACCCGGGTGGCCGTTACGTTTAGCTGACCGCTTGCGGCTTGGGGGTGCTTGATATGATCATCACCCACTTCCGGCGTATTGACGAGTCTTAGAGTCCCACAATGGAGTTTTCTAGTCCAGGCGAAACGTTGTGGTGCGCGTATGCGATATGCGCATGGACCCGATTAAAATGCGCGTATAGGATACCGTATATTGATCGGGCGGCTTGCTTTTGGTGGGGTCATATGTGATATGGCCGGATTGATAAATTAAGTGTTAATTTATCATTTAACCATTAGTTTTCTCACTTGAAACCTTTTCTTGTACATGATGGATGTATGCATGCATGTATGCTTTCTTTCTTTTAGTTTCATGCACATATGGATGTGCATACATACATACATACATACATACATACATCATCCTTCATGGTTGATTACACATTGAATATGATGGCAATATAAGACTCACACCATGGTTAAATATATGGATTATTATTTAATTTTTGGTTAAAACAAAAGATATAAAGAAAAGGATAATTCATGCTTAGTTTCTACACTCTTCTTAAACCTAACTATGCTCACCTACTCTTAACCATGAGTTAACCTTCTCTTTGTGTTTTAAACTCAAGTTAAATAATATCTTTATGATCTAACCATGGTTTGAAATGAGGATAAGAAAATATATATACATATATTTCCATTTTTCTTGAGAGGAGCTATCATTTTAGTCTTGTTAAAAGAAAGCCATCATCTTCTTCCTCCTTCACCATTTGCTCTCTAGACTTTTGTAGTGAGCAATATACTCATCAAGTTAGGTTTTTGAAGTGAGAAAAGCCACCACAACATCATTCTACACAAGTTTAGCCCACTTGTTTAGAGTGTTATCTTCATTTCTTCTCTTGAAAAGTGAAGTTGCAAGCTTGGACTAGGAGCTTCGGGTGGATCGTCGTGGACACTAGGAGACTTCAAGCGAACCCTCCTCCAACCCATAAGTGGCCAAGGAGTCTAGCGTAGGGAGCTACAAAGGTTGTACTCTCAAAACCCTAGCATTTCTTTCATGTGATGAAGTATAGTTTATGAAACCCTAATTTTTCTAGGAACGATCCGATGTTTGTTAACTTAGCACCCTAAAAATTCCATCTTTGGTCCATGTGATGCTTCCAAACCCTTCATGCGGTGCTAGGCTAACCCAACATTGGTATCAGAGCCGACCTAGAACATTAGGCGACACTTTAACGAAGTAAAAACTCCGATCGAACCAAAATACGACTTTCTCGGACGCTCTCTGGACATTTTTTAAAATCTGGTTATTTTCAGAATTAAAAATATGCAAAAAATTCAGCAGGTAAATGTAAGAATTACTGTGAAAAACGATGCCATGAACAGTTAATTCCACCGCGGAACCGCGGCAATAGCCTGCTTAGGCTGCGGTTCCACGGCCGATCTGTTGCTTCATCGTGTAGTTTTTGTACAGTAACTAATCTATCTGCTTGTTTATTGTTTTGGTGTATTTTTAATCTGAATTTAGTACTGTAAATTCTGGAGATGGTTTTGGACTCGTCGATTCGATCGAATTTTCATTTCGTTGCTTTTCAGGATAAATTAGAAAGTATTGAAGTGTTTGAACGAGTATCATTTGCTCACTGTTCACGGGGTTTAAATATTTCGGAGATACGTGCAAGTTTTGTGGTGGACCCTCTAGAAGACAACAAACCCTAACTCGATTATGTGACCGTCTTGAACCGCCCTTTGAACCTTAGGGTTTGGGGCAGTACAGCGTGCCACATGTGAGGCGTTGGCTTGACCCTTCTACGGCTGGACCGCTACTACTGTGTCACACTCCGGGTTTTTGAACTCCGCTCAAGTGTTGAGCTTTAGGGAATCTTGGGTATTTGATCGTTCGTTCGAAAACTTTAATACTGTCTGTTTATCTGGAATGTGATGCAATGTGTGGAATTCATATTAGTAGACATGAAATACGAAGTATGTGATATTTCGCATTTACGATGTCTAAAGAGAATGTGGATTCCAGATATTGCAGTTTTACACTTTCTTTTCTGTGACCGTAAGTGTAGTATGTCGATATCGCCAGTTTCGTTGCTATACGTCAACGACAATCGGGGTACGTATACTTACTTACGTTGATGATATGAGATATTATGTGTTGCTGAGATATGATGTGCAGGATTGTCGCGATTGAATAGCCGGGTTTTTTTATGTGAGATGAGAGTTTTATATTTTCATTCATGTAAATTCAAATGTAATGTAATATTCTTTTATTTGGGGCACTTCCGGGTTGAGGTTGATGCCACCAGTGTTGTATATTATTTACTTTTCCGCATTAGGATGAACCCAAGGAGGGGAGCACAGGTGACTGGGTTCTGGGGTTCAGTGGGAGGCCATCTCGAGGAGTCGAGATCGGGTCTCCTAAACTCCAGAATTGGTAGGGTCGCTTGCCGCTCTCGTAGGGGTCCAGGGTGTGGGCGTGGCTATTCATCGCGACTGTGGAATCCGTATTTTCTATTGTTGGCTAAATACTAAATACGGACGTCCTAGTATATCCCACATTATATCTATGTTTCTGCTGCGATATCTGTGATGTGATCATTTGATATGTTGTGATGGATACAGTATATAGTATATATGATATATTATATAGACGTTACTTATGTTTTGCACCCGCACTAGCCCTGCCCTGCTCTGTCGTTAGTTACCTAACCTAACGGTGCACGAGGGGATATCGAGGCAAATGCGGATGACATAGGTGTACGTTGTATTTATCTGTGATATTTAGGTGACTTAAATGATGGGACTTCATTAATGTGATTAATGAAAGAAAAGAAACCTAAAAGATGTTGTAGAATCAAATTTTCAAAAAGGGTAGCTACAGTTTTGCTTTGCATAGTGGTATATATGATATACCCTGCACCTTATTCGATGGGGAAAGAGCCGAGATCCTTTCACCAGGAGTCACCTCTTTAGCAAAACTGGCAGATGCTACAACACTCGGTTTGACTTTTGACTGCTTTTGGAGCTTTGCTTTGCACAGTGATATATATGATATATCCCGCACCTTATTCGATGAGGAAAGAGCCGAGATCCCTTCACCGGAAGTGACCTCTTTAGCAAAACTAATAAAGCCTCAAAATCACTCTATTTCAAAATTCACTAGATTCTACAACGATATCAAGTTCATTACGCTCATGGTTTTTCTGAAAAAACCCTGCGTAGCCCTCCGTCATTTCAGATAAGTACTACTTAGTATTCATGCTGCGGTAGTTTGGCCTCCGTCAAGGCGTAGTGTATGGTAGCTAACTAGTGCTTATCTGCTAGCATATGATGCGATTGGATTAGGGTATTCGTACGGCGTAATTTGGCCTCCGTCAAGGGTCGTACGGATGGGTTTAATTCAATCAAGAAATGACGGGTTGAACTTGACTAGCGCCCTATGGGTAGTTTGGCCTCCGTCAAGGTCATGGAACGCTAGGGGCAAAAGCATTATCGGGAATTTCAAGTGTTGAAATTTGCAATGAGATTGCATACCTTCTATGAGATAGTTGGATCCCGATACCCACTGCGAGTAATTGTTACTCCCGGGAGAGTTTTACACAGGACAATTAGCCGATCAAGTAGGTGTCTAGAAAGGTGTCAACGGGGTTACGCCTCTGGGAAAACGAGGTTTACTTTAATTAGGTCCATGAGAAAGCACGGGGAACCTCCCTCAAAGTACCGACACTGGCCTGGCTAAAAGATCGGCGAAGTTGTAAGGTGTAATTAATCCCGGCTAGTCTTTCCTTTTAAGGGTTTGAAGGAAGATTTGATAAAAAACAGTGGGAGCCATCCTGATTAGATAAAATAATAACCAATCTGATCTTGCAAGATCATACACTAAAGTGTTTTCTTCTCTCTCTCTCTCCAGGTAGCGACCATGTCATGTCTTAATCAAGATAATAATATGGATGTATTGACCGAACCCGCATGTTATACTGTGCATGGGAACGTTGAACCCGTTCTATCTTATAAGTGTTATAAGACTGTAAAGGAAACAGGAGAATATCTGGATTCTCACGCCGCCCAAACAGAGAATATGCATGTTGATGCACCTTCTTCGGGTGTGTTTGTCATTGAGAACTGTTTTTCAGTTCACCCTATGTCCTGGGTATTAGATACCGGATCAGGATCCCACATATGTAAACAGTTACATGGGCTACGGAAAAGTAGAGAACTGGGAAAAGGTGATCATTCCGTTCAAGTAGGGAATGGTGCAAGTATTGCAGCCAAAGCAGTTGGCGAATATCACCTAGTATTACCAAGTGGTGATACGATGATTCTAAATGAGTGCTATTATATACCGAACATGATGTGCAACATTATATCAGTTTCTTTATTAAGTGAAGAAGGATATAATTTTGTAGTAAAGGATAATGTTATGAACATATTCCTAGATCAAAAGTTGATTACATCAGGCTCGTTACATAATGGCATATTCATTCTAAATCAAAATACAGTCCTCAATATACAAAACACAAACAAGAGGAAAAGTTCAGAAATGAACGAATCCTTCTTGTGGCATTGTAGACTTGGTCATATCAATGCGACACGACTGGCTAAGTTACATAAAGATGGATATTTGAATTCGTTCGAATTATCATCTTATGATACTTGCCATTTATGTCTCAAAGGCAAGATGACCAAAACTCCGTTTACGGGACACGGAGAAAGCGTTACGGAACTCTTAGGACTGGTGCATAGCGATGTATGCGGTCCCCTGCCTACACATACCAGGGATGGTTCTTCCTACTTCATTACATTCACTGACGATCTCTCAAGATTCGGATATGTGTTCTTATTGAAACACAAGTCTGAAGCTTTTGAGAAATTCAGAGAATATAAAAACGAAGTAGAGAACCAAACGAGCAAAAGTATTAAGATCCTTCGATCTGATCGAGGAAGAGAATACTTAAGCAATGAATTCAGAGATTATCTAAAAGAGAATAGGATTCTCTCTCAGCTTACTCCTCCTTATACACCACAGCACAACGGTGTATCGGAGCGGAGAAATCGCACCCTATTAGATATGGTGCGCTCTATGATGAGTGCAGCTGAGTTACCTATTTCCTTCTGGGGATATGCACTGGAGACAGCTGCATACCTATTGAATAGAGTTCCAACCAAATCAGTGCCTACCACTCCATATGAGATATGGAATGGTAAGAGACCATGTCTTAATTTTATTCAGATATGGGGTTGTCCGGCCTATGTTAAAACACAAAATCCGGACAAGCTCGAGGCAAGGTCTGTTCTATGTAAGTTTGTTGGATATCCCAAACATTCGCGAGGGTATATCTTCTACCATTCCGAGGAACAAAAAGTGTTTGTTTCTCGACATGTCACTTTCTTAGAAAAAGGTTTTCTTATGAAACAAACAAGTGGCATTGAGGTAGAACTGGAAGAGGTTCCAGCGACACAAACTATAACAGAAGACTTGGTAGAACCAGAGGATTCAGTAGTACCTAACGAACCCCAGCCGCTCCGCCGATCTAGCAGGGTTTCTCATCCGCCTGAGAGATACTACGGTTTTCTCATTGATGGTGGAAGCGAGGATTGCATCATGGAAGATGATGACCCAACTAGCTTCGAGCAGGCCATCACAAGTAGGGACTCAGTGAAATGGCTGGATGCAATGCGGTCCGAGATAGAATCCATGTACACCAACAAAGTATGGACTTTGGAAGATGCTCCTGAAGGGGTAAAACCCATTGGGAGCAAGTGGATCTTCAAGAAAAAACTTGGTGTAGATGGGAAAGTGGAGACTTTCAAAGTTAGACTTGTTGCAAAGGGTTTTCGTCAAAGACCAGGTGTGGACTATGACGAAACCTTTTCTCCAGTGGCTATGCTTAAATCCATCCAGATCATGCTTTCCATCGCTGCATATCATGATTACGAAATCTGGCAAATGGATGTTAAGACCGCCTTTCTAAACGGTGATTTAGAAGAGTGCGTGTACATGACTCAGCCAGAGGGCTTCGTAGATAGTGGGAGCAGCGGGAAGGTGTGCAAGCTACTTAAATCCATTTATGGATTAAAGCAAGCATCACGGAGTTGGAACATCTGCTTTGACGTCGTTATCAAAGAGTTTGATTTCGTCAAAAACGTAGATGAACCTTGTATCTACAAGAAAGTGGTAGAGAGTAAGGTTGTCTTCCTCGTATTGTACATAGACGACATACTCTTGATAGGAAATGACATTCCTATGCTGCAATCGGTCAAGCTCTTCTTATCACAAAGATTCTCAATGAAAGATCTTGGTGATGCCTCCTGCATATTGGGGATTAGGATCTATAGAGATAGATCCAAACGGATATTGGGATTGTCCCAATTCAGGTACATTGACACCATACTAAAGAGGTTTAGTATGGATGAATCCAAGCGTGGGAACTTACCCACGATCTCTGGAGTCACTCTCTCCAAAGAGATGTCTCCCAAGACTGATTTGGAGAGAGCTCGCATGCAAGGGATACCCTATGCTTCGGCTGTAGGCTCTATCATGTACGCGATGCTATGTACCAGACCCGATGTAGCTTACTCACTAAGTGTAGTGAGCAGGTATCAAGCTGATCCTGGAGAGAGTCACTGGACAGCTGTGAAGAGCATTCTCAAGTACTTGTGAAGGATTAAAGAGATGCTCTTGGTGTATGGTAACGGAGAACTCCAAGTGGAGTCTTTTACCGATTCGAGCTTCCAGAGTGATAAGGACGACTCTAAGTCGCAGTCGGGATTTGTCTTTACCCTTTACGGAGGGGCGGTTAGTTGGAAGAGTTCCAAGCAGGAAACCGTGGCAGACTCGACGATGGAGGCTGAATACATCGCTGCCAACGATGCTGCCAAAGAGGCTGTCTGGATCAAGAAGTTCATTACTGAACTTGGAGTGGTTCCATCCATTGAGCATCCAATACCTTTGTATTGCGATAACAATGGAGCGGTGGCTTTGGCCAAGGAACCCAGGTCCCATCAGCGATCCAGGCATATTCTGAGGCGGTATCACCTGATCCGGGAGATAGTTGATCGCCGGGAGATCGAGGTCAGGAGGGTTGACACGAAGAATAACACTGCGGATCCCCTCACGAAGGCCATTCCCCAGACACAGTTTGAGAGACTCTTCGGGATGCTCAGTATGCGATACTACAGCAGCTGGCCCTAGTGCAAGTGTGAGATTGTTAGTTGTATGTATGCCCTAGAGGCCAGTATTATACAGATGATGTATATTTTATTGGATGCTTGGACATATATAGAGATGACTTTCTTGCTCGATTTGATAGTATGCTATCTGGTTACTCTTTATCTTAACATGTATACTTGTCTCTTTATATTGTCTTAGAGTTACATGTTGGTAAAGCTCTTAGGATGTGTACTTGACTACCTGAACTATGATGCAGATCATACTAATGGGGACATGGTAGTCCATAAGTACATCCTTCAAGGTCCCTAGTCGTGGGTGTATCGAGACGGGGCATCGATATACCAGTGTAGACTAGCGTATACGCTTCTCGATCCATGAGATGGGCGATGGATGATCCCATATCCATTGGTGTTTGACATCGGAGATGGTGTACGGGTGCTCAGTGGAGACTGGGTACACTGGACGGACTCGCCGAGAACTCCCAGATGGTATTATACCTCACGTCAGATGGCAGTTCTCAGGTGACACTTGTGCAGGTTAGTCTGTAGACCCGAGATCGTCATAGAGTCTTGTGTGATTCCCACTGTGCTTTGATTTCCACCTTACCACGTCCATGAGGGCGTGCAAAATGGTGGTTTTTGGGTACAGTCCCGAGTCACATGGAGGCAATGAGCGATAGGAGGGGTTTCGTCTCTCCCGGTATTGGGGGTTGATGTTGCACTGTGCTCGATTGGCTGTAACAGGGAAGTCCCTGGCCAGGGCTGATTGGAGATTTACTGGTAAGTGTTACCAGTAGTTTCTCGACCCGTTATGAGTCTCACATCGGCACGACTTATCAGTTATTGGGGTCTGACGTTTACCATCCCTAGACTTGATATGCGACATATCAGACGAGGAGACCGGACTGTACGGGAAGTGTTGCCGATTGGCTCGACGGGAGTTGTAGCAGGTTCGCTTGTTCTCTTCTGATCGCTCAATACCCAGGTGGCCGTTACGTTTAGCTGACCGCTTGCGGCTTGGGGGTGCTTGATATGATCATCACCCACTGCCGGCGTATTGACGAGTCTTAGAGTCCCACAATGGAGTTTCCTAGTCCAGGCGAAACGTTGTGGTGCGCGTATGCGATATGCGCATGGACCCGATTAAAATGCGCGTATAGGATACCGTATATTGATCGGGCGGCTTGCTTTTGGTGGGGTCATATGTGATATGGCCGGATTGATAAATCAAGTGTTGATTTATCATTTAACCATTAGTTTTCTCACTTGAAACCTTTTCTTGTACATGATGGATGTATGCATGCATGTATGCTTTCTTTCTTTTAGTTTCATGCACATATGGATGTGCATACATACATATATACATACATACATACATGTAAGTCGATGTGCAACACCCCACGACTTGCGGGGAGGCGGAAATATGAAAAACGATCTTGTTCTTTGCTTAAACATCGACTAACCGCATGAATCGAAGCTAAACGATAACTAACATCAAACATAGTTGTTAACAACTACTATGTAAAGGGATTATACCTAAAGAACCGTGTCCTTCGTCTTTACGAACTCCACCTCCTCCTCGGCCTTCTCCAAGTAGTAGACGATCCACCCGAGAGCTTTACTCCAAGCTTAGCCTCTAAACTTGAGGCAACTAACTTTCTTTAAGTGCTAATCAAAGAAGCTAGGTGATATAGAGTGAGGGTTATGATTTAATTAGTCTAACTAATTCTTGTACTCAACAAATGAGAGGGGAGGATTAGGGTTTGAAGAGGGAGAGCTTGAGCAAAGAGAAGGTGAAGATAATAATGAAGTGAGAATAATGAGTTATCATAATATATATCAAGCATTTTATTTTATCAAGAAAAGAAAAGAAAATGATTTACAACCATGCTTGATAAATATCTTGTGGTGATTCATCTCCATGAGTCATTAAGCAATTATGAAGCATTAATGACATGGATGAATCATCCATATGACTCACTAATCTCATTCAATGTATATGCCACCTAAACCTCCTTAGTCACCATCTTCTAGAAGCTTCTCGCGCAATTACGAGAACGCCCCTCCTTTCCGCAAAAATACGGAAAAACTTTAGACTGTATAAATCCAATAACCGGATACCAGTAACTGGCTTAAACCAAAGCCGACTGGTAAAAACTGTCCGAAAGTCGTACGTGTGTAAACACACGTATGCGTCCGAACCCTTGTCGTAAAACCATACGACCTCTATATCGTTTCGCCTGGAGTAGGGAAACTCTCTGTGTGGGACTCTAGAGACTCGACTACTACGCTGGCAGTGGGTTTAACCACAGACCGCAAGCGGCACTAGCTGTACGTAACGGTCCCCAGGTAGATGTCGATAAGAAGGCCGATGAGGAAACCCATCCGAACACCTGCTGAGTCTGATGTGACAATCTCCGTACAGTCCGGTCCGTTCGTCTAAGACTATCGCATATCGGGCCTAGGGGGCGGCAAGCGTCAGTCCCCTAATAGCGGTATAAGTCGTGTCGGAGGGAAGCCCATTACACCCTGAGAAACTACTGGAACCTACCAGCAAATCTCGCTTGCCCTGGCCAGGGACTTTGCGTAATGGCTCTCTGACACAGCGCGATATCAACCCCCAATACCGGGAGAGACGAATCCTGTCTAACCGCCACTGCCTCCAAGTGCTCGGGACTGCACCCAACTGCTACCTGTTTGCACGACTCCTTTGAGCCGTGGTAGGGTAGCAATCTAAGAACAGTGGGACACACTCGAGGCGAAGTAGCAGTGTCAAGTCTGCGGACTATGCTGTACTCATGTCACCTGGGAACTGTTCACTGACAACTGGTATAAAACCATCCAACAGTTCCCTGTGAGTCCTGTCCGGTGTACCCGTAACCCAACGAGCACCTGCATACTATCTCCAGTACGACGTACTGACGGCTGTGGGACAGACCATCTCCCCAACTGGGATGAGAAGCGTACACACTAGTCTACTCCGGAGTATCGATGCCCTGTCTCGATAGTCCAATGACTAGGGACCTGAATAAGGATGTGCTTGTAGACTACCCAGCCCCCACTAGTGTGACTGCCATCACAACGCCGGTAGTCAAGCAAGATCCTAAGAGCTCTATCAATACGTATACTCATATATTAAGATAGAAAAACCAAGTAGCATACTACCATATTTAGCAAGACTGTTATATACATGTGAATATCCCAAGCTTCCATTAAGTAATATACAAACTAGTATGATACAATAATGGCCCCTAGGGCATATACACTAACAATCTCCCATTTGCACTAGGGCCATGTACTGGCATATCGAAGACCGATGATCTCGAGTAGCCTCTCGAACTGAATCTGAGGTAGGGCCTTTGTGAATGGATCAGCAATGTTCTCTTCAGAAGCAACTCTCCGAACCTCGATCTCCTGACGATCAATGATCTCCCTGATCAGGTGATACCGCCTTAAGATGTGTCTGGACTTCTGATGGGACCTTGGTTCCTTTGCTAAAGTTATAGCTCCGTTGTTGTCGCAATACAGAGGTATTGGATCAACTATGGTAGGAACCACCTGAAGTTCTGTTAGGAACTTCTTCATCCAGACTGCTTCTTTTGCGGCATCGCAAGCAGCTATATACTCCGCTTCCATCGTCGAGTCAGCAACGGTGTCCCGCTTGGAGCTCTTCCAGCACACCGCCCCTCCATTGAGGGTAAAGACATAACCCGACATGGACTTGGAATCGTCCTTATCACCCTGAAAGCCGGAATCAGCAAAGGCCTCCAACCTGAGGTCTTTTCCGCCGTAAACCAAGAACATCTCCTTAATCCTTCTCAGGTACATGAGAATGTTCTTTACTGCTATCCAGTGCTTCTCCCCTGGGTCTGACTGATACCGGCTTACCACGCTCAGTGCGTAAGCTACATCTGGTCTGGTGCACAACATCGCATACATTATAGAGCCTACCGCAGAAGCGTAGGGTATAATAGACATGCGTTCCCTTTCCAAATCAGTCTTGGGAGACATCTCTTTGGAGAGGGTGATTCCGTGACAAGCCGGTAGATTACCGCGCTTAGAATCTTCCATACTGAATCTTTTCAGTATAGTGTCGATATACCTGGACTGCAAAAGTCCCAACATCCTCTTGGATCTATCACGATAGATCCGGATCCCCAGAATGTAAGAGGCATCACCCAGGTCTTTCATGGAGAACCTGTGTGACAAGAATCCTTTGACAGATTGTAGCATAGGAATGTCATTTCCTATCAATAGAATGTCATCCACGTACAAGACGAGGAATACGAAACTTCTGGCTACAACTTTACTATATATGCACGGTTCATCTGGATTTTTGATAAAGTCATATTCTTTGACTGTTTCATCAAAACAAATGTTCCAACTCCGCGATGCCTGCTTTAGTCCATAAATGGACTTAAGCAGCTTGCATACTTTCCCGCTGCTCCCACTCTGATTGAAACCCTCTGGCTGATCCATATAGACGCACTCTTCTAAATTTCCATTCAGAAAAGCCGTCTTTACGTCCATCTGCCAGATCTCATAATCATGGAAGGCAGCAATAGCAAGAAGGACCCGAATGGATTTGAGCATAGCCACTGGAGAAAAAGTTTCATCATAGTCCAAACCAGGTCTTTGACACAAACCCTTTGCAACAAGTCTAGCCTTATAGGTTTCCACCTGTCCATCTACACCAATCTTTTTCTTGAAGATCCATTTGCATCCTATGGGTTTTACCCCATCTGGAGCAAAGTCCAAAGTCCATACTTTGTTGGTGTACATGGACTCCATTTCGGTCCGCATTGCATCTAGCCATCGTACCGAGTCGCCGCTCTGGATGGCCTGCTGGAAATCAGTAGGTTCATCACCTATGACGCAATCCTCTCTATCCCCATCTATGAGAAAACCGTAGTATCTCTCAGGCGGATGAGACGGCCTACTACTCCTGCGGAGGGGTGCGGGAATGTCATGTTCTTCTTGAACTACTGGTTCTACCAAACTTTCAGTAGCAGTTTGTGGTTCTGGAATTTCTTCCAGTTCTATTTCGCTCCCACTTATTTCCTTTTCTAAAAACTGATGTTCCAGAAAATGGGCATTACGAGAAACAAAAACCTTTTGTTCCTCTGCGTAATAGAAATAATATCCCTTGGAGTTCTTTGGATATCCCACAAACATACATTTTACTGATCGTGCCTCGAGCTTGTCCACATGCTGCTTTTTAACAAAAGCTGGACATCCCCAAATCTTCATATGCTGAAGATGGGATTTCTTCCCAGTCCACATCTGATATGGAGTGGTAGGCACAGTCTTGGTAGGAGCCCTGTTCAAAAGATATGCCGCTGATTCTAGCGCATAACCCCAGAAAGATCGTGGTAACTCAGCATTACTCATCATGGATCGTACCATATCCAATAGGGTTCGATTCCGTCTCTCCGATACACCATTATGCTGTGGAGTGTATAGAGGAGTAAGCTGAGAGAGAATTCCTTTCTCTTTTAGGTAACCTAGGAACTCGGCACTCAAGTATTTACCACCTCGATCAGATCTAAGTGTCTTGATACTTTTGCCGGTTTGGTTTTCTACTTCATTCTTATACTCTTGGAATTTCTCAAAAGCCTCGGATTTATATTTCATCAGATAAATGAATCCGTACCTTGAGTAATCATCCGTGAAAGTAATGAAATAGGAAAAACCACCTCTTGCATGTGTAGACATTGGACCACATACATCACTGTGTATGAGTCCTAAGAGCTCGCTCGCTCTCACTCCTTGTCCAGTAAATGGAGTCTTTGTCATCTTTCCTTTGAGACAAGATTGACAAGTGTCATAAGTTTGATATTCGAACGAGTCCAAATATCCTTCTCTATGCAACTTAGTCAACCTTCTCTCATTGATGTGACCCAGTCTACAATGCCATAAGAAAGCTTTATTTAAATCTGGAGACTTTCTTTTTAGTGTGTTCTGGACGTTGAAAATTTGGAGTTGGTTTAAAACATATATACCGTTATTTAGTGTACCGGACCCAATCAAACCATGATTAAGGTGGATGTTAACAACATCTCTTACAAACGTGAAATCATAACCTTTATTTGATAACAAGGAAACTGATATGATATTACACGTTAAGCTTGGTACAAAAAAACAGTTATGTAAAACCAAAATATGTCCACTCGTCAATCCCTGGTGATAATCCCCGACGGACGCAGCTCCCACGCTAGCTCCGTTAGCAACCTTTAGGGTCATATCACCTTCCTTCAGCACTCTACGGTTTCTCAGTGCCTGCAATGAATTGCAAATATGAGATCCTGATCCGGTATCCAATACCCAGGAAGTAGAGTTGATCGACAGACAATTCTCAATTACAAACACACCTGAAGTCGAAGCCACAGCTTGCTTCGGTTGCTGGTTCTTGGCGTTCCACGCCTTGCAATCTTTCTTCCAGTGCCCTTTCCTGTGACAATGGAAGCACTCATCCTGGCCCACTACCGGTACTGCAAACTTTTTCTTTCCCTTCCCTCCCACCTTACTAACACCTCCTCTAGGTTTGGTGGCGGCCTTCTTCTTCCTTCCTTTGGCCCTAGCCTTGGACCCGGAAGAAGATGCACCGCTAACAAACATAGCGGGTGTTTCCCTTGCTTTCTGCAAGGTGCCCTCTGCACTCCTTAACATGTTCAGGAGTTCCGGAAGTTCAACTTCTTTTCTTTGAATGTTGAAGTTCAGGATAAACTGGGCGTAGGTGTGAGGAAGGGACTGGAGAATAAGGTCTGTATAGAACTCATTATCCAAAGTCGTCCCAAGGTCTGCGAGCTCTTCAATATAGCCGATCATCTTTAGGACATGTTCTCCTACCGATGATCCGACAGCCAACCTCGCTCGAAACAAGTTCTTAGAGGTCTCGTATCTTGCTATACGAGATTGCTCTCCATAAAGTTCCTTTGTATGGAGAAATATGCCATCTAGGTTCATATCCTCGTGCCTCCTCTGATGTTCATTGTTCATCGAGGCAAGCACGATGCACTTGGCTTTCGCGCAATCTAAATCCCAGGTTTTGCGGATTTCCTTATCCGCATTACTGGATTTGGGACCAGGGACAGCAGGTGCCGTAGCGGTGAGGACGTACCCCAATTTGTCATAGGTCAAAGCCATTTTGATATTCCGCAGCCAATCTTTATAGTTTGGCCCTGTCAGTATATTTTTTTCTAAAAGTAATTTAAGTCCAGTCATTTTCAGGGTCGCTGCAAATAGGAGAGAGAGAAGAAAACTCTTTAGCATGATGCTCTTGCAAGTTTAGAGTGGTTTTTAGTTTATCTAAACTGGATAGCTCCCACTGTTTCTCGAATCCTTCCTCAAACCATAAAAGAAGAATTAGCCAGGACTATTCTCACTGTACAATACTTGCTTAACCGTTCAGCCAGGCTAGTGTCGATACTTCGAGGGAGGTTTTCCAACGCTTTCGCGAAATTCCTTAATTAAATAACCTCTTTTCTCTGGGGGCGTAACCCCGCTGACACCTTTTTTGACACCTACTTGGTTTATAGCATTGATCGTTAAGTGACGAATCTCCTGATAAGTAGCATATATCACAGTAGGATCGGGATCCAAATATCATCTTATGATAATGTTGAAGGAATGCTACCAACATTCATCAAACTCCAAATGGTATGCATCACTTTGCAAATTTCAGTTTCTTTAGAAATTCCCGATATAAGTTTTTTGCCCCATGCTCTTATGACCTTGGCTTTGGTCAAAATGTCATAAGTCACATGTCAAGTTCTACCCGTCATTATCTTGTCAATTTGAACCCATCCGTATATACCCCTGACTTTGGTCAAATGATAATACGACTGTCCCAAACTAACTCATCTATCTTATGCAGCAAATGAAAAACCCAGCAGCTACCAAACACTATGCCTTGACTTTGGCTAAAATGCATAGCTTGAATACTACTGAATACCCAAATGAAATGACGGAGGGCTACGAATGGTTTTGGCGAAACCGTGAACGTAGTGAACTTGATATAACCGAAGGAACCTGAAAGCTTTTAAAAGGAGTGGTTAAAGCTCCGCATTTAAAAATATCTGTTTTTAAAATTAACCGAGTGGTTTCTTTTAAATTGTTCCAACGATTAACTTTTGGTTTATTTTCTTTGCATTATAAATAATGCGTCCCATCATTAACCTATCATTGCAGAAAACAACGAAAATACAACGTCCTCTTATGCCATCCGCATTCGCCACGGGGTCCCGTCATCACCCGTTAGGTTACTTAACTAACGACAGAGCGGGGGCTGGGCTAGCGCGGGTGTAAAACATAAGTGACGTCTAAATAGCTATCATATATAGATATTGTACATTCGTCAGACGCAATAATAGGCATTCCAGATCACAGATGAACTTTATTGGATTTGCAAGCAATTCGTGTTTGTTTTGAGCCTGCAACAAAAGACGGATTACACAGTTGTGATGAATAGCCATTACCCCACCCAAGACCCCAACGGGTACGGCAAACTACCCGCCCGGCAGTTTGTGCACCCCACCTTGGGTCTGTCCTCGGAGCAAAAACAGTAAAATGAAATAATACAACGGTGGCTACAACCGCAACCTGGATGTGCCCCGCAAAATAATATTACAACAAATTACATTTACATCAAATGAATTAAATAAAAAAAACCCATCACATAACCCCGGCTATACATCACAACAGTCCAACACAGTTCATATCCACAAACAGTAAAAACCATTACAGAAATGTGCAACCCCCTGCCAACCGACATACTAGCAGTTAGGGGAGGTTTACGAATACATTATACAAACACAGATATAATCCAACAAGCAAATACTGTATAATTTCGATCGATTAAACACTTTTAATTTTGCTCCAATACTTCTCTGTAAATCTGAAACCTGAGCAAAAATAAAAACTTCCAGAAAATACCAAATATCACAGAGAAGCAACACAGGAAATTTGGGTTCTTGAATCGCCAACTTGGCGACGGAATCGCGGCGGATCGGTGGGATCCGCCGCGGTTCCGCAGCGCTTTAGACGATTCAGGGGCCCAATTTTCTTGGGTGTTCTTCTACTGTCTTTTCAAGCTTTCTGAACATCCCTGAAAAATTTTTGGACTTCATTTAAAAATCGACAGAAACTTGTGATTTCGGGCTTTTCCGGTTTCGTTTTTTCCGTTCGAAATTCATACAAATTTGCAAGTAAGTTATTTATTGTTTAGCGAGGCTTTGATACCACTGTAAGTCGATGTGCAACACCCCACGACTTGCGGGGAGGCGGAAATATGAAAAACGATCTTGTTCTTTGCTTAAACATCGACTAACCGCATGAATCGAAGCTAAACGATAACTAACATCAAACATAGTTGTTAACAACTACTATGTAAAGGGATTATACCTAAAGAACCGTGTCCTTCGTCTTTACGAACTCCACCTCCTCCTCGGCCTTCTCCAAGTAGTAGACGATCCACCCGAGAGCTTTACTCCAAGCTTAGCCTCTAAACTTGAGGCAACTAACTTTCTTTAAGTGCTAATCAAAGAAGCTAGGTGATATAGAGTGAGGGTTATGGTTTAATTAGTCTAACTAATCCTTGTACTCAACACATGAGAGGGGAGGATTAGGGTTTGAAGAGGGAGAGCTTGAGGAGAGAGAAGGTGAAGATAATAATGAAGTGAGAATAATGAGTTATCATAATATATATCAAGCATTTTATTTTATCAAGAAAAGAAAAGAAAATGATTTACAACCATGCTTGATAAATATCTTGTGGTGATTCATCTCCATGAGTCATTAAGCAATTATGAAGCATTAATGACATGGATGAATCATCCATATGACTCACTAATTTCATTCAATATATATGCCACCTAAACCTCCTTAGTCACCATCTTCTAGAAGCTTCTCGCGCAATTACGAGAACGCCCCTCCTTTCCGCAAAAATACGGAAAAACTTTAGACTGTATAAATCCAATAACCGGATACCAGTAACTGGATTAAACCAAAGCCGACTGGTAAAAACTGTCCGAAAGTCGTACGTGTGTAAACACACGTATGCGTCCGAACCCTTGTCGTAAAACCATACGACCTCTATATCGTTTCGCCTGCCGTAGGGAAACTCCCTGTGTGGGATTCTAGAGACTCGACTACTACGCTGGCAGTGGGTTTAACCATAGACCGCTGTAAGTCTACGCTAGCGCCCCGGCCGTCTACAGACGCCAAATGCGGAACAAAAACTTTTTAACTGGCGCTATCGTATACTTTAACCCGGATCTGCCATTATTGCTAAACTAACAAACTTTAAAGAGTGTAGAAAGGTTATACCGAACGATCCGAGTCCTTCGTTCTTTAACCATCATCCCACGCTCCGTTGCGGCTGCTCTGATCTCGTCGATCTCCGATCTGCTCGTCCAGGTGGCACCACATCACTGATTCTTTAAACGGGCTCCCGCCTCTGACTCGAGGCAACTCGGTGGTCAAGTTTGCTAAAAGAGACGACCAAGAAATATGTAGAGAATGAGTAGATGACTTTGTCTCGTTCCGTCCAAAGCTATGGACGGACGGTTAATGAAGTTGCCGAAGGAATCGGGTGATGGAATGAAATGAGCTGTGAAATTCCATACACCGATAAAACCTATCATAATCTTTTCAAGTGAAAACTCAAGTTTGAGAGAGAGGAGAGGGGCCGGCCTCTTATAGCAAAGAGGGAGGTGATCGTAGGAGAGGGGGGTGACCATAAGCAAATATCATGTGTGAACACATGAAAAAATCAAGCATAAAGATCTTAAGCAAAACAAGAAATGGTTAAAATCAAAGCATGAGTCATAAGACACCTCACCAAATCTAGAACCTTCTAGAAGCATGACTCACCCTTATCCAAGAAAAGATAAATCCGTCTTTAACCAAATGTTAAAAGGCGGCTGATAGAAAACTGGAAACTGGCAACTTCCAAAAGTGATCCTGAAACGACTTTCAGGATAACCCCGAAACTGTATAAATATACCCGCATTTGTATTACGACCGAATACCAATGCAACTGAGACAAAGATATTATATCTACTCAATATAATACTCGGATCCGGCTTAAACCAAAGCCGACCAGTATCATCTGCCCGAAAAATAACACGTGCGTAAACGCACGTGCATTTTCCGAACCCTGCCATAAAACCATACGGCCTCTACAACGTTTCGCCCGAACTTGGGAAACTGTCTGTGGGGGACTCTAATGACTCGTCAGTACCCTGGCAGTGGGTTTAACCACAAACCGTCAGCGGCACTAGCTATGCGTAACGGCTGCCCATGGACTGACCTCAAGAGAGGCCGAGGAGCGAACTCAAGGGAGACCGATGAGAGAACTCCTCCGAAAACCCTACTGAGCCTAACAGTGACAATGTATATACAGTCCGGTCCGTTCGTCAATGAGTATCGCATATCCGCCTAGGGGGCTAGTAACGTCAGACCCCCAATAGCAGTATAAGTCGTGTCGGAGTGCAGCCCAATAACACCCTGAGATACTACTGGAGTACCTACCAGTAAATCTCCTGCCATGGCCATGGACTATGTGTAATGGCTCTCCTAGACACAGCACGACCTCGCCCCCAATACCGGGAGAGACGAATCCCCTGCCGATCCGCTCACGTGCCTCCATATGGCTCGGGACTGTACCCAAAAGCTACCTGTTTGCACGACTCCTTTGAGCCGTGGTAGGGTAGAAATCAAAGCACAGTAGGAACTCACACGAGACAAATGACGACCTCAGGTCGATGAACTAACCTGTACACATGTCACCAGGGAACTGCTATCTGACGATAGGTATAGTACTAACTAGCAGATTCCCGGCGAGTCCTGTCCGGTGTACTCATAACCCAATGAGCACCTGTATACATCTTAGGTGATCCAACTGACACCAGTGGCTTGTGAGACCGGCCACCGCCCCTCGTCGGGGTCTCGACTGTATACACTAGTCTACTCCGGAGTATCGATGCCCTGTCTCGAAACTCCCATGACTAGGGACCACAATTAATGATATGCATATAAACTACCCAACTCTCACGTATATGATCGTCATCATACAGTTGGTAGTAAAGCAAGATCCTAAGGGCTCTATCAAAGTGTAACATGCAATCAGTCACCTGAACATGTACACGACTGATAAAGGCAAACCAGATAGCATACTATCATTTCGAGTAAGACTGTCCTACCGGGATAGGTCCTCCGCAATCATTGCAATCACGTACCTGCGATCCAATAATTGACTATGAGGGCACTATCTCCAACAATCTCCCACTTGCACTCAAGGCTAATTATTGCAATGTCGACCACTCACAGCCCGTGTGAAACCGAACATCCAACTCCTCTACTAATCAGTTTCACAAAGCCCGTTTGTAAAACTATTGTGTTCGAGAAATAGCCTCAGTGAGTGGATCCGCCTAGATGTTTCTTTCTATATCTCTCTTAATCTCAAGTTCGCAGAGAAAGCCATCTCCCGAATTGAGTAATACCTGTCTTAGAATATGTCTGGATATCTGATGGGACCTAGTTCATAAATGAACTCCAAATCCAAACTTCTTAGACTGTATCGATCACTAAACCTAATCAGTATCCGGCACCATGCCACCCACAGTATCCTCTTGGACCACCTGTCCATAATACTATCCCTCTTCGTCAGAGGGAAAAACTATAACTCTGACAATCACTCTGTCATCCATGTCACCTTTGAAGCCTGGAATGATAACCGTCCCCCGAAGGAGGCTGCCGTCATCAAATCCGTAGAACATCCACTTATGTTCTAAAACTGCTTCCTTATGTCTGTCCAGGATTGGATTAATACAAACTCATTGCATCTAGTGCAAAAACAACATTTGGTGTGGTACTTGACATCTCATGATTGACTCAATTGCCTAAGCAAGTGATCTGCCAATCATGCACAGCCCTCTCCCCTTTAGTCTGTACGACACCTTTAGAGAGGGTGACTCCATCACCTGCAGGTACACCACCATGCTAGGAGTCAACTATTCTAAAAACCATTAGAATATTTGTCAAAGTATCCACATTGGGAAACTACCCAAATCTAGATCTAAAACCATAGATCCAGAAACCAGAATATCAAATATTATATCCATATCCTGTCTGGAGAAACAACTGTGTGACGATCACAGTACAACCGATCGTAGTATAGGAATTTTACTTCCTACTCTGTGTATGTCATCCAGATACCTTGACATCACACCCTACTACCTTCTTAACAGATCCATCCCCTATTCTGATTGAAGTCAAACCCATGACTGTCACATCAAAACTAGATGATCTATCTCCGCTATAACTGCTCTAGTCTATAAATAGACATAAGCTACTTGCCCACCATGCTTCCGTTGCTCCCACTGACTACGACAACCCTCCTACCGGGTCTCATATCCTGGAACAACAGTAGTGTCAAGTCTGGGTAGATAAGAACCTCCCTGTCACCGTCCTTGAGGCTACCGAAGTACCTCTCGGGTGTCTGAGGTTACCCACCATATCTGCGGAGTGGCTATTGGAATGTCAAACCTGATTGAATATATAGGTCCTATTAAATTTTCCGTAATCGTTTGCGGTTCTGGAATCACTTCCAGTTCTACCATACTCCCACTACTGTTTTCTGAAAAAGATCCATTTTTACTAAAACTGTGGCGAGTCAAGAACAATATCACTATTGATCTTCCAAATGGTAGAATATCAACCCTCGTCGTAGCCAGGGTCAACCCACAAACAGCCATTACAGAAACGTGCCCTGAGTTATCCAGCGTCTGGTTTTGAGCATAAGCTGGACAACTCCCCGTACCTTAACATCTTTTAAGGTACGAACTATTCTATATCCAATATAGAAACTTTGGCACTTATTTAATTGGAACCATATTCAAATCATGCAGCTGTCTCCAGTGCATATCACTTTAATGGAAAGAGGCTAATCAGCATTACTCAACTTAGGAATCCATCCAATTATGAGTAACCTGAAAGAGAAACACGTTTCTCAAAACCATCACTATCATCTGAATACCAATCACAAGAATCTACATCTTCGATCTCTTTGAAGAATCCCGATACTTGTGATACCTGGTTCTCTACTTTATTCTTATACCTACAACTTCTCAAAACTTAGACCTTGTATTTCTACGAAACACTTGTCTAAATACTAGAGAAGTTATAAGTAAACAGAACATAGTACGAGGACCTACCCCTTTGTCCTGAAGGACACTGGACAACATACAATACTCTGTATAAGTCCGCTGAGTTAAACAACTCAAAATCTGCGCGTCGTAGGTTGAAAACTGTACCCTGGCGATTTCCTCAAATATCACCAATTACAACGAATTCCGATATAATGAGGATAATCACCTAATTCCTAATATCTTACTCCCACTCATCATCTGTAAAACCATACAGATATGAGAATAAAACCTGGTAAATACATACCCTTGGAGTAAGTGTCTAATCGGGAAAACAGTTTTCCTTAACAATGCACTGAAACATGAAAATGTTTCGTAGGGGTATCCTGGTATTCATAGCAATGCCTCTTCCATAATCCAATTCATGACTTCAACCGTATATTTTATTGCCATCTCTCCAAATCCCTTTATTTGTCTTTAGTCGTTACCTTCTGTACACCATCGTTAGGCTAAATGGTTTTCTTCCTTCCCTACCTTTCGGCACCAGCCTATGGTTTGGAAGAAGACTATCCAGTAAGCATAATAGGTGTACCCTCCTAAACCAAGGAGTACTCGTATCTTGAGAGAAGGTGATGATAAAAGACCACTGAATAATACCTTATTCTTTTAAAGGTGAAATAGGAGTGGCGATGAAGTACGCGGTTTTGGTCGTGAATGATATCAGTCGCAATTTACTTTGCCCTCTTTCTAATCCCTTTATTTTGTCTTTACATATTACCTTCTGCACACCCTACTTAGGCTAATTGGTTTTCTTCATTCCCTACCTTTCGGCACCTGCCTATGGTTTGGAATAAGACTATCCAATAAGCGTAATAGGTGTACTCTCCAAAACCAAGGAGCTCTCGCAACCTGAGAGAAGGTGATAATAAAAGACAACTGAATAAACCAATTCTATTTCTCCTGAACCTGGATCCATCCTCGAAGAAGTCCCTCCGAGTTCGTATATAACCATACGATGGATCTATCCAATGGAAGTGGATTTCCGTAGTAATACGGGTGTTCTGAGAAATTCAAAGGGTAAAAGAAGGAGTGGCAATGACTTATGCAACATAGACAATCCAAAAGCCAGTATTTTTAAGAAGGTTCGGTCAACCTAGTCACTGAATCATAGTCTAGGGTCGGTCAAAAGGTCGCTGCCAAAGAGAGAGAGAAAAGAAACACTCTGCGTGCACTCTAACCTAGATCAGAATGGTTATCACTTTATCTAATCCGGAAACCTCCCACTGTCCTGTCAAATTCTCCTCCAAACCTGAAAGAAGAATCAATCGGGATCACCCGAAGAGTAAACCAACTCATCAGTGGGAATCGGGATCCAACTCTCATCGCATGATAACGTGATGGAATGCATCCACGTTACTCATACTCCAGAAGGTATGCGCATACTTGGCAAGTTTCAGTTTCTTTAGAAACTCCCGATATGATTTATGCCCCATGCTCTTATGACCTTGACGTATGCCAACAAATCATAAGTCACATGTCAAGTTCTGCCCGTCATTATCTTGTTAATTTGAACCCACCCGTACATACCCTTGACGCATGCCAACAAGGTAATACAACTGTCCCAAACCAACTCATCTATCTATGCAACAAATGAATACCCAGCAGCTACCAAACACTATGCCTTGACGTATGCCAACAAACATAGCTTGAATACTACTGACCATCAATAAGAAACAACGGAGGGCTACGACTGGTTTTTGGCGAAAAACCTTTAGCGTAGTGAACTTGATATCGCTGAAGGAATCTGATAGCTTTTTAAAATATAGTGGCGAAAACCTTTGCTAAAGAGGTCACTCCCGGTGAAGGGATCTCGGCTCTTTCCTCGTGGAATGAGGTGCAGGATATTCCACTGAATACCGCTATGCAAAGCAACTTGTAATCGACTATAGTGAAGTTATTACCCTGACGCAAACTTCTACCCAAGGGGTCAGTCCCGGTGAAGGGATATCGGCCCTTGCCCCGTCGAATGAGGTGCAGGATATTCCACTGAATACCGCTATGCAAAACAAAAGGAAACGTCTTTGCAATAACACTTTTTAAATTTGTTCCAACAACTGAAAACAGGTTTGTTTATCTTTTTGCATTGATCAGAATCAATGCAGTCCCATCAATCAATCACACCAGAAAAGAACGAAAATAAAATGTACGTATATGCCATCCGCATTCATCACTGGGTCCCGTCATCACCCGTTAGGTTACTTAACTAACGACAGAGCGGGGACTGGACTAGCGCGGGTGTAAAATATATACAACATCTAATAGTATATAAACCAATATACATAATCGCTCCAGGCGTGATAATATGCAACATTACAGAAAAGTAATAAGCATCACAGAACAATACAGATAATCTGGGATCCCCGGGTTTCACAGAGCCGCTGCTGAAACCCGACGTTCCCCTGTCGTGTGGATAGCCTGTGCAATGAAACCTAGACCCCTACGGGTGCGGCAAGTTACCCGCCAAAACCTGAAGCGAGGTAGTCCCCACAGCATAGTGAATGGAACACCCGGCACTTCACGGAATCCGGTAAATTGAGCACCCCTCCTTGGGTCAACCTGTACCCCCTACGAGTGCGGCGAATAGTCTGCCAATTTTAGAGTGGGGCCCCTCTGCCTCTCAAAGCCATGAGATGCGGACCCGTTGCCCTCCAGAACCCGGCTATCCGTGCACTCCGTCGCGGGGCAAAACCTAGTACAGTAATGAAAAATAGTACAACAGGTACATCGACCGCAACCTGGTCGTGCCCCAAAAGAATTTTATACAACAGGCAGTGACGGCAGTCCACAAGTTGGACGCTCGCCCCGCAATATCAAATGTACAAATAAACTCAAACTGTACTACCATTGCACACTGCTATCCACCACGACAAATCCGCAACATCACAGCACAACACAGAACATCAACGCGAATGTCACGTTCGCAAACCCGTCTAAAAGAACTATAGCAATCAGACGCGGTTTACCGATCAAATGACATTCCCGGTCGAAGATATAATGTAAGCACTGTAAACTAACATGTTTAAATTTCGATCGACTAAATATCATAAAGTGGGCCCCACGCAAATCTGTTGAACAGTAACAAAACCTGGGCCCAAAATATATATACCAAAAACCCCAATTTCCAACATGGAATGTACTGTAGAAAACTGAGTGAGTGATCCCACTTTCCTGCGGCGGATCCGCGGCAAAACCCTAGCTGGCGCGGCGGATCCGCGGCGGAACAGTGGAATTACTTCCTCGAATTTCTACAGTATTCCTAAAAAACCCTGCACAGTTTTCTGAGATGTGTGAAATATTTTTAGGACACCGTTTAAAATCAACAGAAACTGTCAAGATGAAAAATTGTGATTTTTGATTTCCGGTTCGATCGATGTTTTAAACGCGTTAGCACAAGTTAGTATAGCAAAATGGTGAGGCTCTGATACCACTGTAAGTCTACGCTAGCGCCCCGGCCGTCTACAGACGCCAAATGCGGAACAAAAACTTTTTAACTGGCGCTATCGTATACTTTAACCCGGATCTGCCATTATTGCTAAACTAACAAACTTTAAAGAGTGTAGAAAGGTTATACCGAACAATCCGAGTCCTTCGTTCTTTAACCATCATCCCACGCTCCGTTGCGGCTGCTCTGATCTCGTCGATCTCCGATCTGCTCGTCCAGGTGGCACCACATCACTGATTCTTTAAACGGGCTCCCGCCTCTGACTCGAGGCAACTCGGTCGTTAAGTTTGCTAAAAGAGACGACCAAGAAAGATGTAGAGAATGAGTAGATGACTTTGTCTCGTTCCGTCCAAAGCTATGGACGGACGGTTAATGAAGTTGCCGAAGGAATCGGGTGATGGAATGAAATGAGCTGTGAAATTCCATACACCGATAAAACCTATCATAATCTTTTCAAGTGAAAACTCAAGTTTGAGAGAGAGGAGAGGGGCCGGCCTCTTATAGCAAAGAGGGAGGTGATCGTAGGAGAGGGGGGTGACCATAAGCAAATATCATGTGTGAACACATGAAAAAATCAAGCATAAAGATCTTAAGCAAAACAAGAAATGGTTAAAATCAAAGCATGAGTCATAAGACACCTCACCAAATCTAGAACCTTCTAGAACCTTCTAGAAGCATGACTCACCCTCATCCAAGAAAAGATAAATCCGTCTTTAACCAAATGTTAAAAGACGGCTGATAGAAAACTGAAAACTGGCAACTTCCAAAAGTGATCCTGAAACGACTTTCAGGATAACCCCGAAACTGTATAAATATACCCGCATTTGTATTACGACCGAATACAAATGCAACTGAGACAAAGATATTATATCTACTCAATATAATACTCGGATCCGGCTTAAACCAAAGCCGACCAGTATCATCTGCCAGAAAAATAACACGTGCGTAAACGCACGTGCATTTTCCGAACCCTGCCATAAAACCATACGGCCTCTACAACGTTTCGCCCGAACTTGGGAAACTGTCTGTGGGGGACTCTAATGACTCGTCAGTACCCTGGCAGTGGGTTTAACCACAAACCGTCAGCGGCACTGGCTATGCGTAACGGCTGCCCATGGACTGACCTCAAGGGAGGCCGAGGAGCGAACTCAAGGGAGACCGATGAGCGAACTCCTCCGAAAACCCTACTGAGCCTAACAGTGACAATGTATATACAGTCCGGTCCGTTCGTCAATGAGTATCGCATATCCGCCTAGGGGGCTAGTAACGTCAGACCCCCAATAGCAGTATAAGTCGTGTCGGAGTGCAGCCCAATAACACCCTGAGATACTACTGGAGTACCTACCAGTAAATCTCCTACCATGGCCATGGACTATGTGTAATGGCTCTCCTAGACACAGCACGACCTCGCCCCCAATACCGGGAGAGACGAATCCCCTGCCGATCCGCTCACGTGCCTCCATATGGCTCGGGACTGTACCCAAAAGCTACCTGTTTGCACGACTCCTTTGAGCCGTGGTAGGGTAGAAATCAAAGCACAGTAGGAACTCACACGAGACAAATGACGACCTCAGGTCGATGAACTAACCTGTACACATGTCACCAGGGAACTGCTATCTGACGATAGGTATAGTACTAACTAGCAGATTCCCGGCGAGTCCTGTCCGGTGTACTCATAACCCAATGAGCACCTGTATACATCTTAGGTGATCCAACTGACACCAGTGGCTTGTGAGACCGGCCACCGCCCCTCGTCGGGGTCTCGACTGTATACACTAGTCTACTCCGGAGTATCGATGCCCTGTCTCGAAACTCCCACGACTAGGGACCACAATTAAGGATATGCATATAAACTACCCAACTCTCACGTATATGATCGCCATCATACAGTTGGTAGTAAAGCAAGATCCTAAGGGCTCTATCAAAGTGTAACATGCAATCAGTCACCTGAACATGTACACGACTGATAAAGGCAAACCAGATAGCAAACTATCATTTCGAGTAAGACTGTCCTACCGGGATAGGTCCTCCGCAATCATTGCAATCACGTACCTGCGATCCAATAATTGACTATGAGGGCACTATCTCCAACAACCGCAAGCGGCACTAGCTGTACGTAACGGTCCCTAGGTAGATGTCGATAAGAAGGCCGATGAGGAAACCCATCCGAACTCCTGCTGAGTCTGATGTGACAATCTCCGTACAGTCCGGTCCGTTCGTCTAAGATTATCGCATATCGGGCCTAGGGGGGCGGCAAGCGTCAGTCCCCTAATAGCGGTATAAGTCGTGTCGGAGGGAAGCCCATTACACCCTGAGAAACTACTGGAACCTACCAGCAAATCTCGCTTGCCCTGGCCAGGGACTTTGCGCAATGGCTCTCTGACACAGCGCGATATCAACCCCCAATACCGGGAGAGACGAATCCTGTCTAACCGCCACTGCCTCCAAGTGCTCGGGACTGCACCCAACTGCTACCTGTTTGCACGACTCCTTTGAGCCGTGGTAGGGTAGCAATCTAAGAACAGTGGGACACACTCGAGGCGAAGTAGCAGTGTCAAGTCTGCGGACTATGCTGTACTCATGTCACCTGGGAACTGTTCACTGACGACTGGTATAAAACCATCCAACAGTTCCCTGTGAGTCCTATCCGGTGTACCCGTAACCCAACGAGCACCTGCATACTATCTCCAGTACGACGTACTGACGGCTGTGGGACAGACCATCTCCCCAACTGGGATGAGAAGCGTACACACTAGTCTACTCTGGAGTATCGATGCCCTGTCTCGATAGTCCAACGACTAGGGACCTGAATAAGGATGTACTTGTAGACTACCCAGCCCCCACTAGTGTGACTGCCATCACAACGCCGGTAGTCAAGCAAGATCCTAAGAGCTCTATCAATACGTATACTCACATATTAAGATAGAAAAACCAAGTAGCATACTACCATGTTTAATAAGACTGTTATATACATGTGAATATCCCAAGCTTCCATTAAGTAATATACAAACTAGTATGATACAATAATGGCCCCTAGGGCATATACACTAACAATACATACATACATCATCCTTCATGGTTGATTACACATTGAATATGATGGCAATATAAGACTCACACCATGGTTAAATATATGGATTATTATTTAATTTTTGGTTAAAACAAAAGATATAAAGAAAAGGATAATTCATGCTTAGTTTCTACACTCTTCTTAAACCTAACCATGCTCACATACTCCTAACCATGAGTTAACCTTCTCTTTGTGTTTTAAACTCAAGTTAAATAATATCTTTATGATCTAACCATGGTTTGAGATGAGGATAAGAAAATATATATACATATATTTCCATTTTTCTTTGAGAGGAGTTATCTTTTTACTCTTGTTAAAAGAAAGCCATCATCTTCTTCCTCCTTCACCATTTGCTCTCTAGACTTTTGTAGTGAGCAATATACTCATCAAGTTAGGTTTTTGAAGTGAGAAAAGCCACCACAACATCATTCTACACAAGTTTAGCCCACTTGTTTAGAGTGTTATCTTCATTTCTTCTCTTGAAAAGTGAAGTTGCAAGCTTGGACTAGGAGCTTCGGGTGGATCGTCGTGGACACTAGGAGACTTCAAGCGAACCCTCCTCTAACCCACAAGTGGCCAAGGAGTCTAGCGTAGGGAGCTACAAAGGTTGTACTCTCAAAACCCTAGCATTTCTTTCATGTGATGAAGTATAGTTTATGAAACCCTAATTTTTCTAGGAACGATCCGATGTTTGTTAACTTAGCACCCTAAAAATTCCATCTTTGGTCCATGTGATGCTTCCAAACCCTTCATGAGGTGCTAGGCTAACCCAACAGTTGGGACGTCTCGCCTGAAATTCGAGGGCAGATGCTAATTGGTGCTATCCGTCCACCTCTCCGAAGATGCCAAGTTGATTTATGGCACCGTGTATCGAAGGTTTAAACGGATGCGGCCGATGTAGCAGACTTCGTCAGATTCCCCCTCGTTTGAGGGGTTTTTGATTGTGGAGACGCTCTTCTCTGCAGGCGCAAGCCTCTGCAGTTAATTACGCTACCGCATCGCGGTAACAACTTTCTCCTTCTCCAGATGGTCACTTCGTGTCATGGGTGTTTGTTTTGTTTGTGGTTGCCCGTGGATTGTATACGGAGACTAATTTATGTTGTCGCCCGTAGGGCGTGAATTAGTCTAAATCTGTATTTTCTTAGATTTGGCTTTGGGGGTTGGGTTTAAGGATACGTTAGCCTCATTTGAGACTAAGATCAACTTAAACGTTTGTTAAGAATACGTTAGTCTAATTTTTAGACTAAGATCAACTGAACGGGATCGTTTAGATCCAACAAAAGAGTATTCGAGCTTTATTGTTTAGTTTAGGGACATTGCGGTCAATTAGTTTAAAGACATTTCGGTCCAATGTTAGTTTAAGGACATCTCGGTCCAGTGTTAGTTTAAGGACATCTCGGTCCAGGTTAAGGACATCATAGTCCATGAGTTTAAGTACCTCACAGTCCAGGTTAAGGACATCGTAGTCCATGAGCTTAAGGTCCTCACAGTCCAGGTTAAGGACATCATAGTCCATGAGTTTAAGGACCTCACAGTCCGAGGTTAAGGACATCATAGTCTGTGGGTTTAAAAGGACCCCACAGTCCGTAGAGTGTTTGGTTGTCGGGACCCGTCACCTCTCTGAAGACGTTGAAGGATTACAACGACAGATATCATAGGAGTAAAGAGATGTACCCTCGAACCGGTGTGAGTTGGTTGAAAGATCTGTAGTCCAATTTGGGACTAGGATCTGTTAAATATTTATGAGCAGACAGGCTCAATTAAATATAAGTTGAGGACTTATGGCCAATATTGGGCTAAGTCTAATGAATGTTTAACATTTTATTATTCTGGCTATTGAGCCTTTATTTGGGCTTGGCCCTTTTAATAATACTGAGCATTAGATCTTTTCTTTTGTCTTGTATTGAATGCAAAGCATTCAGCAGAGCTCTGGCTCATTAAAGAACAATTTGTGTTCTGTCAGCGCAACCTATGGTGCGCTAGGCGCTTTGCGCCGATCAAGAAGCATAGTGCGCTTCTGCCACGTGGCGCATATGTAAGGGACACGTGTCGCGCTTGGCGCTAAGCGCCAAATGATGGGCGCATTGCGCCAGTTTATGAGCGCTAAGCGCTAGTCCATGAGCGCATTGCGCTATTAATTTAGCGGCGCACACGTGAGTGACACGTGGCGTGCTTGGCGCTGAGCGCCAGCCCATGAGCGCAGTGCGCTATTTCAGAAGCGCAAAGCGCAAATTGCATACGTGGTTGACACGTGGCACATTTTGGTGCTGAGCACCGGTCCAGAGAGCGCAGAAGCGCTGTTCAAGAGCGCAAGGCGCATTTCAATAGCGCAAAGCACATGTTGATCAATTTTATGATCTGGGAACAAATTTATGTTCTTTTAAAAGAGACTTTGTCTCAAGATTCAAGAACAACAGTTCTTATCTTTGAAAGGCTTGCCTTTATAGATCAATGATCTGTGTGAAGAATATGTTCTTCTTTTATTATTTGATGAGATCTTTTGATCTTTTTTATGAAAGACCTTGGTCTTTGTAGATCTATGATCTTTTAAGAAAATGATTCTTCTTTTGATGAGATGATTTCATCTCTGTGTTCATCGTTCATGATCTTTACCTTGAAGAAATAATCTTCTTTTACTGAGAGCTTGCTCTTCTTTCTTTGAATTTCTCAAAATTTATAGAAGGGTTTCTCTATATCAGACTTGAAGTCTTGGGGCCTTTATATAGGGCCAGCTGATTTGTTGAATCATTTAAAGAGATCTTTCTCTGATTGATTTGGGGATATTTCCCACCGTTGGATCTTTGATCCTAGGGCTTCTGTTTTACAGAAGGCAATCTTCTTGTTTTTAACAAGATTGGAAAATCTTTACTTAACAGAATTTTAATTCTGATTAATTAATGATTTATTATTATTATTATTAGATGTTTTGATCTAACGGTGGGGAATTTTATAATTCCAGCGCTGGCGCACCCGTGCTTTGTACGTAGTGCGCTGCTCAGAGCGCAGCGCACTTTGCGCTAGCGCACCTACGTTTTACACGTGGTGCGCTGCCCAGAGCGCAGCGTAGCCTACGCTAGCGCACCCGTGTCTGACGCGTGGCACGCAGCGCGCTAGCGCACACATGGTGCACTGCCTAGGGCGCAGCGCACCTGGCGCTAGCGCACCTGGCGCTAGCGCATCCGTGTTTGACACGTGGCGCGCAGCGCGCCTAGCGCTGGATCTGAAGCGTTGCTTCAATTTTTGAATTTTGAATTTCAAAATAGAGCTTTACTCTGATTGGGGGAAACAAATGCCCCCCCCACCGTTGCGCTCACGTGGCGCACACGTGAGTGCGGCGGCGGCAGCATTTGCGCCCTTGGATCAACTCAGAAATTGAAGAGGCGTTTCAATGCCTATAAATAGGACCTTTGGTCCCTTAGATGATTTTCATCTTCTTTTTGAGAATTATCTCTTCTTCAGAGCATTGCTCTCTTGTTTAAGAACTTTTCAAGAGTAAAAACTCTGTCGGAACTTAGGTAAAGTTTAAAACTTTAATAAATTAGGGTTTTACCCATTAACAGAGCATTGCTCTTCATAGATCTTAGATCTAAAGAAAACTCTTTTAGGGTTTCATTAACAGAGCTTTGCTCTTCTAAACCCATATATCTAAAGAGATCTTTTCTTGGGGTTTCTTAGCCCATGAACAGAGCTCTGCTCTTTTGATAACATGTAGATTTATTAATCTCTTATGAAGAACTCTTAAGAGTTTGTTCATGGATCTTGAAGATCTCAGAATTTTTTAATTCATAAAAATTAATTTTAATTAATTCTTTTCTGATGGATTTTTCCATCATCATTACAGAGCCAGGCTCTTGAGGAATTTTATTCCTTCATGATCAGAGTTTGACATGTGTCACTCTGTCATAGAGCATTGCTCTCGAGGAGTTTAACTCCTAGACCCGAGGGGTCGCTCATTAAATGAGATTCCTTTTTTAGGATTTCTCGCAAATTCAAATTTGTTAGGGGTCATAATTAGAATTTGTTTTCTCCGTGGGGATATCAAGAGTCGTTTAAATCCCTGTGCCTATTTTTCCTCATTACTAATCTTTTAATGATGTTTCTTTTCAGGCACTATGGCTGTTCATTTATATAGTCTGAACGAGTTTATCTCTTATGAGGATATTCGCGTACAGGGTCGTTGCCAGAACCAAGAGCTTACAGATGCCCAATGTGCGGAGATTATGGATCGTCTGTATGCATACGTCGGTCGACTGCTTCCTCGCCGTTTCACTCTCTTGAAAATCGTAGTGGGAGGGATTTGGGGAGCACTTCCTGGGTTTCACGAAGCCATGCCGCTTAATGCGCTGGATGATGCCGAAGACAAGGTGCATTCAGTGTACATGTCGGGGCTGATCTCGAAGAAACGGCGAGATAACCTCATTGATATTCTGCATCAAACTTTCCAACAGACGATGATAATCGCTTCTTATCAAAGGGAGGAGGACATTGGCGAGGATCTCGACACTCGTGAGCGCAAGAGGATGCACACGAGAATGGTCAGAAAGGCCAGAAAGATTCTAGACGGCCTTACTTTCGAATTCCTCAATCCATGCCCTGGATCTGAGGTTTTACCAGTGTAATCATTTTGATGATGTTTTCGTTTACTGCTTTCATGATTGTAAGAACTTTTCGAAGTATGAATGGCAAATTCCTCATTTCAGCGTGTTTTATTTTATATACTAAATCTTTTGCACATGCATGAACGGGTATGCTTCGAACGCTTAACCAAATGCGAATCAAATGTTCTCCTTGTCGCTTTCTTCTCTTTTCTTTATTGCCGGCATGTCACTTTAATAAGCGTAGCCTGTAGATGATAGAGTGAGCATCTTGTTTTGGCTTCTTCGAGGGGTAGTGATGGCTTACGAAGCAGGTTCAGATATGCTACCTAAGACTTTTCAACTTTATGAGCCGTGAGGGTCTCATAAAGACTTTCTCCCTACAAGTCGTGAGAATATCGTAGGTGTCTTTTCTCCTTAGGAGTCGTGAGAATTCCTAAGTGTGTTTTCCTTTATAAGTCGTAAGGATCTTATAAGAGAGTTTTCTTCCTTATGAGTCGAGAGGACCCGTAAGTGTTTAATGAGATTGACGTTATCCGCATTTCACGGCGTCATTGGGTGACGTATTTCCGCACGGGGTCATATTGATGATGTATTTTTGAAACAGGGTCATGTAGATGACGTATTTCTGAAACGGGGTCATGTGGATGACGTATTTCCGCGACGGGGTCATGTGGATGACGTATTTTTGAGACGGGGTCATGTAGATGACGTGTTTCCGCGACGGGGTCATTTGGATAACGTATTTCCGTGACGGGGTCATGTGGATGACGTATTGAAAGCGACGGGGTCATGTGGATGACGTATTTCCGAGACGGGGTCATATGGATGACGTATTTCCATGACGGGGTCATGTAGATGACGTATTTCCGAGACGGGGTCATATGGATGACGTATTTCCGTGATGGGGTCATGTGGATAACGTATTTCCGAGACGGGGTCATATGGATGACGTATTTCCGTGACGGGGTCATGTGGTGTAAGTCCATGCTACCTCTCCCGATACTTTCGGGAAAGCGGAATTTGGTAAAAAACAATTTTTACGGAGGTGGTAACATGGACCTATAACCCGGATCTTGGTTAAACATCTATCTAACACCTAACTATGAGTTTCTAGCTACTCGGTTAGGGGGTTATACCTTGCTTGTCTTGAACTCCTTCGTCTTCAAAGCTCCGATGGTGGTCCGATGGCTTCTTCTCGTCGTCTCCGTACGCCGAAGATAGATCCACCTGAAAGCTCCAACCTTTAGCTCCTTCTTCGTTCTTTGAAGAAACTAGTTCACTTGGTTTGCTAAACCTAGTGAACTAGAATGAGTAGAGAAGAAATAGAATGGGATTTTATCTATGGTTCTTGATTCTCAACTCATGAGACAAGAGAACCATAGAATCAAGAGAGGGAGGAAGAGGTTGAGGGTGAGAGCAAGAGGAGAGCTCAAGAACAAGAGAGAGAATGAGCAAGAAAAAATGAGGCTCTCTTTTGTCTTTCACCCTCTCATAATCCAAAGTGATCATAACTCATCATATCAAAAAAAAGTCTTATGTGATGGTTGAAGCAACCATAACCATATCATTTCATGCACTCATTTTGCACAAATGAGCAAGCAAACAAAAATCTTTGCCATGAAATGATGGCTATGGTTATCATGATGGTCAACTAGTCAAGCCTAGTCAACCGGTCAACAAGTCAACAAAAGTCAACAAGTCAACAAAGTCAACAAAAGTCAACAAGTCAACAAAGTCAACAACCATATCACCATAATACTTAATTAATATAATAGTTAATCACATATCATATTCTCATTAGGGTTGAGCAAAAAGTCAAATAGTCAACGGTCAACTGTCAACAACCCTAATGAGAATCCACTGCCTCTGTCTCCCTGTCAACTGTGCATACACACCCGCATCCGCGTTCCGAGGAACACGAATGCAAACTGGATAAATCCAATCCCATAAGGTACACTAGGATCTGGCTTAAACCAAAGCCCGCTAGTGTAAACTGTCCGGACACTGTACGCGCACAAGTGCACGGATGTGACCGAACCCTGTCGCAAAACCATGCGACATGTCGCAATACCATGCGACCTCTACTCTTTTGCCTAAAGGCGAAAAGCTTTCTGTGTGGGACTCTAAAGACTCGACACTACGCAGGCAGTGGGTTTAACCACAGACCGCAAGCGGCACTAGCTGTGCGTAACGGTCCCCAGGTAATGCCGACAAGAAGACCGACGAGGCGAAACCCATCTGAACTCCTACTGAGCCTGAGTGTGACATTCTCCGTACAGTCCGGTCTGTTCGTCTGATACATCGCATGGCGGGCCTAGGGGGCGGTAAACGTCAGTCCCCCAATAGCGGTACAAGTCGTGCCGGAGCGAAGCCCAAAACACCCTGAGATAACACTGGAAACCTACCAGTATATCTCGTTTGCCCTGGCCAGGGACTACTCGTGTAATGGCTCTCCTAGACACAGCGCGATGTCAACCCCCAATACCGGGAGAGACGAATCCTGTCTAACCGTCACTCCTCCAAGTGCTTCGGGACTGCACCCAACCACTACCTGTTTGCACGACTCCTTTGAGCCGTGGTAGGGTAGTGATCAAAGTACAGTGGGAACACACTCGAGGCGGAATGACAGTGTCAAGTCAGCGGACTAAGCTGTACTCATGTCACCTGGGAACTGATAACTGACGATAGGTATAATACCAACTAGTCAGTTCCCGACGAGTCCTGTCCAGTGTACCCGTAACCTAACGAGCACCCGCATACTATCTCAAGTACGACGTACTGACGGCTGTGGGACAGACCGTCTCCCACACTGGGATGAGAAGCGCATGCGCTGGTCTACTCCGGAGTATCGATGCCCTGTCTCGATAGTCCTGCGACCAGGGACCTGCATAAGGATGTGCTTATAGATTACCCAGCCCCACTAGTGTGACGGCCATCACATCGCTGGTAATCAAGCAAAGATCCTAAGGGCTCCACTAATGTGTATAGGCGATATACAAAAATAAACACATGTACACATTGAAGTAGAAACAAACCAAGTAGCATACTACTATTTTGAGCAAGATTGTATATACAAGGTGAATATCCCAAGCATCCATTAAGTAATATACAAACCAGTATGATACAGTAATGGCCTCTAGGGCATATACACTAACAATCTCCCACTTGCACTAAGGCCATGTACTGGCGTATCGAAGACCTATCATCTCGATCAGCCGCTCGAACTGAGTCTGGGGCAGGGCCTTGGTGAATGGATCTGCAGTGTTATCTTCTGAAGCGACTCTCCGAACCTCGATCTCCTGGCGATCCACGATCTCCCTGATCAGGTGATACCGCCTCAAGATGTGCCTGGATCTCTGATGGGACCTGGGTTCCTTCGCTAAAGCTATAGCCCCGTTGTTGTCGCAATACAGAGGTATTGGATCAACAATGGACGGAACCACCTGAAGTTCTTTCAAGAACTTCCTCATCCAGACAGCTTCTTTTGCAGCATCAGATGCAGCGATGTATTCCGCTTCCATCGTCGAGTCTGCAACGGTTTCCTGTTTGGAACTCTTCCAACACACCGCCCCTCCATTGAGGGTAAAGACAAAGCCCGACATGGACTTGGAATCATCCTTGTCACTCTGGAAGCTGGAGTCAGCAAAGGCCTCGATCTGGAGGTCTTTTCCGCCATACACCAAGAACATCTCCTTAGTCCTTCTCAGGTACTTGAGAATGTTCTTTACCGCTATCCAGTGTTTCTCCCCAGGGTTTGACTGATACCGGCTTACCACACTCAGTGCATAAGCTACATCCGGTCTGGTACACAACATCACATACATTATAGAGCCTACCGCAGAAGCGTAGGGTATAATAGACATGCGATCCCTCTCCAAATCAGTCTTGGGAGACATCTCTTTAGAGAGGGTGATCCCGTGACAAGCCGGTAGGTTACCGCGCTTGGAATCTTCCATACTGAATCTCTTCAGTATAGTGTCGATGTACCTGGACTGTGAAAATCCTAATATCCTCTTGGACCTGTCACGGTAGATCCGGATACCCAGAATGTACGAGGCATCACCCAGGTCTTTCATGGAGAACCTGTGTGACAAGAACCCCTTGACAGATTGTAGCATAGGAATGTCATTTCCTATTAAGAGAATGTCATCCACGTATAAAACGAGGAATACTACAGTTCTCGCTACAAATTTACTATAGATGCATGGTTCATCTGGATTTTTGATAAAGCCAAATTCTTTGACCGTCTCATCAAAGCAGATGTTCCAACTCCGCGACGCCTGCTTTAGTCCATAGATGGACTTAAGCAACTTGCACACCTTTCCGCTGCTCCCACTCTGAATGAAACCCTCTGGTTGGTCCATATAGACACACTCCTCTAAATTTCCATTTAGAAAAGCTGTCTTTACGTCCATTTGCCAGATCTCATAATCGTGGAAGGCAGCAATGGCAAGAAGGATCCGAATGGATTTCAGCATGGCTACTGGAGAAAAGGTTTCGTCGTAGTCCAAGCCAGGTCTTTGACGGAAACCCTTTGCTACCAGCCTAGCTTTATAGGTCTCAACCTGTCCATCTACACCAATCTTCCTTTTGAAGATCCACTTGCATCCTACGGGTTTTACCCCGTCTGGAGCAATGTCCAACGTCCATACCTTGTTGGTGTACATGGACTCCATTTCGGTCCGCATTGCATCCAGCCATTTCACTGAGTCAACACTCTGAACGGCCTGCTGGAAGCTAGTAGGCTCATCATAATCTATGATGCAATCCTCTCTATCCCCGTCTATGAGAAAACCGTAGTATCTCTCGGGCGGATGAGTCTGCCTACTACTCCTGCGGAGCGGCGTAGGAATGTCCTGTTCTGTTGAACCCTCTGGTTCCACTAAGCTTTCAGTAACAGTCTGTGGTTCTGGAACTTCTTCCAGTTCTATTGTGCTCCCACTTATCTGGTTTTCTAAAAACTCAGTTTCCAAGAAGTAGGCATGATGAGAAACAAGGACTTTTTGTTCCTCTTCACAGTAAAAGAAATATCCTTTGGAATTCTTTGGATATCCCACAAACTTGCACTGTACTGAGCGTGCCTCGAGCTTGTCCGCATGCTGCTTTTTGACAAAAGATGGACATCCCCATGTCTTAATATGCTTAAGATAGGGTCTCTTCCCACACCACATCTCATATGGTGTAGTAGGCACGGTCTTAGTAGGAACTCGGTTCAAAAGGTATGCGGCTGATTCTAGCGCATATCCCCAGAATGATCGCGGTAACTCAGCGTTACTCATCATGGACCGCACCATATCCAATAGGGTGCGGTTCCGTCTCTCCGATACACCGTTATGTTGCGGGGTGTATGGAGGAGTAAGCTGAGAGAGAATTCCGTTCTCTTTTAAATAGTCCAGGAACTCGGCACTTAAGTATTCTCCACCTCGATCCGATCTTAGAATCTTAATACTTTTGCCGGTCTGTTTCTCTACTTCATTCTTATACTCCTGGAATTTTCCAAAGGCCTCGGACTTATGTTTCATCAAGAAGACATAACCGTACCTTGAGAAGTCATCCGTAAAAGTAATGAAGTAAGAATGTCCGCTTCTGGCATGTGTAGACATTGGACCGCACACGTCACTGTGTACGAGTCCCAAGAGCTCGCTCGCTCTTACTCCATGTCCAGTAAACGGAGTCTTTGTCATCTTTCCTTTGAGACAGGATTGACAAGTGGCATACGACTGATATTCGAACGCATTCAAATACCCTTCTGTATGTAACTTCGTCAACCTTCTCTCATTGATGTGACCCAATCTACAATGCCATAAGAAAGTCTGATTTATTTCTGGAGACTTTCTCTTGTGTGTATTCTGGACATTAAAAATCTGTGGTTGGTTTAACACGTATATACCATCACTCAATGTACCTGACCCAATCAAAACTTGATTAAGGTGAATGTTTACAACATTACTTACAAACGCAAATTCATAACCTTCTTTAGAAACTAAAGATACAGAAATGATATTACAAGTTGCGTTGGGTACAAAAAAGCAATTACGCAAAACCAAAACATGTCCATCTGACATTCCCAGGTGATAGTCCCCCACGGCTTTAGCATCCATGCTAGCTCCGTTCGCAACTCTGAGGGTCATGTCACCTGCCTTCAAAACCCTACGGTTTCTCAACGCCTGCAAAGAATTACAGATATGAGATCCTGATCCGGTATCCAATACCCAGGAAGTAGAGTTTATTGAAAGACAGTTTTCAATAACATACATACCTGAAGCTGAAGCTGCAACCTGCTTCAATTCCTGTGTTCTGGCCTTCCAGGCCCTGCAATCATTCTTCCAGTGTCCTTTCTTATGACAATAGAAGCATTCTTCCTTATCCACAAGCTTCCCCGCTATCTTTGTTGCTTTACCTTTTCCCTTCGTATCCACTTTACTAACACCGCCCCTTGGTTTGGCGGGGGCCTTCTTCTTCTTTCCCTTGGCTTTCGCCTTGGACCTAGAAGAAGATGATCCTCCTACAAACAAAGTGGATGTATCCCTACCTTTCTGTAGGGTGCCCTCTGCGCTCCTCAGCATGTTGAGGAGCTCTGAAAGTTCAACCTCTTTTTCTTGTAAGTTGAAGTTCAGTATAAACTGGGCGTAAGTGGAAGGAAGGGACTGGAGAACTATATCCGTATATAGCTCACTCTCCAATGTGATCCCTAGGTCAGCGAGCTCCTCAATGAAGCCGATCATCTTTAGCACGTGCTCGGCTACTGATGATCCGACGGCCATTCTTGTCGAAAATAACTTTTTCGACGCTTCGTATCTTGCGATACGAGATTGCTCTCCATACAGTTCTTTTGTATGAAGCAATATGGATTCCATGTCCATATTCTCGTGCCTCCTCTGATGTTCGTTGTCCATCGAGGCAAGCAGGAGGCATTTGGCCTTCGCGCTATCAATCTCCCAAGTCTTGCGGATTTCCTTATCCGCGACGCTGGAAGTTGGACCAGGGACAGGGGAGCTTTGGTGGTAAGAAGATACCCCAGCTTGTCGTAAGTGATTGCTATCTTGACATTCCTGAGCCAATCTTTGTAGTTTGGCCCTGTCAGTTTGTTTTTATCTAGGAGTAACTTAAGTCCAGTCATGTTGATTGGTCGCTGCAATTAGGAGAGAGAAGAAGAAACACTCAGCATAATGCTCTTGCAAGTTTAGAGTGGTTTTTAGTTTGTCTAAACAGGATGGCTCCCACTGTTTCTCGAATCCCTCCTCAAACCATAAAGGAAGAATTAGTCAGGATCAATCCCACCGTACAATACTTGCTTAATCGTTCAGCCAGGCCGGTGTCGGTACTTCGAGGGAGGTTTTCCAACGCTTTCGCGAAGTTCCTTAATTAAAGAACCTCTTTTCCCTGGGGGCGTAGCCCCGCTAACACCTTTCTAGGCACCTACTAGGTTTATAGCATTGATCGTTAAGTGAGAAATTTCCCGAGGAGTAGCATATATTCACAGTAGGATCGGGATCCAAATATCATCGCGTAACGAAACTGAAGGAATCCTACCAGAATCATCACACTCCAAATGGTATGCAAATCTAGCAAGTTTCAGTACTTATGAAACTCCCGATGTGGATTTTTGCCCCATGCTCTTATGACCTTGACTTTGGCCAACAAATCATAAGTCACATGTCAAGTTCTGCCCGTCGTTCTCCAGGTTAATTTGAATCCACCCGCACCTACCCTTGACTTTGGCCAACAAGGCAGTACGACTGTTCCAAACCAACGCATCTATCTATGCTGCACATGAATACCCAATAGCTACCAATCACTGTGCCTTGACTTTGGCCAACAAACACAGCTTGAATACTATTGACTATTCATGTGAAACGACGGAGGGCTACGGATGGTTTTGGCAAAACCGTGAACGTAGTGAACTTGATTTGGTCGATGGAACGAGATAGCTTTTAAAAGGAGTGGCTCAAGCTCCGCATTTAAAAGTTGTTTTGAAAAGAACCGAGTGGTTTTTCGAAAGTGTTCCAACGACTTTAACTTGGTTTATTATCTTGCATTAGTTCTTTTAATGCGTGATATTCTTGCATTAGTTCTTTTAATGCGTCCCATCATTTAATCCTACCATTGCAGAAAACAACCAAAATATGACGTACGCTTATGCCATTCGCATTCGCCACGGGGCCCCGTCATTACCCGTTAGGTTACTTAACTAACGACAGAGCGGGGGCTGGGCTAGCGCGTCTGTAAAACATAAGCAACGCCTAAATAATATCATATATAGATATACTGCAATGATAAACATTTTAGATCACAGATGAATACATTGGATATACTAGGAATCTGTAATTTGTACGAGCCTGTAACAAAAGACAGATTACACGGTCGCGGTGAATGGCCAAATACCCCACCCAAGACCCCTACGGGTGCGGCAAACTACCCGCCAAGTACCCGAAGCGTAGTAACCTCCCTCATCTCCATGAGTAGGCCACTCGACACTTCGGCATACCCGATAGTTTGTGCACCCCCTCCATGGGTCTATCCTAGGAGTAAAAACAGTAAAAAGAAATTATACAATGACGGCTACAACCCCGACCCGGTTGTGCGGCCATACAAATAATTATTACATCAATTTACAAATTTACATGAATTGAAAGATAAGAAAACTCTCGTCTCACAACCCCCCGGCTATTCACCCGCGACAATCCAACATATTCATATACACATTCCAGCAACATTACAGATCACAGATTTGTATAACCCCCACTAATCGACATATAGCGATTAGTAGACGTTCAATACAAATATCACATTACAGAAAACCCGTTAGCTTAAGTCTTTTAGAAGTTCGATCAAAAATATGGATTTTCGGGACCCCAAAATAAAATTTTCGTTCTGAAAAATCTGGGCAGAAAATATATATACCAAAAATCCTAAAATACCCCCAAGAGTAAACTGCAAAAAATAAAACCCCTGACCGAGTCAACTCGGCCGCGTTTCCGCGGCGGGAGCGTGCTCCCGCCGCGGAAACGCGGTGCTTTGATCGAGTCAGGGGCCCAAAATTTTGCAGATTCTTTAAAAAAGCCTGAGTCGATTTTAGGTGTGTTCCAAAAAGTTTTTCCAGTACTTTTGAAATCGACAGAAAGTTAAAAATTTGGGGTTTTGTTTTCGGGACTTTTTCTTTGATCGATCTTCTAGTCACTTGCTAACATGCTAGATAGAGTTTAACTAGGCTCTGATACCACTGTAAGTCCATGCTACCTCTCCCGGTACTTTCGGGAAAGCGGAATTTGGTAAAAAACAATTTTTACGGAGGTGGTAACATGGACCTATAACCCGGATCTTGGTTAAACATCTATCTAACACCTAACTATGAGTTTCTAGCTACTCGGTTAGGGGGTTATACCTTGCTTGTCTTGAACTCCTTCGTCTTCAAAGCTCCGATGGTGGTCCGATGGCTTCTTCTCGTCGTCTCCGTACGCCGAAGATAGATCCACCTGAAAGCTCCAACCTTTAGCTCCTTCTTCGTTCTTTGAAGAAACTAGTTCACTTGGTTTGCTAAACCTAGTGAACTAGAATGAGTAGAGAAGAAATAGAATGGGATTTTATCTATGGTTCTTGATTCTCAACTCATGAGACAAAAGAACCATAGAATCAAGAGAGGGAGGAAGAGGTTGAGGGTGAGAGCAAGAGGAGAGCTCAAGAACAAGAGAGAGAATGAGCAAGAAAGAATGAGGCTCTCTTTTGTCTTTCACCCTCTCATAATCCAAAGTGATCATAACTCATCATATCAAAAAAAAAGTCTTATGTGATGGTTGAAGCAACCATAACCATATCATTTCATGCACTCATTTTGCACAAATGAGCAAGCAAACAAAAGTCTTTGCCATGAAATAATGGCTATGGTTATCATGATGGTCAACTAGTCAAGCCTAGTCAACCGGTCAACAAGTCAACAAAAGTCAACAAGTCAACAAGTCAACAAAAGTCAACAAGTCAACAAAGTCAACAACCATATCACCATAATACTTAATTAATATAATAGTTAATCACATATCATATTCTCATTAGGGTTGAGCAAAAAGTCAAATAGTCAACGGTCAACTGTCAACAACCCTAATGAGAATCCACTGCCTCTGTCTCCCTGTCAACTGTGCATACACACCCGCATCCGCGTTCCGAGGAACACGAATGCAAACTGGATAAATCCAATCCCATAAGGTACACTAGGATCTGGCTTAAACCAAAGCCCGCTAGTGTAAACTGTCCGGACACTGTACGCGCACAAGTGCACGGATGTGACCGAACCCTGTCGCAAAACCATGCGACCTGTCGCAATACCATGCGACCTCTACTCTTTTGCCTAAAGGCGAAAAGCTTTCTGTGTGGGACTCTAAAGACTCGACACTACGCTGGCAGTGGGTTTAACCACAGACCGCAAGCGGCACTAGCTGTGCGTAACGGTCCCCAGGTAATGCCGACAAGAAGACCGACGAGGCGAAACCCATCTGAACTCCTACTGAGCCTGAGTGTGACATTCTCCGTACAGTCCGGTCTATTCGTCTGATACATCGCATGGCGGGCCTAGGGGGCGGTAAACGTCAGTCCCCCAATAGCGGTACAAGTCGTGCCGGAGCGAAGCCCAAAACACCCTGAGATAACACTGGAAACCTACCAGTATATCTCGTTTGCCCTGGCCAGGGACTACTCGTGTAATGGCTCTCCTAGACACAGCGCGATGTCAACCCCCAATACCGGGAGAGACGAATCCTGTCTAACCGTCACTGCCTCCAAGTGCTTCGGGACTACACCCAACCACTACCTGTTTGCACGACTCCTTTGAGCCGTGGTAGGGTAGTGATCAAAGTACAGTGGGAACACACTCGAGGCGGAATGACAGTGTCAAGTCAGCGGACTAAGCTGTACTCATGTCACCTGGGAACTGATAACTGACGATAGGTATAATACCAACTAGTCAGTTCCCGACGAGTCCTGTCCAGTGTACCCGTAACCTAACGAGCACCCGCATACTATCTCAAGTACGACGTACTGACGGCTGTGGGACAGACCGTCTCCCACACTGGGATGAGAAGTGCATGCGCTGGTCTACTCCGGAGTATCGATGCCCTGTCTCGATAGTCCTGCGACCAGGGACCTGCATAAGGATGTGCTTATAGATTACCCAGCCCCACTAGTATGACGGCCATCACATCGCTGGTAATCAAGCAAAGATCCTAAGGGCTCCACTAATGTGTATAGGCGATATACAAAAATAAACACATGTACACATTGAAGTAGAAACAAACCAAGTAGCATACTACTATTTTGAGCAAGATTGTATATACAAGGTGAATATCCCAAGCATCCATTAAGTAATATACAAACCAGTATGATACAGTAATGGCCTCTAGGGCATATACACTAACATGTGGATGACGTGTTTCCGCGACGGGGTCATTTGGATGACGTATTTCTGCGACGGGGTCATGTAGATGACGTATTTCCTCTACGGGGTCATGTGGATGACGTATTTCCGAGACGGGGTCATGTGGATGACGTATTTCCGTGACGGGGTCATGTGGATGACGTATTTCCGCGACGGGGTCATGTGGATGACGTATTTCCGAGACGGGGTCATGTGGATGACGTATTTTCGAGACGGGGTCATTTGGATGACGTATTTCCTAGACGGGGTCATGTGGATGACGTATTTCCGAGACGGGGTCATTTGTATGACGTATTTCCGAGACGGGGTCATGTGGATGACGTATTTCCGAGACGGGGTCATTTGGATGACGTATTTCCGAGACGGGGTCATGTGGATGACGTATTTCCGAGACGGGGTCATTTGGATGACGTATTTCCGAGACGGGGTCATGTGGATGACGTATTTCCGAGACGGGGTCATGTGGATGATGTATTTCCGAGACGGGGTCATTTGGATGACATATTTCCGAGACAGGGTCATATGGATGACATATTTCCGAGATAGGGTCATGTAGATGACGTATTTCCGAGACGGGGTCATGTGGATGACGTATTTCCGAGACGGGGTCATGTGGATGACGTATTTCCAAGACGGGGTCATGTGGATGACGTATTTCCGAGACGGGGTTATGTGGATGACGTATTTCCGAGACGGGGTCATTTGGATGACGTATTTCCGAGACGGGGTCATGTGGATGACGTATTTCCGAGACGGGGTCATTTGGATGACGTATTTCTGAGACGGGGTCATGTAGATGACGTATTTCCGAGACGGGGTCATGTGGATAACGTATTTCCGAGACGGATATCGAAGTGGTCTCCAGGTTGTCTGGGAACCATCGAGATTTGGAGTAGGGGCTTTGCCGTAACTCCAGGGTTGATTGCAGCGTCTGAATCCTGCTGGAATGGAAAGGAACGCTATTGATCATCTCTAGCTATCCCTGAACCGTCGAGATTTGGCTTCATTTTCTGATGGAGCCTAGGAAGGGAAGGTGTGATTCCTTCTTTATTTGCGCCCTTGGATTGTATACAGAGATTGATGTGATATCACCTGTAGGGCATAAATTTCATTTTTTTTACTTCTTTCCGCGATGCTCTATCATTTCATCTTTTATATCGCGAAGGTCACGATTGCCCAATCATTTCGGCTATTTTTCGCGGCGCCCAATCATTTCGGCTATTTATTTTATTCTTACTCACTGCTTTTTATTGCGAGTTGCCCAATCATTTTGGCTATTTTGCATGCATACATTTTTACTTGCTGATTTTGTTGCAAGTTGCCCCATCATTTCGGCTATTTCGTATGCATGTGTTGTAGGGTTACTAGGCACTCTCACAAGGGGCTATAAGGCATCAACCATGCCCGATTTAAAATTTAGACGTGCCGAACAACCCTAACCAAGATCTTTAAACTAGAGATTAGGCGAAACAAAGCATGTTAAACACTTTAACATCTAAGAGTTTGGGATTACAACCTTTGTGGTCCGGTCCTTCACTTCATAAGCTCCGTATTGAGGTCCCTTCGCTGTGATCATCAAGAATCCGGACTCTAGAGAGGCTCCACAAAAGAAAGATGCAAGTTTACTTCCGATCTTCGATAACTAAGATGATCTATCTTGAAGAAACTTTAACTCAAGCTCTCACCGACTAATGAAGTGAACACCCTAATCTAAATGGCTAGTATAGATTAAGATGATGAAGTAGGATTTTAGCTCTCATTTGTTTTCTTAATCTCACTCATTTTCATCACCTCTCAAAAAGCTAGAAAGTTTTTCAAGCAAGAAGGAAGAAGAAGAAGAAGCTAACTCTTTTGTGATAAATAATGAATAACTCAAGTGTAAGGTTTGAAATGCAACCATGGTAAAGGTGAGAAGAACTAACCCTTGTAGAGATTGAACCATGGTTAAAGGGTTGGGTTGGGTTAAACAAATATCTATGCAAAATATCATAACAAATATCTTTGCTTAAAACAAAAGCAAAGCTTCTAGAAACTTCTAGAAAAGATTAACCCATATCAAACCCTAACCATGTTTAATCTCCACTAAACATGTTGCATTAATAACCCTAACATGTTACAATATTATATATCACATATACAATATTTATTATAACAAAATAAAATAATACAATTAACATATATCGCATATATATATCAATGTATTACCCGAGTGAGAAAAAGAATCTTTTTATGGGCTTATACTAGTTAATGTAATTTAATATATCATATATATAATTATACATTAAATTATCGAATCAACACTTGATCCGATAATCCGGCTATTTCACAAATAACCGACTAATATAATCTATATCAGTTCATCGAATCAACACTTGATCCGATGACCCGGCTATATCACATATACCCGGCCGATATCTCATATCGTGGGAATCTAATACGGTATCATATACATGTATTGTTCTCGGTCCCGCACATATCATATATGTGCTCCTACTCCGTTTTGCCTGAGCCAAGAAACCTTTATGTAGGACTCTAAAGAATCGTCAATACGCCGGCAGTAGGTGATGATCATATCAAACACCCACAAGCTGCAAGCGGTCAGCTAAACGTAACAGCCACCCAGGTATTGAGCGATCAGAAGATCAACAAGCAAGCCTGTACATTCTCCAGCGAATCCAATCAGTAACACTCCCGTATAGTCCGGTCTCTTCGTCTGATATGTCGCATATCTCGCCTAGGGGTGGTAAACGTCAGACCCCGGTAGCTTGATAAGTCGTGTCGATATGAGGTCCATAACAGTTCGAGAAACTACTGATAACACTTACCAGTAAATCTCAACAACCCTGGCCAGGGATTTCCAGTTATAGCCAATCGAACACCGCGCAACATCAACTCCCTATACCGGGAGAGACGAAACCCCTCCTATTGCTCATTGCCTCCATGTGATTCGGGACTGTACCCAAAAGCCACCTTTTTGCATGCCCTCTTGGACGTGGTATGATGGAAATCAAAGCACAGTGGGAATCACACAAGACTCTATAACGATCTCGGGTCTACAGACTAACCTGTACCAGTGTCACCAGAGAACTGCCATCTGACATGAGGTATAATACCATCTGGGAGTTCTCGGCGAGTCCGTCCAGTGTACCCAGTCTCCACTGAGCACTCGTATACCTTCTCTGATGTCAAACACCAATGGATATGAGATCATCCATCGCCCATCATATGGGTCAAGAAGCGCATACGCTAGTCTACTCTGGAGTATCGATGCCCTGTCTCGGTACTCCCACGACTAGGAACATTTGAAGGATGTACTTGGCGACTACACTGTCCTCACTAGTATGATCTGCATCATAGTCCTGGTAGTCAAGTACTCATCCTAAGGGCTTTATCAACATGTAACATAGAGACAATCAGAGTACATGTTAAGATAAAGAGCAACCAGATAGCGTACTATCATGTCGAGCAAGAAAGTCCTCCCTATATATGTCCAAGTATCCACTACAATATACATCGTATGTACAGTAATGGCCTCTAGGGCATACATATAACTAACAATCTCCCACTTGCACTAAGGCCATCTGTTGTGGTATCGTATACCCAACAATCAGCTGTGGTTGAAGTATCTCATACTCAACCATCCCATAAAAGTCTCTACTGGGAAATATGCCTTTGTGAGTGGATCCGCGCTGTTGTCCTCTGTGTCTACTCTCCTAATCTCGATCTCCCTGGAGATCAACCATCTTCATGATCAGGTGATACTGCCTAAGAATTATATCTGGATTTCTGATGGGACGGGGGTTCCTTGGCATAAGCCACAACTCCATTGTCACACAATGGTAGGAACGAAGTTCATCTCATGAACTTATATATATCCAGACTGCCTCTTTAGTGGCATCCTTGGTAACGACGTATCTTGCCTTTAATCGTCTAGTAAGTCACGGTATCTAGCTTGGAACTCTTCCAACATACCGTCCCTCCACTGAGGGTAAATACAATGCCTGTGACTGACATTCAGTCGTCCTTATCACCCTGGAACCTTTTCCAGTGATTCTCCCCAGGATCGATTGATACCATCTCACTACTACTAGTGAGAATCCTACCATCCAATTAGATCTATCTCATAGATCCAAAACTCAGGATTTAGGAGGTACCACCTTGATCCTATATGGAGAATCTTTGTGATAAGAGGAGATTGACCGAGTGTAGCATAAGAAACTCCTTCCCTATCAAGAGTATGTCATCCACGTACTCTACGAGGATCACTACCATACTCTCTACTACCTTTTTATATATACTAGGTTCATCTACCATTTTGATGAAGTCAAACTCTTTAACTACCACATCAAAACAGACGTTCCAACTCCGCGATGCCTGATTTATCACATAAAACATCTTTCTCGCGTTTCCGCTGCTCCCACTGTCTACGAAGCCCTCTGGCTGTGTACTTTTAGACGCTCTCTTCCAAATCATCATTTAGAAAAGCAGTCATGACACCCAACCGCCAGATATCGTAGTCATGGTATGTAGCCGTGGCAAGTAGGATCTGGATGGACTTAAGCATAGCTTTGAAAGTCTCAACTTTTCCATGTACACCAAGTAATCTTCTCAAGATATACTTGCTCCTGATGGGAATTTAACCCTTCAGATAAAGCAACCAAAGTCCATACTTTGTTGGTGTATAAGGATTCCATCTCAGATCGCTAAGCATCCAGCCATTTATACAGAGTCCCACTCCTGATGGCCAGCTCGAAACTAGTTGGGTCATCATCTCATGATGCAATCCTCGCTCCCACTGTCATAGAGAAAACCGAAGTATCTCTCAGGTGGGTGAGGAACCCTACTAGATCGGCGGAGAGGCTGAGGTTCGTTGGAAACTATTGAATCCTTTGGTTCTACCAAATCATCAGCTGCAGTTTGTATAGCTGGAACTCTTTCCATTTCTACCTCATGACCAATAATTTCTTCACAAGAAATTCCCTTTCACAAAGGTGGCATGCTGAGAAACAAAACATCTTTTGTTCCTCGGTTTGGTAGAAGATATTCCTTTGCGAATGCTTGGGATATCCAACAAACTTCCACAGAACTAACTTTGCCTCGAGGTTGTCCGGATTTTGCTTTTAGACATAGGCCGGACAACCCCAAATCTTAACTTACTTAAGATATGGGCTCTTCCCATTCCATATCACATATGAAGTGGTAGGCAACTGATTTGATTGGAACCCTATTCAATAGGTATGCAGCTTCACAAGTGCATAACTCCCAAAAGAAAATAGGCAACTCGGTAGTACTCATCATAGAGCACAACATATCACATAGGGTGTGATTGCTCCGCCCCGATACACCGACGTGCTGTGGTATATACGGAGGAGTAATGCTGAGAGAGAATCTCATTCTCCTTTAGAATAGTCCAGGAATCCCGTGCTCAAGTATTCTCCTCCTTGATCTCATCAAAGGACATAATACTTATACCCGTTTTTGGTTCTCTACTTCTAACTTATATTTTTTGAATTTCTCAAAAGTTCCAGACTTGTGTTTCAACAGGAACATATGTCCGGATCCTGAGAGATAATCAGTGAATGTAATGAAGTATAAAGAACCGGTCTTGGCATCTGTAGACAGGGGACCTTCATACATCAGCATGTATCAATCCCAAGAGTTCACTAACTCTTTCTCTGTTTCTAATAAACGGAGTTGTGGTCATCTTATCTTTGTGACATCACTGGCAAGTTTTACAAGATATAAATCTAAACTAATTTAAATATGCATCTTTATATAACTTCAGCTAGTCGGGTCGCATTGATATGACCTAGTCTACAATGCCTCAAGAAGGATTCGTTCATTTCTGAACTCTTCCTCTTGTGTGTGTTCTGTACGTTAAGAATTGTGGTTTGATTTAGAACGTCTATACTTTTAGATAACGTGCCTGGACCGATCAATTCTTGATATAGGAAATGTTCAAAACATTATCCAACAATACAAAATTATATCCTTTTTTAATAAATAAAGAGACTGATATGATGTTGTATATCAGGTTCGGTATCTAATAACATTCGTTCAGAATCAATGTATTCTGATAATACAGGGTGATAACTACCAACAGACTTGGCTGCAACACTTGCACCGTTTTCTATCATATGAAACTTATCACCCGTTCTCAGTTCTCTACCTCTCTGTAGCCCATGTAACAAATTACATATGTGGGATCCTGATCCGGTATCAAATACCCAGGACGTAAAGGATATTGAGAAACAGTTCTGTGTAATGAACACATCCGAAGAAGATGCATCAACATGCACTTTCTTCGTTTGGGCGGCACGAGAATTCTGGTAATCCCCTATTTCCTGCTCTGTCTTATAACAATTATAAGTTGGAGTGGGACCAACGTTCCTTAGCGCAGTATAACAAGCGGGTCCGGTCAATACATCCGTATTATTATCTTGATTAAGGCGTGACATAGTCGAAACCAGGAGAGAGAGAAGAAAACACTCAGCGTGCGCTTTTACAAGATTAGATTGGTTATCAATTTATCTAATCAGGATGTCTCCCACTGTTTTAGTCAAATCTTCCTTCAAACCCTAAAAGGAAAGACTAGCCGGGATTAATTACACTCTACAAGTTCGCCAATCTTTTAGTCAGGCCAGTGCCAGTATTTTGAGGGAGGTTCCCCGTGCTTTCGCACGGACCTAATTAAAGTAAATCTCGTTTTCCCAGGGGCGTAATCCCGTTGACACCTTTCTAGACACCTACTTGATCGGCTAATTGTAATGTGTAAAACTCTCCCAGTAGTAACTCTTACTCGCAGCGGGTATCGGGATGCAACTATCTCATAGAAGGTATGCAATCTCATTGCAAATTTCAACACTTGAAATTCCCAATAATATTTTATCCCTAGTGACTTAAAATTGGAGGTTGTGATGGCTGCTTAAGAATAGGTTCAGATCCCTGTAGCTTAAGACTTTTGAGTCTTATGAGCCGTGAGGGTCTCATAAAAGGGTTCTCCTTACGAGTCGTGAGGATCTCGCAAGTGTAATTTCTCCTTAGGAATCATGGGGATCCCTAAGTGTATTGCTCCCTTGTGAGTCGTAAGGATCTCACGCAGGTGATTTCTCCTCACAAGGTCGAGAGGACCTTGCAAGTGTCTTTTAACGAGATCGCGCCCTTTCGGGTTTTCACAAAACTCGCCGGTAGCCCTGCTGTTTTTAATCACAGAGCCCTTTCGGTTTTTCATCCGTGCCCTTTTTGCTTATGGACATACCGTTTTTCTTTCTCTTTTTTTTCTCTTCTCTTTTTTTTGTATCAGCTTTGGGATGCTGCAATCCACCGTAGTTTATCGACAACTCGGTCAACAGCTAGTTTTAGGACATAGTGGTCCATCGTTAGTTTAAGAACGTTTCGGTCCATTGTTAGTTTTAGGACGTTTCGGCGTTGTTAGTTTAAGGACGTTTCGGTCCGTTGTTAGTTTAAGGACGTTTCGGTCCGTTGTTAGTTTAAGAACGTTTCGGTCCGTTGTTAGTTTAAGAACGTTTCGGTCCGTCAACCGGCTACTACTTATAGAGTTTTGGGCTTAGGAAGATAGCGAGCGGACATAGGCGTCGTCATCTATCGTTAACCTAGGCCGTGACTCGTCAGGCGTAGTATTTCTTCAGGAAGCGACCGTTTATTGGCCTGAAGGGCCTTTCGCCATGCATGTCCATGAGTAGATAGGCCCCACCCTGGTAGACCCTGTCTATGATATACGGGCCTTCATAGTTCGGCTCGAATTTCCCCCGCTTGGCGCGATTACGGATCATAGGTATTTTGACTACTAGCACGAGTTCGCCTTGGCGGAATGTTCTCGGCCTAGTCAATCTTTCGTATGAGCGCGTCATCTTTGCTTTGTATTCCTCCAGATTTCGTTGCGCTATGAGCCGGGTTTCATCAAGGGTATCGAGCTCCTCAAGCCGAAGGTGAGCATTCTCTTTATCCGTTAGCTCGTAATGAACTGCCACTCGTAGAGAGGGTAACTCTATCTCAAGGGGGAGTACCGCTTCCGTACCGAATACCAACGCGTACGGCGTTGTGTTCGTGGCCGTTTTGAACGTAGTTTGATACGCCCAGAGAGCTTCATGCAGTCTTTCATGCCAGTCCTTCTTATTTCGAGACACCGTCTTTTATACGATCTTCGTTAAGGTCTTGTTAAAAGCTTCAGCTAGACCGTTAGCTCGGGGATTATAGACTGAAGAGTATCTCCAGTCTATGTTATGTTGTTGTGCGAAGCGGCTGATCTTGTGGCTTCTATAGGCTGGCCCGTTATCGGAAATGATCCGTCGCGGAGTTCCAAACCGATAAATGACGTGCGTTTTGAAGAAATGGAGGATATTCTCCGTTTTCACTTCCCTCAGCGGTATTGCTTCTGCCCATTTGGAGAAGTAATCAGTTGTCGCCAAAATGAATCGATGTCCTCTGGATGATGCTGGTTCGATGGGGCCGATTATGTTAGTCCCCCATATTTCGAACGGCCAGCTAGCCACCGTTGGATGCAGTGGATTTGGATGTTGATGGATAAAGCCCCCATGAATTTGGCACGAATGGCACTGCTTCGCATATTTGAGGCAGTCTTGGATCATCGTGGGCCAATAATAACCCATCCGTTTGATCTTCAGTTTCATCTTCGGCCCGGCTTGATGAGAACCGCAGAGTCCGTCGTGAGTTTCTTGGGCGACTCTTCTTGCCTCTTCAGGTCCCAGGCATCTTAGCCATAGAGAATCAAATGATCTCTTATACATGGTATCATTGACGAAGGCAAAAGATAGAGCTCGCTTCATGAGATGATGTTTTGAGGACGCATCTTCAGGTGTTCGACGGGATTTGAAGTAGTCTATAAAGACTTCTCTCCAATCCGTAGCCTTTTCCTGGTCTTTTATTTGTAGGGTTGTCTGCTCGGTCGCTCCCCTTTCCTTGGACGACTCCGGAGATATTTCTGCCGGTGTAAGAACCCGACGGCTTTGCACAACGATCCTCACGTCATCGAGGTTTTCGTCAGCCAGTTCCTTAGCGAGCTTGGCTAATGCATCTGCTTTGCTATTTTCCGCACGCGGTATGCTTTCCAAGGTGTAGGAAGGAATTTGAGTCAGCAGTCGCTGTACTCTCTCGCTGTATTTCACCAACTCAGGCTTGCACGTCTGATAGTCGCCATTTACTTGACTAACGACCAGTTGGGAGTCTCTGTATATAAGGAGATTTTCAATTCCCGTGTCGATGGCGATCTCGAGACCTGCTATCAAAGCTTCATACTCGGCTTCATTGTTTGTCCTCGGCTCTGTTAAGGAGAAAGCAAAGCGCATTATCCCTCCTTGTGGAGTTACGAAGATGAGGCCTACCCCCGATTTGATTATGGGTGTGCATTGTTTGCGCTTCTTCATAGAAGATGCTCCATTGAAGTAAAGTTCCCACCGAGTATCATCCCCGTCGATCGTGTCAAACGCATGTTCATCTGGCAGTTCGCAATTCAAAGGAGAATCGGCAGGTATTGGATGCTCAGCGAGGAAGTTGGCGATGGCCTGGCCTTTCACTGCCTTAAGAGGCCGATAAGTTATCGAGAATTCCATCAAAAGCAGGGCCCATTTAGCGAGCCGCCCTGTTAATATGGCTTTTGACATCAAATACTTGAGAGGATCCACCTTCGATATGAGATGAACCTCATGTGCCAACGCGTAGTGCCCGAGCTTCGTTATTGCGAAGATCAATGTCAGGCAGTGTTTTTCAATGGGGGAGTAGTTGCTTTCTGCCTCCAGGAGAACTCGACTCAAGTAGTAGAGGGCTCTCTCCTTCCCTTGGTCGTTCTCTTGTGCCCATAATGCGCCTAATGAACCTTCAAGGGCAGTCGTATACAGAATGAGGGGTTTTCCTTTAACGGGAGCGGCCAGTACTGGCGGATTCTGCAGGTATTGCTTGATTTCGTCCAGTGCGCTTTGGCATTTTTGATCCCAGACGAACGGGGTTCCCTTCTTCATTAGGTGACTGTAGGGGCGGCACTTGCCGGAAAGATTGGCTATGAATCGCCGGATATATGCGAGCTTTCCTTAGAGAGATCGCAGCTGCTTGAGAGTCTTTGGCGGAGGCATTTCCATAATCGCCTTGATCTTTGACGGATCTATCTCGATACCTCGGTGTCGGACGATGAATCCTAGGAATTTGCCCGAGGAAACTCCGAACGCACATTTGAGAGGGTTCATCTTCAAGTTGTATTTCCGACGGCGTCGAAATACGATTTTCAGATGCTCTAAATGTTCCTCGTATGATTTTCTTTTAACTACGAGGTCGTCGATATAACATTCGACAATTTCATGTATGAGGTCATCGAAGATCTTCGTCATGGCCCTCTGATAGGTGGCATCGGCGTTCTTTAGACTGAAGGGCATCACCTTGTAGAAGAATATGCCCAAAGGGGTCCGGAAAGCGGTATGTTTCTGGTCTTCGGGATGCATCTTTATTTGATTATATCCCGATGAGCCGTCCATGAAGGAGAAAACTTCATGAGTGGACGTATTGTCTATCATCAGCTCGATGACCGGTACTGGGAAGTCGTCCTTCGGGCAGGCTTTATTGAGATCCCGAAAGTCCACACATATGCGCACCGCCCCATTCTTCTTCATCACTGGGACGACGTTGGCGATCCAATCAGGATATTGAACCTCTTGGATGAAGCCGGAGTCGATTAGCTTCTTGACCTCGGCGTTGATGCTCATCTCAAGCTCGAGCCGCATTCTTCTCGGCGCTTGTTTGATTGGCTTGACGTCTGGAGATATCGCCAATTTGTACACAGCAATCTCTGGATCTAATCCTGGCATCTCGGAATAGTTCCATGCAAAGCAATCTTTATGCTGCATGAGCACGTCCTTTAGCGTGGCCACCCTTTCTTCAGACAACAGCTCACTGACGAACGTCGGCCGCGGGTCACTTGTCGTCCCCAAATCAATTTTCTTGAGGTTATCTGCAGTGGTATGTATTCCATCTTCCAGCTCTTTTGGCGCCGGTGGAAACTCTGAGGTGACCTCGCCATCATCGTTTTCGAAGCACCAGGAGAGGTCATCCACATTCTTGGGCTCTTCTCCTGACAACATTATCATATGACAAGTACGAGATCGCTTCCAAGACCGATGTTGATCTGGTTCTACTCTCGCGGCTTTGGGTTCATGCTTCTGCGGCGGGGTTACCCTCCAGCTGCTGGATAAAGCGAACCTGCCTTGCTGATACTGGTCTTCGACCTAGTTCTTGAATGTGAAGCAGTCTTCGAGAGGATGTCCTATTGCCCTGTGATAGGAGCAATAGTCCGGGTGAGAGACTTCGCCTGCTTGCTCGGGGTGCTTGGACTCCGGGAGGGTAATCATTTGATATTTTATGGCAAGATCGAATATCTTCTATGTTTGTTCCTGGGGAAAAGAATATGCTCGACCCATCTTTTTCATAAGAGACGAATCCGGACTGCTCGATTCCTGATCGCGTGGTTTCTTGGACCCGCTTTGTCGCTGTCGAACGCCTTTCCCGTTCTTTGGTTTATTTCTGCCTCTGCGTCGGGCCTTTTGTACAACGGGTTGACAAGGAGGAGCATTTTCATTTTTCACAGCCTGTTGAAGGATGCGTTGCATCCTGGCTCTCTCGCAGATGGCCATTTCGCGATTGTGGTCGTCTCGAACCTTTTGACCAGCTTCCCTTATAAGCTTGTCCATTTGTTCTTCGAACGATGGACTGGGCATTTTCACGGCGGGAGCTCTTTCTGGTTCGGGGTTAGCATCTTCCCACAGAGCGTCTCCTTCCTCATCGAAGTCATGTATGACGTAGCAGTCACGGAGTAGTTCCCGTTTCTTGGATTGAACATATCCAAGCCCGATCGTTTCCATTCTCCCGTTGGGCAACTTTCGTTGTGTTCCGGGAACGTTCCAGATCTTGTTATAAAACCGTGCTTGTCGCGCGGTTTGCTTAAGGGGTACACCTTGGCGTCTCAAGAGTCTCTTTAATCCGTCCGTGTAATATCTGGGCAAACGGATGGGTTGGAGCCTGTCAAGTGTAGAATCCGCGCCATGCCAGATTTCTTTCTCCACTTTGGTCTCCCCGGATAAGTAGAATAGGATCGCCTTTTCACCTTTTCGCCTGAGAGGGATGTAGAATGTCTGCAGTTCTTGCACACTATAAGATTCAAGTGCATCGAGCTCTTTATGATGTTTGGGCGGAACCATGGCAATTTGCAAACTTTGATCTTCATCAGCAAAGGTTTGTATTGATGGCCGAGCAGAGAATACGGCATTGACCTCATCTTCCGAGTCGCTGCCGAAGATCAACATAGGAGTGGACGGTCCCGGCTTGTTGTACTGGAGCGGACCTGAGTAAACTATCTCTTCTTCCTCCTCGGTATCACTCCCGAAGACCGGAATAGTGGTGATAGCTTTGTTCTTCGGTTTGTGACATCTTTCCGTGTCCTCAAAGTCTGGTAAGAAGTATTTTGCATCTTCGTACTTGCGGACTTCGTTCACGGAGAATGGGTTTAGCTCTCCTGTCACAGTATACTCGAGACCATCCTTGAAATATTTCATACACTGATGTTGTGTAGAGGGGATGATATTGTACTCATGTAACCAGGGCCGGCCGAGTAAAGCATTGTAGCATGTCTTAGCGTCAATGACGTGGAACTTAATGTCCGTGACAAGCAGCCCAAAGTGTAGTGTCAATATTACAACCCAAGCGTCTGTGATGACTGGGAGTCAAATCCGGAGATGGTGATTTTATCACGAGCGAGGTGTTGAACGCTCATGCAGATTTCCTTTAACACCCTCACGTTAAGCAGATTGACGGAAGACCCATTGTCGACCAGGATTTTACCTATCTTGATGTCATGACAGTATCCGGAGACATATAGGGGACGGTTGTGCTCGCATGTCCCAAGGAGGAGATCTTCATCGCCGAAGGTGATATCGGCTGTGTGTACTTCTTCCAGCTCGTCCTTCATCTTTTCTTCGGCGAGAAAAGCTTGGAATTGCTCGGGCTCTTGCAGTGCCTTGATCAAAGAGTCCCTTACTTCTTTTGATAGCAGAAGGGCGTCGAGAATGCTGAGCTGCGAAAGTAGCTTTCTCAAGTGTGCCAGAACGTTGTAGTCCACCTTGTTTTTATTTGGCGGGTCCTTGGCTGTCAGCTCTTTGACGGCTTGGTCATCAAGGATAATATCCTCAGAGACCTTTTCTTTTCCCTTATCTTTTCTAGTTGACCCAATGTTCGAGAGCCCAAGATTCTTTTCGGGCAGCGTACGATTACGCAGCTGAATGTTCTCGCAGTTCTTCGGTTCTTCCTCATTTCCCGAGATGGATTCTTTGAAGAGAGAGCCAAGAGCTATTTCTTCATCAGAATCGCTCCCAAAGGTGAGAACTTGCGATCCCTCATAGTCAACCATGTGGCAGTTGCCGACAGTTCTTTTGTGCTCCTCGGTCGTATTTCTTTGCTCCCGACGAGTTTTGCGTTTCATCCGCTTGAAATGTTGTCGGTGGGCAACATATCCCTGTAATTGATCTATGCTTATGTGTAGTAGTTAACCGCAATCAATAACGGTGTCGCGTGTAGCTAGACCGAGATGAGTACGGGTCGTCCTCTGGAAAACATTGAATATTTTATTCTTACTTTAGGCGTGTTGAGAAAGAAAGGAGGAAGAATAAAGAATGGTGAAGAATGGTTGTAGAATCTAGATCTACGTTAAACACGGATGCAAAATATAGATCTAGATTAACTACGGATGTAAGTTTATGTAAAAAGGGGCTTGTAGGGTTCATTGGGATTTAGTAGTTATGGATGATTAATTAAAGATTACTCTTTTTATCCTTTAATAGATTTAAAACTAGAACGACGGTGATGCATGTAGATTAGGGTTTCTGGAGGGAAAAGGGTTCCCACTCTTAACCGCTATCTTGACATAGATCTCCGTTCATGTCTAGCGTTTACCAAAACAATCATTAATCTAATCTCTAATCGTGGTCGAGACTAACAATAAATTGGTAGCGCTCCCGATTAGGATGTTAATGATTATTTTGGTAAAGTTTATAAACTTTATAGGACGTAAAAAGAGTTTAAGGATCTTCATTATCCATTAATCTACCATAATCCTACGAACCCTAACAAGCGGAGAATTACTCGCGCATGTTGGGAGAAGAAGAGATGGAGAGGGAAATTGAAAGGTTCCTAGGCACCCTATAGAGATCTCACAAGGCATCGAACATGCCAATTTTAAAAAAATATGGTGCCGAGAAACCCTAGTTAACGGATCGTTGCTAGATGTCTAGGCGAAATATAAAACTAGTTAACAAATTAACTATAGGTTAGATGCTACAACCTTTGTAGATCCGGTAATCCTCTTCCTTGGCTCCACGAAGGCATCCTCTCGCTGTCCATCTCGATTCCCAAACTCGAACTTTGGCTTCATCGGAGAAACGGGCAAGCTAGGTCGTCGGCTTTGTGTCAAAGACGATCTACCTCGAGGCATCGCAAGTTCAAGCTCCGACTTCACAAACTTGTGAAACTTGTGAAGTAAACACCCAAAACAACTTGGCAAGAGGTAGAGGGTGAAGAAATAGGAGGTGGGTTCTCTTTGGAATTGGATTTTACTCACTTTTGCTCAAGTTGCCATTAAAGTAGCAAGCTTGAAGAAGAAGAAGATGAAGATAGTTATGATAAGTTATCTTAAAAAGAAAATAGAAAATCAATACTTATCATAACTTAAACTAGGGTTAAGTGTAGAGAATAAACCATGGTGAATTAAGTGGGTTAGGGTTAAGCAAGAAGACAAGAATGGTTAAAGAAGTCAAAGCTTCATGAAGCTTCAACTAATGACAAAAGAAAGCCACCATTCTCTTTAAACTTATCCAAATAAATGAATAAACAAATAAATGAATAAATAAATATGCAAAACCCTAATTATCATAATTACCATGGTTTAATTCTATTCACTTAACCATATGATCAAGTATCATCAAACATGATACAAAAATGTGCACTAAAGCATATCACATATACAATGTGCATCAAGTGAGAAAATCCGTATAAAGTGAACCAATACTAGTTAATGCAAAGTAATATATCAAATATATAATTATACATTAAATCATTAAATCAACATTTGATTCAATGATCCGGTCATGTCGCACATAACCGACTAGTATTCAATGTATCGATTTATCGAATCAATGATTCGATAACTAGGTCATATCAAATATAACCAATCGAAACATTTATCGCGAGAATGAAATGCGGTATCATATACACGCATTATTCTCGGTCCTGCACATATCTCATATGCGCTCCTATTTCGTTTCGCTTGAGCCAGGAAACCTCTGTGTAGGACTCTAAAGACTCGTCAATACGCCGGTAGCAGATGATGATCATATCAAGCACCCACAAGCCGCAAGCGGTCTGCTAAACGTAACGGCCACCCGGGTATTGAGCGATCAGAAGATCGACGAGCTAGCCCGCTCACACTCCTGCGAATCCGACCAGTAACACTTACCATACAGTCCGGTCTCTTCGTCTGATATGTCGCATATCAAGTCTAGAGGTGGTAAACGTCAGACCCCAATAACCCGATAAGTCGTGCCGATGTGAGGCTCATAACGGGTCGAGAAACTACTGGTAACACTTACCAGCAAATCTCTGATCAGCCCTGGCCAGGGACTTCCCTGCTACGGCCAATCGAGCACAGCACAACATCAACCCCCAATACCGGGAGAGACGAAACCCCTCCTATCGCTCATTGCCTCCATGTGACTCGGGACTGTGCCCAAAGACCACCGTTTTGCACGCCCTCATGGACGTGGTAAGGTGGAGATCAAAGCACAGTGGCAATCACACAAGACTCTATGACGATCTCGGGTCTACAGACTAACCTGTACAAGTGTCACCTGAGAACTGCCATCTGACGTGAGGTATAATACCATCTGGGAGTTCTCGGCGAGTCCGTCCAGTGTACTCAGTCTCCACTGAGCACCCGTATACCATCTCTGATGTCAAACACCAATGGATATGGGATCATCCATCGCCCATCACATGGGTCGAGAAGCGTATACGCTAGTCTACACTGGTATATCGATGTCCCGTCTCGATACACCCACGACTAGGGACCTTGAAGGATGTACTTATGGACTACCATGTCCCCACTAGTATGATCTGCATCATAGTCCAGGTAGTCAAGTACACATCCTAAGGGCTTTACCAACATGTAACTACAAGACAGTATAAAGAGACTAGTGTACATGTTAAGATAAAGAGTAACCAGATAGCATACTATCATATCGAGCAAGAAAGTCATCTCTATATATGTCCAAGCATCCAATATAATATACAACATCTGTACAATACTGGCCTCTAGGGCATACATACAACTAACAATCTCCCACTTGCACTAGGGCCAGCTGCTGTAGTATCGCATACCGAGCATCCCGAAGAGTCTCTCAAACTGTGTCTGGGGAATGGCCTTCGTGAGTGGATCCGCCGTGTTGTTCTTCGTGTCTACCCTCCTGACCTCGATCTCCCGGCGATCAACTATCTCCCGGATCAGGTGATACCGCCTCAGAATATGCCTGGATCGCTGATGGGACCTGGGTTCCTTGGCCAAAGCCACCGCTCCATTGTTATTGCAATACAAAGGTATTGGATGCTCAATGGATGGAATCACTCCAAGTTCAGTAATGAACTTCTTGATCCAGACAGCCTCTTTGGCAGCATCGTTGGCAGCGATGTATTCAGCCTCCATCGTCGAGTCTGCCACGGTTTCCTGCTTGGAACTCTTCCAGCTAACCGCCCCTCCGTAAAGGGTAAAGACAAAGCCCGACTGCGACTTAGAGTCGTCCTTATCACTCTGGAAGCTCGAATCGGTAAAGGACTCCACTTGGAGTTCTCCGTTACCATACACCAAGAACATATCTCTAGTCCTTCGCAAGTACTTGAGAATGCTCTTCACAGCTGTCCAGTGACTCTCTCCAGGATCAGCTTGATACCTGCTCACTATACTCAGTGAGTATGCTACATCGGGTCTGGTACATAGCATCGCATACATGATAGAGCCTACTGCCGAAGCATAGGGTATACCTTGCATGCGAGCTCTCTCCAAATCAGTCTTGGGAGACATCTCTTTGGAGAGAGTGACTCCAGAGATCGTGGGCAAGTTCCCACGCTTGGACTCTTCCATACTAAACCTCTTTAGTATGGTGTCAATGTACCTGGATTGGGACAATCCCAAAATCCTTTTGGATCTATCTCTATAGATCCTAATTCCCAATATGCAGGAGGCATCACCAAGATCTTTCATTGAGAATCTTTGTGATAAGAAGAGCTTGACCGATTGCAGCATAGGAATATCATTTCCTATCAAGAGTATATCGTCCACGTACAATACGAGGAAGACAACCTTACTCTCTGCCACCTTCCTGTAGATACAAGGTTCATCTGGATTTTTGACGAAATCAAACTCTTTGATAACGACGTCAAAGCAGATGTTCCAACTCCGCGATGCTTGCTTTAATCCATAAATGGATTTAAGCAGCTTGCACACCTTCCCGCTGCTCCCACTGTCTACGAAGCCCTCTGGCTGAGTCATATACACGCACTCTTCTAAATCACCGTTTAGAAAGGCGGTCTTAACATCCATTTGCTAGATTTCGTAATCATGATATGAAGCGATGGCAAGCATGATCCGGATGGATTTAAGCATAGCCACTGGAGAAAAGGTCTCGTCATAGTCCACACCTGGTCTTTGACGAAAACCCTTTGCTACAAGTCTAGCTTTGAAAGTCTCCACTTTCCCATCTACACCAAGTTTCTTCTTAAAGATCCACTTGCTCCCAATGGGTTTTACCCCTTCAGGAGCAACTTCCAAAGTCTATACTTTGTTGGTGTACATGGAATCCATCTCGGACCGCATAGCATCCAGCCATTTCACTGAGTCCCCACTCGTGATGGCCTGCTCGAAGCTAGTTGGGTCATCATCCTCCATGATGCAATCCTCACTACCACCATCAATGAGAAAACCATAGTATCTCTCAGGTGGACGAGAAACCCTACTAGATCGGCGGAGAGGCTGGGGTACGTCGGGCACCACTGAATCCTCTGGTTCTACTAAATTGTCAGTTGCAGGTTGTGGTGCTGGAACCTCTTCCAGCTCTACCTCTTTGCCATTAATTTCTTTTGCAAGAAATTCCCTTTCCAAAAAGGTGGCATGTTGAGCAACAAACACTCTTTGTTCCTCAGTTTGGTAGAAAAAATATCCTTGAGAATTCTTAGGATATCCCACAAACTTGCAAAGGACTGATCGTGCCTCGAGTTTGTCCGGATTTTGCTTTTTGACATAGGCCGGACAACCCCATATCTTAATTCGCTTAAAATATGGTCTCTTCCCACTCCATATCTCATATGGTGTGGTAGGTACAGATTTAGACGGAACCAGATTCAATAGGTATATGGCTGTCTCAAGCGCATACCCCCAAAAGGAAATAGGTAACTCAGCATTACTCATCATTGAACGCACCATATCTAATAGGGTGCGATTCCTTCGTTCCGATACACCGTTGTGCTGTGGTGTATAAGGAGGAGTAAGCTGAGAGAGAATCCCATTCTCTTTTAGATAATCCAGGAATTCACTGCTTAAATATTCACCTCCTCGATCAGATCGAAGAACCTTAATACTTTTGCCCGTTTGGTTCTCTACCTCGTGCTTATATTCTTTGAATTTCTCAAAAGCTTCAGACTTGTGTTTCAACAGGAACACATGCCCGTATCTAGAGAGATCGTCAGTGAATGTAATGAAGTAGGAAGAACCATTTCTGGCGTGTGTAGACATTGGACCGCATACATCACTATGTACCAGTCCCAAGAGTTCAGTAACTCTTTCTCCGTGTCCCGTAAACGGAGTTTTGGTCATTTTTCCTTTGAGACATGAATGGCAAGTGTCATAAGATGATAATTCGAATGAATTCAAATATCCATTCTTATGCAACTTATCTAGTCGTGTCTCATTGATATGGCCAAGTCTACAGTGCCACAAAAAGGATTCGTTCATTTCTGAGCTTTTCCTTTTGTGTGTGTTTTGTATATTGAAGACTGTATTTTGATTGAGAATGAATATGCCATTATGTAGCGAGCCTGATGCAATCAACTTTTGATCCAGGAATATGTTCATAACATTATCCTTTACTACAAAATTATATCCTTCTTTACTTAATAAAGAAACTGATATAATGTTGCACATCATGTTCGGTATATAATAGCACTCATTCAGGACTAGTGTATCACCATTTGGTAATACCAGGTGATATATGCCAACTGCTTTGGCTGCAACATTTGCCCCATTCCCTACATGAACGGAATGTTCACCTTTTCTCAGTTCTCTACCTTTTCGCAGCCCATGTAACATCTTACATATGTGGGATCCTGACCCGGTATCTAATACCCAGGACGTAGGGTGAACTGAGAAACAGTTCTCAATGACAAACACACCCGAAGATGATGCATCAACATGCATGTTCTCCGTTTGGGCGGTGTGAGAATCCAGATATTCTCCTGTTTCCTGTTCAGTCTTATAACATTTATAAGATAGAACGGGTCCAACGTTCCCCTGCACAGTATAACATGCGGGTTCGGTCAATACATCTATATTATTATCTTCATTAGGGCATGAAATGGTCGCTACCTGGAGAGAGAGAGAAGAAAACACTTTAGCGTATGCTCGTGCAAGATCAGATTGGTTATTATCTTATCTAATCAGGATGGCTCCCACTGCTTTTTATCAAATCTTCCTCCAAACCCTAAAAGGAAAGACTAGCCGGGATTAATTACACACTACAAGTTCGCCAATCTTTCAGCCAGGCCAGTGTCGGTACTTTGAGGGAGGTCCCCCGTGCTTTCGCACGAACCTAATTAATGTAAACCTCGTTTTCCCAGAGGCGTAACCTCGTTAACACCTTTCTAGACACCTACTTGATCGGCTAATTGTAATGTATAAAACTCTCCCAGGAGTAACAATTACTCGCAGTGGGTATCGGGATCCAACTATCTCATAGAAGGTATGCAATCTCATTGCAAATTTCAACACTTGAAATTCCCGATAATATTTTGCCCCAGGCGATCTATGACCTTGACTGAGTCAACAAACCATAGACCGCAAGTCAAGTTCAACCCGTCATTTCCTGATTGAATTAAACCCACCCGCACGACCCTTGACTAAGTCAACAAGGCCGCACGACTACCCTAATCCAATCTGCATCATATGCATAAACAGATAAATAGTAATCAGCTACCGCACACTACGTCTTGACTGAGTCAACAAACGCAGCACGAATACTAACTATTACTTATCTGAAATGACGGAGGGCTACGTCAGGTTTTTAAGAAAACCCTTTGCGTAATGAACTTTATATCGTTGTAGAATCAAATGAAGTTTTGAAATGGAGTGATTTTCAGGCTTTTCTAGTTTTGCTAAAGGAGTCACTCCCGGCGAAGGGATCTCGGTCCTTTCCTCGTCGAATGAGGTGCGGGATATATCATATATATCGCTGTGCAAAGCAAAAACCCAAAAGCAGTCAAAAGCATACCGAGTGTGTAGCATCTGCCAGTTATTGCTAAAGGAGTCACTCCCGGTGAAGGGATCTCGGTCCTTTCCTCATCGAATAAGGTGCGGGATATATCATATATATCACTGTGCAAAGCAAGAACTGTAGCTACCTGTTTTGTTTTAAAATTTGATTCTACAACATCTTAGGTTTCTTATCTTTCATTAATCACATTAATGAAGTCCCATCATTTAAATACCTAAACATCACAGATAGATATGACGTACACTTATGCCATCCGCATTCGCCTCGATGTCCCCTCGTGCACCGTTAGGTTAGGTAACTAACGACAGAGCAGGGCAGGGCTAGCGCGGGTGTAAAACATAAGTAACGTCTATATAATATATCATATATACTATATATTATATCCATCACAGAAACACATCACAGATATCGCAGCAGAATAAACATATGAAATATTGGATATACTAGGACGTCCGTGTTTTCAATACGAGCCAGAATAAAACACGGATTCCACGGTCGTGATGAATAGCCAATCCCACACCCCTAGACCCCTACGAGAGCGGCAAGCAACCCTGCCAATTCTAGGGTTAGGAGACCCGGACTCGACTCCTCGAGTTGGTCTCCCACTGGACCCCAGAACCCGGTTACTTGTGCTCCCTTCCTTGGGTCTATCCTAATGCGTAAAAGTAAATAATATACAAAAGGTGACATCTTCCGCTACCTGGAAGTGCCCCAAATAAAAGAATATTACATACAAGTTTTTACATGAATGAAAATGAAAAACACTCATCTCACATAAAAAAACCCGGCTATTCAAATACGACGATCCAATATAACATATCCAGCAACACATAACATCACATGTCATCAACGTAAGTAAGTATGCATACCCCAATTGTCGTTGACGTATAGCAACGAAACCGGCGATATGAACATACTACACTTACGGTCACAGAAAAGAAAGTGTAAAACTACAACAATTGGAATCCGCAACTACTTTAGACATCGCATGCCTAATCAAATGAAATACTTAGACATCACATGCCTAACAGATATAAATCCCGCATTTTAGTCTCATTATCGAAAACTCTTTTCAATATCATATGGGACTAAACTGCTAAATTTACAACATTCATTCAGTTATCACATAACTGATTGTGAATTCCAATTATTGTATCACATTCCAGATAAACAGATAATGTTAAACTTTCCGATCGAACAGTCGAATACCCAAGTTTTTCCGATACAGTCCAACACATGAAATAAGTCTAACAACATTCAGTTCGTGCCTCAGTACCGACGGTCCAGCCGTAGAAGGGTCAAGCCAACGCCTCACATGTGGCACGCCGTACTGCCCCAAACCCGAAGGTTCAAAGGGCAGTTCAAGCCGGTCACATAATCGAGTTAAGGTTTGTTGTCTTCTAGAGGGTCCATCGCGTTACTTGCACTACTTAGAACGTCGTTAAACTACGGAAAAATCCAACACTTGGAAATTTCCCGACAGGGGAAAAATTGGGTATTTATATCCGGTCGAACTTTTTAACATATTCTAAAGTTATCCGGAAATCTACATAGACAAAATCTGATAACCCGAACGAATAATTGAATCCCCAAAGCAACCCCAAAATACTCTTCTGTAGAGTCACAATAAAAATACCCAGAAAATATAATATCGGAATTCATGAATTACTGTGAAAAAATCACCAGACAAGGGGACAGTACGGCCGCGGAACCGCCGCGCATGCATGGCATATGCCGCGGTTCCGCGCTGGAAAAGTTGAATCAGGCCCTCGAATTTCACAGTATTTCATATAAGACCCTGCTTGATTTTCTGCATATTTTTAATTGACAAAAATCCAAGATTTCAGAAATTTTCCAGAGAGCACCTTGGAATTATGGTTTCGGGTTCGTTCGGACTTCAAACTCCGTCTAGACTTCGCCTAAGGCTCTAGCTAGGCTCTGATACCAGTGAAAGGTTCCTAGGCACCCTATAGAGATCTCACAAGGCATCGAACATGCCAATTTTAAAAAAATATGGTGCCGAGAAACCCTAGTTAACGGATCGTTGCTAGATGTCTAGGCGAAATATAAAACTAGTTAACAAATTAACTATAGGTTAGATGCTACAACCTTTGTAGATCCGGTAATCCTCTTCCTTGGCTCCACGAAGGCATCCTCTCGCTGTCCATCTAAATTCCCAAACTCGAACTTTGGCTTCATCGGAGAAACGGGCAAGCTAGGTCGTCGGCTTTGTGTCAAAGACGATCTACCTCGAGGCATCGCAAGTTCAAGCTCCGACTTCACAAACTTGTGAAACTTGTGAAGTAAACACCCAAAACAACTTGGCAAGAGGTAGAGGGTGAAGAAATAGGAGGTGGGTTCTCTTTGGAATTGGATTTTACTCACTTTTGCTCAAGTTGCCATTAAAGTAGCAAGCTTGAAGAAGAAGAAGATGAAGATAGTTATGATAAGTTATCTTAAAAAGAAAATAGAAAATCAATACTTATCATAACTTAAACTAGGGTTAAGTGTAGAGAATAAACCATGGTGAATTAAGTGGGTTAGGGTTAAGCAAGAAGACAAGAATGGTTAAAGAAGTCAAAGCTTCATGAAGCTTCAACTAATGACAAAAGAAAGCCACCATTCTCTTTAAACTTATCCAAATAAATGAATAAACAAATAAATGAATAAATAAATATGCAAAACCCTAATTATCATAATTACCATGGTTTAATTCTATTCATTTAACCATATGATCAAGAATCATCAAACATGATACAAAAATGTGCACTAAAGCATATCACATATACAATGTGCATCAAGTGAGAAAATCCGTATAAAGTGAACCAATACTAGTTAATGCAAAGTAATATATCAAATATATAATTATACATTAAATCATTAAATCAACATTTGATTCAATGATCCGGTCATGTCGCACATAACCGACTAGTATTCAATGTATCGATTTATCGAATCAATGATTCGATAACTAGGTCATATCAAATATAACCAATCGAAACATTTATCGCGAGAATGAAATGCGGTATCACATACACGCATTATTCTCGGTCCTGCACATATCTCATATGCGCTCCTATTTCGTTTCGCTTGAGCCAGGAAACCTCTGTGTAGGACTCTAAAGACTCGTCAATACGCCGGTAGCAGATGATGATCATATCAAGCACCCACAAGCCGCAAGCGGTCTGCTAAACGTAACGGCCACCCGGGTATTGAGCGATCAGAAGATCGACGAGCTAGCCCGCTCACACTCCTGCGAATCCGACCAGTAACACTTACCATACAGTCCGGTCTCTTCGTCTGATATGTCGCATATCAAGTCTAGAGGTGGTAAACGTCAGACCCCAATAACCCGATAAGTCATGCCGATGTGAGGCTCATAACGGGTCGAGAAACTACTGGTAACACTTACCAGCAAATCTCTGATCAGCCCTGGCCAGGGACTTCCCTGCTACGGCCAATCGAGCACAGCACAACATCAACCCCCAATACCGGGAGAGACGAAACCCCTCCTATCGCTCATTGCCTCCATGTGACTCGGGACTGTGCCCAAAGACCACCGTTTTGCACGCCCTCATGGACGTGGTAAGGTGGAGATCAAAGCACAGTGGGAATCACACAAGACTCTATGACGATCTCGGGTCTACAGACTAACCTGTACAAGTGTCACCTGAGAACTGCCATCTGACGTGAGGTATAATACCATCTGGGAGTTCTCGGCGAGTCCGTCCAGTGTACTCAGTCTCCACTGAGCACCCGTATACCATCTCTGATGTCAAACACCAATGGATATGGGATCATCCATCGCCCATCACATGGGTCGAGAAGCGTATACGCTAGTCTACACTGGTATATCGATGCCCCGTCTCGATACACCCACGACTAGGGACCTTGAAGGATGTACTTATGGACTACCATGTCCCCACCAGTATGATCTGCATCATAGTCCAGGTAGTCAAGTACACATCCTAAGGGCTTTACCAACATGTAACTACAAGACAGTATAAAGAGACTAGTGTACATGTTAAGATAAAGAGTAACCAGATAGCATACTATCATATCGAGCAAGAAAGTCATCTCTATATATGTCCAAGCATCCAATATAATATACAACATCTGTACAATACTGGCCTCTAGGGCATACATACAACTAACAGAAATCATATTAAAACTACAAAGAAATAGAATAAGAAAAAGAACTACCTTTATTAATCAACAAAATTCATTTACACTTTGTTCCCTTAGAAAATGATTACAAAATGCTAGTTTGCTTCTCGATCTCTTCTAAGGAGGTAGATGAACCGTTGATGATCAGCCTGGATGCGTGAGCCTGTCGTGGACTTCGTGATCTCTTCAGCTTGATAATTTTTCCAAGAAGCTCTCGGCCCTTATTTATGAAGGGTCCCGGCAGCGCCCCGGCCGTCGAAACGTGGCCAAAATGCGGAACAAAAATTTCTAAAAACCGGCGCTACCGCTACCCGAATCCCGGATCTACCTTAAACCCTAAACTAGCAAACAAAGAAGAGGTTAGAATTGTTATACCGAGTTGATCCGTGTCTTTCGGTCTTCATTCCAAGCTCCTAGCGGCTCCTTGATGTGGTTTGGTTGCCGGTCTTCCTTTGTCTCCGATGATCCACTCGAGGGATGTAGGGTTCCTAGGCACACTAATGAGGTCTCACAAGGCATCAACCATGCCAATTTCAAATTTTACAAGTGCCGAGAAACCCTAATACGGATCGTTAACTAGAATTTTAGGCGAAACATGCAACTAGTTAACAACTTAACTAAGTGAACGGAAATACAACCTTTGTAGATCCGGTCCTCCACCTCCATAGCTCCATGATGAAGTCTCCTTACTGTCCAAATCGAATCCCGGGCTCTAGCGTCGGCTTCATCGGAGAAATGGGCGGGCTAGGTCGTCGACTTCGATGCCGAAGATGATCTACGTCGAGGCATCACAAGATCAAGCTCCCACTTCACCAGTCATGAAACTTGTGAAGAAAACACCCTATACTACTTGGCAAGAGGTAGAGGATGAAGAAATAGGAAGTGGGTTCACTTTAGAATTGGATTTCTCACTCTTTTTCACTAGTTGCCATTGATGGAGGCAAGGTTTCTTCTTGAAGAAGAAGAAGAAGAAGATGATAGAATATGATGAGTTATCTTCAAAATAGAAAATAAAATCAATACTTATCATATGGCAACCATGGTCAAGTGTAGAGAATGAACTAGGTTTAAGTGGAATGGTTAGGGTTAAGCATGAAAACAAAAAAAAGGTCACTTAGTCAAAGCTTCATGAAGCTTCAACTAGCAATCAAAGAAAGCCTCCATTCATTTATTTTGCAAAAATAAATAAACAAAATAAATGAATAAGTAAATCAAAACCCTAACCATTACACAACCATGGTTTAATCATACACTTAACTAAGTATGCATGTATCATCAAACATGATACAAACAAGTGCACAAAAGTATATCACATATACAACTTGTGTACTTAAAGTGAGAAAATCCAATTTAAGTGAACCAATACTAGTTAATGCAAAGTAATATATCAAATATATAATTATACATTAAATCATTAAATCAACACTTGATTTAACGATCCGGTCATATCGCATATAACCGACTAATATCCAATGTATCGTCTTATCGAATCAATCCTTGATTCGATAACTAGGTTATATCACATACAACCATTCGACACATTCATCGCGAGAATGGAATACGGTATCACATACACGCATTATTCTCGGTCCCGCACATATCTCATATGCGCTCCTATTTCGTTTTGCTTGAGCCAGGAAACCTCTGTGTAGGACTCTAAAGACTCGTCAATACGCCGGCAGCAGGCGATGATCATATCAAACACCCACAAGCCGCAAGCGGTCTGCTAAACGTAACGGCCACCCGGGTATTGAGCGATCAGAAGATCGACGAGCAAGCCCGCTCACACTCCTGTGATTCCAACCAGTAACACTTACCGTACAGTCCGGTCTCGTCGTCTGATATGTCGCATATCTCGCCTAGGGGTGGTTAACGTCATACCCCAATAGCTCGATAAGTCGTGTCGATATGAGGTCTATAACAGTTCGAGAAACTACAGGTAACACTTACCAGTAAATCTCAGCAACCCTGGCCAGGGATTTCCGGTTATAGCCAATCGAACACAGCGCAACATCAACTCCCTATACCGGGAGAGACGAATCCCCTCCTATCGCTCATTGCCTCCATGTGATTCGGGACTGTACCCAAAAACCACCATTTTGCACGCCCTCTTGGACGTGGTAAGGTGGAAATCAAAGCAAAGTGGGAATCACACAAGACTCTATGACGATCTCGGGTCAACAGACTACTCTGTACCAGTGTCACCAGAGAACTGCCATCTGACGTAAGATATAATACCATCTGGGAGTTCTCGGCGAGTCCGTCCAGTGTACCCAGTCTCCACTGAGCACCCGTATATCATCTCTGATGTCAAACACCAATGGATATGGGATCATCCATCGCCCATCTGTATGGGTCGAGAAGGTATACGCTAGTCTACTCTGATATATCGATGCCCTGTCTCGATACACCCACGACTAGGGACCTTGAAGGATGTACTTATGGACTACCATGTCCCCACTAGTATGATCCGCATCATAGTCCAGGTAGTCAAGTACACATCCTAAGGGCTTTACCAACATGTAACAGAGAGACAATCAGTGTACCTGTTAAGGTAAAGAGCAACCAGATAGCATACTATCATGTCGAGCAAGAAAGTCCTCCCTATATATGTCCAAGCATCCACTACAATATACATCCTATGTATAGTAATGGCCTCTAGGGCATACATATAACTAACAATCTCCCACTTGCACTAGGGCCATCTGATAGCAGTGGTTGTAGTATCTCATACTCAACCATCCCATAAAAGTCTCTCTCTGGGAAAAGGCCTTTGTGAGTGGATCCGCCGTGTTGTCCTCTGAGTCTACTCTCCTAACCTCGATCACCCTTGAGATCAACCATCTCCATGATCAGGTGATACTTGCCTTAGAATTTGTCTGGATCACTGATGGGACGGACGTTCCTTGGCATAAGCCACAACTCCATTGTCACACAATGGGAGGAACTAAGTTCATCTCATGAACAAATATACATCCAGACTGCCTCTTTGGTAGCATCTTAAGTAGCGATTTATCGAGCCTTTATCGTCTAGTATGCCACGGTATCTAGCTTGGAACTCTTCCAACATACCGTCCCTTTACTGAGGGTAAAGACAATGCCTGTGACTGACTTTCAGTCGTCCTTATCACCCTGGAACCCTTCCAGTGATTCTCCCCAGGATCGGTTGATACCATCTCACTACAACGAGTGAGAGCCCTAACATCCAATTAGATCTATCTCATAGATCCAAAACCCAGGATTTAGGAGGTATCACTTTGATCCTATATGGAGAATCATTGTGATAAGCGGAGATTGACCGAGCGTAGCATAGGAAACTCCTTCCCTATCAAGAGCATGTCATCCACGTACTCTACGAGGATCGTCACTATACTCCCTACTACCTTTTTATTTATACAAGGTTCATCTACTATTTTGATGATGTCAAACTCTTTGACTAACACATCAAAACAGATGTTCCAACTCCGCGATACCTGCTTTATCCTATAAAGCATCTTGTACACATTTCCGCTGCTCCCACTGTCTACGAAGCCCTCTGGCTATGTACTTATAGACGTTCTCTTCTAAAACATCATTTAGAAAAGCAGTCATGGCACCCAACCGCCAGATATCGTAGTCATGGTATGTAGCCGTGGCAAGTAGGATCTGGATGGACTTAAGCATAGCCACTTGAAAAGGTTTCATCATTATCCACGCCTGGTCGATGACGAAAAAGCTTTAACAAGTCTAGCTTTGAAAGTCTCAACTTTTCCATCTACACCAAGTAATCTTCTCAAGATTTACTTGCTCCTGATGGGGATTTAACCCTTCAGATATAGCAACCAAAGTCCATACTTTGTTGGTGTACATGGATTCCATCTCAGATCGCTAAGCATCCAGCCATTCTTACAGAGTCCCACTCCTGATGGCCAGCTCGAAACTAGTTGGGTCATCATCTCATGATGCAATCCTCGCTCCCACTGTCATAGAGTAACCGAAGTATCTCTCAGGTGGGTGAGGAAGCCTACTAGATCGGCGGAGAGGCTGAGGTTCGTTGGTTTCTACTGAATCCTTTGGTTCTATCAAATCATCAGCTGCAGTTTGTATAGCTGGAACATTTCCAGTTCTACATAACAGATCTTGCCTCGAGCTTGTCCCGATTTTTCTTTTAGACATGGGCTGGACAACCCCAAATCTTCACTAACTTAAGAGATGGGCTCTTCCCTTATCATATCAAATATGAAGTGGTAGGCAACTGATTTGATTTGAACCCTATTCAATAGGTATGCAGCTTCTCAAGTGCATAACTCCCAAAAAGGAAATAGGTAACTCAGTAGTACTCATCATAGAGCACACCTTATCATATAGGGTGTGATTGCTCCGCTCCGATATACCATCGTGCTATGGTGTATACGGAGGAGTAATGCTGAGAGAGAATCTCATTCTCCTTTAGAATAGTCCAGGAATTCCGTGCTAAAGTATTCTCCTCCTTGATCACATCAAAGGACATAATACTTATACCCGTTTTGGTTCTCTACTTCTAACTTATATTCTGTGAATATCTCAAAAGGTTCGGACTTGTGTTTCAACAAGAACATATGTCTGAATCTAAAGAGATTATCAGAGAATGTAATGAAGTACAAGGAACCGGTCTTGGCATGTGTAGACAGGGGACCTTCATACATCAACATGTATCATCCCAAGAGTTCACTAACTCTTTCTCTGTTTCCAGTAAACGGAGCTATGGTCATCTTATCTCTGTGACATGACTGGCAAGTTTCACAAGATGTAAATTCAAACTGATTTAAATATGCATCTAAAATGTAACTTCAGCCAGTCGGATCGCATTGATATGACCTAGTCTACAATGCCTATAGAAGGATTCGTTCATTTCTGAACTCTTCCTCTTGTGTGTTATACTAAAGAACTGTAGTTTGATTTAGAACATCAATGCTTTTAAATAACGTGCCTGAACCGATCAACTTTTGATATAGGAAATGTTCAAAACATTATCCAACTATACAAAATTTTATCATTTCTTTACTTATAAAGAGACTGATATGATTTTGTATATCAGGTTCGGTATCTAATAACATTCATTCAGAATCAATGTATTTGTAATACAGGGTGACAGTGACCAACAGACTTGGCTGCAACACTTGCCCCGTTTTCTGCCTCATGAAACTTATCATCCGTTCTCAGTTCTCTACCTAGCTGTAACCCTATGTAACAGATTACATATCTGGGATCCTGTTCCGGTATCAGATACCCAGGACGCAGAGGATACAGAGAAACAGTTCTTTGTAATGAACACACCCGAAGGAGATGCATCATATGCACTTTCTTCGTTTGGGCGGCACGGGAATTCTGGTAATCCCCAATTTCCTGCTCTGTCTTATAACAATTATAAGTTGGAGCGGGACCAACGTTCCCCAGCTCAGTATAACAAGCGGGTTCGGTCAATATTTCGTATTATTATCTTGATTAAGGCGTGATATGGTCGCTACCTGGAGAGAGAGAGAGAAGAAAACACTCAGCGTGTGCTCTTGCAAGAATAGATTGGTTATTATTTATCTAATCAGGATGGCTCCCACTGGTTTTATCAAATCTTCCTTCAAACCCTAAAAGGAAAGACTAGCCGGGATTAATTACACACTACAAGTTCGCCAATCTTTCAGCCAGGCCAGTGTCGGTACTTTGAGGGAGGTCCCCCGTGCTTTCGCACGAACCTAATTAATGTAAACCTCGTTTTCCCAGAGGCGTAACCTCGTTAACACCTTTCTAGACACCTACTTGATCGGCTAATTGTAATGTGTAAAACTCTCCCAGGAGTAACTCTTACTCGCAGCGGGTATCGGGATCCAACTATCTCATAGAAGGTATGCAATCTCATTGCAAATTTCAACACTTGAAATTCCCGATAATATTTTACCCCTAGTGTTCTATGATCTTGACGAATGCCAAACAACCCATAGTCCACTAGTCAAGTTCAACCCGTACATTTCTTGATTGAATTAAACCCACCCGCACGACCCTTGACGAATGCCAAACAACGCCGTACGAATACCCTAATCCAATCTGCATCATATGCATAAGCAGATAAATACTAGTTAGCTACCGTACACTACGCCTTGACGAATGCCAAACTACCGCAGCACGAATACTAACTAGTACTTATCTGAAATGACGGAGGGCTACGACAGGTTTTTCTGAAAACCTATTGCGTAATGAACTTGATATCGTTGTAGAATCAAATGATTTTGAAATGGAGTGCTTTTGAGGCTTTTCTAGTTTTGCTAAAGGAGTCACTCCCGGTGAAGGGATCGTCGGTCCTTTCCTCGTCGAATGAGGTGCGGGATATATCATATATATCACTGTGCAAAGCAAAACTCTTAAAAGCAATCAAAAGACAAACCGAGTGTGTAGCATCTGCCAGTTATTGCTAAAGGAGTCACTCCCGGTGAAGTGATCTCGGTCCTTTCCTCATCGAATAAGGTGCGGGATATATCATATATACCGCTGTGCAAAGCAAGAACCGTAGCTACCTGTTTTATTTTTGAAATTCGATTCTACAACATCTTTAGGTTTCTTTTATTTCATTAATCATATTAATGAAGTCCCATCATTTAAGTTACCTAAACATCACAGATAAAAACGACGTACACTTATGCCATCCGCATTCGCCTCGATGTCCCCTCGTGCACCGTTAGGTTAGGTGACTAACGGCAGAGCGGGGCAGGGCTAGCGCGGGTGTAAAACATAAGTAACATCTATATAATATATCATATATACTATATACAGTATCTATCACAGAACATATCACATGATCACATCACAGATATCGCAGCAGAAGAAACATATGAAATATTGGATATACTAGGACGTCCGTGTTTTCAATACGAGCCAGTATAAAACACGGATTCCACGGTCGCGATGAATAGCCAAACCCACACCCCTAGACCCCTACAAGAGCGGTAAGCAACCCTACCAATTCTAGAGTTAGGAGAACCGGACTCGACTCCTCGAGTTGGTCTCCCACTGGACTCCAGAACCCGGTTACTTGTACTCCCCTTCTTGGGTCTATCCTAGTGCGGAAAAGTAAATAATATACAGAGGGTGACATCTTCCGCAACCTGGAAGTGCCCCAATAAAAGAATATTACATACAGATTTTTACATGAATGAAAATGAAAAACACTTTTCTCACATAAAAACCCCCCGGCTATTCAAACACGACGATCCAATATAACATATCCAGCAACACATAACATCACATGTCATCAACGTAAGTAAATATGCGCATCCCAATTGTCGTTGACATATAGCAACGAAACCGGCGATATCACATATTACACTTACGGTCACAGAAAAGAAAGTGTAAAACTACAACAGTTGGAATCCGCAACCTACATAGACATCGCATGCTTAACTATTATAAACCCCGCATTTTAGTCTCATTATTGAAAACACTTTTCAATATCAAGTCGGGCAATTCAACAGGATTCCCGACATCCTGATCGAATGCTCATCGCAAACTTTAGTAGGCGGCCGCACCCCCGACGCCGTCGACGAAGTGCACCAAGGCGGAACACCGCTGCCGTGAGCACCCGAACGGATGCTTTCGGCGACGGGGTTCTCCTACAGTCACTTGGTCGGGGCTATGGAGTGAGGCTGTCTATTAAGTTTACCCGGCGAGTATCCGCGTACGCTACGTGATTGCGACGGACTTTTGATCACATCAAAATTCCGTGGCAACCGATCAAGTGAGACTAAACTGCTATGTTTATAACATTCATTCAGTTATCTCATAACTACTTGTGAATTCCAATTATTGTATCCCATTCCAGATAAATAGAAAATGTTAAACTTTCCGATCGAACATTCAAACACTCAAGTTTTCCCGAAACAGCTCAACACATGAAACAAGTTTAAAAACATCCAGTTCATGCCTCAGTACCAACGGTCCAGCCGTAGAAGGGTCAAGCCAACGCCTCACATGTGGCACGCCGTACTGCCCCAAACCCGAGGGTTCAAAGGGCAGTTCAAGACGGTCACATAATCGAGTTAAGGTTTGTTGTTTTCTAGAGGGTCCATCGCGTTGCTTGCACTACTTAGAACGTCTTTAAACCACGGAAAAATCCAACACTTGGAAATTTTCCGGCAGGGGAAAAATTGGGTATTTATATCCGGTCGAACTTTTTAACATATTCTAAAATTACCCGGAAAAACACATAGACAAAGTTTGATAATCCGATCGAATATACGAACTCCCAATACAACCCAGATAACTCAACTCTTGAGTTCAGATTAAAAATTCCCAGGAAAACCAGCACTTCATTATAGGAATTACTGTGCAAAAAGTAATGCACAAGGTGAACATATGGCCGCGGAACCGCCGCACGAGCCACGCTCGTGCCGCGGTTCCGCCGCGCTATAGTTGAATCAGCCCCTCGAATTTCACAGTAATTCAAATAACACCCTGCTGAATTTTTTAGCAATTTTTAATGTGGAAAAAAACCCAGTTTTTGAAAAAAGTCCAGAGAGCATATTGGATTAGGGTTTCGATGTTCGTTCGGATTTCAAACGTCGTCTACACTTCGCCTAAGGCTCTAGCTAGGCTCTGATACCACTGTAGGGTTCCTAGGCACACTAATGAGGTCTCACAAGGTATCAACCATGCCAATTTCAAATTTTACAAGTGCCGAGAAACCCTAATACGGATCGTTAACTAGAATTTTAGGCGAAACATGCAACTAGTTAACAACTTAACTAAGTGAACGGAAATACAACCTTTGTAGATCCGGTCCTCCACCTCCATAGCTCCATGATGAAGTCTCCTTGCTGTCCAAATCGAATCCCGGGCTCTAGCGTCGGCTTCATCGGAGAAATGGGCGGGCTAGGTCGTCGACTTCGATGCCGAAGATGATCTACGTCGAGGCATCACAAGATCAAGCTCCCACTTCACCAAGTCATGAAACTTGTGAAGAAAACATCCTATACTACTTAGCAAGAGGTAGAGGATGAAGAAATAGGAAGTGGGTTCACTTTAGAATTGGATTTCTCACTCTTTTTCACTAGTTGCCATTGATGGAGGCAAGGTTTCTTCTTGAAGAAGAAGAAGAAGAAGATGATAGAATATGATGAGTTATCTTCAAAATAGAAAATAAAATCAATACTTATCATATGGCAACCATGGTCAAGTGTAGAGAATGAACTAGGGTTAAGTGGAATGGTTAGGGTTAAGCATGAAAACAAAAAAAAGGTCACTTAGTCAAAGCTTCATGAAGCTTCAACTAGCAAACAAAGAAAGCCTCCATTCATTTATTTTGCAAAAATAAATAAACAAAATAAATGAATAAGTAAATCAAAACCCTAACCATTACACAACCATGGTTTAATCATACACTTAACTAAGTATGCATGTATCATCAAACATGATACAAACAAGTGCACAAAAGTATATCACATATACAACTTGTGTACTTCAAGTGAGAAAATCCAATTTAAGTGAACCAATACTAGTTAATGCAAAGTAATATATCAAATATATAATTATACATTAAATCATTAAATCAACACTTGATTTAACGATCCGGTCATATCGCATATAACCGACTAATATCCAATGTATCGTCTTATCGAATCAATCCTTGATTCGAAACTAGGTTATATCACATACAACCATTCGACACATTCATCGCGAGAATGGAATACGGTATCACATACACGCATTATTCTCGGTCCCGCACATATCTCATATGCGCTCCTATTTCGTTTTGCTTGAGCCAGGAAACCTCTGTGTAGGACTCTAAAGACTCGTCAATACGCCGGCAGCAGGCGATGATCATATCAAACACCCACAAGCCGCAAGCGGTCTGCTAAACGCAACGGCCACCCGGGTATTGAGCGATCAGAAGATCGACGAGCAAGCCCGCTCACACTCCTGTGAATCCAACCAGTAACACTTACCGTACAGTCCGGTCTCGTCGTCTGATATGTCGCATATCTCGCCTAGGGGTGGTTAACGTCAGACCCCAATAGCTCGTTAAGTCGTGTCGATATGAGGTCTATAACAGTTCGAGAAACTACAGGTAACACTTACCAATAAATCTCAGCAACCCTGGCCAGGGATTTCCGGTTATAGCCAATCGAACACAGCGCAACATCAACTCCCTATACCGGGAGAGACGAATCCCCTCCTATCGCTCATTGCCTCCATGTGATTCGGGACTGTACCCAAAAACCACAGTTTTGCATGCCCTCTTGGACGTGGTAAGATGGAAATCAAAGCACAGTGGGAATCACACAAGACTCTATGACGATCTCGGGTCAACAGACTACTCTGTACCAGTGTCACCAGAGAACTGCCATCTGACGTAAGATATAATACCATCTGGGAGTTCTCGGCGAGTCCGTCCAGTGTACCCAGTCTCCACTGAGCACCCGTATATCATCTCTGATGTCAAACACTAATGGATATGGGATCATCCATCGCCCATCTGTATGGGTCGAGAAGGTATACGCTAGTCTACTCTGGTATATCGATGCCCTGTCTCGATACACCCACGACTAGGGACCTTGAAGGATGTACTTATGGACTACCATGTCCCCACTAGTATGATCCGCATCATAGTCCAGGTAGTCAAGTACACATCCTAAGGGCTTTACCAACATGTAACAGAGAGACAATCGGTGTACCTGTTAAGGTAAAGAGCAACCAGATAGCATACTATCATGTCGAGCAAGAAAGTCCTCCCTATATATGTCCAAGCATCCACTACAATATACATCCTATGTATAGTAATGGCCTCTAGGGCATACATATAACTAACAAGGGAAACGGCGCAAGCTCCAACCTCGTCGAACGAGATAACCGACGCTCCAAACTCGCTAGCGATGGAGAGTGGGGGTGTAGTAGTGTGTCACTATGATTTTCTCTCAACCATGTGCTCCATGGAGCAACTCAAGAAGAAGATTAAAGAGGTGATGAAGCTTTGGCATGAAGAACAATGGTTAAGTGTTTTGTGGTCAACTTGAGAGAGTGAAAGAGTGGGCTTAATCAAAATCCATCATCCAAATGAAATGAGAACCCCTCACCCAATATTGGCCGCCCCCCCCCTCTCTCATCAAAAAATTTCCACCACATATCATTAAACAATTAAACAAAGTGCAACCCATACTTTGCTACATGCAAAAACCCATGCCCAAAGTCATGTTCATGCCACATCATACCTCCTTTCCACCTCATTTCCAAATGATTTTCAATAAATAAAATCATTAATGAGGTGGCACCTTCTAGAAGCTATTCCGTATAAAAATACGGAATATTTCCGGTACATGTACCGAAATACATATACGCGTATTCGTACCAAAATACGAATAGCCGAGAGAGAAAACGTATAGTGAACAATAATAGTAGAATACGTATATACAAATACATATATAAATTATTAAATCAAAACCTGATTTAATAAACTGGCTTAATCCTAAGCCGCTAGTATTATCAACCGTCCAATTAAAGTCTGCGTAGCAAGTGCACATATTTAATCGGACATCTGTATGTATCAACATACCTCATGTACACCATATCGCCTGAACCGTGAAAACCTTCTGTGTGGGACTCTAAAGACTCATCAATACGCTGGCAGTGGGTTTAACCACAAGCACGTCAGCGGCACCAGCTGTACGTAACGGCTACCCAGGTATTGAGCGAAAGGGAGGCCGACGAGCAAACTCATCCTGAACCCCTACTGAGCCTGTCAGTGACAATATCCGTACAGTCCGGTCTGTTCGTCTAAGAGTATCGCATATCGAGTCTAGGGGGTGGATAAAGTCAGACCCCCAACAACGCGATATTTAGTGTTGGCATGTAACCCATCACCTCCTGAGAAACTATCGATCCTGGATCGGTAATCCTCGTCTACCATGGCCATGGATTTATGGTGATGGCCACCCGTACACAATGCGGCATCAACCCCCAATACCGGGAGAGACGAATCCCCGACGATCCGATCACTGCCTCCATGTGGCTCGGGACTGTACCCAACTAAAACCTGTTTGCACGACTCCTTTGAGCCGTGGTAGGGTAGTAATCAAAGCACAGTGGGAACTCACACGAGACAAATGACGATCTCAGGTCGACAGACTAATCTGTACACATGTCACCTGGGAACTGCTATCTGACAATAGGTATAATACCAACTAGCAGGTTCCCGGCGAGTCCGTCCAGTGTACTCATAACCCAATGAGCACCTGTATACTATCTTAGGTGAACAAACTAACACCAATGGCTTGTGAGACCTGGCCACCGCCCCTCGTCGGGGTCTCGATCAGTATACACTAGTCTACACTGGAGTATCGATGCCCGGTCTCGATACTCCTACGACTAGGGATAATTAAGGATATGCTTATACACCCCAGCTCCCACATATATGATCGTCATCATACTGCTGGCAGTCAAGTAAGAATCCTAAGGGCTCTATCAACACGTACATGATAATAAAGATGAACCAGATAGCATACTATCATCTTGAGTAAGACTGTTTTATCGGTATAGGTCCTACCTCAATCATCACAATCATCAGTCCGCGACTATGATAATTGCCTTGAGGGCACTATATCCAACAATCTCCCACTTGCACTTAAGGCCAATTATTGCGATGTCGCATACTCACTGTGTGATACCGAGCACCCAACTTCTCTACTAATCAGTTTCGCAAAGCCTGTTTTCGAAAATGATTGTGTTCGAGAAATAGCCTCAGTGAGTGGATCCGCTCCAATGTTTCTCTCTGTATCTCTCTTAATCTCAACTTCGCGGAGAAAGCTATCTCCCGAAATGAGCAATACTTGTCTTAGAATTTGTCTGGATATCTGATGGGACCCAGTTCACAAAAGAACTCCAAATCCAGCAAACTACTTAGACTGTATCGTCCACTGAATTTAATCAGTTACATGCGCCATGCCTTCCACAGTATCTGCTTGGACCACCTGTCCAACATACTGTCCCTCAGAAGGGGTAAAAACTATAACTCTGACAGTCACTCTGTCATCCAGGTCACCTGGGAAGCTTGAAATGATAACCGTCTCCTGAAGGAGGCTGCCATTACCATATCCCTAGAACATCCATTTATGTTCATAAACTGCTTCCCAATGTTTCTCCACGATTAGATTAATATATCTGCATATTGCATCCAGTGCAAAAGCAATATCTGGTGTGGTACTTGACATTGCATGATTAACTCAATTGCCTAAGCAAGTGATGTGCTAATCATGTAGACCCCTCTCTCCTTTAGTCTGTAAGATACCTTTAGAGAGGGTGACTCCATCACCTGCAGGTACACCACCATGCCAGGAGTCGTCCAATCTAAAATTCCTTTAGAATAATGTCAAAGTACCCAGATTGGGATACTCCCCAAATCTAGATCTAAAACCATAGATCTAGTAACCAGAAACCTGATATTATATCCATATCCTATGTGGAGAAACAACTTTGTGTCAACCACAATATAACCGATTGTAGTATAGGAATATCTCTTCCTATCAAGTGCATGTCATCCAAAATACCTGGACATCACTCTCTACTACCTTCTTACCAGATCCATCTCCTATTCTGATGAAGTCAAAGCTTATGACTGTCACATCAAAAATTAGATGATCTATTTCCGCTATACCTGCTTTAGTCTGTAAATAGACATAAGCCACTTGCCTACTATGCTTCCGCTGCTCCTACTGACTATAACAACCTCTGGCAGAGTCATATATACATGCACTTCTAAAACTAGTTTAGAACAACGCTATACTAATCCTCCTGCCGGGTCTTATAGTCTAGAACAACAGCAATGGCAAGTCTGGGTAAACAAGAACCTTGTTAGTTGTAAGTATGCCCTAGAGGCCAGTATTGTACAGATGATGTATATTATATTGGATGCTTGGACATATATAGAGATGACTTTCTTGCTCGATATGATAGTATGCTATCTGGTTACTCTTTATCTTAACATGTATACTAGTCTCTTTATACTGTCTTATAGTTACATGTTGGTAAAGCCCTTAGTATGTGTACTTGACTACCTGGACTATGATGCAGATCATACTGGTGGGGACATGGTAGTCCATAAGTACATCCTTCAAGGTCCCTAGTCGTGGGTGTATCGAGACGGGGCATCGATATACCAGTGTAGACTAGCGTATACGCTTCTCGACCCATGAGATGGGCGATGGATGATCCCATATCCATTGGTGTTTGACATCAGAAATGGTATACGGGTTCTCAGTGGAGACTGGGTACACTGGACGGACTCGCCGAGAACTCCCAGATGGTATTATACCTCACGTCAGATGGCAGTTCTCAGGTGACACTTATGCAGGTTAGTCTGTAGACCCGAGATCGTCATAGAGTCTTGTGTGATTCCCACTGTGCTTTGATTTCCACCTTACCACGTCCATGAGGGCGTGCAAAACAGTGGTTTTTTGGGTACAGTCCCGAGTCACATGGAGGCAATGAGCGATAGGAGGGGTTTCGTCTCTCCCGGTAATGGGGGTTGATGTTGCGCTGTGCTCGATTGGCCATAACAGGGAAGTCCCTGGCCAGGGCTGTTTTAGAGATTTGCTGGTAAGTGTTACCAGTAGTTTCTCGACCCGTTATGGGCCTCACATCGGCACGACTTATCGGTTATTGGGGTCTGACGTTTACCACCCCTAGACTTGATATGCGACATATTAGACGAGGAGACCGGACTGCACAGGTAGTGTTGCCGGTTGGCTCAACGGGAGTTGTAGCAGGTTCGCTTGTTCTCTTCTGATCGTTCAATACCCGGGTGGCCGTTACGTTTAGTTGACCGCTTGCGGCTTGGGGGTGCTTGATATGATCATCACCCACTGCCGGCGTATTGACGAGTCTTAGAGTCCCATAAAGGAGTTACCTAGTCCAGGCGAAACGTTGTGGTGCGCGTATGCGATATGCGCATGGACCCTGTTAAAATGCGCGTATAGGATACCGTATATTGATCCGGCGGCTTGTTATTGGTGGGGTCGTATGTGATATGACCGGATTGATAAATCAAGTGTTGATTTATCATTTAACCATTAGCTTCTCACTTGAAATCCTTTCTTGAGTTTGATGGATGTATGCATGCATGTATGCTTTCTTTATAGATTCATGCACATATGGATGTACATACACACACATACATACATACATCCTTCATGGTTGTACATACATAGAAAATGGTGGCAATATAAGACTCACACCATGGTTTATATTATGGATTTTTATTTCTATTTATGCTAAAACAAAAGAAAAGAGATAAGATTGAATCATGGAAAAGTTTCTACACTCTTCTTTTGACCTAACCATGTTCACCTACCTTTTGACCATGGTTTAATCTTTCTCTTGTGTTTTAACTAAAGTAAAATTAATTATCCATAAAAGATAACCATAGTTTGAGATAAAGAAGGAAAATATATATACCCATATTTTTCTTTTTCTCATGTGAGTTGTTCTTCTCTTCTTCTAAAAATAGCCATCATCTTCTTCAACCTTGATCTCTTGCTCTCTAGAATTTTCAAGTGAGCAAAATACTCAACAAGATAGGATTTTGAAGTGAGAAAGAGAACCACAACACCATTCTACACAAGTCTAGCCCACTTGTTTAGAGTGTTAGCTTCGATTTTCATTCTTGATCTTGCGAAGTTGCTAGCTTGGACAAAGCGGACTCCGGGTGGATCATCGGTGACCTAGAGGAGTTCAAGCGGAGCTTTTCCAAACCCCAAGTAGCCAAGGAGTCTAGCGTAGGGAGCTACAAAGGTTGTACTCTCAAAACCCTAGCTTTTCTTTCATGAGATGATATGCAAATTTTGAAACCCTAATTTTTCTAGGAACGATTCTTTGTTTGTTAACTTAGCACCCTAAAAATTCAATCTTTGGTACATGTGATGCTTCCAACCCCTTCATGAGGTGCTAGGTTAACCCAACAAACCTCCCTGTCACCGTCTCTGAGAAGACCGAAGTACCTTTCGGGTGACTGAGGTTACCCACCAAATCTGCGGAGTGGCTAATGGAACATCAAATCCAATTGAATCCTTAGGTTCTATTAAATTTCCAGTAATCGTTTGTGGTTCTGGAATAACTTCCAGTTCTACCATACTCCCACTTCTGTTTTCTGAAAAAATCCATTTTACTAAAACTGTGGCGAGTCAAGAACAATATAAATATTGATCTTCCTGATGGTAGAAAGTTATCCCTCGTCAAAGCCCGGGATAACCCACAAACAGCCATTACTGAAACGTGCCTTGAGTTTATCCGGATTCTGATTTTAAGTATCAGCCGGACAACTCCCTATACCTTAATATCGTCAAGATATAAATTGATTCTATATATATCTGATTGAAACGATTTCGGATTGTGTAGTTGGAAAATTGTATAGAAATCACAACCAAAAATATTTTGACCGCAATCAACTACGGTGCCGGATGTAGATTGTTAGTGAGTGCGGATCGTCCACAGGGAAAGTGTAATCGTTCGTCTTTTGAATTAGATGAATTGAAACTTTAAAGAAAAGAAAACAAAACAATTCATCATTTATAGTTGAAGTTCAAGAATTAGAAAATCTAGATCTAATAACAAGAAAAAGATAGAATCAAGAATTGATAGTTTGATGATTTTTCCAACCAAATATCAAGAATCTAAATGAGGCTCGTAGGAATCGATCGGATCTATAGATGTGATGTAATCTTACAATTACGTATTCTTATCCTTCGATGAATTGATATTAGATCGATGATGATCGACAAGAATTAGAGATTTCTTGTGAAACTAGGGTTTCATCTTATCCCTTGTTCTTTCGTCGATATCATTCATATTCTAGCCTCTAGTGATTTCAAGAAACGATCGTAGATCCCTAATTTCGAGCGATAACAATCAAGAAAGCATCGCAACGAAACTAGGTCATCGATTCTTGAACTTGCTAGGGTTTACAAAACTCGTAGGACTTAACAATCGTTTTAAGATTTGTTACATCATCATTCTATTGATCTTCTCGACTCCTTTACGAGCGGAGTTTTACTCAAACATCACCACAAGAACAACAATTACAAATTGAGATCTAATCATGATGCAAGAATTACAAGAAAGCAAGATTAAAGAATTTCACCTTTTATTTATATCAACAATTTCATTACAATCGCTCAAGAACTACAAGAGGAAGAACTCGATCGTCGATTTGGCTTCGCTCGTCTCCGTGAGTCGCGGATCGGCTTGGATCACTTGCCCGATTGAAGATCGGCTTGGTTCATAAAAGGTAGAAGGCTTCTCACTTGATTTGGTACTCGAGATCTTGAATTTGGAGTGTAATTAGGGTTAGGGTTTCGCACAAGTCTTGTCACTAGACTTGTGGAAGAAGATGAAGAATTAGATGTTGAAGAATGAGGAAGTAAAGAAGAACTATTGATGAACAACCTCAACCCTTAGATCTAGGTTCCTATTTATAGCCATCAAAACCCTAGATCTAGGATTTGAATTTTAAATTTCCCTCCAAAAGTTTGTTGAGGAGATTTGAATTTCCCTCCAAAAGTTAGTTAGAGGAGAAGCTTCTAGATGTGATTAGTTAGGAGGGAGCTTCTAGAAGAGCTTAATTAGGAGCTTAATTAGGATTAGCTTAATTAATCATCTTTTGCTGATCTGGCAGAAACTTCGAGAGAATTATAGAATTTGACATGTCTTTCTGAGCTGTAGGCCTTGAGATTGAGATTATGCACTAAAAATGGAATGATGATCTGACCAAACCGCCGCGGAACCGCGGCTCGAGCCGGCTCCCGCCGCGGTTCCGCGGCTCTTTTGGAGAGTTGGGGCTTGGGCTCTCTGGTGCTTATTGGGTCTCAGTTGTGGGCCTTTCTTTGATATGTTGATTTGTATATTTCCTTCTTAATTGCTACCAGATCTGAAAACATGGAGTTGGTGTATTTTTGATCAGCTTCTTTTGACTTTGCTCCTGCAATTTCCTGCACAAATCTCGACACAAGTGTTGCGCAATACAGGGATGATGCGATGCCATGAAATGTGGTCAATTTTCTTTATAGTGCCGGTTTTAGAGTCTAACACATGCAATCTGATATTTAACGACTGATTTGCTAATATGTGAAATATGAATACCGTACACTTCTAAATGAGTGCAAATGATAGGGAAATTGCCGGTTAAAAGATGCAGTATTTTCGACTGATCAAATTCCCCCAAACTTAATTTCGATCGTCTCGAGCGAATTGTTTTATTAAAAAGAGAAGGAGAAAATAAAGAAAGAGAAAAACTAACTAGCACACTTTCGTAGGCAACACGATTGCACTGAGCACGTGCAACAAGCCTTTAAACCTCTAGGTGTCCCTAGTAGGAGGAGTGTTGTCTCCTGAGGGTTTTCAGCGGATTGCACCCACAAAATCCAATAATAAAAGAAAGATCATGAATATTACATTTAAAGATAAGAATCGTAGAAGAAAAGCCTTGAAAATTAGGGTTTCCAACTAAGCTAGCTTTTCGGTTGTCATGAGCCCTATCTTAATGGTCATGAAAAGATGTCAGAAATCACGTCCTCCCTCAATAAAACATCGTCTTATTTTTCATTCCTATCTTTCTTCCAAACATCGATCATATAACCCTGCGTGTGTGTAAAGGACATCCCTACACCCGGAGAATTCAATTCAAGCTATCATACTCTTGCCCATCAGCCTCAGTACTTTTTTAATTAATGAATATTTAGACGAATTTGCTCACACACTTTCATGCGACCGTTAATACTTCTTGAGGTACTAACCGAACCGATTACTCATGTGCTTGCTTATTTGGTGTATTTTCCTCGTCTTGCACCACCTCAGGCATAGCAGTGACTCCCAGACCAGTTGGCCTTAGGGTACTAGGTGAAGAGGCACCCTCGCTATATATTTTTATATTGCCCTTGGTGATAACAAAACCAGTGTTCATTTTTCTCACCACTTTATATTTTCTTCATTTTTTTATTTTTTTATTTCCTTCATACTTTTGGCTTTAAGACAAGAGCATTTCAAGGTATTCTCTACTATCCCAGGGTTCAAGACGTGTGTAAGTGCGAATAGCAGGGTATCAACGTTCAAAATGTTTGGCTTCCAGAATAGAAACTATTTTTCAGACTTATTTTTATCCTCAGATTAGTGACGTCTTTCATCTTACTAACCCTTGGGACAACGACTCATAACTACTTATTACTAGTTCGTATAAGAAAACTTCTAATTTTCTTGGTTTTCTCAAATTTTTCTAATCTCATGGATGTAATTTTTCACTATCTAATCTCTTATTATCTTATTTATATACAAAAAATATTTTTATTTTTGAAAATTTTTAAATTTTTATAAGTTTTCAAAAAAAATGTTTTGTGCTTATGCAAATGATATGCAAATGATGCGAAAATAAGCACAAACCTCCCCCAAACTTGTTTTCAACAGTGTCCTCACTGTTGCCTCTGCTAAATCTCGAAAAACCTGTAAGCTTGGGAGGAATTTATTAGTGGGGGCAAAATATTTAAGTGAAGACCCTCCCCCAAACTTATTCTTGGCTCAAAATTTTGTAAAAATTTTCTTTTCCAGAGCCAGAAAAAATGCCCCCCCCAAACTTGAGTTATGCAATGTTAAACTTGAAAATCACATGAGGGGGTCAAAAAAAATCAGTGGTCGATGCCAAGCTTTGCAAAGACTAAATGTTAACACCAACCATTCAAATATTTTGGTCAATGCAGTGCTCTGGTTGGTGGAGAGAAGACGTGAGGGAAAGGGA